>CAJYYF030000004.1:14057500-15410000 GCA_913789895.3 Seladonia tumulorum | reverse complement strand
ACTATCTTACCAATACGACGCAATCAAAACCTCAGCGAAATTTTGCGGAAATTAACAACGTGTGAACAAAGTTATAGTATGCACGGATGTACTATTTGATCATCCAGAGCGGTTCTTGAAACATATTTTGATAAATAACTCTGAGATTTGCAGGTAGTTGCAGTTCTACCTTATATAATATCAATGTATACTATCTTACCAATACGACGCAATCAAAACCTCAGCGAAACTTTGCGGAACTTCATAACAAAGCGTAAACAAAGTTATAGTATGCACGGATGTACTATTTGATCATCCAGAGCGGTTCTTGAAACATATTTTGATAAATAACTCTGAGGATTTACAGTTAGTTGCAGTTCTACCTTAAATAATATCAAAGTATACCATCTTACCAATACGACGCAATGAAAACCTCAGCGAAACTTTGCGGAACTTCATAACAAAGCGTAAACAAAGTTATAGTATGCACGGATGTACTATTTGATCATCCAGAGCGGTTCTTGAAACATATTTTGATAAATAACTCTGAGATTTACAGTTAGTTGCAGTTCTACCTTATATAATATCATAGTATACTATCTTACCATTACGACGCAATGAAAACATCAGCGATACTTTGCGGAACTTCATAACAAAGTGTGAACAAAGATATACTATGCACGGATGTACTATTTGATCATCCTGAGCGGTTCTTGCTACATATTTAGTTAAATAACTCTGAGGTTTGCAGGTATTTGCAGTTCTAACTTATATAATATCAATGTATACTATCTTATCAATACGACGCAATGAAAACGCCAGCGAATCTTTGCAGAACTTCATAACAAAGCGTAAACAATGTTATACTATACACGGATGTACTATTTGATCTTCCTGCCAGTTCTTGAAACATATTTTGATACATAACTCTCAGATTTCTAGGTAGTTGCAGTTCTACGTATATAATATCAAAGTATACTATCTTAGCAATACGACGCAATCAAAACATCAGCGAAACTTTGCAGAACTTCATAACAAAGCGTAAACAAAGTTATACTATGCACGGATGTACTATTTGATCATCCAGAGCGGTTTTTGAAACATATTTTGATAAATAACTCTGAGATTTACAGTTAGTTGCAGTTCTACCTTAAATAATATCAAAGTATACTATCTTACCAATACGACGCAATCAAAACCTCAGCGAAACTTTGCGGAACTTCATAACAAAGCGTAAACAAAGTTATACTCTGCACGGATGTACTATTTGATCATCCGGAGCGGTTCTGGATACATATTTTGCCAAATCACTCTCAGGTTTGTAGGTAGTTGAAGTTCTACCTTATATAATATCATAGTACAGTATCTTACCAATACGACGCCATCCAACCTCAGCGAAACTTTGCGGAAGTTCATAACAAAGCGTAAACAAAGTTATACTATGCACGTATGTACTATTTGATCATCCTGAGCGGTTCTTGCTACATATTTTGGTAAATAACACTGAGCTTTGCAGGTATTTTCATTTCTACCTTATATAATATCATAGTATACTATCTTACCAATACGACGCAATCAAAACCTCAGCGAAATTTTGCGGAAATTAACAACGTGTGAACAAAGTTATAGTATGCACGGATGTACTATTTGATCATCCAGAGCGGTTCTTGAAACATATTTTGATAAATAACTCTGAGATTTGCAGGTAGTTGCAGTTCTACCTTATATAATATCAAAGTATACTATCTTACCAATACGACGCAATCAAAACCTCAGCGAAACTTTGCGGAACTTCATAACAAAGCGTAAACAAAGTTATAGTATGCACGGATGTACTATTTGATCATCCAGAGCGGTTCTTGAAACATATTTTGATAAATAACTCTGAGATTTACAGTTAGTTATAGTTCTACCTTAAATAATATCAAAGTATACTATCTTACCAATACGACGCAATCAAAACCTCAGCGAAACTTTGCGGAACTTCATAACAAAGCGTAAACAAAGTTATAGTATGCACGGATGTACTATTTGATCATCCAGAGCGGTTCTTGAAACATATTTTGATAAATAACTCTGAGATTTACAGTTAGTTGCAGTTCTACCTTATATAATATCATAGTATACTACCTTACCATTACGACGCAATGAAAACATCAGCGATACTTTGCGGAACTTCATAACAAAGTGTGAACAAAGATATACTATGCACGGATGTACTATTTGATCATCCTGAGCAGTTCTTGCTACATATTTAGTTAAATAACTCTGAGGATTGCAGGTATTTGCAGTTCTAACTTATATAATATCAATGTATACTATCTTATCAATACGACGCAATGAAAACGCCTGCGAAACTTTGCGAACTTCATGACAAAGCGTAAACAAAGTTATACTATGCACGGACGTACTATTTGATCATCCAGAGCGGTTCTTGCTACATATTTAGTTAAATAACTCTGAGGTTTGCAGGTATTTGCAGTTCTAATTTAAATAATATCAAAGTATACTATCTTATGAATATGACACAATGAAAACCTCAGCGAAACTTTGCGGAACTTCATAACAAAGCGTAAACAAAGTTATACTATGCACGGATGTACTATTTGGGGATGGCTCTTTTGCGCACAGACGATTGCGCACGACGGCATTGCACACGGTTCTTTTGGACACGGTATTATTGGACACACGGTTCTTTTGGACACAGTAACATTGGACACAGTGGGTTTTCGCTCACGCAAGGATTGCCCACATTCTTAAGACGCACACGCTGAGTTACGCACATGTAAAATTTGACTCATGATAGATTGTGCACAGAATGGCGAATCGAGAACAAATATAATTGCGCACAGTAATTTTGGACAGTGATGGAAATGCGGCCAAGTCGTTATTAATTTCGGGTTATGTGCGTTATAAAACATTTCCTCACGGAAAAAAGGGTTTGGGTTAGGGTTAGGGTTAGGGTTAGGATTAGGGAATCACTTGGGGTAGAAGGGGGTGAATCGACTTTTGAGTAGAACTGCGGGGTTAGGTAAGGGTGGTATGCCCCTGGGAAAGCCTCCCAAAATTTTTACTTTTCACTTTTTGAATTTTTTCAAAATTTTTTTTTATTTTTGAATTTTGAATAGGCCTAAGGGGTAGTGCCGGGGTGATATGCTTTCTGTTAAGTCTTTTAAAAATTTCGTTATTTTTTGTCTAGGACGCACGGTTTAGGAGATACAGCGATTTTAAAATTCTGTGAATGTGCCCAATTCTATTTGTGCGCAATTGACCATGTGGGCAATCCTTGCGTGAGCGAAAACCCACTGTGTCCAATGTTACTGTGTCCAAAAGAACCGTGTGTCCAATAATACCGTGTCCAAAAGAACCGTGTGCAATGCCGTCGTGCGCAATCGTCTGTGCGCAAAAGATGGCCTCTCTACTATTTGATCATCCTGATCGGTTCTTGCTACATATTTAGTTAAATAACTCTGAGGATTGCAGGTATTTGCAGTTCTAACTTATATAATATCAATGTATACTATCTTATCAATACGACGCAATGAAAACGCCAGCGAAACTTTGCGAACTTCATGACAAAGGGTAAACAAAGTTATACTATGCACGGACGTACTATTTGATCATCCTCAGCGTTTCTTCCTACATATTTAGTTAAATAACTCTGAGGTTTGCAGGTATTTGCAGTTCTAATTTATATAATATCAAAGTATACTATCTTATGAATATGACACAATGAAAACCTCAGCGAAAATTTGCGGAACTTCATAACAAAGCGTAAACAAAGTTATACTATGCACGGATGTACTATTTGATCATCCTGAGCAGTTCTTGCTACATATTTAGTTAAATAACTCTGAGGTTTGCAGGTATTTGCAGTTCTAATTTATATAATATCAAAGTATACTATCTTATGAATATGACACAATGAAAACCTCAGCGAAACTTTGCGGAACTTCATAACAAAGCGTAAACAAAGTTATACTATGCACGGATGTACTATTTGATCATCCTGATCGGTTCTTCCTACATATTTTGTTAAATAACTCTGAAATTTGCATGTAGTTGCAGTTCTATCTTACATAATATCAATGTATACTATCTTACCAATTGCGACGCAATCAAAACATCAGCGAAACATTGCGGAACTGCATAACAAAGCGTAAACAAAGTTATACTATGCACCGATTTACTGTATGATCATCCTGCCCGTTCTTGAAACATATTTTGTCAAATAACTCTGAGGTTTGCAGGTAGTTGCAGTTCTGTCTTACATAATATCAAAGTATACTATCTTACAAATACGACGCAATCAAAACATCAGCGAAACTTTGCGGAACTTCATAACAAAGCATAAACAAAGTTATAGTATGCACGGATTTACTGTATGATCATCCTGCCCGTTCTTGAAACATATTTTGATAAATAACTCTGAGATTTGCAGGTATTTGCAGTTCTATCTTACATAATATCAAATTATACTATCTTACCAATACGACGCAATCAAAACATCAGCGAAACTTTGCGGAACTTCATAACAAAGCGTGAACAACGTTATAGTATGCACGGATTTACTGCATGATCATCCTGCCCGTTCTTGAAACATATTTTGCCAAATAACTCTGAGGATTGCAGGTAGTTGCAGTTCTGTCTTACATAATATCAGAGTATACCATCTTACCAATACGACGCAATGAAAACGTCAGCGATACTTTGCGGAACTTCATATCAAAGCGTAAACAAATTTATACTATACACGGATGTACTATTTGATCATCCTGAGCGGTCCTTGCTACATTTTTTGTTAAATAACTATGAGGTTTGCAGGTAGTTGCAGTTCTATCTTATATAATATCATAGTATACTACCTTACCATTACGACGCAATGAAAACATCAGCGATACTTTGCGGAACTTCATAACAAAGTGTGAACAAAGATATACTATGCACGGATGTACTATTTGATCATCCTGAGCAGTTCTTGCTACATATTTAGTTAAATAACTCTGAGGATTGCAGGTATTTGCAGTTCTAACTTATATAATATCAATGTATACTATCTTATCAATACGACGCAATGAAAACGCCTGCGAAACTTTGCGAACTTCATGACAAAGCGTAAACAAAGTTATACTATGCACGGACGTACTATTTGATCATCCAGAGCGGTTCTTGCTACATATTTAGTTAAATAACTCTGAGGTTTGCAGGTATTTGCAGTTCTAATTTAAATAATATCAAAGTATACTATCTTATGAATATGACACAATGAAAACCTCAGCGAAACTTTGCGGAACTTCATAACAAAGCGTAAACAAAGTTATACTATGCACGGATGTACTATTTGATCATCCTGATCGGTTCTTGCTACATATTTAGTTAAATAACTCTGAGGATTGCAGGTATTTGCAGTTCTAACTTATATAATATCAATGTATAATATCTTATCAATACGACGCAATGAAAACGCCAGCGAAACTTTGCGAACTTCATGACAAAGGGTAAACAAAGTTATACTATGCACGGACGTACTATTTGATCATCCTCAGCGTTTCTTCCTACATATTTAGTTAAATAACTCTGAGGTTTGCAGGTATTTGCAGTTCTAATTTATATAATATCAAAGTATACTATCTTATGAATATGACACAATGAAAACCTCAGCGAAAATTTGCGGAACTTCATAACAAAGCGTAAACAAAGTTATACTATGCACGGATGTACTATTTGATCATCCTGAGCAGTTCTTGCTACATATTTAGTTAAATAACTCTGAGGTTTGCAGGTATTTGCAGTTCTAATTTATATAATATCAATGTATACTATCTTACCAATTGCGACGCAATCAAAACATCAGCGAAACATTGCGGAACTGCATAACAAAGCGTAAACAAAGTTATACTATGCACCGATTTACTGTATGATCATCCTGCCCGTTCTTGAAACATATTTTGTCAAATAACTCTGAGGTTTGCAGGTAGTTGCAGTTCTGTCTTACATAATATCAAAGTATACTATCTTACAAATACGACGCAATCAAAACATCAGCGAAACTTTGCGGAACTTCATAACAAAGCATAAACAAAGTTATAGTATGCACGGATTTACTGTATGATCATCCTGCCCGTTCTTGAAACATATTTTGATAAATAACTCTGAGATTTGCAGGTATTTGCAGTTCTATCTTACATAATATCAAATTATACTATCTTACCAATACGACGCAATCAAAACATCAGCGAAACTTTGCGGAACTTCATAACAAAGCGTGAACAACGTTATAGTATGCACGGATTTACTGCATGATCATCCTGCCCGTTCTTGAAACATATTTTGCCAAATAACTCTGAGGATTGCAGGTAGTTGCAGTTCTGTCTTACATAATATCAGAGTATACCATCTTACCAATACGACGCAATGAAAACGTCAGCGATACTTTGCGGAACTTCATATCAAAGCGTAAACAAATTTATACTATACACGGATGTACTATTTGATCATCCTGAGCGGTCCTTGCTACATTTTTTGTTAAATAACTATGAGGTTTGCAGGTAGTTGCAGTTCTATCTTATATAATATCAAAGTACACTATCTCATCAATACGATGCAATAAAAACATCAGCGAAACTTTGCGGAACTTCATAACGAAGCGTAAACAAAGTTATAGTATGCACGGATATACTGTATGATCATCCTGCCCGTTCTTGAAACATATTTTGCCAAATAACTCTGGGGTTTGCAGGTAGTTGCAGTTCTGTCTTATATAATATCAAAGTATACTATCTTATCAATAGGATGCAATAAAAACCTCAGCGAAACATTGCGGAACTTCATAACAAAGCGTAAACAAAGTTGTACTATGCACGGATGTACAGTTTGATCATTCTGCCCGTTCTTGAAACATATTGTGATAAATAACTCTGACATTTGCATGTAGTTGCAGTTCTATCTTATATAATATCAAAGTATACTATCTAATCAATTCGGCGCAATAAAAACCTCAGCGAAGCTTTGCGGAACTTCATATCAAAGCGTAAACAAATTTATACTATACACGGATGTACTATTTGATCATCCTGAGCGGTCCTTGCTACATTTTTTGTTAAATAACTATGAGGTTTGCAGGTAGTTGCAGTTCTATCTTATATAATATCAAAGTATACTATCTTATCAATTCGACGCAATGAAAACCTCAGCGAAGCTTTGCGGAAATTCAAAACAAAGCGTAAACAAAGTTATACTATGCACGTATGTACTATTTGATCATCCTGAGCGGTTCTTGCTACATATTTTGTTAAATAACACTGAGCTTTGCAGGTATTTTCAGTTCTACCTTATATAATATCATAGTATACTATCTTACCAATACGACGCAATCAAAACCTCAGCGAAATTTTGCGGAAATTAACAACGTGTGAACAAAGTTATAGTATGCACGGATGTACTATTTGATCATCCAGAGCGGTTCTTGAAACATATTTTGATAAATAACTCTGAGATTTGCAGATAGTTGCAGTTCTACCTTATATAATATCAAAGTATACTATCTTACCAATACGACGCAATCAAAACCTCAGCGAAACTTTGCGGAACTTCATAACAAAGCGTAAACAAAGTTATAGTATGCACGGATGTACTATTTGATCATCCAGAGCGGTTCTTGAAACATATTTTGATAAATAACTCTGAGATTTACAGTTAGTTGCAGTTCTACCTTAAATAATATCAAAGTATACTATCTTACCAATACGACGCAATCAAAACCTCAGCGAAACTTTGCGGAACTTCATAACAAAGCGTAAACAAAGTTATAGTATGCACGGATGTACTATTTGATCATCCAGAGCGGTTCTTGAAACATATTTTGATAAATAACTTTGAGATTTACAGTTAGTTGCAGTTCTACCTTATATAATATCATAGTATACTACCTTACCATTACGACGCAATGAAAACATCAGCGATACTTTGCGGAACTTCATAACAAAGTGTGAACAAAGATATACTATGCACGGATGTACTATTTGATCATCCTGAGCAGTTCTTGCTACATATTTAGTTAAATAACTCTGAGGTTTGCAGGTATTTGCAGTTCTAACTTATATAATATCAAAGTATACTATCTTATCGATACGACGCATTCAATACATCAGCGAATCTTTGCAGAACTTCATAACAAAGTGTGAACAAATTTATACTATGCACGGATGTACTATTTGATCATCCTGATCGGTTCTTGCTACATATTTAGTTAAATAACTCTGAGGATTGCAGGTATTTGCAGTTCTAACTTATATAATATCAATGTATACTATCTTATCAATACGACGCAATGAAAACGCCTGCGAAACTTTGCGAACTTCATGACAAAGCGTAAACAAAGTTATACTATGCACGGACGTACTATTTGATCATCCAGAGCGGTTCTTGCTACATATTTAGTTAAATAACTCTGAGGTTTGCAGGTATTTGCAGTTCTAATTTATATAATATCAAAGTATACTATCTTATGAATATGACACAATGAAAACCTCAGCGAAACTTTGCGGAACTTCATAACAAAGCGTAAACAAAGTTATACTATGCACGGATGTACTATTTGATCATCCTGATCGGTTCTTGCTACATATTTAGTTAAATAACTCTGAGGATTGCAGGTATTTGCAGTTCTAACTTATATAATATCAATGTATACTATCTTATCAATACGACGCAATGAAAACGCCAGCGAAACTTTGCGAACTTCATGACAAAGCGTAAACAAAGTTATACTATGCACGGACGTACTATTTGATCATCCTCAGCGTTTCTTCCTACATATTTAGTTAAATAACTCTGAGGTTTGCAGGTATTTGCAGTTCTAATTTATATAATATCAAAGTATACTATCTTATGAATATGACACAATGAAAACCTCAGCGAAACTTTGCGGAACTTCATAACAAAGCGTAAACAAAGTTATACTATGCACGGATGTACTATTTGATCATCCTGAGCAGTTCTTGCTACATATTTAGTTAAATAACTCTGAGGTTTGCAGGTACTTGCAGTTCTAACTTATATAATATCAAAGTATTCTATCTTATCGATACGACGCATTCAATACATCAGCGAATCTTTGCACAACTTCATAACAAAGTGTGAACAAAGTTATACTATGCACGGATGTACTATTTGATCATCCTGAGCGGTTCTTGCAACATATTTAGTTAAATAACTCCGAAAATTGCAGGTATTTGCAGTTCTAACTTATATAATATCAAAGTATACTATCTTATGAATACGACACAATCAAAAGCTCAGCGAAAGTTTGCGGAACTTCATAACAAAGCGTAAACAAAGTTATAGTATGCACGGATGTACTATTTGATCATCCAGAGCGGTTCTTGCTACATATTTAGTTAAATAACTCTGAGGTTTGCAGGTATTTGCAGTTCTAATTTATATAATATCAAAGTATACTATCTTATGAATATGACACAATGAAAACCTCAGCGAAACTTTGCGGAACTTCATAACAAAGCGTAAACAAAGTTATACTATGCACGGATGTACTATTTGATCATCCTGATCGGTTCTTCCTACATATTTTGTTAAATGACTCTGAAATTTGCATGTAGTTGCAGTTCTATCTTACATAATATCAATGTATACTATCTTACCAATTGCGACGCAATCAAAACATCAGCGAAACATTGCGGAACTGCATAACAAAGCGTAAACAAAGTTATACTATGCACCGATTTACTGTATGATCATCCTGCCCGTTCTTGAAACATATTTTGTCAAATAACTCTGAGGTTTGCAGGTAGTTGCAGTTCTGTCTTACATAATATCAAAGTATACTATCTTACAAATACGACGCAATCAAAACATCAGCGAAACTTTGCGGAACTTCATAACAAAGCGTAAACAAAGTTATAGTATGCACGGATTTACTGTATGATCATCCTGCCCGTTCTTGAAACATATTTTGATAAATAACTCTGAGATTTGCAGGTATTTGCAGTTCTATCTTACATAATATCAAATTATACTATCTTACCAATACGACGCAATCAAAACATCAGCGAAACTTTGCGGAACTTCATAACAAAGCGTGAACAACGTTATAGTATGCACGGATTTACTGCATGATCATCCTGCCCGTTCTTGAAACATATTTTGCCAAATAACTCTGAGGATTGCAGGTAGTTGCAGTTCTGTCTTACATAATATCAAAGTATACTATCTTACCAATTGCGACGCAATCAAAACATCAGCGAAACATTGCGGAACTGCATAACAAAGCGTAAACAAAGTTATACTATGCACGGATGTACAGTTTGATCATTCTGCCGGTTCTTGAAACATATTTTGATAAATAACTCTGAGGTTTGCAGGTAGTTGCAGTTCTGTCTTACATAATATCAAAGTATACTATCTTACAAATACGACGCAATCAAAACATCAGCGAAACTTTGCGGAACTTCATAACAAAGCGTAAACTAGGTGTACTTGCCCGGGTGGTTATGTAGACTTAAGAGCGCAGCGTGATATGCCTTCCACAATGAAAAATCCGATTGGTGTTCTAACACCAAATATGGAACGGAAATACGGGACGGAAATGCGTCACGCGACGATAATCGTCCCAGGTCAAATTCCCTAATCCTAGTAATCCGTTACCTGGTACTGATGATCGACAGAGTCATAAAGCGAATAGAGAAAAAAAAAAGGTGAACATAAAGGTAAAGGTAAACGGACGGGCAAAAAGTAGAAAAATCTTTCGAGAAGGGACTCCTCGTTCGAGAGAGAGAGAGAGAGAGAGAGAGAGAACATTAACATTTTATGTTTTATTTATCGGTTTTCTTCTTTATTTACATAATGACCTGTCCGATTTTCGATTTTATTTTTGTAAAGAGCACGGTTCTCGCGGCTCGTTGCAACGGACGGGACTCGCGGCCGGATTGAGCTCGCCGTGCCAGGATTCGTAGGATACGCGAGTGGAATAGACGGGGTGAAATAAACGTCGCAGAGGTTACTTTTCGACGGTTACGGTTCGCGGCTCGTTCGTCGGTACGGTGTCGGACGTCGCGGTTTCGGGACGCGTGTTATCGCGGGCCGCGGTTTATCGCGGTGCGGACGTTCGCGTATCGCGGCTTATCAGTTCGCTTCTTATCGGGACGCGATACGACGGGGGCACGGAGTCGACAGCGGGCGACACGCGTGGGCGGCCGAGAGCCGATCTCCCTTAGCCTCGGCGGCGACTTTCGTCGGTGTCGAGGCCATGGTATCACGGCTTACGGGCAATCCTCTGCGGAGGATCGTGATTTCGGTGGTGCGGAGACGCCAGCGGGGGTCTAGTCGCACGTTTCCAGGTCACCGGCCGAACGATAGCAACTACGGTTGCATAGTCCGGCCAGGGTTTCGTCCAGGTGGGGGGGCCGGGGGCAACTGCGGTTACCGGGAAAACGGAAAGGACGGCACGAACACCGGAATACTTACGATGTGTCCGTTGTGTATACGAGTGTGTAAAAGTGAACGTCTGTACTGTCGTGACTCGAGGTAAACTATTAATTAATCGTACTCGCGGGTGGTCCGGAAGCAAAAGAGGCCCGTGCCTGCTCGCGGGTTCCCTTTATGCCCTCAGCACTCTAGGGCGAGGGGCGCGGCGCGGAATGGTTTTCGGCGGAAATTCCGGTGTTCGTCTCGCGTCCGGTTCGCGCCTTCTCGTAATATGGCGGTTTCCGTTTCCCGCGTAACCCGGTTTCTAGGCGCGGGGGCGCGAAGCCCGGGGTCGATGTCGTTCGGGGATCGTCGGCTACGCTCGGGGGTAGTCGCGGCGGCGCGTGTTCCCGTTCGTAACAGGCCTGGGATATCCAGGTCTGTTACACCCCCCCCCCCTTTCGTCGCGGAACGAGAGAACCGTAACCTCATCTATTTCAGAAAATAAACATATGCATTTTGTCACAATATCATGACCATAACAATCCTCCAAAATATAAAAAAAACAATAATCGCAAATATGATTCCAATCTTTACAAGAATATACCTTCCTAGTCGGAACAACGCGGTAACAAAGTTTTAGGCGTTCCTAAACGACATTCCTACACGACACATTCCTTACATTCCGACATTCCTTTCTGTCGTTTTCTAAATTCCTAAATTCTGAATTCTTAAATTGTCGCGGGCCACACTGCGGTGCGGTACAATCGCGTTTTACGTTTGATCGGCGGATCGGTCTTTCGTTTAATACTGGACCGGTTTCGGGAACGGCGGACGGTTTTCCGCCGTGCGGCTAGCGGCTCTGCCGCCTACGTGACAATCTACTTACGACCTAATTTTACCTACTATTCTTAACCTAATTGTACAATGTATTCCTTATACCTAAAAGCGATAGAAGAAAAGGGAGAGAAAAACGAAAAAGAAAAAAAATGGAAACTTATCACTAACGCCGGCGCGAGCTTAAAACTAACTTACTAACTAACTTATACACTACACTTAACACTGTCCTAACTATTTGCGACGACGCGATCCGCTCAGCGTTCGTCTCGCACTCCCGACGCGATTCACTCTAGCGTTCGGCAGCACTATTTTTCCCGACGCGATCACTCAAGCGTTCGGTTTGCACTCTTCCCCGACGCGATCACTCAACGTTCGGGCACCCGCGCACTGTACTCTCACTGCGGGGCGGTGTCTGGTGCCGTCGGCTCTCGCCTGATGCACCGCACCAGGCGCCCGCTTCTATTGAAGATGAGCCTCCAACGCTCCTCGTCGCTCCCCGGCACCGACACGTAGGAGCTCCTTTTTAGAATGTGCCGCACCGGCACCTCGCAGCACCGCCCGTTCGGTAGCCGAAACCACCTGCTCGGCGCCTCGGGACACCATCCGGCGTAGGGCACCGGGGCTAGTGTGTGCGGGAACATCTCCTCTTTCTTCATGGGCCGCCCCTCGTTTCGTGGCCGCTCTGAATCGTCTCGCGGTTCCTCCCTGAACGGGTCCCGTCGTCCCGCGTTCCTTCGCGGGTTCCTTATCTGCTGCTCGGCGGGCGGGCTCGGCCTTCTTGCTGGCGTGACTCGCGGGGGTGGCGGTGGTGCGTGCCGCGGCAGTTGCTCGGCGGCCCGTGGTTCTACCCTCGCGGCCTGCTGGGGTGAGGGTAGGCGTGCCTTCGCGATGGCGGGTAGCGGTTCGTCCCAGTGGGAGAGCTCCCCCTGGGGTCGGCGACGGCTGGTGCGGCTCGGACGGCTGGCGGCGCTCTGGGTGGTCGCCGGCGGGGGCACCGGGCGGGTTGACGGTGCCTGCTGTCGGGCGCGTTGGCGGCGCCTTGCCTCCCGGCGCTCCTGTGTCCGGGTGTTTCCGGGACGGGGGTCCTCCGGTTCCGGGGAGGCGGCGGGTGTCCACCATCGTGAGGGTTCGGGGGAACCGACCCGTCCGAAGAGGGGGACGGGGGGTTTCCACGGCGTCCGCGGGGTCTGGTCCCTGGCCTCGAGCTCTTTTATCAGTTCGGACCACCGGGGCATCCGTGCCATTTGGCTGGATTCCGGTGAATCCTCCCGCTTTCTGCGGCGGCTCTCGTCCGTGGTGGCGGTCGGGGGCGGGTCCTGGGCGGCTGCGCTGTCCCTCGGGGCGGTCGTCGCCTCGGTGACCCAAACGTGCAGGACGGGTTGTCCAGGTGCGGCGGGGCAGCTCGTCGGCGGTCCTGCGGGTGACGCCTCCGGTACGTCGTCCCTTTCGGTGTGCCCCTCTGCGATGGCAGCTGCTGCCTCGGGTCCAGTGCTGGCGGCGGGTGGCTCGTAGCGGTCCGGGGCCGGGCTCTCCTCCCGGTCCGTCGCCTGGGCGTCTTCTTGCTCCTCCACGTCCCTGCCAGCGGGCAGGGTCTCCTCGGGCGGCGTGGCTTCCTCAGCGGCGGCTGCGGGACTGGCCTCCGTGGCTGCGGCCTCGTTGGTGGTGGGCCAGCGGATGTCCGGCGTCGGCGGGCGCTGGCTCATGTCGGGCTCCTCGAACAGCCCGGCGATATCCCATGTCCAATCTGCCATAGTTGGTTGCCTGTGAAAACAGTGTACGGGCGGTATTACTTTACGGGGCCGTCCTCGGGGTCTAGTGGTTGGCTGGGACGTGTCGGGGCGGGGCGGGGGTTGAGCCCGGGCATCCTTCGCATCGGGCCGTGGGCGCGTACGCCGCTTGGGTTCCCTTGCGTCGGGCCTCGGGTTGTTTGTAGTACTTGGCTGTGCCGGGTGGTTTGTAGTACTTGGCTGTGCCGGGTGGTTTGTAGTACTTGGCCGTGGTGCCGGCTTGAGGTCCTGCACGTGGATATGGCGGATCCACTTTCCCTTTGTGTCCCGTAGATCCACGATAACCGGGGACACAATGCGTCCCACGGTATAGGGCCCGCTGTATTTGGGTGCCAGTTTGGCGTTGACCCCTTCGGCCTTGTTTGATAGAATGTGCTCCTTCTTCCATACATTCTCTCCTTTGGCCGGTTTCCAGTTCCGGCGGCGCAGGTTATAATATTTGGCCTGCCGGTCAAACGCTCTTGCTAGCTGTACGCGGGCCAGCTCCTGTGCGGCCCGCAAATTTCTCCAGCGCTGCGGCGCGGAGGTGACGGTGGCCCCTTGCGGTATCTCCTGTCCTGGTGTTCGTAGTTCTCTTCCGAGGTTGAGATACGCCGGGCTATAGCCCGTGGATTCGTGTCGGGCGGTGTTCACCGCGAATCGAGCCTCATCCAGCCTCTCGTCCCAGCGGTTATGTCGGTTTCCCGTATACTGCGCGAGCATAGTCTTAACGACCTTGTTGGCCCGCTCCACTGGGTTGCAGTGAGGCGCGTACGGCGGTGTCCTTCGGTGAGTGATTCCGGCGTCTCGGAGTAGTGCGACGACTGGTTCTCCAATGAACTGCCGTCCATTATCGGAGATTATGATCCTGGGAGCCCCGTGCCTGAGGATGACTTCCTTCCGGATCGCGGCGGCGACGGCTTCACTAGTTGCTTTACGGAGCGGAACTAGCTCGATCCATTTTGAAAAACGGTCGAGAGCAACTAGCAGCCATATGTGGCCGCGCCGCGAGCGTGGTAACGGGCCTATCAGATCCACGGAGACGGTGTGCCACGGCTCCTCCCCCGGGTTAGCATGCAAATGGCCCGGTGGAGCTTGTGGTGGTGTCTTATATTGTTGACACGTGGCGCACTGGCGAACGTAACGAGACGTCTCCCGAAACATTCCCGGCCAGTAGAACCGTTGTGCCAAACGCACCGTAGTTTTTGCGACCCCGAGGTGTCCAGCGGTGGGGTCGTCGTGGTATTGTCTTAACACCGTCTTCCGTTCTTCTGGAGGCACGCACAGCTTCCATGCCGTGCTTGGCTCAGGTTCATTGTAATCCAGCTGGTGGAGGATATGTTTGTATAGTCGTCCGTCCTCGATTCTGTAATCCGGTTCGGCGGCCGGATTGCTCTTTACGGCTTCGAACATCCGTCGGTACCACGTGTCGGTGCTCTGCGTCGGACGGAGTGCGCTTACTCCGATTTTCGGCGGGATACGGGACAGAGCATCGGCCACGTGGTTTAATTTTCCGGGACGGTATCGGATGTCGAAGTCGTATTGTTGGAGCTCGAGGGCCCATCTTGCCAGTCTCCCGGTCGGGCTATCAATTTGTCGGAGCCACCTTAAAGCTTGGTGGTCGGTGACGACCGTGAATTTGTATCCTTCGAGATACGGTCGCATCTTCCGGATGCCCCAGACGACGGCCAGGCATTCCTTCTCGGTCGCGCTGTACTTCCGCTCGGTCTCGTTGAGCGTGTGGCTCGCGTATGCGATTACCCGTTCGTTGTTTTCCGGGTCCTGGGTGAGTACCACTCCTAACCCATAATCGCTGGCGTCGGTCTGGAGGGTGAACTGCTGTTCAAAATCTGGGCAGGCGAGTATGGGCGCGTCGACCAATCGTTTCTTCATGGTCTGGAAAGCCTTTTCTTCGGCGTCGGTCCATTGCCATTTCGCATTCTTGCGGGTGAGCCGTGTCAGCGGTTCGATGATCTCCGCGAAATTTGGTACAAAACGTCGGTACCAGGATGCCATGCCGTGGAATCGCCGTATGTCTCGGACCGTCTTCGGTGTCGGAATCTGTGCGATCGCCGCAGTTTTCTGCGGGTCGGTCCGTATTCCTCGTTCGTCGACAATGTGGCCCAGATAACAGAGGCTGTCGACGCAGAAGCGGCATTTCTCCGGATTTAACCGGAGACCGGCTTCCCTCAGTCGGCGGAATACCTCACGCAGATGATCTTTGTGGTCGCCTACCGTTCGGCTGACGATAATAATATCGTCCAGGTAGGCGAATGCGTGCGGCTCCAGTTCTGGTCCGATCACTCGATCCAACAGCCGTTGGAACGTGGCCGGGGCGGAGTGTAGTCCGAAAGGCATGACCGTGAATTGGTAAAGTCCGAGCCCGGGCACCGTGAAAGCTGTCAGCGGACGGCTAGTCCTCTCCAAGGGCACCTGCCAGTACCCGTTTTTTAGATCCAACGTTGTGAGGAACCTGGCCCCGCGTAATTTGTCCAAGGTCGCCTGGATGTGTGGCAACGGGTACGCGTCCTTTTCCGACCGTTCGTTTAGTTTGCGAAAATCAACGCAGAATCGGTGCCGTCCGTCCTTCTTTTTCACGACGACTACCGGCGAGCTCCAAGGGCTGCTGGAGGGTTCGATGACCCCATCGTCCAGCATTTTCTTGACCTCTTGGTCGATAATCGCCTGCATCGCCGGGTTTCGGGGCCGATATCGTTGTTTGATCGGCGTTTCATCGGTCAACTTTATCCGGTGCTGGGTCATCGTGGTACGGCCGGCCACGGTCTCGAACCGAGCCAATTCTTGCTCCAGGAACCTTTGAAATTCATAGCCTTCCTTATCCGTGAGCCTCCGGAGTCCCACCTGCAGGCAGGGTGCGTGCGTTTTCCGTTGTCCGTCTTTGCGGGGGTACTGCGGTACCGGCCACTCGGCGATCTCTGGTGGCGGTGTTATCGAGAGACGCAGTGCAGCGATCGTATGTATGCCCAGAAGTACTGGCGTATTCATTCGCGGCAATACGGTAAAGTCCTCGTCGTATTGCCGATCGTTCGCCGTGAATGTAATTCGGAGCGTGCCAGCTGGCCGGGTATCGGTTCCGTCGGCCAAGTTGATCGTGTCACCGGACTTCTGCTCCGGGGCCCCGTGTTTACATGCCCAGTTCCGCATCTCCTCGTTGACGCAGGAGAGCTGGGATCCGGTGTCCAAGAGTGCCTCCACGGTACGGCCGAATATTGAAATTTCCGTGGTCGGTCGCGGCTCGTACTTAATCTTTATCGTATTCGGTTCTAGCGGGCCCGGCGTTCTCCCCTTGGTGCCGGTCTTGCCGGCGGGCCCCGTGCTCCGTTTCCCGACGGGTGACAATCTCTGGTCAGAATTCCATCTCGGCCACAACGGGAGCAAAATCTCCGGTAGGCATTCCGGCATTCGTACCGATGATGCCCGCGCTGCTTGCACCGCCAGCAGTGCGTTTCCGGGTCGTAAATTTCTGGACGTCGGTCATCGTCGCGTACCGGGGCCCTCCGAGGGCTCGGACTCCTGTTGGTCCGCCGGGGTATCGCATCGTCGTACCGCGGCTCGACGTGGGTCGCATGGGCGGGCATGCGTCTGGCTCGCTCCTCTCTACGCCGTTCGTCCAGTTGTTCGATGTTCTGGACCCGCCTCTGGAGCGTTTTAAGGTCCGGTATCGTGTCCTCCGGGAACAGCTCCTGGTACCGGGGCAGCATATTGTCATAAATGACCTCTAACCAGCTGTCCTTCGGCATCTGCGCCCGTCGCATCAGTGTCGTGACTGCGGTCACAAACTTTACAAACGGCTCTCCCGGTTGTTGCAGCCGGGCCAGGGCTGCTCGTCTCTGTTGGACCGGCGACGAAGTCGCCGCCCAGGCTGCCAGAAATTCCTCGGCGAATTCCCCCCACGTTGCAATATCGTCGGCGTGGTTCCGGTACCACTCCTGGGCCTCGCCCGTAAGTAAATCTGGTATGGCCCGAAGCAAATCCGTGTTGGGGATGGCGTGGTTTTTCTGGAGCATGGCCAGTCCCTCCAAGAACGCGTGCGGGTCCGAGCCATCGCTCGTGATCCCGGAATTTCGAGCTCGATCAACGAGTCGGTCGGGGTCGTCGACTCTGATCATTTTGCTGGCCTCGGCGGCGGCCGTCATTTTCCTGGTTACAACTCCTTGATTCGCCAGATTGTCGTATGCGGTGTCAATTAACTGGCCGATACACTCGGCCCACTGCTGTCGGTCCCGCTCCGGGGATCCGAATTTTCGTAATTCTGATTTAGTTTTCCTCGTGGCGGCTGGCGGGGCCCTTATCGGCATGCGGGGTTCCCGGCGGGGTACGTGTTCCTAGCGGGAGAGCGAATTTTCCTTGCCGAGCGGTCGCCTTTTCGTTTCCCACGGTCGTCCCTTTCCTCCTAGGACGTGGTTTCTTCGCTCGAAAGTTGCTCCATGGTCCTGGCAACAGATCCGATTACCCATTTCGGCGATTCGCGGCCGTGGAAACGTCGTACGAGCCGCCGAAAAATTTTCCTTCTCGACGAAAGTGAAATTCCTTCACGGACGTGTGGTACGGCCGGCGGACGCCAGATGGCGCCCGTCTACCTGCACTTCTTCGCGACCGCGACGCGCGGCGGCGCGCGTGTACCAGCGCGCTACGGCGGAGCGGCGCGTGCGCGACGTAATTTTCTCGCGGCGAGATAACCTCTCTCTCGACGCCACGTGGCGGAGAGTTTTGCCGGCAACGGAATAACCGATTAATGCGAATTAACCGGTCCCTGTTCGGGCGCCATGTAAAGAGCACGGTTTCTCGCGGCTCGTTGCAACGGACGGGACTCGCGGCCGGATTGAGCTCGCCGTGCCAGGATTCGTAGGATACGCGAGTGGAATAGACGGGGTGAAATAAACGTCGCAGAGGTTACTTTTCGACGGTTACGGTTCGCGGCTCGTTCGTCGGTACGGTGTCGGACGTCGCGGTTTCGGGACGCGTGTTATCGCGGGCCGCGGTTTATCGCGGTGCGGACGTTCGCGTATCGCGGCTTATCAGTTCGCTTCTTATCGGGACGCGGTACGACGGGGGCACGGAGTCGACAGCGGGCGACACGCGTGGGCGGCCGAGAGCCGATCTCCCTTAGCCTCGGCGGCGACTTTCGTCGGTGTCGAGGCCATGGTATCACGGCTTACGGGCAATCCTCTGCGGAGGATCGTGATTTCGGTGGTGCGGAGACGCCAGCGGGGGTCTAGTCGCACGTTTCCAGGTCACCGGCCGAACGATAGCAACTACGGTTGCATAGTCCGGCCAGGGTTTCGTCCAGGTGGGGGGGCCGGGGGCAACTGCGGTTACCGGGAAAACGGAAAGGACGGCACGAACACCGGAATACTTACGATGTGTCCGTTGTGTATACGAGTGTGTAAAAGTGAACGTCTGTACTGTCGTGACTCGAGGTAAACTATTAATTAATCGTACTCGCGGGTGGTCCGGAAGCAAAAGAGGCCCGTGCCTGCTCGCGGGTTCCCTTTATGCCCTCAGCACTCTAGGGCGAGGGGCGCGGCGCGGAATGGTTTTCGGCGGAAATTCCGGTGTTCGTCTCGCGTCCGGTTCGCGCCTTCTCGTAATATGGCGGTTTCCGTTTCCCGCGTAACCCGGTTTCTAGGCGCGGGGGCGCGAAGCCCGGGGTCGATGTCGTTCGGGGATCGTCGGCTACGCTCGGGGGTAGTCGCGGCGGCGCGTGTTCCCGTTCGTAACAGGCCTGGGATATCCAGGTCTGTTACATTTTTTTTAAACCTTCTCGGAGGACACATGCATATGTGTGCAAAATTTCATTGAAATCGGTCGAGCGGTTTAGGAGGAGAAGAATGTCAACGAAATGTAAGAGTAGCGTAAAGAAGAGCTTCGCTCGTTCACTTCGTTCACTCGGGGGTGATTTGAGAAAAGATGTAACGAAATATGGAACGGAAATACGGGACGGAAATGCGTCACGCGACGATAATCGTCCCAGGTCAAATTCCCTAACCCTAGTAATCCGTTACCTGGTACTGATGATCGACAGAGTCATAAAGCGAGTAGAGAAAAAAAAGGTGAACATAAAGGTAAAGGTAAACGGACGGGCAAAAAGTAGAAAAATCTTTCGAGAAGGGACTCCTCGTTCGAGAGAGAGAGAGAACATTAACATTTTATGTTTTATTTATCGTTTTTCTTCTTTATTTACTAAATGACTTGTCCGATTTTCGATTTTATTTTTTTAAAACCTTCTCGGAGGACACATGCATATGTGTGCAAAATTTCATTGAAATCGGTCGAGCGGTTTAGGAGGAGAAGAATGTCCACGAAATGTAAGAGTAGCGTAAAGAAGAGCTTCGCTCGTTCACTTCGTTCACTCGCTGCGCTCTTAACAAAGTTATAGTATGCACGGATGTACTATTTGATCATCCAGAGCGGTTCTTGAAACATATTTTGATAAATAACTCTGAGATTTACAGTTAGTTGCAGTTCTACCTTATATAATATCATAGTATACTATCTTACCATTACGACGCAATGAAAACATCAGCGATACTTTGCGGAACTTCATAACAAAGCGTAAACAAAGTTATAGTATGCACGGATGTACTATTTGATCATCCAGAGCGGTTCTTGAAACATATTTTGATAAATAACTCTGAGGTTTGCAGGTATTTGCAGTTCTAACTTATATAATATCAATGTATACTATCTTATCAATACGACGCAATGAAAACGCCAGCGAATCTTTGCAGAACTTCATAACAAAGCGTAAACAATGTTATACTATACACGTAGGAACTATTTGATCATCCTGAGCGGTTCTTCCTACATATTTTGTTAAATAACACTGAGCTTTGCAGGTATTTTCAGTTCTACCTTATATAATATCATAGTATACTATCTTACCAATACGACGCAATCAAAACCTCAGCGAAATTTTGCGGAAATTAACAACGTGTGAACAAAGTTATAGTATGCACGGATGTACTATTTGATCATCCAGAGCGGTTCTTGAAACATATTTTGATAAATAACTCTGAGATTTACAGTTAGTTGCAGTTCTACCTTATATAATATCATAGTATACTATCTTACCATTACGACGCAATGAAAACATCAGCGATACTTTGCGGAACTTCATAACAAAGTGTGAACAAAGATATACTATGCACGGATGTACTATTTGATCATCCTGAGCAGTTCTTGCTACATATTTAGTTAAATAACTCTGAGGTTTGCAGGTATTTGCAGTTCTAACTTATATAATATCAAAGTATACTATCTTATCGATACGACGCATTCAATACATCAGCGAATCTTTGCAGAACTTCATAACAAAGTGTGAACAAATTTATACTATGCACGGATGTACTATTTGATCATCCTGATCGGTTCTTGCTACATATTTAGTTAAATAACTCTGAGGATTGCAGGTATTTGCAGTTCTAACTTATATAATATCAATGTATACTATCTTATCAATACGACGCAATGAAAACGCCTGCGAAACTTTGCGAACTTCATGACAAAGCGTAAACAAAGTTATACTATGCACGGACGTACTATTTGATCATCCAGAGCGGTTCTTGCTACATATTTAGTTAAATAACTCTGAGGTTTGCAGGTATTTGCAGTTCTAATTTAAATAATATCAAAGTATACTATCTTATGAATATGACACAATGAAAACCTCAGCGAAACTTTGCGGAACTTCATAACAAAGCGTAAACAAAGTTATACTATGCACGGATGTACTATTTGATCATCCTGATCGGTTCTTGCTACATATTTAGTTAAATAACTCTGAGGATTGCAGGTATTTGCAGTTCTAACTTATATAATATCAATGTATACTATCTTATCAATACGACGCAATGAAAACGCCAGCGAAACTTTGCGAACTTCATGACAAAGCGTAAACAAAGTTATACTATGCACGGACGTACTATTTGATCATCCTCAGCGTTTCTTCCTACATATTTAGTTAAATAACTCTGAGGTTTGCAGGTATTTGCAGTTCTAATTTATATAATATCAAAGTATACTATCTTATGAATATGACACAATGAAAACCTCAGCGAAAATTTGCGGAACTTCATAACAAAGCGTAAACAAAGTTATACTATGCACGGATGTACTATTTGATCATCCTGAGCAGTTCTTGCTACATATTTAGTTAAATAACTCTGAGGTTTGCAGGTATTTGCAGTTCTAATTTATATAATATCAAAGTATACTATCTTATGAATATGACACAATGAAAACCTCAGCGAAACTTTGCGGAACTTCATAACAAAGCGTAAACAAAGTTATACTATGCACGGATGTACTATTTGATCATCCTGATCGGTTCTTCCTACATATTTTGTTAAATAACTCTGAAATTTGCATGTAGTTGCAGTTCTATCTTACATAATATCAATGTATACTATCTTACCAATTGCGACGCAATCAAAACATCAGCGAAACATTGCGGAACTGCATAACAAAGCGTAAACAAAGTTATACTATGCACCGATTTACTGTATGATCATCCTGCCCGTTCTTGAAACATATTTTGCCAAATAACTCTGAGGTTTGCAGGTAGTTGCAGTTCTGTCTTACATAATATCAAAGTATACTATCTTACAAATACGACGCAATCAAAACATCAGCGAAACTTTGCGGAACTTCATAACAAAGCATAAACAAAGTTATAGTATGCACGGATTTACTGTATGATCATCCTGCCCGTTCTTGAAACATATTTTGATAAATAACTCTGAGATTTGCAGGTATTTGCAGTTCTATCTTACATAATATCAAATTATACTATCTTACCAATACGACGCAATCAAAACATCAGCGAAACTTTGCGGAACTTCATAACAAAGCGTGAACAACGTTATAGTATGCACGGATTTACTGCATGATCATCCTGCCCGTTCTTGAAACATATTTTGCCAAATAACTCTGAGGATTGCAGGTAGTTGCAGTTCTGTCTTACATAATATCAGAGTATACCATCTTACCAATACGACGCAATGAAAACGTCAGCGATACTTTGCGGAACTTCATAACAAAGCGTAAACAAAGTTATACTATGCACGTATGTACTATTTCATCATCCTGAGCGGTTCTTGCTACATTTTTTGTTAAATAACTCTGAGGTTTGCAGGTAGTTGCAGTTCTATCTTACATAATATCAAAGTATACTATCTACCCATTACGACGCAATCAAAACCTCAGCGAAACTTTGCGGAACTTCATAACGAAGCGTAAACAAAGTTATAGTATGCACGGATATACTGTATGATCATTCTGCCGGTTCTTGAAACATATTTTGATAAATAACTCTGAGGTTTGCAGGTAGTTGCAGTTCTATCTTACATAATATCAAAGTATACTATCTTACCATTACGACGCAATCAAAACCTCAGCGAAACTTTGCGGAACTTCATAACGAAGCGTAAACAAAGTTATAGTATGCACGGATATACTGTATGATCATCCTGCCCGTTCTTGAAACATATTTTGCCAAATAACTCTGGGGTTTGCAGGTAGTTGCAGTTCTGTCTTATATAATATCAAAGTATACTATCTTATCAATAGGATGCAATAAAAACCTCAGCGAAACATTGCGGAACTTCATAACAAAGCGTAAACAAAGTTGTACTATGCACGGATGTACAGTTTGATCATTCTGCCCGTTCTTGAAACATATTGTGATAAATAACTCTGACATTTGCATGTAGTTGCAGTTCTATCTTATATAATATCAAAGTATACTATCTAATCAATTCGGCGCAATAAAAACCTCAGCGAAGCTTTGCGGAACTTCATATCAAAGCGTAAACAAATTTATACTATACACGGATGTACTATTTGATCATCCTGAGCGGTCCTTGCTACATTTTTTGTTAAATAACTATGAGGTTTGCAGGTAGTTGCAGTTCTATCTTATATAATATCAAAGTATACTATCTTATCAATTCGACGCAATGAAAACCTCAGCGAAGCTTTGCGGAAATTCAAAACAAAGCGTAAACAAAGTTATAGTAAGCAAGGATTTACTGTACGATCATCCTGCCCGTTCTTGAAACATATTTTGCCAAATAACTGAGATTTGCATGTAGTTGCAGTTGTATCTTACATAATATCAAAGTATACTATCTTACCATTACGACGCAATCAAAACCTCAGGGAAACTTTGCGGAACTTCATAACAAAGCGTAAACAAAGTTATAGTATGCACGGATTTACTGTATGATCATCCTGCCCGTTCTTGAAACATATTTTGTCAAATAACTCTGAGGTTTGCAGGTAGTTGCAGTTCTGTCTTACATAATATCAAAGTATACTATCTACCCATTACGACGCAATCAAAACCTCAGCGAAACTTTGCGGAACTTCATAACGAAGCGTAAACAAAGTTATAGTATGCACGGATATACTGTATGATCATTCTGCCGGTTCTTGAAACATATTTTGATAAATAACTCTGAGGTTTGCAGGTAGTTGCAGTTCTATCTTACATAATATCAAAGTATACTATCTTACCATTACGACGCAATCAAAACCTCAGCGAAACTTTGCGGAACTTCATAACGAAGCGTAAACAAAGTTATAGTATGCACGTATATACTGTATGATCATCCTGCCCGTTCTTGAAACATATTTTGCCAAATAACTCTGGGGTTTGCAGGTAGTTGCAGTTCTGTCTTATATAATATCAAAGTATACTATCTTATCAATAGGATGCAATAAAAACCTCAGCGAAACATTGCGGAACTTCATAACAAAGCGTAAACAAAGTTGTACTATGCACGGATGTACAGTTTGATCATTCTGCCCGTTCTTGAAACATATTGTGATAAATAACTCTGACATTTGCATGTAGTTGCAGTTCTATCTTATATAATATCAAAGTATACTATCTAATCAATTCGGCGCAATAAAAACCTCAGCGAAGCTTTGCGGAACTTCATATCAAAGCGTAAACAAATTTATACTATACACGGATGTACTATTTGATCATCCTGAGCGGTCCTTGCTACATTTTTTGTTAAATAACTATGAGGTTTGCAGGTAGTTGCAGTTCTATCTTATATAATATCAAAGTATACTATCTTATCAATTCGACGCAATAAAAACCTCAGCGAAGCTTTGCGGAAATTCAAAACAAAGCGTAAACAAAGTTATAGTAAGCAAGGATTTACTGTACGATCATCCTGCCCGTTCTTGAAACATATTTTGCCAAATAACTGAGATTTGCATGTAGTTGCAGTTGTATCTTACATAATATCAAAGTATACTATCTTACCATTACGACGCAATCAAAACCTCAGCGAAGCTTTGCGGAACTACATAACATAGCGTAAACAAAGTTATACTATGCACGGATGTACTATTTGATCATCCTGAGCAGTTCTTGCTACATATTTAGTTAAATAACTCTGAGGTTTGCAGGTATTTGCAGTTCCAACTTATATAATATCAAAGTATTCTATCTTATCGATACGACGCATTCAATACATCAGCGAATCTTTGCACAACTTCATAACAAAGTGTGAACAAAGTTATACTATGCACGGATGTACTATTTGATCATCCTGAGCAGTTCTTGCTACATATTTAGTTAAATAACTCTGAGGTTTGCAGGTATTTGCAGTTCTAACTTATATAATATCAAAGTATTCTATCTTATCGATACGACGCATTCAATACATCAGCGAATCTTTGCACAACTTCATAACAAAGTGTGAACAAAGTTATAGTATGCACGGATGTACTATTTGATCATCCAGAGCGGTTCTTGCTACATATTTAGTTAAATAACTCTGAGGTTTGCAGGTATTTGCAGTTCTAATTTATATAATATCAAAGTATACTATCTTATGAATATGACACAATGAAAACCTCAGCGAAACTTTGCGGAACTTCATAACAAAGCGTAAACAAAGTTATACTATGCACGGATGTACTATTTGATCATCCTGATCGGTTCTTCCTACATATTTTGTTAAATAACTCTGAAATTTGCATGTAGTTGCAGTTCTATCTTACATAATATCAATGTATACTATCTTACCAATTGCGACGCAATCAAAACATCAGCGAAACATTGCGGAACTGCATAACAAAGCGTAAACAAAGTTATACTATGCACCGATTTACTGTATGATCATCCTGCCCGTTCTTGAAACATATTTTGTCAAATAACTCTGAGGTTTGCAGGTAGTTGCAGTTATATCTTATTTAATATCAAAGTATACTATCTTACCAATACGACGCAATCAAAACATCAGCGAAACTTTGCGGAACTTCATAACAAAGCGTAAACAAAGTTATAGTATGCACGGATTTACTGTATGATCATCCTGCCCGTTCTTGAAACATATTTTGATAAATAACTCTGAGATTTGCAGGTATTTGCAGTTCTATCTTACATAATATCAAATTATACTATCTTACCAATACGACGCAATCAAAACATCAGCGAAACTTTGCGGAACTTCATAACAAAGCGTGAACAACGTTATAGTATGCACGGATTTACTGCATGATCATCCTGCCCGTTCTTGAAACATATTTTGCCAAATAACTCTGAGATTTACAGTTAGTTGCAGTTCTACCTTATATAATATCATAGTATACTATCTTACCATTACGACGCAATGAAAACATCAGCGATACTTTGCGGAACTTCATAACAAAGCGTAAACAAAGTTATAGTATGCACGGATGTACTATTTGATCATCCAGAGCGGTTCTTGAAACATATTTTGATAAATAACTCTGAGGTTTGCAGGTATTTGCAGTTCTAACTTATATAATATCAATGTATACTATCTTATCAATACGACGCAATGAAAACGCCAGCGAATCTTTGCAGAACTTCATAACAAAGCGTAAACAATGTTATACTATACACGTAGGAACTATTTGATCATCCTGAGCGGTTCTTGCTACATATTTTGTTAAATAACACTGAGCTTTGCAGGTATTTTCAGTTCTACCTTATATAATATCATAGTATACTATCTTACCAATACGACGCAATCAAAACCTCAGCGAAACTTTGCGGAACTTCATAACAAAGCGTAAACAAAGTTATAGTATGCACGGATTTACTGTATGATCATCCTGCCCGTTCTTGAAACATATTTTGATAAATAACTCTGTGATTTGCAGGTATTTGCAGTTCTATCTTACATAATATCAAATTATACTATCTTACCAATACGACGCAATCAAAACATCAGCGAAACTTTGCGGAACTTCATAACAAAGCGTGAACAACGTTATAGTATGCACGGATTTACTGCATGATCATCCTGCCCGTTCTTGAAACATATTTTGCCAAATAACTCTGAGATTTACAGTTAGTTGCAGTTCTACCTTATATAATATCATAGTATACTATCTTACCATTACGACGCAATGAAAACATCAGCGATACTTTGCGGAACTTCATAACAAAGCGTAAACAAAGTTATAGTATGCACGGATGTACTATTTGATCATCCAGAGCGGTTCTTGAAACATATTTTGATAAATAACTCTGAGGTTTGCAGGTATTTGCAGTTCTAACTTATATAATATCAATGTATACTATCTTATCAATACGACGCAATGAAAACGCCAGCGAATCTTTGCAGAACTTCATAACAAAGCGTAAACAATGTTATACTATACACGTAGGAACTATTTGATCATCCTGAGCGGTTCTTGCTACATATTTTGTTAAATAACACTGAGCTTTGCAGGTATTTTCAGTTCTACCTTATATAATATCATAGTATACTATCTTACCAATACGACGCAATCAAAACCTCAGCGAAATTTTGCGGAAATTAACAACGTGTGAACAAAGTTATAGTATGCACGGATGTACTATTTGATCATCCAGAGCGGTTCTTGAAACATATTTTGATAAATAACTCTGAGATTTGCAGGTAGTTGCAGTTCTACCTTATATAATATCAAAGTATACTATCTTACCAATACGACGCAATCAAAACCTCAGCGAAACTTTGCGGAACTTCATAACAAAGCGTAAACAAAGTTATAGTATGCACGGATGTACTATTTGATCATCCAGAGCGGTTCTTGAAACATATTTTGATAAATAACTCTGAGATTTACAGTTAGTTGCAGTTCTACCTTAAATAATATCAAAGTATACCATCTTACCAATACGACGCAATGAAAACCTCAGCGAAACTTTGCGGAACTTCATAACAAAGCGTAAACAAAGTTATAGTATGCACGGATGTACTATTTGATCATCCAGAGCGGTTCTTGAAACATATTTTGATAAATAACTCTGAGATTTACAGTTAGTTGCAGTTCTACCTTATATAATATCATAGTATACTATCTTACCATTACGACGCAATCAAAACATCAGCGATACTTTGCGGAACTTCATAACAAAGCGTAAACAAAGATATACTATGCACGGATGTACTATTTGATCATCCTGAGCGGTTCTTGCTACATATTTAGTTAAATAACTCTGAGGTTTGCAGGTATTTGCAGTTCTAACTTATATAATATCAATGTATACTATCTTATCAATACGACGCAATCAAAACCTCAGCGAAACTTTGCAGAACTTCATAACAAAGCGTAAACAAAGTTATACTATACACGGATGTACTATTTGATCTTCCTGCCAGTTCTTGAAACATATTTTGATACATAACTCTGAGATTTCCAGGTAGTTGCAGTTCTACGTATATAATATCAAAGTATACTATCTTAGCAATACGACGCAATCAAAACATCAGCGAAACTTTGCAGAACTTCATAACAAAGCGTAAACAAAGTTATACTATGCACGGATGTACTATTTGATCATCCAGAGCGGTTCTTGAAACATATTTTGATAAATAACTCTGAGATTTACAGTTAGTTGCAGTTCTACCTTAAATAATATCAAAGTATACTATCTTACCAATACGACGCAATCAAAACCTCAGCGAAACTTTGCGGAACTTCATAACAAAGCGTAAACAAAGTTATACTCTGCACGGATGTACTATTTGATCATCCGGAGCGGTTCTGGATACATATTTTGCCAAATCACTCTCAGGTTTGTAGGTAGTTGAAGTTCTACCTTATATAATATCATAGTACAGTATCTTACCAATACGACGCCATCCAACCTCAGCGAAACTTTGCGGAAGTTCATAACAAAGCGTAAACAAAGTTATACTATGCACGTATGTACTATTTGATCATCCTGAGCGGTTCTTGCTACATATTTTGTTAAATAACACTGAGCTTTGCAGGTATTTTCAGTTCTACCTTATATAATATCATAGTATACTATCTTACCAATACGACGCAATCAAAACCTCAGCGAAATTTTGCGGAAATTAACAACGTGTGAACAAAGTTATAGTATGCACGGATGTACTATTTGATCATCCAGAGCGGTTCTTGAAACATATTTTGATAAATAACTCTGAGATTTGCAGGTAGTTGCAGTTCTACCTTATATAATATCAAAGTATACTATCTTACCAATACGACGCAATCAAAACCTCAGCGAAACTTTGCGGAAATTCATAACAAAGTGTGAACAAAGTTATACTATGCACGGATGTACTATTTGATCATCCTGATCGTTTCTTGCTACATATTTAGTTAAATAGCTCTGAGGTTTGCAGGTATTTGCAGTTCTAACTTATATAATATCAATGTATACTATCTTATCAATACGACGCAATGAAAACGCCAGCGAATCTTTGCAGAACTTCATAACAAAGCGTAAACAATGTTATACTATACACGTAGGAACTATTTGATCATCCTGAGCGGTTCTTGCTACATATTTTGATAAATAACTCTGAGATTTACAGTTAGTTGCAGTTCTACCTTATATAATATCATAGTATACTACCTTACCATTACGACGCAATGAAAACATCAGCGATACTTTGCGGAACTTCATAACAAAGTGTGAACAAAGATATACTATGCACGGATGTACTATTTGATCATCCTGAGCAGTTCTTGCTACATATTTAGTTAAATAACTCTGAGGTTTGCAGGTATTTGCAGTTCTAACTTATATAATATCAAAGTATACTATCTTATCGATACGACGCATTCAATACATCAGCGAATCTTTGCAGAACTTCATAACAAAGTGTGAACAAATTTATACTATGCACGGATGTACTATTTGATCATCCTGATCGGTTCTTGCTACATATTTAGTTAAATAACTCTGAGGATTGCAGGTATTTGCAGTTCTAACTTATATAATATCAATGTATACTATCTTATCAATACGACGCAATGAAAACGCCAGCGAAACTTTGCGAACTTCATGACAAAGCGTAAACAAAGTTATACTATGCACGGACGTACTATTTGATCATCCTCAGCGTTTCTTCCTACATATTTAGTTAAATAACTCTGAGGTTTGCAGGTATTTGCAGTTCTAATTTATATAATATCAAAGTATACTATCTTATGAATATGACACAATGAAAACCTCAGCGAAACTTTGCGGAACTTCATAACAAAGCGTAAACAAAGTTATACTATGCACGGATGTACTATTTGATCATCCTGAGCAGTTCTTGCTACATATTTAGTTAAATAACTCTGAGGTTTGCAGGTATTTGCAGTTCTAATTTATATAATATCAAAGTATACTATCTTATGAATATGACACAATGAAAACCTCAGCGAAACTTTGCGGAACTTCATAACAAAGCGTAAACAAAGTTATACTATGCACGGATGTACTATTTGATCATCCTGATCGGTTCTTCCTACATATTTTGTTAAATAACTCTGAAATTTGCATGTAGTTGCAGTTCTATCTTACATAATATCAATGTATACTATCTTACCAATTGCGACGCAATCAAAACATCAGCGAAACATTGCGGAACTGCATAACAAAGCGTAAACAAAGTTATACTATGCACCGATTTACTGTATGATCATCCTGCCCGTTCTTGAAACATATTTTGTCAAATAACTCTGAGGTTTGCAGGTAGTTGCAGTTCTGTCTTACATAATATCAAAGTATACTATCTTACAAATACGACGCAATCAAAACATCAGCGAAACTTTGCGGAACTTCATAACAAAGCGTAAACAAAGTTATAGTATGCACGGATTTACTGTATGATCATCCTGCCCGTTCTTGAAACATATTTTGATAAATAACTCTGAGATTTGCAGGTATTTGCAGTTCTATCTTACATAATATCAAATTATACTATCTTACCAATACGACGCAATCATAACATCAGCGAAACTTTGCGGAACTTCATAACAAAGCGTGAACAACGTTATAGTATGCACGGATTTACTGCATGATCATCCTGCCCGTTCTTGAAACATATTTTGCCAAATAACTCTGAGGATTGCAGGTAGTTGCAGTTCTGTCTTACATAATATCAAAGTATACTATCTTACCAATTGCGACGCAATCAAAACATCAGCGAAACATTGCGGAACTGCATAACAAAGCGTAAACAAAGTTATACTATGCACGGATGTACAGTTTGATCATTCTGCCGGTTCTTGAAACATATTTTGATAAATAACTCTGAGGTTTGCAGGTAGTTGCAGTTCTGTCTTACATAATATCAAAGTATACTATCTTACAAATACGACGCAATCAAAACATCAGCGAAACTTTGCGGAACTTCATAACAAAGCGTAAACAAAGTTATAGTATGCACGGATTTACTGTATGATCATCCTGCCCGTTCTTGAAACATATTTTGATAAATAACTCTGAGATTTGCAGGTATTTGCAGTTCTATCTTACATAATATCAAATTATACTATCTTACCAATACGACGCAATCAAAACATCAGCGAAACTTTGCGGAACTTCATAACAAAGCGTGAACAACGTTATAGTATGCACGGATTTACTGCATGATCATCCTGCCCGTTCTTGAAACATATTTTGCCAAATAACTCTGAGGATTGCAGGTAGTTGCAGTTCTGTCTTACATAATATCAGAGTATACCATCTTACCAATACGACGCAATGAAAACGTCAGCGATACTTTGCGGAACTTCATATCAAAGCGTAAACAAATTTATACTATACACGGATGTACTATTTGATCATCCTGAGCGGTCCTTGCTACATTTTTTGTTAAATAACTATGAGGTTTGCAGGTAGTTGCAGTTCTATCTTATATAATATCAAAGTACACTATCTCATCAATACGATGCAATAAAAACATCAGCGAAACTTTGCAGAACTTCATAACAAAGCGTAAACAACGGTATACTATGCACGTATGTACTATTTCATCATCCTGAGCGGTTCTTGCTACATATTTTGCCAAATAACTCTGAGGTTTGCAGGTAGTTGCAGTTCTATCTTATATAATATCAAAGTATACTATCTTATCAATTCGACGCAATGAAAACCTCAGCGAAGCTTTGCGGAAATTCAAAACAAAGCGTAAACAAAGTTATAGTAAGCAAGGATTTACTGTACGATCATCCTGCCCGTTCTTGAAACATATTTTGCCAAATAACTGAGATTTGCATGTAGTTGCAGTTGTATCTTACATAATATCAAAGTATACTATCTTACCATTACGACGCAATCAAAACCTCAGCGAAACTTTGCGGAACTTCATAACAAAGCGTAAACAAAGTTATAGTATGCACGGATTTACTGTATGATCATCCTGCCCGTTCTTGAAACATATTTTGTCAAATAACTCTGAGGTTTGCAGGTAGTTGCAGTTCTGTCTTACATAATATCAAGGTATACTATCTTACCAATTGCGACGCAATCAAAACATCTGCGAAACATTGCAGAACTTCATAACAAAGTGTGAACAAAGTTATACTATGCACGGATGTACTATTTGATCATCCTGATCGTTTCTTGCTACATATTTAGTTAAATAGCTCTGAGGTTTGCAGGTATTTGCAGTTCTAACTTATATAATATCAATGTATACTATCTTATCAATACGACGCAATGAAAACGCCAGCGAATCTTTGCAGAACTTCATAACAAAGCGTAAACAATGTTATACTATACACGTAGGAACTATTTGATCATCCTGAGCGGTTCTTGCTACATATTTTGATAAATAACTCTGAGATTTACAGTTAGTTGCAGTTCTACCTTATATAATATCATAGTATACTACCTTACCATTACGACGCAATGAAAACATCAGCGATACTTTGCGGAACTTCATAACAAAGTGTGAACAAAGATATACTATGCACGGATGTACTATTTGATCATCCTGAGCAGTTCTTGCTACATATTTAGTTAAATAACTCTGAGGTTTGCAGGTATTTGCAGTTCTAACTTATATAATATCAAAGTATACTATCCTATCGATACGACGCATTCAATACATCAGCGAATCTTTGCAGAACTTCATAACAAAGTGTGAACAAATTTATACTATGCACGGATGTACTATTTGATCATCCTGATCGGTTCTTGCTACATATTTAGTTAAATAACTCTGAGGATTGCAGGTATTTGCAGTTCTAACTTATATAATATCAATGTATACTATCTTATCAATACGACGCAATGAAAACGCCTGCGAAACTTTGCGAACTTCATGACAAAGCGTAAACAAAGTTATACTATGCACGGACGTACTATTTGATCATCCAGAGCGGTTCTTGCTACATATTTAGTTAAATAACTCTGAGGATTGCAGGTATTTGCAGTTCTAACTTATATAATATCAATGTATACTATCTTATCAATACGACGCAATGAAAACGCCAGCGAAACTTTGCGAACTTCATGACAAAGCGTAAACAAAGTTATACTATGCACGGACCTACTATTTGATCATCCTCAGCGTTTCTTCCTACATATTTAGTTAAATAACTCTGAGGTTTGCAGGTATTTGCAGTTCTAATTTATATAATATGAAAGTATACTATCTTATGAATATGACACAATGAAAACCTCAGCGAAACTTTGCGGAACTTCATAACAAAGCGTAAACAAAGTTATACTATGCACGGATGTACTATTTGATCATCCTGAGCAGTTCTTGCTACATATTTAGTTAAATAACTCTGAGGTTTGCAGGTATTTGCAGTTCTAATTTATATAATATCAAAGTATACTATCTTATGAATATGACACAATGAAAACCTCAGCGAAACTTTGCGGAACTTCATAACAAAGCGTAAACAAAGTTATACTATGCACGGATGTACTATTTGATCATCCTGATCGGTTCTTCCTACATATTTTGTTAAATAACTCTGAAATTTGCATGTAGTTGCAGTTCTATCTTACATAATATCAATGTATACTATCTTACCAATTGCGACGCAATCAAAACATCAGCGAAACATTGCGGAACTGCATAACAAAGCGTAAACAAAGTTATACTATGCACCGATTTACTGTATGATCATCCTGCCCGTTCTTGAAACATATTTTGTCAAATAACTCTGAGGTTTGCAGGTAGTTGCAGTTCTGTCTTACATAATATCAAAGTATACTATCTTACAAATACGACGCAATCAAAACATCAGCGAAACTTTGCGGAACTTCATAACAAAGCGTAAACAAAGTTATAGTATGCACGGATTTACTGTATGATCATCCTGCCCGTTCTTGAAACATATTTTGATAAATAACTCTGAGATTTGCAGGTATTTGCAGTTCTACCTTATATAATATCATAGTATACTACCTTACCATTACGACGCAATGAAAACATCAGCGATACTTTGCGGAACTTCATAACAAAGTGTGAACAAAGATATACTATGCACGGATGTACTATTTGATCATCCTGAGCAGTTCTTGCTACATATTTAGTTAAATAGCTCTGAGGTTTGCAGGTATTTGCAGTTCTAACTTACATAATATCAATGTATACTATCTTATCAATACGACGCAATGAAAACGCCAGCGAATCTTTGCAGAACTTCATAACAAAGCGTAAACAATGTTATACTATACACGTAGGATCTATTTGATCATCCTGAGCGGTTCTTGCTACATATTTTGATAAATAACTCTGAGATTTACAGTTAGTTGCAGTTCTACCTTATATAATATCATAGTATACTACCTTACCATTACGACGCAATGAAAACATCAGCGAAACTTTGCAGAACTTCATAACAAAGTGTGAACAAAGTTATACTATGCACGGATGTACTATTTGATCATCCTGATCGTTTCTTGCTACATATTTAGTTAAATAGCTCTGAGGTTTGCAGGTATTTGCAGTTCTAACTTATATAATATCAATGTATACTATCTTATCAATACGACGCAATGAAAACGCCAGCGAATCTTTGCAGAACTTCATAACAAAGCGTAAACAATGTTATACTATACACGTAGGAACTATTTGATCATCCTGAGCGGTTCTTGCTACATATTTTGATAAATAACTCTGAGATTTACAGTTAGTAGCAGTTCTACCTTATATAATATCATAGTATACTACCTTACCATTACGACGCAATGAAAACATCAGCGATACTTTGCGGAACTTCATAACAAAGTGTGAACAAAGATATACTATGCACGGATGTACTATTTGATCATCCTGAGCAGTTCTTGCTACATATTTAGTTAAATAACTCTGAGGTTTGCAGGTATTTGCAGTTCTAACTTATATAATATCAAAGTATACTATCTTATCGATACGACGCATTCAATACATCAGCGAATCTTTGCAGAACTTCATAACAAAGTGTGAACAAATTTATACTATGCACGGATGTACTATTTGATCATCCTGATCGGTTCTTGCTACATATTTAGTTAAATAACTCTGAGGATTGCAGGTATTTGCAGTTCTAACTTATATAATATCAATGTATACTATCTTATCAATACGACGCAATGAAAACGCCTGCGAAACTTTGCGAACTTCATGACAAAGCGTAAACAAAGTTATACTATGCACGGACGTACTATTTGATCATCCAGAGCGGTTCTTGCTACATATTTAGTTAAATAACTCTGAGGTTTGCAGGTATTTGCAGTTCTAATTTATATAATATCAAAGTATACTATCTTATGAATATGACACAATGAAAACCTCAGCGAAACTTTGCGGAACTTCATAACAAAGCGTAAACAAAGTTATACTATGCACGGATGTACTATTTGATCATCCTGATCGGTTCTTGCTACATATTTAGTTAAATAACTCTGAGGATTGCAGGTATTTGCAGTTCTAACTTATATAATATCAATGTATACTATCTTATCAATACGACGCAATGAAAACGCCAGCGAAACTTTGCGAACTTCATGACAAAGCGTAAACAAAGTTATACTATGCACGGACGTACTATTTGATCATCCTCAGCGTTTCTTCCTACATATTTAGTTAAATAACTCTGAGGTTTGCAGGTATTTGCAGTTCTAATTTATATAATATCAAAGTATACTATCTTATGAATATGACACAATGAAAACCTCAGCGAAACTTTGCGGAACTTCATAACAAAGCGTAAACAAAGTTATACTATGCACGGATGTACTATTTGATCATCCTGAGCAGTTCTTGCTACATATTTAGTTAAATAACTCTGAGGTTTGCAGGTATTTGCAGTTCTAATTTATATAATATCAAAGTATACTATCTTATGAATATGACACAATGAAAACCTCAGCGAAACTTTGCGGAACTTCATAACAAAGCGTAAACAAAGTTATACTATGCACGGATGTACTATTTGATCATCCTGATCGGTTCTTCCTACATATTTTGTTAAATAACTCTGAAATTTGCATGTAGTTGCAGTTCTATCTTACATAATATCAATGTATACTATCTTACCAATTGCGACGCAATCAAAACATCAGCGAAACATTGCGGAACTGCATAACAAAGCGTAAACAAAGTTATACTATGCACCGATTTACTGTATGATCATCCTGCCCGTTCTTGAAACATATTTTGTCAAATAACTCTGAGGTTTGCAGGTAGTTGCAGTTCTGTCTTACATAATATCAAAGTATACTATCTTACAAATACGACGCAATCAAAACATCAGCGAAACTTTGCGGAACATCATAACAAAGCGTAAACAAAGTTATAGTATGCACGGATTTACTGTATGATCATCCTGCCCGTTCTTGAAACATATTTTGATAAATAACTCTGAGATTTGCAGGTATTTGCAGTTCTATCTTACATAATATCAAAGTATACTATCTTACCATTACGACGCAATCAAAACCTCAGCGAAACTTTGCGGAACTTCATAACAAAGCGTAAACAAAGTTATAGTATGCACGGATTTACTGTATGATCATCCTGCCCGTTCTTGAAACATATTTTGTCAAATAACTCTGAGGTTTGCAGGTAGTTGCAGTTCTGTCTTACATAATATCAAGGTATACTATCTTACCAATTGCGACGCAATCAAAACATCTGCGAAACTTTGCAGAACTTCATAACAAAGCGTAAACAAAGTTATACTATGCACGTATGTACTATTTCATCATCCTGAGCGGTTCTTGCTACATTTTTTGTTAAATAACTCTGAGGTTTGCAGGTAGTTGCAGTTCTATCTTACATAATATCAAAGTATACTATCTACCCATTACGACGCAATCAAAACCTCAGCGAAACTTTGCGGAACTTCATAACGAAGCGTAAACAAAGTTATAGTATGCACGGATATACTGTATGATCATTCTGCCGGTTCTTGAAACATATTTTGATAAATAACTCTGAGGTTTGCAGGTAGTTGCAGTTCTATCTTACATAATATCAAAGTATACTATCTTACCATTACGACGCAATCAAAACCTCAGCGAAACTTTGCGGAACTTCATAACGAAGCGTAAACAAAGTTATAGTATGCACGGATATACTGTATGATCATCCTGCCCGTTCTTGAAACATATTTTGCCAAATAACTCTGGGGTTTGCAGGTAGTTGCAGTTCTGTCTTATATAATATCAAAGTATACTATCTCATCAATACGATGCAATAAAAACCTCAGCGAAAATTTGCGGAAATTCATAACAAAGCGTAATCAAAGTTATACTATGCAGGAATGTACTATTTCAACATCCTGTGCGGTTCTTGCTACATATTTTGTTAAATATCTCTGAGGTTTGCAGGTAGTTGCAGTTCTATCTTATATAATATCAAAGTATACTATCTTATCAATTCGACGCAATAAAAACCTCAGCGAAACTTTGCGGAACTTCATAACAAAGCGTAAACAAAGTTATAGTATGCACGGATTTACTGTATGATCATCCTGCCCGTTCTTGAAACATATTTTGTCAAATAACTCTGAGGTTTGTAGGTAGTTGCAGTTCTACCTTACATAATATCAAAGTATACTATCTAATCAATTCGACGCAATAAAAACCTCAGCGAAGCTTTGCGGAACTTCATATCAAAGCGTAAACAAATTTATACTATACACGGATGTACTATTTGATCATCCTGAGCGGTCCTTGCTACATTTTTTGTTAAATAACTATGAGGTTTGCAGGTAGTTGCAGTTCTATCTTATATAATATCAAAGTACACTATCTCATCAATACGATGCAATAAAAACCTCAGCGAAAATTTGCGGAAATTCATAACAAAGCGTAATCAAAGTTATACTATGCAGGAATGTACTATTTCAACATCCTGAGCGGTTCTTGCTACATATTTTGTTAAATAACTCTGAAGTTTGCAGGTAGTTGCAGTTCTGTCTTACATAATATCAAAGTATACTATCTTACCAATTGCGACGCAATCAAAACATCAGCGAAACTTTGCAGAACATCATAACAAAGCGTAAACAACGGTATACTATGCACGTATGTACTATTTCATCATCCTGAGCGGTTCTTGCTACATATTTTGCCAAATAACTCTGAGGTTTGCAGGTAGTTGCAGTTCTATCTTATATAATATCAAAGTATACTATCTTATCAATTCGACGCAATAAAAACCTCAGCGAAGCTTTGCGGAAATTCAAAACAAAGCGTAAACGAAGTTATAGTAAGCAAGGATTTACTGTATGACCATCCTGCCCGTTCTTGAAACATATTTTGCCAAATAACTCTGAGGATGGCAGGTAGTTGCAGTTCTGTCTTACATAATATCAAAGTATACTATCTTACCAATTGCGACGCAATCAAAACATCAGCGAAACTTTGCGGAACTTCATAACAAAGCGTAAACAAAGTTATAGTATGCACGGATTTACTGTATGATCATCCTGCCCGTTCTTGAAACATATTTTGTCAAATAACTCTGAGGTTTGCAGGTAGTTGCAGTTCTGTCTTACATAATATCAAGGTATACTATCTTACCAATTGCGACGCAATCAAAACATCTGCGAAACTTTGCAGAACTTCATAACAAAGCGTAAACAAAGTTATACTATGCACGTATGTACTATTTCATCACCCTGAGCGGTTCTTGCTACATTTTTTGTTAAATAACTCTGAGGTTTGCAGGTAGTTGCAGTTCTATCTTACATAATATCAAAGTATACTATCTACCCATTACGACGCAATCAAAACCTCAGCGAAACTTTGCGGAACTTCACAACGAAGCGTAAACAAAGTTATAGTATGCACCGATATACTGTATGATCATCCTGCCCGTTCTTGAAACATATTTTGCCAAATAACTCTGAGGTTTGCAGGTAGTTGCAGTTCTGTCTTATATAATATCAAAGTATACTATCTTATCAATAGGATGCAATAAAAACCTCAGCGAAACATTGCGGAACTTCATAACAAAGCGTAAACAAAGTTTTACTATGCACGGATGTACAGTTTGATCATTCTGCCGGTTCTTGAAACATATTTTGATAAATAACTCTGATATTTGCATGTAGTTGCAGTTCTATCTTATATAATATCAAAGTATACTATCTAATCAATTCGACGCAATAAAAACCTCAGCGAAGCTTTGCGGAACTACATAACATAGCGTAAACAAAGTTATACTATGCACGGATGTACAGTTTGATCATTCTGCCGGTTCTTGAAACATATTTTTATAAATAACTCTGAGGTTTGCAGGTAGTTGCAGTTCTATCTTACATAATATCAAAGTATACTATCTTACCATTACGACGCAATCAAAACCTCAGCGAAATTTTGCGGAACTTCATAACAAAGCGTAAACAAAGTTATAGTATGCACGGATTTACTGTATGATCATACTGCCCGTTCTTGAAACATATTTTGCCAAATAACTCTGAGGTTTGCAGGTCCTTGCAGTTCTGTCTTACTTAATATCAAAGTATACTATCTTACCAATTGCGACGCAATCAAAACATCAGCGAAACTTTGCAGAACTTCATAACAAAGCGTAAACAAAGTTATACTATGCACGTATGTACTATTTCATCATCCTGAGCGGTTCTTGCTACATTTTTTGTTAAATAACTCTGAGGTTTGCAGGTAGTTGCAGTTCTGTCTTACATAATATCAAAGTATACTATCTTACCAATTGCGACGCAATCAAAACATCAGCGAAACATTGCGGAACTGCATAACAAAGCGTAAACAATGTTATACTATGCACGGATGTACAGTTTGATCATCCTGCCGGTATTGCAACATATTTTGATAAATAACTCTGATATTTGCATGTAGTTGCAGTTCTATCTTATATAATATCAAAGTATACTATCTAATCAATTCGACGCAATAAAAACCTCAGCGAAGCTTTGCGGAACTACATAACATAGCGTAAACAAATTTATACTATGCACGGATGTACAGTTTGATCATTCTGCCGGTTCTTGAAACATATTTTTATAAATAACTCTGAGGTTTGCAGGTAGTTGCAGTTCTATCTTACATAATATCAAAGTATACTATCTTACCATTACGACGCATTCAAAACCTCAGCGAAGCTTTGCGGAACTTCATAACGAAGCGTAAACAAAGTTATAGTATGCACGGATATACTGTATGATCATTCTGCCCGTTCTTGAAACATATTTTGCCAAATAACTCTGAGGTTTGCAGGTAGTTGCAGTTCTGTCTTACATAATATCAAAGTATACTGTCTTACCAATTGCGACGCAATCAAAACATCAGCGAAACTTTGCAGAACTTCATAACAAAGCGTAAACAATGTTATACTATGCACGTATGTACTATTTCATCATCCTGAGCGGTTATTGCTACATTTTTTGTTAAATAACTCTGAGGTTTGCAGGTAGTTGCAGTTCTGTCTTACATAATATCAAAGTATACTATCTACCCATTACGACGCAATCAAAACCTCAGCGAAACTTTGCGGAACTTCATAACGAAGCGTAAACAAAGTTATAGTATGCACGGATATACTGTATGATCATCCTGCCCGTTCTTGAAACATATTTTGCCAAATAACTCTGGGGTTTGCAGGTAGTTGCAGTTCTGTCTTACATAATATCAAGGTATACTATCTTACCAATTGCGACGCAATCAAAACATCTGCGAAACTTTGCAGAACTTCATAACAAAGCGTAAACAAAGTTATACTATGCACGTATGTACTATTTCATCATCCTGAGCGGTTCTTGCTACATTTTTTGTTAAATAACTCTGAGGTTTGCAGGTAGTTGCAGTTCTATCTTATATAATATCAAAGTACACTATCTCATCAATACGATGCAATAAAAACCTCAGCGAAAATTTGCGGAAATTCATAACAAAGCGTAATCAAAGTTATACTATGCAGGAATGTACTATTTCAACATCCTGAGCGGTTCTTGCTACATATTTTGTTAAATAACTCTGAAGTTTGCAGGTAGTTGCAGTTCTGTCTTACATAATATCAAAGTATACTATCTTACCAATTGCGACGCAATCAAAACATCAGCGAAACTTTGCAGAACATCATAACAAAGCGTAAACAACGGTATACTATGCACGTATGTACTATTTCATCATCCTGTGCGGTTCTTGCTACATATTTTGCCAAATAACTCTGAGGTTTGCAGGTAGTTGCAGTTCTATCTTATATAATATCAAAGTATACTATCTTATCAATTCGACGCAATAAAAACCTCAGCGAAGCTTTGCGGAAATTCAAAACAAAGCGTAAACGAAGTTATAGTAAGCAAGGATTTACTGTATGACCATCCTGCCCGTTCTTGAAACATATTTTGCCAAATAACTCTGAGGATGGCAGGTAGTTGCAGTTCTGTCTTACATAATATCAAAGTATACTATCTTACCAATTGCGACGCAATCAAAACATCAGCGAAACTTTGCGGAACTTCATAACAAAGCGTAAAGAAAGTTATAGTATGCACGGATTTACTGTATGATCATCCTGCCCGTTCTTGAAACATATTTTGTCAAATAACTCTGAGGTTTGCAGGTAGTTGCAGTTCTGTCTTACATAATATCAAGGTATACTATCTTACCAATTGCGACGCAATCAAGACCTCAGCGAAACTTTGCGGAACTTCATAACAAAGCGTGAACAAAGTTATACTATGCAAGGATGTACTATTTGATCACACTGAGCGGTTCTGGATACATATTTTGCCAAATCACTCTCAGGTTTCTAGGTATTTTCAGTTCTACCTTATATAATATCATAGTATACTATCTTACCAATACGACGCAATCAAAACATCAGTGACACTTTGCGGAATTTCATAAGAAAGCGAGAACAAAGTTATACTATGCACGGATATACTATTTGATCATCCAGAGCGGTTCTTGCTACATATTTAGTTAAATAACTCTGAGGTTTGCAGTTGGTTGCAGTTCTATCTTATCTAATATCAATGTATACTATCTTATCAATACGACGCAATCAAAACAACAGCGACACTTTGCGGAATTTCATAAGAAAGCGAGAACAAAGTTATACTATGCATGGATATACTATTAGATCTTCCTGAGCGGTTCTTGCTACATATTTTGATATATAACTCTGAGGTGTGCAGGTATTTGCAGTTCTAACTTATCTAATATCAATGTATACTATCTTATCAATACGACGCAATCAAAACATCAGCGACACTTTGCGGAACTTCATAACAAAGCGTAAACAAAGTTATACTGTGCAAGTATGTTCTATTTGATCATCCTGAGCGGTTCATGCTACATATTTAGTTAAATAACTCTGAGGTTTGCAGGTAGTTGCAGTTCTATCTTATATAATATCAAAGTATACTATCTTACCAATACGAAGCCATCAAGACCTCAGCGAAACTTTGCGGAACTTCATAACAAAGCGTGAACAAAGTTATACTATTCAAGGATGTTCTATTTGATCATCCTGAGCGGTTCTTGCTACATATTTAGTTAAATAACTCTGAGGTTTGCAGGTAGTTGCAGTTCTATCTTATATAATATCAAAGTATACTATCTTACCAATACGAAGCCATCAAGACCTCAGCGAAACTTTGCGGAACTTCATAACAAAGCGTGAACAAAGTTATACTATGCAAGGATGTACTATTTGATCACCCTGAGCGGTTCTGGATACATATTTTGCCAAATCACTCTCAGGTTTGTAGGTAGTTGCAGTTCTACCTTATATAATATCATAGTATACTATCTTATCAATACGACGCAATTAAAACATCAGCGACACTTTGCGGAATTTCATAAGAAAGCGTGAACAAAGTTATACTATGCACGGATGTACTATTTGATCATCCAGAGCGGTTCTTGCAACATATTTAGTTAAACAACTCTGAGGTGTGCAGGTATTTGCAGTTCTAACTTATCTAACATCAATGTATACAATCTTATCAATACGACGCAATCAAAACCTCAGCGAAACTCTGCGGAACTTCATAACAAAGCGTAAACAAAGTTATACTATGCACGTATGTACTATTTGATCATCCTGAGCGGTTCTTGCTACATATTTAGTTAAATAACTCTGAGTTTTGCATGTAGTTGCAGTTCTAACTTATATAATATCAAAGTATACTATCTTATCAATACGACGCAATCAAAACCTCAGCGAAACTCTGCGGAACTTCATAACAAAGCGTAAACAAAGTTATACTGTGCAAGTATGTTCTATTTGATCATCCTGAGCGTTTCTTGCTACATATTTAGTTAAATAACTCTGAGTTTTGCATGTAGTTGCAGTTCTAACTTATATAATATCAAAGTATACTATCTTATCAATACGACGCAATCAAAACCTCAGCGAAACTCTGCGGAACTTCATAACAAAGCGTAAACAAAGTTATACTATGCAAGGATGTACCATTTGATCATCCTGAGCGGTTCTGAATACATATTTTGCCAAATCACTCTCAGGTTTCTAGGTATTTTCAGTTCTACCTTATATAATATCATAGTATACTATCTTACCAATACGACGCAATCAAAACATCAGTGACACTTTGCGGAATTTCATAAGAAAGCGAGAACAAAGTTATACTATGCACGGATATACTATTTGATCATCCAGAGCGGTTCTTGCTACATATTTAGTTAAATAACTCTGAGGTTTGCAGTTGGTTGCAGTTCTATCTTATCTAATATCAATGTATACTATCTTATCAATACGACGCAATCAAAACAACAGCGACACTTTGCGGAATTTCATAAGAAAGCGAGAACAAAGTTATACTATGCACGGATATACTATTAGATCTTCCTGAGCGGTTCTTGCTACATATTTTGATATATAACTCTGAGGTGTGCAGGTATTTGCAGTTCTAACTTATCTAATATCAATGTATACTATCTTATCAATACGACGCAATCAAAACATCAGCGACACTTTGCGGAACTTCATAACAAAGCGTAAACAAAGTTATACTGTGCAAGTATGTTCTATTTGATCATCCTGAGCGGTTCTGAATACATATTTTGCCAAATCACTCTCAGGTTTGTAGGTATTTTCAGTTCTACCTTATATAATATCATAGTATACTATCTTACCAATACGACGCAATCAAAACATCAGTGACACTTTGCGGAATTTCATAAGAAAGCGAGAACAAAGTTATACTATGCACGGATATACTATTTGATCATCCAGAGCGGTTCTTGCTACATATTTAGTTAAATAACTCTGAGGTTTGCAGTTGGTTGCAGTTCTATCTTATCTAATATCAATGTATACTATCTTATCAATACGAAGCAATCAAAACAACAGCGACACTTTGCGGAACTTCATAACAAAGCGTAAACAAAGTTATACAATGCACGGATGTACTATTTGATCATCCAGAGCTGTTCTTGCTACATATTTTGTTATATAACTCTGAGGTGTGCAGGTATTTGCAGTTCTAACTTATCTAATATCAATGTATACTATCTTATCAATACGACGCAATCAAAACATCAGCGACACTTTGCGGAATTTCATAAGAAAGAGTAAACAAAGTTATACTGTGCACGTATGTACTATTTGATCATCCTGAGCGGTTCTTGCAACATATTTTGTTAAATAACTCTGAGCTTTGCAGGTATTTGCAGTTCTAACTTATATAATATCAAAGTATACTATTTATCAATACGACGCAATTAAAACCTCAGCGAAACTCTGCAGAACTTCATAAGAAAGCGTAAACAAAGTTATACTATGCACGTATGTACTATTTGATCATCCTGAGCGGTTCTTGCAACATATTTTGTTAAATAACTCTGAGCTTTGCAGGTATTTGCAGTTCGAACTTATATAATATCAAAGTATACTATCTTATCAATACGACGCAATCAAAACCTCAGCGAAACTCTGCGGAACTTCATAACACAGCGTGAACAAAGTTATACTATGCACGGATGTACTATTTGATCATCCAGAGCGGTTCTTGCTACATATTTAGTTAAATAACTCTGAGCTTTGCAGGTAGTTGCAGTTCTATCTTACATAATATCAAAGTATTCCACCTTACCAATTGCGACGCAATCAAAACCTCAGCGAAACATTGCGGAACTTCATAACAAAGCGTAAACAAAGTTATACTATGCACGTATGTACTATTTGATCATCCCTAGCGGTTCTTACTACATATTTTGTTAAATAACTGTGAGGTTTGCATGTAGATGCAGTTCTATCGTATATAATATCAAAGTATTCCACCTTACAAATTGCGACGCAATCAAAACCTCAGCGAAACATTGCGGAACTTCATAACAAAGCGTAAACAAAGTTATACTATGCACGGATGTACTATTTGATCATCCTGAGCGGTTCTTGCTGCATATTTAGTTAAATAACTCTGAGCTTTGCAGGTATTTGCAGTTCTAACTTATATAATTTCAAAGTATACTATCTTATCAATACGACGCCATCAAAACCTCAGCGTAACTTTGCGGAACTTCATAACAAAACGTAAACAAAGTTATACTATGCACGGATGTACTATTTGATCATCCAGAGCGGTTCTTGCTACATATTTAGTTAAATAACTCTGAGCTTTGCAGGTAGTTGCAGTTCTATCTTACATAATATCAAAGTATTCCACCTTACCAATTGCGACGCAATCAAAACCTCAGCGAAACATTGCGGAACTTCATAACAAAGCGTAAACAAAGTTATACTATGCACGTATGTACTATTTGATCATCCCTAGCGGTTCTTACTACATATTTTGTTAAATAACTCTGAGGTTTGCATGTAGTTGCAGTTCTATCTTATATAATATCAAAGTATTTCACCTTACCAATTGCGACGCAATCAAAACCTCAGCGAAACATTGCGGAACTTCATAACAAAGCGTAAACAAAGTTATACTATGCACGTATGTACTATTTGATCATCCCTAGCGGTTCTTACTACATATTTTTTTAAATAACTCTGAGGTTTGCATGTAGTTACAGTTCTATCTTATATAATATCAAAGTATACTATCTAACCAATACGACGCCATCAAAACCTCAGCGTAACTTTGCGGAACTTCATAACAAAGCATAAACAAAGTTATACTATGCACGGATGTACTATTTGATCATCCAGAGCTGTTCTTGCTACATATTTTGTTAAATAACTCTCAGGTTTGTAGGTAGTTGCAGTACTACCTTATATAACATCATAGTATACTATCTTACCAATACGACGCAATTAAAACATCAGCGACACTTTGAGGAACTTCATAACAAAGCGTAAACAAAGTTATACTATGCACGGATGTACTATTTGATCATCCTGAGCGGTTCTTGCTACATATTTTGTTATATAACTCTGAGGTGTGCAGGTATTTGCAGTTCTAACTTATCTAATATCAATGTATACTATCTTATCAATACGACGCAATCAAAACATCAGCGAAACTTTGCGGAACTTCATAACAAAGCGTAAACAAAGTTATACTGTGCACGTATGTACTATTTGATCATCCTGAGCGGTTCTTGCTGCATATTTAGTTAAATAACTCTGAGCTTTGCAGGTATTTGCAGTTTTAACTTATATAATATCAAAGTATACTATCTTATCAATACGACGCCATCAAAACCTCAGCGTAACTTTGCGGAACTTCATAACAAAACGTAAACAAAGTTATACTATGCACGGATGTACTATTTGATCGCTCTGAGCGGTTCTAAATACATATTTTGCCATATCACTCTCAGGTTTGTAGGTAGTTGCAGTTCTATCTTATATAATATCAAAGTATACTATCTTACTAATTGCGACGCAATCAAAACATCAGTGACACTTTGCAGAACTTCATAACAAAGCGTAAACAAAGTTATACTATGCACGTATGTACTATTTGATCATCCTGAGCGGTTCTTGCAACATATTTTGTTAAATAACTCTGAGCTTTGCAGGTATTTGCAGTTCTAACTTATATAATATCAAAGTATACTATCTTATCAATACGACGCAATCAAAACCTCAGCGAAACTCTGCGGAACTTCATAACACAGCGTGAACAAAGTTATACTATGCACGGATGTACTATTTGATCATCCAGAGCGGTTCTTGCTACATATTTTGTTATATAACTCCGAGGTGTGCAGGTTTTTGCAGTTCTAACTTATCTAATATCAATGTATACAATCTTATCAATACGACGCAATCAAAACATCAGAGACACTTTGCGGAACTTCATAACAAAGCGTAAACAAAGTTATACTATGCACGTATGTACTATTTGATCATCCAGAGCGGTTCTTGCTACATATTTTGTTAAATAACTCTGAGGTTTGCATGTAGTTGCAGTTCTATCTTATCTAATATCATTGTATACTTTCTTATCAATACGACGCAATCAAAACAACAGCGACACTTTGCGGAACTTCATAACAAAGCGTAAACAAAGTTATACAATGCACGGATGTACTATTTGATCATCCAGAGCTGTTCTTGCTACATATTTTGTTAAATAACTCTCAGGTTTGTAGGTAGTTGCAGTACTACCTTATATAATATCATAGTATACTATCTTACCAATACGACGCAATTAAAACATCAGCGACACTTTGAGGAACTTCATAACAAAGCGTAAACAAAGTTATACTGTGCACGTATGTACTACTTGATCATCCTGAGCGGTTCCTGCTACATATTTAGTTAAATAACTCTGAGGTTTCCATGTAGTTGCAGTTCTATCTTATATAATATCAAAGTATACTATCTTACCAATTGCGACGCAATCAACACCTCAGCGAAACATTGCGGAACTTCATAACAAAGCGTAAACAAAGTTATACTATGCACGGATATACTATTTGACCTTCCTGAGCGGTTCTTGCTACATATTTTGTTATATAACTCCGAGGTGTGCAGGTTTTTGCAGTTCTTACTTATCTAATATCAAAGTATTCCACCTTACCAATTGCGACGTAATCAAAACCTCAGAGACACTTTGCGGAACTTCATAACAAAGCGTAAACAAAGTTATACTATGCACGGATGTACTATTTGATCATCCAGAGCGGTTCTTGCTACATATTTAGTTAAATAACTCTGAGCTTTGCAGGTAGTTGCAGTTCTATCTTACATAATATCAAAGTATTCCACCTTACCAATTGCGACGCAATCAAAACCTCAGCGAAACATTGCGGAACTTCATAACAAAGCGTAAACAAAGTTATACTATGCACGTATGTACTATTTGATCATCCCTAGCGGTTCTTACTACATATTTTGTTAAATAACTCTGAGGTTTGCATGTAGTTGCAGTTCTATCTTATACAATATCAAAGTATACTATCTTATCAATACGACGCCATCAAAACCTCAGCGTAACTTTGCGGAACTTCATAACAAAACGTAAACAAAGTTATACTATGCACGGATGTACTATTTGATCAGCTAGAGCGGTTCTTGCTACATATTTAGTTAAATAACTCTGAGTTTTGCACGTAGTTGGAGTTCTATCTTATATAATATCAAAGTATACTATCTTACTAATTGCGACGCAATCAAAACATCAGTCACACTTTGCAGAACTTCATAACAAAGCGTAAACAAAGTTATACTATGCACGTATGTACTATTTGATCATCCTGAGCGGTTCTTGCAACATATTTTGTTAAATAACTCTGAGCTTTGCAGGTATTTGCAGTTCTAACTTATATAATATCAAAGTATACTATCTTATCAATACGACGCAATCAAAACCTCAGCGAAACTCTGCGGAACTTCATAACAAAGCGTGAACAAAGTTATACTATGCACGGATGTACTATTTGATCATCCAGAGCGGTTCTTGCTACATATTTAGTTAAATAACTCTGAGCTTTGCAGGTAGTTGCAGTTCTATCTTACATAATATCAAAGTATTCCACCTTACCAATTGCGACGCAATCAAAACCTCAGCGAAACATTGCGGAACTTCATAACAAAGCGTAAACAAAGTTATACTATGCACGTATGTACTATTTGATCATCCCTAGCGGTTCTTACTACATATTTTGTTAAATAACTCTGAGTTTTGCATGTAGTTGCAGTTCTATCTTATATAATATCAAAGTATTCCACCTTACCAATTGCGACGCAATCAAAACCTCAGCGAAACATTGCGGAACTTCATAACAAAGCGTAAACAAAGTTATACTATGCACGTATGTACTATTTGATCATCCCTAGCGGTTCTTACTACATATTTTTTTAAATAACTCTGAGGTTTGCATGTAGTTGCAGTTCTATCTTATATAATATCAAAGTATACTATCTAACCAATACGACGCCATCAAAACCTCAGCGTAACTTTGCGGAACTTCATAACAAAGCGTAAACAAAGTTATACTATGCACGGATGTACTATTTGATCATCCAGAGCTGTTCTTGCTACATATTTTGTTAAATAACTCTCAGGTTTGTAGGTAGTTGCAGTACTACCTTATATAATATCATAGTATACTATCTTACCAATACGACGCAATTAAAACATCAGCGACACTTTGAGGAACTTCATAACAAAGCGTAAACAAAGTTATACTATGCACGGATGTACTATTTGATCATCCTGAGCGGTTCTTGCTACATATTTTGTTATATAACTCTGAGGTGTGCAGGTATTTGCAGTTCTAACTTATCTAATATCAATGTATACTATCTTATCAATACGACGCAATCAAAACATCAGCGAAACTTTGCGGAACTTCATAACAAAGCGTAAACAAAGTTATACTGTGCACGTATGTACTATTTGATCATCCTGAGCGGTTCTTGCTGCATATTTAGTTAAATAACTCTGAGGTTTGCATGTAGTTGCAGTTCTATCTTATATAATATCAAAGTATACTATCTAACCAATACGACGCCATCAAAACCTCAGCGTAACTTTGCGGAACTTCATAACAAAGCGTAAACAAAGTTAAACTATGCACGGATATACTATTAGATCGTCCTGAGCGGTTCTTGCTACATATTTTGTTATATAACTCTGAGGTGTGCAGGTATTTGCAGTTCTAACTTATCTAATATCAATGTATACAATCTTATCAATACGACGCAATCAAAACATCAGCGACACTTTGCGGAACTTCATAACAAAGCGTAAACAAAGTTATACTATGCACGTATGTACTATTTGATCATCCCTAGCGGTCCTTACTACATATTTTGTTAAATAACTCTGAGGTTTGCATGTAGTTGCAGTTCTATCTTATATAATATCAAAGTATACTATCTAACCAATACGACGCTATCAAAACCTCAGCGTAACTTTGCGGAACTTCATAACAAAGCGTAAACAAAGTTATACTATGCACGGATATACTATTAGATCGTCCTGAGCGGTTCTTGCTACATATTTTGTTATATAACTCTGAGGTGTGCAGGTATTTGCAGTTCTAACTTATCTAATATCAATGTATACAATCTTATCAATACCACGCAATCAAAACATCAGCGACACTTTGCGGAACTTCATAACAAAGCGTAAACAAAGTTATACTATGCACGTATGTACTATTTGATCATCCCTAGCGGTCCTTACTACATATTTTGTTAAATAACTCTGAGGTTTGCATGTAGTTGCAGTTCTATCTTATATAATATCAAAGTATACTATCTAACCAATACGACGCTATCAAAACCTCAGCGTAACTTTGCGGAACTTCATAACAAAGCGTAAACAAAGTTATACTATTCACGGATATACTATTAGATCGTCCTGAGCGGTTCTTGCTACATATTTTGTTATATAACTCTGAGGTGTGCAGGTATTTGCAGTTCTAACTTATCTAATATCAATGTATACAATCTTATCAATACGACGCAATCAAAACATCAGCGACACTTTGCGGAACTTCATAACAAAGCGTAAACAAAGTTATACTATGCACGGATGTACTATTTGATCATCTAGAGCGGTTCTTGCTACATATTTAGTTAAATAACTCTGAGTTTTGCACGTAGTTGGAGTTCTATCTTATATAATATCAAAGTATACTATCTTACTAATTGCGACGCAATCAAAACATCAGTGACACTTTGCAGAACTTCATAACAAAGCGTAAACAAAGTTATACTATGCACGTATGTACTATTTGAACATCCTGAGCGGTTCTTGCAACATATTTTGTTAAATAACCCTGAGCTTTGCAGGTATTTGCAGTTCTAACTTATATAATATCAAAGTATACTATCTTATCAATACGACGCAATCAAAACCTCAGCGAAACTCTGCGGAACTTCATTACAAAGCGTGAACAAAGTTATACTATGCACGGATGTACTATTTGATCATCCAGAGCGGTTCTTGCTACATATTTTGTTAAATAACTCTCAGGTTTGTAGGTAGTTGCAGTACTACCTTATATAATATCATAGTATACTATCTTACCAATACGACGCAATTAAAACATCAGCGACACTTTGAGGAACTTCATAACAAAGCGTAAACAAAGTTATACAATGCACGGATGTACTATTTGATCATCCAGAGCTGTTCTTGCTACATATTTTGTTAAATAACTCTCAGGTTTGTAGGTAGTTGCAGTACTACCTTATATAATATCATAGTATACTATCTTACCAATACGACGCAATTAAAACATCAGCGACACTTTGAGGAACTTCATAACAAAGCGTAAACAAAGTTATACTGTGCACGTATGTACTACTTGATCATCCTGAGCGGTTCCTGCTACATATTTAGTTAAATAACTCTGAGGTTTGCATGTAGTTGGAGTTCTATCTTATATAATATCAAAGTATACTATCTTACCAATTGCGATGCAATCAAAACATCAGTGACACTTTGCAGAACTTCATAACAAAGCGTAAACAAAGTTATACTATGCACGGATATACTATTAGATCTTCCTGAGCGGTTCTTGCTACATATTTTGTTATATAACACTGAGGTGTGCAGGTATTTGCAGTTCTAACTTATCTAATATCAATGTATACTATCTTATCAATACGACGCAATCAAAACATCAGCGACACTTTGCGGAACTTCATAACAAAGCGTAAACAAAGTTATACTATGCACGTATGTACTATTTGATCATCCAGAGCGGTTCTTGCTACATATTTAGTTAAATAACTCTGAGCTTTGCAGGTAGTTGCAGTTCTATCTTACATAATATCAAAGTATACAATCTTACCAATTGCGACGCAATCAAAACCTCAGCGAAACATTGCGGAACTTCATAACAAAGCGTAAACAAGGTTATACTATGCACGTATGTACTATTTGATCATCCCTAGCGGTTCTTACTACATATTTTGTTAAATAACTCTGAGGTTTGCATGTAGTTGCAGTTGTATCTTATATAATATCAAAGTATACTATCTTACCAATACGACGCCATCAAGACCTCAGCGAAACTTTGCGGAACTTCATAACAAAGCGTAAACAAAGTTATACTATGCACGGATATACTATTAGATCTTCCTGAGCGGTTCTTGCTACATATTTTGTTATATAACACTGAGGTGTGCAGGTATTTGCAGTTCTATCTTATCTAATATCATTGTATACTATCTTATCAATACGACGCAATCAAAACAACAGCGACACTTTGCGGAACTTCATAAAAAAGCGTAAACAAAGTTATACTCTGCACGGATATACTATTTGATCTTCCTGAGCGGTTCTTGCTACATATCTAGTTAAATAACTCCGAGGTGTGCAGGTTTTTGCAGTTCTAACTTATCTAATATCAATGTATACAATCTTATCAATACGACGCAATCAAAACATCAGAGACACTTTGCGGAACTTCATAACATAGCGTAAACAAAGTTATACTATGCACGGATATACTATTTGATCTTCCTGAGCGGTTCTTGCTACATATTGTGTTATATAACTCCGAGGTGTGCAGGTTTTTGCAGTTCTAACTTATCTAATATCAATGTATACAATCTTATCAATACGACGCAATCAAAACAACAGCGACACTTTGCGGAACTTCATAAAAAAGCGTAAACAAAGTTATACTCTGCACGGATATACTATTTGATCTTCCTGAGCGGTTCTTGCTACATATCTAGTTAAATAACTCCGAGGTGTGCAGGTTTTTGCAGTTCTAACTTATCTAATATCAATGTATACAATCTTATCAATACGACGCAATCAAAACATCAGAGACACTTTGCGGAACTTCATAACATAGCGTAAACAAAGTTATACTATGCACGGATATACTATTTGATCTTCCTGAGCGGTTCTTGCTACATATTGTGTTATATAACTCCGAGGTGTGCAGGTTTTTGCAGTTCTAACTTATCTAATATCAATGTATACAATCTTATCAATACGACGCAATCAAAACAACAGCGACACTTTGCGGAACTTCATAACAAAGCGAGAACAAAGTTATACTATGCACGGATGTACTATTTGATCATCCAGAGCTCTTCTTGCTACATATTTTGTTAAATAACTCTCAGCTTTGTAGGTAGTTGCAGTACTACCTTATATAATATCATAGTATACTATCTTACCAATACGACGCTATTAAAACATCAGCGACTCTTTGAGGAACTTCATAACAAAGCGTAAACAAAGTTATACTATGCACGGATGTACTATTTGATCACCCTGAGCGGTTCTTGCTACATATTTTGTTATATAACTCCGAGGTGTGCAGGTTTTTGCAGTTCTAACTTATCTAATATCAATGTATACAATCTTATCAATACGACGCCATCAAAACATGAGTGACACTTTGCGGAACTTCATAACAAAGCCTAAACAAAGTTATACTATGCACGTATGTACTATTTGATCATCCCTAGCGGTTCTTGCTATATATTTTTTTAAATAACTCTGAGGTTTGCATGTAGTTGCAGTTCTATCTTGTATAATATCAAAGTATACTATCTAACCAATACGACGCCATCAAAACCTGAGCGTAACTTTGCGGAACTTCATAACAAAGCGTAAACAAAGTTATACTATGCACGGATGTACTATTTGATCATCCAGAACTGTTCTTGCTACATATTTTGTTAAATAACTCTCAGGTTTGTAGGTAGTTGCAGTACTACAATATATAATATCATAGTATACTATCTTACCAATACGACGCAATTAAAACATCAGCGACACTTTGAGGAACTTCATAACAAAGCGTAAACAAAGTTATACTGTGCACGTATGTTCTACTTGATCATCCTGAGCGGTTCCTGCTACATATTTTGTTAAATAACTCTGACGTTTGCATGTAGTTGCAGTTCTATCTTATATAATATCCAAGTATTCCACCTTAACAATTGCCACGCAATCAAAACCTCAGCGAAACATTGCGGAACTTCATAACAAAGCGTAAACAAAGTTATACTATGCACGTATGTACTATTTGATCATCCCTAGCGGTTCTTACTACATATTTTGTTAAATAACTCTGAGGTTTGCATGTAGTTGCAGTTCTAACTTATATAATATCAAAGTATACTATCTTATCAATACGACGCAATCAAAACCTCAGCGAAACTCTGCGGAACTTCATAACACAGCGTAAACAAAGTTATACTATGCACGGATGTAACATTTGATCATCTAGAGCGGTTCTTGCTACATATTTAGTTAAATAACTCTGAGTTTTGCACGTAGTTGGAGTTCTATCTTATATAATATCAAAGTATACTATCTTTCTAATTGCGATGCAATCAAAACATCAGTGACACTTTGCAGAACTTCATAACAAGGCGTAAACAAAGTTATACTATGCACGTATGTACTATTTGATCATCCTGAGCGGTTCTTGCAACATATTTTGTTAAATAACTCTGAGCTTTGCAGGTATTTGCAGTTCTAACTTATATAATATCAAAGTATACTATCTTATCAATACGACGCAATCAAAACCTCAGCGAAACTCTGCAGAACTTCATAACAAAGCGTGAACAAAGTTATACTATGCACGGATGTACTATTTGATCATCCCTAGCGGTTCTTACTACATATTTTGTTAAATAACTCTGAGGTTTGCATGTAGTTGCAGTTCTATCTTATATAATATCAAAGTATACTATCTAACCAATACGACGGCATCAAAACCTCAGCGAAACATTGCGGAACTTCATAACAAAGCGTAAACAAAATTATACTATGCACGGATATACTATTAGATCTTCCTGAGGGGTTCTTGCTACATATTTTGTTATATAACTCTGAGGTGTGCAGGTATTTGCAGTTCTAACTTATCTAATATCAATGTATACAATCTTATCAATACGACGCAATCAAAACATCAGCGACACTTTGCGGAACTTCATAACAAAGCGTAAACAAAGTTATACTATGCACGGATGTACTATTTGATCATCCTGAGCAGTTCTTGCTACATATATTGTTATATAACTCTGAGGTGTGCAGGTATTTGCAGTTCTAACTTATCTAATATGAATGTATACTATCTTATCAATACGACGCAATCAAAACATCAGCGAAACTTTGCGGAACTTCATAAAAAAAGCGTGAACAAAGTTCTACTATGCACGTATGTACTATTTGATCATCCTGAGCGGTTCTTGCTACATATTTAGTTAAATAACTCTGAGCTTTGCAGGTATTTGCAGTTCTAACTTATATAATATCAAAGTATACTACCTTATCAATACGACGCAATCAAAACCTCAGCGAAACTCTGCGGAACTTCATAACAAAGCGAGAACAAAGTTATACTATGCACGGATGTACTATTTGATCATCCCTAGCGGTTCTTACTACATATTTTGTTAAATAACTCTGAGGTTTGCATGTAGTTGCAGTTCTATCTTATATAATATCAAAGTATACTATCTAACCAATACGACGCCATCAAAACCTCAGCGAAACATTGCGGAACTTCATAACAAAGCGTAAACAAAATTATACTATGCACGGATATACTATTAGATCTTCCTGAGCGGTTCTTGCTACATATTTTGTTATATAACTCTGAGGTGTGCAGGTATTTGCAGTTCTAACTTATCTAATATCAATGTATACAATCTTATCAATACGACGCCATCAAAACCTCAGCGTAACTTTGCGGAACTTCATAACACAGCGTAAACAAAGTTATACTATGCACGGATGTAACATTTGATCATCTAGAGCGGTTCTTGCTGCATATTTAGTTAAATAACTCTGAGGTTTGCATGTAGTTGCAGTTCTAACTTATATAATATCAAAGTATACTATCTTATCAATACGACGCAATCAAAACCTCAGCGAAACTCTGCGGAACTTCATAACAAAGCGTAAACAAAGTTATACAATGCACGGATGTACTATTTGATCATCCAGAGCTGTTCTTGCTACATATTTTGTTAAATAACTCTCAGGTTTGTAGGTAGTTGCAGTACTACCTTATATAATATCATAGTATACTATCTTACCAATACGACGCAATTAAAACATCAGCGACACTTTGAGGAACTTCATAACAAAGCGTAAACAAAGTTATACTGTGCACGTATGTACTACTTGATCATCCTGAGCGGTTCCTGCTACATATTTAGTTAAATAACTCTGAGGTTTGCATGTAGTTGGAGTTCTATCTTATATAATATCAAAGTATACTATCTTACTAATTGCGACGCAATCAAAACATCAGTGACACTTTGCAGAACTTCATAACAAAGCGTAAACAAAGTTATACTATGCACGGATATACTATTAGATCTTCCTGAGCGGTTCTTGCTACATATTTTGTTATATAACACTGAGGTGTGCAGGTATTTGCAGTTCTAACTTATCTAATATCAATGTATACAATCTTATCAATACGACGCAATCAAAACATCAGCGACACTTTGCGGAACTTCATAACAAAGCGTAAACAAAGTTATACTATGCACGTATGTACTATTTGATCATCCAGAGCGGTTCTTGCTACATATTTAGTTAAATAACTCTGAGCTTTGCAGGTAGTTGCAGTTCTATCTTACATAATATCAAAGTATACAACCTTACCAATTGCGACGCAATCAAAACCTCAGCGAAACATTGCGGAACTTCATAACAAAGCGTAAACAAGGTTATACTATGCACGTATGTACTATTTGATCATCCCTAGCGGTTCTTACTACATATTTTGTTAAATAACTCTGAGGTTTGCATGTAGTTGCAGTTGTATCTTATATAATATCAAAGTATACTATCTAACCAATACGACGCCATCAAAACCTCAGCGTAACTTTGCGGAACTTCATAACAAAGCGTAAACAAAGTTATACTATGCACGGATATACTATTAGATCTTCCTGAGCGGTTCTTGCTACATATTTTGTTATATAACACTGAGGTGTGCAGGTATTTGCAGTTCTATCTTATCTAATATCATTGTATACTATCTTATCAATACGACGCAATCAAAACAACAGCGACACTTTGCGGAACTTCATAAAAAAGCGTAAACAAAGTTATACTCTGCACGGATATACTATTTGATCTTCCTGAGCGGTTCTTGCTACATATCTAGTTAAATAACTCCGAGGTGTGCAGGTTTTTGCAGTTCTAACTTATCTAATATCAATGTATACAATCTTATCAATACGACGCAATCAAAACATCAGAGACACTTTGCGGAACTTCATAACATAGCGTAAACAAAGTTATACTATGCACGGATATACTATTTGATCTTCCTGAGCGGTTCTTGCTACATATTGTGTTATATAACTCCGAGGTGTGCAGGTTTTTGCAGTTCTAACTTATCTAATATCAATGTATACAATCTTATCAATACGACGCAATCAAAACAACAGCGACACTTTGCGGAACTTCATAAAAAAGCGTAAACAAAGTTATACTCTGCACGGATATACTATTTGATCTTCCTGAGCGGTTCTTGCTACATATCTAGTTAAATAACTCCGAGGTGTGCAGGTTTTTGCAGTTCTAACTTATCTAATATCAATGTATACAATCTTATCAATACGACGCAATCAAAACATCAGAGACACTTTGCGGAACTTCATAACATAGCGTAAACAAAGTTATACTATGCACGGATATACTATTTGATCTTCCTGAGCGGTTCTTGCTACATATTGTGTTATATAACTCCGAGGTGTGCAGGTTTTTGCAGTTCTAACTTATCTAATATCAATGTATACAATCTTATCAATACGACGCAATCAAAACAACAGCGACACTTTGCGGAACTTCATAACAAAGCGTAAACAAAGTTATACAATGCACGGATGTACTATTTGATCATCCAGAGCTCTTCTTGCTACATATTTTGTTAAATAACTCTCAGCTTTGTAGGTAGTTGCAGTACTACCTTATATAATATCATAGTATACTATCTTACCAATACGACGCTATTAAAACATCAGCGACTCTTTGAGGAACTTCATAACAAAGCGTAAACAAAGTTATACTATGCACGGATGTACTATTTGATCACCCTGAGCGGTTCTTGCTACATATTTTGTTATATAACTCCGAGGTGTGCAGGTTTTTGCAGTTCTAACTTATCTAATATCAATGTATACAATCTTATCAATACGACGCAATCAAAACATCAGAGACACTTTGCGGAACTTCATAACAAAGCGTAAACAAAGTTATACTATGCACGTATGTACTATTTGATCATCCCTAGCGGTTCTTGCTATATATTTTTTTAAATAACTCTGAGGTTTGCATGTAGTTGCAGTTCTATCTTATATAATATCAAAGTATACTATCTAACCAATACGACGCCATCAAAACCTGAGCGTAACTTTGCGGAACTTCATAACAAAGCGTAAACAAAGTTATACTATGCACGGATGTACTATTTGATCATCCAGAACTGTTCTTGCTACATATTTTGTTAAATAACTCTCAGGTTTGTAGGTAGTTGCAGTACTACAATATATAATATCATAGTATACTATCTTACCAATACGACGCAATTAAAACATCAGCGACACTTTGAGGAACTTCATAACAAAGCGTAAACAAAGTTATACTGTGCACGTATGTTCTACTTGATCATCCTGAGCGGTTCCTGCTACATATTTTGTTAAATAACTCTGACGTTTGCATGTAGTTGCAGTTCTATCTTATATAATATCCAAGTATTCCACCTTAACAATTGCCACGCAATCAAAACCTCAGCGAAACATTGCGGAACTTCATAACAAAGCGTAAACAAAGTTATACTATGCACGTATGTACTATTTGATCATCCCTAGCGGTTCTTACTACATATTTTGTTAAATAACTCTGAGGTTTGCATGTAGTTGCAGTTCTAACTTATATAATATCAGAGTATACTATCTTATCAATACGACGCAATCAAAACCTCAGCGAAACTCTGCGGAACTTCATAACACAGCGTAAACAAAGTTATACTATGCACGGATGTAACATTTGATCATCTAGAGCGGTTCTTGCTACATATTTAGTTAAATAACTCTGAGTTTTGCACGTAGTTGGAGTTCTATCTTATATAATATCAAAGTATACTATCTTTCTAATTGCGACGCAATCAAAACATCAGTGACACTTTGCAGAACTTCATAACAAAGCGTAAACAAAGTTATACTATGCACGTATGTACTATTTGATCATCCTGAGCGGTTCTTGCTATATATTTTGTTAAATAACTCTGAGCTTTGCAGGTATTTGCAGTTCTAACTTATATAATATCAAAGTATACTATCTTATCAATACGACGCAATCAAAACCTCAGCGAAACTCTGCAGAACTTCATAACAAAGCGTGAACAAAGTTATACTATGCACGGATGTACTATTTGATCATCCCTAGCGGTTCTTACTACATATTTTGTTAAATAACTCTGAGGTTTGCATGTAGTTGCAGTTCTATCTTATATAATATCAAAGTATACTATCTAACCAATACGACGGCATCAAAACCTCAGCGAAACATTGCGGAACTTCATAACAAAGCGTAAACAAAATTATACTATGCACGGATATACTATTAGATCTTCCTGAGGGGTTCTTGCTACATATTTTGTTATATAACTCTGAGGTGTGCAGGTATTTGCAGTTCTAACTTATCTAATATCAATGTATACAATCTTATCAATACGACGCAATCAAAACATCAGCGACACTTTGCGGAACTTCATAACAAAGCGTAAACAAAGTTATACTATGCACGGATGTACTATTTGATCATCCTGAGCAGTTCTTGCTACATATATTGTTATATAACTCTGAGGTGTGCAGGTATTTGCAGTTCTAACTTATCTAATATGAATGTATACTATCTTATCAATACGACGCAATCAAAACATCAGCGAAACTTTGCGGAACTTCATAAAAAAAGCGTGAACAAAGTTCTACTATGCACGTATGTACTATTTGATCATCCTGAGCGGTTCTTGCTACATATTTAGTTAAATAACTCTGAGCTTTGCAGGTATTTGCAGTTCTAACTTATATAATATCAAAGTATACTACCTTATCAATACGACGCAATCAAAACCTCAGCGAAACTCTGCGGAACTTCATAACAAAGCGTGAACAAAGTTATACTATGCACGGATGTACTATTTGATCATCCCTAGCGGTTCTTACTACATATTTTGTTAAATAACTCTGAGGTTTGCATGTAGTTGCAGTTCTATCTTATATAATATCAAAGTATACTATCTTACCAATACGACGCCATCAAAACCTCAGCGAAACATTGCGGAACTTCATAACAAAGCGTAAACAAAATTATACTATGCACGGATATACTATTAGATCTTCCTGAGCGGTTCTTGCTACATATTTTGTTATATAACTCTGAGGTGTGCAGGTATTTGCAGTTCTAACTTATCTAATATCAATGTATACAATCTTATCAATACGACGCCATCAAAACCTCAGCGTAACTTTGCGGAACTTCATAACACAGCGTAAACAAAGTTATACTATGCACGGATGTAACATTTGATCATCTAGAGCGGTTCTTGCTGCATATTTAGTTAAATAACTCTGAGGTTTGCATGTAGTTGCAGTTCTAACTTATATAATATCAAAGTATACTATCTTATCAATACGACGCAATCAAAACCTCAGCGAAACTCTGCGGAACTTCATAACAAAGCGTAAACAAAGTTATATTATGCACGGATGTACTATTTGATCATCCTGAGCAGTTCTTGCTACATATTTTGTTATATAACTCTGAGGTGTGCAGGTATTTGCAGTTCTATCTTATCTAATATCAATGTATACTATCTTATCAATACGACGCAATCAAAACATCAGCGAAACTTTGCGGAACTTCATAACAAAGCGTAAACAAAGTTATACTATGCACGTATGTACTATTTGATCATCCTGAGCGTATCTTGCTACATATTTAGTTAAATAACTCTGAGCTTTGCAGGTATTTGCAGTTCTAACTTATATAATATCAGAGTATACTATCTTATCAATACGACGCAATCAAAACCTCAGCGAAACTCTGCGGAACTTCATAACACAGCGTAAACAAAGTTATACTATGCACGTATGTACTGTTTGATCATCCTGAGCGGTTCTTGCTACATATTTAGTTAAATAACTCTGAGCTTTGCAGGTATTTTCAGGTCTACCTTATATAATATCAAAGTATACTATCGTACCACTACGACGCAATCAAAACATCAGCGAAACATTGCGGAACATCATAAAAAAAGCGTGAACAAAGTTCTACTATGCACGTATGTACTATTTGATCATCCTGAGCGGTTCTTGCTGCATATTTAGTTAAATAACTCTGAGCTTTGCAGGTATTTGCAGTTCTAACTTATATAATATCAAAGTATACTATCTTATCAATACGACGCCATCAAAACCTCAGCGTAACTTTGCGGAACTTCATAACACAGCGTAAACTAAGTTATACTATCCACGGATGTAACATTTGATCATCTAGAGCGGTTCTTGCTACATATTTAGTTAAATAACTCTGAGTTTTGCACGTAGTTGGAGTTCTATCTTATATAATATCAAAGTATACTATCTTTCTAATTGCGACGCAATCAAAACATCAGTGACACTTTGCAGAACTTCATAACAAAGCGTAAACAAAGTTATACTATGCACGTATGTACTATTTGATCATCCTGAGCGGTTCTTGCAACATATATTGTTAAATAACTCTGAGGTTTGCATGTAGTTGCAGTTCTATCTTATATAATATCAAAGTATACTATCTTACCAATACGACGCCATCAAAACCTCAGCGAAACTCTGCGGAACTTCATAACAAAGCGTGAACAAAGTTATACTATGCACGGATATACTATTAGATCTTCCTGAGCGGTTCTTGCTACATATTTTGTTATATAACTCTGAGGTGTGCAGGTATTTGCAGTTCTAACTTATCTAATATCAATGTATACTATCTTATCAATACGACGCAATCAAAACATCAGCGACACTTTGCGGAACTTCATAACAAAGCGTAAACAAAGTTATACTGTGCACGTATGTACTATTTGATCATCCTGAGCGATTCTTGCTGCATATTTAGTTAAATAACTCTGAGGTTTGCATGTAGTTGCAGTTCTAACTTATATAATATCAAAGTATACTATCTTATCAATACGACGGAATCAAAACCTCAGCGAAACTCTGCGGAACTTCATAACAAAGCGTAAACAAAGTTATACTATGCACGGATGTACTATTTGATCATCCTGAGCAGTTCTTGCTACATATTTTGTTATATAACTCTGAGGTGTGCAGGTATTTGCAGTTCTAACTTATCTAATATCAATGTATACTATCTTATCAATACGACGCAATCAAAACATCAGCGAAACTTTGCGGAACTTCATAAAAAAAGCGTGAACAAAGTTCTACTATGCACGTATGTACTATTTGATCATCCTGAGCGGTTCTTGCTGCATATTTAGTTAAATAACACTGAGCTTTGCAGGTATTTGCAGTTCTAACTTATATAATATCAAAGTATACTATCTTATCAATACGACGCCATCAAAACCTCAGCGTAACTTTGCGGAACTTCATAACACAGCGTAAACAAAGTTATACTATGCACGGATGTAACATTTGATCATCTAGAGCGGTTCTTGCTACATATTTAGTTAAATAACTCTGAGTTTTGCACGTAGTTGGAGTTCTATCTTATATAATTTCAAAGTATACTATCTTTCTAATTGCGACGCAATCAAAACATCAGTGACACTTTGCAGAACTTCATAACAAAGCGTAAACAAAGTTATACTATGCACGTATGTACTATTTGATCATCCTGATCGGTTCTTGCAACATATTTTGTTAAATAACTCTGAGCTTTGCAGGTATTTGCAGTTCTAACTTATATAATATCAAAGTATACTATCTTATCAATACGACGCAATCAAAACCTCAGCGAAACTCTGCGGAACTTCATAACAAAGCGTGAACAAAGTTATACTATGCACGGATGTACTATTTGATCATCCTGAGCAGTTCTTGCTACATATTTTGTTAAATAACTCTGAGGTTTGCATGTAGTTGCAGTTCTAACTTATATAATATCAAAGTATACTATCTTATCAATACGACGCAATCAAAACCTCAGCGAAACTCTGCGGAACTTCATAACAAAGCGTAAACAAAGTTATACTATGCACGGATGTACTATTTGATCATCCTGAGCAGTTCTTGCTACATATTTTGTTAAATAACTCTGAGCTTTGCAGGTATTTTCAGGTCTACCTTATATAATATCAAAGTATACTATCGTACCACTACGACGCAATCAAAACATCAGCGAAACATTGCGGAACATCATAAAAAAAGCGTGAACAAAGTTATACTATGCACGTATGTACTATTTGATCATCCTGAGCGGTTCTTGCAACATATTTTGTTAAATAACTCTGAGCTTTGCAGGTATTTGCAGTTCTAACTTATATAATATCAAAGTATACTATCCTATCAATACGACGCAATCAAAACCTCAGCGACACTCTGCGGAACTTCATAACAAACCTTCAACAAAGTTATACTATGCACGGATGTACTATTTGATCATCCTGAGCGGTTCTAGCTACATATTTAGTTAAATAACTCTGAGCTTTGCAGGTATTTTCAGTTCTACCTTATATAATATCATAGTATACTATCTTACCAATACGACGCAATCAAAACATCAGTGACACTTTGCAGAACTTCATAACAAAGCGTAAACAAAGTTATACTATGCACGTATGTACTATTTGATCATCCTGAGCGGTTCTTGCAACATATTTTGTTAAATAACTCTGAGGTGTGCAGGATTTGCAGTTTTAACTTATCTAATATCAATGTATACAATCTTATCAAGACGACGCAATCAAAACCTCAGCGAAGCTCTTCGGAACTTCATAACAAAGCGTAAACAAAGTTATACTATGCACATATGTACTTTTTGATCATCCTGAGCGGTTCTTGCTACATATTTAGTTAAATAACTCTGAGCTTTGCAGGTATTTTCAGTTCTACCTTATATAATATCAAAGTATACTATCGTACCACTACGACGCAATCAAAACATCAGCGAAACATTGCGGAACTTCATAACAAAGCGTAAACAAAGTTATACTATGCACGTATGTAGTATTTGATCATCCTGAGCGTATCTTGATACATATTTAGTTAAATAACTCTGAGCTTTGCAGGTATTTGCAGTTCTAACTTATATAATATCAAAGTATACTATCTTATCAATACAACGCAATCAAAACCTCAGCGAAACTCTTCGGAACTTCATAACACAGCGTAAACAAAGTTATACTATGCACGTATGTACTATTTGATCATCCTGAGCGGTTCTTGCAACATATTTTGTTAAATAACTCTGAGGTGTGCAGGATTTGCAGTTATAACTTATCTAAATCAATGTATACAATCTTATCAATACGACGCAATCAAAACATCAGCGACACTTTGCGGAACTTCATAACAAAGCGTAAACAAAGTTATACTGTGCACGTATGTACTATTTGATCATCCTGAGCGGTTCTTGCTGCATATTTAGTTAAATAAGTCTCAGGTTTGCATGTAGTTGCAGTTCTAACTTATATAATATCAAAGTATACTATCTTATCAACACGACGCAATCAAAACCTCAGCGAAACTCTGGGGAACTTCATAACAAAGCGTAAACAAAGTTATACTATGCACGGATGTACTATTTGATCATCCTGTGCGGTTCTTGCTACATATTTTGTTATATAACTCTGAGGTGTGCAGGTATTTGCAGTTCTAACTTATCTAATATCAATGTATACTATCTTATCAATACGACGCAATCAAAACATCAGCGAAACTTTGCGGAACTTCATAACAAAGCGTAAACAAAGTTATACTATGCACGGATGTACTATTTGATCATCCTGAGCAGTTCTTGCTACATATTTTGTTATATAACTCTGAGGTGTGCAGGTATTTGCAGTTCTAACTTATCTAATATCAATGTATACTATCTTATCAATACGACGCAATCAAAACATCAGCGAAACTTTGCGGAACTTCATAACAAAGCGTAAACAAAGTTATACTATGCACGTATGTACTATTTGATCATCCTGAGCGTATCTTGCTGCATATTTAGTTAAATAACTCTGAGCTTTGCAGGTATTTGCAGTTCTAACTTATATAATATCAGAGTATACTATCTTATCAATACGACGCAATCAAAACCTCAGCGAAACTCTGCGGAACTTCATAACACAGCGTAAACAAAGTTATACTATGCACGTATGTACTGTTTGATCATCATGAGCGGTTCTTGCTACATATTTAGTTAAATAACTCTGAGCTTTGCAGGTATTTTCAGGTCTACCTTATATAATATCAAAGTATACTATCGTACCACTACGACGCAATCAAAACATCAGCGAAACATTGCGGAACATCATAAAAAAAGCGTGAACAAAGTTATACTATGCACGTATGTACTATTTGATCATCCTGAGCGGTTCTTGCAACATATTTTGTTAAATAACTCTGAGCTTTGCATGTAGTTGCAGTTCTATCTTATATAATATCAAAGTATACTATCTAACCAATACGACGGCATCAAAACCTCAGCGAAACATTGCGGAACTTCATAACAAAGCGTAAACAAAATTATACTATGCACGGATATACTATTAGATCTTCCTGAGGGGTTCTTGCTACATATTTTGTTATATAACTCTGAGGTGTGCAGGTATTTGCAGTTCTAACTTATCTAATATCAATGTATACTATCTTATCAATACGACGCAATCAAAACATCAGCGAAACTTTGCGGAACTTCATAACAAAGCGTAAACAAAGTTATACTATGCACGTATGTACTATTTGATCATCCTGAGCGTATCTTGCTGCATATTTAGTTAAATAACTCTGAGCTTTGCAGGTATTTGCAGTTCTAACTTATATAATATCAGAGTATACTATCTTATCAATACGACGCAATCAAAACCTCAGCGAAACTCTGCGGAACTTCATAACACAGCGTAAACAAAGTTATACTATGCACGTATGTACTGTTTGATCATCATGAGCGGTTCTTGCTACATATTTAGTTAAATAACTCTGAGCTTTGCAGGTATTTTCAGGTCTACCTTATATAATATCAAAGTATACTATCGTACCACTACGACGCAATCAAAACATCAGCGAAACATTGCGGAACATCATAAAAAAAGCGTGAACAAAGTTATACTATGCACGTATGTACTATTTGATCATCCTGAGCGGTTCTTGCAACATATTTTGTTAAATAACTCTGAGCTTTGCATGTAGTTGCAGTTCTATCTTATATAATATCAAAGTATACTATCTAACCAATACGACGGCATCAAAACCTCAGCGAAACATTGCGGAACTTCATAACAAAGCGTAAACAAAATTATACTATGCACGGATATACTATTAGATCTTCCTGAGGGGTTCTTGCTACATATTTTGTTATATAACTCTGAGGTGTGCAGGTATTTGCAGTTCTAACTTATCTAATATCAATGTATACAATCTTATCAATACGACGCAATCAAAACATCAGCGACACTTTGCGGAACTTCATAACAAAGCGTAAACAAAGTTATACTATGCACGGATGTACTATTTGATCATCCTGAGCAGTTCTTGCTACATATATTGTTATATAACTCTGAGGTGTGCAGGTATTTGCAGTTCTAACTTATCTAATATGAATGTATACTATCTTATCAATACGACGCAATCAAAACATCAGCGAAACTTTGCGGAACTTCATAAAAAAAGCGTGAACAAAGTTCTACTATGCACGTATGTACTATTTGATCATCCTGAGCGGTTCTTGCTACATATTTAGTTAAATAACTCTGAGCTTTGCAGGTATTTGCAGTTCTAACTTATATAATATCAAAGTATACTACCTTATCAATACGACGCAATCAAAACCTCAGCGAAACTCTGCGGAACTTCATAAAAAAACGTGAACAAAGTTATACTATGCACGGATGTACTATTTGATCATCCCTAGCGGTTCTTACTACATATTTTGTTAAATAACTCTGAGGTTTGCATGTAGTTGCAGTTCTATCTTATATAATATCAAAGTATACTATCTTACCAATACGACGCCATCAAAACCTCAGCGAAACATTGCGGAACTTCATAACAAAGCGTAAACAAAATTATACTATGCACGGATATACTATTAGATCTTCCTGAGCGGTTCTTGCTACATATTTTGTTATATAACTCTGAGGTGTGCAGGTATTTGCAGTTCTAACTTATCTAATATCAATGTATACAATCTTATCAATACGACGCCATCAAAACCTCAGCGTAACTTTGCGGAACTTCATAACACAGCGTAAACAAAGTTATACTATGCACGGATGTAACATTTGATCATCTAGAGCGGTTCTTGCTGCATATTTAGTTAAATAACTCTGAGGTTTGCATGTAGTTGCAGTTCTAACTTATATAATATCAAAGTATACTATCTTATCAATACGACGCAATCAAAACCTCAGCGAAACTCTGCGGAACTTCATAACAAAGCGTAAACAAAGTTATATTATGCACGGATGTACTATTTGATCATCCTGAGCAGTTCTTGCTACATATTTTGTTATATAACTCTGAGGTGTGCAGGTATTTGCAGTTCTATCTTATCTAATATCAATGTATACTATCTTATCAATACGACGCAATCAAAACATCAGCGAAACTTTGCGGAACTTCATAACAAAGCGTAAACAAAGTTATACTATGCACGTATGTACTTTTTGATCATCCTGAGCGTATCTTGCTACATATTTAGTTAAATAACTCTGAGCTTTGCAGGTATTTGCAGTTCTAACTTATATAATATCAGAGTATACTATCTTATCAATACGACGCAATCAAAACCTCAGCGAAACTCTGCGGAACTTCATAACACAGCGTAAACAAAGTTATACTATGCACGTATGTACTGTTTGATCATCCTGAGCGGTTCTTGCTACATATTTAGTTAAATAACTCTGAGCTTTGCAGGTATTTTCAGGTCTACCTTATATAATATCAAAGTATACTATCGTACCACTACGACGCAATCAAAACATCAGCGAAACATTGCGGAACATCATAAAAAAAGCGTGAACAAAGTTCTACTATGCACGTATGTACTATTTGATCATCCTGAGCGGTTCTTGCTGCATATTTAGTTAAATAACTCTGAGCTTTGCAGGTATTTGCAGTTCTAACTTATATAATATCAAAGTATACTATCTTATCAATACGACGCCATCAAAACCTCAGCGTAACTTTGCGGAACTTCATAACACAGCGTAAACTAAGTTATACTATCCACGGATGTAACATTTGATCATCTAGAGCGGTTCTTGCTACATATTTAGTTAAATAACTCTGAGTTTTGCACGTAGTTGGAGTTCTATCTTATATAATATCAAAGTATACTATCTTTCTAATTGCGACGCAATCAAAACATCAGTGACACTTTGCAGAACTTCATAACAAAGCGTAAACAAAGTTATACTATGCACGTATGTACTATTTGATCATCCTGAGCGGTTCTTGCAACATATATTGTTAAATAACTCTGAGGTTTGCATGTAGTTGCAGTTCTATCTTATATAATATCAAAGTATACTATCTAACCAATACGACGGCATCAAAACCTCAGCGAAACTCTGCGGAACTTCATAACAAAGCGTGAACAAAGTTATACTATGCACGGATATACTATTAGATCTTCCTGAGCGGTTCTTGCTACATATTTTGTTATATAACTCTGAGGTGTGCAGGTATTTGCAGTTCTAACTTATCTAATATCAATGTATACTATCTTATCAATACGACGCAATCAAAACATCAGCGACACTTTGCGGAACTTCATAACAAAGCGTAAACAAAGTTATACTGTGCACGTATGTACTATTTGATCATCCTGAGCGATTCTTGCTGCATATTTAGTTAAATAACTCTGAGGTTTGCATGTAGTTGCAGTTCTAACTTATATAATATCAAAGTATACTATCTTATCAATACGACGCAATCAAAACCTCAGCGAAACTCTGCGGAACTTCATAACAAAGCGTAAACAAAGTTATACTATGCACGGATGTACTATTTGATCATCCTGAGCAGTTCTTGCTACATATTTTGTTATATAACTCTGAGGTGTGCAGGTATTTGCAGTTCTAACTTATCTAATATCAATGTATACTATCTTATCAATACGACGCAATCAAAACATCAGCGAAACTTTGCGGAACTTCATAAAAAAAGCGTGAACAAAGTTCTACTATGCACGTATGTACTATTTGATCATCCTGAGCGGTTCTTGCTGCATATTTAGTTAAATAACACTGAGCTTTGCAGGTATTTGCAGTTCTAACTTATATAATATCAAAGTATACTATCTTATCAATACGACGCCATCAAAACCTCAGCGTAACTTTGCGGAACTTCATAACACAGCGTAAACAAAGTTATACTATGCACGGATGTAACATTTGATCATCTAGAGCGGTTCTTGCTACATATTTAGTTAAATAACTCTGAGTTTTGCACGTAGTTGGAGTTCTATCTTATATAATTTCAAAGTATACTATCTTTCTAATTGCGACGCAATCAAAACATCAGTGACACTTTGCAGAACTTCATAACAAAGCGTAAACAAAGTTATACTATGCACGTATGTACTATTTGATCATCCTGATCGGTTCTTGCAACATATTTTGTTAAATAACTCTGAGCTTTGCAGGTATTTGCAGTTCTAACTTATATAATATCAAAGTATACTATCTTATCAATACGACGCAATCAAAACCTCAGCGAAACTCTGCGGAACTTCATAACAAAGCGTGAACAAAGTTATACTATGCACGGATGTACTATTTGATCATCCCTAGCGGTTCTTACTACATATTTTGTTAAATAACTCTGAGGTTTGCATGTAGTTGCAGTTCTATCTTATATAATATCAAAGTATACTATCTAACCAATACGACGGCATCAAAACCTCAGCGAAACATTGCGGAACTTCATACCAAAGCGTAAACAAAATTATACTATGCACGGATATACTATTAGATCTTCCTGAGCGGTTCTTGCTACATATTTTGTTATATAACTCTGAGGTGTGCAGGTATTTGCAGTTCTAACTTATCTAATATCAATGTATACAATCTTATCAATACGACGCAATCAAAACATCAGCGACACTTTGCGGAACTTCATAACAAAGCGTAAACAAAGTTATACTGTGCACGTATGTACTATTTGATCATCCTGAGCGGTTCTTGCTGCATATTTAGTTAAATAACTCTGAGGTTTGCATGTAGTTGCAGTTCTAACTTATATAATATCAAAGTATACTATCTTATCAATACGACGCAATCAAAACCTCAGCGAAACTCTGCGGAACTTCATAACAAAGCGTAAACAAAGTTATACTATGCACGGATGTACTATTTGATCATCCTGAGCAGTTCTTGCTACATATTTTGTTAAATAACTCTGAGCTTTGCAGGTATTTTCAGGTCTACCTTATATAATATCAAAGTATACTATCGTACCACTACGACGCAATCAAAACATCAGCGAAACATTGCGGAACATCATAAAAAAAGCGTGAACAAAGTTATACTATGCACGTATGTACTATTTGATCATCCTGAGCGGTTCTTGCAACATATTTTGTTAAATAACTCTGAGCTTTGCAGGTATTTGCAGTTCTAACTTATATAATATCAAAGTATACTATCCTATCAATACGACGCAATCAAAACCTCAGCGACACTCTGCGGAACTTCATAACAAACCTTCAACAAAGTTATACTATGCACGGATGTACTATTTGATCATCCTGAGCGGTTCTGGATACATATTTAGTTAAATAACTCTGAGCTTTGCAGGTATTTTCAGTTCTACCTTATATAATATCATAGTATACTATCTTACCAATACGACGCAATCAAAACATCAGTGACACTTTGCAGAACTTCATAACAAAGCGTAAACAAAGTTATACTATGCACGTATGTACTATTTGATCATCCTGAGCGGTTCTTGCAACATATTTTGTTAAATAACTCTGAGGTGTGCAGGATTTGCAGTTTTAACTTATCTAATATCAATGTATACAATCTTATCAAGACGACGCAATCAAAACCTCAGCGAAGCTCTTCGGAACTTCATAACAAAGCGTAAACAAAGTTATACTATGCACATATGTACTGTTTGATCATCCTGAGCGGTTCTTGCTACATATTTAGTTAAATAACTCTGAGCTTTGCAGGTATTTTCAGTTCTACCTTATATAATATCAAAGTATACTATCGTACCACTACGACGCAATCAAAACATCAGCGAAACATTGCGGAACTTCATAACAAAGCGTAAACAAAGTTATACTATGCACGTATGTAGTATTTGATCATCCTGAGCGTATCTTGATACATATTTAGTTAAATAACTCTGAGCTTTGCAGGTATTTGCAGTTCTAACTTATATAATATCAAAGTATACTATCTTATCAATACAACGCAATCAAAACCTCAGCGAAACTCTTCGGAACTTCATAACACAGCGTAAACAAAGTTATACTATGCACGTATGTACTATTTGATCATCCTGAGCGGTTCTTGCAACATATTTTGTTAAATAACTCTGAGGTGTGCAGGATTTGCAGTTATAACTTATCTAAATCAATGTATACAATCTTATCAATACGACGCAATCAAAACATCAGCGACACTTTGCGGAACTTCATAACAAAGCGTAAACAAAGTTATACTGTGCACGTATGTACTATTTGATCATCCTGAGCGGTTCTTGCTGCATATTTAGTTAAATAAGTCTCAGGTTTGCATGTAGTTGCAGTTCTAACTTATATAATATCAAAGTATACTATCTTATCAACACGACGCAATCAAAACCTCAGCGAAACTCTGGGGAACTTCATAACAAAGCGTAAACAAAGTTATACTATGCACGGATGTACTATTTGATCATCCTGAGCGGTTCTTGCTACATATTTTGTTATATAACTCTGAGGTGTGCAGGTATTTGCAGTTCTAACTTATCTAATATCAATGTATACTATCTTATCAATACGACGCAATCAAAACATCAGCGAAACTTTGCGGAACTTCATAACAAAGCGTAAACAAAGTTATACTATGCACGGATGTACTATTTGATCATCCTGAGCAGTTCTTGCTACATATTTTGTTATATAACTCTGAGGTGTGCAGGTATTTGCAGTTCTAACTTATCTAATATCAATGTATACTATCTTATCAATACGACGCAATCAAAACATCAGCGAAACTTTGCGGAACTTCATAACAAAGCGTAAACAAAGTTATACTATGCACGTATGTACTATTTGATCATCCTGAGCGTATCTTGCTGCATATTTAGTTAAATAACTCTGAGCTTTGCAGGTATTTGCAGTTCTAACTTATATAATATCAGAGTATACTATCTTATCAATACGACGCAATCAAAACCTCAGCGAAACTCTGCGGAACTTCATAACACAGCGTAAACAAAGTTATACTATGCACGTATGTACTGTTTGATCATCATGAGCGGTTCTTGCTACATATTTAGTTAAATAACTCTGAGCTTTGCAGGTATTTTCAGGTCTACCTTATATAATATCAAAGTATACTATCGTACCACTACGACGCAATCAAAACATCAGCGAAACATTGCGGAACATCATAAAAAAAGCGTGAACAAAGTTATACTATGCACGTATGTACTATTTGATCATCCTGAGCGTATCTTGCTGCATATTTAGTTAAATAACTCTGAGCTTTGCAGGTATTTGCAGTTCTAACTTATATAATATCAGAGTATACTATCTTATCAATACGACGCAATCAAAACCTCAGCGAAACTCTGCGGAACTTCATAACACAGCGTAAACAAAGTTATACTATGCACGTATGTACTGTTTGATCATCATGAGCGGTTCTTGCTACATATTTAGTTAAATAACTCTGAGCTTTGCAGGTATTTTCAGGTCTACCTTATATAATATCAAAGTATACTATCGTACCACTACGACGCAATCAAAACATCAGCGAAACATTGCGGAACATCATAAAAAAAGCGTGAACAAAGTTATACTATGCACGTATGTACTATTTGATCATCCTGAGCGGTTCTTGCAACATATTTTGTTAAATAACTCTGAGCTTTGCAGGTATTTGCAGTTCTAACTTATACAATATCAAAGTATACTATCCTATCAATACGACGCAATCAAAACCTCAGCGACACTCTGCGGAACTTCATAACAAACCGTCAACAAAGTTATACTATGCACGGATGTACTATTTGATCATCCTGAGCGGTTCTTGCAACATATTTTGTTAAATAATTCTGAGGTGTGCAGGATTTGCAGTTTTAACTTATCTAATATCAATGTATACAATCATATCAATACGACGCAATCAAAACATCAGCGAAACTTTGCGGAACTTCATAACAAAGCGTAAACAAAATTATACTATGCACGTATGTACTATTTGATCATCCTGAGCGGTTCTTGCAACATATTTTGTTAAATAACTCTGAGCTTTGCAGGTATTTGCAGTTCTACCTTATATAATATCATAGTATACTATCTTACCAATACGACGCAATCAAAACATCAGTGACACTTTGCAGAACTTCATAACAAAGCGTAAACAAAGTTATACTATGCACGTATGTACTATTTGATCATCCTGAGCGGTTCTTGCAACATATTTTGTTAAATAACTCTGAGGTGTGCAGGATTTGCAGTTTTAACTTATCTAATATCAATGTATACAATCTTATCAGGACGACGCAATCAAAACCTCAGCGAAACTCTTCGGAACTTCATAACAAAGCGTAAACAAAGTTATACTATGCACATATGTACTGTTTGATCATCCTGAGCGGTTCTTGCAACATATTTTGTTAAATAATTCTGAGGTGTGCAGGATTTGCAGTTCTAACTTATCTAATATCAATGTATACAATCATATCAATACGACGCAATCAAAACATCAGCGACACTCTGCGGAACTTCATAACAAACCGTAAACAAAGTTATACTATGCATGGATATACTATTAGATCGTCCTGAGCGGTTCTTGCTACATATTTTGTTAAATAACTCTGAGGTGTGCAGGTATTTGCAGTTCTACCTTATATAATATCATAGTATACTATCTTACCAATACGACGCAATCAAAACATCAGTGACACTTTGCAGAACTTCATAACAAAGCGTAAACAAAGTTATACTATGCACGTATGTACTATTTGATCATCCTGAGCGGTTCTTGCAACATATTTTGTTAAATAACTCTGAGGTGTGCAGGATTTGCAGTTTTAACTTATCTAATATCAATGTATACAATCTTATCAAGACGACGCAATCAAAACCTCAGCGAAACTCTTCGGAACTTCATAACATAGCGTAAACAAAGTTATACTATGCACATATGTACTGTTTGATCATCCTGAGCGGTTCTTGCTACATATTTAGCTAAATAACTCTGAGCTTTGCAGGTATTTTCAGCTCTACCTTATATAATATCAAAGTATACTATCGTACCACTTCGACGCAATCAAAACATCAGCGAAACATTGCGGAACTTCATAACAAAGCGTAAACAAAGTTATACTGTGCACGTATGTACTATTTGATCATCCTGAGCGGTTCTTGCAACATATTTTGTTAAATAACTCTGAGGTGTGCAGGATTTGCAGTTCTAACTTATATAATATCAAAGTATACTATCTTATCAATACGACGCAATCAAAACCTCAGCGAAACTCTACGGAACTTCATAACACAGCGTAAACAAAGTTATACTATGCACGTATGTACTGTTTGATCATCCTGAGCGGTTCTTGCTACATATTTAGTTAAATAACTCTGAGCTTTGCAGGTATTTTCAGCGCTACCTTATATAATATCAAAGTATACTATCGTACCACTACGACGCAATCAAAACATCAGCGAAACATTGCGGAACATCATAAAAAAAGCGTGAACAAAGTTATACTATGCACGTATGTACTATTTGATCATCCTGAGCGGTTCTTGCAACATATTTTGTTAAATAACTCTGAGCTTTGCAGGTATTTTCAGTTCTAACTTATATAATATCAAAGTATACTATCCTATCAATACGACGCAATCAAAACCTCAGCGAAACTCTGCGGAACTTCATAACAAAGCGTAAACAAAGTTATACTATGCACGGATATACTATTAGATCGTCCTGAGCGGTTCTTGCTACATATTTTGTTATATAACTCTGAGGTGTGCAGGTATTTGCAGTTCTAACTTATCTAATATCAATGTATAAAATCTTATCAATACGACGCAATCAAAACATCTGCGAAACATTGCGGAACATCATAAAAAAAGCGTGAACAAAGTTATACTATGCACGTATGTACTATTTGATCATCCTGAGCGGTTCTTGCAACATATTTTGTTAAATAACTCTGAGCTTTGCATGTAGTTGCAGTTCTATCTTATATAATATCAAAGTATACTATCTAACCAATACGTCGCCATCAAAACCTCAGCGTAACTTTGCAGAACTTCATAACAAAGCGTAAACAAAGTTATACTATGCACGGATATACTATTAGATCTTCCTGAGCGGTTCTTGCTACATATTTAGTTAAATAACTCTGAGCTTTGCAGGTATTTTCAGCTCTACCTTATATAATATCAAAGTATACTATCGTACCAATACGACGCAATCAAAACCTCAGCGAAACTCTGCGGAACTTCATAACACAGCGTAAACAAAGTTATAATATGCACGTATGTACTGTTTGATCATCCTGAGCGGTTCTTGCTACATATTTAGTTAAATAACTCTGAGCTTTGCAGGTATTTTCAGCTCTACCTTATATAATATCAAAGTATACTATCGTACCACTACGACGCAATCAAAACATCTGCGAAACATTGCGGAACATCATAAAAAAAGCGTGAACAAAGTTATACTATGCACGTATGTACTATTTGATCATCCTGAGCGGTTCTTGCAACATATTTTGTTAAATAACTCTGAGCTTTGCATGTAGTTGCAGTTCTATCTTATATAATATCAAAGTATACTATCTAACCAATACGTCGCCATCAAAACCTCAGCGTAACTTTGCAGAACTTCATAACAAAGCGTAAACAAAGTTATACTATGCACGGATATACTATTAGATCTTCCTGAGCGGTTCTTGCTACATATTTTGTTATATAACACTGAGGTGTGCAGGTATTTGCAGTTCTAACTTATATAACATCAAAGTATACTATCTTATCAATAGGACGCAATCAAAACCTCAGCGAAACTCTGCGGAACTTCATAACAAAGCGTAAACAAAGTTATACTATGCACGGATGTAGTATTTGATCATCTAGAGCTGTTCTTGCTACATATTTAGTTAAATAACTTTGAGTTTTGCACGTAGTTGCAGTTCTATCTTATATAATATCAAAGTATACTATCTTACTAATTGCGACGCAATCAAAACATCAGCGACACTTTGCGGAATTTCATAAGAAAGCGAGAACAAAGTTATACTATGCACGGATGTACTATTTGATCATCCAGAGCGGTTCTTGCTACATATTTAGTTAAACAACTCTGAGGTTTGCAGGTAGTTGCAGTTATATCTTATATAATATCATAGTATACTATCTTACCAATACGACGCAATCAAAACATCAGCGACACTTTGCGGAACTTCATAACAAAGCGTAAACAAAGTTATACTGTGCACGTATGTACTATTTGATCATCCTGAGTGGTTCTTGCTGCATATTTAGTTAAATAACTCTGAGCTTTGCAGGTATTTGCAGTTCTAACTTATATAATATCAAAGTATACTTTCTTATCAATACGACGCCATCAAAAACTCAGCGTAACTTTGCGGAACTTCATAACAAAGCGTAAACAAAGTTATACTGTGCACGTATGTACTATTTGATCATCCTGAGTGGTTCTTGCTGCATATTTAGTTAAATAACTCTGAGCTTTGCAGGTATTTGCAGTTCTAACTTATATAATATCAAAGTATACTTTCTTATCAATACGACGCCATCAAAAACTCAGCGTAACTTTGCGGAACTTCATAACAAAGCGTAAACAAAGTTATACTATGCACGTATGTACTATTTGATCATCCCTAGCGGTTCTTACTACATATTTAGTTAAATAACTCTGAGCTTTGCTGGTATTTTCAGCTCTACCTTATATAATATCAAAGTATACTATCGTACCACTACGACGCAATCAAAACATCAGCGAAACTCTGCGGAACTTCATAACAAAGCGTCAACAAAGTTATACTATGCACGTATGTACTGTTTGATCATCCTGAGCGGTTCTTGCTACATATTTAGTAAAATAACTCTGAGCTTTGCAGGTATTTTCAGCTCTACCTTATATAATATCAAAGTATACTATCTTATCAATACGACGCAATCAAAACATCAGCGAAACTCTGCGGAACTTCATAACACTGCGTAAACAAAGTTATAATATGCACGTATGTACTGTTTGATCATCGTGAGCGGTTCTTGCTACATATTTAGTTAAATAACTCTGTGCTTTGCAGGTATTTTCAGCTCTACCTTATATAATATCAAAGTATACTATCGTACCACTACGACGCAATCAAAACATCAGCGAAACATTGCGGAACATCATAAAAAAAGCGTGAACAAAGTTATACTATGCACGTATGTACTATTTGATCATCCTGAGCAGTTCTTGCAACATATTTTGTTAAATAACTCTGAGCTTTGCAGGTATTTTCAGCTCTACCTTATATAATATCAAAGTATACTATCGTACCACTACGACGCAATCAAAACATCAGCGAAACTCTGCGGAACTTCATAACAAAGCGTCAACAAAGTTATACTATGCACGTATGTACTGTTTGATCATCCTGAGCGGTTCTTGCTACATATTTAGTTAAATAACTCTGAGCTTTGCAGGTATTTTCAGCTCTACCTTATATAATATCAAAGTATACTATCTTATCAATACGACGCAATCAAAACCTCAGCGAAACTCTGCGGAACTTCATAACACAGCGTAAACAAAGTTATAATATGCACGTATGTACTGTTTGATCATCATGAGCGGTTCTTGCTACATATTTAGTTAAATAACTCTGAGCTTTGCAGGTATTTTCAGCTCTACCTTATATAATATCAAAGTATACTATCGTACCACTACGACGCAATCAAAACATCAGCGAAACATTGCGGAACATCATAAAAAAAGCGTGAACAAAGTTATACTATGCACGTATGTACTATTTGATCATCCTGAGCGGTTCTTGCAACATATTTTGTTAAATAACTCTGAGCTTTGCAGGTATTTTCAGCTCTACCTTATATAATATCAAAGTATACTATCGTACCACTACGACGCAATCAAAACCTCAGCGAAACATTGCGGAACTTCATAACAAAGCGTAAACAAAGTTATACTATGCACGTATGTACTATTTGATCATCCCTAGCGGTTCTTACTACATATTTAGTTAAATAACTCTGAGCTTTGCTGGTATTTTCAGCTCTACCTTATATAATATCAAAGTATACTATCGTACCACTACGACGCAATCAAAACATCAGCGAAACATTGCGGAACATCATAAAAAAAGCGTGAACAAAGTTATACTATGCACGTATGTACTATTTGATTATCCTGAGCGGTTCTTGCAACATATTTTGTTAAATAACTCTGAGCTTTGCAGGTATCTGCAGTTCTAACTTATATAATATCAAAGTATACTATCTTATCAATACGACGCAATCAAGACATCAGCGAAACTCTGCGGAACTTCATAACAAAGCGTCAACAAAGTTATACTATGAACGTATGTACTGTTTGATCATCCTGAGCGGTTCTTGCTACATATTTAGTTAAATAACTCTGAGCTTTGCAGGTATTTTCAGCTCTACCTTATATAATATCAAAGTATACTATCGTACCACTACGACGCAATCAAAACATCAGCGAAACATTGCGGAACATCATAAAAAAAGCGTGAACAAAGTTATACTATGCACAAATGTACTATTTGATCATCCTGAGCGGTTCTTGCAACATATTTTGTTAAATAACTCTGAGCTTTGCAGGTATTTTCAGCTCTACCTTATATAATATCAAAGTATACTATCTTACTAATTGCGACGCAATCAAAACATCAGTGACACTTTGCAGAACTTCATAACAAAGCGTAAACAAAGTTATACTATGCACGTATGTACTATTTGATCATCCCTAGCGGTTCTTACTACATATTTTGTTAAATAACTCTGAGGTTTGCATGTAGTTGCAGTTCTATCTTATATAATATCAAAGTATACTATCTTATCAATACGACGCAATCAAAACATCAGCGAAACTTTGCGGAACTTCATAACAAAGCGTAAACAAAGTTATACTATGCACGTATGTACTATTTGATCATCCTGAGCGTATCTTGCTACATATTTTGTTATATAACTCTGAGGTGTGCAGGTATTTGCAGTTCTAACTTACCTAATATCAATGTATACAATCTTATCAATACGACGCAATCAAAACATCAGCGACACTTTGCGGAACTTCATAACAAAGCGTAAACAAAGTTATACTGTGCACGTATGTACTATTTGATCATCCTGAGCGGTTCTTGCTGCATATTTAGTTAAATAACTCTGAAGTTTGCAGGTATTTGCAGTTCTAACTTATATAATATCAAAGTATACTATCTTATCAATACGACGCAATCAAAACATCAGCGACACTTTGCGGAATTTCATAAGAAAGCGAGAACAAAGTTATACTATGCACGGATGTACTATTTGATCATCCAGAGCGGTTCTTGCTACATATTTAGTTAAACAACTCTGAGGTTTGCAGGTAGTTGCAGTTATATCTTATATAATATCATAGTATACTATCTTACCAATACGACGCAATCAAAACATCAGCGACACTTTGCGGAACTTCATAACAAAGCGTAAACAAAGTTATACTGTGCACGTATGTACTATTTGATCATCCTGAGCGGTTCTTGCTGCATATTTAGTTAAATAACTCTGAGCTTTGCAGGTATTTGCAGTTCTAACTTATATAATATCAAAGTATACTATCTTATCAATACGACGCCATCAAAACATCAGCGACACTTTGCGGAATTTCATAAGAAAGCGAGAACAAAGTTATACTATGCACGGATGTACTATTTGATCATCCTGAGCGGTTCTTGCAACATATTTTGTTAAATAACTCTGAGCTTTGCAGGTATTTTCAGCTCTACCTTATATAATATCAAAGTATACTATCCTATCAATACGACGCAATCAAAACCTCAGCGACACTCTGCGGAACTTCATAACAAACCGTAAACAAAATTATACTATGCATGGATATACTATTAGATCGTCCTGAGCGGTTCTTGCTACATATTTTGTTATATAACTCTGAGGTGTGCAGGTATTTGCAGTTCTAACTTATCTAATATCAATGTATACAATCTTATCAATACGACGCAATCAAAACATCAGCGACACTTTGCGGAACTTCATAACAAAGCGTAAACAAAGTTATACTATGCACGGATGTACTATTTGATCATCTAGAGCGGTTCTTCCTACATATTTAGTTAAATAACTCTGAGTTTTGCACGTAGTTGGAGTTCTATCTTATATAATATCAAAGTATACTATCTTACTAATTGCGACGCAATCAAAACATCAGTGACACTTTGCAGAACTTCATAACAAAGCGTAAACAAAGTTATACTATGCACGTATGTACTATTTGATCATCCTGAGCGGTTCCTGCTGCATATTTAGTTAAATAAGTCTGAGGTTTGCATGTAGTTGCAGTTCTAACTTATATAATATCAAAGTATTCCACCTTACCAATTGCGACGCAATCAAAACCTCAGCGAAACATTGCGGAACTTCATAACAAAGCGTAAACAAAGTTATACTATGCACGTATGTACTATTTGATCATCCCTAGCGGTTCTTACTACATATTTTGTTAAATAACTCTGAGGTTTGCATGTAGTTGCAGTTCTATCTTACATAATATCAAAGTATACTATCTAACCACTACGACGCAATCAAAACATCAGCGAAACATTGCGGAATATCATAAAAAAAGCGTGAACAAAGTTATACTATGCACGTATGTACTATTTGATCATCCTGAGCGGTTCTTGCAACATATTTTGTTAAATAACTCTGAGCTTTGCAGGTATTTTCAGCTCTACCTTATATAATATCAAAGTATACTATCGTACCACTACGACGCAATCAAAACCTCAGCGAAACATTGCGGAACTTCATAACAAAGCGTAAACAAAGTTATACTATGCACGTATGTACTATTTGATCATCCCTAGCGGTTCTTACTACATATTTAGTTAAATAACTCTGAGCTTTGCTGGTATTTTCAGCTCTACCTTATATAATATCAAAGTATACTATCGTACCACTACGACGCAATCAAAACATCAGCGAAACATTGCGGAACATCATAAAAAAAGCGTGAACAAAGTTATACTATGCACGTATGTACTATTTGATTATCCTGAGCGGTTCTTGCAACATATTTTGTTAAATAACTCTGAGCTTTGCAGGTATTTGCAGTTCTACCTTATATAATATCAAAGTATACTATCTTACTAATTGCGACGCAATCAAAACATCAGTGACACTTTGCAGAACTTCATAACAAAGCGTAAACAAAGTTATACTATGCACGTATGTACTATTTGATCATCCTGAGCGGTTCCTGCTGCATATTTAGTTAAATAAGTCTGAGGTTTGCATGTAGTTGCAGTTCTAACTTATATAATATCAAAGTATTCCACCTTACCAATTGCGACGCAATCAAAACCTCAGCGAAACATTGCGGAACTTCATAACAAAGCGTAAACAAAGTTATACTATGCACGTATGTACTATTTGATCATCCCTAGCGGTTCTTACTACATATTTTGTTAAATAACTCTGAGGTTTGCATGTAGTTGCAGTTCTATCTTATATAATATCAAAGTATACTATCTAACCAATACGACGCCATCAAAACCTCAGCGTAACTTTGCGGAACTTCATAACAAAGCGTAAACAAAGTTATACTATGCACGGATATACTATTAGATCGTCCTGAGCGGTTCTTGCTTCATATTTTGTTATATAACTCTGAGGTGTGCAGGTATTTGCAGTTCTAACTTATATAATATCAAAGTATACTATCTTATCAATACGACGCCATCAAAACATCAGCGACACTTTGCGGAATTTCATAAGAAAGCGAGAACAAAGTTATACTATGCACGGATGTACTATTTGATCATCCAGAGCGGTTCTTGCTACATATTTAGTTAAACAACTCTGAGGTTTGCAGGTAGTTGCAGTTATATCTTATATAATATCATAGTATACTATCTTACCAATACGACGCAATCAAAACATCAGCGACACTTTGCGGAACTTCATAACAAAGCGTAAACAAAGTTATACTGTGCACGTATGTACTATTTGATCATCCTGAGCGGTTCTTGCTGCATATTTAGTTAAATAACTCTGAGCTTTGCAGGTATTTGCAGTTCTAACTTATATAATATCAAAGTATACTATCTTACCAATACGATGCCATCAAAACATCAGCGACACTTTGCGGAATTTCATAAGAAAGCGAGAACAAAGTTATACTATGCACGGATGTACTATTTGATCATCCTGAGCGGTTCTTGCAACATATTTTGTTAAATAACTCTGAGCTTTGCAGGTATTTTCAGCTCTACCTTATATAATATCAAAGTATACTATCCTATCAATACGACGCAATCAAAACCTCAGCGACACTCTGCGGAACTTCATAACAAACCGTAAACAAAGTTATACTATGCACGGATATACTATTAGATCGTCCTGAGCGGTTCTTGCTACATATTTTGTTATATAACTCTGAGGTGTGCAGGTATTTGCAGTTCTAACTTATCTAATATCAATGTATACAATCTTATCAATACGACGCAATCAAAACATCAGCGACACTTTGCGGAACTTCATAACAAAGCGTAAACAAAGTTATACTATGCACGGATGTACTATTTGATCATCTAGAGCGGTTCTTGCTACATATTTAGTTAAATAACTCTGAGTTTTGCACGTAGTTGGAGTTCTATCTTATATAATATCAAAGTATACTATCTTACTAATTGCGACGCAATCAAAACATCAGTGACACTTTGCAGAACTTCATAACAAAGCGTAAACAAAGTTATACTATGCACGTATGTACTATTTGATCATCCTGAGCGGTTCCTGCTGCATATTTAGTTAAATAAGTCTGAGGTTTGCATGTAGTTGCAGTTCTAACTTATATAATATCAAAGTATTCCACCTTACCAATTGCGACGCAATCAAAACCTCAGCGAAACATTGCGGAACTTCATAACAAAGCGTAAACAAAGTTATACTATGCACGTATGTACTATTTGATCATCCCTAGCGGTTCTTACTACATATTTTGTTAAATAACTCTGAGGTTTGCATGTAGTTGCAGTTCTATCTTACATAATATCAAAGTATACTATCTAACCAATACGACGCCATCAAAACCTCAGCGTAACTTTGCGGAACTTCATAACAAAGCGTAAACAAAGTTATACTGTGCACGTATGTACTATTTGATCATCCTGAGCGGTTCTTGCTGCATATTTAGTTAAATAACTCTGAGCTTTGCAGGTCTTTGCAGTTCTAACTTATATAATATCAAAGTATACTATCTTATCAATACGACGCCATCAAAACATCAGCGAAACATTGCGGAACTTCATAACAAAGCGTAAACAAAGTTATACTATGCACGTATGTACTATTTGATCATCCTGAGCGGTTCCTGCTGCATATTTAGTTAAATAAGTCTGAGGTTTGCATGTAGTTGCAGTTCTAACTTATATAATATCAAAGTATTCCACCTTACCAATTGCGACGCAATCAAAACCTCAGCGAAACTCTGCGGAACTTCATAACAAAGGGTAAACAAAGTTATACTGTGCACGTTTGTACTATTTGATCATCCTGAGCGGTTCTTGCTGCATATTTAGTTAAATAACTCTGAGCTTTGCAGGTATTTGCAGTTCTAACTTATATAATATCAAAGTATACTATCTTATCAATACGACGCCATCAAAACCTCAGCGTAACTTTGCGGAACTTCATAACAAAGCGTAAACAAAGTTATACTATGCACGTATGTACTATTTCATCATCCCTAGCGGTTCTTACTACATATTTTGTTAAATAACTCTGACGTTTGCATGTAGTTGCAGTTCTATCTTATATAATATCCAAGTATTCCACCTTACCAATTGCGACGCAATCAAAACCTCAGCGAAACATTGCGGAACTTCATAACAAAGCGTAAACAAAGTTATACTATGCACGTATGTACTATTTGATCATCCTGAGCGGTTCTTGCAACATATTTTGTGAAATAACTCTGAGGTGTGCAGGATTTGCAGTTCTAACTTATCTAATATCAATGTATACAATCTTATCAATACGACGCAATCAAAACATCAGCGACACTTTGCGGAACTTCATAACAAAGCGTAAACAAAGTTATACTATGCACGTATGTACTATTTGATCATCCTGAGCGGTTCCTGCTGCATATTTAGTTAAATAAGTCTGAGGTTTGCATGTAGTTGCAGTTCTAACTTATATAATATCAAAGTATACTATCCTATCAATACGACGCAATCAAAACCTCAGCGAAACTCTGCGGAACTTCATAACAAAGCGTCAACAAAGTTATACTATGCACGTATGTACTATTTGATCATCCTGAGCGGTTCTTGCAACATATTTAGTTAAATAAGTCTGAGGTTTGCATGTAGTTGCAGTTCTAACTTACCTAATATCAATGTATACAATCTTATCAATACGACGCAATCAAAACATCAGCGACACTTTGCGGAACTTCATAACAAAGCGTAAACAAAGTTATACTGTGCACGTATGTACTATTTGATCATCCTGAGCGGTTCTTGCTGCATATTTAGTTAAATATCTCTGAGCTTTGCAGGTATTTGCAGTTCGAACTTATATAATATCAAAGTATACTATCTTATCAATACGACGCAATCAAAACCTCAGCGAAACTCTGCGGAACTTCATAACACAGCGTAAACAAAGTTATAATATGCACGTATGTACTGTTTGATCATCCTGAGCGGTTCTAGCTACATATTTAGTTAAATAACTCTGAGCTTTGCAGGTATTTTCAGCTCTACCTTATATAATATCAAAGTATACTATCGTACCACTACGACGCAATCAAAACATCAGTGACACTTTGCAGAACTTCATAACAAAGCGTAAACAAAGTTATACTATGCACGTATGTACTATTTGATCATCCTGAGCGGTTCTCGCAACATATTTTGTTAAATAACTCTGAGCTTTGCAGGTATTTTCAGCTCTACCTTATATAATATCAAAGTATACTATCGTACCACTACGACGCAATCAAAACATCAGCGAAACATTGCGGAACATCATAAAAAAAGCGTGAACAAAGTTATACTATGCACGTATGTACTATTTGATCATCCTGAGCGGTTCTTGCTGCATATTTAGTTAAATAACTCTGAGCTTTGCAGGTATTTGCAGTTCTAACTTATATAATACCAAAGTATACTATCTTATCAATACGACGCCATCAAAACCTCAGCGTAACTTTGCGGAACTTCATAACAAAGCGTAAACAAAGTTATACTATGCACGTATATACTATTAGATCGTCCTGAGCGGTTCTTGCTACATATTTTGTTATATAACTCTGAGGTGTGCAGGTATTTGCAGTTCTAACTTACCTAATATCAATGTATACAATCTTATCAATACGACGCAATCAAAACATCAGCGACACTTTGCGGAACTTCATAACAAAGCGTAAACAAAGTTATACTGTGCACGTATGTACTATTTGATCATCCTGAGCGGTTCTTGCTGCATATTTAGTTAAATAACTCTGAGCTTTGCAGGTATTTGCAGTTCTAACTTATATAATATCAAAGTATACTATCTTATCAATACGACGCCATCAAAACCTCAGCGTAACTTTGCGGAACTTCATAACAAAGCGTGAACAAAGTTATACTATGCACGGATGTACTATTTGATCATCTAGAGCGGTTCTTGCTACATATTTAGTTAAATAACTCTGAGTTTTGCACGTAGTTGGAGTTCTATCTTATATAATATCAAAGTATTCCACCTTACCAATTGCGACGCAATCAAAACCTCAACGAAACATTGCGGAACTTCATAACAAAGCGTAAACAAAGTTATACTATGCACGTATGTACTATTTCATCATCCCTAGCGGTTCTTACTACATATTTTGTTAAATAACTCTGACGTTTGCATGTAGTTGCAGTTCTATCTTTTATAATATCCAAGTATTCCACCTTACCAATTGCGACGCAATCAAAACCTCAGCGAAACATTGCGGATCTTCATAACAAAGCGTAAACAAAGTTATACTATGCACGTATGTACTATTTGATCATCCCTAGCGGTTCTTACTACATATTTAGTTAAATAACTCTGAGCTTTGCAGGTATTTTCAGCTCTACCTTATATAATATCAAAGTATACTATCGTACCACTACGACGCAATCAAAACATCAGCGAAACATTGCGGAACATCATAAAAAAAGCGTGAACAAAGTTATACTATGCACGTATGTACTATTTGATCATCCTGAGCGGTTCTTGCAACATATTTTGTTAAATAACTCTGAGCTTTGCAGGTATTTTCAGCTCTACCTTATATAATATCAAAGTATACTATCTTATCAATACGACGCAATCAAAACCTCAGCGAAACTCTGCGGAACTTCATAACACAGCGTAAACAAAGTTATAATATGCACGTATGTACTGTTTGATCATCCTGAGCGGTTCTTGCTACATATTTAGTTAAATAACTCTGAGCTTTGCAGGTATTTTCAGCTCTACCTTATATAATATCAAAGTATACTATCGTACCACTACAACGCAATCAAAACATCAGCGAAACATTGCGGAACATCATAAAAAAAGCGTGAACAAAGTTATACTATGCACGTATGTAGTATTTGATCATCCTGAGCGGTTCTTGCAACATATTTAGTTAAATAACTCTGAGGTTTGCAGGTAGTAGCAGTTATATCTTATATAATATCATAGTATACTATCTTACCAATACGACGCAATCAAAACATCAGCGACACTTTGCGGAACTTCATAACAAAGCGTAAACAAAGTTATACTGTGCACGTATGTACTATTTGATCATCCTGAGCGGTTCTTGCTGCATATTTAGTTAAATAACTCTGAGCTTTGCAGGTATTTGCAGTTCTAACTTATATAATATCAAACTATACTATCTTATCAATACGACGCCATCAAAACCTCAGCGTAACTTTGCGGAACTTCATAACAAAGCGTAAACAAAGTTATACTATGCACGTATGTACTATTTGATCATCCCTAGCGGTTCTTACTACATATTTTGTTAAATAACTCTGAGGTTTGCATGTAGTTGCAGTTCTATCTTATATAATAACAAAGTATACTATCTAACCAATACGACGCCATCAAAACCTCAGCGTAACTTTGCGGAACTTCATAACAAAGCGTAAACAAAGTTATACTATGCACGTATATACTATTAGATCGTCCTGAGCGGTTCTTGCTACATATTTTGTTATATAACTCTGAGGTGTGCAGGTATTTGCAGTTCTAACTTACCTAATATCAATGTATACAATCTTATCAATACGACGCAATCAAAACATCAGCGACACTTTGCGGAACTTCATAACAAAGCGTAAACAAAGTTATACTGTGTACGTATGTACTATTTGATCATCCTGAGCGGTTCTTGCTGCATATTTAGTTAAATAACTCTGAGCTTTGCAGGTATTTGCAGTCCTAACTTATATAATATCAAAGTATACTATCTTATCAATACGACGCCATCAAAACCTCAGCGTAACTTTGCGGAACTTCATTGCAAAGCGTAAACAAAGTTATACTATGCACGGATGTAACATTTGATCATCTAGAGCGGTTCTTGCTACATATTTAGTTAAATAACTCTGAGTTTTGCACGTAGTTGGAGTTCTATCTTATATAATATCAAAGTATACTATCTTACTAATTGCGACGCAATCAAAACATCAGTGACACTTTGCAGAACTTCATAACAAAGCGTAAACAAAGTTATACTATGCACGTATGTACTATTTGATCATCCTGAGCGGTTCTCGCAACATATTTTGTTAAATAACTCTGAGCTTTGCAGGTATTTGCTGTTCTAACTTATATAATATCAAAGTATACTATCTTATCAATACGACGCAATCAAAAACTCAGCGAAACTCTGCGGAACTTCATAACAAAGCGTGAACAAAGTTATACTATGCACGGATGTACTATTTGATCATCCAGGGCGGTTCTTGCTACATATTTAGTTAAATAACTCTGAGCTTTGCAGGTAGTTGCAGTTCTATCTTACATAATATCAAAGTATTCCACCTTACCAATTGCGACGTAATCAAAACCTCAGCGAAACATTGCGGAACTTCATAACAAAGCGTAAACAAAGTTATACTATGCACGTATGTACTATTTGATCATCCCTAGCGGTTCTTACTACATATTTTGTTAAATAACTCTGAGGTTTGCATGTAGTTGCAGTTCTATCTTATATAATATCAAAGTATTCCACCTTACCAATTGCGACGCAATCAAAACATCAGCGACACTTTGCGGAACTTCATAACAAAGCGTAAACAAAGTTATACTGTGCACGTATGTACTATTTGATCATCCTGAGCGGTTCTTGCTGCATATTTAGTTAAATAACTCTGAGGTTTGCATGTAGTTGCAGTTCTAACTTATATAATATCAAAGTATACTATCTTATCAATACGACGCAATCAAAACCTCAGCGAAACTCTGCGGAACTTCATAACAAAGCGTAAACAAAGTTATACTATGCACGTATGTACTATTTGATCATCCCTAGCGGTTCTTACTACATATTTTGTTAAATAACTCTGACGTTTGCATGTAGTTGCAGTTGTATCTTACATAATATCAAAGTATTCCACCTTACCAATTGCGACGCAATCAAAACCTCAACGAAACATTGCGGAACTTCATAACAAAGCGTAAACAAAGTTATACTATGCACGTATGTACTATTTGATCATCCCTAGCGGTTCTTACTACATATTTTGTTAAATAACTCTGAGGTGTGCAGGTATTTGCAGTTCTAACTTATATAATATCAAAGTATACTATCGTACCACTACGACGCAATCAAAACATCAGCGAAACATTGCGGAACATCATAAAAAAAGCGTGAACAAAGTTATACTATGCACGTATGTACTATTTGATCATCCTGAGCGGTTCTTGCAACATATTTTGTTAAATAACTCTGAGCTTTGCAGGTATTTGCAGTTCTAACTTATATAATATCAAAGTATACTATCCTATCAATACGACGCAATCAAAACCTCAGCGAAACTCTGCGGAACTTCATAACAAAGCGTCAACAAAGTTATACTCTGCACGGATGTACTATTTGATCATCCTGAGCGGTTCTTGCAACATATTTTGTTAAATAACTCTGAGGTGTGCAGGATTTGCAGTTCTAACTTATCTAATATCAATGTATACAATCTTATCAATACGACACAATCAAAACATCAGCGACACTTTGCGGAACTTCATAACAAAGCGTAAACAAAGTTATACTATGCACGTATGTACTATTTGATCATCCCTAGCGGTTCTTACTACATATTTAGTTAAATAAGTCTGAGCTTTGCTGGTATTTTCAGCTCTACCTTATATAATATCAAAGTATACTATCGTACCACTACGACGCAATCAAAACATCAGCGAAACATTGCGGAACATCATAAAAAAAGCGTGAACAAAGTTATACTATGCACGTATGTACTATTTGATCATCCTGAGCGGTTCTTGCAACATATTTTGTTAAATAACTCTGAGCTTTGCAGGTATTTGCAGTTCTAACTTATATAATATCAAAGTATACTATCCTATCAATACGACGCAATCAAAACCTCAGCGAAACTCTGCGGAACTTCATAACAAAGCGTCAACAAAGTTATACTATGCACGTATGTACTGTTTGATCATCCTGAGCGGTTCTTGCTACATATTTAGTTAAATAACTCTGAGCTTTGCAGGTATTTTCAGCTCTACCTTATATAATATCAAAGTATACTATCGTACCACTACGACGCAATCAAAACATCAGCGAAACATTGCGGAACATCATAAAAAAAGCGTGAACAAAGTTATACTATGCACGTATGTACTATTTGATCATCCTGAGCGGTTCTTGCAACATATTTTGTTAAATAACTCTGAGCTTTGCAGGTATTTTCAGCTCTACCTTATATAATATCAAAGTATACTATCGTACCACTACGACGCAATCAAAACCTCAGCGAAACATTGCGGAACTTCATAACAAAGCGTAAACAAAGTTATACTATGCACGTATGTACTATTTGATCATCCCTAGCGGTTCTTACTACATATTTAGTTAAATAACTCTGAGCTTTGCTGGTATTTTCAGCTCTACCTTATATAATATCAAAGTATACTATCGTACCACTACGACGCAATCAAAACATCAGCGAAACATTGCGGAACATCATAAAAAAAGCGTGAACAAAGTTATACTATGCACGTATGTACTATTTGATCATCCTGAGCGGTTCTTGCAACATATTTAGTTAAATAACTCTGAGCTTTGCAGGTATTTTCAGCTCTACCTTATATAATATCAAAGTATACTATCTTATCAATACGACGCAATCAAAACCTCAGCGAAACTCTGCGGAACTTCATAACACAGCGTAAACAAAGTTATAATATGCACGTATGTACTGTTTGATCATCCTGAGCGGTTCTTGCTACATATTTAGTTAAATAACTCTGAGCTTTGCAGGTATTTTCAGCTCTACCTTATATAATATCAAAGTATACTATCGTACCACTACGACGCAATCAAAACATCAGCGAAACATTGCGGAACATCATAAAAAAAGGGTGAACAAAGTTATACTATGCACGTATGTAGTATTTGATCATCCTGAGCGGTTCTTGCAACATATTTAGTTAAATAACTCTGAGGTTTGCAGGTAGTAGCAGTTATATCTTATATAATATCATAGTATACTATCTTACCAATACGACGCAATCAAAACATCAGCGACACTTTGCGGAACTTCATAACAAAGCGTAAACAAAGTTATACTGTGCACGTATGTACTATTTGATCATCCTGAGCGGTTCTTGCTACATATTTAGTTAAATAACTCTGAGCTTTGCAGGTATTTGCAGTTCTAACTTATATAATATCAAACTATACTATCTTATCAATACGACGCCATCAAAACCTCAGCGAAACTTTGCGGAACTTCATAACAAAGCGTAAACAAAGTTATACTATGCACGTATGTACTATTTGATCATCCCTAGCGGTTCTTACTACATATTTTGTTAAATAACTCTGAGGTTTGCATGTAGTTGCAGTTCTATCTTATATAATAACAAAGTATACTATCTAACCAATACGACGCCATCAAAACCTCAGCGTAACTTTGCGGAACTTCATAACAAAGCGTAAACAAAGTTATACTATGCACGTATATACTATTAGATCGTCCTGAGCGGTTCTTACTACATATTTTGTTATATAACTCTGAGGTGTGCAGGTATTTGCAGTTCTAACTTACCTAATATCAATGTATACAATCTTATCAATACGACGCAATCAAAACATCAGCGACACTTTGCGGAACTTCATAACAAAGCGTAAACAAAGTTATACTGTGCACGTATGTACTATTTGATCATCCTGAGCGGTTCTTGCTGCATATTTAGTTAAATAACTCTGAGCTTTGCAGGTATTTGCAGTTCTAACTTATATAATATCAAAGTATACTATCTTATCAATACGACGCCATCAAAACATCAGTGACACTTTGCAGAACTTCATAACAAAGCGTAAACAAAGTTATACTATGCACGTATGTACTATTTGATCATCCTGATCGGTTCTTGCAACATATTTTGTTAAATAACTCTGAGCTTTGCAGGTATTTGCAGTTCTAACTTATATAATATCAAAGTATACTATCTTATCAATACGACGCAATCAAAACCTCAGCGAAACTCTGCGGAACTTCATAACAAAGCGTGAACAAAGTTATACTATGCACGGATGTACTATTTGATCATCCCTAGCGGTTCTTACTACATATTTTGTTAAATAACTCTGAGCTTTGCAGGTATTTGCAGTTCTAACTTATATAATATAAAAGTATACTATCCTATCAATACGACGCAATCAAAACCTCAGCGACACTCTGCGGAACTTCATAACAAAGCGTAAACAAAATTATACTATGCACGGATATACTATTAGATCTTCCTGAGCGGTTCTTGCTACATATTTTGTTATATAACTCTGAGGTGTGCAGGTATTTGCAGTTCTAACTTATCTAATATCAATGTATACAATCTTATCAATACGACGCAATCAAAACATCAGCGACACTTTGCGGAACTTCATAACAAAGCGTAAACAAAGTTATACTGTGCACGTATGTACTATTTGATCATCCTGAGCGGTTCTTGCTGCATATTTAGTTAAATAACTCTGAGGTTTGCATGTAGTTGCAGTTCTAACTTATATAATATCAAAGTATACTATCTTATCAATACGACGCAATCAAAACCTCAGCGAAACTCTGCGGAACTTCATAACAAAGCGTAAACAAAGTTATACTATGCACGGATGTACTATTTGATCATCCTGAGCAGTTCTTGCTACATATTTTGTTATATAACTCTGAGGTGTACAGGTATTTGCAGTTCTAACTTATCTAATATCAATGTATACTATCTTATCAATACGACGCAATCAAAACATCAGCGAAACTTTGCGGAACTTCATAAAAAAAGCGTGAACAAAGTTCTACTATGCACGTATGTACTATTTGATCATCCTGAGCGGTTCTTGCTGCATATTTAGTTAAATAACACTGAGCTTTGCAGGTATTTGCAGTTCTAACTTATCTAATATCAATGTATACAATCTTATCAATACGACGCAATCAAAACATCAGCGAAACTTTGCGGAACTTCATAACAAAGCGTAAACAAAGTTATACTATGCACGTATGTACTATTTGATCATCCTGAGCGTATCTTGCTACATATTTAGTTAAATAACTCTGAGCTTTGCAGGTATTTGCAGTTCTAACTTATATAATATCAGAGTATACTATCTTATCAATACGACGCAATCAAAACCTCAGCGAAACTCTGCGGAACTTCATAACACAGCGTAAACAAAGTTATACTATGCACGTATGTACTGTTTGATCGTCATGAGCGGTTCTTGCTACATATTTAGTTAAATAACTCTGAGCTTTGTAGGTATTTTCAGGTCTACCTTATATAATATCAAAGTATACTATCGTACCACTACGACGCAATCAAAACATCAGCGAAACATTGCGGAACATCATAAAAAAAGCGTGAACAAAGTTATACTATGCACGTATGTACTATTTGATCATCCTGAGCGGTTCTTGCAACATATTTTGTTAAATAACTCTGAGCTTTGCAGGTATTTGCAGTTCTAACTTATATAATATAAAAGTATACTATCCTATCAATACGACGCAATCAAAACCTCAGCGACACTCTGCGGAACTTCATAACAAACCGTCAACAAAGTTATACTATGCACGGATGTACTATTTGATCATCCTGAGCGGTTCTTGCTGCATATTTAGTTAAATAACTCTGAGCTTTGCAGGTATTTGCAGTTCTAACTTATATAATATCAAAGTATACTATCTTATCAATACGACGCCATCAAAACATCAGTGACACTTTGCAGAACTTCATAACAAAGCGTAAACAAAGTTATACTATGCACGTATGTACTATTTGATCATCCTAATCGGTTCTTGCAACATATTTTGTTAAATAACTCTGAGCTTTGCAGGTATTTGCAGTTCTAACTTATATAATATCAAAGTATACTATCTTATCAATACGACGCAATCAAAACCTCAGCGAAACTCTGCGGAACTTCATAACAAAGCGTGAACAAAGTTATACTATGCACGGATGTATTATTTGATCATCCCTAGCGGTTATTACTACATATTTTGTTAAATAACTCTGAGGTTTGCATGTAGTTGCAGTTCTATCTTATATAATATCAAAGTATACTATCTAACCAATACGACGGCATCAAAACCTCAGCGAAACATTGCGGAACTTCATAACAAAGCGTAAACAAAATTATACTATGCACGGATATACTATTAGATCTTCCTGAGCGGTTCTTGCTACATATTTTGTTATATAACTCTGAGGTGTGCAGGTATTTGCAGTTCTAACTTATCTAATATCAATGTATACAATCTTATCAATACGACGCAATCAAAACATCAGCGACACTTTGCGGAACTTCATAACAAAGCGTAAACAAAGTTATACTGTGCACGTATGTACTATTTGATCATCCTGAGCGGTTCTTGCTGCATATTTAGTTAAATAACTCTGAGGTTTGCATGTAGTTGCAGTTCTAACTTATATAATATCAAAGTATACTATCTTATCAATACGACGCAATCAAAACCTCAGCGAAACTCTGCGGAACTTCATAACAAAGCGTAAACAAAGTTATACTATGCACGGATGTACTATTTGATCATCCTGAGCAGTTCTTGCTACATATTTTGTTATATAACTCTGAGGTGTGCAGGTATTTGCAGTTCTAACTTATCTAATATCAATGTACACTATCTTATCAATACGACGCAATCAAAACATCAGCGAAACTTTGCGGAACTTCATAAAAAAAGCGTGAACAAAGTTCTACTATGCACGTATGTACTATTTGATCATCCTGAGCGGTTCTTGCTGCATATTTAGTTAAATAACACTGAGCTTTGCAGGTATTTACAGTTCTAACTTATCTAATATCAATGTATACAATCTTATCAATACGACGCAATCAAAACATCAGCGAAACTTTGCGGAACTTCATAACAAAGCGTAAACAAAGTTATACTATGCACGTATGTACTATTTGATCATCCTGAGCGTATCTTGCTACATATTTAGTTAAATAACTCTGAGCTTTGCAGGTATTTGCAGTTCTAACTTATATAATATCAGAGTATACTATCTTATCAATACGACGCAATCAAAACCTCAGCGAAACTCTGCGGAACTTCATAACACAGCGTAAACAAAGTTATACTATGCACGTATGTACTGTTTGATCGTCATGAGCGGTTCTTGCTACATATTTAGTTAAATAACTCTGAGCATTGTAGGTATTTTCAGGTCTACCTTATATAATATCAAAGTATACTATCGTACCACTACGACGCAATCAAAACATCAGCGAAACATTGCGGAACATCATAAAAAAAGCGTGAACAAAGTTATACTATGCACGTATGTACTATTTGATCATCCTGAGCGGTTCTTGCAACATATTTTGTTAAATAACTCTGAGCTTTGCAGGTATTTGCAGTTCTAACTTATATAATATAAAAGTATACTATCCTATCAATACGACGCAATCAAAACCTCAGCGACACTCTGCGGAACTTCATAACAAACCGTCAACAAAGTTATACTATGCACGGATGTACTATTTGATCATCCTGAGCGGTTCTAGCTACATATTTAGTTAAATAACTCTGAGCTTTGCAGGTATTTTCAGTTCTACCTTATATAATATCATAGTATACTATCTTACCAATACGACGCAATCAAAACATCAGTGACACTTTGCAGAACTTCATAACAAAGCGTAAACAAAGTTATACTATGCACGTATGTACTATTTGATCATCCTGAGCGGTTCTTGCAACATATTTTGTTAAATAATTCTGAGGTGTGCAGGATTTGCAGTTCTAACTTATCTAATATCAATGTATACAATCATATCAATACAACGCAATCAAAACATCAGCGACACTTTGCGGAACTTCATAACAAAGCGTAAACAAAATTATACTATGCACGTATGTACTATTTGATCATCCTGATCGGTTCTTGCAACATATTTTGTTAAATAACTCTGAGCTTTGCAGGTAATTGCAGTTCTAACTTATATAATATCAAAGTATACTATCTTATCAATACGACGCAATCAAAACCTCAGCGAAACTCTGCGGAACTTCATAACAAAGCGTGAACAAAGTTATACTATGCACGGATGTACTATTTGATCATCCCTAGCGGTTCTTACTACATATTTTGTTAAATAACTCTGAGGTTTGCATGTAGTTGCAGTTCTATCTTATATAATATCAAAGTATACTATCTAACCAATACGACGGCATCAAAACCTCAGCGAAACATTGCGGAACTTCATAACAAAGCGTAAACAAAATTATACTATGCACGGATATACTATTAGATCTTCCTGAGCGGTTCTTGCTACATATTTTGTTATATAACTCTGAGGTGTGCAGGTATTTGCAGTTCTAACTTATCTAATATCAATGTATACAATCTTATCAATACGACGCAATCAAAACATCAGCGACACTTTGCGGAACTTCATAACAAAGCGTAAACAAAGTTATACTGTGCACGTATGTACTATTTGATCATCCTGAGCGGTTCTTGCTGCATATTTAGTTAAATAACTCTGAGGTTTGCATGTAGTTGCAGTTCTAACTTATATAATATCAAAGTATACTATCTTATCAATACGACGCAATCAAAACCTCAGCGAAACTCTGCGGAACTTCATAACAAAGCGTAAACAAAGTTATACTATGCACGGATGTACTATTTGATCATCCTGAGCGGTTCTTGCTGCATATTTAGTTAAATAACACTGAGCTTTGCAGGTATTTGCAGTTCTAACTTATATAATATCAAAGTATACTATCTTATCAATACGACGCCATCAAAACCTCAGCGTAACTTTGCGGAACTTCATAACACAGCGTAAACAAAGTTATACTATGCACGGATGTAACATTTGATCATCTAGAGCGGTTCTTGCTACATATTTAGTTAAATAACTCTGAGTTTTGCACGTAGTTGGAGTTCTATCTTATATAATATCAAAGTATACTATCTTTCTAATTGCGACGCAATCAAAACATCAGTGACACTTTGCAGAACTTCATAACAAAGCGTAAACAAAGTTATACTATGCACGTATGTACTATTTGATCATCCTGAGCGGTTCTTGCAACATATTTTGTTAAATAACTCTGAGCTTTGCAGGTATTTGCAGTTCTAACTTATATAATATCAAAGTATACTATCTTATCAATACGAGGCAATCAAAACCTCAGCGAAACTCTGCGGAACTTCATAACAAAGCGTGAACAAAGTTATACTATGCACGGATGTACTATTTGATCATCCCTAGCGGTTCTTACTACATATTTTGTTAAATAACTCTGAGGTTTGCATGTAGTTGCAGTTCTATCTTATATAATATCAAAGTATACTATCTAACCAATAAGACGGCATCAAAACCTCAGCGAAACATTGCGGAACTTCATAACAAAGCGTAAACAAAGTTATACTATGCACGTATGTACTATTTGATCATCCTGAGCGTATCTTGCTACATATTTAGTTAAATAACTCTGAGCTTTGCAGGTATTTGCAGTTCTAACTTATATAATATCAGAGTATACTATCTTATCAATACGACGCAATCAAAACCTCAGCGAAACTCTGCGGAACTTCATAACACAGCGTAAACAAAGTTATACTATGCACGTATGTACTGTTTGATCGTCATGAGCGGTTCTTGCTACATATTTAGTTAAATAACTCTGAGCTTTGCAGGTATTTTCAGGTCTACCTTATATAATATCAAAGTATACTATCGTACCACTACGACGCAATCAAAACATCAGCGAAACATTGCGGAACATCATAAAAAAAGCGTGAACAAAGTTATACTATGCACGTATGTACTATTTGATCATCCTGAGCGGTTCTTGCAACATATTTTGTTAAATAACTCTGAGCTTTGCAGGTATTTGCAGTTCTAACTTATATAATATCAAAGTATACTATCCTATCAATACGACGCAATCAAAACCTCAGCGACACTCTGCGGAACTTCATAACAAACCTTCAACAAAGTTATACTATGCACGGATGTACTATTTGATCATCCTGAGCGGTTCTAGCTACATATTTAGTTAAATAACTCTGAGCTTTGCAGGTATTTTCAGTTCTACCTTATATAATATCATAGTATACTATCTTACCAATACGACGCAATCAAAACATCAGTGACACTTTGCAGAACTTCATAACAAAGCGTAAACAAAGTTATACTATGCACGTATGTACTATTTGATCATCCTGAGCGGTTCTTGCAACATATTTTGTTAAATAACTCTGAGGTGTGCAGGATTTGCAGTTTTAACTTATCTAATATCAATGTATACAATCTTATCAAGACGACGCAATCAAAACCTCAGCGAAGCTCTTCGGAACTTCATAACAAAGCGTAAACAAAGTTATACTATGCACATATGTACTGTTTGATCATCCTGAGCGGTTCTTGCTACATATTTAGTTAAATAACTCTGAGCTTTGCAGGTATTTTCAGTTCTACCTTATATAATATCAAAGTATACTATCGTACCACTACGACGCAATCAAAACATCAGCGAAACATTGCGGAACTTCATAACAAAGCGTAAACAAAGTTATACTATGCACGTATGTAGTATTTGATCATCCTGAGCGTATCTTGATACATATTTAGTTAAATAACTCTGAGCTTTGCAGGTATTTGCAGTTCTAACTTATATAATATCAAAGTATACTATCTTATCAATACAACGCAATCAAAACCTCAGCGAAACTCTTCGGAACTTCATAACACAGCGTAAACAAAGTTATACTATGCACGTATGTACTATTTGATCATCCTGAGCGGTTCTTGCAACATATTTTGTTAAATAACTCTGAGGTGTGCAGGATTTGCAGTTTTAACTTATCTAATATCAATGTATACAATCTTATCAACACGACGCAATCAAAACCTCAGCGAAACTCTGGGGAACTTCATAACAAAGCGTAAACAAAGTTATACTATGCACGGATGTACTATTTGATCATCCTGAGCGGTTCTTGCTACATATTTTGTTAAATAACTCTGAGGTGTGCAGGTATTTGCAGTTCTAACTTATCTAATATCAATGTATACTATCTTATCAATTCGACGCAATCAAAACCTCAGCGAAACTCTGCGGAACTTCATAACAAAGCGTAAACAAAGTTATACTATGCACGGATGTACTATTTGATCATCCTGAGCGGTTCTTGCTACATATTTTGTTAAATAACTCTGAGGTGTGCAGGTATTTGCAGTTCTAACTTATCTAATATCAATGTATACTATCTTATCAATACGACGCAATCAAAACATCAGCGAAACTTTGCGGAACTTCATAACAAAGCGTAAACAAAGTTATACTATGCACGTATGTACTATTTGATCATCCTGAGCGTATCTTGCTGCATATTTAGTTAAATAACTCTGAGCTTTGCAGGTATTTGCAGTTCTAACTTATATAATATCAGAGTATACTATCTTATCAATACGACGCAATCAAAACCTCAGCGAAACTCTGCGGAACTTCATAACACAGCGTAAACAAAGTTATACTATGCACGTATGTACTGTTTGATCATCATGAGCGGTTCTTGCTACATATTTAGTTAAATAACTCTGAGCTTTGCAGGTATTTTCAGGTCTACCTTATATAATATCAAAGTATACTATCGTACCACTACGACGCAATCAAAACATCAGCGAAACATTGCGGAACATCATAAAAAAAGCGTGAACAAAGTTATACTATGCACGTATGTACTATTTGATCATCCTGAGCGGTTCTTGCAACATATTTTGTTAAATAACTCTGAGCTTTGCAGGTATTTGCAGTTCTAACTTATACAATATCAAAGTATACTATCCTATCAATACGACGCAATCAAAACCTCAGCGACACTCTGCGGAACTTCATAACAAACCGTCAACAAAGTTATACTATGCACGGATGTACTATTTGATCATCCTGAGCGGTTCTTGCAACATATTTTGTTAAATAATTCTGAGGTGTGCAGGATTTGCAGTTTTAACTTATCTAATATCAATGTATACAATCATATCAATACGACGCAATCAAAACATCAGCGAAACTTTGCGGAACTTCATAACAAAGCGTAAACAAAATTATACTATGCACGTATGTACTATTTGATCATCCTGAGCGGTTCTTGCAACATATTTTGTTAAATAACTCTGAGCTTTGCAGGTATTTGCAGTTCTACCTTATATAATATCATAGTATACTATCTTACCAATACGACGCAATCAAAACATCAGTGACACTTTGCAGAACTTCATAACAAAGCGTAAACAAAGTTATACTATGCACGTATGTACTATTTGATCATCCTGAGCGGTTCTTGCAACATATTTTGTTAAATAACTCTGAGGTGTGCAGGATTTGCAGTTTTAACTTATCTAATATCAATGTATACAATCTTATCAAGACGACGCAATCAAAACCTCAGCGAAACTCTTCGGAACTTCATAACAAAGCGTAAACAAAGTTATACTATGCACATATGTACTGTTTGATCATCCTGAGCGGTTCTTGCAACATATTTTGTTAAATAATTCTGTGGTGTGCAGGATTTGCAGTTCTAACTTATCTAATATCAATGTATACTATCTTATCAATACGACGCAATCAAAACATCAGCGACACTTTGCGGAACTTCATAACAAAGCGTAAACAAAATTATACTATGCACGTATGTACTATTTGATCATCCTGAGCGGTTCTTGCAACATATTTTGTTAAATAACTCTGAGCTTTGCAGGTATTTGCAGTTCTACCTTATATAATATCATAGTATACTATCTTACCAATGCGACGCAATCAAAACATCAGTGACACTTTGCAGAATTTCATAACAAAGCGTGAACAAAGTTATACTATGCACGTATGTAGTATTTGATCATCCTGAGCGGTTCTTGCTACATATTTTGTTAAATAACTATGAGGTGTGCAGGATTTGCAGTTTTAACTTATCTAATATCAATGTATACAATCTTATCAAGACGACGCAATCAAAACCTCAGCGAAACTCTTCGGAACTTCATAACAAAGCGTAAACAAAGTTATACTATGCACATATGTACTGTTTGATCATCCTGAGCGGTTCTTGCTACATATTTAGCTAAATAACTCTGAGTTTTGCACGTAGTTGGAGTTCTATCTTATATAATATCAAAGTATACTATCTTACTAATTGCGACGCAATCAAAACATCAGCGAAACATTGCGGAACTTCATAACAAAGCGTAAACAAAGTTATACTATGCACGTATGTAGTATTTGATCATCCTGAGCGTATCTTGATACATATTTAGTTAAATAACTCTGAGCTTTGCAGGTATTTGCAGTTCTAACTTATATAATATCAGAGTATACTATCTTATCAATACGACGCAATCAAAACCTCAGCGAAACTCTGCGGAACTTCATAACACAGCGTAAACAAAGTTATACTATGCACGTATGTACTGTTTGATCGTCATGAGCGGTTCTTGCTACATATTTAGTTAAATAACTCTGAGCTTTGCAGGTATTTTCAGGTCTACCTTATATAATATCAAAGTATACTATCTAACCAATACGACGGCATCAAAACCTCAGCGAAACATTGCGGAACTTCATAACAAAGCGTAAACAAAATTATACTATGCACGGATATACTATTAGATCTTCCTGAGCGGTTCTTGCTACATATTTTGTTATATAACTCTGAGGTGTGCAGGTATTTGCAGTTCTAACTTATCTAATATCAATGTATACAATCTTATCAATACGACGCAATCAAAACATCAGCGACACTTTGCGGAACTTCATAACAAAGCGTAAACAAAGTTATACTGTGCACGTATGTACTATTTGATCATCCTGAGCGGTTCTTGCTGCATATTTAGTTAAATAACTCTGAGGTTTGCATGTAGTTGCAGTTCTAACTTATATAATATCAAAGTATACTATCTTATCAATACGACGCAATCAAAACCTCAGCGAAACTCTGCGGAACTTCATAACAAAGCGTAAACAAAGTTATACTATGCACGGATGTACTATTTGATCATCCTGAGCGGTTCTTGCTGCATATTTTGTTAAATAACACTGAGCTTTGCAGGTATTTGCAGTTCTAACTTATATAATATCAAAGTATACTATCTTATCAATACGACGCCATCAAAACCTCAGCGTAACTTTGCGGAACTTCATAACACAGCGTAAACAAAGTTATACTATGCACGGATGTAACATTTGATCATCTAGAGCGGTTCTTGCTACATATTTAGTTAAATAACTCTGAGTTTTGCACGTAGTTGGAGTTCTATCTTATATAATATCAAAGTATACTATCTTTCTAATTGCGACGCAATCAAAACATCAGTGACACTTTGCAGAACTTCATAACAAAGCGTAAACAAAGTTATACTATGCACGTATGTACTATTTGATCATCCTGAGCGGTTCTTGCAACATATTTTGTTAAATAACTCTGAGCTTTGCAGGTATTTGCAGTTCTAACTTATATAATATCAAAGTATACTATCTTATCAATACGAGGCAATCAAAACCTCAGCGAAACTCTGCGGAACTTCATAACAAAGCGTGAACAAAGTTATACTATGCACGGATGTACTATTTGATCATCCCTAGCGGTTCTTACTACATATTTTGTTAAATAACTCTGAGGTTTGCATGTAGTTGCAGTTCTATCTTATATAATATCAAAGTATACTATCTAACCAATAAGACGGCATCAAAACCTCAGCGAAACATTGCGGAACTTCATAACAAAGCGTAAACAAAGTTATACTATGCACGTATGTACTATTTGATCATCCTGAGCGTATCTTGCTACATATTTAGTTAAATAACTCTGAGCTTTGCAGGTATTTTCAGGTCTACCTTATATAATATCAAAGTATACTATCGTACCACTACGACGCAATCAAAACATCAGCGAAACATTGCGGAACATCATAAAAAAAGCGTGAACAAAGTTATACTATGCACGTATGTACTATTTGATCATCCTGAGCGGTTCTTGCAACATATTTTGTTAAATAACTCTGAGCTTTGCAGGTATTTGCAGTTCTAACTTATATAATATCAAAGTATACTATCCTATCAATACGACGCAATCAAAACCTCAGCGACACTCTGCGGAACTTCATAACAAACCTTCAACAACGTTATACTATGCACGGATGTACTATTTGATCATCCTGAGCGGTTCTAGCTACATATTTAGTTAAATAACTCTGAGCTTTGCAGGTATTTTCAGTTCTACCTTATATAATATCATAGTATACTATCTTACCAATACGACGCAATCAAAACATCAGTGACACTTTGCAGAACTTCATAACAAAGCGTAAACAAAGTTATACTATGCACGTATGTACTATTTGATCATCCTGAGCGGTTCTTGCAACATATTTTGTTAAATAACTCTGAGGTGTGCAGGATTTGCAGTTTTAACTTATCTAATATCAATGTATACAATCTTATCAAGACGACGCAATCAAAACCTCAGCGAAGCTCTTCGGAACTTCATAACAAAGCGTAAACAAAGTTATACTATGCACATATGTACTGTTTGATCATCCTGAGCGGTTCTTGCTACATATTTAGTTAAATAACTCTGAGCTTTGCAGGTATTTTCAGTTCTACCTTATATAATATCAAAGTATACTATCGTACCACTACGACGCAATCAAAACATCAGCGAAACATTGCGGAACTTCATAACAAAGCGTAAACAAAGTTATACTATGCACGTATGTAGTATTTGATCATCCTGAGCGTATCTTGATACATATTTAGTTAAATAACTCTGAGCTTTGCAGGTATTTGCAGTTCTAACTTATATAATATCAAAGTATACTATCTTATCAATACAACGCAATCAAAACCTCAGCGAAACTCTGCGGAACTTCATAACACAGCGTAAACAAAGTTATACTATGCACGTATGTACTATTTGATCATCCTGAGCGGTTCTTGCAACATATTTTGTTAAATAACTCTGAGGTGTGCAGGATTTGCAGTTTTAACTTATCTAATATCAATGTATACAATCTTATCAACACGACGCAATCAAAACCTCAGCGAAACTCTGGGGAACTTCATAACAAAGCGTAAACAAAGTTATACTATGCACGGATGTACTATTTGATCATCCTGAGCGGTTCTTGCTACATATTTTGTTATATAACTCTGAGGTGTGCAGGTATTTGCAGTTCTAACTTATCTAATATCAATGTATACTATCTTATCAATTCGACGCAATCAAAACCTCAGCGAAACTCTGCGGAACTTCATAACAAAGCGTAAACAAAGTTATACTATGCACGGATGTACTATTTGATCATCCTGAGCGGTTCTTGCTACATATTTTGTTATATAACTCTGAGGTGTGCAGGTATTTGCAGTTCTAACTTATCTAATATCAATGTATACTATCTTATCAATACGACGCAATCAAAACATCAGCGAAACTTTGCGGAACTTCATAACAAAGCGTAAACAAAGTTATACTATGCACGTATGTACTATTTGATCATCCTGAGCGTATCTTGCTGCATATTTAGTTAAATAACTCTGAGCTTTGCAGGTATTTGCAGTTCTAACTTATATAATATCAAAGTATACTATCTTATCAATACGACGCAATCAAAACCTCAGCGAAACTCTGCGGAACTTCATAACACAGCGTAAACAAAGTTATACTATGCACGTATGTACTGTTTGATCATCATGAGCGGTTCTTGCTACATATTTAGTTAAATAACTCTGAGCTTTGCAGGTATTTTCAGGTCTACCTTATATAATATCAAAGTATACTATCGTACCACTACGACGCAATCAAAACATCAGCGAAACATTGCGGAACATCATAAAAAAAGCGTGAACAAAGTTATACTATGCACGTATGTACTATTTGATCATCCTGAGCGGTTCTTGCAACATATTTTGTTAAATAACTCTGAGCTTTGCAGGTATTTGCAGTTCTAACTTATACAATATCAAAGTATACTATCCTATCAATACGACGCAATCAAAACCTCAGCGACACTCTGCGGAACTTCATAACAAACCGTCAACAAAGTTATACTATGCACGGATGTACTATTTGATCATCCTGAGCGGTTCTTGCAACATATTTTGTTAAATAATTCTGAGGTGTGCAGGATTTGCAGTTTTAACTTATCTAATATCAATGTATACAATCATATCAATACGACGCAATCAAAACATCAGCGACACTTTGCGGAACTTCATAACAAAGCGTAAACAAAATTATACTATGCACGTATGTACTATTTGATCATCCTGAGCGGTTCTTGCAACATATTTTGTTAAATAACTCTGAGCTTTGCAGGTATTTGCAGTTCTACCTTATATAATATCATAGTATACTATCTTACCAATACGACGCAATCAAAACATCAGTGACACTTTGCAGAACTTCATAACAAAGCGTAAACAAAGTTATACTATGCACGTATGTACTATTTGATCATCCTGAGCGGTTCTTGCAACATATTTTGTTAAATAACTCTGAGGTGTGCAGGATTTGCAGTTTTAACTTATCTAATATCAATGTATACAATCTTATCAAGACGACGCAATCAAAACCTCAGCGAAACTCTTCGGAACTTCATAACAAAGCGTAAACAAAGTTATACTATGCACATATGTACTGTTTGATCATCCTGAGCGGTTCTTGCAACATATTTTGTTAAATAATTCTGTGGTGTGCAGGATTTGCAGTTCTAACTTATCTAATATCAATGTATACAATCATATCAATACGACGCAATCAAAACATCAGCGACACTTTGCGGAACTTCATAACAAAGCGTAAACAAAATTATACTATGCACGTATGTACTATTTGATCATCCTGAGCGGTTCTTGCTGCATATTTTGTTAAATAACTCTGAGCTTTGCAGGTATTTGCAGTTCTACCTTATATAATATCATAGTATACTATCTTACCAATGCGACGCAATCAAAACATCAGTGACACTTTGCAGAACTTCATAACAAAGCGTAAACAAAGTTATACTATGCACGTATGTACTATTTGATCATCCTGAGCGGTTCTTGCAACATATTTTGTTAAATAACTCTGAGGTGTGCAGGATTTGCAGTTTTAACTTATCTAATATCAATGTATACAATCTTATCAAGACGACGCAATCAAAACCTCAGCGAAACTCTTCGGAACTTCATAACAAAGCGTAAACAAAGTTATACTATGCACATATGTACTGTTTGATCATCCTGAGCGGTTCTTGCTACATATTTAGCTAAATAACTCTGAGTTTTGCACGTAGTTGGAGTTCTATCTTATATAATATCAAAGTATACTATCTTACTAATTGCGACGCAATCAAAACATCAGCGAAACATTGCGGAACTTCATAACAAAGCGTAAACAAAGTTATACTATGCACGTATGTAGTATTTGATCATCCTGAGCGTATCTTGATACATATTTAGTTAAATAACTCTGAGCTTTGCAGGTATTTGCAGTTCTAACTTATATAATATCAAAGTATACTATCTTATTAATACGACGCAATCAAAACCTCAGCGAAACTCTTCGGATCTTCATAACACAGCATAAAAAAAGTTATACTATGCACGTATGTACTATTTGATCATCCTGAGCGGTTCTTGCAACATATTTTGTTAAATAACTCTGAGGTGTGCAGGATTTGCAGTTCTAACTTATCTAATATCAATGTATACAATCTTATCAATACGACGCAATCAAAACATCAGCGACACTTTGCGGAACTACATAACAAAGCGTAAACAAAGTTATACTGTGCACGTATGTACTATTTGATCATCCTGAGCGGTTCTTGCTGCATATTTAGTTAAATAACTCTGAGCTTTGCAGGTATTTTCAGTTCTAACTTATATAATATCAAAGTATACTATCCTATCAATACGACGCAATCAAAACCTCAGCGAAACTCTGCGGAACTTCATAACACAGCGTAAACAAAGTTATACTATGCACGTATGTACTGTTTGATCATCCTGAGCGGTTCTTGCTACATATTTAGTTAAATAACTCTGAGCTTTGCAGGTATTTTCAGCGCTACCTTATATAATATCAAAGTATACTATCGTACCACTACGACGCAATCAAAACATCAGCGAAACATTGCGGAACATCATAAAAAAAGCGTGAACAAAGTTATACTATGCACGTATGTACTATTTGATCATCCTGAGCGGTTCTTGCAACATATTTTGTTAAATAACTCTGAGCTTTGCAGGTATTTTCAGTTCTAACTTATATAATATCAAAGTATACTATCCTATCAATACGACGCAATCAAAACCTCAGCGAAACTCTGCGGAACTTCATAACAAAGCGTAAACAAAGTTATACTATGCACGTATGTACTGTTTGATCATCCTGAGCGGTTCTTGCTACATATTTAGTTAAATAAATCTGAGCTTTGCAGGTATTTTCAGCTCTACCTTATATAATATCAAAGTATACTATCGTACCACTACGACGCAATCAAAATATCAGCGAAACATTGCGGAACATCATAAAAAAAGCGTGAACAAAGTTATACTATGCACGTATGTACTATTTGATCATCCTGAGCAGTTCTTGCAACATATTTAGTTAAATAACTCTGAGCTTTGCAGGTATTTTCAGCTCTACCTTATATAATATCAAAGTATACTATCGTACCAATACGACGCCATCAAAACCTCAGCGTAACTTTGCGGAACTTCATAACAGAGCGTAAACAAAGTTATACTATGCACGGATATACTATTAGATCGTCCTGAGCGGTTCTTGCTACATATTTTGTTATATAACTCTGAGGTGTGCAGGTATTTGCAGTTCTAACTTATCTAATATCAATGTATAAAATCATATCAATACGACGCAATCAAAACATCTGCGAAACATTGCGGAACATCATAAAAAAAGCGTGAACAAAGTTATACTATGCACGTATGTACTATTTGATCATCCTGAGCGGTTCTTGCAACATATTTTGTTAAATAACTCTGAGCTTTGCATGTAGTTGCAGTTCTATCTTATATAATATCAAAGTATACTATCTAACCAATACGTCGCCATCAAAACCTCAGCGTAACTTTGCAGAACTTCATAACAAAGCGTAAACAAAGTTATACTATGCACGGATATACTATTAGATCTTCCTGAGCGTTTCTTGCTACATATTTAGTTAAATAACTCTGAGCTTTGCAGGTATTTTCAGCTCTACCTTATATAATATCAAAGTATACTATCGTACCAATACGACGCAATCAAAACCTCAGCGAAACTCTGCGGAACTTCATAACACAGCGTAAACAAAGTTATAATATGCACGTATGTACTGTTTGATCATCCTGAGCGGTTCTTGCTACATATTTAGTTAAATAACTCTGAGCTTTGCAGGTATTTTCAGCTCTACCTTATATAATATCAAAGTATACTATCGTACCACTACGACGCAATCAAAACATCTGCGAAACATTGCGGAACATCATAAAAAAAGCGTGAACAAAGTTATACTATGCACGTATGTACTATTTGATCATCCTGAGCGGTTCTTGCAACATATTTTGTTAAATAACTCTGAGCTTTGCATGTAGTTGCAGTTCTATCTTATATAATATCAAAGTATACTATCTAACCAATACGTCGCCATCAAAACCTCAGCGTAACTTTGCAGAACTTCATAACAAAGCGTAAACAAAGTTATACTATGCACGGATGTACTATTTGATCATCTAGAGCGGTTCTTGCTACATATTTAGTTAAATACCTCTGAGTTTTGCACGTAGTTGGAGTTCTATCTTATATAATATCAAAGTATACTATCTTATCAATACGACGCAATCAAAACCTCAGCAAAACTCTTCGGAACTTCATAACACAGCATAAAAAAAGTTATACTATGCACGTATGTACTATTTGATCTTCCTGAGCGGTTCTTGCTACATATTTTGTTATATAACACTGAGGTGTGCAGGTATTTGCAGTTCTAACTTATATAATATCAAAGTATACTATCTTACTAATTGCGACGCAATCAAAACATCAGTGACACTTTGCAGAACTTCATAACAAAGCGTAAACAAAGTTATACTATGCACGTATGTACTATTTGATCATCCTGAGTGGTTCTTGCTGCATATTTAGTTAAATAACTCTGAGGTTTGCAGGTAGTTGCAGTTATATCTTATATAATATCATAGTATACTATCTTACCAATACGACGCAATCAAAACATCAGTGACACTTTGCAGAACTTCATAACAAAGCGTAAACAAAGTTATACTATGCACGTATGTACTATTTGATCATCCTGAGCGGTTCTTGCAACATATTTTGTTAAATAACTCTGAGGTGTGCAGGATTTGCAGTTTTAACTTATCTAATATCAATGTATACTATCTTATCAATACGACGCAATCAAAACCTCAGCGAAACTCTGCGGAACTTCATAACACAGCGTAAACAAAGTTATACTATGCACGTATGTACTGTTTGATCATCCTGAGCGGTTCTTGCAACATATTTTGTTAAATAATTCTGAGGTGTGCAGGATTTGCAGTTCTAACTTATCTAATATCAATGTATACAATCATATCAATACGACGCAATCAAAACATCAGCGACACTTTGCGGAACTTCATAACAAAGCGTAAACAAAATTATACTATGCACGTATGTACTATTTGATCATCCTGAGCGGTTCTTGCAACATATTTTGTTAAATAACTCTGAGGTGTGCAGGATTTGCAGTTTTAACTTATCTAATATCAATGTATACAATCTTATCAAGACGACGCAATCAAAACCTCAGCGAAACTCTTCGGAACTTCATAACAAAGCGTAAACAAAGTTATACTATGCACATATGTACTGTTTGATCATCCTGAGCGGTTCTTGCTACATATTTTGTTAAATAACTCTGAGGTGTGCAGGATTTGCAGTTTTAACTTATCTAATATCAATGTATACAATCTTATCAAGACGACGCAATCAAAACCTCAGCGAAACTCTTCGGAACTTCATAACAAAGCGTAAACAAAGTTATACTATGCACATATGTACTGTTTGATCATCCTGAGCGGTTCTTGCTACATATTTAGCTAAATAACTCTGAGCTTTGCAGGTATTTTCAGCTCTACCTTATATAATATCAAAGTATACTATCGTACCACTTCGACGCAATCAAAACATCAGCGAAACATTGCGGAACTTCATAACAAAGCGTAAACAAAGTTATACTATGCACGTATGTAGTATTTGATCATCCTGAGCGTATCTTGATACATATTTAGTTAAATAACTCTGAGCTTTGCAGGTATTTGCAGTTCTAACTTATATAATATCAAAGTATACTATCTTATTAATACGACGCAATCAAAACCTCAGCGAAACTCTTCGGAACTTCATAACACAGCATAAAAAAAGTTATACTATGCACGTATGTACTATTTGATCATCCTGAGCGGTTCTTGCAACATATTTTGTTAAATAACTCTGAGGTGTGCAGGATTTGCAGTTCTAACTTATCTAATATCAATGTATACAATCTTATCAATACGACGCAATCAAAACATCAGCGACACTTTGCGGAACTACATAACAAAGCGTAAACAAAGTTATACTGTGCACGTATGTACTATTTGATCATCCTGAGCGGTTCTTGCTGCATATTTAGTTAAATAACTCTGAGCTTTGCAGGTATTTTCAGTTCTAACTTATATAATATCAAAGTATACTATCCTATCAATACGACGCAATCAAAACCTCAGCGAAACTCTGCGGAACTTCATAACACAGCGTAAACAAAGTTATACTATGCACGTATGTACTGTTTGATCATCCTGAGCGGTTCTTGCTACATATTTAGTTAAATAACTCTGAGCTTTGCAGGTATTTTCAGCGCTACCTTATATAATATCAAAGTATACTATCGTACCACTACGACGCAATCAAAACATCAGCGAAACATTGCGGAACATCATAAAAAAAGCGTGAACAAAGTTATACTATGCACGTATGTACTATTTGATCATCCTGAGCAGTTCTTGCAACATATTTAGTTAAATAACTCTGAGCTTTGCAGGTATTTTCAGCTCTACCTTATATAATATCAAAGTATACTATCGTACCAATACGACGCCATCAAAACCTCAGCGTAACTTTGCGGAACTTCATAACAGAGCGAAAACAAAGTTATACTATGCACGGATATACTATTAGATCGTATTGAGCGGTTCTTGCTACATATTTTGTTATATAACTCTGAGGTGTGCAGGTATTTGCAGTTCTAACTTATCTAATATCAATGTATAAAATCATATCAATACGACGCAATCAAAACATCTGCGAAACATTGCGGAACATCATAAAAAAAGCGTGAACAAAGTTATACTATGCACGTATGTACTATTTGATCATCCTGAGCGGTTCTTGCAACATATTTTGTTAAATAACTCTGAGCTTTGCATGTAGTTGCAGTTCTATCTTATATAATATCAAAGTATACTATCTAACCAATACGTCGCCATCAAAACCTCAGCGAAACTCTTCGGAACTTCATAACACAGCATAAAAAAAGTTATACTATGCACGTATGTACTATTTAATCTTCCTGAGCGGTTCTTGCTACATATTTTGTTATATAACACTGAGGTGTGCAGGTATTTGCAGTTCTAACTTATATAATATCAAAGTATACTATCTTACTAATTGCGACGCAATCAAAACATCAGTGACACTTTGCAGAACTTCATAACAAAGCGTAAACAAAGTTATACTATGCACGTATGTACTATTTGATCATCCTGAGTGGTTCTTGCTGCATATTTAGTTAAATAACTCTGAGGTTTGCAGGTAGTTGCAGTTATATCTTATATAATATCATAGTATACTATCTTACCAATACGACGCAATCAAAACATCAGTGACACTTTGCAGAACTTCATAACAAAGCGTAAACAAAGTTATACTATGCACGTATGTACTATTTGATCATCCTGAGCGGTTCTTGCAACATATTTTGTTAAATAACTCTGAGGTGTGCAGGATTTGCAGTTTTAACTTATCTAATATCAATGTATACTATCTTATCAATACGACGCAATCAAAACCTCAGCGAAACTCTGCGGAACTTCATAACACAGCGTAAACAAAGTTATACTATGCACGTATGTACTGTTTGATCATCCTGAGCGGTTCTTGCTACATATTTAGTTAAATAACTCTGAGCTTTGCAGGTATTTTCAGCGCTACCTTATATAATATCAAAGTATACTATCGTACCACTACGACGCAATCAAAACATCAGCGAAACATTGCGGAACATCATAAAAAAAGCGTGAACAAAGTTATACTATGCACGTATGTACTATTTGATCATCCTGAGCGGTTCTTGCAACATATTTTGTTAAATAACTCTGAGCTTTGCAGGTATTTTCAGTTCTAACTTATATAATATCAAAGTATACTATCCTATCAATACGACGCAATCAAAACCTCAGCGAAACTCTGCGGAACTTCATAACAAAGCGTCAACAAAGTTATACTATGCACGTATGTACTGTTTGATCATCCTGAGCGGTTCTTGCTACATATTTAGTTAAATAAATCTGAGCTTTGCAGGTATTTTCAGCTCTACCTTATATAATATCAAAGTATACTATCGTACCACTACGACGCAATCAAAATATCAGCGAAACATTGCGGAACATCATAAAAAAAGCGTGAACAAAGTTATACTATGCACGTATGTACTATTTGATCATCCTGAGCAGTTCTTGCAACATATTTAGTTAAATAACTCTGAGCTTTGCAGGTATTTTCAGCTCTACCTTATATAATATCAAAGTATACTATCGTACCAATACGACGCCATCAAAACCTCAGCGTAACTTTGCGGAACTTCATAACAAAGCGTAAACAAAGTTATACTATGCACGGATATACTATTAGATCGTCCTGAGCGGTTCTTGCTACATATTTTGTTATATAACTCTGAGGTGTGCAGGTATTTGCAGTTCTAACTTATCTAATATCAATGTATAAAATCATATCAATACGACGCAATCAAAACATCTGCGAAACATTGCGGAACATCATAAAAAAAGCGTGAACAAAGTTATACTATGCACGTATGTACTATTTGATCATCCTGAGCGGTTCTTGCAACATATTTTGTTAAATAACTCTGAGCTTTGCATGTAGTTGCAGTTCTATCTTATATAATATCAAAGTATACTATCTAACCAATACGTCGCCATCAAAACCTCAGCGTAACTTTGCAGAACTTCATAACAAAGCGTAAACAAAGTTATACTATGCACGGATATACTATTAGATCTTCCTGAGCGGTTCTTGCTACATATTTAGTTAAATAACTCTGAGCTTTGCAGGTATTTTCAGCTCTACCTTATATAATATCAAAGTATACTATCGTACCAATACGACGCAATCAAAACCTCAGCGAAACTCTGCGGAACTTCATAACACAGCGTAAACAAAGTTATAATATGCACGTATGTACTGTTTGATCATCCTGAGCGGTTCTTGCTACATATTTAGTTAAATAACTCTGAGCTTTGCAGGTATTTTCAGCTCTACCTTATATAATATCAAAGTATACTATCGTACCACTACGACGCAATCAAAACATCTGCGAAACATTGCGGAACATCATAAAAAAAGCGTGAACAAAGTTATACTATGCACGTATGTACTATTTGATCATCCTGAGCGGTTCTTGCAACATATTTTGTTAAATAACTCTGAGCTTTGCATGTAGTTGCAGTTCTATCTTATATAATATCAAAGTATACTATCTAACCAATACGTCGCCATCAAAACCTCAGCGTAACTTTGCAGAACTTCATAACAAAGCGTAAACAAAGTTATACTATGCACGGATATACTATTAGATCTTCCTGAGCGGTTCTTGCTACATATTTTGTTATATAACACTGAGGTGTGCAGGTATTTGCAGTTCTAACTTATATAATATCAAAGTATACTATCTTATCAATAGGACGCAATCAAAACCTCAGCGAAACTCTGCGGAACTTCATAACAAAGCGTAAACAAAGTTATACTATGCACGGATGTAGTATTTGATCATCTAGAGCTGTTCTTGCTACATATTTAGTTAAATAACTTTGAGTTTTGCACGTAGTTGCAGTTCTATCTTATATAATATCAAAGTATACTATCTTACTAATTGCGACGCAATCAAAACATCAGCGAAACTCTGCGGAACTTCATAACAAAGCGTCAACAAAGTTATACTATGAACGTATGTACTGTTTGATCATCCTGAGCGGTTCTTGCTACATATTTAGTTAAATAACTCTGAGCTTTGCAGGTATTTTCAGCTCTACCTTATATAATATCAAAGTATACTATCGTACCACTACGACGCAATCAAAACATCAGCGAAACATTGCGGAACATCATAAAAAAAGCGTGAACAAAGTTATACTATGCACAAATGTACTATTTGATCATCCTGAGCGGTTCTTGCAACATATTTTGTTAAATAACTCTGAGCTTTGCAGGTATTTTCAGCTCTACCTTATATAATATCAAAGTATACTATCTTACTAATTGCGACGCAATCAAAACATCAGTGACACTTTGCAGAACTTCATAACAAAGCGTAAACAAAGTTATACTATGCACGGATGTACTATTTGATCATCTAGAGCGGTTCTTGCTACATATTTAGTTAAATAACTCTGAGTTTTGCACGTAGTTGGAGTTCTATCTTATATAATATCAAAGTATACTATCTTATCAATACGACGCAATCAAAACCTCAGCGAAACTCTTCGGAACTTCATAACACAGCATAAAAAAAGTTATACTATGCACGTATGTACTATTTGATCTTCCTGAGCGGTTCTTGCTACATATTTTGTTATATAACACTGAGGTGTGCAGGTATTTGCAGTTCTAACTTATATAATATCAAAGTATACTATCTTACTAATTGCGACGCAATCAAAACATCAGTGACACTTTGCAGAACTTCATAACAAAGCGTAAACAAAGTTATACTATGCACGTATGTACTATTTGATCATCCTGAGTGGTTCTTGCTGCATATTTAGTTAAATAACTCTGAGCTTTGCAGGTATTTGCAGTTCTAACTTATATAATATCAAAGTATACTTTCTTATCAATACGACGCAATCAAAACCTCAGCGAAACTCTGCGGAACTTCATAACAAAGCGTGAACAAAGTTATACTATGCACGGATGTACTATTTGATCATCCAGGGCGGTTCTTGCTACATATTTAGTTAAATAACTCTGAGCTTTGCAGGTAGTTGCAGTTCTATGTTACATAATATCAAAGTATTCCACCTTACCAATTGCGACGCAATCAAAACCTCAACGAAACATTGCGGAACTTCATAACAAAGCGTAAACAAAGTTATACTATGCACGTATGTACTATTTCATCATCCCTAGCGGTTCTTACTACATATTTTGTTAAATAACTCTGTCGTTTGCATGTAGTTGCAGTTCTATCTTATATAATATCCAAGTATTCCACCTTACCAATTGCGACGCAATCAAAACCTCAGCGAAACATTGCGGAACTTCATAACACTGCGTAAACAAAGTTATAATATGCACGTATGTACTGTTTGATCATCATGAGCGGTTCTTGCTACATATTTAGTTAAATAACTCTGTGCTTTGCAGGTATTTTCAGCTCTACCTTATATAATATCAAAGTATACTATCGTACCACTACGACGCAATCAAAACATCAGCGAAACATTGCGGAACATCATAAAAAAAGCGTGAACAAAGTTATACTATGCACGTATGTACTATTTGATCATCCTGAGCGGTTCTTGCAACATATTTAGTTAAATAACTCTGAGCTTTGCAGGTATTTTCAGCTCTACCTTATATAATATCAAAGTATACTATCGTACCACTACGACGCAATCAAAACATCAGCGAAACATTGCGGAACATCATAAAAAAAGCGTGAACAAAGTTATACTATGCACGTATGTACTGTTTGATCATCCTGAGCGGTTCTTGCTACATATTTAGTTAAATAACTCTGAGCTTTGCAGGTATTTTCAGCTCTACCTTATATAATATCAAAGTATACTATCTTATCAATACGACGCAATCAAAACCTCAGCGAAACATTGCGGAACTTCATAACAAAGCGTAAACAAAGTTATACTATGCACGTATGTACTATTTGATCATCCCTAGCGGTTCTTACTACATATTTAGTTAAATAACTCTGAGCTTTGCTGGTATTTTCAGCTCTACCTTATATAATATCAAAGTATACTATCGTACCACTACGACGCAATCAAAACATCAGCGAAACATTGCGGAACATCATAAAAAAAGCGTGAACAAAGTTATACTATGCACGTATGTACTATTTGATCATCCTGAGCGGTTCTTGCAACATATTTTGTTAAATAACTCTGAGCTTTGCAGGTATTTTCAGCTCTACCTTATATAATATCAAAGTATACTATCGTACCACTACGACGCAATCAAAACCTCAGCGAAACATTGCGGAACTTCATAACAAAGCGTAAACAAAGTTATACTATGCACGTATGTACTATTTGATCATCCCTAGCGGTTCTTACTACATATTTAGTTAAATAACTCTGAGCTTTGCTGGTATTTTCAGCTCTACCTTATATAATATCAAAGTATACTATCGTACCACTACGACGCAATCAAAACATCAGCGAAACATTGCGGAACATCATAAAAAAAGCGTGAACAAAGTTATACTATGCACGTATGTACTATTTGATTATCCTGAGCGGTTCTTGCAACATATTTTGTTAAATAACTCTGAGCTTTGCAGGTATTTGCAGTTCTACCTTATATAATATCAAAGTATACTATCCTATCAATACGACGCAATCAAAACCTCAGCGAAACTCTGCGGAACTTCATAACAAAGCGTCAACAAAGTTATACTATGAACGTATGTACTGTTTGATCATCCTGAGCGGTTCTTGCTACATATTTAGTTAAATAACTCTGAGCTTTGCAGGTATTTTCAGCTCTACCTTATATAATATCAAAGTATACTATCGTACCACTACGACGCAATCAAAACATCAGCGAAACATTGCGGAACATCATAAAAAAAGCGTGAACAAAGTTATACTATGCACAAATGTACTATTTGATCATCCTGAGCGGTTCTTGCAACATATTTTGTTAAATAACTCTGAGCTTTGCAGGTATTTTCAGCTCTACCTTATATAATATCAAAGTATACTATCTTACTAATTGCGACGCAATCAAAACATCAGTGACACTTTGCAGAACTTCATAACAAAGCGTAAACAAAGTTATACTATGCACGTATGTACTATTTGATCATCCTGAGCGGTTCCTGCTGCATATTTAGTTAAATAAGTCTGAGGTTTGCATGTAGTTGCAGTTCTAACTTATATAATATCAAAGTATTCCACCTTACCAATTGCGACGCAATCAAAACCTCAGCGAAACATTGCGGAACTTCATAACAAAGCGTAAACAAAGTTATACTATGCACGGATATACTATTAGATCGTCCTGAGCGGTTCTTGCTACATATTTTGTTATATAACTCTGAGGTGTGCAGGTATTTGCAGTTCTAACTTACCTAATATCAATGTATACAATCTTATCAATAGGACGCAATCAAAACCTCAGCGAAACTCTGCGGAACTTCATAACAAAGCGTAAACAAAGTTATACTATGCACGGATGTAGTATTTGATCATCTAGAGCTGTTCTTGCTGCATATTTAGTTAAATAAGTCTGAGGTTTGCACGTAGTTGCAGTTCTATCTTATATAATATCAAAGTATACTATCTTACTAATTGCGACGCAATCAAAACATCAGCGACACTTTGCGGAATTTCATAAGAAAGCGAGAACAAAGTTATACTATGCACGGATGTACTATTTGATCATCCAGAGCGGTTCTTGCTACATATTTAGTTAAACAACTCTGAGGTTTGCAGGTAGTTGCAGTTATATCTTATATAATATCATAGTATACTATCTTACCAATACGACGCAATCAAAACATCAGCGACACTTTGCGGAACTTCATAACAAAGCGTAAACAAAGTTATACTGTGCACGTATGTACTATTTGATCATCCTGAGCGGTTCTTGCAACATATTTAGTTAAATAACTCTGAGCTTTGCAGGTATTTTCAGCTCTACCTTATATAATATCAAAGTATACTATCGTACCACTACGACGCAATCAAAACATCAGCGAAACATTGCGGAACATCATAAAAAAAGCGTGAACAAAGTTATACTATGCACGTATGTACTGTTTGATCATCCTGAGCGGTTCTTGCTACATATTTAGTTAAATAACTCTGAGTTTTGCACGTAGTTGGAGTTCTATCTTATATAATATCAAAGTATACTATCTTATCAATACGACGCAATCAAAACCTCAGCGAAACTCTGCGGAACTTCATAACACAGCGTAAACAAAGTTATAATATGCACGTATGTACTGTTTGATCATCATGAGCGGTTCTTACTACATATTTAGTTAAATAACTCTGAGCTTTGCTGGTATTTTCAGCTCTACCTTATATAATATCAAAGTATACTATCGTACCACTACGACGCAATCAAAACATCAGCGAAACATTGCGGAACATCATAAAAAAAGCGTGAACAAAGTTATACTATGCACGTATGTACTATTTGATCATCCTGAGCGGTTCTTGCAACATATTTTGTTAAATAACTCTGAGCTTTGCAGGTATTTTCAGCTCTACCTTATATAATATCAAAGTATACTATCGTACCACTACGACGCAATCAAAACCTCAGCGAAACATTGCGGAACTTCATAACAAAGCGTAAACAAAGTTATACTATGCACGTATGTACTATTTGATCATCCCTAGCGGTTCTTACTACATATTTAGTTAAATAACTCTGAGCTTTGCTGGTATTTTCAGCTCTACCTTATATAATATCAAAGTATACTATCGTACCACTACGACGCAATCAAAACATCAGCGAAACATTGCGGAACATCATAAAAAAAGCGTGAACAAAGTTATACTATGCACGTATGTACTATTTGATTATCCTGAGCGGTTCTTGCAACATATTTTGTTAAATAACTCTGAGCTTTGCAGGTATTTGCAGTTCTACCTTATATAATATCAAAGTATACTATCCTATCAATACGACGCAATCAAAACCTCAGCGAAACTCTGCGGAACTTCATAACAAAGCGTCAACAAAGTTATACTATGAACGTATGTACTGTTTGATCATCCTGAGCGGTTCTTGCTACATATTTAGTTAAATAACTCTGAGCTTTGCAGGTATTTTCAGCTCTACCTTATATAATATCAAAGTATACTATCGTACCACTACGACGCAATCAAAACATCAGCGAAACATTGCGGAACATCATAAAAAAAGCGTGAACAAAGTTATACTATGCACAAATGTACTATTTGATCATCCTGAGCGGTTCTTGCAACATATTTTGTTAAATAACTCTGAGCTTTGCAGGTATTTTCAGCTCTACCTTATATAATATCAAAGTATACTATCTTACTAATTGCGACGCAATCAAAACATCAGTGACACTTTGCAGAACTTCATAACAAAGCGTAAACAAAGTTATACTATGCACGTATGTACTATTTGATCATCCTGAGCGGTTCCTGCTGCATATTTAGTTAAATAAGTCTGAGGTTTGCATGTAGTTGCAGTTCTAACTTATATAATATCAAAGTATTCCACCTTACCAATTGCGACGCAATCAAAACCTCAGCGAAACATTGCGGAACTTCATAACAAAGCGTAAACAAAGTTATACTATGCACGGATATACTATTAGATCGTCCTGAGCGGTTCTTGCTACATATTTTGTTATATAACTCTGAGGTGTGCAGGTATTTGCAGTTCTAACTTACCTAATATCAATGTATACAATCTTATCAATAGGACGCAATCAAAACCTCAGCGAAACTCTGCGGAACTTCATAACAAAGCGTAAACAAAGTTATACTATGCACGGATGTAGTATTTGATCATCTAGAGCTGTTCTTGCTACATATTTAGTTAAATAACTTTGAGTTTTGCACGTAGTTGCAGTTCTATCTTATATAATATCAAAGTATACTATCTTACTAATTGCGACGCAATCAAAACATCAGCGACACTTTGCGGAATTTCATAAGAAAGCGAGAACAAAGTTATACTATGCACGGATGTACTATTTGATCATCCAGAGCGGTTCTTGCTACATATTTAGTTAAACAACTCTGAGGTTTGCAGGTAGTTGCAGTTATATCTTATATAATATCATAGTATACTATCTTACCAATACGACGCAATCAAAACATCAGCGACACTTTGCGGAACTTCATAACAAAGCGTAAACAAAGTTATACTGTGCACGTATGTACTATTTGATCATCCTGAGTGGTTCTTGCTGCATATTTAGTTAAATAACTCTGAGCTTTGCAGGTATTTGCAGTTCTAACTTATATAATATCAAAGTATACTTTCTTATCAATACGACGCCATCAAAAACTCAGCGTAACTTTGCGGAACTTCATAACAAAGCGTAAACAAAGTTATACTATGCACGGATGTACTATTTGATCATCTAGAGCGGTTCTTGCTACATATTTAGTTAAATAACTCTGAGTTTTGCACGTAGTTGGAGTTCTATCTTATATAATATCAAAGTATACTATCTTATCAATACGACGCAATCAAAACCTCAGCGAAACTCTTCGGAACTTCATAACACAGCATAAAAAAAGTTATACTATGCACGTATGTACTATTTGATCTTCCTGAGCGGTTCTTGCTACATATTTTGTTATATAACACTGAGGTGTGCAGGTATTTGCAGTTCTAACTTATATAATATCAAAGTATACTATCTTACTAATTGCGACGCAATCAAAACATCAGTGACACTTTGCAGAACTTCATAACAAAGCGTAAACAAAGTTATACTATGCACGTATGTACTATTTGATCATCCTGAGTGGTTCTTGCTGCATATTTAGTTAAATAACTCTGAGCTTTGCAGGTATTTGCAGTTCTAACTTATATAATATCAAAGTATACTTTCTTATCAATACGACGCAATCAAAACCTCAGCGAAACTCTGCGGAACTTCATAACAAAGCGTGAACAAAGTTATACTATGCACGGATGTACTATTTGATCATCCAGGGCGGTTCTTGCTACATATTTAGTTAAATAACTCTGAGCTTTGCAGGTAGTTGCAGTTCTATGTTACATAATATCAAAAATATTCCACCTTACCAATTGCGACGCAATCAAAACCTCAACGAAACATTGCGGAACTTCATAACAAAGCGTAAACAAAGTTATACTATGCACGTATGTACTATTTCATCATCCCTAGCGGTTCTTACTACATATTTTGTTAAATAACTCTGTCGTTTGCATGTAGTTGCAGTTCTATCTTATATAATATCCAAGTATTCCACCTTACCAATTGCGACGCAATCAAAACCTCAGCGAAACATTGCGGAACTTCATAACAAAGCGTAAACAAAGTTATACTATGCACGTATGTACCATTTGATCATCCCTAGCGGTTCTTACTACATATTTAGTTAAATAACTCTGAGCTTTGCTGGTATTTTCAGCTCTACCTTATATAATATCAAAGTATACTATCGTACCACTACGACGCAATCAAAACATCAGCGAAACTCTGCGGAACTTCATAACAAAGCGTCAACAAAGTTATACTATGCACGTATGTACTGTTTGATCATCCTGAGCGGTTCTTGCTACATATTTAGTTAAATAACTCTGAGCTTTGCAGGTATTTTCAGCTCTACCTTATATAATATCAAAGTATACTATCTTATCAATACGACGCAATCAAAACATCAGCGAAACTCTGCGGAACTTCATAACACTGCGTAAACAAAGTTATAATATGCACGTATGTACTGTTTGATCATCATGAGCGGTTCTTGCTACATATTTAGTTAAATAACTCTGTGCTTTGCAGGTATTTTCAGCTCTACCTTATATAATATCAAAGTATACTATCGTACCACTACGACGCAATCAAAACATCAGCGAAACATTGCGGAACATCATAAAAAAAGCGTGAACAACGTTATACTATGCACGTATGTACTATTTGATCATCCTGAGCGATTCTTGCAACATATTTTGTTAAATAACTCTGAGCTTTGCAGGTATTTTCAGCTCTATCTTATATAATATCAAAGTATACTATCGTACCACTACGACGCAATCAAAACATCAGCGAAACTCTGCGGAACTTCATAACAAAGCGTCAACAAAGTTATACTATGCACGTATGTACTGTTTGATCATCCTGAGCGGTTCTTGCTACATATTTAGTTAAATAACTCTGAGCTTTGCAGGTATTTTCAGCTCTACCTTATATAATATCAAAGTATACTATCTTATCAATACGACGCAATCAAAACCTCAGCGAAACTCTGCGGAACTTCATAACACAGCGTAAACAAAGTTATAATATGCACGTATGTACTGTTTGATCATCATGAGCGGTTCTTGCTACATATTTAGTTAAATAACTCTGAGCTTTGCAGGTATTTTCAGCTCTACCTTATATAATATCAAAGTATACTATCGTACCACTACGACGCAATCAAAACCTCAGCGAAACATTGCGGAACTTCATAACAAAGCGTAAACAAAGTTATACTATGCACGTATGTACTATTTGATCATCCCTAGCGGTTCTTACTACATATTTAGTTAAATAACTCTGAGCTTTGCTGGTATTTTCAGCTCTACCTTATATAATATCAAAGTATACTATCGTACCACTACGACGCAATCAAAACATCAGCGAAACATTGCGGAACATCATAAAAAAAGCGTGAACAAAGTTATACTATGCACGTATGTACTATTTGATTATCCTGAGCGGTTCTTGCAACATATTTTGTTAAATAACTCTGAGCTTTGCAGGTATTTGCAGTTCTACCTTATATAATATCAAAGTATACTATCCTATCAATACGACGCAATCAAAACCTCAGCGAAACTCTGCGGAACTTCATAACAAAGCGTCAACAAAGTTATACTATGAACGTATGTACTGTTTGATCATCCTGAGCGGTTCTTGCTACATATTTAGTTAAATAACTCTGAGCTTTGCAGGTATTTTCAGCTCTACCTTATATAATATCAAAGTATACTATCGTACCACTACGACGCAATCAAAACATCAGCGAAACATTGCGGAACATCATAAAAAAAGCGTGAACAAAGTTATACTATGCACAAATGTACTATTTGATCATCCTGAGCGGTTCTTGCAACATATTTTGTTAAATAACTCTGAGCTTTGCAGGTATTTTCAGCTCTACCTTATATAATATCAAAGTATACTATCTTACTAATTGCGACGCAATCAAAACATCAGTGACACTTTGCAGAACTTCATAACAAAGCGTAAACAAAGTTATACTATGCACGTATGTACTATTTGATCATCCTGAGCGGTTCCTGCTGCATATTTAGTTAAATAAGTCTGAGGTTTGCATGTAGTTGCAGTTCTAACTTATATAATATCAAAGTATTCCACCTTACCAATTGCGACGCAATCAAAACCTCAGCGAAACATTGCGGAACTTCATAACAAAGCGTAAACAAAGTTATACTATGCACGTATGTACTATTTGATCATCCCTAGCGGTTCTTACTACATATTTTGTTAAATAACTCTGAGGTTTGCATGTAGTTGCAGTTCTATCTTATATAATATCAAAGTATACTATCTAACCAATACGACGCCATCAAAACCTCAGCGTAACTTTGCGGAACTTCATAACAAAGCGTAAACAAAGTTATACTATGCACGGATACTATTAGATCGTCCTGAGCGGTTCTTGCTACATATTTTGTTATATAACTCTGAGGTGTGCAGGTATTTGCAGTTCTAACTTACCTAATATCAATGTATACAATCTTATCAATACGACGCAATCAAAACATCAGCGACACTTTGCGGAACTTCATAACAAAGCGTAAACAAAGTTATACTGTGCACGTATGTACTATTTGATCATCCTGAGCGGTTCTTGCTGCATATTTAGTTAAATAACTCTGAGCTTTGCAGGTATTTGCAGTTCTAACTTATATAATATCAAAGTATACTATCTTATCAATACGACGCCATCAAAACATCAGCGACACTTTGCGGAATTTCATAAGAAAGCGAGAACAAAGTTATACTATGCACGGATGTACTATTTGATCATCCAGAGCGGTTCTTGCTACATATTTAGTTAAACAACTCTGAGGTTTGCAGGTAGTTGCAGTTATATCTTATATAATATCATAGTATACTATCTTACCAATACGACGCAATCAAAACATCAGCGACACTTTGCGGAACTTCATAACAAAGCGTAAACAAAGTTATACTGTGCACGTATGTACTATTTGATCATCCTGAGCGGTTCCTGCTGCATATTTAGTTAAATAAGTCTGAGGTTTGCATGTAGTTGCAGTTCTAACTTATATAATATCAAAGTATTCCACCTTACCAATTGCGACGCAATCAAAACCTCAGCGAAACATTGCGGAACTTCATAACAAAGCGTAAACAAAGTTATACTATGCACGTATGTACTATTTGATCATCCCTAGCGGTTCTTACTACATATTTTGTTAAATAACTCTGAGGTTTGCATGTAGTTGCAGTTCTATCTTATATAATATCAAAGTATACTATCTAACCAATACGACGCCATCAAAACCTCAGCGTAACTTTGCGGAACTTCATAACAAAGCGTAAACAAAGTTATACTATGCACGGATATACTATTAGATCGTCCTGAGCGGTTCTTGCTACATATTTTGTTATATAACTCTGAGGTGTGCAGGTATTTGCAGTTCTAACTTACCTAATATCAATGTATACAATCTTATCAATACGACGCAATCAAATCATCAGCGACACTTTGCGGAACTTCATAACAAAGCGTAAACAAAGTTATACTGTGCACGTATGTACTATTTGATCATCCTGAGCGGTTCTTGCTGCATATTTAGTTAAATAACTCTGAGCTTTGCAGGTATTTGCAGTTCTAACTTATATAATATCAAAGTATACTATCTTATCAATACGACGCCATCAAAACATCAGCGACACTTTGCGGAATTTCATAAGAAAGCGAGAACAAAGTTATACTATGCACGGATGTACTATTTGATCATCCAGAGCGGTTCTTGCTACATATTTAGTTAAACAACTCTGAGGTTTGCAGGTAGTTGCAGTTATATCTTATATAATATCATAGTATACTATCTTACCAATACGACGCAATCAAAACATCAGCGACACTTTGCGGAACTTCATAACAAAGCGTAAACAAAGCTATACTGTGCACGTATGTACTATTTGATCATCCTGAGCGGTTCTTGCTGCATATTTAGTTAAATAACTCTGAGCTTTGCAGGTATTTGCAGTTCTAACTTATATAATATCAAAGTATACTATCTTATCAATACGACGCCATCAAAACATCAGCGACACTTTGCGGAATTTCATAAGAAAGCGAGAACAAAGTTATACTATGCACGGATGTACTATTTGATCATCCTGAGCGGTTCTTGCAACATATTTTGTTAAATAACTCTGAGCTTTGCAGGTATTTTCAGCTCTACCTTATATAATATCAAAGTATACTATCCTATCAATACGACGCAATCAAAACCTCAGCGACACTCTGCGGAACTTCATAACAAACCGTAAACAAAGTTATACTATGCACGGATATACTATTAGATCGTCCTGAGCGGTTCTTGCTACATATTTTGTTATATAACTCTGAGGTGTGCAGGTATTTGCAGTTCTAACTTATCTAATATCAATGTATACAATCTTATCAATACGACGCAATCAAAACATCAGCGACACTTTGCGGAACTTCATAACAAAGCGTAAACAAAGTTATACTATGCACGGATGTACTATTTGATCATCTAGAGCGGTTCTTGCTACATATTTAGTTAAATAACTCTGAGTTTTGCACGTAGTTGGAGTTCTATCTTATATAATATCAAAGTATACTATCTTACTAATTGCGACGCAATCAAAACATCAGTGACACTTTGCAGAACTTCATAACAAAGCGTAAACAAAGTTATACTATGCACGTATGTACTATTTGATCATCCTGAGCGGTTCCTGCTGCATATTTAGTTAAATAAGTCTGAGGTTTGCATGTAGTTGCAGTTCTAACTTATATAATATCAAAGTATTCCACCTTACCAATTGCGACGCAATCAAAACCTCAGCGAAACATTGCGGAACTTCATAACAAAGCGTAAACAAAGTTATACTATGCACGTATGTACTATTTGATCATCCCTAGCGGTTCTTACTACATATTTTGTTAAATAACTCTCAGGTTTGCATGTAGTTGCAGTTCTATCTTACATAATATCAAAGTATACTATCTAACCAATACGACGCCATCAAAACCTCAGCGTAACTTTGCGGAACTTCATAACAAAGCGTAAACAAAGTTATACTATGCACGGATATACTATTAGATCGTCCTGAGCGGTTCTTGCTACATATTTTGTTATATAACTCTGAGGTGTGCAGGTATTTGCAGTTCTAACTTACCTAATATCAATGTATACAATCTTATCAATACGACGCAATCAAAACATCAGCGACACTTTGCGGAACTTCATAACAAAGCGTAAACAAAGTTATACTGTGCACGTATGTACTATTTGATCATCCTGAGCGGTTCTTGCTGCATATTTAGTTAAATAACTCTGAGCTTTGCAGGTATTTGCAGTTCTAACTTATATAATATCAAAGTATACTATCTTATCAATACGACGCCATCAAAACATCAGCGACACTTTGCGGAATTTCATAAGAAAGCGAGAACAAAGTTATACTATGCACGGATGTACTATTTGATCATCCAGAGCGGTTCTTGCTACATATTTAGTTAAACAACTCTGAGGTTTGCAGGTAGTTGCAGTTATATCTTATATAATATCATAGTATACTATCTTACCAATACGACGCAATCAAAACATCAGCGACACTTTGCGGAACTTCATAATAAAGCGTAAACAAAGTTATACTGTGCACGTATGTACTATTTGATCATCCTGAGCGGTTCTTGCTGCATATTTAGTTAAATAACTCTGAGCTTTGCAGGTATTTGCAGTTCTAACTTATATAATATCAAAGTATACTATCTTATCAATACGACGCCATCAAAACCTCAGCGTAACTTTACGGAACTTCATAACAAAGCGTAAACAAAGTTATACTATGCACGGATGTACTATTTGATCATCCTGAGCAGTTCTTGCAACATATTTTGTTAAATAACTCTGAGTTTTGCACGTAGTTGAAGTTCTATCTTATATAATATCAAAGTATACTATCTTATCAATACGACGCAATCAAAACTGTCAGCGAAACTCTGCGGAACTTCATAACAAAGCGTGAACAAAGTTATACTATGCACGGATGTACTATTTGATCATCCAGGGCGGTTCTTGCTACATATTTAGTTAAATAAGTCTGAGGTTTGCATGTAGTTGCAGTTCTAACTTATCTAATATCAATGTATACTATCTTATCAATACGACGCAATCAAAACCTCAGCGAAACTGTGCGGAACTTCATAACAAAGCGTAAACAAAGTTATACTATGCACGTATGTACTATTTGATCATCCCTAGCGGTTCTTACTACATATTTTGTTAAATAACTCTGAGTTTTGCATGTAGTTGCAGTTCTATCTTATATAATATCAAAGTATTCCACCTTACCAATTGCGACGCAATCAAAACCTCAGCGTAACTTTGCGGAACTTCATAACAAAGCGTAAACAAAGTTATAATATGCACAAATATACTATTAGATCTTCCTGAGCGGTTCTTGCTACATATTTTGTTATATAATTCTGAGGTGTGCAGGTATTTGCAGTTCTAACTTATCTAATATCAATGTATACAATCTTATCAATACGACGCAATCAAAACATCAGCGACACTTTGCGGAACTTCATAACAAATCGTAAACAAAGTTATACTGTGCACGTATGTACTATTTGATCATCCAGAGCGGTTCTTGCTACATATTTAGTTAAATAACTCTGAGCTTTGCAGGTAGTTGCAGTTCTATCTTACATAATATCAAAGTATTCCACCTTACCAATTGCGACGCAATCAAAACCTCAACGAAACATTGCGGAACTTCATAACAAAGCGTAAACAAAGTTATACTATGCACGGATGTACTATTTGATCATCCAGGGCGGTTCTTGCTACATATTTAGTTAAATAACTCTGAGCTTTGCAGGTAGTTGCAGTTCTATCTTACATAATATCAAAGTATTCCACCTTACCAATTGCGACGCAATCAAAACCTCAGCGAAACATTGCGGAACTTCATAACAAAGCGTAAACAAAGTTATACTGTGCACGTATGTACTATTTGATCATCCTGAGCGGTTCTTGCTGCATATTTAGTTAAATAACTCTGAGGTTTGCATGTAGTTGCAGTTCTAACTTATATAATATCAAAGTATACTATTTTATCAATACGACGCAATCAAAACCTCAGCGAAACTCTGCGGAACTTCATAACAAAGCGTAAACAAAGTTATACTATGCACGGATGTACTATTTGATCATCCTGAGCAGTTCTTGCAACATATTTTGTTAAATAACTCTGAGTTTTGCACGTAGTTGAAGTTCTATCTTATATAATATCAAAGTATACTATCTTATCAATACGACGCAATCAAAACTGTCAGCGAAACTCTGCGGAACTTCATAACAAAGCGTGAACAAAGTTATACTATGCACGGATGTACTATTTGATCATCCAGGGCGGTTCTTGCTACATATTTAGTTAAATAAGTCTGAGGTTTGCATGTAGTTGCAGTTCTAACTTATCTAATATCAATGTATACTATCTTATCAATACGACGCAATCAAAACCTCAGCGAAACTGTGCGGAACTTCATAACAAAGCGTAAACAAAGTTATACTATGCACGGATATACTATTAGATCGTCCTGAGCGGTTCTTGCTACATATTTTGTTATATAACTCTGAGGTGTGCAGGTATTTGCAGTTCTAACTTACCTAATATCAATGTATACAATCTTATCAATACGACGCAATCAAAACATCAGCGAAACATTGCGGAACATCATAAAAAAAGCGTGAACAAAGTTATACTATGCACGTATGTACTATTTGATCATTCTGAGCGGTTCTTGCAACATATTTTGTTAAATAACTCTGAGCTTTGCAGGTATTTGCAGTTCTAACTTATATAATATCAGAGTATACTATCTTATCAATACGACGCAATCAAAACCTCAGCGAAACTCTGCGGAACTTCATAACAAAGGGTAAACAAAGTTATACTGTGCACGTATGTACTATTTGATCATCCTGAGCGGTTCTTGCTGCATATTTAGTTAAATAACTCTGAGCTTTGCAGGTATTTGCAGTTCTAACTTATATAATATCAAAGTATACTATCTTATCAATACGACGCCATCAAAACCTCAGCGTAACTTTGCGGAACTTCATAACAAAGCGTAAACAAAGTTATACTATGCACGTATGTACTATTTCATCATCCCTAGCGGTTCTTACTACATATTTTGTTAAATAACTCTGACGTTTGCATGTAGTTGCAGTTCTATCTTATATAATATCCAAGTATTCCACCTTACCAATTGCGACGCAATCAAAACCTCAGCGAAACTCTGCCGAACTTCATAACAAAGCGTCAACAAAGTTATACTATGCACGTATGTACTGTTTGATCATCCTGAGCGGTTCTTGCTACATATTTAGTTAAATAACTCTGAGCTTTGCAGGTATTTTCAGCTCTACCTTATATAATATCAAAGTATACTATCTTATCAATACGACGCAATCAAAACCTCAGCGAAACTCTGCGGAACTTCATAACACAGCGTAAACAAAGTTATAATATGCACGTATGTACTGTTTGATCATCCTGAGCGGTTCTAGCTACATATTTAGTTAAATAACTCTGAGCTTTGCAGGTATTTTCAGCTCTACCTTATATAATATCAAAGTATACTATCGTACCACTACGACGCAATCAAAACATCAGTGACACTTTGCAGAACTTCATAACAAAGCGTAAACAAAGTTATACTATGCACGTATGTACTATTTGATCATCCTGAGCGGTTCTCGCAACATATTTTGTTAAATAACTCTGAGCTTTGCAGGTATTTTCAGCTCTACCTTATATAATATCAAAGTATACTATCGTACCACTACGACGCAATCAAAACATCAGCGAAACATTGCGGAACATCATAAAAAAAGCGTGAACAAAGTTATACTATGCACGTATGTACTATTTGATCATCCTGAGCGGTTCTTGCTGCATATTTAGTTAAATAACTCTGAGCTTTGCAGGTATTTGCAGTTCTAACTTATATAATATCAAAGTATACTATCTTATCAATACGACGCCATCAAAACCTCAGCGTAACTTTGCGGAACTTCATAACAAAGCGTAAACAAAGTTATACTATGCACGTATATACTATTAGATCGTCCTGAGCGGTTCTTGCTACATATTTTGTTATATAACTCTGAGGTGTGCAGGTATTTGCAGTTCTAACTTACCTAATATCAATGTATACAATCTTATCAATACGACGCAATCAAAACATCAGCGACACTTTGCGGAACTTCATAACAAAGCGTAAACAAAGATATACTATGCACGTATGTACTATTTGATCATCCCTAGCGGTTCTTGCTACATGTTTTGTTAAATGACTCTGATGTTTGCATGTAGTTGCAGTTCTAACTTATATATTATCAAAGTATACTATCTTATCAATTCGTACGCAATCAAAACGTCAGCGAAACTTTGCGGAACTTCATAACAAAGCTTAAACAAAGTTATACTATGCACCGATGTACTATTTGATCATCCTGAGCGGTTCTTGCTGCATATTTAGTTAAATAACTCTGAGCTTTGCAGGTATTTGCAGTTCTAACTTATATAATATCAAAGTATACTATCTTATCAATACGACGCCATCAAAACCTCAGCGTAACTTTGCGGAACTTCATAACAAAGCGTGAACAAAGTTATACTATGCACGGATGTACTATTTGATCATCTAGAGCGGTTCTTGCTACATATTTAGTTAAATAACTCTGAGTTTTGCACGTAGTTGGAGTTCTATCTTATATAATATCAAAGTATTCCACCTTACCAATTGCGACGCAATCAAAACCTCAACGAAACATTGCGGAACTTCATAACAAAGCGTAAACAAAGTTATACTATGCACGTATGTACTATTTCATCATCCCTAGCGGTTCTTACTACATATTTTGTTAAATAACTCTGACGTTTGCATGTAGTTGCAGTTCTATCTTATATAATATCCAAGTATTCCACCTTACCAATTGCGACGCAATCAAAACCTCAGCGAAACATTGCGGATCTTCATAACAAAGCGTAAACAAAGTTATACTATGCACGTATGTACTATTTGATCATCCCTAGCGGTTCTTACTACATATTTAGTTAAATAACTCTGAGCTTTGCAGGTATTTTCAGCTCTACCTTATATAATATCAAAGTATACTATCGTACCACTACGACGCAATCAAAACATCAGCGAAACATTGCGGAACATCATAAAAAAAGCGTGAACAAAGTTATACTATGCACGTATGTACTATTTGATCATCCTGAGCGGTTCTTGCAACATATTTTGTTAAATAACTCTGAGCTTTGCAGGTATTTTCAGCTCTACCTTATATAATATCAAAGTATACTATCGTACCACTACGACGCAATCAAAACCTCAGCGAAACATTGCGGAACTTCATAACAAAGCGTAAACAAAGTTATACTATGGACGTATGTACTATTTGATCATCCCTAGCGGTTCTTACTACATATTTAGTTAAATAACTCTGAGCTTTGCTGGTATTTTCAGCTCTACCTTATATAATATCAAAGTATACTATCGTACCACTACGACGCAATCAAAACATCAGCGAAACATTGCGGAACATCATAAAAAAAGCGTGAACAAAGTTATACTATGCACGTATGTACTATTTGATCATCCTGAGCGGTTCTTGCAACATATTTAGTTAAATAACTCTGAGCTTTGCAGGTATTTTCAGCTCTACCTTATATAATATCAAAGTATACTATCTTATCAATACGACGCAATCAAAACCTCAGCGAAACTCTGCGGAACTTCATAACACAGCGTAAACAAAGTTATAATATGCACGTATGTACTGTTTGATCATCCTGAGCGGTTCTTGCTACATATTTAGTTAAATAACTCTGAGCTTTGCAGGTATTTTCAGCTCTACCTTATATAATATCAAAGTATACTATCGTACCACTACGACGCAATCAAAACATCAGCGAAACATTGCGGAACATCATAAAAAAAGCGTGAACAAAGTTATACTATGCACGTATGTAGTATTTGATCATCCTGAGCGGTTCTTGCAACATATTTAGTTAAATAACTCTGAGGTTTGCAGGTAGTAGCAGTTATATCTTATATAATATCATAGTATACTATCTTACCAATACGACGCAATCAAAACATCAGCGACACTTTGCGGAACTTCATAACAAAGCGTAAACAAAGTTATACTGTGCACGTATGTACTATTTGATCATCCAGAGCGGTTCTTGCTGCATATTTAGTTAAATAACTCTGAGCTTTGCAGGTATTTGCAGTTCTAACTTATATAATATCAAAGTATACTATCTTATCAATACGACGCCATCAAAACCTCAGCGTAACTTTGCGGAACTTCATTGCAAAGCGTAAACAAAGTTATACTATGCACGGATGTAACATTTGATCATCTAGAGCGGTTCTTGCTACATATTTAGTTAAATAACTCTGAGTTTTGCACGTAGTTGGAGTTCTATCTTATATAATATCAAAGTATACTATCTTACTAATTGCGACGCAATCAAAACATCAGTGACACTTTGCAGAACTTCATAACGAAGCGTAAACAAAGTTATACTATGCACGTATGTACTATTTGATCATCCTGAGCGGTTCTCGCAACATATTTTGTTAAATAACTCTCAGCTTTGCAGGTATTTGCTGTTCTAACTTATATAATATCAAAGTATACTATCTTATCAATACGACGCAATCAAAAACTCAGCGAAAATCTGCGGAACTTCATAACAAAGCGTGAACAAAGTTATACTATGCACGGATGTACTATTTGATCATCCAGGGCGGTTCTTGCTACATATTTAGTTAAATAACTCTGAGCTTTGCAGGTAGTTGCAGTTCTATCTTACATAATATCAAAGTATTCCACCTTACCAATTGCGACGTAATCAAAACCTCAGCGAAACATTGCGGAACTTCATAACAAAGCGTAAACAAAGTTATACTATGCACGTATGTACTATTTGATCATCCCTAGCGGTTCTTACTACATATTTTGTTAAATAACTCTGAGGTTTGCATGTAGTTGCAGTTCTATCTTATATAATATCAAAGTATTCCACCTTACCAATTGCGACGCAATCAAAACATCAGCGACACTTTGCAGAACTTCATAACAAAGCGTAAACAAAGTTATACTGTGCACGTATGTACTATTTGATCATCCTGAGCGGTTCTTGCTGCATATTTAGTTAAATAACTCTGAGGTTTGCATGTAGTTGCAGTTCTAACTTATATAATATCAAAGTATACTATCTTATCAATACGACGCAATCAAAACCTCAGCGAAACTCTGCGGAACTTCATAACACAGCGTAAACAAAGTTATAATATGCACGTATGTACTATTTGATCATCCTGAGCGGTTCTTGCTGCATATTTAGTTAAATAACTCTGAGGTTTGCATGTAGTTGCAGTTCTAACTTATATAATATCAAAGTATACTATCTTATCAATACGACGCAATCAAAACCTCAGCGAAACTCTGCGGAACTTCATAACAAAGCGTAAACAAAGATATACTATGCACGGATGTACTATTTGATCATCCTGAGCGGTTCTTGCTACATATTTTGTTATATAACTCTGAGGTGTGCAGGTATTTGCAGTTCTAACTTATATAATATCAAAGTATACTATCGTACCACTACGACGCAATCAAAACATCAGCGAAACATTGCGGAACATCATAAAAAAAGCGTGAACAAAGTTATACTATGCACGTATGTACTATTTGATCATCCTGAGCGGTTCTTGCAACATATTTTGTTAAATAACTCTGAGCTTTGCAGGTATTTGCAGTTCTTACTTATATAATATCAAAGTATACTATCCTATCAATACGACGCAATCAAAACCTCAGCGAAACTCTGCGGAACTTCATAACAAAGCGTCAACAAAGTTATACTCTGCACGGATGTACTATTTGATCATCCCTAGCGGTTCTTACTACATATTTAGTTAAATAAGTCTGAGCTTTGCTGGTATTTTCAGCTCTACCTTATATAATATCAAAGTATACTATCGTACCACTACGACGCAATCAAAACATCAGCGAAACATTGCGGAACATCATAAAAAAAGCGTGAACAAAGTTATACTATGCACGTATGTACTATTTGATCATCCTGAGCGGTTCTTGCAACATATTTTGTTAAATAACTCTGAGCTTTGCAGGTATTTGCAGTTCTAACTTATATAATATCAAAGTATACTATCCTATCAATACGACGCAATCAAAACCTCAGCGAAACTCTGCGGAACTTCATAACAAAGCGTCAACAAAGTTATACTATGCACGTATGTACTGTTTGATCATCCTGAGCGGTTCTTGCTACATATTTAGTTAAATAACTCTGAGCTTTGCAGGTATTTTCAGCTCTACCTTATATAATATCAAAGTATACTATCTTATCAATACGACGCAATCAAAACCTCAGCGAAACTCTGCGGAACTTCATAACACAGCGTAAACAAAGTTATAATATGCACGTATGTACTGTTTGATCATCCTGAGCGGTTCTTGCTACATATTTAGTTAAATAACTCTGAGCTTTGCAGGTATTTTCAGCTCTACCTTATATAATATCAAAGTATACTATCGTACCACTACGACGCAATCAAAACATCAGCGAAACATTGCGGAACATCATAAAAAAAGCGTGAACAAAGTTATACTATGCACGTATGTACTATTTGATCATCCTGAGCGGTTCTTGCAACATATTTTGTTAAATAACTCTGAGCTTTGCAGGTATTTTCAGCTCTACCTTATATAATATCAAAGTATACTATCGTACCACTACGACGCAATCAAAACCTCAGCGAAACATTGCGGAACTTCATAACAAAGCGTAAACAAAGTTATACTATGCACGTATGTACTATTTGATCATCCCTAGCGGTTCTTACTACATATTTAGTTAAATAACTCTGAGCTTTGCTGGTATTTTCAGCTCTACCTTATATAATATCAAAGTATACTATCGTACCACTACGACGCAATCAAAACATCAGCGAAACATTGCGGAACATCATAAAAAAAGCGTGAACAAAGTTATACTATGCACGTATGTACTATTTGATCATCCTGAGCGGTTCTTGCAACATATTTAGTTAAATAACTCTGAGCTTTGCAGGTATTTTCAGCTCTACCTTATATAATATCAAAGTATACTATCTTATCAATACGACGCAATCAAAACCTCAGCGAAACTCTGCGGAACTTCATAACACAGCGTAAACAAAGTTATAATATGCACGTATGTACTGTTTGATCATCCTGAGCGGTTCTTGCTACATATTTAGTTAAATAACTCTGAGCTTTGCAGGTATTTTCAGCTCTACCTTATATAATATCAAAGTATACTATCGTACCACTACGACGCAATCAAAACATCAGCGAAACATTGCGGAACATCATAAAAAAAGCGTGAACAAAGTTATACTATGCACGTATGTAGTATTTGATCATCCTGAGCGGTTCTTGCAACATATTTAGTTAAATAACTCTGAGGTTTGCAGGTAGTAGCAGTTATATCTTATATAATATCATAGTATACTATCTTACCAATACGACGCAATCAAAACATCAGCGACACTTTGCGGAACTTCATAACAAAGCGTAAACAAAGTTATACTGTGCACGTATGTACTATTTGATCATCCTGAGCGGTTCTTGCTGCATATTTAGTTAAATAACTCTGAGCTTTGCAGGTATTTGCAGTTCTAACTTATATAATATCAAACTATACTATCTTATCAATACGACGCCATCAAAACCTCAGCGTAACTTTGCGGAACTTCATAACAAAGCGTAAACAAAGTTATACTATGCACGTATGTACTATTTGATCATCCCTAGCGGTTCTTACTACATATTTTGTTAAATAACTCTGAGGTTTGCATGTAGTTGCAGTTCTATCTTATATAATAACAAAGTATACTATCTAACCAATACGACGCCATCAAAACCTCAGCGTAACTTTGCGGAACTTCATAACAAAGCGTAAACAAAGTTATACTATGCACGTATATACTATTAGATCGTCCTGAGCGGTTCTTGCTACATATTTTGTTATATAACTCTGAGGTGTGCAGGTATTTGCAGTTCTAACTTACCTAATATCAATGTATACAATCTTATCAATACGACGCAATCAAAACATCAGCGACACTTTGCGGAACTTCATAACAAAGCGTAAACAAAGTTATACTGTGCACGTATGTACTATTTGATCATCCTGAGCGGTTCTTGCTGCATATTTAGTTAAATAACTCTGAGCTTTGCAGGTATTTGCAGTTCTAACTTATATAATATCAAAGTATACTATCTTATCAATACGACGCCATCAAAACCTCAGCGTAACTTTGCGGAACTTCATTGCAAAGCGTAAACAAAGTTATACTATGCACGGATGTAACATTTGATCATCTAGAGCGGTTCTTGCTACATATTTAGTTAAATAACTCTGAGTTTTGCACGTAGTTGGAGTTCTATCTTATATAATATCAAAGTATACTATCTTACTAATTGCGACGCAATCAAAACATCAGTGACACTTTGCAGAACTTCATAACAAAGCGTAAACAAAGTTATACTATGCACGTATGTACTATTTGATCATCCTGAGCGGTTCTCGCAACATATTTTGTTAAATAACTCTGAGCTTTGCAGGTATTTGCTGTTCTAACTTATATAATATCAAAGTATACTATCTTATCAATACGACGCAATCAAAACCTCAGCGAAACTCTGCGGAACTTCATAACAAAGCGTGAACAAAGTTATACTATGCACGGATGTACTATTTGATCATCCAGGGCGGTTCTTGCTACATATTTAGTTAAATAACTCTGAGCTTTGCAGGTAGTTGCCGTTCTATCTTACATAATATCAAAGTATTCCACCTTACCAATTGCGACGTAATCAAAACCTCAGCGAAACATTGCGGAACTTCATAACAAAGCGTAAACAAAGTTATACTATGCACGTATGTACTATTTGATCATCCCTAGCGGTTCTTACTACATATTTTGTTAAATAACTCTGAGGTTTGCATGTAGTTGCAGTTCTATCTTATATAATATCAAAGTATTCCACCTTACCAATTGCGACGCAATCAAAACATCAGCGACACTTTGCGGAACTTCATAACAAAGCGTAAACAAAGTTATACTGTGCACGTATGTACTATTTGATCATCCTGAGCGGTTCTTGCTACATATTTAGTTAAATAACTCTGAGGTTTGCATGTAGTTGCAGTTCTAACTTATATAATATCAAAGTATACTATCCTATCAATACGACGCAATCAAAACCTCAGCGAAACTCTGCGGAACTTCATAACAAAGCGTCAACAAAGTTATACTCTGCACGGATGTACTATTTGATCATCCTGAGCGGTTCTTGCAACATATTTTGTTAAATAACTCTGAGGTGTGCAGGATTTGCAGTTCTAACTTATCTAATATCAATGTATACAATCTTATCAATACGACGCAATCAAAACATCAGCGACACTTTGCGGAACTTCATAACAAAGCGTAAACAAAGTTATACTATGCACGGATGTACTATTTGATCATCCTGAGCGGTTCTTGCTACATATTTTGTTATATAACTCTGAGGTGTGCAGGTATTTGCAGTTCTAACTTATATAATATCAAAGTATACTATCGTACCACTACGACGCAATCAAAACATCAGCGAAACATTGCGGAACATCATAAAAAAAGCGTGAACAAAGTTATACTATGCACGTATGTACTATTTGATCATCCTGAGCGGTTCTTGCAACATATTTTGTTAAATAACTCTGAGCTTTGCAGGTATTTGCAGTTCTAACTTATATAATATCAAAGTATACTATCCTATCAATACGACGCAATCAAAACCTCAGCGAAACTCTGCGGAACTTCATAACAAAGCGTCAACAAAGTTATACTCTGCACGGATGTACTATTTGATCATCCTGAGCGGTTCTTGCAACATATTTTGTTAAATAACTCTGAGGTGTGCAGGATTTGCAGTTCTAACTTATCTAATATCAATGTATACAATCTTATCAATACGACGCAATCAAAACATCAGCGACACTTTGCGGAACTTCATAACAAAGCGTAAACAAAGTTATACTATGCACGTATGTACTATTTGATCATCCCTAGCGGTTCTTACTACATATTTAGTTAAATAAGTCTGAGCTTTGCTGGTATTTTCAGCTCTACCTTATATAATATCAAAGTATACTATCGTACCACTACGACGCAATCAAAACATCAGCGAAACATTGCGGAACATCATAAAAAAAGCGTGAACAAAGTTATACTATGCACGTATGTACTATTTGATCATCCTGAGCGGTTCTTGCAACATATTTTGTTAAATAACTCTGAGCTTTGCAGGTATTTGCAGTTCTAACTTATATAATATCAAAGTATACTATCCTATCAATACGACGCAATCAAAACCTCAGCGAAACTCTGCGGAACTTCATAACAAAGCGTAAACAAAGTTATACTATGCACGTATGTACTATTTGATCATCCTGAGCGGTTCTTGCTGCATATTTAGTTAAATAACTCTGAGCTTTGCAGGTATTTGCAGTTCTAACTTATATAATATCAAAGTATACTATCTTATCAATACGACGCCATCAAAACCTCAGCGTAACTTTGCGGAACTTCATTGCAAAGCGTAAACAAAGTTATACTATGCACGGATGTAACATTTGATCATCTAGAGCGGTTCTTGCTACATATTTAGTTAAATAACTCTGAGTTTTGCACGTAGTTGGAGTTCTATCTTATATAATATCAAAGTATACTATCTTACTAATTGCGACGCAATCAAAACATCAGTGACACTTTGCAGAACTTCATAACAAAGCGTAAACAAAGTTATACTATGCACGTATGTACTATTTGATCATCCTGAGCGGTTCTCGCAACATATTTTGTTAAATAACTCTGAGCTTTGCAGGTATTTGCTGTTCTAACTTATATAATATCAAAGTATACTATCTTATCAATACGACGCAATCAAAACCTCAGCGAAACTCTGCGGAACTTCATAACAAAGCGTGAACAAAGTTATACTATGCACGGATGTACTATTTGATCATCCAGGGCGGTTCTTGCTACATATTTAGTTAAATAACTCTGAGCTTTGCAGGTAGTTGCCGTTCTATCTTACATAATATCAAAGTATTCCACCTTACCAATTGCGACGTAATCAAAACCTCAGCGAAACATTGCGGAACTTCATAACAAAGCGTAAACAAAGTTATACTATGCACGTATGTACTATTTGATCATCCCTAGCGGTTCTTACTACATATTTTGTTAAATAACTCTGAGGTTTGCATGTAGTTGCAGTTCTATCTTATATAATATCAAAGTATTCCACCTTACCAATTGCGACGCAATCAAAACATCAGCGACACTTTGCGGAACTTCATAACAAAGCGTAAACAAAGTTATACTGTGCACGTATGTACTATTTGATCATCCTGAGCGGTTCTTGCTACATATTTAGGTAAATAACTCTGAGGTTTGCATGTAGTTGCAGTTCTAACTTATATAATATCACAGTATACTATCCTATCAATACGACGCAATCAAAACCTCAGCGAAACTCTGCGGAACTTCATAACAAAGCGTCAACAAAGTTATACTCTGCACGGATGTACTATTTGATCATCCTGAGCGGTTCTTGCAACATATTTTGTTAAATAACTCTGAGGTGTGCAGGATTTGCAGTTCTAACTTATCTAATATCAATGTATACAATCTTATCAATACGACGCAATCAAAACATCAGCGACACTTTGCGGAACTTCATAACAAAGCGTAAACAAAGTTATACTATGCACGGATGTACTATTTGATCATCCTGAGCGGTTCTTGCTACATATTTTGTTATATAACTCTGAGGTGTGCAGGTATTTGCAGTTCTAACTTATATAATATCAAAGTATACTATCGTACCACTACGACGCAATCAAAACAGCAGCGAAACATTGCGGAACATCATAAAAAAAGCGTGAACAAAGTTATACTATGCACGTATGTACTATTTGATCATCCTGAGCGGTTCTTGCAACATATTTTGTTAAATAACTCTGAGCTTTGCAGGTATTTGCAGTTCTAACTTATATAATATCAAAGTATACTATCCCACCAATACGACGGAATCAAAACCTCAGCGAAACTCTGCGGAACTTCATAACAAAGCGTCAACAAAGTTATACTCTGCACGGATGTACTATTTGATCATCCTGAGCGGTTCTTGCAACATATTTTGTTAAATAACTCTGAGGTGTGCAGGATTTGCAGTTCTAACTTATCTAATATCAATGTATACAATCTTATCAATACGACGCAATCAAAACATCAGCGACACTTTGCGGAACTTCATAACAAAGCGTAAACAAAGTTATACTATGCACGTATGTACTATTTGATCATCCCTAGCGGTTCTTACTACATATTTAGTTAAATAAGTCTGAGCTTTGCTGGTATTTTCAGCTCTACCTTATATAATATCAAAGTATACTATCGTACCACTACGACGCAATCAAAACATCAGCGAAACATTGCGGAACATCATAAAAAAAGCGTGAACAAAGTTATACTATGCACGTATGTACTATTTGATCATCCTGAGCGGTTCTTGCAACATATTTTGTTAAATAACTCTGAGCTTTGCAGGTATTTGCAGTTCTAACTTATATAATATCAAAGTATACTATCCTATCAATACGACGCAATCAAAACCTCAGCGAAACTCTGCGGAACTTCATAACAAAGCGTAAACAAAGTTATACTATGCACGGATGTACTATTTGATCATCCTGAGCGGTTCTTGCTACATATTTTGTTATATAACTCTGAGGTGTGCAGGTATTTGCAGTTCTAACTTATATAATATCAAAGTATACTATCGTACCACTACGACGCAATCAAAACATCAGCGAAACATTGCGGAACATCATAAAAAAAGCGTGAACAAAGTTATACTATGCACGTATGTACTATTTGATCATCCTGAGCGGTTCTTGCAACATATTTTGTTAAATAACTCTGAGCTTTGCAGGTATTTGCAGTTCTAACTTATATAATATCAAAGTATACTATCCTATCAATACGACGCAATCAAAACCTCAGCGAAACTCTGCGGAACTTCATAACAAAGCGTCAACAAAGTTATACTCTGCACGGATGTACTATTTGATCATCCTGAGCGGTTCTTGCAACATATTTTGTTAAATAACTCTGAGGTGTGCAGGATTTGCAGTTCTAACTTATCTAATATCAATGTATACAATCTTATCAATACGACGCAATCAAAACATCAGCGACACTTTGCGGAACTTCATAACAAAGCGTAAACAAAGTTATACTATGCACGTATGTACTATTTGATCATCCCTAGCGGTTCTTACTACATATTTAGTTAAATAACTCTGAGCTTTGCAGGTATTTTCAGCTCTACCTTATATAATATCAAAGTATACTATCGTACCACTACGACGCAATCAAAACATCAGCGAAACATTGCGGAACTTCATAACAAAGCGTAAACAAAGTTATACTATGCACGGATGTACTATTTGATCTTCCTGAGCGGTTCTTGCTACATATTTTGTTATATAACTCTGAGGTGTGCAGGTATTTGCAGTTCTAACTTATATAATATCAAAGTATACTATCGTACCACTACGACGCAATCAAAACATCAGCGAAACATTGCGGAACATCATAAAAAAAGCGTGAACAAAGTTATACTATGCACGTATGTACTATTTGATCATCCTGAGCGGTTCTTGCAACATATTTTGTTAAATAACTCTGAGCTTTGCAGGTATTTGCAGTTCTAACTTATATAATATCAAAGTATACTATCCTATCAATACGACGCAATCAAAACCTCAGCGAAACTCTGCGGAACTTCATAACAAAGCGTCAACAAAGTTATACTCTGCACGGATGTACTATTTGATCATCCTGAGCGGTTCTTGCAACATATTTTGTTAAATAACTCTGAGGTGTGCAGGATTTGCAGTTCTAACTTATCTAATATCAATGTATACAATCTTATCAATACGACGCAATCAAAACATCAGCGACACTTTGCGGAACTTCATAACAAAGCGTAAACAAAGTTATACTATGCACGTATGTACTATTTGATCATCCCTAGCGGTTCTTACTACATATTTAGTTAAATAAGTCTGAGCTTTGCTGGTATTTTCAGCTCTACCTTATATAATATCAAAGTATACTATCGTACCACTACGACGCAATCAAAACATCAGCGAAACATTGCGGAACATCATAAAAAAAGCGTGAACAAAGTTATACTATGCACGTATGTACTATTTGATCATCCTGAGCGGTTCTTGCAACATATTTTGTTAAATAACTCTGAGCTTTGCAGGTATTTGCAGTTCTAACTTATATAATATCAAAGTATACTATCCTATCAATACGACGCAATCAAAACCTCAGCGAAACTCTGCGGAACTTCATAACAAAGCGTCAACAAAGTTATACTATGCACGTATGTACTGTTTGATCATCCTGAGCGGTTCTTGCTACATATTTAGTTAAATAACTCTGAGCTTTGCAGGTATTTTCAGCTCTACCTTATATAATATCAAAGTATACTATCTTATCAATACGACGTAATCAAAACCTCAGCGAAACTCTGCGGAACTTCATAACACAGCGTAAACAAAGTTATAATATGCACGTATGTACTGTTTGATCATCCTGAGCGGTTCTTGCTACATATTTAGTTAAATAACTCTGAGCTTTGCAGGTATTTTCAGCTCTACCTTATATAATATCAAAGTATACTATCGTACCACTACGACGCAATCAAGACATCAGCGAAACATTGCGGAACATCATAAAAAAAGCGTGAACAAAGTTATACTATGCACGTATGTACTATTTGATCATCCTGAGCGGTTCTTGCAACATATTTTGTTAAATAACTCTGAGCTTTGCAGGTATTTTCAGCTGTACCTTATATAATATCAAAGTATACTATCGTACCACTACGACGCAATCAAAACCTCAGCGAAACATTGCGGAACTTCATAACAAAGCGTAAACAAAGTTATACTATGCACGTATGTACTATTTGATCATCCCTAGCGGTTCTTACTACATATTTAGTTAAATAACTCTGAGCTTTGCTGGTATTTTCAGCTCTACCTTATATAATATCAAAGTATACTATCGTACCACTACGACGCAATCAAAACATCAGCGAAACATTGCGGAACATCATAAAAAAAGCGTGAACAAAGTTATACTATGCACATATGTACTATTTGATCATCCTGAGCGGTTCTTGCAACATATTTTGTTAAATAACTCTGAGCTTTGCAGGTATTTGCAGTTCTAACTTATATAATATCAAAGTATACTATCCTATCAATACGACGCAATCAAAACCATAGCGAAACTCTGCGGAACTTCATAACAAAGCGTCAACAAAGTTATACTATGCACGTATGTACTGTTTGATCATCCTGAGCGGTTCTTGCTACATATTTAGTTAAATAACTCTGAGCTTTGCAGGTATTTTCAGCTCTACCTTATATAATATCAAAGTATACTATCGTACCACTACGACGCAATCAAAACATCAGCGAAACATTGCGGAACATCATAAAAAAAGCGTGAACAAAGTTATACTATGAACGTATGTACTATTTGATCATCCTGAGCGGTTCTTGCAACATATTTAGTTAAATAACTCTGAGTTTTGCACGTAGTTGGAGTTCTATCTTATATAATATCAAAGTATACTATCTTACTAATTGCGACGCAATCAAAACATCAGTGACACTTTGCAGAACTTCATAACAAAGCGTAAACAAAGTTATACTATGCACGTATGTACTATTTGATCATCCTGAGCGGTTCCTGCTGCATATTTAGTTAAATAAGTCTGAGGTTTGCATGTAGTTGCAGTTCTAACTTATATAATATCAAAGTATTCCACCTTACCAATTGCGACGCAATCAAAACCTCAGCGAAACATTGCGGAACTTCATAACAAAGCGTAAACAAAGTTATAATATGCACGTATGTACTATTTGATCATCCCTAGCGGTTCTTACTACATATTTTGTTAAATAACTCTCAGGTTTGCATGTAGTTGCAGTTCTATCTTACATAATATCAAAGTATACTATCTAACCAATACGACGCCATCAAAACCTCAGCGTAACTTTGCGGAACTTCATAACAAAGCGTAAACAAAGTTATACTATGCACGGATATACTATTAGATCGTCCTGAGCGGTTCTTGCTACATATTTTGTTATATAACTCTGAGGTGTGCAGGTATTTGCAGTTCTAACTTACCTAATATCAATGTATACAATCTTATCAATACGACGCAATCAAAACATCAGCGACACTTTGCGGAACTTCATAACAAAGCGTAAACAAAGTTATACTGTGCACGTATGTACTATTTGATCATCCTGAGCGGTTCTTGCTGCATATTTAGTTAAATAACTCTGAGCTTTGCAGGTATTTGCAGTTCTAACTTATATAATATCAAAGTATACTATCTTATCAATACGACGCCATCAAAACCTCAGCGTAACTTTGCGGAACTTCATAACAAAGCGTAAACAAAGTTATACTATGCACGGATGTACTATTTGATCATCCTGAGCAGTTCTTGCAACATATTTTGTTAAATAACTCTGAGTTTTGCACGTAGTTGAAGTTCTATCTTATATAATATCAAAGTATACTATCTTATCAATACGACGCAATCAAAACCTCAGCGAAACTCTGCGGAACTTCATAACAAAGCGTGAACAAAGTTATACTATGCACGGATGTACTATTTGATCATCCAGGGCGGTTCTTGCTACATATTTAGTTAAATAACTCTGAGCTTTGCAGGTATTTGCAGTTCTAACTTATATAATATCAAAGTATACTATCTTATCAATACGACGCAATCAAAACCTCAGCGAAACTTTGCGGAACTTCATAACAAAGCGTGAACAAAGTTATACTATGCACGGATGTACTATTTGATTATCCTGAGCGGTTCTTGCTGCATATTTTGTTAAATAACTCTGAGGTTTGCATGTAGTTGCAGTTCTATCTTATATAATATCAAAGTATTCCACCTTACCAATTGCGACGCAATCAAAACCTCAGCGTAACTTTGCGGAACTTCATAACAAAGCGTAAACAAAGTTATACTATGCACGTATGTACTATTTGATCATCCTGAGCGGTTCCTGCTGCATATTTAGTTAAATAAGTCTGAGGTTTGCATGTAGTTGCAGTTCTAACTTATATAATATCAAAGTATTCCACCTTACCAATTGCGACGCAATCAAAACCTCAGCGAAACATTGCGGAACTTCATAACAAAGCGTAAACAAAGTTATACTATGCACGTATGTACTATTTGATCATCCCTAGCGGTTCTTACTACATATTTTGTTAAATAACTCTCAGGTTTGCATGTAGTTGCAGTTCTATCTTACATAATATCAAAGTATACTATCTAACCAATACGACGCCATCAAAACCTCAGCGTAACTTTGCGGAACTTCATAACAAAGCGTAAACAAAGTTATACTATGCACGGATATACTATTAGATCGTCCTGAGCGGTTCTTGCTACATATTTTGTTATATAACTCTGAGGTGTGCAGGTATTTGCAGTTCTAACTTACCTAATATCAATGTATACAATCTTATCAATACGACGCAATCAAAACATCAGCGACACTTTGCGGAACTTCATAACAAAGCGTAAACAAAGTTATACTGTGCACGTATGTACTATTTGATCATCCTGAGCGGTTCTTGCTGCATATTTAGTTAAATAACTCTGAGCTTTGCAGGTATTTGCAGTTCTAACTTATATAATATCAAAGTATACTATCTTATCAATACGACGCAATCAAAACATCAGCGACACTTTGCGGAACTTCATAACAAAGCGTAAACAAAGTTATACTGTGCACGTATGTACTATTTGATCATCCTGAGCGGTTCTTGCTGCATATTTAGTTAAATAACTCTGAGCTTTGCAGGTATTTGCAGTTCTAACTTATATAATATCAAAGTATACTATCTAACCAATACGACGCCATCAAAACCTCAGCGTAACTTTGCGGAACTTCATAACAAAGCGTAAACAAAGTTATACTATACACGAATATACTATTAGATCTTCCTGAGCGGTTCTTGCAACATATTTAGTTAAATAAGTCTGAGGTTTGCATGTAGTTGCAGTTCTAACTTATCTAATATCAATGTATACTATCTTATCAATACGACGCAATCAAAACATCAGCGAAACTTTGCGGAACTTCATAAAAAAAGCGTGAACAAAGTTATACTATGCACGTATGTACTATTTGATCATCCTGAGCGTATCTTGCTACATATTTAGTTAAATAACTCTGAGCTTTGCAGGTATTTGCAGTTCTAACTTATATAATATCAGAGTATACTATCTTATCAATACGACGCAATCAAAACCTCAGCGAAACTCTGCGGAACTTCATAACACAGCGTAAACAAAGTTATACTATGCACGTATGTACTGTTTGATCATCTTGAGCGGTTCTTGCTACATATTTAGTTAAATAACTCTGAGCTTTGCAGGTATTTTCAGGTCTACCTTATATAATATCAAAGTATACTATCGTACCACTACGACGCAATCAAAACATCAGCGAAACATTGCGGAACATCATAAAAAAAGCGTGAACAAAGTTATACTATGCACGTATGTACTATTTGATCATCCTGAGCGGTTCTTGCAACATATTTTGTTAAATAACTCTGAGCTTTGCAGGTATTTGCAGTTCTAACTTATATAATATCAAAGTATACTATCTAACCAATACGACGCCATCAAAACCTCAGCGTAACTTTGCGGAACTTCATAACAAAGCGTAAACAAAGTTATACTGTGCACGTATGTACTATTTGATCATCCTGAGCTGTTCTTGCTGCGTATTTAGTTAAATAACTCTGAGGTTTGCATGCAGTTGCAGTTCTAACTTATATAATATCAAAGTATACTATCTTATCAATACGACGCAATCAAAACCTCAGCGAAACTCTGCGGAACTTCATAACAAAGCGTAAACAAAGTTATACTATGCACGGATGTAGTATTTGATCATCTAGAGCGGTTCTTGCTACATATTTAGTTAAATAACTCTGAGGTTTGCATGTAGTTGCAGTTCTATCTTATATAATATCAAAGTATTCCACCTTACCAATTGCGACAAAATCAAAACCTCAACGAAACATTGCGGAACTTCATAACAAAGCGTAAACAAAGTTATACTATGCACGTATGTACTATTTGATCATCCCTAGCGGTTCTTACTACATATTTTGTTAAATAACTCTGACGTTTGCATGTAGTTGCAGTTCTATCTTACATAATATCAAAGTATTCCACCTTACCAATTGCGACGCAATCAAAACCTCAACGAAACATTGCGGAACTTCATAACAAAGCGTAAACAAAGTTATACTATGCACGTATGTACTATTTGATCATCCCTAGCGGTTCTTACTACATATTTTGTTAAATAACTCTGAGGTTTGCATGTAGTTGCAGTTCTATCTTATATAATATCAAAGTATTCCACCTTCCCAATTGCGCCGCAATCAAAACCTCAGCGTAACTTTGCGGAACTTCATAACAAAGCGTAAACAAAGTTATACTATGCACGGATATACTATTAGATCTTCCTGAGCGGTTCTTGCTACATATTTTGTTATATAACTCTGAGGTGTGCAGGTATTTGCAGTTCTAACTTATCTAATATCAAAGTATACTATCTTATCAATTGCGACGCAATCAAAACCTCAACGAAACATTGCGGAACTTCATAACAAAGCGTAAACAAAGTTATACTATGCACGGATGTATTATTTGATCATCCAGAGCGGTTTTTGCTACATATTTAGTTAAACAACTCTGAGGTTTGCAGGTAGTTGCAGTTATATCTTATATAATATCATAGTACACTATCTTACCAATACGACGCAATCAAAACATCAGCGACACTTTGCGGAACTTCATAACAAAGCGTAAACAAAGTTATACTGTGCACGTATGTACTATTTGATCATCCTGAGCGGTTCTTGCTGCATATTTAGTTAAATAACTCTGAGCTTTGCAGGTATTTGCTGTTCTAACTTATATAATATCAAAGTATACTATCTTATCAATACGACGCAATCAAAACCGCAGCGAAACTCTGCGGAACTTCATAACAAAGCGTAAACAAAGTTATACTATGCACGTATTTACTATTTGATCATCCCTAGCGGTTCTTACTACATATTTTGTTAAATAACTCTGAGGTTTGCAGGTATTTGCAGTTCTAACTTATATAATATCAAAGTATACTATCTTATCAATACGACGCAATCAAAACCTCAGCGAAACTCTGCGGAACTTCATAACAAAGCGTGAACAAAGTTATACTATGCACGGATGTACTATTTGATCATCCTGAGCGGTTCTTGCTGCATATTTAGTTAAATAACTCTGAGCTTTGCAGGTATTTGCAGTTCTAACTTATATAATATCAAAGTATACTATCTTATCAATACGACGCCATCAAAACCTCAGCGTAACTTTGCGGAACTTCATAACAAAGCGTAAACAAAGTTATACTATGCACGTATGTACTATTTGATCATCCCTAGCGGTTCTTACTACATATTTTGTTAAATAACTCTGAGGTTTGCATGTAGTTGCAGTTCTATCTTATATAATATCAAAGTATTCCACCTTACCAATTGCGACGCAATCAAAACCTCAGCGTAACTTTGCGGAACTTCATAACAAAGCGTAAACAAAGTTATACTATGCACGGATATACTATTAGATCTTCCTGAGCGGTTCTTGCTACATATTTTGTTATATAACCCTAAGGTGTGCAGGTATTTGCAGTTCTAACTTATCTAATACCAATGTATACAATCTTATCAATACGACGCAATCAAAACATCAGCGACACTTTGCGGAACTTCATAACAAAGCGTAAACAAAGTTATACTATGCACGTATGTACTATTTGATCATCCTGAGCGGTTCTTGCAACATATTTAGTTAAATAAGTCTGAGGTTTGCATGTAGTTGCAGTTCTATCTTATATAATATCAAAGTATTCCACCTTACCAATTGCGACAAAATCAAAACCTCAACGAAACATTGCGGAACTTCATAACAAAGCGTAAACAAAGTTATACTATGCACGGATGTAGTATTTGATCATCTAGAGCGGTTCTTGCTACATATTTAGTTAAATAACTCTGAGGTTTGCATGTAGTTGCAGTTCTATCTTATATAATATCAAAGTATTCCACCTTACCAATTGCGACAAAATCAAAACCTCAACGAAACATTGCGGAACTTCATAACAAAGCGTAAACAAAGTTATACTATGCACGTATGTACTATTTGATCATCCCTAGCGGTTCTTACTACATATTTTGTTAAATAACTCTGACGTTTGCATGTAGTTGCAGTTCTATCTTACATAATATCAAAGTATTCCACCTTACCAATTGCGACGCAATCAAAACCTCAACGAAACATTGCGGAACTTCATAACAAAGCGTAAACAAAGTTATACTATGCACGTATGTACTATTTGATCATCCCTAGCGGTTCTTACTACATATTTTGTTAAATAACTCTGAGGTTTGCATGTAGTTGCAGTTCTATCTTATATAATATCAAAGTATTCCACCTTCCCAATTGCGCCGCAATCAAAACCTCAGCGTAACTTTGCGGAACTTCATAACAAAGCGTAAACAAAGTTATACTATGCACGGATATACTATTAGATCTTCCTGAGCGGTTCTTGCTACATATTTTGTTATATAACTCTGAGGTGTGCAGGTATTTGCAGTTCTAACTTATCTAATATCAAAGTATACTATCTTATCAATTGCGACGCAATCAAAACCTCAACGAAACATTGCGGATCTTCATAACAAAGCGTAAACAAAGTTATACTATGCACGGATGTATTATTTGATCATCCAGAGCGGTTTTTGCTACATATTTAGTTAAACAACTCTGAGGTTTGCAGGTAGTTGCAGTTATATCTTATATAATATCATAGTACACTATCTTACCAATACGACGCAATCAAAACCTCAGCGAAACTCTGCGGAACTTCATAACAAAGCGTAAACAAAGTTATACTATGCACGGATGTAGTATTTGATCATCTAGAGCAGTTCTTGCTACATATTTAGTTAAATAACTCTGAGGTTTGCATGTAGTTGCAGTTCTATCTTATATAATATCAAAGTATTCCACCTTACCAATTGCGACGAAATCAAAACCTCAACGAAACATTGCGGAACTTCATAACAAAGCGTAAACAAAGTTATACTATGCACGTATGTACTATTTGATCATCCCTAGCGGTTCTTACTACATATTTTGTTAAATAACTCTGACGTTTGCATGTAGTTGCAGTTCTATCTTACATAATATCAAAGTATTCCACCTTACCAATTGCGACGCAATCAAAACCTCAACGAAACATTGCGGAACTTCATAACAAAGCGTAAACAAAGTTATACTATGCACGTATGTACTATTTGATCATCCCTAGCGGTTCTTACTACATATTTTGTTAAATAACTCTGAGGTTTGCATGTAGTTGCAGTTCTATCTTATATAATATCAAAGTATTCCACCTTCCCAATTGCGCCGCAATCAAAACCTCAGCGTAACTTTGCGGAACTTCATAACAAAGCGTAAACAAAGTTATACTATGCACGGATATACTATTAGATCTTCCTGAGCGGTTCTTGCTACATATTTTGTTATATAACTCTGAGGTGTGCAGGTATTTGCAGTTCTAACTTATCTAATATCAAAGTATACTATCTTATCAATTGCGACGCAATCATAACCTCAACGAAACATTGCGGAACTTCATAACAAAGCGTAAACAAAGTTATACTATGCACGGATGTATTATTTGATCATCCAGAGCGGTTTTTGCTACATATTTAGTTAAACAACTCTGAGGTTTGCAGGTAGTTGCAGTTATATCTTATATAATATCATAGTATACTATCTTACCAATACGACGCAATCAAAACATCAGCGACACTTTGCGGAACTTCATAACAAAGTGTAAACAAAGTTATACTGTGCACGTATGTACTATTTGATCATCCTGAGCGGTTCTTGCTGCATATTTAGTTAAATAACTCTGAGCTTTGCAGGTATTTGCTGTTCTAACTTATATAATATCAAAGTATACTATCTTATCAATACGACGCAATCAAAACCGCAGCGAAACTCTGCGGAACTTCATAACAAAGCGTAAACAAAGTTATACTATGCACGTATGTACTATTTGATCATCCCTAGCGGTTCTTACTACATATTTTGTTAAATAACTCTGAGGTTTGCATGTAGTTGCAGTTCTATCTTATATAATATCAAAGTATTCCACCTTACCAATTGCGACGCAATCAAAACCTCAGCGTAACTTTGCGGAACTTCATAACAAAGCGTAAACAAAGTTATACTATGCACGGATATACTATTAGATCTTCCTGAGCGGTTCTTGCTACATATTTTGTTATATAACCCTAAGGTGTGCAGGTATTTGCAGTTCTAACTTATCTAATACCAATGTATACAATCTTATCAATACGACGCAATCAAAACATCAGCGACACTTTGCGGAACTTCATAACAAAGCGTAAACAAAGTTATACTATGCACGTATGTACTATTTGATCATCCTGAGCGGTTCTTGCAACATATTTAGTTAAATAAGTCTGAGGTTTGCATGTAGTTGCAGTTCTAACTTATCTAATATCAATGTATACTATCTTATCAATACGACGCAATCAAAACATCAGCGAAACTTTGCGGAACTTCATAAAAAAAGCGTGAACAAAGTTATACTATGCACGTATGTACTATTTGATCATCCTGAGCGGTTCTTGCAACATATTTAGTTAAATAAGTCTGAGGTTTGCAAGTAGTTGCAGTTCTAACTTATCTAATATCAATGTATACTATCTTATCAATACGACGCAATCAAAACATCAGCGAAACTTTGCGGAACTTCATAAAAAAAGCGTGAACAAAGTTATACTATGCACGTATGTACTATTTGATCATCCTGAGCGTATCTTGCTACATATTTAGTTAAATAACTCTGAGCTTTGCAGGTATTTGCAGTTCTAACTTATATAATATCAGAGTATACTATCTTATCAATACGACGCAATCAAAACCTCAGCGAAACTCTGCGGAACTTCATAACACAGCGTAAACAAAGTTATACTATGCACGTATGTACTGTTTGATCATCTTGAGCGGTTCTTGCTACATATTTAGTTAAATAACTCTGAGCTTTGCAGGTATTTTCAGGTCTACCTTATATAATATCATAGTATACTATCGTACCACTACGACGCAATCAAAACATCAGCGAAACATTGCGGAACATCATAAAAAAAGCGTGAACAAAGTTATACTATGCACGTATGTACTATTTGATCATCCTGAGCGGTTCTTGCAACATATTTTGTTAAATAACTCTGAGCTTTGCAGGTATTTGCAGTTCTAACTTATATAATATCAAAGTATACTATCTAACCAATACGACGCCATCAAAACCTCAGCGTAACTTTGCGGAACTTCATAACAAAGCGTAAACAAAGTTATACTATGCACGTATGTACTATTTGATCATCCCTAGCGGTTCTTACTACATATTTTGTTAAATAACTCTGACGTTTGCATGTAGTTGCAGTTCTATCTTACATAATATCAAAGTATTCCACCTTACCAATTGCGACGCAATCAAAACCTCAACGAAACATTGCGGAACTTCATAACAAAGCGTAAACAAAGTTATACTATGCACGTATGTACTATTTGATCATCCCTAGCGGTTCTTACTACATATTTTGTTAAATAACTCTGAGGTTTGCATGTAGTTGCAGTTCTATCTTATATAATATCAAAGTATTCCACCTTCCCAATTGCGCCGCAATCAAAACCTCAGCGTAACTTTGCGGAACTTCATAACAAAGCGTAAACAAAGTTATACTATGCACGGATATACTATTAGATCTTCCTGAGCGGTTCTTGCTACATATTTTGTTATATAACTCTGAGGTGTGCAGGTATTTGCAGTTCTAACTTATCTAATATCAAAGTATACTATCTTATCAATTGCGACGCAATCAAAACCTCAACGAAACATTGCGGAACTTCATAACAAAGCGTAAACAAAGTTATACTATGCACGGATGTATTATTTGATCATCCAGAGCGGTTTTTGCTACATATTTAGTTAAACAACTCTGAGGTTTGCAGGTAGTTGCAGTTATATCTTATATAATATCATAGTATACTATCTTACCAATACGACGCAATCAAAACATCAGCGACACTTTGCGGAACTTCATAACAAAGCGTAAACAAAGTTATACTGTGCACGTATGTACTATTTGATCATCCTGAGCGGTTCTTGCTGCATATTTAGTTAAATAACTCTGAGCTTTGCAGGTATTTGCAGTTCTAACTTATATAATATCAAAGTATACTATCTTATCAATACGACGCAATCAAAACCGCAGCGAAACTCTGCGGAACTTCATAACAAAGCGTAAACAAAGTTATACTATGCACGTATGTACTATTTGATCATCCCTAGCGGTTCTTACTACATATTTTGTTAAATAACTCTGAGGTTTGCAGGTATTTGCAGTTCTAACTTATATAATATCAAAGTATACTATCTTATCAATACGACGCAATCAAAACCTCAGCGAAACTCTGCGGAACTTCATAACAAAGCGTGAACAAAGTTATACTATGCACGGATGTACTATTTGATCATCCTGAGCGGTTCTTGCTGCATATTTAGTTAAATAACTCTGAGCTTTGCAGGTATTTGCAGTTCTAACTTATATAATATCAAAGTATACTATCTTATCAATACGACGCCATCAAAACCTCAGCGTAACTTTGCGGAACTTCATAACAAAGCGTCAACAAAGTTATATATGCACGGATGTACTATTTGATCATCCTGAGCTGTTCTTGCTACATATTTAGTTAAATAACTCTGAGCTTTGCAGGTATTTTCAGTTCTACCTTATATTATATCATAGTATACTATCTTACCAATACGACGCAATCAAAACATCAGTGACACTTTGCAGAACTTCATAACAAAGCGTAAACAAAGTTATACTATGCACGTATGTACTATTTGATCATCCTGAGCGGTTCTTGCAACATATTTTGTTAAATAACTCTGCGCTTTGCAGGTATTTGCAGTTCTACCTTATATAATATCATAGTATACTATCTTATCAATACGACGCAATCAAAACCTCAGCGAAACTCTGCGGAACTTCATAACAAAGCGTGAACTATGCACGGATGTACTATTTGATCATCCAGGGCGGTTCTTGCTACATATTTAGTTAAATAACTCTGAGCTTTGCAGGTAGTTGCAGTTCTATCTTACATAATATCAAAGTATTCCACCTTACCAATTGCGACGCAATCAAAACCTCAGCTAAACATTGCGGAACTTCATAACAAAGCGTCAACAAAGTTATACTATGCACGTATGTACTATTTGATCATCCCTAGCGGTTCTTACTACATATTTAGTTGAATAACTCTGAGCTTTGCAGGTATTTGCAGTTCTAACTTATATAATATCAAAGTATACTATCTTATCAATACGACGCCATCAAAACCTCAGCGTAACTTTGCGGAACTTCATAACAAAGCGTAAACAAAGTTATACTATGCACGTATGTACTGTTTGATCATCTTGAGCGGTTCTTGCTACATATTTAGTTAAATAACTCTGAGCTTTGCAGGTATTTTCAGGTCTACCTTATATAATATCAAAGTATACTATCGTACCACTACGACGCAATCAAAACATCAGCGAAACATTGCGGAACATCATAAAAAAAGCGTGAACAAAGTTATACTATGCACGTATGTACTATTTGATCATCCTGAGCGGTTCTTGCAACATATTTTGTTAAATAACTCTGAGCTTTGCAGGTATTTGCAGTTCTAACTTATATAATATCAAAGTATACTATCCTATCAATACGACGCAATCAAAACCTCAGCGAAACTCTGCGGAACTTCATAACAAAGCGTCAACAAAGTTATACTCTGCACGGATGTACTATTTGATCATCCTGAGCGGTTCTTGCAACATATTTTGTTAAATAACTCTGAGGTGTGCAGGATTTGCAGTTCTAACTTATCTAATATCAATGTATACAATCTTATCAATACGACGCAATCAAAACATCAGCGACACTTTGCGGAACTTCATAACAAAGCGAAAACAAAGTTATACTATGCACGTATGTACTATTTGATCATCCCTAGCGGTTCTTACTACATATTTAGTTGAATAACTCTGAGCTTTGCAGGTATTTGCAGTTCTAACTTATATAATATCAAAGTATACTATCTTATCAATACGACGCCATCAAAACCTCAGCGTAACTTTGCGGAACTTCATAACAAAGCGTAAACAAAGTTATACTATGCACGTATGTACTGTTTGATCATCTTGAGCGGTTCTTGCTACATATTTTGTTAAATAACTCTGAGCTTTGCAGGTATTTTCAGGTCTACCTTATATAATATCAAAGTATACTATCGTACCACTACGACGCAATCAAAACATCAGCGAAACATTGCGGAACATCATAAAAAAAGCGTGAACAAAGTTATACTATGCACGTATGTACTATTTGATCATCCTGAGCGGTTCTTGCAACATATTTTGTTAAATAACTCTGAGCTTTGCAGGTATTTGCAGTTCTAACTTATATAATATCAAAGTATACTATCCTATCAATACGACGCAATCAAAACCTCAGCGAAACTCTGCGGAACTTCATAACAAAGGGTAAACAAAGTTATACTGTGCACGTATGTACTATTTGATCATCCTGAGCGGTTCTTGCTGCATATTTAGTTGAATAACTCTGAGCTTTGCAGGTATTTGCAGTTCTAACTTATATAATATCAAAGTATACTCTCTTATCAATACGACGCCATCAAAACCTCAGCGTAACTTTGCGGAACTTCATAACAAAGCGTAAACAAAGTTATACTATGCACGGATGTACTATTTGATCATACTGAGCGGTTCTTGCAACATATTTTGTTAAATAACTCTGAGTTTTGCACGTAGTTGGAGTTCTATCTTATATAATATCAAAGTATACTATCTTATCAATACGACGCAATCAAAACCTCAGCGAAACTCTGCGGAACTTCATAACAAAGCGTGAACAAAGTTATACTATGCACGGATGTACTATTTGATCATCCAGGGCGGTTCTTGCTACATATTTAGTTAAATAACTCTGAGCTTTGCAGGTAGTTGCAGTTCTATCTTACATAATATCAAAGTATTCCACCTTACCAATTGCGACGCAATCAAAACCTCAACGAAACATTGCGGAATTTCATAACAAAGCGTAAACAAAGTTATACTATGCACGTATGTACTATTTGATCATCCCTAGCGGTTCTTACTACATATTTTGTTAAATAACTCTGAGGTTTGCATGTAGTTGCAGTTCTATCTTATATAATATCAAAGTATTCCACCTTACCAATTGCGACGCAATCAAAACCTCAACGAAACATTGCGGAACTTCATAACAAAGCGTAAACAAAGTTATACTATGCACGTATGTACTATTTGATCATCCCTAGCGGTTCTTACTACATATTTTGTTAAATAACTCTGACGTTTGCATGTAGTTGCAGTTCTATCTTACATAATATCAAAGTATTCCACCTTACCAATTGCGACGCAATCAAAACCTCAACGAAACATTGCGGAACTTCATAACAAAGCGTAAACAAAGTTATACTATGCACGTATGTACTATTTGATCATCCCTAGCGGTTCTTACTACATATTTTGTTAAATAACTCTGAGGTTTGCATGTTGTTGCAGTTCTATCTTATATAATATCAAAGTATTCCACCTTCCCAATTGCGACGCAATCAAAACCTCAGCGTAACTTTGCGGACTTCATAACAAAGCGTAAACAAAGTTATACTATGCACGGATATACTATTAGATCTTCCTGAGCGGTTCTTGCTACATATTTTGTTATATAACTCTGAGGTGTGCAGGTATTTGCAGTTCTAACTTATCTAATATCAAAGTATACTATCTTATCAATACGACGCAATCAAAACCTCAGCGAAACTCTGCGGAACTTCATAACAAAGCGTGAACAAAGTTATACTATGCACGGATGTACTATTTGATCATCCAGAGCGGTTCTTGCTACATATTTAGTTAAATAACTCTGAGCTTTGCAGGTAGTTGCAGTTCTATCTTACATAATATCCAAGTATTCCACCTTACCAATTGCGACGCAATCAAAACCTCAGCGAAACATTGCGGAACTTCATAACAAAGCGTAAACAAAGTTATACTATGCACGTATGTACTATTTGATCATCCTGAGCGGTTCTTGCTGCATATTTAGTTAAATAAATCTGAGTTTTGCACGTAGTTGGAGTACTATCTTATATAATATCAAAGTATACTATCTTACTAATTGCGACGCAATCAAAACATCAGTGACACTTTGCAGAACTTCATAACAAAGCGTAAACAAAGTTATACTATGCACGTATGTACTATTTGATCATCCTGAGCGGTTCTTGCAACATATTTTGTTAAATAACTCTGAGCTTTGCAGGTATTTGCTGTTCTAACTTATATAATATCAAAGTATACTATCTTATCAATACGACGCAATCAAAACCTCAGCGACACTTTGCGGAACTTCATAACAAAGCGTAAACAAAGTTATACTGTGCACGTATGTACTATTTGATCATCCTGAGCGGTTCTTGCTGCATATTTAGTTAAATAACTCTGAGCTTTGCAGGTATTTGCAGTTCTAACTTATATAATATCAAAGTATACTATCTTATCAATACGACGCCATCAAAACCTCAGCGTAACTTTGCGGAACTTCATAACAAAGCGTAAACAAAGTTATACTATGCACGTATGTACTATTTGATCATCCTGAGCGGTTCTTGCTGCATATTTAGTTAAATAACTCTGAGCTTTGCAGGTATTTGCAGTTCTAACTTTTATAATATCAAAGTATACTATCTTATCAATACGACGCAATCAAAACCTCAGCGAAACTCTGCGGAACTTCATAACAAAGCGTGAACAAAGTTATACTATGCACGGATGTACTATTTGATCATCCAGAGCGGTTCTTGCTACATATTTAGTTAAATAACTCTGAGCTTTGCAGGTAGTTGCAGTTCTTTCTTACATAATATCAAAGTATTCCACCTTACCAATTGCGACGCAATCAAAACCTCATCGAAACATTGCGGAACTTCATAACAAAGCGTAAACAAAGTTATACTATGCACGTATGTACTATTTGATCATCCCTAGCGGTTCTTACTACATATTTTGTTAAATAACTCTGACGTTTGCATGTAGTTGCAGTTCTATCTTATATAATATCCAAGTATTCCACCTTACCAATTGCGACGCAATCAAAACCTCAGCGAAACATTGCGGAACTTGATAACAAAGCGTAAACAAAGTTATACTATGCACGTATGTACTATTTGATCATCCCTAGCGGTTCTTACTACATATTTTGTTAAATAACTCTGAGGTTTGCATGTAGTTGCAGTTCTATCTTATATAATATCAAAGTATACTATCTAACCAATACGACGCCATCAAAACCTCAGCGTAACTTTGCGGAACTTCATAACAAAGCGTAAACAAAGTTATACTATGCACGGATATACTATTAGATCGTCCTGAGCGGTTCTTGCTACATATTTTGTTATATAACTCTGAGGTGTGCAGGTATTTGCAGTTCTAACTTACCTAATATCAATGTATACAATCTTATCAATACGACGCAATCAAAACATCAGCGACACTTTGCGGAACTTCATAACAAAGCGTAAACAAAGTTATACTGTGCACGTATGTACTATTTGATCATCCTGAGCGGTTCTTGCTGCATATTTAGTTAAATAACTCTGAGCTTTGCAGGTAGCTGCAGTTCTTTCTTACATAATATCAAAGTATTCCACCTTACCAATTGCGACGCAATCAAAACCTCAACGAAACATTGCGGAACTTCATAACAAAGCGTAAACAAAGTTATACTATGCACGTATGTACTATTTGATCATCCTGAGCGTATCTTGCTACATATTTAGTTAAATAACTCTGAGCTTTGCAGGTATTTGCAGTTCTAACTTATATAATATCAAAGTATACTATCCTATCAATACGACGCAATCAAAACCTCAGCGAAACTCTGCGGAACTTCATAACAAAGCGTCAACAAAGTTATACTATGCACGGATGTACTATTTGATCATCCTGAGCGGTTCTAGCTACATATTTAGTTAAATAACTCTGAGCTTTGCAGGTATTTTCAGTTCTACCTTATATAATATCATAGTATACTATCTTACCAATACGACGCAATCAAAACATCAGTGACACTTTGCAGAACTTCATAACAAAGCGTAAACAAAGTTATACTATGCACGTATGTACTATTTGATCATCCTGAGCGGTTCTTGCAACATATTTTGTTAAATAACTCTGAGGTGTGCAGGATTTGCAGTTCTAACTTATCTAATATCAATGTATACAATCTTATCAATACGACGCAATCAAAACATCAGCGACACTTTGCGGAACTTCATAACAAAGAGTAAACAAAGTTATACTATGCACGTATGTACTATTTGATCATCCTGAGCGGTTCTTGAAACATATTTTGTTAAATAACTCTGAGCTTTGCAGGTATTTGTAGTTCTACCTATATAATATCATAGTATACTATCTTACCAATACGACGCAATCAAAACATCAGTGACACTTTGCGGAACTTCATAACAAAGCGTAAACAAAGTTATACTATGCACGGATATACTATTAGATCTTCCTGAGCGGTGCTTGCTACAGATTTTGTTATATAACACTGAGGTGTGCAGGTATTTGCAGTTCTAACTTATCTAATATCATAGTATACTATCTTACCAATACGACGCAATCAAAACATCAGTGACACTTTGCGGAACATCATAAAAAAAGCGTGAACAAAGTTATACTATGCACGTATGTACTATTTGATCATCCTGAGCGGTTCTTGCAACATATTTTGTTAAATAACTCTGAGCTTTGCAGGTATTTGCAGTTCTATCTTATATAATATCAAAGTATTCCACCTTACCAATTGCGACGCAATCAAAACCTCAGCGAAACTCTGCGGAACTTCATAACAAAGCGTAAACAAAGTTATACTATGCACGTATGTACTATTTGAGCATCCTGAGCGGTTCCTGCTGCATATTTAGTTAAATAAGTCTGAGGTTTGCATGTAGTTGCAGTTCTAACTTATATAATATCAAAGTATTCCACCTTACCAATTGCGACGCAATCAAAACCTCAGCGAAACATTGCGGAACTTCATAACAAAGCGTAAACAAAGTTATACTATGCACGGATATACTATTAGATCTTCCTGAGCGGTTCTTGCTACAGATTTTGTTATATAACACTGAGGTGTGCAGGTATTTGCAGTTCTAACTTATCTAATATCAATGTATACAATCTTATCAATACGACGCAATCAAAACATCAGCGACACTTTGCGGAACTTCATAACAAAGCGTAAACAAAGTTATACTGTGCACGTATGTACTATTTGATCATCCTGAGCGGTTCTTGCTGCGTATTTAGTTAAATAACTCTGAGCATTGCAGGTATTTGCAGTTCTAACTTATATAATATCAAAGTATACTGTCCTATCAATACGACGCAATCAAAACCTCAGCGAAACTCTGCGGAACTTCATAACAAAGCGTAAACAAAGTTATACTATGCACGTATGTACTGTTTGATCATCTTGAGCGGTTCTTGCAACATATTTTGTTAAATAACTCTGAGCATTGCAGGTATTTGCAGTTCTAACTTATCTAATATCAATGTATACAATCTTATCAATACGACGCAATCAAAACATCAGCGACACTTTGCGGAACTTCATAACAAAGCGTAAACAAAGTTATACTAAGCACGTATGTACTATTTGATCATCCTGAGCGGTTCTTGAAACATATTTTGTTAAATAACTCTGAGCTTTGCAGGTATTTGCAGTTCTACCTATATAATATCATAGTATACTATCTTACCAATACGACGCAATCAAAACATCAGTGACACTTTGCGGAACATCATAAAAAAGGCGTGAACAAAGTTATACTATGCACGTATGTACTATTTGATCATCCTGAGCGGTTCTTGAAACATATTTTGTTAAATAACTCTGAGCTTTGCAGGTATTTTCAGTTCTACCTTATATAATATCATAGTATACTATCTTACCAATACGACGCAATCAAAACATCAGTGACACTTTGCAGAACTTCATAACAAAGCGTAAACAAAGTTATACTATGCACGTATGTACTATTTGATCATCCTGAGCGGTTCTTGCAACATATTTTGTTAAATAACTCTGAGGTGTGCAGGATTTGCAGTTCTAACTTATTTAATATCAATGTATACAATCTTATCAATACGACGCAATCAAAACATCAGCGACACTTTGCGGAACTTCATAACAAAGTGTAAACAAAGTTATACTGTGCACGTATGTACTATTTGATCATCCTGAGCGGTTCTTGCTGCATATTTAGTTAAATAAGTCTCAGGTTTGCATGTAGTTGCAGTTCTAACTTATATAATATCAAAGTATACTATCTTATCAATACGACGCAATCAAAACCTCAGCGAAACTCTGCGGAACTTCATAACAATGCGTAAACAAAGTTATACTATGCACGTATGTACTGTTTGATCATCCTGAGCGGTTCTTGCTACATATTTAGTTAAATAACTCTGAGCATTGCAGGTATTTTCAGCTCTACCTTATATAATATCAAAGTATACTATCTTATCAATACGACGCACTCAAAACCTCAGCGAAACTCTGCGGAACTTCATAACACAGCGTAAACAAAGTTATACTATGCACGTATGTACTATTTGATCATCCTGAGCGGTTCTTGCAACATATTTTGTTAAATAACTCTGAGCTTTGCAGGTATTTGCAGTTCTAACTTATATAATATCAAAGTATACTATCCTATCAATACGACGCAATCAAAACATCAGCGACACTTTGCGGAACTTCATAACAAAGCGTAAACAAAGTTATACTGTGCACGTATGTACTATTTGATCATCCTGAGCGGTTCTTGAAACATATTTTGTTAAATAACTCTGAGCTTTGCAGGTATTTGCAGTTCTACCTATATAATATCATAGTATACTATCTTACCAATACGACGCAATCAAAACATCAGTGACACTTTGCGGAACATCATAAAAAAGGCGTGAACAAAGTTATACTATGCACGTATGTACTATTTGATCATCCTGAGCGGTTCTTGAAACATATTTTGTTAAATAACTCTGAGCTTTGCAGGTATTTGCAGTTCTACCTTATATAATATCATAGTATACTATCTTACCAATACGACGCAATCAAAACATCAGTGACACTTTGAGGAACATCATAAAAAAAGCGTGAACAAAGTTATACAATGCACGTATGTACTATTTGATCATCCTGAGCGGTTCTTGCAACATATTTTGTTAAATAACTCTGAGCTTTGCAGGTATTTGCAGTTCTATCTTATATAATATCAAAGTATTCCACCTTACCAATTGCGACGCAATCAAAACCTCAGCGAAACATTGCTCAACTTCATAACAAAGCGTAAACAAAGTTATACTATGCACGTATGTACTATTTGGTCATCCTGAGCGGTTCTTGAAACATATTTTGTTAAATAACTCTGAGCTTTGCATGTAGTTGCAGTTCTATCTTATATAATATCAAAGTATTCCACCTTACCAATTGCGACGTAATCAAAACCTCAGCGAAACTCTGCGGAACTTCATAACAAAGCGTAAACAAAGTTATACTATGCACGTATGTACTATTTGATCATCCTGAGCGGTTCTTGAAACATATTTTGTTAAATAACTCTGAGCTTTCCAGGTATTTGCAGTTCTACCTTATATAATATCATAGTATACTATCTTACCAATACGACGCAATCAAAACATCAGTGACACTTTGCGGAACATCATAAAAAAAGCGTGAACAAAGTTATACTATGCACGTATGTACTATTTGATCATCCTGAGCGGTTCTTGCAACATATTTTGTTAAATAACTCTGAGCTTTGCAGGTATTTGCAGTTCTAACTTATATAATATCAAAGTATACTATCCTATCAATACGACGCAATCAAAACCTCAGCGAAACTCTGCGGAACTTCATAACAAAGCGTCAACAAAGTTATACTATCCACGGATGTACTATTTGATCATCCTGAGCGGTTCTAGCTACATATTTAGTTAAATAACTCTGAGCTTTGCAGGTATTTTCAGTTCTACCTTATATAATATCATAGTATACTATCTTACCAATACGACGCAATCAAAACATCAGTGACACTTTGCAGAACTTCATAACAAAGCGTAAACAAAGTTATACTATGCACGTATGTACTATTCGATCATCCTGAGCGGTTCTTGCAACATATTTTGTTAAATAACTCTGAGCTTTGCAGGTATTTGCAGTTCTAACTTATATAATATCAAAGTATACTATCCTATCAATACGACGCAATCAAAACCTCAGCGAAACTCTTCGGAACTTCATAACACAGCGTAAACAAAGTTATACTATGCACGTATGTACTATTTGATCATCCTGAGCGGTTCTTGCAACATATTTTGTTACATAACTCTGAGGTGTGCAGGATTTGCAGTTCTAACTTATCTAATATCAATGTATACAATCTTATCAATACGACGCAATCAAAACATCAGCGACACTTTGCGGAACTTCATAACAAAGCGTAAACAAAGTTATACTGTGCACGTATGTACTATTTGATCATCCTGAGCGGTTCTTGCTGCATATTTAGTTAAATAAGTCCCAGGTTTGCATGTAGTTGCAGTTCTAACTTATATAATATCAAAGTATACTATCTTATCAATACGACGCAATCAAAACCTCAGCGAATCTCTGCGGAACTTCATAACAATGCGTAAACAAAGTTATACTATGCACGTATGTACTGTTTGATCATCCTGAGCGGTTCTTGCTACATATTTAGTTAAATAACTCTGAGCATTGCAGGTATTTTCAGCTCTACCTTATATAATATCAAAGTATACTATCTTATCAATACGACGCAATCAAAACCTCAGCGAAACTCTGCGGAACTTCATAACACAGCGTAAACAAAGTTATACTATGCACGTATGTACTATTTGATCATCCTGAGCGGTTCTTGCAACATATTTTGTTAAATAACTCTGAGCTTTGCAGGTATTTGCAGTTCTAACTTATATAATATCAAAGTATACTATCCTATCAATACGACGCAATCAAAACATCAGCGACACTTTGCGGAACTTCATAACAAAGCGTAAACAAAGTTATACTGTGCACGTATGTACTATTTGATCATCCTGAGCGGTTCTTGAAACATATTTTGTTAAATAACTCTGAGCTTTGCAGGTATTTGCAGTTCTACCTATATAATATCATAGTATACTATCTTACCAATACGACGCAATCAAAACATCAGTGACACTTTGCGGAACATCATAAAAAAGGCGTGAACAAAGTTATACTATGCACGTATGTACTATTTGATCATCCTGAGCGGTTCTTGAAACATATTTTGTTAAATAACTCTGAGATTTGCAGGTATTTGCAGTTCTACCTTACATAATATCATAGTATACTATCTTACCAATACGACGCAATCAAAACATCAGTGACACTTTGCGGAACATCATAAAAAAAGCGTGAACAAAGTTATACAATGCACGTATGTACTATTTGATCATCCTGAGCGGTTCTTGCAACATATTTTGTTAAATAACTCTGAGCTTTGCATGTAGTTGCAGTTCTATCTTATATAATATCAAAGTATTCCACCTTACCAATTGCGACGCAATCAAAACCTCAGCGAAACTCTGCGGAACTTCATAACAAAGCGTAAACAAAGTTATACTATGCACGTATGTACTATTTGATCATCCTGAGCGGTTCTTGAAACATATTTTGTTAAATAACTCTGAGCTTTCCAGGTATTTGCAGTTCTACCTTATATAATATCATAGTATACTATCTTACCAATACGACGCAATCAAAACCTCAGCGAAACTCTGCGGACCTTCATAACACAGCGTAAACAAAGTTATACTATGCACGTATGTACTGTTTGATCATCCTGAGCGGTTCTTGCTACATATTTAGTTAAATAACTCTGAGCATTGCAGGTATTTTCAGCTCTACCTTATATAATATCAAAGTATACTATCTTATCAATACGACGCAATCAAAACCTCAGCGAAACTCTGCGGAACTTCATAACACAGCGTAAACAAAGTTATACTATGCACGTATGTACTATTTGATCATCCTGAGCGGTTCTTGCAACATATTTTGTTAAATAACTCTGAGCTTTGCAGGTATTTGCAGTTCTAACTTATATAATATCAAAGTATACTATCCTATCAATACGACGCAATCAAAACATCAGCGACACTTTGCGGAACTTCATAACAAAGCGTAAACAAAGTTATACTGTGCACGTATGTACTATTTGATCATCCTGAGCGGTTCTTGCTACATATTTAGTTAAATAACTCTGAGCATTGCAGGTATTTTCAGCTCTACCTTATATAATATCATAGTATACTATCTTATCAATACGACGCAATCAAAACCTCAGCGAAACTCTGCGGAACTTCATAACAATGCGTAAACAAAGTTATACTATGCACGTATGTACTATTTGATCATCCTGAGCGGTTCTTGCAACATATTTTGTTAAATAACTCTGAGGTGTGCAGGATTTGCAGTTCTAACTTATCTAATATCAATGTATACAATCTTATCAATACGACGCAATAAAAACATCAGCGACACTTTGCGGAACTTCATAACAAAGCGTAAACAAAGTTATACTATGCACGTATGTACTATTTGTTCATCCTGAGCTGTTCTTGCAACATATTTTGTTAAATAACTCTGAGCTTTGCAGGTATTTGCAGTTCTACCTTATATAATATCATAGTATACAATCTTATCAATACGACGCAATCAAAACATCAGCGACACTTTGCGGAACTTCATAACAAAGCGTAAACAAAGTTATACTATGCACGTATGTACTGTTTGAACATCCTGAGCGGTTCTTGCTATATATTTAGTTAAATAACTCTGAGCTTTGCAGGTATTTTCAGCTATACCTTATATAATATCAAAGTATACTATCGTACCACTACGACGCAATCAAAACAGCAGCGAAACATTGCGGAACATCATAAAAAAAGCGTGAACAAAGTTATACTATGCACGTATGTACTATTTGATCATCCTGAGCGGTTGTTGCAACATATTTTGTTAAATAACTATGAGCTTTGCAGGTATTTGCTGTTCTAACTTATATATTATCAAAGTATACTATCCTATCAATACGACGCAATCAAAACATCAGCGAAACATTGCGGAACTTCATAACAAAGCGTAAACAAAGTTATACTATGCACGGATGTACTATTTGATCATCCTGAGCGAATCTTGATACATATTTAGTTAAATAACTCTGAGCTTTGCAGGTATTTTCAGCTCTACCTTATATAATATCAAAGTATACTATCGTACCACTACGACGCAATCAAAACATCAGTGAAACATTGCGGAACATCATAAAAAAAGCGTGAACAAAGTTATACTATGCACGTATGTACTGTTTGATCATCCTGAGCGGTTCTTGCTACATATTTAGTTAAATAACTCTGAGGTTTGCATGTATTTTCAGCTCTACCTTATATAATATCAAACTATACTATCTTATCAATACGACGCAATCAAAACCTCAGCGAAACTCTGCGGAACTTCATAACACAGCGTAAACAAAGTTATACTATGCACGTATGTACTGTTTGATCATCCTGAGCGGTTCTTGCTACATATTTAGTTAAATAACTCTGAGCTTTGCAGGTATTTTCAGCTCTACCTTATATAATATCAAAGTATACTATCGTACCAGTACGACGCAATCAAAACAGCAGCGAAACATTGCGGAACATCATAAAAAAAGCGTGAACAAAGTTATACTATGCACGTATGTACTATTTGATCATCCTGAGCGGTTCTTGCAACATATTTTGTTAAATAACTCTGAGCTTTGCAGGTATTTGCTGTTCTAACTTATATAATATCAAAGTATACTATCCTATCAATACGACGCAATCAAAACCTCAGCGAAACTCCGCGGAACTTCATAACAAAGCGTCAACAAAGTTATACTATGCACGGATGTACTATTTGATCATCCTGAGCTGTTCTTGCTACATATTTAGTTAAATAACTCTGAGCTTTGCAGGTATTTTCAGTTCTACCTTATATTATATCATAGTATACTATCTTACCAATACGACGCAATCAAAACATCAGTGACACTTTGCAGAACTTCATAACAAAGCGTAAACAAAGTTATACTATGCACGTATGTACTATTTGATCATCCTGAGCGGTTCTTGCAACATATTTTGTTAAATAACTCTGCGCTTTGCAGGTATTTGCAGTTCTACCTTATATAATATCATAGTATACTATCTTACCAATACGACGCAATCAAAACATCAGTGACACTTTGCAGAACTTCATAACAAAGCGTAAACAAAGTTATACTATGCACGTATGTACTATTTGATCATCCTGAGCGGTTCTTGCAACATATTTTGTTAAATAACTCTAAGGTGTGCAGGATTTGCAGTTCTAACTTATCGAATATCTATGTATACAATCTTATCAATACGACGCAATCAAAACATCAGTGACACTTTGCGGAACTTCATAACAAAGCGTAAACAAAGTTATACTGTGCACGTATGTACTATTTGATCATCCTGAGCGGTTCTTGCTGCATATTTAGTTAAATAACTCTGAGCTTTGCAGGTATTTGCAGTTCTAACTTATATAATATCAAAGTATACTATCCTATCAATACGACGCAATCAAAACATCAGCGACACTTTGCGGAACTTCATAACAAAGCGTAAACAAAGTTATACTGTGCACGTATGTACTATTTGATCATCCTGAGCGGTTCTTGCTACATATTTAGTTAAATAACTCTGAGCTTTGCAGGTATTTTCAGTTCTACCTTATATTATATCATAGTATACTATCTTACCAATACGACGCAATCAAAACATCAGTGACACTTTGCAGAACTTCATAACAAAGCGTAAACAAAGTTATACTATGCACGTATGTACTATTTGATCATCCTGAGCGGTTCTTGCAACATATTTTGTTAAATAACTCTGCGCTTTGCAGGTATTTGCAGTTCTACCTTATATAATATCATAGTATACTATCTTACCAATACGACGCAATCAAAACATCAGTGACACTTTGCAGAACTTCATAACAAAGCGTAAACAAAGTTATACTATGCACGTATGTACTATTTGATCATCCTGAGCGGTTCTTGCAACATATTTTGTTAAATAACTCTAAGGTGTGCAGGATTTGCAGTTCTAACTTATCGAATATCTATGTATACAATCTTATCAATACGACGCAATCAAAACATCAGTGACACTTTGCGGAACTTCATAACAAAGCGTAAACAAAGTTATACTGTGCACGTATGTACTATTTGATCATCCTGAGCGGTTCTTGCTGCATATTTAGTTAAATAACTCTGAGCTTTGCAGGTATTTGCAGTTCTAACTTATATAATATCAAAGTATACTATCCTATCAATACGACGCAATCAAAACATCAGCGACACTTTGCGGAACTTCATAACAAAGCGTAAACAAAGTTATACTGTGCACGTATGTACTATTTGATCATCCTGAGCGGTTCTTGCTACATATTTAGTTAAATAACTCTGAGCATTGCAGGTATTTTCAGCTCTACCTTATATAATATCATAGTATACTATCTTATCAATACGACGCAATCAAAACCTCAGCGAAACTCTGCGGAACTTCATAACAATGCGTAAACAAAGTTATACTATGCACGTATGTACTATTTGATCATCCTGAGCGGTTCTTGCAACATATTTTGTTAAATAACTCTGAGGTGTGCAGGATTTGCAGTTCTAACTTATCTAATATCAATGAATACAATCTTATCAATACGACGCAATAAAAACATCAGCGACACTTTGCGGAACTTCATAACAAAGCGTAAACAAAGTTATACTATGCACGTATGTACTATTTGTTCATCCTGAGCTGTTCTTGCAACATATTTTGTTAAATAACTCTGAGCTTTGCAGGTATTTGCAGTTCTACCTTATATAATATCATAGTATACAATCTTATCAATACGACGCAATCAAAACATCAGCGACACTTTGCGGAACTTCATAACAAAGCGTAAACAAAGTTATACTATGCACGTATATACTATTTGATCATCCTGAGCGGTTCTTGCAACATATTTTGTTAAATAACTCTGAGCTTTGCAGGTATTTGCTGTTCTAACTTATATAATATCAAAGTATACTATCCTATCAATACGACGCAATCAAAACCTCAGCGAAACTCCGCGGAACTTCATAACAAAGCGTCAACAAAGTTATACTATGCACGGATGTACTATTTGATCATCCTGAGCTGTTCTTGCTACATATTTAGTTAAATAACTCTGAGCTTTGCAGGTATTTTCAGTTCTACCTTATATTATATCATAGTATACTATCTTACCAATACGACGCAATCAAAACATCAGTGACACTTTGCAGAACTTCATAACAAAGCGTAAACAAAGTTATACTATGCACGTATGTACTATTTGATCATCCTGAGCGGTTCTTGCAACATATTTTGTTAAATAACTCTGCGCTTTGCAGGTATTTGCAGTTCTACCTTATATAATATCATAGTATACTATCTTACCAATACGACGCAATCAAAACATCAGTGACACTTTGCAGAACTTCATAACAAAGCGTAAACAAAGTTATACTATGCACGTATGTACTATTTGATCATCCTGAGCGGTTCTTGCAACATATTTTGTTAAATAACTCTAAGGTGTGCAGGATTTGCAGTTCTAACTTATCGAATATCTATGTATACAATCTTATCAATACGACGCAATCAAAACATCAGTGACACTTTGCGGAACTTCATAACAAAGCGTAAACAAAGTTATACTGTGCACGTATGTACTATTTGATCATCCTGAGCGGTTCTTGCTGCATATTTAGTTAAATAACTCTGAGCTTTGCATGTAGTTGCAGTTCTATCTTATATAATATCAAAGTATTCCACCTTACCAATTGCGACGCAATCAAAACCTCAGCGAAACTCTGCGGAACTTCATAACAAAGCGTAAACAAAGTTATACTATGCACGTATGTACTATTTGATCATCCTGAGCGGTTCTTGAAACATATTTTGTTAAATAACTCTGAGGTTTGCAGGTATTTGCAGTTCTAACTTATATAATATCAAAGTATACTATCTTATCAATACGACGCAATCAAAACCTCAGCGAAACTCTGCGGAACTTCATAACAAAGCGTGAACAAAGTTATACTATGCACGGATGTACTATTTGATCATCCTGAGCGGTTCTTGCTGCATATTTAGTTAAATAACTCTGAGCTTTGCAGGTATTTGCAGTTCTAACTTATATAATATCAAAGTATACTATCTTATCAATACGACGCCATCAAAACCTCAGCGTAACTTTGCGGAACTTCATAACAAAGCGTCAACAAAGTTATATATGCACGGATGTACTATTTGATCATCCTGAGCTGTTCTTGCTACATATTTAGTTAAATAACTCTGAGCTTTGCAGGTATTTTCAGTTCTACCTTATATTATATCATAGTATACTATCTTACCAATACGACGCAATCAAAACATCAGTGACACTTTGCAGAACTTCATAACAAAGCGTAAACAAAGTTATACTATGCACGTATGTACTATTCGATCATCCTGAGCGGTTCTTGCAACATATTTTGTTAAATAACTCTGAGCTTTGCAGGTATTTGCAGTTCTAACTTATATAATATCAAAGTATACTATCCTATCAATACGACGCAATCAAAACCTCAGCGAAACTCTTCGGAACTTCATAACACAGCGTAAACAAAGTTATACTATGCACGTATGTACTATTTGATCATCCTGAGCGGTTCTTGCAACATATTTTGTTAAATAACTCTGAGGTGTGCAGGATTTGCAGTTCTAACTTATCTAATATCAATGTATACAATCTTATCAATACGACGCAATCAAAACATCAGCGACACTTTGCGGAACTTCATAACAAAGCGTAAACAAAGTTATACTGTGCACGTATGTACTATTTGATCATCCTGAGCGGTTCTTGCTGCATATTTAGTTAAATAAGTCTCAGGTTTGCATGTAGTTGCAGTTCTAACTTATATAATATCAAAGTATACTATCTTATCAATACGACGCAATCAAAACCTCAGCGAATCTCTGCGGAACTTCATAACAATGCGTAAACAAAGTTATACTATGCACGTATGTACTGTTTGATCATCCTGAGCGGTTCTTGCTACATATTTAGTTAAATAACTCTGAGCATTGCAGGTATTTTCAGCTCTACCTTATATAATATCAAAGTATACTATCTTATCAATACGACGCAATCAAAACCTCAGCGAAACTCTGCGGAACTTCATAACACAGCGTAAACAAAGTTATACTATGCACGTATGTACTATTTGATCATCCTGAGCGGTTCTTGCAACATATTTTGTTAAATAACTCTGAGCTTTGCAGGTATTTGCAGTTCTAACTTATATAATATCAAAGTATACTATCCTATCAATACGACGCAATCAAAACATCAGCGACACTTTGCGGAACTTCATAACAAAGCGTAAACAAAGTTATACTGTGCACGTATGTACTATTTGATCATCCTGAGCGGTTCTTGAAACATATTTTGTTAAATAACTCTGAGCTTTGCAGGTATTTGCAGTTCTACCTATATAATATCATAGTATACTATCTTACCAATACGACGCAATCAAAACATCAGTGACACTTTGCAGAACTTCATAACAAAGCGTAAACAAAGTTATACTCTGCACGTATGTACTATTTGATCATCCTGAGCGGTTCTTGCAACATATTTTGTTAAATAACTCTGCGCTTTGCAGGTATTTGCAGTTCTACCTTATATAATATCATAGTATACTATCTTACCAATACGACGCAATCAAAACATCAGTGACACTTTGCAGAACTTCATAACAAAGCGTAAACAAAGTTATACTATGCACGTATGTACTATTTGATCATCCTGAGCGGTTCTTGCAACATATTTTGTTAAATAACTCTAAGGTGTGCAGGATTTGCAGTTCTAACTTATCGAATATCTATGTATACAATCTTATCAATACGACGCAATCAAAACATCAGTGACACTTTGCGGAACTTCATAACAAAGCGTAAACAAAGTTATACTGTGCACGTATGTACTATTTGATCATCCTGAGCGGTTCTTGCTGCATATTTAGTTAAATAAGTCTGAGGTTTGCATGTAGTTGCAGTTCTATCTTATATAATATCAAAGTATACTATCTAACCAATACGACGCCATCAAAACCTCAGCGTAACTTTGCGGAACTTCATAACAAAGCGTAAACAAAGTTATACTATGCACGGATATACTATTAGATCGTCCTGAGCGGTTCTTGCTACATATTTTGTTATATAACTCTGAGGTGTGCAGGTATTTGCAGTTCTAACTTACCTAATATCAATGTATACAATCTTATCAATACGACGCAATCAAAACATCAGCGACACTTTGTGGAACTTCATAACAAAGCGTAAACAAAGTTATACTGTGCACGTATGTACTATTTGATCATCCTGAGCGGTAATTGCTGCATATTTAGTTAAATAACTCTGAGCTTTGCAGGTATTTGCAGTTCTAACTTATATAATATCAAAGTATACTATCTAACCAATACGACGCCATCAAAACCTCAGCGTAGCTTTGCGGAACTTCATAACAAAGCGTAAACAAAGTTATACTATGCACGGATATACTATTAGATCGTCCTGAGCGGTTCTTGCTACATATTTAGTTAAATAACTCTGAGGTGTGCAGGTATTTTCAGTTCTACCTTATATAATATCATAGTATACTATCTTACCAATACGACGCAATCAAAACATCAGTGACACTTTGCAGAACTTCATAACAAAGCGTAAACAAAGTTATACTATGCACGTATGTACTATTTGATCATCCTGAGCGGTTCTTGCAACATATTTTGTTAAATAACTCTGATCTTTGCAGGTAGCTGCAGTTCTTTCTTACATAATATCAAAGTATTCCACCTTACCAATTGCGACGCAATCAAAACCTCAACGAAACATTGCGGAACTTCATAACAAAGCGTAAACAAAGTTATACTATGCACGTATGTACTATTTGATCATCCTGAGCGTATCTTGCTACATATTTAGTTAAATAACTCTGAGCTTTGCAGGTATTTTCAGTTCTAACTTATATAATATCAGAGTATACTATGTTATCAATACGACGCAATCAAAACCTCAGCGAAACTCTGCGGAACTTCATAACACAGCGTAAACAAAGTTATACTATGCACGTATGTACTGTTTGATCATCTTGAGCGGTTCTTGCAACATATTTTGTTAAATAACTCTGAGCATTGCAGGTATTTGCAGTTCTAACTTATATAATATCAAAGTATACTATCCTATCAATACGACGCAATCAAAACCTCAGCGAAACTCTGCGGAACTTCATAACAAAGCTTCAACAAAGTTATACTATGCACGTATGTACTATTTGATCATCCTGAGCGGTTCTTGCAACATATTTTGTTAAATAACTCTGAGGTGTGCAGGATTTGCAGTTCTAACTTATCTAATATCAATGTATACAATCTTATCAATACGACGCAATCAAAACATCAGCGACACTTTGCGGAACTTCATAACAAAGCGTAAACAAAGTTATACTATGCACGTATGTACTATTTGATCATCCTGAGCGGTTCTTGAAACATATTTTGTTAAATAACTCTGAGCTTTGCAGGTATTTGCAGTTCTACCTATATAATATCATAGTATACTATCTTACCAATACGACGCAATCAAAACATCAGTGACACTTTGCGGAACTTCATAACAAAGCGTAAACAAAGTTATACTATGCACGTATGTACTATTTGTTCATCTTGAGCTGTTCTTGCAACATATTTTGTTAAATAACTCTGAGGTGTGCAGGATTTGCAGTTCTACCTTATATAATATCATAGTATACTATCTTACCAATACGACGCAATCAAAACCTCAGCGAAACTCTGCGGAACTTCATAACAAAGCGTAAACAAAGTTATACTATGCACATATGTACTGTTTGATCATCCTGAGCGGTTCTTGCTACATATTTAGTTAAATAACTCTGAGCTTTGCAGGTATTTTCAGCTCTACCTTATATAATATCAAAGTATACTATCGTACCACTACGACGCAATCAAAACATCAGCGAAACATTGCGGAACATCATAAAAAAAGCGTGAACAAAGTGATACTATGCACGTATGTACTGTTTGATCATCCTGAGCGGTTCTTGCTACATATTTAGTTAAATAACTCTGAGCTTTGCAGGTATTTTCAGCTCTACCTTATATAATATCAAACTATACTATCTTATCAATACGACGCAATCAAAACCTCAGCGAAACTCTGCGGAACTTCATAACACAGCGTAAACAAAGTTATACTATGCACGTATGTACTGTTTGAACATCCTGAGCGGTTCTTGCTACATATTTAGTTAAATAACTCTGAGCTTTGCAGGTATTTTCAGCTCTACCTTATATAATATCAAAGTATACTATCGTACCACTACGACGCAATCAAAACAGCAGCGAAACATTGCGGAACATCATAAAAAAAGCGTGAACAAAGTTATACTATGCACGTATGTACTATTTGATCATCCTGAGCGGTTGTTGCAACATATTTTGTTAAATAACTCTGAGCTTTGCAGGTATTTGCTGTTCTAACTTATATAATATCAAAGTATACTATCCTATCAATACGACGCAATCAAAACATCAGCGAAACATTGCGGAACTTCATAACAAAGCGTAAACAAAGTTATACTATGCACGGATGTACTATTTGATCATCCTGAGCGTATCTTGATACATATTTAGTTAAATAACTCTGAGCTTTGCAGGTATTTTCAGCTCTACCTTATATAATATCAAAGTATACTATCGTACCACTACGACGCAATCAAAACATCAGTGAAACATTGCGGAACATCATAAAAAAAGCGTGAACAAAGTTATACTATGCACGTATGTACTATTTGATCATCCTGAGCGGTTGTTGCAACATATTTTGTTAAATAACTCTGAGCTTTGCAGGTATTTGCTGTTCTAACTTATATAATATCAAAGTATACTATCCTATCAATACGACGCAATCAAAACATCAGCGAAACATTGCGGAACTTCATAACAAAGCGTAAACAAAGTTATACTATGCACGGATGTACTATTTGATCATCCTGAGCGTATCTTGATACATATTTAGTTAAATAACTCTGAGCTTTGCAGGTATTTTCAGCTCTACCTTATATAATATCAAAGTATACTATCGTACCACTACGACGCAATCAAAACATCAGTGAAACATTGCGGAACATCATAAAAAAAGCGTGAACAAAGTTATACTATGCACGTATGTACTATTTGATCATCCTGAGCGGTTGTTGCAACATATTTTGTTAAATAACTCTGAGCTTTGCAGGTATTTGCAGTTCTAACTTATATAATATCAAAGTATACTATCCTATCAATACGACGCAATCAAAACATCAGCGAAACATTGCGGAACTTCATAACAAAGCGTAAACAAAGTTATACTATGCACGGATGTACTATTTGATCATCCTGAGCGGTTCTAGCTACATATTTAGTTAAATAACTCTGAGCTTTGCAGGTATTTTCAGTTCTACCTTATATAATATCATAGTATACTATCTTAACAATACGACGCAATCAAAACATCAGTGACACTTTGCAGAACTTCATAACAAAGCGTAAACAAAGTTATACTATGCACGTATGTACTATTTGATCATCCTGAGCGGTTCTTGCAACATATTTTGTTAAATAACTCTGAGCTTTGCAGGTATTTTCAGCTCTACCTTATATAATATCAAAGTATACTATCGTACCACTACGACGCAATCAAAACATCAGCGAAACATTGCGGAACATCATAAAAAAAGCGTGAACAAAGTGATACTATGCACGTATGTACTGTTTGATCATCCTGAGCGGTTCTTGCTACATATTTAGTTAAATAACTCTGAGCTTTGCAGGTATTTTCAGCTCTACCTTATATAATATCAAACTATACTATCTTATCAATACGACGCAATCAAAACCTCAGCGAAACTCTGCGGAACTTCATAACACAGCGTAAACAAAGTTATACTATGCACGTATGTACTGTTTGAACATCCTGAGCGGTTCTTGCTACATATTTAGTTAAATAACTCTGAGCTTTGCAGGTATTTTCAGCTCTACCTTATATAATATCAAAGTATACTATCGTACCACTACGACGCAATCAAAACAGCAGCGAAACATTGCGGAACATCATAAAAAAAGCGTGAACAAAGTTATACTATGCACGTATGTACTATTTGATCATCCTGAGCGGTTGTTGCAACATATTTTGTTAAATAACTCTGAGCTTTGCAGGTATTTGCTGTTCTAACTTATATAATATCAAAGTATACTATCCTATCAATACGACGCAATCAAAACATCAGCGAAACATTGCGGAACTTCATAACAAAGCGTAAACAAAGTTATACTATGCACGGATGTACTATTTGATCATCCTGAGCGTATCTTGATACATATTTAGTTAAATAACTCTGAGCTTTGCAGGTATTTTCAGCTCTACCTTATATAATATCAAAGTATACTATCGTACCACTACGACGCAATCAAAACATCAGTGACACTTTGCGGAACATCATAAAAAAGGCGTGAACAAAGTTATACTATGCACGTATGTACTATTTGATCATCCTGAGCGGTTGTTGCAACATATTTTGTTAAATAACTCTGAGCTTTGCAGGTATTTTCAGCTCTACCTTATATAATATCAAAGTATACTATCGTACCACTACGACGCAATCAAAACAGCAGCGAAACATTGCGGAACATCATAAAAAAAGCGTGAACAAAGTTATACTATGCACGTATGTACTATTTGATCATCCTGAGCGGTTGTTGCAACATATTTTGTTAAATAACTCTGAGCTTTGCAGGTATTTGCTGTTCTAACTTATATAATATCAAAGTATACTATCCTATCAATACGACGCAATCAAAACATCAGCGAAACATTGCGGAACTTCATAACAAAGCGTAAACAAAGTTATACTATGCACGGATGTACTATTTGATCATCCTGAGCGTATCTTGATACATATTTAGTTAAATAACTCTGAGCTTTGCAGGTATTTTCAGCTCTACCTTATATAATATCGAAGTATACTATCGTACCACTACGACGCAATCAAAACATCAGTGAAACATTGCGGAACATCATAAAAAAAGCGTGAACAAAGTTATACTATGCACGTATGTACTATTTGATCATCCTGAGCGGTTGTTGCAACATATTTTGTTAAATAACTCTGAGCTTTGCAGGTATTTGCTGTTCTAACTTATATAATATCAAAGTATACTATCCTATCAATACGACGCAATCAAAACATCAGCGAAACATTGCGGAACTTCATAACAAAGCGTAAACAAAGTTATACTATGCACGGATGTACTATTTGATCATCCTGAGCGGTTCTAGCTACATATTTAGTTAAATAACTCTGAGCTTTGCAGGTATTTTCAGTTCTACCTTATATAATATCATAGTATACTATCTTACCAATACGACGCAATCAAAACATCAGTGACACTTTGCAGAACTTCATAACAAAGCGTAAACAAAGTTATACTATGCACGGATGTACTATTTGATCATCCTGAGCGGTTCTAGCTACATATTTAGTTAAATAACTCTGAGCTTTGCAGGTATTTTCAGTTCTACCTTATATAATATCATAGTATACTATCTTACCAATACGACGCAATCAAAACATCAGTGACACTTTGCAGAACTTCATAACAAAGCGTAAACAAAGTTATACTATGCACGTATGTACTATTTGATCATCCTGAGCGGTTCTTGCAACATATTTTGTTAAATAACTCTGAGCTTTGCAGGTATTTTCAGCTCTACCTTATATAATATCAAACTATACTATCTTATCAATACGACGCAATCAAAACATCAGCGAAACATTGCGGAACTTCATAACAAAGCGTAAACAAAGTTATACTATGCACGGATGTACTATTTGATCATCCTGAGCGTATCTTGATACATATTTAGTTAAATAACTCTGAGCTTTGCAGGTATTTTCAGCTCTACCTTATATAATATCAAAGTATACTATCGTACCACTACGACGCAATCAAAACATCAGTGACACTTTGCGGAACATCATAAAAAAGGCGTGAACAAAGTTATACTATGCACGTATGTACTATTTGATCATCCTGAGCGGTTCTTGCTACATATTTAGTTAAATAACTCTGAGCATTGCAGGTATTTGCAGTTCTACCTTATATAATATCATAGTATACTATCTTACCAATACGACGCAATCAAAACATCAGTGACACTTTGCGGAACATCATAAAAAAAGCGTGAACAAAGTTATACAATGCACGTATGTACTATTTGATCATCCTGAGCGGTTCTTGCAACATATTTTGTTAAATAACTCTGAGCTTTGCAGGTATTTGCAGTTCTATCTTATATAATATCAAAGTATTCCACCTTACCAATTGCGACGCAATCAAAACCTCAGCGAAACTCTGCGGAACTTCATAACAAAGCGTAAACAAAGTTATACTATGCACGTATGTACTATTTGATCATCCTGAGCGGTTCTTGAAACATATTTTGTTAAATAACTCTGAGCTTTGCATGTAGTTGCAGTTCTATCTTATATAATATCAAAGTATTCCACCTTACCAATTGCGACGCAATCAAAACCTCAGCGAAACTCTGCGGAACTTCATAACAAAGCGTAAACAAAGTTATACTATGCACGTATGTACTATTTGATCATCCTGAGCGGTTCTTGAAACATATTTTGTTAAATAACTCTGAGCTTTCCAGGTATTTGCAGTTCTACCTTATATAATATCATAGTATACTATCTTACCAATACGACGCAATCAAAACATCAGTGACACTTTGCGGAACATCATAAAAAAAGCGTGAACAAAGTTATACTATGCACGTATGTACTATTTGATCATCCTGAGCGGTTCTTGCAACATATTTTGTTAAATAACTCTGAGCTTTGCAGGTATTTGCAGTTCTAACTTATATAATATCAAAGTATACTATCCTATCAATACGACGCAATCAAAACCTCAGCGAAACTCTGCAGAACTTCATAACAAAGCGTCAACAAAGTTATACTATGCACGTATGTACTATTTGATCATCCTGAGCGGTTCTTGCAACATATTTTGTTAAATAACTCTGAGGTGTGCAGGATTTGCAGTTCTAACTTATCTAATATCAATGTATACAATCTTATCAATACGACGCAATCAAAACATCAGCGACACTTTGCGGAACTTCATAACAAAGCGTAAACAAAGTTACACTATGCACGTATGTACTATTTGTTCATCCTGAGCGGTTCTTGCAACATATTTTGTTAAATAACTCTGAGCTTTGCAGGTATTTGCAGTTCTACCTTATATAATATCATAGTATACTATCTTACCAATACGACGCAATCAAAACATCAGTGACACTTTGCAGAACTTCACAACAAAGCGTAAACAAAGTTATACTATGCACGTATGTACTATTTGTTCATCTTGAGCTGTTCTTGCAACATATTTTGTTAAATAACTCTGAGGTGTGCAGGATTTGCAGTTCTACCTTATATAATATCATAGTATACTATCTTACCAATACGACGCAATCAAAACCTCAGCGAAACTCTGCGGAACTTCATAACAAAGCGTAAACAAAGTTATACTATGCACATATGTACTGTTTGATCATCCTGAGCGGTTCTTGCTACATATTTAGTTAAATAACTCTGAGCTTTGCAGGTATTTTCAGCTCTACATTATATAATATCAAAGTATACTATCGTACCACTACGACGCAATCAAAACATCAGTGACACTTTGCGGAACATCATAAAAAAGGCGTGAACAAAGTTATACTATGCACGTATGTACTATTTGATCATCCTGAGCGGTTCTTGCTACATATTTAGTTAAATAACTCTGAGCATTGCAGGTATTTGCAGTTCTACCATATATAATATCATAGTATACTATCTTACCAATACGACGCAATCAAAACATCAGTGACACTTTGCGGAACATCATAAAAAAAGCGTGAACAAAGTTATACAATGCACGTATGTACTATTTGATCATCCTGAGCGGTTCTTGCAACATATTTTGTTAAATAACTCTGAGCTTTGCAGGTATTTGCAGTTCTATCTTATATAATATCAAAGTATTCCACCTTACCAATTGCGACGCAATCAAAACCTCAGCGAAACTCTGCGGAACTTCATAACAAAGCGTAAACAAAGTTATACTATGCACGTATGTACTATTTGATCATCCTGAGCGGTTCTTGAAACATATTTTGTTAAATAACTCTGAGCTTTGCATGTAGTTGCAGTTCTATCTTATATAATATCTAAGTATTCCGCCTTACCAATTGCGACGCAATCAAAACCTCAGCGAAACTCTGCGGAACTTCATAACAAAGCGTAAACAAAGTTATACTATGCACGTATGTACTATTTGATCATCCTGAGCGGTTCTTGAAACATATTTTGTTAAATAACTCTGAGCTTTCCAGGTATTTGCAGTTCTACCTTATATAATATCATAGTATACTATCTTACCAATACGACGCAATCAAAACATCAGTGACACTTTGCGGAACATCATAAAAAAAGCGTGAACAAAGTTATACTATGCACGTATGTACTATTTGATCATCCTGAGCGGTTCTTGCAACATATTTTGTTAAATAACTCTGAGCTTTGCAGGTATTTGCAGTTCTAACTTATATAATATCAAAGTATACTATCCTATCAATACGACGCAATCAAAACCTCAGCGAAACTCTGCAGAACTTCATAACAAAGCGTCAACAAAGTTATACTATGCACGGATGTACTATTTGATCATCCTGAGCGGTTCTAGCTACATATTTAGTTAAATAACTCTGAGCTTTGCAGGTATTTTCAGTTCTACCTTATATAATATCATAGTATACTATCTTACCAATACGACGCAATCAAAACATCAGTGACACTTTGCAGAACTTCATAACAAAGCGTAAACAAAGTTATACTATGCACGTATGTACTATTTGATCATCCTGAGCGGTTCTTGCAACATATTTTGTTAAATAACTCTGAGGTGTGCAGGATTTGCAGTTCTAACTTATCTAATATCAATGTATACAATCTTATCAATACGACGCAATCAAAACATCAGCGACACTTTGCGGAACTTCATAACAAAGCGTAAACAAAGTTACACTATGCACGTATGTACTATTTGTTCATCCTGAGCGGTTCTTGCAACATATTTTGTTAAATAACTCTGAGCTTTGCAGGTATTTGCAGTTCTACCTTATATAATATCATAGTATACTATCTTACCAATACGACGCAATCAAAACATCAGTGACACTTTGCAGAACTTCATAACAAAGCGTAAACAAAGTTATACTATGCACGTATGTACTATTTGTTCATCTTGAGCTGTTCTTGCAACATATTTTGTTAAATAACTCTGAGGTGTGCAGGATTTGCAGTTCTACCTTATATAATATCATAGTATACTATCTTACCAATACGACGCAATCAAAACCTCAGCGAAACTCTGCGGAACTTCATAACAAAGCGTAAACAAAGTTATACTATGCACATATGTACTGTTTGATCATCCTGAGCGGTTCTTGCTACATATTTAGTTAAATAACTCTGAGCTTTGCAGGTATTTTCAGCTCTACCTTATATAATATCAAAGTATACTATCGTACCACTACGACGCAATCAAAACATCAGCGAAACATTGCGGAACATCATAAAAAAAGCGTGAACAAAGTGATACTATGCACGTATGTACTGTTTGATCATCCTGAGCGGTTCTTGCTACATATTTAGTTAAATAACTCTGAGCTTTGCAGGTATTTTCAGCTCTACCTTATATAATATCAAACTATACTATCTTATCAATACGACGCAATCAAAACCTCAGCGAAACTCTGCGGAACTTCATAACACAGCGTAAACAAAGTTATACTATGCACGTATGTACTGTTTGAACATCCTGAGCGGTTCTTGCTACATATTTAGTTAAATAACTCTGAGCTTTGCAGGTATTTTCAGCTCTACCTTATATAATATCAAAGTATACTATCGTACCACTACGACGCAATCAAAACAGCAGCGAAACATTGCGGAACATCATAAAAAAAGCGTGAACAAAGTTATACTATGCACGTATGTACTATTTGATCATCCTGAGCGGTTGATGCAACATATTTTGTTAAATAACTCTGAGCTTTGCAGGTATTTGCTGTTCTAACTTATATAATATCAAAGTATACTATCCTATCAATACGACGCAATCAAAACATCAGCGAAACATTGCGGAACTTCATAACAAAGCGTAAACAAAGTTATACTATGCACGGATGTACTATTTGATCATCCTGAGCGTATCTTGATACATATTTAGTTAAATAACTCTGAGCTTTGCAGGTATTTTCAGCTCTACCTTATATAATATCAAAGTATACTATCGTACCACTACGACGCAATCAAAACATCAGTGAAACATTGCGGAACGTCATAAAGAAAGCGTGAACAAAGTTATACTATGCACGTATGTACTATTTGATCATCCTGAGCGGTTCTAGCTACATATTTAGATAAATAACTCTGAGCTTTGCAGGTATTTTCAGTTCTACCTTATATAATATCATAGTATACTATCTTACCAATACGACGCAATCAAAACATCAGTGACACTTTGCAGATCTTCATAACAAAGCGTAAACAAAGTTATACTATGCACGTATGTACTATTTGATCATCCTGAGCGGTTCTTGCAACATATTTTGTTAATTAACTCTGAGGTGTGCAGGATTTGCAGTTCTAACTTATCTAATATCAATGTATACAATCTTATCAATACGACGCAATCAAAACATCAGCGACACTTTGCGGAACTTCATAACAAAGCGTAAACAAAGTTACACTATGCACGTATGTACTATTTGTTCATCCTGAGCGGTTCTTGCAACATATTTTGTTAAATAACTCTGAGCTTTGCAGGTATTTGCAGTTCTACCTTATATAATATCATAGTATACTATCTTACCAATACGACGCAATCAAAACATCAGTGACACTTTGCAGAACTTCATAACAAAGCGTAAACAAAGTTATACTATGCACGTATGTACTATTTGTTCATCTTGAGCTGTTCTTGCAACATATTTTGTTAAATAACTCTGAGGTGTGCAGGATTTGCAGTTCTACCTTATATAATATCATAGTATACTATCTTACCAATACGACGCAATCAAAACCTCAGCGAAACTCTGCGGAACTTCATAACAAAGCGTAAACAAAGTTATACTATGCACATATGTACTGTTTGATCATCCTGAGCGGTTCTTGCTACATATTTAGTTAAATAACTCTGAGCTTTGCAGGTATTTTCAGCTCTACCTTATATAATATCAAAGTATACTATCGTACCACTACGACGCAATCAAAACATCAGCGAAACATTGCGGAACATCATAAAAAAAGCGTGAACAAAGTGATACTATGCACGTATGTACTGTTTGATCATCCTGAGCGGTTCTTGCTACATATTTAGTTAAATAACTCTGAGCTTTGCAGGTATTTTCAGCTCTACCTTATATAATATCAAACTATACTATCTTATCAATACGACGCAATCAAAACCTCAGCGAAACTCTGCGGAACTTCATAACACAGCGTAAACAAAGTTATACTATGCACGTATGTACTGTTTGAACATCCTGAGCGGTTCTTGCTACATATTTAGTTAAATAACTCTGAGCTTTGCAGGTATTTTCAGCTCTACCTTATATAATATCAAAGTATACTATCGTACCACTACGACGCAATCAAAACAGCAGCGAAACATTGCGGAACATCATAAAAAAAGCGTGAACAAAGTTATACTATGCACGTATGTACTATTTGATCATCCTGAGCGGTTGCTGCAACATATTTTGTTAAATAACTCTGAGCTTTGCAGGTATTTGCTGTTCTAACTTATATAATATCAAAGTATACTATCCTATCAATACGACGCAATCAAAACATCAGCGAAACATTGCGGAACTTCATAACAAAGCGTAAACAAAGTTATACTATGCACGGATGTACTATTTGATCATCCTGAGCGTATCTTGATACATATTTAGTTAAATAACTCTGAGCTTTGCAGGTATTTTCAGCTCTACCTTATATAATATCAAAGTATACTATCGTACCACTACGACGCAATCAAAACATCAGTGAAACATTGCGGAACGTCATAAAGAAAGCGTGAACAAAGTTATACTATGCACGTATGTACTGTTTGATCATCCTGAGCGGTTCTTGCTACATATTTAGTTAAATAACTCTGAGCTTTGCATGTATTTTCAGCTCTACCTTATATAATATCAAACTATACTATCTTATCAATACGACGCAATCAAAACCTCATCGAAACTCTGCGGAACTTCATAACACAGCGTAAACAAAGTTATACTATGCACGTATGTACTGTTTGATCATCCTGAGCGGTTCTTGCTACATATTTAGTTAAATAACTCTGAGCTTTGCAGGTATTTTCAGCTCTACCTTATATAATATCAAAGTATACTATCGTACCACTACGACGCAATCAAAACAGCAGCGAAACATTGCGGAACATCATAAAAAAAGCGTGAACAAAGTTATACTATGCACGTATGTACTATTTGATCATCCTGAGCGGTTCTTGCAACATATTTTGTTAAATAACTCTGAGCTTTGCAGGTATTTGCTGTTCTAACTTATATAATATCAAAGTATACTATCCTATCAATACGACGCAATCAAAACCTCAGCGAAACTCCGCGGAACTTCATAACAAAGCGTCAACAAAGTTATACTATGCACGGATGTACTATTTGATCATCCTGAGCTGTTCTTGCTACATATTTAGTTAAATAACTCTGAGCTTTGCAGGTATTTTCAGTTCTACCTTATATTATATCATAGTATACTATCTTACCAATACGACGCAATCAAAACATCAGTTACACTTTGCAGAACTTCATAACAAAGCGTAAACAAAGTTATACTATACACGTATGTACTATTTGATCATCCTGAGCGGTTCTTGCAACATATTTTGTTAAATAACTCTGCGCTTTGCAGGTATTTGCAGTTCTACCTTATATAATATCATAGTATACTATCTTACCAATACGACGCAATCAAAACATCAGTGACACTTTGCAGAACTTCATAACAAAGCGTAAACAAAGTTATACTATGCACGTATGTACTATTTGATCATCCTGTGCGGTTCTTGCAACATATTTTGTTAAATAACTCTAAGGTGTGCAGGATTTGCAGTTCTAACTGATCTAATATCTATGTATACAATCTTATCAATACGACGCAATCAAAACATCAGTGACACTTTGCGGAACTTCATAACAAAGCGTAAACAAAGTTATACTGTGCACGTATGTACTATTTGATCATCCTGAGCGGTTCTTGCTGCATATTTAGTTAAATACGTCGCGTCGGTAAGTAAGTTAACGATCAGTATCTTGCACAAAAATTGAGGAAATGGATAGGATAATATATGGAATTGGTCCATTCTCTTATACATATATTTAGTACAGTGATAAAATGAACAGATGAGTGTACAAAGATAACATAATGTTTCACAAGTAAACAAAAGGAAAATAAAATACGGAATATGACTATAATAGTAGGGTCGGAAAGTAAGTTAACGCATGTAATATTTTACAATAAATTATATTTTAATATTTAGTATGGTAACCTTTTGCTACTATAACAGCTCGTAGACGGTTTGGTATACTTTGGATTAAATTTTTAATTATATCTGGACTAATATTGTTCCATTCATTGTATAAAGCTTTAATAAAAGTTGTTTTGTTTTTCCTGTCATTCACAGTTACATTTCTTTTCAAATGGTCCCATAAATGCTCGATGGGATTCAGATCCGGACTTTGTGGGGGCCATTCCAATATGTTTATGTCGTTATTTTTAAAATATTGCATCGTTATTTTTGCTTTATGTTTAGGATCATTGTCCTGTTGAAAGACATAATTTTCTAATCCCATTTTTTCTGCAGAAATAAACAAATTATTTTGCAATATTTCAATGTACTTTATTGCCGTCAATTTGCCGTCTATGATGACCAGGTTTCCAACACCGTGTATACTAAAACACCCCCACGTCATAATAGAGCCACCTCAGTGTTTAATGACTGTTTTTACATGTCCCGTTTTAAAACTTTCGTTGGTCTTCCTCCAAACATACTGTCGCCTATAATTATTAAGGATTTCAAATTTCGACTCGTCACTCCATATAACCGATTCCCAAAACTCAATTGGCTTTTCTAAATGTTCTCTTGCAAATTTCAGGCGTTTCAGTGCATTAGTTTTTGAAATTAGTGGTTTTCTTCGACACACACGGCCATGTAAACCTGCTTCTCGTAAGCGTTGTTTAATTTGCGTTAAACCTATTGGCAGTTCTAAATTCTCTTTTATTTCACGAGTCGTTATTAAAGGTTTCTTCTTTACTTCGCGAACGATATAATTATCTTGACGTGGCGTTGTTTTACGTTTTCGCCCTGTTCTTGGCAGAGATTCAGCATTACCTCTCTCTTCAATCCGGTCACAAATTTTTTTAACTCCTACTTTTGAGATTTTAAACAGATCTGCAATCACACCCAAAGAATATCCCTCCTTCCTAAGCTCGCAGATCCTCAGTCTTTCTTCAACAGATCGTTCTCCACTTCTTACCATGCTTAAAAAGATATTAATCGGTATTAGGTTAGATAAGGTTGCACATACCGATAAATGCTTCGTAAGTATTTCAATGTCTTCCAAAAAAGGTATAACAATACATATTGCACTGGTTATTTACAAAAACCCAAGAATTATTCAGACGTTAACTTACTTTCCGTCGATGAAATGTGTTCTTCTTGAATTGTAGACGTCGTAAAATGAAGATTTCTTTGTTGAAAACAAATGCCGTCAATAATAACAAATGACGATCAATAGTATTGATCAATACTGCCATTATTGGTATACTCAATAGATGGCTCTCATTACTTTTTACATAATAGATATCTTTACGCAACGCGTTAACTTACTTACCGACGCGACTGTAAGTCTGAGGTTTGCATGTAGTTGCAGTTCTAACTTATATAATATCAAAGTATACTATCTTATCAATACGACGCAATCAAAACATCAGCGAAACATTGCGGAACTTCATAACAAAGCGTAAACAAAGTTATACTATGCACGTATGTAGTATTTGATCATCCTGAGCGGTTCTTGAAACATATTTTGTTAAATAACTCTGAGCTTTGCATGTAGTTGCAGTTCTATCTTATATAATATCAAAGTATTCCACCTTACCAATTGCGACGCAATCAAAACCTCAGCGAAACTCTGCGGAACTTCATAACAAAGCGTAAACAAAGTTATACTATGCACGTATGTACTATTTGATCATCCTGAGCGGTTCTTGAAACATATTTTGTTAAATAACTCTGAGCTTTCCAGGTATTTGCAGTTCTACCTTATATAATATCATAGTATACTATCTTACCAATACGACGCAATCAAAACATCAGTGACACTTTGCGGAACATCATAAAAAAAGCGAGAACAAAGTTATACTATGCACGTATGTACTATTTGATCATCCTGAGCGGTTCTTGCAACATATTTTGTTAAATAACTCTGAGCTTTGCAGGTATTTGCAGTTCTAACTTATATAATATCAAAGTATACTATCCTATCAATACGACGCAATCAAAACCTCAGCGAAACTCTGCAGAACTTCATAACAAAGCGTCAACAAAGTTATACTATGCACGGATGTACTATTTGATCATCCTGAGCGGTTCTAGCTACATATTTAGTTAAATAACTCTGAGCTTTGCAGGTATTTTCAGTTCTACCTTATATAATATCATAGTATACTATCTTACCAATACGACGCAATCAAAACATCAGTGACACTTTGCAGAACTTCATAACAAAGCGTAAACAAAGTTATACTATGCACGTATGTACTATTTGATCATCCTGAGCGGTTCTTGCAACATATTTTGTTAAATAACTCTGAGGTGTGCAGGATTTGCAGTACTAACTTATCTAATATCAATGTATACAATCTTATCAATACGACGCAATCAAAACATCAGCGACACTTTGCGGAACTTCATAACAAAGCGTAAACAAAGTTACACTATGCACGTATGTACTATTTGTTCATCCTGAGCGGTTCTTGCAACATATTTTGTTAAATAACTCTGAGCTTTGCAGGTATTTGCAGTTCTACCTTATATAATATCATAGTATACTATCTTACCAATACGACGCAATCAAAACATCAGTGACACTTTGCAGAACTTCATAACAAAGCGTAAACAAAGTTATACTATGCACGTATGTACTATTTGTTCATCTTGAGCTGTTCTTGCAACATATTTTGTTAAATAACTCTGAGGTGTGCAGGATTTGCAGTTCTACCTTATATAATATCATAGTATACTATCTTACCAATACGACGCAATCAAAACCTCAGCGAAACTCTGCGGAACTTCATAACAAAGCGTAAACAAAGTTATACTATGCACATATGTACTGTTTGATCATCCTGAGCGGTTCTTGCTACATATTTAGTTAAATAACTCTGAGCTTTGCAGGTATTTTCAGCTCTACCTTATATAATATCAAAGTATACTATCGTACCACTACGACGCAATCAAAACATCAGCGAAACATTGCGGAACATCATAAAAAAAGCGTGAACAAAGTGATACTATGCACGTATGTACTGTTTGATCATCCTGAGCGGTTCTTGCTACATATTTAGTTAAATAACTCTGAGCTTTGCAGGTATTTTCAGCTCTACCTTATATAATATCAAACTATACTATCTTATCAATACGACGCAATCAAAACCTCAGCGAAACTCTGCGGAACTTCATAACACAGCGTAAACAAAGTTATACTATGCACGTATGTACTGTTTGAACATCCTGAGCGGTTCTTGCTACATATTTAGTTAAATAACTCTGAGCTTTGCAGGTATTTTCAGCTCTACCTTATATAATATCAAAGTATACTATCGTACCACTACGACGCAATCAAAACAGCAGCGAAACATTGCGGAACATCATAAAAAAAGCGTGAACAAAGTTATACTATGCACGTATGTACTATTTGATCATCCTGAGCGGTTGTTGCAACATATTTTGTTAAATAACTCTGAGCTTTGCAGGTATTTGCTGTTCTAACTTATATAATATCAAAGTATACTATCTTATCAATACGACGCAATCAAAACATCAGCGAAACATTGCGGAACTTCATAACAAAGCGTAAACAAAGTTATACTATGCACGGATGTACTATTTGATCATCCTGAGCGTATCTTGATACATATTTAGTTAAATAACTCTGAGCTTTGCAGGTATTTTCAGCTCTACCTTATATAATATCAAAGTATACTATCGTACCACTACGACGCAATCAAAACATCAGTGAAACATTGCGGAACATCATAAAAAAAGCGTGAACAAAGTTATACTATGCACGTATGTACTATTTGATCATCCTGAGCGGTTGTTGCAACATATTTTGTTAAATAACTCTGAGCTTTGCAGGTATTTGCTGTTCTAACTTATATAATATCAAAGTATACTATCCTATCAATACGACGCAATCAAAACATCAGCGAAACATTGCGGAACTTCATAACAAAGCGTAAACAAAGTTATACTATGCACGGATGTACTATTTGATCATCCTGAGCGGTTCTAGCTACATATTTAGTTAAATAACTCTGAGCTTTGCAGGTATTTTCAGTTCTACCTTATATAATATCATAGTATACTATCTTACCAATACGACGCAATCAAAACATCAGTGACACTTTGCAGAACTTCATAACAAAGCGTAAACAAAGTTATACTATGCACGTATGTACTATTTGATCATCCTGAGCGGTTCTTGCAACATATTTTGTTAAATAACTCTGAGGTGTGCTGGATTTACAGTACTAACTTATCTAATATCAATGTATACAATCTTATCAATACGACGCAATCAAAACATCAGCGACACTTTGCGGAACTTCATAACAAAGCGTAAACAAAGTTACACTATGCACGTATGTACTATTTGTTCATCCTGAGCGGTTCTTGCAACATATTTTGTTAAATAACTCTGAGCTTTGCAGGTATTTGCAGTTCTACCTTATATAATATCATAGTATACTATCTTACCAATACGACGCAATCAAAACATCAGTGACACTTTGCAGAACTTCATAACAAAGCGTAAACAAAGTTATACTATGCACGTATGTACTATTTGTTCATCTTGAGCTGTTCTTGCAACATATTTTGTTAAATAACTCTGAGGTGTGCAGGATTTGCAGTTCTACCTTATATAATATCATAGTATACTATCTTACCAATACGACGCAATCAAAACCTCAGCGAAACTCTGCGGAACTTCATAACAAAGCGTAAACAAAGTTATACTATGCACATATGTACTGTTTGATCATCCTGAGCGGTTCTTGCTACATATTTAGTTAAATAACTCTGAGCTTTGCAGGTATTTTCAGCTCTACCTTATATAATATCAAAGTATACTATCGTACCACTACGACGCAATCAAAACATCAGCGAAACATTGCGGAACATCATAAAAAAAGCGTGAACAAAGTGATACTATGCACGTATGTACTGTTTGATCATCCTGAGCGGTTCTTGCTACATATTTAGTTAAATAACTCTGAGCTTTGCAGGTATTTTCAGCTCTACCTTATATAATATCAAACTATACTATCTTATCAATACGACGCAATCAAAACCTCAGCGAAACTCTGCGGAACTTCATAACACAGCGTAAACAAAGTTATACTATGCACGTATGTACTGTTTGAACATCCTGAGCGGTTCTTGCTACATATTTAGTTAAATAACTCTGAGCTTTGCAGGTATTTTCAGCTCTACCTTATATAATATCAAAGTATACTATCGTACCACTACGACGCAATCAAAACAGCAGCGAAACATTGCGGAACATCATAAAAAAAGCGTGAACAAAGTTATACTATGCACGTATGTACTATTTGATCATCCTGAGCGGTTGTTGCAACATATTTTGTTAAATAACTCTGAGCTTTGCAGGTATTTGCTGTTCTAACTTATATAATATCAAAGTATACTATCCTATCAATACGACGCAATCAAAACATCAGCGAAACATTGCGGAACTTCATAACAAAGCGTAAACAAAGTTATACTATGCACGGATGTACTATTTGATCATCCTGAGCGTATCTTGATACATATTTAGTTAAATAACTCTGAGCTTTGCAGGTATTTTCAGCTCTACCTTATATAATATCAAAGTATACTATCGTACCACTACGACGCAATCAAAACATCAGTGAAACATTGCGGAACATCATAAAAAAAGCGTGAACAAAGTTATACTATGCACGTATGTACTATTTGATCATCCTGAGCGGTTGTTGCAACATATTTTGTTAAATAACTCTGAGCTTTGCAGGTATTTGCTGTTCTAACTTATATAATATCAAAGTATACTATCCTATCAATACGACGCAATCAAAACATCAGCGAAACATTGCGGAACTTCATAACAAAGCGTAAACAAAGTTATACTATGCACGGATGTACTATTTGATCATCCTGAGCGGTTCTAGCTACATATTTAGTTAAATAACTCTGAGCTTTGCAGGTATTTTCAGTTCTACCTTATATAATATCATAGTATACTATCTTACCAATACGACGCAATCAAAACATCAGTGACACTTTGCAGAACTTCATAACAAAGCGTAAACAAAGTTATACTATGCACGTATGTACTATTTGATCATCCTGAGCGGTTCTTGCAACATATTTTGTTAAATAACTCTGAGGTGTGCTGGATTTACAGTACTAACTTATCTAATATCAATGTATACAATCTTATCAATACGACGCAATCAAAACATCAGCGACACTTTGCGGAACTTCATAACAAAGCGTAAACAAAGTTACACTATGCACGTATGTACTATTTGTTCATCCTGAGCGGTTCTTGCAACATATTTTGTTAAATAACTCTGAGCTTTGCAGGTATTTGCAGTTCTACCTTATATAATATCATAGTATACTATCTTACCAATACGACGCAATCAAAACATCAGTGACACTTTGCAGAACTTCATAACAAAGCGTAAACAAAGTTATACTATGCACGTATGTACTATTTGTTCATCTTGAGCTGTTCTTGCAACATATTTTGTTAAATAACTCTGAGGTGTGCAGGATTTGCAGTTCTACCTTATATAATATCATAGTATACTATCTTACCAATACGACGCAATCAAAACCTCAGCGAAACTCTGCGGAACTTCATAACAAAGCGTAAACAAAGTTATACTATGCACATATGTACTGTTTGATCATCCTGAGCGGTTCTTGCTACATATTTAGTTAAATAACTCTGAGCTTTGCAGGTATTTTCAGCTCTACCTTATATAATATCAAAGTATACTATCGTACCACTACGACGCAATCAAAACATCAGCGAAACATTGCGGAACATCATAAAAAAAGCGTGAACAAAGTGATACTATGCACGTATGTACTGTTTGATCATCCTGAGCGGTTCTTGCTACATATTTAGTTAAATAACTCTGAGCTTTGCAGGTATTTTCAGCTCTACCTTATATAATATCAAACTATACTATCTTATCAATACGACGCAATCAAAACCTCAGCGAAACTCTGCGGAACTTCATAACACAGCGTAAACAAAGTTATACTATGCACGTATGTACTGTTTGAACATCCTGAGCGGTTCTTGCTACATATTTAGTTAAATAACTCTGAGCTTTGCAGGTATTTTCAGCTCTACCTTATATAATATCAAAGTATACTATCGTACCACTACGACGCAATCAAAACAGCAGCGAAACATTGCGGAACATCATAAAAAAAGCGTGAACAAAGTTATACTATGCACGTATGTACTATTTGATCATCCTGAGCGGTTGTTGCAACATATTTTGTTAAATAACTCTGAGCTTTGCAGGTATTTGCTGTTCTAACTTATATAATATCAAAGTATACTATCCTATCAATACGACGCAATCAAAACATCAGCGAAACATTGCGGAACTTCATAACAAAGCGTAAACAAAGTTATACTATGCACGGATGTACTATTTGATCATCCTGAGCGTATCTTGATACATATTTAGTTAAATAACTCTGAGCTTTGCAGGTATTTTCAGCTCTACCTTATATAATATCAAAGTATACTATCGTACCACTACGACGCAATCAAAACATCAGTGAAACATTGCGGAACATCATAAAAAAAGCGTGAACAAAGTTATACTATGCACGTATGTACTATTTGATCATCCTGAGCGGTTGTTGCAACATATTTTGTTAAATAACTCTGAGCTTTGCAGGTATTTGCTGTTCTAACTTATATAATATCAAAGTATACTATCCTATCAATACGACGCAATCAAAACATCAGCGATACTTTGCGGAACTTCATAACAAAGCGTAAACAAAGTTATACTATGCACGGATGTACTATTTGATCATCCTGAGCGGTTCTAGCTACATATTTAGTTAAATAACTCTAAGCTTTGCAGGTATTTTCAGTTCTACCTTATATAATATCATAGTATACTATCTTACCAATACGACGCAATCAAAACATCAGAGACACTTTGCAGAACTTCATAACAAAGCGTAAACAAAGTTATACTATGCACGTATGTACTATTTGATCATCCTGAGCGGTTCTTGCAACATATTTTGTTAAATAACTCTGAGGTGTGCTGGATTTACAGTACTAACTTATCTAATATCAATGTATACAATCTTATCAATACGACGCAATCAAAACATCAGCGACACTTTGCGGAACTTCATAACAAAGCGTAAACAAAGTTACACTATGCACGTATGTACTATTTGTTCATCCTGAGCGGTTCTTGCAACATATTTTGTTAAATAACTCTGAGCTTTGCAGGTATTTGCAGTTCTACCTTATATAATATCATAGTATACTATCTTACCAATACGACGCAATCAAAACATCAGTGACACTTTGCAGAACTTCATAACAAAGCGTAAACAAAGTTATACTATGCACGTATGTACTATTTGTTCATCTTGAGCTGTTCTTGCAACATATTTTGTTAAATAACTCTGAGGTGTGCAGGATTTGCAGTTCTACCTTATATAATATCATAGTATACTATCTTACCAATACGACGCAATCAAAACCTCAGCGAAACTCTGCGGAACTTCATAACAAAGCGTAAACAAAGTTATACTATGCACATATGTACTGTTTGATCATCCTGAGCGGTTCTTGCTACATATTTAGTTAAATAACTCTGAGCTTTGCAGGTATTTTCAGCTCTACCTTATATAATATCAAAGTATACTATCGTACCACTACGACGCAATCAAAACATCAGCGAAACATTGCGGAACATCATAAAAAAAGCGTGAACAAAGTGATACTATGCACGTATGTACTGTTTGATCATCCTGAGCGGTTCTTGCTACATATTTAGTTAAATAACTCTGAGCTTTGCAGGTATTTTCAGCTCTACCTTATATAATATCAAACTATACTATCTTATCAATACGACGCAATCAAAACCTCAGCGAAACTCTGCGGAACTTCATAACACAGCGTAAACAAAGTTATACTATGCACGTATGTACTGTTTGAACATCCTGAGCGGTTCTTGCTACATATTTAGTTAAATAACTCTGAGCTTTGCAGGTATTTTCAGCTCTACCTTATATAATATCAAAGTATACTATCGTACCACTACGACGCAATCAAAACAGCAGCGAAACATTGCGGAACATCATAAAAAAAGCGTGAACAAAGTTATACTATGCACGTATGTACTATTTGATCATCCTGAGCGGTTGTTGCAACATATTTTGTTAAATAACTCTGAGCTTTGCAGGTATTTGCTGTTCTAACTTATATAATATCAAAGTATACTATCCTATCAATACGACGCAATCAAAACATCAGCGAAACATTGCGGAACTTCATAACAAAGCGTAAACAAAGTTATACTATGCACGGATGTACTATTTGATCATCCTGAGCGTATCTTGATACATATTTAGTTAAATAACTCTGAGCTTTGCAGGTATTTTCAGCTCTACCTTATATAATATCAAAGTATACTATCGTACCACTACGACGCAATCAAAACATCAGTGAAACATTGCGGAACATCATAAAAAAAGCGTGAACAAAGTTATACTATGCACGTATGTACTATTTGATCATCCTGAGCGGTTGTTGCAACATATTTTGTTAAATAACTCTGAGCTTTGCAGGTATTTGCTGTTCTAACTTATATAATATCAAAGTATACTATCCTATCAATACGACGCAATCAAAACATCAGCGAAACATTGCGGAACTTCATAACAAAGCGTAAACAAAGTTATACTATGCACGGATGTACTATTTGATCATCCTGAGCGGTTCTAGCTACATATTTAGTTAAATAACTCTGAGCTTTGCAGGTATTTCCAGTTCTACCTTATATAATATCATAGTATACTATCTTACCAATACGACGCAATCAAAACATCAGTGACACTTTGCAGAACTTCATAACAAAGCGTAAACAAAGTTATACTATGCACGTATGTACTATTTGATCATCCTGAGCGGTTCTTGCAACATATTTTGTTAAATAACTCTGAGGTGTGCTGGATTTACAGTACTAACTTATCTAATATCAATGTATACAATCTTATCAATACGACGCAATCAAAACATCAGCGACACTTTGCGGAACTTCATAACAAAGCGTAAACAAAGTTACACTATGCACGTATGTACTATTTGTTCATCCTGAGCGGTTCTTGCAACATATTTTGTTAAATAACTCTGAGCTTTGCAGGTATTTGCAGTTCTACCTTATATAATATCATAGTATACTATCTTACCAATACGACGCAATCAAAACATCAGTGACACTTTGCAGAACTTCATAACAAAGCGTAAACAAAGTTATACTATGCACGTATGTACTATTTGTTCATCTTGAGCTGTTCTTGCAACATATTTTGTTAAATAACTCTGAGGTGTGCAGGATTTGCAGTTCTACCTTATATAATATCATAGTATACTATCTTACCAATACGACGCAATCAAAACCTCAGCGAAACTCTGCGGAACTTCATAACAAAGCGTAAACAAAGTTATACTATGCACATATGTACTGTTTGATCATCCTGAGCGGTTCTTGCTACATATTTAGTTAAATAACTCTGAGCTTTGCAGGTATTTTCAGCTCTACCTTATATAATATCAAAGTATACTATCGTACCACTACGACGCAATCAAAACATCAGCGAAACATTGCGGAACATCATAAAAAAAGCGTGAACAAAGTGATACTATGCACGTATGTACTGTTTGATCATCCTGAGCGGTTCTTGCTACATATTTAGTTAAATAACTCTGAGCTTTGCAGGTATTTTCAGCTCTACCTTATATAATATCAAACTATACTATCTTATCAATACGACGCAATCAAAACCTCAGCGAAACTCTGCGGAACTTCATAACACAGCGTAAACAAAGTTATACTATGCACGTATGTACTGTTTGAACATCCTGAGCGGTTCTTGCTACATATTTAGTTAAATAACTCTGAGCTTTGCAGGTATTTTCAGCTCTACCTTATATAATATCAAAGTATACTATCGTACCACTACGACGCAATCAAAACAGCAGCGAAACATTGCGGAACATCATAAAAAAAGCGTGAACAAAGTTATACTATGCACGTATGTACTATTTGATCATCCTGAGCGGTTGTTGCAACATATTTTGTTAAATAACTCTGAGCTTTGCAGGTATTTGCTGTTCTAACTTATATAATATCAAAGTATACTATCCTATCAATACGACGCAATCAAAACATCAGCGAAACATTGCGGAACTTCATAACACAGCGTAAACAAAGTTATACTATGCACGGATGTACTATTTGATCATCCTGAGCGTATCTTGATACATATTTAGTTAAATAACTCTGAGCTTTGCAGGTATTTTCAGCTCTACCTTATATAATATCAAAGTATACTATCGTACCACTACGACGCAATCAAAACATCAGTGAAACATTGCGGAACATCATAAAAAAAGCGTGAACAAAGTTATACTATGCACGTATGTACTATTTGATCATCCTGAGCGGTTGTTGCAACATATTTTGTTAAATAACTCTGAGCTTTGCAGGTATTTGCTGTTCTAACTTATATAATATCAAAGTATACTATCCTATCAATACGACGCAATCAAAACATCAGCGAAACATTGCGGAACTTCATAACAAAGCGTAAACAAAGTTATACTATGCACGGATGTACTATTTGATCATCCTGAGCGGTTCTTGCTACATATTTTGTTAAATAACTCTGAGCTTTACAGGTATTTGCTGTTCTAACTTATATAATATCAAAGTATACTATCCTATCAATACGACGCAATCAAAACCTCAGCGAAACTCCGCGGAACTTCATAACAAAGCGTCAACAAAGTTATACTATGCACGGATGTACTATTTGATCATCCTGAGCTGTTCTTGCTACATATTTAGTTAAATAACTCTGAGCTTTGCAGGTATTTTCAGTTCTACCTTATATTATATCATAGTATACTATCTTACCAATACGACGCAATCAAAACATCAGTGACACTTTGCAGAACTTCATAACAAAGCGTAAACAAAGTTATACTATGCACGTATGTACTATTTGATCATCCTGAGCGGTTCTTGCAACATATTTTGTTAAATAACTCTGAGGTGTGCTGGATTTACAGTACTAACTTATCTAATATCAATGTATACAATCTTATCAATACGACGCAATCAAAACATTAGCGACACTTTGCGGAACTTCATAACAAAGCGTAAACAAAGTTACACTATGCACGTATGTACTATTTGTTCATCCTGAGCGGTTCTTGCAACATATTTTGTTAAATAACTCTGAGCTTTGCAGGTATTTGCAGTTCTACCTTATATAATATCATAGTATACTATCTTACCAATACGACGCAATCAAAACATCAGTGACACTTTGCAGAACTTCATAACAAAGCGTAAACAAAGTTATACTATGCACGTATGTACTATTTGTTCATCTTGAGCTGTTCTTGCAACATATTTTGTTAAATAACTCTGAGGTGTGCAGGATTTGCAGTTCTACCTTATATAATATCATAGTATACTATCTTACCAATACGACGCAATCAAAACCTCAGCGAAACTCTGCGGAACTTCATAACAAAGCGTAAACAAAGTTATACTATGCACATATGTACTGTTTGATCATCCTGAGCGGTTCTTGCTACATATTTAGTTAAATAACTCTGAGCTTTGCAGGTATTTTCAGCTCTACCTTATATAATATCAAAGTATACTATCGTACCACTACGACGCAATCAAAACATCAGCGAAACATTGCGGAACATCATAAAAAAAGCGTGAACAAAGTGATACTATGCACGTATGTACTGTTTGATCATCCTGAGCGGTTCTTGCTACATATTTAGTTAAATAACTCTGAGCTTTGCAGGTATTTTCAGCTCTACCTTATATAATATCAATGTATACAATCTTATCAATACGACGCAATCAAAACATCAGCGACACTTTGCGGAACTTCATAACAAAGCGTAAACAAAGTTACACTATGCACGTATGTACTATTTGTTCATCCTGAGCGGTTCTTGCAACATATTTTGTTAAATAACTCTGAGCTTTGCAGGTATTTGCAGTTCTACCTTATATAATATCATAGTATACTATCTTACCAATACGACGCAATCAAAACATCAGTGACACTTTGCAGAACTTCATAACAAAGCGTAAACAAAGTTATACTATGCACGTATGTACTATTTGTTCATCTTGAGCTGTTCTTGCAACATATTTTGTTAAATAACTCTGAGGTGTGCAGGATTTGCAGTTCTACCTTATATAATATCATAGTATACTATCTTACCAATACGACGCAATCAAAACCTCAGCGAAACTCTGCGGAACTTCATAACAAAGCGTAAACAAAGTTATACTATGCACATATGTACTGTTTGATCATCCTGAGCGGTTCTTGCTACATATTTAGTTAAATAACTCTGAGCTTTGCAGGTATTTTCAGCTCTACCTTATATAATATCAAAGTATACTATCGTACCACTACGACGCAATCAAAACATCAGCGAAACATTGCGGAACATCATAAAAAAAGCGTGAACAAAGTGATACTATGCACGTATGTACTGTTTGATCATCCTGAGCGGTTCTTGCTACATATTTAGTTAAATAACTCTGAGCTTTGCAGGTATTTTCAGCTCTACCTTATATAATATCAAACTATACTATCTTATCAATACGACGCAATCAAAACCTCAGCGAAACTCTGCGGAACTTCATAACACAGCGTAAACAAAGTTATACTATGCACGTATGTACTGTTTGATCATCCTGAGCGGTTCTTGCTACATATTTAGTTAAATAACTCTGAGGTTTGCATGTATTTTCAGCTCTACCTTATATAATATCAAACTATACTATCTTATCAATACGACGCAATCAAAACCTCAGCGAAACTCTGCGGAACTTCATAACACAGCGTAAACAAAGTTATACTATGCACGTATGTACTGTTTGATCATCCTGAGCGGTTCTTGCTACATATTTTGTTAAATAACTCTGAGCTTTACAGGTATTTGCTGTTCTAACTTATATAATATCAAAGTATACTATCCTATCAATACGACGCAATCAAAACCTCAGCGAAACTCCGCGGAACTTCATAACAAAGCGTCAACAAAGTTATACTATGCACGGATGTACTATTTGATCATCCTGAGCTGTTCTTGCTACATATTTAGTTAAATAACTCTGAGCTTTGCAGGTATTTTCAGTTCTACCTTATATTATATCATAGTATACTATCTTACCAATACGACGCAATCAAAACATCAGTGACACTTTGCAGAACTTCATAACAAAGCGTAAACAAAGTTATACTATGCACGTATGTACTATTTGATCATCCTGAGCGGTTCTTGCAACATATTTTGTTAAATAACTCTGAGGTGTGCTGGATTTACAGTACTAACTTATCTAATATCAATGTATACAATCTTATCAATACGACGCAATCAAAACATTAGCGACACTTTGCGGAACTTCATAACAAAGCGTAAACAAAGTTACACTATGCACGTATGTACTATTTGTTCATCCTGAGCGGTTCTTGCAACATATTTTGTTAAATAACTCTGAGCTTTGCAGGTATTTGCAGTTCTACCTTATATAATATCATAGTATACTATCTTACCAATACGACGCAATCAAAACATCAGTGACACTTTGCAGAACTTCATAACAAAGCGTAAACAAAGTTATACTATGCACGTATGTACTATTTGTTCATCTTGAGCTGTTCTTGCAACATATTTTGTTAAATAACTCTGAGGTGTGCAGGATTTGCAGTTCTACCTTATATAATATCATAGTATACTATCTTACCAATACGACGCAATCAAAACCTCAGCGAAACTCTGCGGAACTTCATAACAAAGCGTAAACAAAGTTATACTATGCACATATGTACTATTTGATCATCCTGAGCGGTTCTTGCTACATATTTAGTTAAATAACTCTGAGCTTTGCAGGTATTTTCAGCTCTACCTTATATAATATCAAAGTATACTATCGTACCACTACGACGCAATCAAAACATCAGCGAAACATTGCGGAACATCATAAAAAAAGCGTGAACAAAGTGATACTATGCACGTATGTACTGTTTGATCATCCTGAGCGGTTCTTGCTACATATTTAGTTAAATAACTCTGAGCTTTGCAGGTATTTTCAGCTCTACCTTATATAATATCAAACTATACTATCTTATCAATACGACGCAATCAAAACCTCAGCGAAACTCTGCGGAACTTCATAACACAGCGTAAACAAAGTTATACTATGCACGTATGTACTGTTTGAACATCCTGAGCGGTTCTTGCCACATATTTAGTTAAATAACTCTGAGCTTTGCAGGTATTTTCAGCTCTACCTTATATAATATCAAAGTATACTATCGTACCACTACGACGCAATCAAAACAGCAGCGAAACATTGCGGAACATCATAAAAAAAGCGCGAACAAAGTTATACTATGCACGTATGTACTATTTGATCATCCTGAGCGGTTGTTGCAACATATTTTGTTAAATAACTCTGAGCTTTGCAGGTATTTGCTGTTCTAACTTATATAATATCAAAGTATACTATCCTATCAATACGACGCAATCAAAACATCAGCGAAACATTGCGGAACTTCATAACAAAGCGTAAACAAAGTTATACTATGCACGGATGTACTATTTGATCATCCTGAGCGTATCTTGATACATATTTAGTTAAATAACTCTGAGCTTTGCAGGTATTTTCAGCTCTACCTTATATAATATCAAAGTATACTATCGTACCACTACGACGCAATCAAAACATCAGTGAAACATTGCGGAACATCATAAAAAAAGCGTGAACAAAGTTATACTATGCACGTATGTACTGTTTGATCATCCTGAGCGGTTCTTGCTACATATTTAGTTAAATAACTCTGAGGTTTGCATGTATTTTCAGCTCTACCTTATATAATATCAAACTATACTATCTTATCAATACGACGCAATCAAAACCTCAGCGAAACTCTGCGGAACTTCATAACACAGCGTAAACAAAGTTATACTATGCACGTATGTACTGTTTGATCATCCTGAGCGGTTCTTGCTACATATTTAGTTAAATAACTCTGAGCTTTGCAGGTATTTTCAGCTCTACCTTATATAATATCAAAGTATACTATCGTACCACTACGACGCAATCAAAACAGCAGCGAAACATTGCGGAACATCATAAAAAAAGCGTGAACAAAGTTATACTATGCACGTATGTACTATTTGATCATACTGAGCGGTTCTTGCAACATATTTTGTTAAATAACTCTGAGCTTTGCAGGTATTTGCTGTTCTAACTTATATAATATCAAAGTATACTATCCTATCAATACGACGCAATCAAAACCTCAGCGAAACTCCGCGGAACTTCATAACAAAGCGTCAACAAAGTTATACTATGCACGGATGTACTATTTGATCATCCTGAGCTGTTCTTGCTACATATTTAGTTAAATAACTCTGAGCTTTGCAGGTATTTTCAGTTCTACCTTATATTATATCATAGTATACTATCTTACCAATACGACGCAATCAAAACATCAGTGACACTTTGCAGAACTTCATAACAAAGCGTAAACAAAGTTATACTATGCACGTATGTACTATTTGATCATCCTGAGCGGTTCTTGCAACATATTTTGTTAAATAACTCTGCGCTTTGCAGGTATTTGCAGTTCTACCTTATATAATATCATAGTATACTATCTTACCAATACGACGCAATCAAAACATCAGTGACACTTTGCAGAACTTCATAACAAAGCGTAAACAAAGTTATACTATGCACGTATGTACTATTTGATCATCCTGTGCGGTTCTTGCAACATATTTTGTTAAATAACTCTAAGGTGTGCAGGATTTGCAGTTCTAACTTATATAATATCAAAGTATACTATCTTATCAATACGACGCAATCAAAACCTCAGCGAAACTCTTCGGAACTTCATAACAAAGCGTGAACAAAGTCATACTATGCACGGATGTACTATTTGATCATCCAGAGCGGTTCTTGCTACATATTTAGTTAAATAACTCTGAGCTTTGCATGTAGTTGCAGTTCTATCTTATATAATATCAAAGTATACTATCTAACCAATACGACGCCATCAAAACCTCAGCGTAACTTTGCGGAACTTCATAACAAAGCGTAAACAAAGTTATACTATGCACGGATATACTATTAGATCGTCCTGAGCGGTTCTTGCTACATATTTTGTTATATAACTCTGAGGTGTGCAGGTATTTGCAGTTCTAACTTACCTAATATCAATGTATACAATCTTATCAATACGACGCAATCAAAACATCAGCGACACTTTGTGGAACTTCATAACAAAGCGTAAACAAAGTTATACTATGCACGGATATACTATTAGATCGTCCTGAGCGGTTCTTGCTACATATTTAGTTAAATAACTCTGAGGTGTGCAGGTATTTGCAGCTCTACCTTATATAATATCAAACTATACTATCTTATCAATACGACGCAATCAAAACCTCAGCGAAACTCTTCGGAACTTCATAACAAAGCGTGAACAAAGTTATACTATGCACGGATGTACTATTTGATCATATTGAGCGGTTCTTGCTACATATTTAGTTAAATAACTCTGAGCTTTGCAGGTAGTTGCAGTTCTATCTTACATAATATCAAAGTATACTATCTTACTAATTGCGACGCAATCAAAACATCAGTGACACTTTGCGGAACTTCATAACAAAGCGTAAACAAAGTTATACTATGCACGTATGTACTATTTGATTATCCTGAGCGGTTCTTGCTACATATTTTGTTAAATAACTCTGAGGTTTGCATGTAGTTGCAGTTCTAACTTATATAATATCAAAGTATACTATCTTATCAATACGACGCAATGAAAACCTCAGCGAAACTCTGCGGAACTTCATAACAAAGCGTAAACAAAGTTATACTATGCACGTATGTACTATTTGATCATCCTGAGCGGTTCTTGCAACATATTTTGTTAAATAACTCTGAGCTTTGCAGGTATTTGCAGTTCTAACTTATATAATATCAAAGTATACTATCCTATCAATACGACGCAATCAAAACCTCAGCGAAACTCTGCGGAACTTCATAACAAAGCGTCAACAAAGTTATACTATGCACGTATGTACTGTTTGATCATCTTGAGCGGTTCTTGCTACATATTTAGTTAAATAACTCTGAGGTGTGCAGGATTTGCAGTTCTAACTTATCTAATATCAATGTATACAATCTTATCAATACGACGCAATCAAAACATCAGCGACACTTTGCGGAACTTCATAACAAAGCGTAAACAAAGTTATACTGTGCACGTATGTACTATTTGATCATCCTGAGCGGTTCTTGCTGCATATTTAGTTAAATAAGTCTGAGGTTTGCATGTAGTTGCAGTTCTAACATATATAATATCAAAGTATACTATCTTATCAATACGACGCAATCAAAACCTCAGCGAAACTCTGCGGAACTTCATAACAAAGCGTAAACAAAGTTATACTATCCACATATGTACTGTTTGATCATCCTGAGCGGTTCTTGCTACATATTTAGTTAAATAACTCTGAGCTTTGCAGGTATTTTCAGCTCTACCTTATATAATATCAAAGTATACTATCGTACCACTACGACGCAATCAAAACATCAGCGAAACATTGCGGAACTTCATAACAAAGCGTAAACAAAGTTATACTATGCACGTATGTAGTATTTGATCATCCTGAGCGTATCTTGATACATATTTAGTTAAATAACTCTGAGCTTTGCAGGTATTTGCAGTTCTAACTTATATAATATCAAAGTATACTATCTTATCAATACGACGCAATCAAAACCTCAGCGAAACTCTGCGGAACTTCATAACACAGCGTAAACAAAGTTATAATATGCACGTATGTACTGTTTGATCATCCTGAGCGGTTCTTGCAACATATTTTGTTAAATAACTCTGAGCTTTGCACGTATTTGCAGTTCTAACTTATATAATATCAAAGTATACTATCCTATAAATACGACGCAATCAAAACCTCAGCGAAACTCTGCGGAACTTCATAACAAAGCGTCAACAAAGTTATACTATGCACGGATGTACTATTTGATCATCCTGAGCGGTTCTAGCTACATATTTAGTTAAATAACTCTGAGCTTTGCAGGTATTTTCAGTTCTACCTTATATAATATCATAGTATACTATCTTACCAATACGACGCAATCAAAACATCAGTGACACTTTGCAGAACTTCATAACAAAGCGTAAACAAAGTTATACTATGCACGTATGTACTATATGATCATCCTGAGCGGTTCTTGCAACATATTTTGTTAAATAACTCTGAGCTTTGCAGGTATTTTCAGTTCTAGCTTATATAATATCATAGTATACTATCTTACCAATACGACGCAATCAAAACATCAGTGACACTTTGCAGAACTTCATAACAAAGCGTAAACAAAGTTATACTATGCACGTATGTACTATTTGATCATCCTGAGCGGTTCTTGCAACATATTTTGTTAAATAACTCTGAGGTGTGCAGGATTTGCAGTTCTAACTTATCTAATATCAATGTATACAATCTTATCAATACGACGCAATCAAAACCTCAGCGAAACTCTGCGGAACTTCATAACAAAGCGTAAACAAAGTTATACTATGCACATATGTACTGTTTGATCATCCTGAGCGGTTCTTGCTACATATTTAGTTAAATAACTCTGAGCTTTGCAGGTATTTTCAGCTCTAACATATATAATATCAAAGTATACTATCTTATCAATACGACGCAATCAAAACCTCAGCGAAACTCTGCGGAACTTCATAACAAAGCGTAAACAAAGTTATACTATGCACATATGTACTGTTTGATCATCCTGAGCGGTTCTTGCTACATATTTAGTTAAATAACTCTGAGCTTTGCAGGTATTTTCAGCTCTACCTTATATAATATCAAAGTATACTATCGTACCACTACGACGCAATCAAAACATCAGCGAAACATTGCGGAACTTCATAACAAAGCGTAAACAAAGTTATACTATGCACGTATGTAGTATTTGATCATCCTGAGCGTATCTTGATACATATTTAGTTAAATAACTCTGAGCTTTGCAGGTATTTGCAGTTCTAACTTATATAATATCAAAGTATACTATCTTATCAATACGACGCAATCAAAACCTCAGCGAAACTCTGCGGAACTTCATAACACAGCGTAAACAAAGTTATACTATGCACGTATGTACTGTTTGATCATCCTGAGCGGTTCTTGATACATATTTAGTTAAATAACTCTGAGCTTTGCAGGTATTTTCAGCTCTACCTTATATAATATCAAAGTATACTATCGTACCACTACGACGCAATCAAAACATCAGCGAAACATTGCGGAACATCATAAAAAAAGCGTGAACAAAGTTATACTATGCACGTATGTACTATTTGATCATCCTGAGCGGTTCTTGCAACATATTTTGTTAAATAACTCTGAGCTTTGCAGGTATTTGCAGTTCTAACTTATATAATATCAAAGTATACTATTCTATCAATACGACGCAATCAAAACCTCAGCGAAACTCTGCGGAACTTCATAACAAAGCGTCAACAAAGTTATACTATGCACGGATGTACTATTTGATCATTCTGAGCTGTTCTTGCTACATATTTAGTTAAATAACTCTGTGCTTTGCAAGTATTTTCAGTTCTACCTTATATAATATAATAGTATACTATCTTACCAATACGACGCAATCAAAACATCAGTGACACTTTGCAGAACTTCATAACAAAGCGTAAACAAAGTTATACTATGCACGTATGTACTATTTGATCATCCTGAGCGGTTCTTGCAACATATTTTGTTAAATAACTCTGAGCTTTGCAGGTATTTGCAGTTCTACCTTATATAATATCATAGTATACTATCTTACCAATACGACGCAATCAAAACATCAGTGACACTTTGCAGAACTTCATAACAAAGCGTAAACAAAGTTATACTATGCACGTATGTACTATTTGATCATCCTGATCGGTTCTTGCAACATATTTTGTTAAATAACTCTGAGGTTTGCAGGATTTGCAGTTCTAACTTATCTAGTATCAATATATACAATCTTATCAATACGACGCAATCAAAACATCAGCGACACTTTGCGGAACTTCATAACAAAGCGTAAACAAAGTTATACTGTGCACGTATGTACTATTTGATCATCCTGAGCGGTTCTTGCTACATATTTAGTTAAATAACTCTGAGCTTTGCAGGTATTTTCAGCTCTACCTTATATAATATCAAAGTATACTATCGTACCACTACGACGCAATCAAAACATCAGCGAAACATTACGGAACATCATAAAAAAAGCGTGAACAAAGTTATACTATGCACGTATGTACTGTTTGATCATCCTGAGCGGTTCTTGCTACATATTTAGTTAAATAACTCTGAGCTTTGCAGGTATTTTCAGCTCTACCTTATATAATATCAAAGTATACTATCGTACCACTACGACGCAATCAAAACATCAGCGAAACATTGCGGAACTTCATAACAAAGCGTAATAAAGTTATACTATGCACGTATGTACTGTTTGATCATCCTGAGCGGTTCTTGCTACATATTTAGTTAAATAACTCTGAGCTTTGCAGGTATTTGCAGTTCTACCTTATATAATATCATAGTATACTATCTTACCAATACGACGCAATCAAAACATCAGTGACACTTTGCAGAACTTCTTAACAAAGCGTAAACAAAGTTATACTATGCTCGTATGTACTATTTGATCATCCTGAGCGGTTCTTGCAACATATTTTGTTAAATAACTCTGAGGTGTGCAGGATTTGCAGTTTTAACTTATCTAATATCAATGTATACAATCTTATCAAAACGACGCAATCAAAACATCAGCGACACTTTGCGGAACTTCATAACAAAGCGTAAACAAAGTTATACTGTGCACGTATGTAGTATTTGATCATCCTGAGCGTATCTTGATACATATTTAGTTAAATAACTCTGAGCTTTGCAGGTATTTGCAGTTCTAACTTATATAATATCAAAGTATACTATCTTATCAATACGACGCAATCAAAACCTCAGCGAAACTCTGCGGAACTTCATAACAAAGCGTCAACAAAGTTATACTATGCACGGATGTACTATTTGATCATCCTGAGCGGTTCTAGCTACATATTTAGTTAAATAACTCTGAGCTTTGCAGGTATTTTCAGTTCTACCTTATATAATATCAAAGTATACTATCGTACCACTACGACGCAATCAAAACAGCAGCGAAACATTGCGGAACATCATAAAAAAAGCGCGAACAAAGTTATACTATGCACGTATGTACTATTTGATCATCCTGAGCGGTTGTTGCAACATATTTTGTTAAATAACTCTGAGCTTTGCAGGTATTTGCTGTTCTAACTTATATAATATCAAAGTATACTATCCTATCAATACGACGCAATCAAAACATCAGCGAAACATTGCGGAACTTCATAACAAAGCGTAAACAAAGTTATACTATGCACGGATGTACTATTTGATCATCCTGAGCGTATCTTGATACATATTTAGTTAAATAACTCTGAGCTTTGCAGGTATTTTCAGCTCTACCTTATATAATATCAAAGTATACTATCGTACCACTACGACGCAATCAAAACATCAGTGAAACATTGCGGAACATCATAAAAAAAGCGTGAACAAAGTTATACTATGCACGTATGTACTGTTTGATCATCCTGAGCGGTTCTTGCTACATATTTAGTTAAATAACTCTGAGGTTTGCATGTATTTTCAGCTCTACCTTATATAATATCAAACTATACTATCTTATCAATACGACGCAATCAAAACCTCAGCGAAACTCTGCGGAACTTCATAACACAGCGTAAACAAAGTTATACTATGCACGTATGTACTGTTTGATCATCCTGAGCGGTTCTTGCTACATATTTAGTTAAATAACTCTGAGCTTTGCAGGTATTTTCAGCTCTACCTTATATAATATCAAAGTATACTATCGTACCACTACGACGCAATCAAAACAGCAGCGAAACATTGCGGAACATCATAAAAAAAGCGTGAACAAAGTTATACTATGCACGTATGTACTATTTGATCATACTGAGCGGTTCTTGCAACATATTTTGTTAAATAACTCTGAGCTTTGCAGGTATTTGCTGTTCTAACTTATATAATATCAAAGTATACTATCCTATCAATACGACGCAATCAAAACCTCAGCGAAACTCCGCGGAACTTCATAACAAAGCGTCAACAAAGTTATACTATGCACGGATGTACTATTTGATCATCCTGAGCTGTTCTTGCTACATATTTAGTTAAATAACTCTGAGCTTTGCAGGTATTTTCAGTTCTACCTTATATTATATCATAGTATACTATCTTACCAATACGACGCAATCAAAACATCAGTGACACTTTGCAGAACTTCATAACAAAGCGTAAACAAAGTTATACTATGCACGTATGTACTATTTGATCATCCTGAGCGGTTCTTGCAACATATTTTGTTAAATAACTCTGCGCTTTGCAGGTATTTGCAGTTCTACCTTATATAATATCATAGTATACTATCTTACCAATACGACGCAATCAAAACATCAGTGACACTTTGCAGAACTTCATAACAAAGCGTAAACAAAGTTATACTATGCACGTATGTACTATTTGATCATCCTGTGCGGTTCTTGCAACATATTTTGTTAAATAACTCTAAGGTGTGCAGGATTTGCAGTTCTAACTTATATAATATCAAAGTATACTATCTTATCAATACGACGCAATCAAAACCTCAGCGAAACTCTTCGGAACTTCATAACAAAGCGTGAACAATGTCATACTATGCACGGATGTACTATTTGATCATCCAGAGCGGTTCTTGCTACATATTTAGTTAAATAACTCTGAGCTTTGCATGTAGTTGCAGTTCTATCTTATATAATATCAAAGTATACTATCTAACCAATACGACGCCATCAAAACCTCAGCGTAACTTTGCGGAACTTCATAACAAAGCGTAAACAAAGTTATACTATGCACGGATATACTATTAGATCGTCCTGAGCGGTTCTTGCTACATATTTTGTTATATAACTCTGAGGTGTGCAGGTATTTGCAGTTCTAACTTACCTAATATCAATGTATACAATCTTATCAATACGACGCAATCAAAACATCAGCGACACTTTGTGGAACTTCATAACAAAGCGTAAACAAAGTTATACTATGCACGGATATACTATTAGATCGTCCTGAGCGGTTCTTGCTACATATTTAGTTAAATAACTCTGAGGTGTGCAGGTATTTGCAGCTCTACCTTATATAATATCAAACTATACTATCTTATCAATACGACGCAATCAAAACCTCAGCGAAACTCTTCGGAACTTCATAACAAAGCGTGAACAAAGTTATACTATGCACGGATGTACTATTTGATCATATTGAGCGGTTCTTGCTACATATTTAGTTAAATAACTCTGAGCTTTGCAGGTAGTTGCAGTTCTATCTTACATAATATCAAAGTATACTATCTTACTAATTGCGACGCAATCAAAACATCAGTGACACTTTGCAGAACTTCATAACAAAGCGTAAACAAAGTTATACTATGCACGTATGTACTATTTGATTATCCTGAGCGGTTCTTGCTGCATATTTAGTTAAATAAGTCTGAGGTTTGCATGTAGTTGCAGTTCTAACTTATATAATATCAAAGTATACTATCTTATCAATACGACGCAATGAAAACCTCAGCGAAACTCTGCGGAACTTCATAACAAAGCGTAAACAAAGTTATACTATGCACGTATGTACTATTTGATCATCCTGAGCGGTTCTTGCAACATATTTTGTTAAATAACTCTGAGCTTTGCAGGTATTTGCAGTTCTAACTTATATAATATCAAAGTATACTATCCTATCAATACGACGCAATCAAAACCTCAGCGAAACTCTGCGGAACTTCATAACAAAGCGTCAACAAAGTTATACTATGCACGTATGTACTGTTTGATCATCTTGAGCGGTTCTTGCTACATATTTAGTTAAATAACTCTGAGGTGTGCAGGATTTGCAGTTCTAACTTATCTAATATCAATGTATACAATCTTATCAATACGACGCAATCAAAACATCAGCGACACTTTGCGGAACTTCATAACAAAGCGTAAACAAAGTTATACTGTGCACGTATGTACTATTTGATCATCCTGAGCGGTTCTTGCTGCATATTTAGTTAAATAAGTCTGAGGTTTGCATGTAGTTGCAGTTCTAACATATATAATATCAAAGTATACTATCTTATCAATACGACGCAATCAAAACCTCAGCGAAACTCTGCGGAACTTCATAACAAAGCGTAAACAAAGTTATACTATGCACATATGTACTGTTTGATCATCCTGAGCGGTTCTTGCTACATATTTAGTTAAATAACTCTGAGCTTTGCAGGTATTTTCAGCTCTAACATATATAATATCAAAGTATACTATCTTATCAATACGACGCAATCAAAACCTCAGCGAAACTCTGCGGAACTTCATAACAAAGCGTAAACAAAGTTATACTATGCACATATGTACTGTTTGATCATCCTGAGCGGTTCTTGCTACATATTTAGTTAAATAACTCTGAGCTTTGCAGGTATTTTCAGCTCTACCTTATATAATATCAAAGTATACTATCGTACCACTACGACGCAATCAAAACATCAGCGAAACATTGCGGAACTTCATAACAAAGCGTAAACAAAGTTATACTATGCACGTATGTACTGTTTGATCATCCTGAGCGGTTCTTGCAACATATTTTGTTAAATAACTCTGAGCTTTGCACGTATTTGCAGTTCTAACTTATATAATATCAAAGTATACTATCCTATAAATACGACGCAATCAAAACCTCAGCGAAACTCTGCGGAACTTCATAACAAAGCGTCAACAAAGTTATACTATGCACGGATGTACTATTTGATCATCCTGAGCGGTTCTAGCTACATATTTAGTTAAATAACTCTGAGCTTTGCAGGTATTTTCAGTTCTACCTTATATAATATCATAGTATACTATCTTACCAATACGACGCAATCAAAACATCAGTGACACTTTGCAGAACTTCATAACAAAGCGTAAACAAAGTTATACTATGCACGTATGTACTATATGATCATCCTGAGCGGTTCTTGCAACATATTTTGTTAAATAACTCTGAGCTTTGCAGGTATTTTCAGTTCTAGCTTATATAATATCATAGTATACTATCTTACCAATACGACGCAATCAAAACATCAGTGACACTTTGCAGAACTTCATAACAAAGCGTAAACAAAGTTATACTATGCACGTATGTACTATTTGATCATCCTGAGCGGTTCTTGCAACATATTTTGTTAAATAACTCTGAGGTGTGCAGGATTTGCAGTTCTAACTTATCTAATATCAATGTATACAATCTTATCAATACGACGCAATCAAAACCTCAGCGAAACTCTGCGGAACTTCATAACAAAGCGTAAACAAAGTTATACTATGCACATATGTACTGTTTGATCATCCTGAGCGGTTCTTGCTACATATTTAGTTAAATAACTCTGAGCTTTGCAGGTATTTTCAGCTCTAACATATATAATATCAAAGTATACTATCTTATCAATACGACGCAATCAAAACCTCAGCGAAACTCTGCGGAACTTCATAACAAAGCGTAAACAAAGTTATACTATGCACATATGTACTGTTTGATCATCCTGAGCGGTTCTTGCTACATATTTAGTTAAATAACTCTGAGCTTTGCAGGTATTTTCAGCTCTACCTTATATAGTATCAAAGTATACTATCGTACCACTACGACGCAATCAAAACATCAGCGAAACATTGCGGAACTTCATAACAAAGCGTAAACAAAGTTATACTATGCACGTATGTAGTATTTGATCATCCTGAGCGTATCTTGATACATATTTAGTTAAATAACTCTGAGCTTTGCAGGTATTTGCAGTTCTAACTTATATAATATCAAAGTATACTATCTTATCAATACGACGCAATCAAAACCTCAGCGAAACTCTGCGGAACTTCATAACACAGCGTAAACAAAGTTATACTATGCACGTATGTACTGTTTGATCATCCTGAGCGGTTCTTGCTACATATTTAGTTAAATAACTCTGAGCTTTGCAGGTATTTTCAGCTCTACCTTATATAATATCAAAGTATACTATCGTACCACTACGACGCAATCAAAACATCAGCGACACATTGCGGAACATCATAAAAAAAGCGTGAACAAAGTTATACTATGCACGTATGTACTATTTGATCATCCTGAGCGGTTCTTGCAACATATTTTGTTAAATAACTCTGAGCTTTGCAGGTATTTGCAGTTCTAACTTATATAATATCAAAGTATACTATTCTATCAATACGACGCAATCAAAACCTCAGCGAAACTCTGCGGAACTTCATAACAAAGCGTCAACAAAGTTATACTATGCACGGATGTACTATTTGATCATTCTGAGCTGTTCTTGCTACATATTTAGTTAAATAACTCTGAGCTTTGCAATTATTTTCAGTTCTACCTTATATAATATCATAGTATACTATCTTACCAATACGACGCAATCAAAACATCAGTGACACTTTGCAGAACTTCATAACAAAGCGTAAACAAAGTTATACTATGCACGTATGTACTATTTGATCATCCTGAGCGGTTCTTGCAACATATTTTGTTAAATAACTCCGAGCTTTGCTGGTATTTGCAGTTCTATCTTATATAATATCATAGTATACTATCTTACCAATACGACGCAATCAAAACATCAGTGACACTTTGCAGAACTTCATAACAAAGCGTAAACAAAGTTATACTATGCACGTATGTACTATTTGATCATCCTGATCGGTTCTTGCAACATATTTTGTTAAATAACTCTGAGGTTTGCAGGATTTGCAGTTCTAACTTATCTAGTATCAATATATACAATCTTATCAATACGACGCAATCAAAACATCAGCGACACTTTGCGGAACTTCATAACAAAGCGTAAACAAAGTTATACTGTGCACGTATGTACTATTTGATCATCCTGAGCGGTTCTTGCTACATATTTAGTTAAATAACTCTGAGCTTTGCAGGTATTTTCAGCTCTACCTTATATAATATCAAAGTATACTATCGTACCACTACGACGCAATCAAAACATCAGCGAAACATTACGGAACATCATAAAAAAAGCGTGAACAAAGTTATACTATGCACGTATGTACTGTTTGATCATCCTGAGCGGTTCTTGCTACATATTTAGTTAAATAACTCTGAGCTTTGCAGGTATTTTCAGCTCTACCTTATATAATATCAAAGTATACTATCGTACCACTACGACGCAATCAAAACATCAGCGAAACATTGCGGAACTTCATAACAAAGCGTAATAAAGTTATACTATGCACGTATGTACTGTTTGATCATCCTGAGCGGTTCTTGCTACATATTTAGTTAAATAACTCTGAGCTTTGCAGGATTTGCAGTTCTAACTTATCTAGTATCAATATATACAATCTTATCAATACGACGCAATCAAAACATCAGCGACACTTTGCGGAACTTCATAACAAAGCGTAAACAAAGTTATACTGTGCACGTATGTACTATTTGATCATCCTGAGCGGTTCTTGCTACATATTTAGTTAAATAACTCTGAGCTTTGCAGGTATTTTCAGCTCTACCTTATATAATATCAAAGTATACTATCGTACCACTACGACGCAATCAAAACATCAGCGAAACATTACGGAACATCATAAAAAAAGCGTGAACAAAGTTATACTATGCACGTATGTACTGTTTGATCATCCTGAGCGGTTCTTGCTACATATTTAGTTAAATAACTCTGAGCTTTGCAGGTATTTTCAGCTCTACCTTATATAATATCAAAGTATACTATCGTACCACTACGACGCAATCAAAACATCAGCGAAACATTGCGGAACTTCATAACAAAGCGTAATAAAGTTATACTATGCACGTATGTACTGTTTGATCATCCTGAGCGGTTCTTGCTACATATTTAGTTAAATAACTCTGAGCTTTGCAGGTATTTGCAGTTCTACCTTATATAATATCATAGTATACTATCTTACCAATACGACGCAATCAAAACATCAGTGACACTTTGCAGAACTTCTTAACAAAGCGTCAACAAAGTTATACTATGCACGGATGTACTATTTGATCATCCTGAGCGGTTCTAGCTACATATTTAGTTAAATAACTCTGAGCTTTGCAGGTATTTTCAGTTCTACCTTATATAATATCAAAGTATACTATCGTACCACTACGACGCAATCAAAACAGCAGCGAAACATTGCGGAACATCATAAAAAAAGCGCGAACAAAGTTATACTATGCACGTATGTACTATTTGATCATCCTGAGCGGTTGTTGCAACATATTTTGTTAAATAACTCTGAGCTTTGCAGGTATTTGCTGTTCTAACTTATATAATATCAAAGTATACTATCCTATCAATACGACGCAATCAAAACCTCAGCGAAACATTGCGGAACTTCATAACAAAGCGTAAACAAAGTTATACTATGCACGGATGTACTATTTGATCATCCTGAGCGTATCTTGATACATATTTAGTTAAATAACTCTGAGCTTTGCAGGTATTTTCAGCTCTACCTTATATAATATCAAAGTATACTATCGTACCACTACGACGCAATCAAAACATCAGTGAAACATTGCGGAACATCATAAAAAAAGCGTGAACAAAGTTATACTATGCACGTATGTACTGTTTGATCATCCTGAGCGGTTCTTGCTACATATTTAGTTAAATAACTCTGAGGTTTGCATGTATTTTCAGCTCTACCTTATATAATATCAAACTATACTATCTTATCAATACGACGCAATCAAAACCTCAGCGAAACTCTGCGGAACTTCATAACACAGCGTAAACAAAGTTATACTATGCACGTATGTACTGTTTGATCATCCTGAGCGGTTCTTGCTACATATTTAGTTAAATAACTCTGAGCTTTGCAGGTATTTTCAGCTCTACCTTATATAATATCAAAGTATACTATCGTACCACTACGACGCAATCAAAACAGCAGCGAAACATTGCGGAACATCATAAAAAAAGCGTGAACAAAGTTATACTATGCACGTATGTACTATTTGATCATACTGAGCGGTTCTTGCAACATATTTTGTTAAATAACTCTGAGCTTTGCAGGTATTTTCAGTTCTACCTTATATAATATCATAGTATACTATCTTACCAATACGACGCAATCAAAACATCAGTGACACTTTGCAGAACTTCATAACAAAGCGTAAACAAAGTTATACTATGCACGTATGTACTATTTGATCATCCTGAACGGTTCTTGCAACATATTTTGTTAAATAACTCTGAGCTTTGCAGGTATTTGCAGTTCTACCTTATATAATATCATAGTATACTATCTTACCAATACGACGCAATCAAAACATCAGTGACACTTTGCAGAACTTCATAACAAAGCGTAAACAAAGTTATACTATGCACGTATGTACTATTTGATCATCCTGATCGGTTCTTGCAACATATTTTGTTAAATAACTCTGAGGTTTGCAGGATTTGCAGTTCTAACTTATCTAGTATCAATGTATACAATCTTATCAATACGACGCAATCAAAACATCAGCGACACTTTGCGGAACTTCATAACAAAGCGTAAACAAAGTTATACTGTGCACGTATGTACTATTTGATCATCCTGAGCGGTTCTTGCTACATATTTAGTTAAATAACTCTGAGCTTTGCAGGTATTTTCAGCTCTACCTTATATAATATCAAAGTATACTATCGTACCACTACGACGCAATCAAAACATCAGCGAAACATTACGGAACATCATAAAAAAAGCGTGAACAAAGTTATACTATGCACGTATGTACTGTTTGATCATCCTGAGCGGTTCTTGCTACATATTTAGTTAAATAACTCTGAGCTTTGCAGGTATTTTCAGCTCTACCTTATATAATATCAAAGTATACTATCGTACCACTACGACGCAATCAAAACATCAGCGAAACATTGCGGAACTTCATAACAAAGCGTAATAAAGTTATACTATGCACGTATGTACTGTTTGATCATCCTGAGCGGTTCTTGCTACATATTTAGTTAAATAACTCTGAGCTTTGCAGGTATTTGCAGTTCTACCTTATATAATATCATAGTATACTATCTTACCAATACGACGCAATCAAAACATCAGTGACACTTTGCAGAACTTCTTAACAAAGCGTAAACAAAGTTATACTATGCTCGTATGTACTATTTGATCATCCTGAGCGGTTCTTGCAACATATTTTGTTAAATAACTCTGAGGTGTGCAGGATTTGCAGTTTTAACTTATCTAATATCAATGTATACAATCTTATCAAAACGACGCAATCAAAACATCAGCGACACTTTGCGGAACTTCATAACAAAGCGTAAACAAAGTTATACTGTGCACGTATGTAGTATTTGATCATCCTGAGCGTATCTTGATACATATTTAGTTAAATAACTCTGAGCTTTGCAGGTATTTGCAGTTCTAACTTATATAATATCAAAGTATACTATCTTATCAATACGACGCAATCAAAACCTCAGCGAAACTCTGCGGAACTTCATAACACAGCGTAAACAAAGTTATACTATGCACGTATGTACTGTTTGATCATCCTGAGCGGTTCTTGCAACATATTTTGTTAAATAACTCTGAGCTTTGCACGTATTTGCAGTTCTAACTTATATAATATCAAAGTATACTATCCTATCAATACGACGCAATCAAAACCTCAGCGAAACTCTGCGGAACTTCATAACAAAGCGTCAACAAAGTTATACTATGCACGGATGTACTATTTGATCATCCTGAGCGGTTCTAGCTACATATTTAGTTAAATAACTCTGAGCTTTGCAGGTATTTTCAGTTCTACCTTATATAATATCATAGTATACTATCTTACCAATACGACGCAATCAAAACATCAGTGACACTTTGCAGAACTTCATAACAAAGCGTAAACAAAGTTATACTATGCACGTATGTACTATATGATCATCCTGAGCGGTTCTTGCAACATATTTTGCCAAATAACTCTGAGCTTTGCAGGTATTTTCAGTTCTAGCTTATATAATGTCATAGTATAGTATCTTACCAATACGACGCAATCAAAACATCAGTGACACTTTGCAGAACTTCATAACAAAGCGTAAACAAAGTTATACTATGCACGTATGTACTATTTGATCATCCTGAGCGGTTCTTGCAACATATTTTGTTAAATAACTCTGAGGTGTGCAGGATTTGCAGTTCTAACTTATCTAATATCAATGTATACAATCTTATCAATACGACGCAATCAAAACATCAGCGACACTTTGCGGAACTTCATAACAAAGCGTAAACAAAGTTATACTGTGCACGTATGTACTATTTGATCATCCTGAGCGGTTCTTGCTGCATATTTAGTTAAATAAGTCTGAGGTTTGCATGTAGTTGCAGTTCTAACATATATAATATCAAAGTATACTATCTTATCAATACGACGCAATCAAAACCTCAGCGAAACTCTGCGGAACTTCATAACAAAGCGTAAACAAAGTTATACTATGCACATATGTACTGTTTGATCATCCTGAGCGGTTCTTGCTACATATTTAGTTAAATAACTCTGAGCTTTGCAGGTATTTTCAGCTCTACCTTATATAATATCAAAGTATACTATCGTACCACGACGACGCAATCAAAACATCAGCGAAACATTGCGGAACTTCATAACAAAGCGTAAACAAAGTTATACTATGCACGTATGTAGTATTTGATCATCCTGAGCGTATCTTGATACATATTTAGTTAAATAACTCTGAGCTTTGCAGGTATTTGCAGTTCTAACTTATATAATATCAAAGTATACTATCTTATCAATACGACGCAATCAAAACCTCAGCGAAACTCTGCGGAACTTCATAACACAGCGTAAACAAAGTTATACTATGCACGTATGTACTGTTTGATCATCCTGAGCGGTTCTTGCTACATATTTAGTTAAATAACTCTGAGCTTTGCAGGTATTTTCAGCTCTACCTTATATAATATCAAAGTATACTATCGTACCACTACGACGCAATCAAAACATCAGCGAAACATTGCGGAACATCATAAAAAAAGCGTGAACAAAGTTATACTATGCACGTATGTACTATTTGATCATCCTGAGCGGTTCTTGCAACATATTTTGTTAAATAACTCTGAGCTTTGCAGGTATTTGCAGTTCTAACTTATATAATATCAAAGTATACTATTCTATCAATACGACGCAATCAAAACCTCAGCGAAACTCTGCGGAACTTCATAACAAAGCGTCAACAAAGTTATACTATGCACGTATGTACTATTTGATCATCCTGAGCGGTTCTTGCTACATATTTAGTTAAATAACTCTGAGCTTTGCAGGTATTTTCAGCTCTACCTTATATAATATCAAAGTATACTATCGTACCACTACGACGCAATCAAAACATCAGCGAAACATTACGGAACATCATAAAAAAAGCGTGAACAAAGTTATACTATGCACGTATGTACTGTTTGATCATCCTGAGCGGTTCTTGCTACATATTTAGTTAAATAACTCTGAGCTTTGCAGGTATTTTCAGCTCTACCTTATATAATATCAAAGTATACTATCGTACCACTACGACGCAATCAAAACATCAGCGAAACATTGCGGAACTTCATAACAAAGCGTAATAAAGTTATACTATGCACGTATGTACTGTTTGATCATCCTGAGCGGTTCTTGCTACATATTTAGTTAAATAACTCTGAGCTTTGCAGGTATTTGCAGTTCTACCTTATATAATATCATAGTATACTATCTTACCAATACGACGCAATCAAAACATCAGTGACACTTTGCAGAACTTCTTAACAAAGCGTAAACAAAGTTATACTATGCTCGTATGTACTATTTGATCATCCTGAGCGGTTCTAGCTGCATATTTAGTTAAATAAGTCTGAGGTTTGCATGTAGTTGCAGTTCTAACTTATATAATATCAAAGTATACTATCTTATCAATACGACGCAATCAAAACCTCAGCGAAACTCTGCGGAACTTCATAACACAGCGTAAACAAAGTTATACTATGCACATATGTACTGTTTGATCATCCTGAGCGGTTCTTGCTACATATTTAGTTAAATAACTCTGAGCTTTGCAGATATTTTCAGCTCTACCTTATATAATATCAAAGTATACTATCGTACCACTACGACGCAATCAAAACATCAGCGAAACATTGCGGAACATCATAAAAAAAGCGTGAACAAAGTGATACTATGCAGAAATGTACTGTTTGATCATCCTGAGCGGTTCTTGCTACATATTTAGTTAAATAACTCTGAGCTTTGCAGGTATTTTCAGCTCTACCTTATATAATATCAAACTATACTATCTTATCAATACGACGCAATCAAAACCTCAGCGAAACTCTGCGGAACTTCATAACACAGCGTAAACAAAGTTATACTATGCACGTATGTACTGTTTGAACATCCTGAGCGGTTCTTGCTACATATTTAGTTAAATAACTCTGAGCTTTGCAGGTATTTTCAGCTCTACCTTATATAATATCAAAGTATACTATCGTACCACTACGACGCAATCAAAACATCAGCGAAACATTGCGGAACTTCATAACAAAGCGTAATAAAGTTATACTATGCACGTATGTACTGTTTGATCATCCTGAGCGGTTCTTGCTACATATTTAGTTAAATAACTCTGAGCTTTGCAGGTATTTTCAGCTCTACCTTATATAATATCAAAGTATACTATCGTACCACGACGACGCAATCAAAACATCAGCGAAACATTGCGGAACTTCATAACAAAGCGTAAACAAAGTTATACTATGCACGTATGTAGTATTTGATCAACCTGAGCGTATCTTGATACAGATTTAGTTAAATAACTCTGAGCTTTGCAGGTATTTGCAGTTCTAACTTATATAATATCAAAGTATACTATCTTATCAATACGACGCAATCAAAACCTCAGCGAAACTCTGCGGAACTTCATAACACAGCGTAAACGAAGTTATACTATGCACGTATGTACTGTTTGATCATCCTGAGCGGTTCTTGCTACATATTTAGTTAAATAACTCTGAGCTTTGCAGGTATTTTCAGCTCTACCTTATATAATATCAAAGTATACTATCGTACCACTACGACGCAATCAAAACATCAGCGAAACATTGCGGAACATCATAAAAAAAGCGTGAACAAAGTTATACTATGCACGTATGTACTATTTGATCATCCTGAGCGGTTCTTGCAACATATTTTGTTAAATAACTCTGAGCTTTGCAGGTATTTGCAGTTCTAACTTATATAATATCAAAGTATACTATTCTATCAATACGACGCAATCAAAACCTCAGCGAAACTCTGCGGAACTTCATAACAAAGCGTCAACAAAGTTATACTATGCACGGATGTACTATTTGATCATTCTGAGCTGTTCTTGCTACATATTTAGTTAAATAACTCTGAGCTTTGCAATTATTTTCAGTTCTACCTTATATAATATCATAGTATACTATCTTACCAATACGACGCAATCAAAACATCAGTGACACTTTGCAGAACTTCATAACAAAGCGTAAACAAAGTTATACTATGCACGTATGTACTATTTGATCATCCTGAGCGGTTCATGCAACATATTTTGTTAAATAACTCTGAGCTTTGCAGGTATTTGCAGTTCTACCTTATATAATATCATAGTATACTATCTTACCAATACGACGCAATCAAAACATCAGTGACACTTTGCAGAACTTCATAACAAAGCGTAAACAAAGTTATACTATGCACGTATGTACTATTTGATCATCCTGATCGGTTCTTGCAACATATTTTGTTAAATAACTCTGAGGTTTGCAGGATTTGCAGTTCTAACTTATCTAGTATCAATGTATACAATCTTATCAATACGACGCAATCAAAACATCAGCGACACTTTGCGGAACTTCATAACAAAGCGTAAACAAAGTTATACTGTGCACGTATGTACTATTTGATCATCCTGAGCGGTTCTTGCTACATATTTAGTTAAATAACTCTGAGCTTTGCAGGTATTTTCAGCTCTACCTTATATAATATCAAAGTATACTATCGTACCACTACGACGCAATCAAAACATCAGCGAAACATTACGGAACATCATAAAAAAAGCGTGAACAAAGTTATACTATGCACGTATGTACTGTTTGATCATCCTGAGCGGTTCTTGCTACATATTTAGTTAAATAACTCTGAGCTTTGCAGGTATTTTCAGCTCTACCTTATATAATATCAAAGTATACTATCGTACCACTACGACGCAATCAAAACATCAGCGAAACATTGCGGAACTTCATAACAAAGCGTAATAAAGTTATACTATGCACGTATGTACTGTTTGATCATCCTGAGCGGTTCTTGCTACATATTTAGTTAAATAACTCTGAGCTTTGCAGGTATTTGCAGTTCTACCTTATATAATATCATAGCATACTATCTTACCAATACGACGCAATCAAAACATCAGTGACACTTTGCAGAACTTCTTAACAAAGCGTAAACAAAGTTATACTATGCTCGTATGTACTATTTGATCATCCTGAGCGGTTCTAGCTGCATATTTAGTTAAATAAGTCTGAGGTTTGCATGTAGTTGCAGTTCTAACTTATATAATATCAAAGTATACTATCTTATCAATACGACGCAATCAAAACCTCAGCGAAACTCTGCGGAACTTCATAACACAGCGTAAACAAAGTTATACTATGCACATATGTACTGTTTGATCATCCTGAGCGGTTCTTGCTACATATTTAGTTAAATAACTCTGAGCTTTGCAGGTATTTTCAGCTCTACCTTATATAATATCAAAGTATACTATCGTACCACTACGACGCAATCAAAACATCAGCGAAACATTGCGGAACATCATAAAAAAAGCGTGAACAAAGTGATACTATGCACGTATGTACTGTTTGATCATCCTGAGCGGTTCTTGCTACATATTTAGTTAAATAACTCTGAGCTTTGCAGGTATTTTCAGCTCTACCTTATATAATATCAAACTATACTATCTTATCAATACGACGCAATCAAAACCTCAGCGAAACTCTGCGGAACTTCATAACACAGCGTAAACAAAGTTATACTATGCACGTATGTACTGTTTGAACATCCTGAGCGGTTCTTGCTACATATTTAGTTAAATAACTCTGAGCTTTGCAGGTATTTTCAGCTCTACCTTATATAATATCAAAGTATACTATCGTACCACTACGACGCAATCAAAACATCAGCGAAACATTGCGGAACTTCATAACAAAGCGTAATAAAGTTATACTATGCACGTATGTACTGTTTGATCATCCTGAGCGGTTCTTGCTACATATTTAGTTAAATAACTCTGAGCTTTGCAGGTATTTTCAGCTCTACCTTATATAATATCAAAGTATACTATCGTACCACGACGACGCAATCAAAACATCAGCGAAACATTGCGGAACTTCATAACAAAGCGTAAACAAAGTTATACTATGCACGTATGTAGTATTTGATCATCCTGAGCGTATCTTGATACATATTTAGTTAAATAACTCTGAGCTTTGCAGGTATTTGCAGTTCTAACTTATATAATATCAAAGTATACTATCTTATCAATACGACGCAATCAAAACCTCAGCGAAACTCTGCGGAACTTCATAACAAAGCGTAAACAAGTTATACTATGCACGTATGTACTGTTTGATCATCCTGAGCGGTTCTTGCTACATATTTAGTTAAATAACTCTGAGCTTTGCAGGTATTTTCAGCTCTACCTTATATAATATCAAAGTATACTATCGTACCACTACGACGCAATCAAAACATCAGCGAAACATTGCGGAACATCATAAAAAAAGCGTGAACAAAGTTATACTATGCACGTATGTACTATTTGATCATCCTGAGCGGTTCTTGCAACATATTTTGTTAAATAACTCTGAGCTTTGCAGGTATTTGCAGTTCTAACTTATATAATATCAAAGTATACTATTCTATCAATACGACGCAATCAAAACCTCAGCGAAACTCTGCGGAACTTCATAACAAAGCGTCAACAAAGTTATACTATGCACGGATGTACTATTTGATCATTCTGAGCTGTTCTTGCTACATATTTAGTTAAATAACTCTGAGCTTTGCAATTATTTTCAGTTCTACCTTATATAATATCATAGTATTCTATCTTACCAATACGACGCAATCAAAACATCAGTGACACTTTGCAGAACTTCATAACAAAGCGTAAACAAAGTTATACTATGCACGTATGTACTATTTGATCATCCTGAGCGGTTCATGCAACATATTTTGTTAAATAACTCTGAGCTTTGCAGGTATTTGCAGTTCTACCTTATATAATATCATAGTATACTATCTTACCAATACGACGCAATCAAAACATCAGTGACACTTTGCAGAACTTCATAACAAAGCGTAAACAAAGTTATACTATGCACGTATGTACTATTTGATCATCCTGATCGGTTCTTGCAACATATTTTGTTAAATAACTCTGAGGTTTGCAGGATTTGCAGTTCTAACTTATCTAGTATCAATGTATACAATCTTATCAATACGACGCAATCAAAACATCAGCGACACTTTGCGGAACTTCATAACAAAGCGTAAACAAAGTTATACTGTGCACGTATGTACTATTTGATCATCCTGAGCGGTTCTTGCTACATATTTAGTTAAATAACTCTGAGCTTTGCAGGTATTTTCAGCTCTACCTTATATAATATCAAAGTATACTATCGTACCACTACGACGCAATCAAAACATCAGCGAAACATTACGGAACATCATAAAAAAAGCGTGAACAAAGTTATACTATGCACGTATGTACTGTTTGATCATCCTGAGCGGTTCTTGCTACATATTTAGTTAAATAACTCTGAGCTTTGCAGGTATTTTCAGCTCTACCTTATATAATATCAAAGTATACTATCGTACCACTACGACGCAATCAAAACATCAGCGAAACATTGCGGAACTTCATAACAAAGCGTAATAAAGTTATACTATGCACGTATGTACTGTTTGATCATCCTGAGCGGTTCTTGCTACATATTTAGTTAAATAACTCTGAGCTTTGCAGGTATTTGCAGTTCTACCTTATATAATATCATAGTATACTATCTTACCAATACGACGCAATCAAAACATCAGTGACACTTTGCAGAACTTCTTAACAAAGCGTAAACAAAGTTATACTATGCTCGTATGTACTATTTGATCATCCTGAGCGGTTCTTGCAACATATTTTGTTAAATAACTCTGAGGTGTGCAGGATTTGCAGTTTTAACTTATCTAATATCAATGTATACAATCTTATCAATACGACGCAATCAAAACATCAGCGACACTTTGCGGAACTTCATAACAAAGCGTAAACAAAGTTATACTGTGCACGTATGTACTATTTGATCATCCTGAGCGGTTCTAGCTGCATATTTAGTTAAATAAGTCTGAGGTTTGCATGTAGTTGCAGTTCTAACTTATATAATATCAAAGTATACTATCTTATCAATACGACGCAATCAAAACCTCAGCGAAACTCTGCGGAACTTCATAACACAGCGTAAACAAAGTTATACTATGCACATATGTACTGTTTGATCATCCTGAGCGGTTCTTGCTACATATTTAGTTAAATAACTCTGAGCTTTGCAGGTATTTGCAGTTCTACCTTATATAATATCATAGTATACTATCTTACCAATACGACGCAATCAAAACATCAGTGACACTTTGCAGAACTTCTTAACAAAGCGTAAACAAAGTTATACTATGCTCGTATGTACTATTTGATCATCCTGAGCGGATCTTGCAACATATTTTGTTAAATAACTCTGAGGTGTGCAGGATTTGCAGTTCTAACTTATCTAGTATCAATGTATACAATCTTATCAATACGACGCAATCAAAACATCAGCGACACTTTGCGGAACTCCATAACAAAGCGTAAACAAAGTTATACTATGCACGTATGTACTATTTGATCATCCTGAGCGGTTCTTGCAACATATTTTGTTAAATAACTCTGAGCTTTGCAGGTATTTGCAGTTCTACCTTATATAATATCATAGTATACTATCTTACCAATACGACGCAATCAAAACATCAGTGACACTTTGCAGAACTTCATAACAAAGCGTAAACAAAGTTATACTATGCACGTATGTACTATTTGATCATCCTGATCGGTTCTTGCAACATATTTTGTTAAATAACTCTGAGGTGTGCAGGATTTGCAGTTCTAACTTATCTAGTATCAATGTATACAATCTTATCAATACGACGCAATCTAAACATCAGCGACACTTTGCGGAACTTCATAACAAAGCGTAAACAAAGTTATACTGTGCACGTATGTACTATTTGATCATCCTGAGCGGTTCTTGCTACATATTTAGTTAAATAACTCTGAGCTTTGCAGGTATTTTCAGCTCTACCTTATATAATATCAAAGTATACTATCGTACCACTACGACGCAATCAAAACATCAGCGAAACATTACGGAACATCATAAAAAAAGCGTGAACAAAGTTATACTATGCACGTATGTACTGTTTGATCATCCTGAGCGGTTCTTGCTACATATTTAGTTAAATAACTCTGAGCTTTGCAGGTATTTTCAGCTCTACCTTATATAATATCAAAGTATACTATCGTACCACTACGACGCAATCAAAACATCAGCGAAACATTGCGGAACTTCATAACAAAGCGTAATAAAGTTATACTATGCACGTATGTACTGTTTGATCATCCTGAGCGGTTCTTGCTACATATTTAGTTAAATAACTCTGAGCTTTGCAGGTATTTGCAGTTCTACCTTATATAATATCATAGTATACTATCTTACCAATACGACGCAATCAAAACATCAGTGACACTTTGCAGAACTTCTTAACAAAGCGTAAACAAAGTTATACTATGCTCGTATGTACTATTTGATCATCCTGAGCGGTTCTAGCTGCATATTTAGTTAAATAAGTCTGAGGTTTGCATGTAGTTGCAGTTCTAACTTATATAATATCAAAGTATACTATCTTATCAATACGACGCAATCAAAACCTCAGCGAAACTCTGCGGAACTTCATAACACAGCGTAAACAAAGTTATACTATGCACATATGTACTGTTTGATCATCCTGAGCGGTTCTTGCTACATATTTAGTTAAATAACTCTGAGCTTTGCAGGTATTTTCAGCTCTACCTTATATAATATCAAAGTATACTATCGTACCACTACGACGCAATCAAAACATCAGCGAAACATTGCGGAACATCATAAAAAAAGCGTGAACAAAGTGATACTATGCACGTATGTACTGTTTGATCATCCTGAGCGGTTCTTGCTACATATTTAGTTAAATAACTCTGAGCTTTGCAGGTATTTTCAGCTCTACCTTATATAATATCAAACTATACTATCTTATCAATACGACGCAATCAAAACCTCAGCGAAACTCTGCGGAACTTCATAACACAGCGTAAACAAAGTTATACTATGCACGTATGTACTGTTTGAACATCCTGAGCGGTTCTTGCTACATATTTAGTTAAATAACTCTGAGCTTTGCAGGTATTTTCAGCTCTACCTTATATAATATCAAAGTATACTATCGTACCACTACGACGCAATCAAAACATCAGCGAAACATTGCGGAACTTCATAACAAAGCGTAATAAAGTTATACTATGCACGTATGTACTGTTTGATCATCCTGAGCGGTTCTTGCTACATATTTAGTTAAATAACTCTGAGCTTTGCAGGTATTTGCAGTTCTACCTTATATAATATCATAGTATACTATCTTACCAATACGACGCAATCAAAACATCAGTGACACTTTGCAGAACTTCTTAACAAAGCGTAAACAAAGTTATACTATGCTCGTATGTACTATTTGATCATCCTGAGCGGTTCTTGCAACATATTTTGTTAAATAACTCTGAGGTGTGCAGGATTTGCAGTTTTAACTTATCTAATATCAATGTATACAATCTTATCAAAACGACGCAATCAAAACATCAGCGACACTTTGCGGAACTTCATAACAAAGCGTAAACAAAGTTATACTGTGCACGTATGTACTATTTGATCATCCTGAGCGGTTCTAGCTGCATATTTAGTTAAATAAGTCTGAGGTTTGCATGTAGTTGCAGTTCTAACTTATATAATATCAAAGTATACTATCTTATCAATACGACGCAATCAAAACCTCAGCGAAACTCTGCGGAACTTCATAACACAGCGTAAACAAAGTTATACTATGCACATATGTACTGTTTGATCATCCTGAGCGGTTCTTGCTACATATTTAGTTAAATAACTCTGAGCTTTGCAGGTATTTTCAGCTCTACCTTATATAATATCAAAGTATACTATCGTACCACTACGACGCAATCAAAACATCAGCGAAACATTGCGGAACATCATAAAAAAAGCGTGAACAAAGTGATACTATGCACGTATGTACTGTTTGATCATCCTGAGCGGTTCTTGCTACATATTTAGTTAAATAACTCTGAGCTTTGCAGGTATTTTCAGCTCTACCTTATATAATATCAAACTATACTATCTTATCAATACGACGCAATCAAAACCTCAGCGAAACTCTGCGGAACTTCATAACACAGCGTAAACAAAGTTATACTATGCACGTATGTACTGTTTGAACATCCTGAGCGGTTCTTGCTACATATTTAGTTAAATAACTCTGAGCTTTGCAGGTATTTTCAGCTCTACCTTATAGAATATCAAAGTATACTATCGTACCACTACGACGCAATCAAAACATCAGTGAAACATTGCGGAACATCATAAAAAAAGCGTGAACAAAGTTATACTATGCACGTATGTACTGTTTGATCATCCTGAGCGGTTCTTGCTACATATTTAGTTAAATAACTCTGAGGTTTGCATGTATTTTCAGCTCTACCTTATATAATATCAAACTATACTATCTTATCAATACGACGCAATCAAAACCTCAGCGAAACTCTGCGGAACTTCATAACACAGCGTAAACAAAGTTATACTATGCACGTATGTACTGTTTGATCATCCTGAGCGGTTCTTGCTACATATTTAGTTAAATAACTCTGAGCTTTGCAGGTATTTTCAGCTCTACCTTATATAATATCAAAGTATACTATCGTACCACTACGACGCAATCAAAACAGCAGCGAAACATTGCGGAACATCATAAAAAAAGCGTGAACAAAGTTATACTATGCACGTATGTACTATTTGATCATCCTGAGCGGTTCTTGCAACATATTTTGTTAAATAACTCTGAGCTTTGCAGGTATTTGCTGTTCTAACTTATATAATATCAAAGTATACTATCCTATCAATACGACGCAATCAAAACCTCAGCGAAACTCCGCGGAACTTCATAACAAAGCGTCAACAAAGTTATACTATGCACGGATGTACTATTTGATCATCCTGAGCTGTTCTTGCTACATATTTAGTTAAATAACTCTGAGCTTTGCAGGTATTTTCAGTTCTACCTTATATAATATCATAGTATACTATCTTACCAATACGACGCAATCAAAACATCAGTGACACTTTGCAGAACTTCATAACAAAGCGTAAACAAAGTTATACTATGCACGTATGTACTATTTGATCATCCTGAGCGGTTCTTGCAACATATTTTGTTAAATAACTCTGCGCTTTGCAGGTATTTGCAGTTCTACCTTATATAATATCATAGTATACTATCTTACCAATACGACGCAATCAAAACATCAGTGACACTTTGCAGAACTTCATAACAAAGCGTAAACAAAGTTATACTATGCACGTATGTACTATTTGATCATCCTGTGCGGTTCTTGCAACATATTTTGTTAAATAACTCTAAGGTGTGCAGGATTTGCAGTTCTAACTTATCTAATATCTATGTATACAATCTTATCAATACGACGCAATCAAAACATCAGTGAGACTTTGCGGAACTTCATAACAAAGCGTAAACAAAGTTATACTGTGCACGTATGTACTATTTGATCATCCTGAGCGGTTCTTGCTCCATATTTAGTTAAATAATTCTGAGGTTTGCATGTAGTTGCAGATCTAACTTATATAATATCAAAGTATACTATCTTATCAATACGACGCAATCAAAACATCAGCGAAACATTGCGGAACTTCATAACAAAGCGTAAACAAAGTTATACTATGCACGTATGTAGTATTTGATCATCCTGAGCGTATCTTGATACATATTTAGTTAAATAACTCTGAGCTTTGCAGGTATTTGCAGTTCTAACTTATATAAAATCAAAGTATACTATCTTATCAATACGACGCAATCAAAACCTCAACGAAACTCTGCGGAACTTCATAACAAAGCGTGAACGAAGTTATACTATGCACGGATATACTATTTGATCATCCAGGGCGGTTCTTGCTACATATTTAGTTAAATAACTCTGAGCTTTGCAGGTAGTTGCAGTTCTATCTTACATAATATCAAAGTATACAATCTTACCAATTGCGACGCAATCAAAACCTCAGCGAAACATTGCGGAACTTCATAACAAAGCGTAAACAAAGTTATACTATGCATGTATGTACTATTTGATCATCCTGAGCGGTTCTTGCAACATATTTTGTTAAATAACTCTAAGGTGTGCAGGATTTGCAGTTCTAACTTATATAATATCAAAGTATACTATCTTATCAATACGACGCAATCAAAACCTCAGCGAAACTCTGCGGAACTTCATAACAAAGCGTAAACAAAGTTATACTATGCACGGATGTACTATTTGATCATCCCTAGTGGTTCTTGCTACATATTTAGTTAAATAACTCTGAGCTTTGCAGGTAGTTGCAGTTCTATCTTACATAATATCAAAGTATAAAATCTTACCAATAGCGACGCAATCAAAACCTCAGTGACACTTTGCAGAACTTCATAACAAAGCGTAAACAAAGTTATACTATGCACGTATGTACTATTTGATCATCCTGAGCGGTTCTTGCAACATATTTTGTTAAATAACTCTGAGGTTTGCATGTAGTTGCAGTTCTATCTTATATAATATCAAAGTATACTATCTGACCAATACGACGCCATCAAAACCTCAGCGTAACTTTGCGGAACTTCATAACAAAGCGTAAACAAAGTTATACTATGCACGGATATACTATTAGATCGTCCTGAGCGGTTCTTGCTACATATTTTGTTATATAACTCTGAGGTGTGCAGGTATTTGCAGTTCTAACTTACCTAATATCAATGTATACAATCTTATCAATACGACGCAATCAAAACATCAGCGACACTTTGTGGAACTTCATAACAAAGCGTAAACAAAGTTATACTATGCACGGATATACTATTAGATCGTCCTGAGCGGTTCTTGCTACATATTTAGTTAAATAACTCTGAGGTGTGCAGGTATTTGCAGCTCTACCTTATATAATATCAAACTATACTATCTTATCAATACGACGCAATCAAAACCTCAGCGAAACTCGTCGGAACTTCATAACAAAGCGTGAACAAAGTTATACTATGCACGGATGTACTATTTGATCATATTGAGCGGTTCTTGCTACATATTTAGTTAAATAACTCTGAGCTTTGCAGGTAGTTGCAGTTCTATCTTACATAATATCAAAGTATACAATCTTACCAATTGCGACGCAATCAAAACATCAGCGACACTTTGCAGAACTTCATAACAAAGCGTAAACAAAGTTATACTATGCACGTATGTACTATTTGATTATCCTGAGCGGTTCTTGCTACATATTTAGTTAAATAAGTCTGAGGTTTGCATGTAGTTGCAGTTCTAACTTATATAATATCAAAGTATACTATCTTATCAATACGACGCAATCAAAACCTCAGCGAAACTCTGCGGAACTTCATAACAAAGCGTAAACAAAGTTATACTATGCACGTATGTACTATTTGATCATCCTGAGCGGTTCTTGCAACATATTTTGTTAAATAACTCTGAGCTTTGCAGGTATTTGCAGTTCTAACTTATATAATATCAAAGTATACTATCCTATCAATACGACGCAATCAAAACCTCAGCGAAACTCTGCGGAACTTCATAACAAAGCGTCAACAAAGTTATACTATGCACGTATGTACTGTTTGATCATCTTGAGCGGTTCTTGCTACATATTTAGTTAAATAACTCTGAGCTTTGCAGGTATTTTCAGGTCTACCTTATATAATATCAAAGTATACTATCGTACCACTACGACGCAATCAAAACATCAGCGAAACATTGCGGAACATCATAAAAAAAGCGTGAGCAAAGTTATACTATGCACGTATGTACTATTTGATCATCCTGAGCGGTTCTTGCAACATATTTTGTTAAATAACTCTGAGCTTTGCACGTATTTGCAGTTCTACCTTATAGAATATCAAAGTATACTATCGTACCACTACGACGCAATCAAAACATCAGTGAAACATTGCGGAACATCATAAAAAAAGCGTGAACAAAGTTATACTATGCACGTATGTACTGTTTGATCATCCTGAGCGGTTCTTGCTACATATTTAGTTAAATAACTCTGAGGTTTGCATGTATTTTCAGCTCTACCTTATATAATATCAAACTATACTATCTTATCAATACGACGCAATCAAAACCTCAGCGAAACTCTGCGGAACTTCATAACACAGCGTAAACAAAGTTATACTATGCACGTATGTACTGTTTGATCATCCTGAGCGGTTCTTGCTACATATTTAGTTAAATAACTCTGAGCTTTGCAGGTATTTTCAGCTCTACCTTATATAATATCAAAGTATACTATCGTACCACTACGACGCAATCAAAACAGCAGCGAAACATTGCGGAACATCATAAAAAAAGCGTGAACAAAGTTATACTATGCACGTATGTACTATTTGATCATCCTGAGCGGTTCTTGCAACATATTTTGTTAAATAACTCTGAGCTTTGCAGGTATTTGCTGTTCTAACTTATATAATATCAAAGTTTACTATCCTATCAATACGACGCAATCAAAACCTCAGCGAAACTCCGCGGAACTTCATAACAAAGCGTCAACAAAGTTATACTATGCACGGATGTACTATTTGATCATCCTGAGCTGTTCTTGCTACATATTTAGTTAAATAACTCTGAGCTTTGCAGGTATTTTCAGTTCTACCTTATATAATATCATAGTATACTATCTTACCAATACGACGCAATCAAAACATCAGTGACACTTTGCAGAACTTCATAACAAAGCGTAAACAAAGTTATACTATGCACGTATGTACTATTTGATCATCCTGAGCGGTTCTTGCAACATATTTTGTTAAATAACTCTGCGCTTTGCAGGTATTTGCAGTTCTACCTTATATAATATCGTAGTATACTATCTTACCAATACGACGCAATCAAAACATCAGTGACACTTTGCAGAACTTCATAACAAAGCGTAAACAAAGTTATACTATGCACGTATGTACTATTTGATCATCCTGTGCGGTTCTTGCAACATATTTTGTTAAATAACTCTAAGGTGTGCAGGATTTGCAGTTCTAACTTATCTAATATCTATGTATACAATCTTATCAATACGACGCAATCAAAACATCAGTGAGACTTTGCGGAACTTCATAACAAAGCGTAAACAAAGTTATACTGTGCACGTATGTACTATTTGATCATCCTGAGCGGTTCTTGCTGCATATTTAGTTAAATAATTCTGAGGTTTGCATGTAGTTGCAGTTCTAACTTATATAATATCAAAGTATACTATCTTATCAATACGACGCAATCAAAACATCAGCGAAACATTGCGGAACTTCATAACAAAGCGTAAACAAAGTTATACTATGCACGTATGTAGTATTTGATCATCCTGAGCGTATCTTGATACATATTTAGTTAAATAACTCTGAGCTTTGCAGGTATTTGCAGTTCTAACTTATATAAAATCAAAGTATACTATCTTATCAATACGACGCAATCAAAACCTCAGCGAAACTCTGCGGAACTTCATAACAAAGCGTGAACAAAGTTATACTATGCACGGATGTACTATTTGATCATCCAGGGCGGTTCTTGCTACATATTTAGTTAAATAACTCTGAGCTTTGCAGGTAGTTGCAGTTCTATCTTACATAATATCAAAGTATTCCACCTTACCAATTGCGACGCAATCAAAACCTCAGCGAAACATTGCGGAACTTCATAACAAAGCGTAAACAAAGTTATACTATGCATGTATGTACTATTTGATCATCCTGAGCGGTTCTTGCAACATATTTTGTTAAATAACTCTAAGGTGTGCAGGATTTGCAGTTCTAACTTATATAATATCAAAGTATACTATCTTATCAATACGACGCAATCAAAACCTCAGCGAAACTCTTCGGAACTTCATAACAAAGCGTGAACAAAGTTATACTATGCACGGATGTACTATTTGATCATCCCTAGTGGTTCTTGCTACATATTTAGTTAAATAACTCTGAGCTTTGCAGGTAGTTGCAGTTCTATCTTACATAATATCAAAGTATAAAATCTTACCAATAGCGACGCAATCAAAACATCAGTGACACTTTGCAGAACTTCATAACAAAGCGTAAACAAAGTTATACTATGCACGTATGTACTATTTGATCATCCTGAGCGGTTCTTGCAACATATTTTGTTAAATAACTCTGAGGTTTGCATGTAGTTGCAGTTCTATCTTATATAATATCAAAGTATACTATCTAACCAATACGACGCCATCAAAACCTCAGCGTAACTTTGCGGAACTTCATAACAAAGCGTAAACAAAGTTATACTATGCACGGATATACTATTAGATCGTCCTGAGCGGTTCTTGCTACATATTTTGTTATATAACTCTGAGGTGTGCAGGTATTTGCAGTTCTAACTTACCTAATATCAATGTATACAATCTTATCAATACGACGCAATCAAAACATCAGCGACACTTTGTGGAACTTCATAACAAAGCGTAAACAAAGTTATACTATGCACGGATATACTATTAGATCGTCCTGAGCGGTTCTTGCTACATATTTAGTTAAATAACTCTGAGGTGTGCAGGTATTTGCAGCTCTACCTTATATAATATCAAACTATACTATCTTATCAATACGACGCAATCAAAACCTCAGCGAAACTCGTCGGAACTTCATAACAAAGCGTGAACAAAGTTATACTATGCACGGATGTACTATTTGATCATATTGAGCGGTTCTTGCTACATATTTAGTTAAATAACTCTGAGCTTTGCAGGTAGTTGCAGTTCTATCTTACATAATATCAAAGTATACTATCTTACTAATTGCGACGCAATCAAAACATCAGTGACACTTTGCAGAACTTCATAACAAAGCGTAAACAAAGTTATACTATGCACGTATGTACTATTTGATTATCCTGAGCGGTTCTTGCTGCATATTTAGTTAAATAAGTCTGAGGTTTGCATGTAGTTGCAGTTCTAACTTATATAATATCAAAGTATACTATCTTATCAATACGACGCAATCAAAACCTCAGCGAAACTCTGCGGAACTTCATAACAAAGCGTAAACAAAGTTATACTATGCACGTATGTACTATTTGATCATCCTGAGCGGTTCTTGCAACATATTTTGTTAAATAACTCTGAGCTTTGCAGGTATTTGCAGTTCTAACTTATATAATATCAAAGTATACTATCCTATCAATACGACGCAATCAAAACCTCAGCGAAACTCTGCGGAACTTCATAACAAAGCGTCAACAAAGTTATACTATGCACGTATGTAGTATTTGATCATCCTGAGCGTATCTTGATACATATTTAGTTAAATAACTCTGAGCTTTGCAGGTATTTGCAGTTCTAACTTATATAATATCAAAGTATACTATCTTATCAATACGACGCAATCAAAACCTCAGCGAAACTCTGCGGAACTTCATAACACAGCGTAAACAAAGTTATACTATGCACGTATGTACTGTTTGATCATCCTGAGCGGTTCTTGCAACATATTTTGTTAAATAACTCTGAGCTTTGCACGTATTTGCAGTTCTAACTTATATAATATCAAAGTATACTATCCTATCAATACGACGCAATCAAAACCTCAGCGAAACTCTGCGGAACTTCATAACAAAGCGTCAACAAAGTTATACTATGCACGGATGTACTATTTGATCATCCTGAGCGGTTCTAGCTACATATTTAGTTAAATAACTCTGAGCTTTGCAGGTATTTTCAGTTCTACCTTATATAATATCATAGTATACTATCTTACCAATACGACGCAATCAAAACATCAGAGACACTTTGCAGAACTTCATAACAAAGCGTAAACAAAGTTATACTATGCACGTATGTACTATATGATCATCCTGAGCGGTTCTTGCAACATATTTTGCCAAATAACTCTAAGCTTTGCAGGAATTTTCAGTTCTAGCTTATATAATATCATAGTATACTATCTTACCAATACGACGCAATCAAAACATCAGTGACACTTTGCAGAACTTCATAACAAAGCGTAAACAAAGTTATACTATGCACGTATGTACTATTTGATCATCCTGAGCGGTTCTTGCAACATATTTTGTTAAATAACTCTGAGGTGTGCAGGATTTGCAGTTCTAACTTATCTAATATCAATGTATACAATCTTATCAATACGACGCAATCAAAACATCAGCGACACTTTGCGGAACTTCATAACAAAGCGTAATCAAAGTTATACTGTGCACGTATGTACTATTTGATCATCCTGAGCGGTTCTTGCAACATATTTTGTTAAATAACTCTGAGCTTTGCAGGTATTTTCAGCTCTACCTTATATAATATCAAAGTATACTATCGTACCACTACGACACAATCAAAACATCAGCGAAACATTGCGGAACTTCATAACAAAGCGTAAACAAATTTATACTATGCACGTATGTAGTATTTGATCATCCTGAGCGTATCTTGATACATATTTAGTTAAATAACTCTGAGCTTTGCAGGTATTTGCAGTTCTAACTTATATAATATCAAAGTATACTATCTTATCAATACGACGCAATCAAAACCTCAGCGAAACTCTGCGGAACTTCATAACACAGCGTAAACAAAGTTATACTATGCACGTATGTACTGTTTGATCATCCTGAGCGGTTCTTGATACATATTTAGTTAAATAACTCTGAGCTTTGCAGGTATTTTCAGCTCTACCTTATATAATATCAAAGTATACTATCGTACCACTACGACGCAATCAAAACATGAGCGAAACATTGCGGAACATCATAAAAAAAGCGTGAACAAAGTTATACTATGCACGTATGTACTATTTGATCATCCTGAGCGGTTCTTGCAACATATTTTGTTAAATAACTCTGAGCTTTGCAGGTATTTGCAGTTCTAACTTATATAATATCAAAGTATACTATTCTATCAATACGACGCAATCAAAACCTCAGCGAAACTCTGCGGAACTTCATAACAAAGCGTCAACAAAGTTATACTATGCACGGATGTACTATTTGATCATTCTGAGCTGTTCTTGCTACATATTTAGTTAAATAACTCTGAGCTTTGCAATTATTTTCAGTTCTACCTTATATAATATCATAGTATACTATCTTACCAATACGACGCAATCAAAACATCAGTGACACTTTGCAGAACTTCATAACAAAGCGTAAACAAAGTTATACTATGCACGTATGTACTATTTGATCATCCTGAGCGGTTCTTGCAACATATTTTGTTAAATAACTCTGAGCTTTGCAGGTATTTGCAGTTCTACCTTATATAATATCATAGTATACTATCTTACCAATACGACGCAATCAAAACATCAGTGACACTTTGCAGAACTTCATAACAAAGCGTAAACAAAGTTATACTATGCACGTATGTACTATTTGATCATCCTGAGCGGTTCTTGCAACATATTTTGTTAAATAACTCTGAGGTGTGCAGGATTTGCAGTTCTAACTTATCTAATATCAATGTATACAATCTTATCAATACGACGCAATCAAAACATCAGCGACACTTTGCGGAACTTCATAACAAAGCGTAATCAAAGTTATACTGTGCACGTATGTACTATTTGATCATCCTGAGCGGTTCTTGCAACATATTTTGTTAAATAACTCTGAGCTTTGCAGGTATTTTCAGCTCTACCTTATATAATATCAAAGTATACTATCGTACCACTACGACGCAATCAAAACATCAGCGAAACATTGCGGAACTTCATAACAAAGCGTAAACAAAGTTATACTATGCACGTATGTAGTATTTGATCATCCTGAGCGTATCTTGATACATATTTAGTTAAATAACTCTGAGCTTTGCAGGTATTTGCAGTTCTAACTTATATAATATCAAAGTATACTATCTTATCAATACGACGCAATCAAAACCTCAGCGAAACTCTGCGGAACTTCATAACACAGCGTAAACAAAGTTATACTATGCACGTATGTACTGTTTGATCATCCTGAGCGGTTCTTGCTACATATTTAGTTAAATAACTCTGAGCTTTGCAGGTATTTTCAGCTCCACCTTATATAATATCAAAGTATACTATCGTACCACTACGACGCAATCAAAACATGAGCGAAACATTGCGGAACATCATAAAAAAAGCGTGAACAAAGTTATACTATGCACGTATGTACTATTTGATCATCCTGAGCGGTTCTTGCAACATATTTTGTTAAATAACTCTGAGCTTTGCAGGTATTTGCAGTTCTAACTTATATAATATCAAAGTATACTATTCTATCAATACGACGCAATCAAAACCTCAGCGAAACTCTGCGGAACTTCATAACAAAGCGTCAACAAAGTTATACTATGCACGGATGTACTATTTGATCATTCTGAGCTGTTCTTGCTACATATTTAGTTAAATAACTCTGAGCTTTGCAATTATTTTCAGTTCTACCTTATATAATATCATAGTATACTATCTTACCAATACGACGCAATCAGAACATCAGTGACACTTTGCAGAACTTCATAACAAAGCGTAAACAAAGTTATACTATGCACGTATGTACTATTTGATCATCCTGAGCGGTTCTTGCAACATATTTTGTTAAATAACTCTGAGCTTTGCAGGTATTTGCAGTTCTACCTTATATAATATCATAGTATACTATCTTACCAATACGACGCAATCAAAACATCAGTGACACTTTGCAGAACTTCATAACAAAGCGTAAACAAAGTTATACTATGCACGTATGTACTATTTGATCATCCTGATCGGTTCTTGCAACATATTTTGTTAAATAACTCTGAGGTTTGCAGGATTTGCAGTTCTAACTTATCTAGTATCAATATATACAATCTTATCAATACGACGCAATCAAAACATCAGCGACACTTTGCGGAACTTCATAACAAAGCGTAAACAAAGTTATACTGTGCACGTATGTACTATTTGATCATCCTGAGCGGTTCTTGCTACATATTTAGTTAAATAACTCTGAGCTTTGCAGGTATTTTCAGCTCTACCTTATATAATATCAAAGTATACTATCGTACCACTACGACGCAATCAAAACATCAGCGAAACATTACGGAACATCATAAAAAAAGCGTGAACAAAGTTATACTATGCACGTATGTACTGTTTGATCATCCTGAGCGGTTCTTGCTACATATTTAGTTAAATAACTCTGAGCTTTGCAGGTATTTTCAGCTCTACCTTATATAATATCAAAGTATACTATCGTACCACTACGACGCAATCAAAACATCAGCGAAACATTGCGGAACTTCATAACAAAGCGTAATAAAGTTATACTATGCACGTATGTACTGTTTGATCATCCTGAGCGGTTCTTGCTACATATTTAGTTAAATAACTCTGAGCTTTGCAGGTATTTGCAGTTCTACCTTATATAATATCATAGTATACTATCTTACCAATACGACGCAATCAAAACATCAGCGACACTTTGCGGAACTTCATAACAAAGCGTAAACAAAGTTATACTGTGCACGTATGTAGTATTTGATCATCCTGAGCGTATCTTGATACATATTTAGTTAAATAACTCTGAGCTTTGCAGGTATTTGCAGTTCTAACTTATATAAAATCAAAGTATACTATCTTATCAATACGACGCAATCAAAACCTCAGCGAAACTCTGCGGAACTTCATAACACAGCGTAAACAAAGTTATACTATGCACGTATGTACTGTTTGATCATCCTGAGCGGTTCTTGCAACATATTTTGTTAAATAACTCTGAGCTTTGCACGTATTTGCAGTTCTAACTTATATAATATCAAAGTATACTATCCTATCAATACGACGCAATAAAAACCTCAGCGAAACTCTGCGGAACTTCATAACAAAGCGTGAACAAAGTTATACTATGCAAGGATGTACTATTTGATCATCCTGAGCGGTTCTGGATACATATTTAGTTAAATAACTCTGAGCTTTGCAGGTATTTTCAGTTCTACCTTATATAATATCATAGTATACTATCTTACCAATACGACGCAATCAAAACATCAGTGACACTTTGCAGAACTTCATAACAAAGCGTAAACAAAGTTATACTATGCACGTATGTACTATATGATCATCCTGAGCGGTTCTTGCAACATATTTTGTTAAATAACTCTGAGCTTTGCAGGTATTTTCAGTTCTAGCTTATATAATATCATAGTATACTATCTTACCAATACGACGCAATCAAAACATCAGTGACACTTTGCAGAACTTCATAACAAAGCGTAAACAAAGTTATACTATGCACGTATGTACTATTTGATCATCCTGAGCGGTTCTTGCTGCATATTTAGTTAAATAAGTCTGAGGTTTGCATGTAGTTGCAGTTCTAACTTATCTAATATCAATGTATACAATCTTATCAATACGACGCAATCAAAACATCAGCGACACTTTGCGGAACTTCATAACAAAGCGTAAACAAAGTTATACTGTGCACGTATGTACTATTTGATCATCCTGAGCGGTTCTTGCTGCATATTTAGTTAAATAAGTCTGAGGTTTGCATGTAGTTGCAGTTCTAACATATATAATATCAAAGTATACTATCTTATCAATACGACGCAATCAAAACCTCAGCGAAACTCTGCGGAACTTCATAACAAAGCGTAAACAAAGTTATACTATGCACATATGTACTGTTTGATCATCCTGAGCGGTTCTTGCTACATATTTAGTTAAATAACTCTGAGCTTTGCAGGTATTTTCAGCTCTACCTTATATAATATCAAAGTATACTATCGTACCACTACGACGCAATCAAAACATCAGCGAAACATTGCGGAACTTCATAACAAAGCGTAAACAAAGTTATACTATGCACGTATGTAGTATTTGATCATCCTGAGCGTATCTTGATACATATTTAGTTAAATAACTCTGAGCTTTGCAGGTATTTGCAGTTCTAACTTATATAATATCAAAGTATACTATCTTATCAATACGACGCAATCAAAACCTCAGCGAAACTCTGCGGAACTTCATAACACAGCGTAAACAAAGTTATACTATGCACGTATGTACTGTTTGATCATCCTGAGCGGTTCTTGCTACATATTTAGTTAAATAACTCTGAGCTTTGCAGGTATTTTCAGCTCTACCTTATATAATATCAAAGTATACTATCGTACCACTACGACGCAATCAAAACATGAGCGAAACATTGCGGAACATCATAAAAAAAGCGTGAACAAAGTTATACTATGCACGTATGTACTATTTGATCATCCTGAGCGGTTCTTGCAACATATTTTGTTAAATAACTCTGAGCTTTGCAGGTATTTGCAGTTCTAACTTATATAATATCAAAGTATACTATTCTATCAATACGACGCAATCAAAACCTCAGCGAAACTCTGCGGAACTTCATAACAAAGCGTCAACAAAGTTATACTATGCACGGATGTACTATTTGATCATTCTGAGCTGTTCTTGCTACATATTTAGTTAAATAACTCTGAGCTTTGCAATTATTTTCAGTTCTACCTTATATAATATCATAGTATACTATCTTACCAATACGACGCAATCAAAACATCAGTGACACTTTGCAGAACTTCATAACAAAGCGTAAACAAAGTTATACTATGCACGTATGTACTATTTGATCATCCTGAGCGGTTCTTGCAACATATTTTGTTAAATAACTCTGAGCTTTGCAGGTATTTGCAGTTCTACCTTATATAATATCATAGTATACTATCTTACCAATACGACGCAATCAATACATCAGTGACACTTTGCAGAACTTCATAACAAAGCGTAAACAAAGTTATACTATGCACGTATGTACTATTTGATCATCCTGATCGGTTCTTGCAACATATTTTGTTAAATAACTCTGAGGTTTGCAGGATTTGCAGTTCTAACTTATCTAGTATCAATATATACAATCTTATCAATACGACGCAATCAAAACATCAGCGACACTTTGCGGAACTTCATAACAAAGCGTAAACAAAGTTATACTGTGCACGTATGTACTATTTGATCATCCTGAGCGGTTCTTGCTACATATTTAGTTAAATAACTCTGAGCTTTGCAGGTATTTTCAGCTCTACCTTATATAATATCAAAGTATACTATCGTACCACTACGACGCAATCAAAACATCAGCGAAACATTACGGAACATCATAAAAAAAGCGTGAACAAAGTTATACTATGCACGTATGTACTGTTTGATCATCCTGAGCGGTTCTTGCTACATATTTAGTTAAATAACTCTGAGCTTTGCAGGTATTTTCAGCTCTACCTTATATAATATCAAAGTATACTATCGTACCACTACGACGCAATCAAAACATCAGCGAAACATTGCGGAACTTCATAACAAAGCGTAATAAATTTATACTATGCACGTATGTACTGTTTGATCATCCTGAGCGGTTCTTGCTACATATTTAGTTAAATAACTCTGAGCTTTGCAGGTATTTGCAGTTCTACCTTATATAATATCATAGTATACTATCTTACCAATACGACGCAATCAAAACATCAGCGACACTTTGCGGAACTTCATAACAAAGCGTAAACAAAGTTATACTGTGCACGTATGTAGTATTTGATCATCCTGAGCGTATCTTGATACATATTTAGTTAAATAACTCTGAGCTTTGCAGGTATTTGCAGTTCTAACTTATATAATATCAAAGTATACTATCTTATCAATACGACGCAATCAAAACCTCAGCGAAACTCAGCGGAACTTCATAACACAGCGTAAACAAAGTTATACTATGCACGTATGTACTGTTTGATCATCCTGAGCGGTTCTTGCAACATATTTTGTTAAATAACTCTGAGCTTTGCACGTATTTGCAGTTCTAACTTATATAATATCAAAGTATACTATCCTATCAATACGACGCAATCAAAACCTCAGCGAAACTCTGCGGAACTTCATAACAAAGCGTCAACAAAGTTATACTATGCACGGATGTACTATTTGATCATCCTGAGCGGTTCTAGCTACATATTTAGTTAAATAACTCTGAGCTTTGCAGGTATTTTCAGTTCTACCTTATATAATATCATAGTATATTATCTTACCAATACGACGCAATCAAAACATCAGTGACACTTTGCAGAACTTCATAACAAAGCGTAAACAAAGTTATACTATGCACGTATGTACTATATGATCATCCTGAGCGGTTCTTGCAACATATTTTGTTAAATAACTCTGAGCTTTGCAGGTATTTGCAGTTCTACCTTATATAATATCATAGTATACTATCTTACCAATACGACGCAATCAAAACATCAGCGACACTTTGCGGAACTTCATAACAAAGCGTAAACAAAGTTATACTGTGCACGTATGTACTATTTGATCATCCTGAGCGGTTCTTGCTACATATTTAGTTAAATAACTCTGAGCTTTGCAGGTATTTTCAGCTCTACCTTATATAATATCAAAGTATACTATCGTACCACTACGACGCAATCAAAACATCAGCGAAACATTACGGAACATCATAAAAAAAGCGTGAACAAAGTTATACTATGCACGTATGTACTGTTTGATCATCCTGAGCGGTTCTTGCTACATATTTAGTTAAATAACTCTGAGCTTTGCAGGTATTTTCAGCTCTACCTTATATAATATCAAAGTATACTATCGTACCACTACGACGCAATCAAAACATCAGCGAAACATTGCGGAACTTCATAACAAAGCGTAATAAATTTATACTATGCACGTATGTACTGTTTGATCATCCTGAGCGGTTCTTGCTACATATTTAGTTAAATAACTCTGAGCTTTGCAGGTATTTGCAGTTCTACCTTATATAATATCATAGTATACTATCTTACCAATACGACGCAATCAAAACATCAGCGACACTTTGCGGAACTTTATAACAAAGCGTAAACAAAGTTATACTGTGCACGTATGTAGTATTTGATCATCCTGAGCGTATCTTGATACATATTTAGTTAAATAACTCTGAGCTTTGCAGGTATTTGCAGTTCTAACTTATATAATATCAAAGTATACTATCTTATCAATACGACGCAATCAAAACCTCAGCGAAACTCTGCGGAACTTCATAACACAGCGTAAACAAAGTTATACTATGCACGTATGTACTGTTTGATCATCCTGAGCGGTTCTTGCAACATATTTTGTTAAATAACTCTGAGCTTTGCACGTATTTGCAGTTCTAACTTATATAATATCAAAGTATACTATCCTATCAATACGACGCAATCAAAACCTCAGCGAAACATTGCGGAACTTCATAACAAACCTTCAACAACGTTATACTATGCACGGATGTACTATTTGATCATCCTGAGCGGTTCTAGCTACATATTTAGTTAAATAACTCTGAGCTTTGCAGGTATTTTCAGTTCTACCTTATATAATATCATAGTATATTATCTTACCAATACGACGCAATCAAAACATCAGTGACACTTTGCAGAACTTCATAACAAAGCGTAAACAAAGTTATACTATGCACGTATGTACTATATGATCATCCTGAGCGGTTCTTGCAACATATTTTGTTAAATAACTCTGAGCTTTGCAGGTATTTTCAGTTCTAGCTTATATAATATCATAGTATACTATCTTACCAATACGACACAATCAAAACATCAGTGACACTTTGCAGAACTTCATAACAAAGCGTAAACAAAGTTATACTATGCACGTATGTACTATTTGATCATCCTGAGCGGTTCTTGCAACATATTTTGTTAAATAACTCTGAGGTGTGCAGGATTTGCAGTTCTAACTTATCTAATATCAATGTATACAATCTTATCAATACGACGCAATCAAAACATCAGCGACACTTTGCGGAACTTCATAACAAAGCGTAAACAAAGTTATACTATGCACATATGTACTGTTTGATCATCCTGAGCGGTTCTTGCTACATATTTAGTTAAATAACTCTGAGCTTTGCAGGTATTTTCAGCTCTACCTTATATAATATCAAAGTATACTATCGTACCACTACGACGCAATCAAAACATCAGCGAAACATTGCGGAACTTCATAACAAAGCGTAAACAAAGTTATACTATGCACGTATGTAGTATTTGATCATCCTGAGCGTATCTTGATACATATTTAGTTAAATAACTCTGAGCTTTGCAGGTATTTGCAGTTCTAACTTATATAATATCAAAGTATACTATCTTATCAATACGACGCAATCAAAACCTCAGCGAAACTCTGCGGAACTTCATAACACAGCGTAAACAAAGTTATACTATGCACGTATGTACTGTTTGATCATCCTGAGCGGTTCTTGCTACATATTTAGTTAAATAACTCTGAGCTTTGCAGGTATTTTCAGCTCTACCTTATATAATATCAAAGTATACTATCGTACCACTACGACGCAATCAAAACATCAGCGAAACATTGCGGAACATCATAAAAAAAGCGTGAACAAAGTTATACTATGCACGTATGTACTATTTGATCATCCTGAGCGGTTCTTGCAACATATTTTGTTAAATAACTCTGAGCTTTGCAGGTATTTGCAGTTCTAACTTATATAATATCAAAGTATACTATTCTATCAATACGACGCAATCAAAACCTCAGCGAAACTCTGCGGAACTTCATAACAAAGCGTCAACAAAGTTATACTATGCACGGATGTACTATTTGATCATCCTGAGCTGTTCTTGCTACATATTTAGTTAAATAACTCTGAGCTTTGCAATTATTTTCAGTTCTACCTTATATAATATCATAGTATACTATCTTACCAATACGACGCAATCAAAACATCAGTGACACTTTGCAGAACTTCATAACAAAGCGTAAACAAAGTTATACTATGCACGTATGTACTATTTGATCATCCTGAGCGGTTCTTGATACATATTTAGTTAAATAACTCTGAGCTTTGCAGGTATTTGCAGTTCTACCTTATATAATATCATAGTATACTATCTTACCAATACGACGCAATCAATACATCAGTGACACTTTGCAGAACTTCATAACAAAGCGTAAACAAAGTTATACTATGCACGTATGTACTATTTGATCATCCTGATCGGTTCTTGCAACATATTTTGTTAAATAACTCTGAGGTGTGCAGGATTTGCAGTTCTAACTTATCTAGTATCAATGTATACAATCTTATCAATACGACGCAATCTAAACATCAGCGACACTTTGCGGAACTTCATAACAAAGCGTAAACAAAGTTATACTGTGCACGTATGTACTATTTGATCATCCTGAGCGGTTCTTGCTACATATTTAGTTAAATAACTCTGAGCTTTGCAGGTATTTTCAGCTCTACCTTATATAATATCAAAGTATACTATCGTACCACTACGACGCAATCAAAACATCAGCGAAACATTACGGAACATCATAAAAAAAGCGTGAACAAAGTTATACTATGCACGTATGTACTGTTTGATCATCCTGAGCGGTTCTTGCTACATATTTAGTTAAATAACTCTGAGCTTTGCAGGTATTTTCAGCTCTACCTTATATAATATCAAAGTATACTATCGTACCACTACGACGCAATCAAAACATCAGCGAAACATTGCGGAACTTCATAACAAAGCGTAATAAAGTTATACTATGCACGTATGTACTGTTTGATCATCCTGAGCGGTTCTTGCTACATATTTAGTTAAATAACTCTGAGCTTTGCAGGTATTTGCAGTTCTACCTTATATAATATCATAGTATACTATCTTACCAATACGACGCAATCAAAACATCAGTGACACTTTGCAGAACTTCTTAACAAAGCGTAAACAAAGTTATACTATGCTCGTATGTACTATTTGATCATCCTGAGCGGTTCTTGCAACATATTTTGTTAAATAACTCCGAGGTGTGCAGGATTTGCAGTTTTAACTTATCTAATATCAATGTATACAATCTTATCAAAACGACGCAATCAAAACATCAGCGACACTTTGCGGAACTTCATAACAAAGCGTAAACAAAGTTATACTATGCACGTATGTACTATTTGATCATCCTGAGCGGTTCTTGCAACATATTTAGTTAAATAACTCTGAGCTTTGCAGGTATTTGCAGTTCTACCTTATATAATATAATAGTATACTATCTTACCAATACGACGCAATCAAAACATCAGTGACACTTTGCAGAACTTCTTAACAAAGCGTAAACAAAGTTATACTATGCTCGTATGTACTATTTGATCATCCTGAGCGGTTCTTGCAACATATTTTGTTAAATAACTCTGTGGTGTGCAGGATTTGCAGTTTTAACTTATCTAATATCAATGTATACAATCTTATCAAGACGACGCAATCAAAACATCAGCGACACTTTGCGGAACTTCATAACAAAGCGTAAACAAAGTTATACTGTGCACGTATGTACTATTTGATCATCCTGAGCGGTTCATGCTGCATATTTAGTTAAATAAGTCTGAGGTTTGCATGTAGTTGCAGTTCTAACTTATATAATATCAAAGTATACTATCTTATCAATACGACGCAATCAAAACCTCAGCGAAACTCTGCGGAACTTCATAACAAAGCGTAAACAAAGTTATACTGTGCACGTATGTACTATTTGATCATCCTGAGCGGTTCTTGCTACATATTTAGTTAAATAACTCTGAGCTTTGCAGGTATTTTCAGCTCTACCTTATATAATATCAAAGTATACTATCGTACCACTACGACGCAATCAAAACATCAGCGAAACATTATGGAACATCATAAAAAAAGCGTGAACAAAGTTATACTATGCACGTATGTACTGTTTGATCATCCTGAGCGGTTCTTGCTACATATTTAGTTAAATAACTCTGAGCTTTGCAGGTATTTTCAGCTCTACCTTATATAATATCAAAGTATACTATCGTACCACTACGACGCAATCAAAACATCAGCGAAACATTGCGGAACTTCATAACAAAGCGTAATAAAGTTATACTATGCACGTATGTACTGTTTGATCATCCTGAGCGGTTCTTGCTACATATTTAGTTAAATAACTCTGAGCTTTGCAGGTATTTGCAGTTCTACCTTATATAATATCATAGTATACTATCTTACCAATACGACGCAATCAAAACATCAGTGACACTTTGCAGAACTTCTTAACAAAGCGTAAACAAAGTTATACTATGCTCGTATGTACTATTTGATCATCCTGAGCGGTTCTTGCAACATATTTTGTTAAATAACTCTGAGGTGTGCAGGATTTGCAGTTTTAACTTATCTAATATCAATGTATACAATCTTATCAAAACGACGCAATCAAAACATCAGCGACACTTTGCGGAACTTCATAACAAAGCGTAAACAAAGTTATACTGTGCACGTATGTACTATTTGATCATCCTGAGCGGTTCTAGCTGCATATTTAGTTAAATAAGTCTGAGGTTTGCATGTAGTTGCAGTTCTAACTTATATAATATCAAAGTATACTATCTTATCAATACGACGCAATCAAAACCTCAGCGAAACTCTGCGGAACTTCATAACACAGCGTAAACAAAGTTATACTATGCACATATGTACTGTTTGATCATCCTGAGCGGTTCTTGCTACATATTTAGTTAAATAAGTCTGAGGTTTGCAGGTATTTGCAGTTCTACCTTATATAATATCATAGTATACTATCTTACCAATACGACGCAATCAAAACATCAGTGACACTTTGCAGAACTTCTTAACAAAGCGTAAACAAAGTTATACTATGCTCGTATGTACTATTTGATCATCCTGAGCGGTTCTTGCAACATATTTTGTTAAATAACTCTGAGGTGTGCAGGATTTGCAGTTTTAACTTATCTAATATCAATGTATACAATCTTATCAAGACGACGCAATCAAAACATCAGCGACACTTTGCGGAACTTCATAACAAAGCGTAAACAAAGTTATACTGTGCACGTATGTACTATTTGATCATCCTGAGCGGTTCATGCTGCATATTTAGTTAAATAAGTCTGAGGTTTGCATGTAGTTGCAGTTCTAACTTATATAATATCAAAGTATACTATCTTATCAATACGACGCAATCAAAACCTCAGCGAAACTCTGCGGAACTTCATAACAAAACGTAAACAAAGTTATACTATGCACGTATGTACTATATGATCATCCTGAGCGGTTCTTGCAACATATTTTGTTAAATAACTCTGAGGTGTGCAGGATTTGCAGTTCTAACTTATCTAATATCAATGTATACAATCTTATCAATACGACGCAATCAAAACATCAGCGACACTTTGCGGAACTTCATAACAAAGCGTAAACAAAGTTATACTATGCACGTATGTACTATTTGATCATCCTGAGCGGTTCTTGCAACATATTTTGTTAAATAACTCTGAGCTTTGCAGGTATTTGCAGTTCTAACTTATATAACATCAAAGTATACTATCTTATCAATACGACGCAATCAAAACCTCAGCGAAACTCTGCGGAACTTCATAACACAGCGTAAACAAAGTTATACTATGCACGTATGTACTGTTTGATCATCCTGTGCGGTTCTTGCTACATATTTAGTTAAATAACTCTGAGCTTTGCAGGTATTTTCAGCTCTACCTTATATAATATCAAAGTATACTATCGTACCACTACGACGCAATCAAAACATCAGTGACACTTTGCAGAACTTCATAACAAAGCGTAAACAAAGTTATACTATGCACGTATGTACTATTTGATCATCCTGAGCGGTTCTTGCAACATATTTTGTTAAATAACTCTGAGCTTTGCAGGTATTTGCAGTTCTACCTTATATAATATCAAAGTATACTATCGTACCACTACGACGCAATCAAAACATCAGCGAAACATTGCGGAACTTCATAACAAAGCGTAAACAAAGTTATACTATGCACGTATGTAGTATTTGATCATCCTGAGCGTATCGTGATACATATTTAGTTAAATAACTCTGAGCTTTGCAGGTATTTTCAGCTCTACCTTATATAATATCAAAGTATACTATCGTACCACTACGACGCAATCAAAACATCAGCGAAACATTGCGGAACATCATAACACAGCGTGAACAAAGTTATACTATGCACGTATGTACTATTTGATCATCCTGAGCGGTTCTTGCAACATATTTTGTTAAATAACTCTGAGCTTTGCAGGTATTTGCAGTTCTACCTTATATAATATCATAGTATACTATCTTACCAATACGACGCAATCAAAACATCAGCGAAACTCTGCGGAACTTCATAACACAGCGTAAACAAAGTTATACTATGCACGTATGTACTGTTTGATCATCCTGAGCGGTTCTTGCTATATTTAGTTAAATAACTCTGAGCTATGCAGGTATTTTCAGTTCTACCTTATATAATATCATAGTATACTATCTTACCAATACGACGCAATCAAAACATCAGTGACACTTTGCAGAACTTCATAACAAAGCGTAAACAAAGTTATACTGTGCACGTATGTACTGTTTGATCATCCTGAGCGGTACTTGCTACATATTTAGTTAAATAACTCTGAGCTTTGCAGGTATTTTCAGCTCTACCTTATATAATATCAAAGTATACTATCGTACCACTACGACGCAATCAAAACATCAGCGAAACATTGCGGAACATCATAACAAAGCGTGAACAAACTTATACTATGCACGTATGTACTATTTGATCATCCTGCGCGGTTCTTGCAACATATTTTGTTAAATAACTCTGAGCTTTGCAGGTATTTGCAGTTCTAACTTATATAATATCAAAGTATATTATCTTATCAATATGACGCCATCAAAACCTCAGCGTAACTTTGCGGAACTTCATAACAAAGCGTAAACAAAGTTATACTATGCACGGATATACTATTAGATCTTCCTGAGCGGTTCTTGCTTCCTTTTTTCGTTATATAACTCTGAGGTGTGCAGGATTTGCAGTTCTAACTTATCTAATACCAATGTATACAATCTTATCAATACGACGCAATCAAAACATCAGCGACACTTTGCGGAACTTCATAACAAAGCGTAAACAAAGTTATACTGTGCACGTATGTACTATTTGATCATCCTGAGCGGTTCTTGCTGCATATTTAGTTAAATAAGTCCGAGGTTTGCATGTAGTTGCAGTTCTAACTTATATAATATCAAAGTATACAATCTTATCAATACGACGCAATCAAAACCTCAGCGAAACTCTGCGGAACTTCATAACAAAGCGTAAACAAAGTTATACTATGCACGTATGTACTGTTTGATCATCCTGAGCGGTTCTTGCTACATATTTAGTTAAATAACTCTGAGCTTTGCAGGTATTTTCAGCTCTACCTTATATAATATCAAAGTATACTATCGTACCACTACGACGCAATCAAAACATCAGCGAAACATTGCGGAACTTCATAACAAAGCGTGAACAAAGTTATACTATGCACGTATGTACTATTTGATCATCCTGCGCGGTTCTTGCAACATATTTTGTTAAATAACTCTGAGCTTTGCAGGTATTTGAGTTCTAACTTATATAATATCAAAGTATACTATCTTATCAATACGACGCAATCAAAACCTCAGCGGAACTCTGCGGAACTTCATAACAAAGCGTAAACAAAGTTATACTATGCACGTATGTACTGTTTGATCATCCTGAGCGGTTCATGCTACATATTTAGTTAAATAACTCTGAGCTATGCAGGTATTTTCAGTTCTACCTTATATAATATCATAGTATACTATCTTATCAATACGACGCAATCAAAACCTCAGCGAAACTCTGCGGAACTTCATAACAAAGCGTAAACAAAGTTATACTATGCACGTATGTACTGTTTGATCATCCTGAGCGGTTCTTGCTACATATTTAGTTAAATAACTCTGAGCTTTGCAGGTATTTTCAGCTCTACCTTATATAATATCAAAGTATACTATCGTACCACTACGACGCAATCAAAACATCAGCGAAACATTGCGGAAATTCATAACAAAGCGTAAACAAAGTTATACTATGCACGTATGTAGTATTTGTTCATCCTGAGCGTATCTTGATACATATTTAGTTAAATAACTCTGAACTTTGCAGGTATTTGCAGTTCTAACTTATATAATATCAATGTATACTATCTTATCAATACGACGCAATCAAAACATCAGCGACACTTTGCGGAACTTCATAACAAAGCGTAAACAAAGTTATACTGTGCACGTATGTACTATTTGATCATCCTGAGCGGTTCTTGCTACATATTTAGTTAAATAACTCTGAGCTTTGCAGGTATTTTCAGCTCTACCTTATATAATATCAAAGTATACTATCGTACCACTACGACGCAATCAAAACATCAGCGAAACATTACGGAACATCATAAAAAAAGCGTGAACAAAGTTATACTATGCACGTATGTACTGTTTGATCATCCTGAGCGGTTCTTGCTACATATTTAGTTAAATAACTCTGAGCTTTGCAGGTATTTTCAGCTCTACCTTATATAATATCAAAGTATACTATCGTACCACTACGACGCAATCAAAACATCTGCGAAACATTGCGGAACTTCATAACAAAGCGTAATAAATTTATACTATGCACGTATGTACTGTTTGATCATCCTGAGCGGTTCTTGCTACATATTTAGTTAAATAACTCTGAGCTTTGCAGGTATTTGCAGTTCTACCTTATATAATATCATAGTATACTATCTTACCAATACGACGCAATCAAAACATCAGCGACACTTTGCGGAACTTCATAACAAAGCGTAAACAAAGTTATACTGTGCACGTATGTAGTATTTGATCATCCTGAGCGTATCTTGATACATATTTAGTTAAATAACTCTGAGCTTTGCAGGTATTTGCAGTTCTAACTTATATAATATCAAAGTATACTATCTTATCAATACGACGCAATCAAAACCTCAGCGAAACTCTGCGGAACTTCATAACACAGCGTAAACAAAGTTATACTATGCACGTATGTACTGTTTGATCATCCTGAGCGGTTCTTGCAACATATTTTGTTAAATAACTCTGAGCTTTGCACGTATTTGCAGTTCTAACTTATATAATATCAAAGTATACTATCCTATCAATACGACGCAATCAAAACCTCAGCGAAACTCTGCGGAACTTCATAACAAAGCGTCAACAAAGTTATACTATGCACGGATGTACTATTTGATCATCCTGAGCGGTTCTAGCTACATATTTAGTTAAATAACTCTGAGCTTTGCAGGTATTTTCAGTTCTACCTTATATAATATCATAGTATATTATCTTACCAATACGACGCAATCAAAACATCAGTGACACTTTGCAGAACTTCATAACAAAGCGTAAACAAAGTTATACTATGCACGTATGTACTATATGATCATCCTGAGCGGTTCTTGCAACATATTTTGTTAAATAACTCTGAGCTTTGCAGGTATTTTCAGTTCTAGCTTATATAATATCATAGTATACTATCTTACCAATACGACACAATCAAAACATCAGTGACACTTTGCAGAACTTCATAACAAAGCGTAAACAAAGTTATACTATGCACGTATGTACTATTTGATCATCCTGAGCGGTTCTTGCAACATATTTTGTTAAATAACTCTGAGGTGTGCAGGATTTGCAGTTCTAACTTATCTAATATCAATGTATACAATCTTATCAATACGACGCAATCAAAACATCAGCGACACTTTGCGGAACTTCATAACAAAGCGTAAACAAAGTTATACTGTGCACGTATGTACTATTTGATCATCCTGAGCGGTTCTTGCTACATATTTAGTTAAATAACTCTGAGGTTTGCATGTAGTTGCAGTTCTAACATATATAATATCAAAGTATACTATCTTATGAATACGACGCAATCAAAACCTCAGCGAAACTCTGCGGAACTTCATAACAAAGCGTAAACAAAGTTATACTATGCACATATGTACTGTTTGATCATCCTGAGCGGTTCTTGCTACATATTTAGTTAAATAACTCTGAGCTTTGCAGGTATTTTCAGCTCTACCTTATATAATATCAAAGTATACTATCGTACCACTACGACGCAATCAAAACATCAGCGAAACATTGCGGAACTTCATAACAAAGCGTAAACAAAGTTATACTATGCACGTATGTAGTATTTGATCATCCTGAGCGTATCTTGATACATATTTAGTTAAATAACTCTGAGCTTTGCAGGTATTTGCAGTTCTAACTTATATAATATCAAAGTATACTATCTTATCAATACGACGCAATCAAAACCTCAGCGAAACTCTGCGGAACTTCATAACACAGCGTAAACAAAGTTATACTATGCACGTATGTACTGTTTGATCATCCTGAGCGGTTCTTGCTACATATTTAGTTAAATAACTCTGAGCTTTGCAGGTATTTTCAGCTCTACCTTATATAATATCAAAGTATACTATCGTACCACTACGACGCAATCAAAACATCAGCGAAACATTGCGGAACATCATAAAAAAAGCGTGAACAAAGTTATACTATGCACGTATGTACTATTTGATCATCCTGAGCGGTTCTTGCAACATATTTTGTTAAATAACTCTGAGCTTTGCAGGTATTTGCAGTTCTAACTTATATAATATCAAAGTATACTATTCTATCAATACGACGCAATCAAAACCTCAGCGAAACTCTGCGGAACTTCATAACAAAGCGTCAACAAAGTTATACTATGCACGGATGTACTATTTGATCATTCTGAGCTGTTCTTGCTACATATTTAGTTAAATAACTCTGAGCTTTGCAAGTATTTTCAGTTCTACCTTATATAATATCATAGTATACTATCTTACCAATACGACGCAATCAAAACATCAGTGACACTTTGCAGAACTTCATAACAAAGCGTAAACAAAGTTATACTATGCACGTATGTACTATTTGATCATCCTGAGCGGTTCTTGATACATATTTAGTTAAATAACTCTGAGCTTTGCAGGTATTTGCAGTTCTACCTTATATAATATCATAGTATACTATCTTACCAATACGACGCAATCAAAACATCAGTGACACTTTGCAGAACTTCATAACAAAGCGTAAACAAAGTTATACTATGCACGTATGTACTATTTGATCATCCTGATCGGTTCTTGCAACATATTTTGTTAAATAACTCTGAGGTGTGCAGGATTTGCAGTTCTAACTTATCTAGTATCAATGTATACAATCTTATCAATACGACGCAATCTAAACATCAGCGACACTTTGCGGAACTTCATAACAAAGCGTAAACAAAGTTATACTGTGCACGTATGTACTATTTGATCATCCTGAGCGGTTCTTGCTACATATTTAGTTAAATAACTCTGAGCTTTGCAGGTATTTTCAGCTCTACCTTATATAATATCAAAGTATACTATCGTACCACTACGACGCAATCAAAACATCAGCGAAACATTACGGAACATCATAAAAAAAGCGTGAACAAAGTTATACTATGCACGTATGTACTGTTTGATCATCCTGAGCGGTTCTTGCTACATATTTAGTTAAATAACTCTGAGCTTTGCAGGTATTTTCAGCTCTACCTTATATAATATCAAAGTATACTATCGTACCACTACGACGCAATCAAAACATCAGCGAAACATTGCGGAACTTCATAACAAAGCGTAATAAAGTTATACTATGCACGTATGTACAGTTTGATCATCCTGAGCGGTTCTTGCTACATATTTAGTTAAATAACTCTGAGCTTTGCAGGTATTTGCAGTTCTACCTTATATAATATCATAGTATACTATCTTACCAATACGACGCAATCAAAACATCAGTGACACTTTGCAGAACTTCTTAACAAAGCGTAAACAAAGTTATACTATGCTCGTATGTACTATTTGATCATCCTGAGCGGTTCTTGCAACATATTTTGTTAAATAACTCTGAGGTGTGCAGGATTTGCAGTTTTAACTTATCTAATATCAATGTATACAATCTTATCAAAACGACGCAATCAAAACATCAGCGACACTTTGCGGAACTTCATAACAAAGCGTAAACAAAGTTATACTATGCACGTATGTACTATTTGATCATCCTGAGCGGTTCTTGCAACATATTTAGTTAAATAACTCTGAGCTTTGCAGGTATTTGCAGTTCTACCTTATATAATATAATAGTATACTATCTTACCAATACGACGCAATCAAAACATCAGTGACACTTTGCAGAACTTCTTAACAAAGCGTAAACAAAGTTATACTATGCTCGTATGTACTATTTGATCATCCTGAGCGGTTCTTGCAACATATTTTGTTAAATAACTCTGTGGTGTGCAGGATTTGCAGTTTTAACTTATCTAATATCAATGTATACAATCTTATCAAGACGACGCAATCAAAACATCAGCGACACTTTGCGGAACTTCATAACAAAGCGTAAACAAAGTTATACTGTGCACGTATGTACTATTTGATCATCCTGAGCGGTTCATGCTGCATATTTAGTTAAATAAGTCTGAGGTTTGCATGTAGTTGCAGTTCTAACTTATATAATATCAAAGTATACTATCTTATCAATACGACGCAATCAAAACCTCAGCGAAACTCTGCGGAACTTCATAACAAAGCGTAAACAAAGTTATACTGTGCACGTATGTACTATTTGATCATCCTGAGCGGTTCTTGCTACATATTTAGTTAAATAACTCTGAGCTTTGCAGGTATTTTCAGCTCTACCTTATATAATATCAAAGTATACTATCGTACCACTACGACGCAATCAAAACATCAGCGAAACATTACGGAACATCATAAAAAAAGCGTGAACAAAGTTATACTATGCACGTATGTACTGTTTGATCATCCTGAGCGGTTCTTGCTACATATTTTGTTAAATAACTCTGAGCTTTGCAGGTATTTTCAGCTCTACCTTATATAATATCAAAGTATACTATCGTACCACTACGACGCAATCAAAACATCAGCGAAACATTGCGGAACTTCATAACAAAGCGTAATAAAGTTATACTATGCACGTATGTACTGTTTGATCATCCTGAGCGGTTCTTGCTACATATTTAGTTAAATAACTCTGAGCTTTGCAGGTATTTGCAGTTCTACCTTATATAATATCATAGTATACTATCTTACCAATACGACGCAATCAAAACATCAGTGACACTTTGCAGAACTTCTTAACAAAGCGTAAACAAAGTTATACTATGCTCGTATGTACTATTTGATCATCCTGAGCGGTTCTTGCAACATATTTTGTTAAATAACTCTGAGGTGTGCAGGATTTGCAGTTTTAACTTATCTAATATCAATGTATACAATCTTATCAAAACGACGCAATCAAAACATCAGCGACACTTTGCGGAACTTCATAACAAAGCGTAAACAAAGTTATACTGTGCACGTATGTACTATTTGATCATCCTGAGCGGTTCTAGCTGCATATTTAGTTAAATAAGTCTGAGGTTTGCATGTAGTTGCAGTTCTAACTTATATAATATCAAAGTATACTATCTTATCAATACGACGCAATCAAAACCTCAGCGAAACTCTGCGGAACTTCATAACACAGCGTAAACAAAGTTATACTATGCACATATGTACTGTTTGATCATCCTGAGCGGTTCTTGCTACATATTTAGTTAAATAACTCTGAGCTTTGCAGGTATTTGCAGTTCTACCTTATATAATATCATAGTATACTATCTTACCAATACGACGCAATCAAAACATCAGTGACACTTTGCAGAACTTCTTAACAAAGCGTAAACAAAGTTATACTATGCTCGTATGTACTATTTGATCATCCTGAGCGGTTCTTGCAACATATTTTGTTAAATAACTCTGAGGTGTGCAGGATTTGCAGTTTTAACTTATCTAATATCAATGTATACAATCTTATCAAGACGACGCAATCAAAACATCAGCGACACTTTGCGGAACTTCATAACAAAGCGTAAACAAAGTTATACTGTGCACGTATGTACTATTTGATCATCCTGAGCGGTTCATGCTGCATATTTAGTTAAATAAGTCTGAGGTTTGCATGTAGTTGCAGTTCTAACTTATATAATATCAAAGTATACTATCTTATCAATACGACGCAATCAAAACCTCAGCGAAACTCTGCGGAACTTCATAACAAAACGTAAACAAAGTTATACTATGCACGTATGTACTATATGATCATCCTGAGCGGTTCTTGCAACATATTTTGTTAAATAACTCTGAGGTGTGCAGGATTTGCAGTTCTAACTTATCTAATATCAATGTATACAATCTTATCAATACGACGCAATCAAAACATCAGCGACACTTTGCGGAACTTCATAACAAAGCGTAAACAAAGTTATACTATGCACGTATGTACTATTTGATCATCCTGAGCGGTTCTTGCAACATATTTTGTTAAATAACTCTGAGCTTTGCAGGTATTTGCAGTTCTAACTTATATAATATCAAAGTATACTATCTTATCAATACGACGCAATCAAAACCTCAGCGAAACTCTGCGGAACTTCATAACACAGCGTAAACAAAGTTATACTATGCACGTATGTACTGTTTGATCATCCTGTGCGGTTCTTGCTACATATTTAGTTAAATAACTCTGAGCTTTGCAGGTATTTTCAGCTCTACCTTATATAATATCAAAGTATACTATCGTACCACTACGACGCAATCAAAACATCAGCGAAACATTGCGGAACTTCATAACAAAGCGTAAACAAAGTTATACTATGCACGTATGTAGTATTTGATCATCCTGAGCGTATCGTGATACATATTTAGTTAAATAACTCTGAGCTTTGCAGGTATTTTCAGCTCTACCTTATATAATATCAAAGTATACTATCGTACCACTACGACGCAATCAAAACATCAGCGAAACATTGCGGAACATCATAACACAGCGTGAACAAAGTTATACTATGCACGTATGTACTATTTGATCATCCTGAGCGGTTCTTGCAACATATTTTGTTAAATAACTCTGAGCTTTGCAGGTATTTGCAGTTCTACCTTATATAATATCATAGTATACTATCTTACCAATACGACGCAATCAAAACATCAGCGAAACTCTGCGGAACTTCATAACACAGCGTAAACAAAGTTATACTATGCACGTATGTACTGTTTGATCATCCTGAGCGGTTCTTGCAACATATTTTGTTAAATAACTCTGAGCTTTGCAGGTATTTGCAGTTCTAACTTATATAATATCAAAGTATATTATCTTATCAATATGACGCCATCAAAACCTCAGCGTAACTTTGCGGAACTTCATAACAAAGCGTAAACAAAGTTATACTATGCACGGATATACTATTAGATCTTCCTGAGCGGTTCTTGCTTCCTTTTTTCGTTATATAACTCTGAGGTGTGCAGGATTTGCAGTTCTAACTTATCTAATACCAATGTATACAATCTTATCAATACGACGCAATCAAAACATCAGCGACACTTTGCGGAACTTCATAACAAAGCGTAAACAAAGTTATACTGTGCACGTATGTACTATTTGATCATCCTGAGCGGTTCTTGCTGCATATTTAGTTAAATAAGTCCGAGGTTTGCATGTAGTTGCAGTTCTAACTTATATAATATCAAAGTATACAATCTTATCAATACGACGCAATCAAAACCTCAGCGAAACTCTGCGGAACTTCATAACAAAGCGTAAACAAAGTTATACTATGCACGTATGTACTGTTTGATCATCCTGAGCGGTTCTTGCTACATATTTAGTTAAATAACTCTGAGCTTTGCAGGTATTTTCAGCTCTACCTTATATAATATCAAAGTATACTATCGTACCACTACGACGCAATCAAAACATCAGCGAAACATTGCGGAACTTCATAACAAAGCGTGAACAAAGTTATACTATGCACGTATGTACTATTTGATCATCCTGCGCGGTTCTTGCAACATATTTTGTTAAATAACTCTGAGCTTTGCAGGTATTTGAGTTCTAACTTATATAATATCAAAGTATACTATCTTATCAATACGACGCAATCAAAACCTCAGCGGAACTCTGCGGAACTTCATAACAAAGCGTAAACAAAGTTATACTATGCACGTATGTACTGTTTGATCATCCTGAGCGGTTCATGCTACATATTTAGTTAAATAACTCTGAGCTATGCAGGTATTTTCAGTTCTACCTTATATAATATCATAGTATACTATCTTATCAATACGACGCAATCAAAACCTCAGCGGAACTCTGCGGAACTTCATAACAAAGCGTAAACAAAGTTATACTATGCACGTATGTACTGTTTGATCATCCTGAGCGGTTCTTGCGACATATTTAGTTAAATAACTCTGAGCTTTGCAGGTATTTTCAGCTCTACCTTATATAGTATCAAAGTATACTATCGTACCACTACGACGCAATCAAAACATCAGCGAAACATTGCGGAAATTCATAACAAAGCGTAAACAAAGTTATACTATGCACGTATGTAGTATTTGTTCATCCTGAGCGTATCTTGATACATATTTAGTTAAATAACTCTGAACTTTGCAGGTATTTGCAGTTCTAACTTATCTAATATCAATGTATACTATCTTATCAATACGACGCAATCATAACCTCAGCGAAACTCTGCGGAACTTCATAACACAGCGTAAACAAAGTTATACTATGCACGTATGTACTATTTGATCATCCTGAACGGTTCTTGCAACATATTTTGTTAAACAACTCTGAGGTGTGCAGGATTTGCAGTTCTAACTTATCTAATATCAATGTATACTATCTTACCAATACGACGCAATCAAAACATCAGTGACACTTTGCAGAACTTCATAACAAAGCGTAAACAAAGTTATACTGTGCACGTATGTACTGTTTGATCATCCTGAGCGGTTCTTGCTACATATTTAGTTAAATAACTCTGAGCTTTGCAGGTATTTTCAGCTCTACCTTATATAATATCAAAGTATACTATCGTACCACTACGACGCAATCAAAACATCAGCGAAACATTGCGGAACATCATAACAAAGCGTGAACAAAGTTATACTATGCACGTATGTACTATTTGATCATCCTGCGCGGTTCTTGCAACATATTTTGTTAAATAACTCTGAGCTTTGCAGGTATTTGCAGTTCTAACTTATATAATATCAAAGTATATTATCTTATCAATATGACGCCATCAAAACCTCAGCGTAACTTTGCGGAACTTCATAACAAAGCGTAAACAAAGTTATACTATGCACGGATATACTATTAGATCTTCCTGAGCGGTTCTTGCTTCCTTTTTTCGTTATATAACTCTGAGGTGTGCAGGATTTGCAGTTCTAACTTATCTAATACCAATGTATACAATCTTATCAATACGACGTAATCAAAACATCAGCGACACTTTGCGGAACTTCATAACAAAGCGTAAACAAAGTTATACTGTGCACGTATGTACTATTTGATCATCCTGCGCGGTTCTTGCAACATATTTTGTTAAATAACTCTGAGCTTTGCAGGTATTTGCAGTTCTAACTTATATAATATCAAAGTATACTATCTTATCAATACGACGCAATCAAAACCTCAGCGAAACTCTGCGGAACTTCATAACAAAGCGTAAACAAAGTTATACTATGCACGTATGTACTGTTTGATCATCCTGAGCGGTTCATGCTACATATTTAGTTAAATAACTCTGAGCTTTGCAGGTATTTTCAGTTCTACCTTATATAATATCATAGTATACTATCTTATCAATACGACGCAATCAAAACATCAGCGAAACATTGCGGAACTTCATAACAAAGCGTAAACAAAGTTATACTATGCACGTATGTACTGTTTGATCATCCTGAGCGGTTCTTGCTACATATTTAGTTAAATAACTCTGAGCTTTGCAGGTATTTTCAGCTCTACCTTATATAATATCAAAGTATACTATCGTACCACTACGACGCAATCAAAACATCAGCGAAACATTGCGGAAATTCATAACAAAGCGTAAACAAAGTTATACTATGCACGTATGTAGTATTTGTTCATCCTGAGCGTATCTTGATACATATTTAGTTAAATAACTCTGAACTTTGCAGGTATTTGCAGTTCTAACTTATATAATATCAATGTATACTATCTTATCAATACGACGCAATCATAACCTCAGCGAAACTCTGCGGAACTTCATAACACAGCGTAAACAAAGTTATACTATGCACGTATGTACTATTTGATCATCCTGAACGGTTCTTGCAACATATTTTGTTAAACAACTCTGAGGTGTGCAGGATTTGCAGTTCTAACTTATCTAATATCAATGTATACAATCTTATCAATACGACGCAATCAAAACATCAGCGACACTTTGCGGAACTTCATAACATAGCGTAAACAAAGTTATACTGTGCACGTATGTACTATTTGATCATCCTGAGCGGTTCCTGCTGCATATTTAGTTAAATAAGTCTCAGGTTTGCATGTAGTTGCAGTTCTAACTTATATAATATCATAGTATACTATCTTATCAATACGACGCAATCAAAACCTCAGCGAAACTCTGCGGAACTTCATAACAAAGCGTAAACAAAGTTATACTATGCACGTATGTACTGTTTGATCATCCTGAGCGGTTCTTGCTACATATTTAGTTAAATAACTCTGAGCTTTGCAGGTATTTTCAGCTCTACCTTATATAATATCAAAGTATACTATCGTACCACTACGACGCAATCAAAACATCAGCGAAACATTGCGGAAATTCATAACAAAGCGTAAACAAAGTTATACTATGCACGTATGTAGTATTTGTTCATCCTGAGCGTATCTTGATACATATTTAGTTAAATAACTCTGAGCTTTGCAGGTATTTGCAGTTCTAACTTATATAATATCAAAGTATACTATCTTATCAATACGACGCAATCAAAACCTCAGCGAAACATTGCGGAACATCATAACAAAGCGTGAACAAAGTTATACTATGCACGTATGTACTATTTGATCATCCTGAGCGGTTCTTGCAACATATTTTGTTAAATAACTCTGAGGTGTGCAGGATTTGCAGTTCTAACTTATCTAATATCAATGTATACAATCTTATCAATACGACGCAATCAAAACATCAGCGACACTTTGCGGAACTTCATAACAAAGCGTAAACAAAGTTATACTGTGCACGTATGTACTATTTGATCATCCTGAGCGGTTCCTGCTGCATATTTAGTTAAATAAGTCTGAGGTTTGCATGTAGTTGCAGTTCTAACTTATATAATATCAAAGTATACTATCTTATCAATACGACGCCATCAAAACCTCAGCGTAACTTTGCGGAACTTCATAACAAAGCGTAAACAAAGTTATACTATGCACGTATGTAGTATTTGATCATCCTGAGCGTATCTTGATACATATTTAGTTAAATAACTCTGAGCTTTGCAGGTATTTTCAGCTCTACCTTATATAATATCAAAGTATACTATCTTATCAATACGACGCAATCAAAACCTCAGCGAAACATTGCGGAACTTCATAACACAGCGTAAACAAAGTTATACTATGCACGTATGTACTATTTGAACATCCTGAGCGGTTCTTGCAACATATTTTGTTAAATAACTCTGAGGTGTGCAGGATTTGCAGTTCTAACTTATCTAATATCAATGTATACAATCTTATCAATACGACGCAATCAAAACATCAGCGACACTTTGCGGAACATCATAACAAAGCGTAAACAAAGTTATACTGTGCACGTATGTACTATTTGATCATCCTGAGCGGTTCCTGCTGCATATTTAGTTAAATAAGTCTGAGGTTTGCATGTAGTTGCAGTTCTAACTTATATAATATCAAAGTATACTATCTTATCAATACGACGCAATCAAAACCTCAGCGAAACTCTGCGTAACTTCATAACAAAGCGTAAACAAAGTTATACTATGCACGTATGTACTGTTTGAACATCCTGAGCGGTTCTTGCTACATATTTAGTTAAATAACTCTGAGCTTTGCAGGTATTTTCAGCTCTACCTTATATAATATCAAAGTATACTATCGTACCACTACGACGCAATCAAAACATCAGCGAAACATTGCGGAACATCATAACAAAGCGTGAACAAAGTTATACTATGCACGTATGTACTATTTGATCATCCTGAGCGGTTCTAGCAACATATTTTGTTAAATAACTCCGAGCTTTGCAGGTATTTGCAGTTCTAACTTATATAATATCAAAGTATACTATCTTATCAATACGACGCAATCAAAACCTCAGCGAAACTTTGCGGAACTTCATAACAAAGCGTAAACAAAGTTATACTATGCACGGATATACTATTAGATCTTCCTGAGCGGTTCTTGCTACATATTTTGTTATATAACTCTGAGGTGTGCAGGTATTTGCAGTTCTAACTTATCTAATATCAATGTATACAATCTTTTCAATAGGACGCAATCAAAACATCATCGACACTTTGCGGAACTTCATAACAAAGCGTAAACAAAGTTATACTGTGCACGTATGTATTATTTGATCATCCTGAGCGGTTCTTGCTGCATATTTAGTTAAATAAGTCCGAGGTTTGCATGTAGTTGCAGTTCTAACTTATATAATAGCAAAGTATACTATTTTATCAATACGACGCAATCAAAACATCAGTGACACTTTGCAGAACTTCTTAACAAAGCGTAAACAAAGTTATACTATGCTCGTATGTACTATTTGATCATCCTGAGCGGTTCTTGCAACATATTTTGTTAAATAACTCTGAGCTGTGCAGGTATTTGCAGTTCTAACTTATATAATATCAAAGTATACTATCCTATCAATACGACGCAATCAAAACCTCAGCGAAACTCTGCGGAACTTCATAACAAAGCGTAAACAAAGTTATACTATGCACGTATGTACTGTTTGATCATCCTGAGCGGTTCTTGCTACATATTTAGTTAAATAACTCTGAGCTTTGCAGGTATTTTCAGCTCTACCTTATATAATATCAAAGTATACTATCGTACCACTACGACGCAATCAAAACATCAGCGAAACATTGCGGAACTTCATAACAAAGCGTGAACAAAGTTATACTATGCACGTATGTACTATTTGATCATCCTGCGCGGTTCTTGCAACATATTTTGTTAAATAACTCTGAGCTTTGCAGGTATTTGCAGTTCTAACTTATATAATATCAAAGTATACTATCTTATCAATACGACGCAATCAAAACCTCAGCGGAACTCTGCGGAACTTCATAACAAAGCGTAAACAAAGTTATACTATGCACGTATGTACTGTTTGATCATCCTGAGCGGTTCATGCTACATATTTAGTTAAATAACTCTGAGCTATGCAGGTATTTTCAGTTCTACCTTATATAATATCATAGTATACTATCTTATCAATACGACGCAATCAAAACCTCAGCGAAACTCTGCGGAACTTCATAACAAAGCGTAAACAAAGTTATACTATGCACGTATGTACTGTTTGATCATCCTGAGCGGTTCTTGCTACATATTTAGTTAAATAACTCTGAGCTTTGCAGGTATTTTCAGCTCTACCTTATATAATATCAAAGTATACTATCGTACCACTACGACGCAATCAAAACATCAGCGAAACATTGCGGAAATTCATAACAAAGCGTAAACAAAGTTATACTATGCACGTATGTACTATTTGATCATCCTGAGCGTATCTTGATACATATTTAGTTAAATAACTCTGAACTTTGCAGGTATTTGCAGTTCTAACTTATATAATATCAATGTATACTATCTTATCAATACGACGCAATCATAACCTCAGCGAAACTCTGCGGAACTTCATAACACAGCGTAAACAAAGATATACTATGCACGTATGTACTATTTGATCATCCTGAGCGGTTCTTGCAACATATTTTGTTAAACAACTCTGAGGTGTGCAGGATTTGCAGTTCTAACTTATCTAATATCAATGTATACTATCTTACCAATACGACGCAATCAAAACATCAGTGACACTTTGCAGAACTTCATAACAAAGCGTAAACAAAGTTATACTGTGCACGTATGTACTGTTTGATCATCCTGAGCGGTTCTTGCTACATATTTAGTTAAATAACTCTGAGCTTTGCAGGTATTTTCAGCTCTACCTTATATAATATCAAAGTATACTATCGTACCACTACGACGCAATCAAAACATCAGCGAAACATTGCGGAACATCATAACAAAGCGTGAACAAAGTTATACTATGCACGTATGTACTATTTGATCATCCTGCGCGGTTCTTGCAACATATTTTGTTAAATAACTCTGAGCTTTGCAGGTATTTGCAGTTCTAACTTATATAATATCAAAGTATACTATCTTATCAATATGACGCCATCAAAACCTCAGCGTAACTTTGCGGAACTTCATAACAAAGCGTAAACAAAGTTATACTATGCACGGATATACTATTAGATCTTCCTGAGCGGTTCTTGCTTCCTTTTTTCGTTATATAACTCTGAGGTGTGCAGGATTTGCAGTTCTAACTTATCTAATACCAATGTATACAATCTTATCAATACGACGTAATCAAAACATCAGCGACACTTTGCGGAACTTCATAACAAAGCGTAAACAAAGTTATACTGTGCACGTATGTACTATTTGATCATCCTGCGCGGTTCTTGCAACATATTTTGTTAAATAACTCTGAGCTTTGCAGGTATTTGCAGTTCTAACTTATATAATATCAAAGTATATTATCTTATCAATACGACGCAATCAAAACCTCAGCGAAACTCTGCGGAACTTCATAACAAAGCGTAAACAAAGTTATACTATGCACGTATGTACTGTTTGATCATCCTGAGCGGTTCATGCTACATATTTAGTTAAATAACTCTGAGCTTTGCAGGTATTTTCAGTTCTACCTTATATAATATCATAGTATACTATCTTATCAATACGACGCAATCAAAACATCAGCGAAACATTGCGGAACTTCATAACAAAGCGTAAACAAAGTTATACTATGCACGTATGTACTGTTTGATCATCCTGAGCGGTTCTTGCTACATATTTAGTTAAATAACTCTGAGCTTTGCAGGTATTTTCAGCTCTACCTTATATAATATCAAAGTATACTATCGTACCACTACGACGCAATCAAAACATCAGCGAAACATTGCGGAAATTCATAACAAAGCGTAAACAAAGTTATACTATGCACGTATGTAGTATTTGTTCATCCTGAGCGTATCTTGATACATATTTAGTTAAATAACTCTGAACTTTGCAGGTATTTGCAGTTCTAACTTATCTAATATCAATGTATACTATCTTATCAATACGACGCAATCATAACCTCAGCGAAACTCTGCGGAACTTCATAACACAGCGTAAACAAAGTTATACTATGCACGTATGTACTATTTGATCATCCTGAGCGGTTCTTGCAACATATTTTGTTAAACAACTCTGAGGTGTGCAGGATTTGCAGTTCTAACTTATCTAATATCAATGTATACAATCTTATCAATACGACGCAATCAAAACATCAGCGACACTTTGCGGAACTTCATAACATAGCGTAAACAAAGTTATACTGTGCACGTATGTACTATTTGATCATCCTGAGCGGTTCCTGCTGCATATTTAGTTAAATAAGTCTCAGGTTTGCATGTAGTTGCAGTTCTAACTTATATAATATCATAGTATACTATCTTATCAATACGACGCAATCAAAACCTCAGCGAAACTCTGCGGAACTTCATAACAAAGCGTAAACAAAGTTATACTATGCACGTATGTACTGTTTGATCATCCTGAGCGGTTCTTGCTACATATTTAGTTAAATAACTCTGAGCTTTGCAGGTATTTTCAGCTCTACCTTATATAATATCAAAGTATACTATCGTACCACTACGACGCAATCAAAACATCAGCGAAACATTGCGGAAATTCATAACAAAGCGTAAACAAAGTTATACTATGCACGTATGTAGTATTTGTTCATCCTGAGCGTATCTTGATACATATTTAGTTAAATAACTCTGAGCTTTGCAGGTATTTGCAGTTCTAACTTATATAATATCAAAGTATACTATCTTATCAATACGACGCAATCAAAACCTCAGCGAAACATTGCGGAACTTCATAACAAAGCGTGAACAAAGTTATACTATGCACGTATGTACTATTTGATCATCCTGAGCGGTTCTTGCAACATATTTTGTTAAATAACTCTGAGGTGTGCAGGATTTGCAGTTCTAACTTATCTAATATCAATGTATACAATCTTATCAATACGACGCAATCAAAACATCAGCGACACTTTGCGGAACTTCATAACAAAGCGTAAACAAAGTTATACTGTGCACGTATGTACTATTTGATCATCCTGAGCGGTTCCTGCTGCATATTTAGTTAAATAAGTCTGAGGTTTGCATGTAGTTGCAGTTCTAACTTATATAATATCAAAGTATACTATCTTATCAATACGACGCCATCAAAACCTCAGCGTAACTTTGCGGAACTTCATAACAAAGCGTAAACAAAGTTATACTATGCACGTATGTAGTATTTGATCATCCTGAGCGTATCTTGATACATATTTAGTTAAATAACTCTGAGCTTTGCAGGTATTTTCAGCTCTACCTTATATAATATCAAAGTATACTATCTTATCAATACGACGCAATCAAAACCTCAGCGAAACATTGCGGAACTTCATAACACAGCGTAAACAAAGTTATACTATGCACGTATGTACTATTTGAACATCCTGAGCGGTTCTTGCAACATATTTTGTTAAATAACTCTGAGGTGTGCAGGATTTGCAGTTCTAACTTATCTAATATCAATGTATACAATCTTATCAATACGACGCAATCAAAACATCAGCGACACTTTGCGGAACATCATAACAAAGCGTAAACAAAGTTATACTGTGCACGTATGTACTATTTGATCATCCTGAGCGGTTCCTGCTGCATATTTAGTTAAATAAGTCTGAGGTTTGCATGTAGTTGCAGTTCTAACTTATATAATATCAAAGTATACTATCTTATCAATACGACGCAATCAAAACCTCAGCGAAACTCTGCGTAACTTCATAACAAAGCGTAAACAAAGTTATACTATGCACGTATGTACTGTTTGAACATCCTGAGCGGTTCTTGCTACATATTTAGTTAAATAACTCTGAGCTTTGCAGGTATTTTCAGCTCTACCTTATATAATATCAAAGTATACTATCGTACCACTACGACGCAATCAAAACATCAGCGAAACATTGCGGAACATCATAACAAAGCGTAAACAAAGTTATACTATGCACGTATGTACTATTTGATCATCCTGAGCGGTTCTAGCAACATATTTTGTTAAATAACTCCGAGCTTTGCAGGTATTTGCAGTTCTAACTTATATAATATCAAAGTATACTATCTTATCAATACGACGCAATCAAAACCTCAGCGAAACTTTGCGGAACTTCATAACAAAGCGTAAACAAAGTTATACTATGCACGGATATACTATTAGATCTTCCTGAGCGGTTCTTGCTACATATTTTGTTATATAACTCTGAGGTGTGCAGGTATTTGCAGTTCTAACTTATCTAATATCAATGTATACAATCTTTTCAATAGGACGCAATCAAAACATCATCGACACTTTGCGGAACTTCATAACAAAGCGTAAACAAAGTTATACTGTGCACGTATGTATTATTTGATCATCCTGAGCGGTTCTTGCTGCATATTTAGTTAAATAAGTCCGAGGTTTGCATGTAGTTGCAGTTCTAACTTATATAATAGCAAAGTATACTATTTTATCAATACGACGCAATCAAAACATCAGTGACACTTTGCAGAACTTCTTAACAAAGCGTAAACAAAGTTATACTATGCTCGTATGTACTATTTGATCATCCTGAGCGGTTCTTGCAACATATTTTGTTAAATAACTCTGAGCTGTGCAGGTATTTGCAGTTCTAACTTATATAATATCAAAGTATACTATCCTATCAATACGACGCAATCAAAACCTCAGCGAAACTCTGCGGAACTTCATAACAAAGCGTAAACAAAGTTATACTATGCACGGATATACTATTAGATCTTCCTGAGCGGTTCTTGCTTCCTTTTTTCGTTATATAACTCTGAGGTGTGCAGGTATTTGCAGTTCTAACTTATCTAATATCAATGTATACAATCTTATCAATACGACGCAATCAAAACATCAGCGACACTTTGCGGAACTTCATAACAAAGCGTAAACAAAGTTATACTATGCACGGATATACTATTAGATCTTCCTGAGCGGGTCTTGCTACATATTTTGTTATATAACTCTGAGGTGTGCAGGATTTGCAGTTCTAACTTATCTAATATCAATGTATACAATGTTATCAATACGACGCAATCAAAACATCAGCGACACTTTGCGGAACTTCATAACAAAGCGTAAACAAAGTTATACTATGCACGGATATACTATTAGATCTTCCTGAGCGGTTCTTGCTGCATATTTAGTTAAATAAGTCTGAGGTTTGCATGTAGTTGCAGTTCTAACTTATATAATATCAAAGTATACTATCGTACCACTACGACCCAATCAAAACATCAGCGTAACATTGCGGAACATCATAACAAAGAGTGAACAAAGTTATACTATGCACGTATGTACTATTTGATCATCCTGAGCGGTTCTTGCAACATATTTTGTTAAATAACTCTAAGCTTTGCGGGTATTTGCAGTTCTAACTTATATAATATCAAAGTATACTATCCTATCAATACGACGCAATCAAAACCTCAGCGAAACTCTGCGGAACTTCATAACAAAGCGTAATAAAGTTATACTATGCACGTATGTACTGTTTGATCATCCTGAGCGGTTCTTGCTACATATTTAGTTAAATAACTCTGAGCTTTGCAGGTATTTGCAGTTCTACCTTATATAATATCATAGTATACTATCTTACCAATACGACGCAATCAAAACATCAGTGACACTTTGCAGAACTTCTTAACAAAGCGTAAACAAAGTTATACTATGCTCGTATGTACTATTTGATCATCCTGAGCGGTTCTTGCAACATATTTTGTTAAATAACTCTGAGCTGTGCAGGTATTTGCAGTTCTAACTTATATAATATCAAAGTATACTATCCTATCAATACGACGCAATCAAAACCTCAGCGAAACTCTGCGGAACTTCATAACAAAGCGTAAACAAAGTTATACTATGCACGGATATACTATTAGATCTTCCTGAGCGGTTCTTGCTTCCTTTTTTCGTTATATAACTCTGAGGTGTGCAGGTATTTGCAGTTCTAACTTATCTAATATCAATGTATACAATCTTATCAATACGACGCAATCAAAACATCAGCGACACTTTGCGGAACTTCATAACAAAGCGTAAACAAAGTTATACTATGCACGGATATACTATTAGATCTTCCTGAGCGGGTCTTGCTACATATTTTGTTATATAACTCTGAGGTGTGCAGGATTTGCAGTTCTAACTTATCTAATATCAATGTATACAATGTTATCAATACGACGCAATCAAAACATCAGCGACACTATGCGGAACTTCATAACAAAGCGAAAACAAAGTTATACTGTGCACGTATGTACTATTTCATCATCCTGAGCGGTTCTTGCTGCATATTTAGTTGAATAAGTCTGAGGTTTGCATGTAGTTGCAGTTCTAACATATATAATATCAAACTATACTATCCTATCAATACGACGCAATCAAAACCTCAGCGAAACTCTGCGGAACTTCATAACACAGCGTAAACAAAGTTATACTATGCACGTATGTACTATTTGATCATCCTGAGCGGTTCTTGCTACATATTTTGTTAAATAACTCTGAGCTTTGCAGGTATTTGCAGTTCTAACTTATATAATATCAAAGTATAGTATCTTATCAATACGACGCAATCAAAACCTCAGCGAAACTCTGCGGAACTTAATAACAAAGCGTAAACAAAGTTATACTATGCACGTATGTACTATTTGATCATCCTGAGCGTATCTTGCTACATATTTAGTTAAATAACTCTGAGCTTTGCAGGTATTTTCAGCTCTACCTTATATAATATCAAAGTATACTATCGTACCACTACGACGCAATCAAAACCTCAGCGAAACTCTGCGGAACTTCATAACAAAGCGTTAACAAAGTTATACTATGCACTGATGTACTATTTGATCATCCTGAGCGGTTCTTGCTACATATTTACTTAAATAACTCTGAGCTTTGCAGGTATTTTCAGTTCTACCTTATATAATATCATAGTATACTATCTTACCAATACGACGCAATCAAAACATCAGTGACACTTTGCAGAACTTCATAACAAAGCGTAAACAAAGTTATACTATGCACGTATGTACTATTTGATCATCCTGAGCGTATCTTGCTACATATTTAGTTAAATAACTCTGAGCTTTGCAGGTATTTTCAGCTCTACCTTATATAATATCAAAATATACTATCGTACCACTACGACGGAATCAAAACCTCAGCGAAACTCTGCGGAACTTCATAACAAAGCGTTAACAAAGTTATACTATGCACGGATATACTATTAGATCTTCCTGAGCGGGTCTTGCTACATATTTTGTTATATAACTCTGAGGTGTGCAGGATTTGCAGTTCTAACTTATCTAATATCAATGTATACAATGTTATCAATACGACGCAATCAAAACATCAGCGACACTATGCGGAACTTCATAACAAAGCGAAAACAAAGTTATACTGTGCACGTATGTACTATTTCATCATCCTGAGCGGTTCTTGCTGCATATTTAGTTGAATAAGTCTGAGGTTTGCATGTAGTTGCAGTTCTAACATATATAATATCAAACTATACTATCCTATCAATACGACGCAATCAAAACCTCAGCGAAACTCTGCGGAACTTCATAACACAGCGTAAACAAAGTTATACTATGCACGTATGTACTATTTGATCATCCTGAGCGGTTCTTGCAACATATTTTGTTAAATAACTCTGAGCTTTGCAGGTATTTGCAGTTCTAACTTATATAATATCAAAGTATAGTATCTTATCAATACGACGCAATCAAAACCTCAGCGAAACTCTGCGGAACTTAATAACAAAGCGTAAACAAAGTTATACTATGCACGTATGTACTATTTGATCATCCTGAGCGTATCTTGCTACATATTTAGTTAAATAACTCTGAGCTTTGCAGGTATTTTCAGCTCTACCTTATATAATATCAAAGTATACTATCTTATCAATACGACGCCATCAAAACCTCAGCGTAACTTTGCGGAACTTCATAACAAAGCGTAAACAAAGTTATACTAGGCACGGATATACTATTAGATCTTCCTGAGCGGTTCTTGCTACATATTTTGTTATATAACTCTGAGGTGTGCAGGTATTTGCAGTTCTAACTTATCTAATATCAATGTATACAGTCTTATCAATTCGACGCAATCAAAACATCAGCGACACTTTGCGGAACTTCATAACAAAGCGTAAACAAAGTTATACTCTGCACGTATGTACTATTTGATCATCCTGAGCGGTTCTTGCTGCATATTTAGTTAAATAAGTCTGAGGTTTGCATGTAGTTGCAGTTCTAACTTATATAATATCAAAGTATACTATCGTACCACTACGACCCAATCAAAACATCAGCGTAACATTGCGGAACATCATAACAAAGCGTGAACAAAGTTATACTATGCACGTATGTACTATTTGATCATCCTGAGCGGTTCTTGCAACATATTTTGTTAAATAACTCTGAGGTCTGCAGGTATTTGCAGTTCTAACTTATCTAATATCAATGTATACAATCTTATCAATACGACGCAATCAAAACATCAGCGACACTTTGCGGGACTTCATAACAAAGCGTAAACAAAGTTATACTGTGCACGTATGTACTATTTGATCATCCTGAGCGGTTCTTGCTGCATATTTAGTTAAATAACTCTGAGGTTTGCATGTAGTTGCAGTTCTAACTTATATAATATCAAAGTATACTATCCTATCAATACGACGCAATCAAAACATCAGTGACACTTTGCAGAACTTCATAACAAAGCGTAAACAAAGTTATACTATGCACGTATGTACTATTTGATCATCCTGAGCGGTTCTTGCAACATATTTTGTTAAATAACTCTGAGCTTTGCAGGTATTTGCAGTTCTAACTTATATAATATCAAAGTATAGTATCTTATCAATACGACGCAATCAAAACCTCAGCGAAACTCTGCGGAACTTAATAACAAAGCGTAAACAAAGTTATACTATGCACGTATGTACTATTTGATCACCCTGAGCGTATCTTGCTACATATTTAGTTAAATAACTCTGAGCTTTGCAGGTATTTTCAGCTCTACCTTATATAATATCAAAGTATACTATCGTACCACTACGACGCAATCAAAACCTCAGCGAAACTCTGCGGAACTTCATAACAAAGCGTTAACAAAGTTATACTATGCACGGATGTACTATTTGATCATCCTGAGCGGTTCTTGCTACATATTTACTTAAATAACTCTGAGCTTTGCAAGTATTTTCAGTTCTACCTTATATAATATCATAGTATACTATCTTACCAATACGACGCAATCAAAACATCAGTGACACTTTGCAGAACTTCATAACAAAGCGTAAACAAAGTTATACTATGCACGTATGTACTATTTGATGATCCTGAGCGGTTCTTGCAACATATTTTGTTAATTAACTCTGAGCTTTGCAGGTATTTGCAGTTCTAACTTATATAATATCAAAGTATATTATCTTATCAATACGACGCCATCAAAACCTCAGCGTAACTTTGCGGAACTTCATAACAAAGCGTAAACAAAGTTATACTATGCACGGATATACTATTAGATCTTCCTGAGCGGTTCTTGCTACATATTTTGTTATATAACTCTGAGGTGTGCAGGTATTTGCAGTTCTAACTTATCTAATATCAATGTATACAATCTTATCAATACGACGCAATCAAAACATCAGCGACACTTTGCGGAACTTCATAACAAAGCGTAAACAAAGTTATACTGTGCACGTATGTACTATTTGATCATCCTGAGCGGTTCTTGCTGCATATTTAGTTAAATAACTCTGAGGTTTGCATGTAGTTGCAGTTCTAACTTATATAATATCAAAGTATACTATCCTATCAATACGACGCAATCAAAACATCAGTGACACTTTGCAGAACTTCATAACAAAGCGTAAACAAAGTTATACTATGCACGTATGTACTATTTGATCATCCTGAGCGGTTCTTGCAACATATTTTGTTAAATAACTCTGAGCTTTGCAGGTATTTGCAGTTCTAACTTATATAATATCAAAGTATAGTATCTTATCAATACGACGCAATCAAAACCTCAGCGAAACTCTGCGGAACTTAATAACAAAGCGTAAACAAAGTTATACTATGCACGTATGTACTATTTGATCATCCTGAGCGTATCTTGCTACATATTTAGTTAAATAACTCTGAGCTTTGCAGGTATTTTCAGCTCTACCTTATATAATATCAAAGTATACTATCGTACCACTACGACGCAATCAAAACCTCAGCGAAACTCTGCGGAACTTCATAACAAAGCGTTAACAAAGTTATACTATGCACGGATGTACTATTTGATCATCCTGAGCGGTTCTTGCTACATATTTACTTAAATAACTCTGAGCTTTGCAAGTATTTTCAGTTCTACCTTATATAATATCATAGTATACTATCTTACCAATACGACGCAATCAAAACATCAGTGACACTTTGCAGAACTTCATAACAAAGCGTAAACAAAGTTATACTATGCACGTATGTACTATTTGATGATCCTGAGCGGTTCTTGCAACATATTTTGTTAATTAACTCTGAGCTTTGCAGGTATTTGCAGTTCTAACTTATATAATATCAAAGTATATTATCTTATCAATACGACGCCATCAAAACCTCAGCGTAACTTTGCGGAACTTCATAACAAAGCGTAAACAAAGTTATACTATGCACGGATATACTATTAGATCTTCCTGAGCGGTTCTTGCTACATATTTTGTTATATAACTCTGAGGTGTGCAGGTATTTGCAGTTCTAACTTATCTAATATCAATGTATACAATCTTATCAATACGACGCAATCAAAACATCAGCGACACTTTGCGGAACTTCATAACAAAGCGTAAACAAAGTTATACTCTGCACGTATGTACTATTTGATCATCCTGAGCGGTTCTTGCTGCATATTTAGTTAAATAAGTCTGAGGTTTGCATGTAGTTGCAGTTCTAACTTATATAATATCAAAGTATACTATCGTACCACTACGACCCAATCAAAACATCAGCGTAACATTGCGGAACATCATAACAAAGCGTGAACAAAGTTATACTATGCACGTATGTACTATTTGATCATCCTGAGCGGTTCTTGCAACATATTTTGTTAAATAACTCTGAGGTGTGCAGGTATTTGCAGTTCTAACTTATCTAATATCAATGTATACAATCTTATCAATACGACGCAATCAAAACATCAGCGACACTTTGCGGAACTTCATAACAAAGCGTAAACAAAGTTATACTGTGCACGTATGTACTATTTGATCATCCTGAGCGGTTCTTGCTGCATATTTAGTTAAATAACTCTGAGCTTTGCAGGTATTTTCAGTTCTACCTTATATAATATCATAGTATACTATCTTACCAATACGACGCAATCAAAACATCAGTGACACTTTGCAGAATTTCATAACAAAGCGTAAACAAAGTTATACTATGCACGTATGTACTATTTGATCATCCTGAGCGGTTCTTGCAACATATCTTGTTAAATAACTCTGATCTTTGCAGGTATTTGCAGTTCTAACTTATATAATATCAAAGTATATTATCTTATCAATACGACGCCATCAAAACCTCAGCGTAACTTTGCGGAACTTCATAACAAAGCGTAAACAAAGTTATACTGTGCACGTATGTACTATTTGATCATCCTGAGCGGTTCTTGCTGCATATTTAGTTAAACAAATCTGAGGTTTGCATGTAGTTGCAGTTCTAACATATATAATATCAAACTATACTATCCTATCAATACGACGCAATCAAAACCTCAGCGAAACTCTGCGGAACTTCATAACACAGCGTAAACAAAGTTATACTATGCACGTATGTACTGTTTGATCATCCTGAGCGGTTCTTGCTACATATTTAGTTAAATAACTCTGAGCTTTGCAGGTATTTTCAGCTCTACCTTATATAATATCAAAGTTTACTATCGTACCACTACGACGCAATCAAAACATCAGCGAAACATTGCGGAACATCATAAAAAAAGCGTGAACAAAGTTATACTATGCACGTATGTACTATTTGATAATCCTGAGCGGTTCTTGCAACATATTTTGTTAAATAACTCTGAGCTTTGCAGGTATTTGCAGTTCTAACTTATATAATATCAAAGTATATTATCTTATCAATACGACGCCATCAAAACCTCAGCGTAACTTTGCGGAACTTCATAACAAAGCGTAAACAAAGTTATACTATGCACGGATATACTATTAGATCTTCCTGAGCGGTTCTTGCTACATATTTTGTTATATAACTCTCAGGTGTGCAGGATTTGCAGTTCTAACTTATCTAATATCAATGTATGCAATCTTATCAATACGACGCAATCAAAACATCAGCGACACTCTGCGGAACTTCATAACAAAGCGTAAACAAAGTTATACTATGCACGTATGTACTGTTTGATCATCCTGAGCGGTTCTTGCTACATATTTAGTTAAATAACTCTGAGCTTTGCTGGTATTTTCAGCTCTACCTTATATAATATCAAAGTATACTATCGTACCACTACGACGCAATCAAAACATCAGCGAAACATTGCGGAACATCATAAAAAAAGCGTGAACAAAGTTATACTCTGCACGTATGTAGTATTTGATCATCCTGAGCGGTTCTTGCAACATATTTTGTTAAATAACTCTGAGCTTTGCAGGTATTTGCAGTTCTAACTTATATAATATCAAAGTATATTATCTTATCAATACGACGCCATCAAAACCTCAGCGTAACTTTGCGGAACTTCATAACAAAGCGTAAACAAAGTTATACTATGCACGGATATACTATTAGATCTTCCTGAGCGGTTTTTCCTACATATTTTGTTATATAACTCTGAGGTGTGCAGGATTTGCAGTTCTAACTTATCTAATATCAATGTATACAATCTTATCAATACGACGCAATCAAAACATCAGCGACACTCTGCGGAACTTCATAACAAAGCGTAAACAAAGTTAGACTATGCACGTATGTACTGTTTGATCATCCTGACCGGTTCTTGCGACATATTTTGTTAAATAACTCTGAGCTTTGCAGGTATTTGCAGTTCTAACTTATATAATATCAAAGTACACTATCCTATAAATACGAAGCAATCAAAACCTCAGCGAAACTCTGCGGAACTTCATAACACAGCGTAAACAAAGTTATACTATGCACGTATGTACTGTTTGATCATCCTGAGCGGTTCTTGCTACATATTTAGTTAAATTTCTATGAGCTTAGCAGGTATTTTCAGCTCTACCTGATATAATATCAAAGTATACTATCGTACCACTACAACGCAATCAAAACATCAGCGAAACATTGCGGAACATCATAAAAAAAGCGTGAACAAAGTTATACTATGCACGTATGTACTATTTGATCATCCTGAGCGGTTCTTGCAACATATTTTGTTAAATAACTCTGAGCTGTGCAGGTATTTGCAGTTCTAACTTATATAATATCAAAGTATACTATCCTATCAATACGACGCAATCAAAACATCAGTGACACTTTGCAGAACTTCATAACAAAGCGTAAACAAAGTTATACTATGCACGTATGTACTATTTGATCATCCTGAGCGGTTCTTGCAACATATTTTGTTAAATAACTCTGATCTTTGCAGGTATTTGCAGTTCTAACTTATATAATATCAAAGTATATTATCTTATCAATACGACGCCATCAAAACCTCAGCGTAACTTTGCGGAACTTCATAACAAAGCGTAAACAAAGTTATACTATGCACGGATATACTATTAGATCATCCTGAGCGGTTCTTGCTACATATTTAGTTAAATTTCTATGAGCTTAGCAGGTATTTTCAGCTCTACCTGATATAATATCAAAGTATACTATCGTACCACTACAACGCAATCAAAACATCAGCGAAACATTGCGGAACATCATAAAAAAAGCGTGAACAAAGTTATACTATGCACGTATGTACTATTTGATCATCCTGAGCGGTTCTTGCAACATATTTTGTTAAATAACTCTGAGCTGTGCAGGTATTTGCAGTTCTAACTTATATAATATCAAAGTATACTATCCTATCAATACGACGCAATCAAAACATCAGTGACACTTTGCAGAACTTCATAACAAAGCGTAAACAAAGTTATACTATGCACGTATGTACTATTTGATCATCCTGAGCGGTTCTTGCAACATATTTTGTTAAATAACTCTGATCTTTGCAGGTATTTGCAGTTCTAACTTATACAATATCAAAGTATATTATCTTATCAATACGACGCCATCAAAACCTCAGCGTAACTTTGCGGAACTTCATAACAAAGCGTAAACAAAGTTATACTATGCACGGATATACTATTAGATCTTCCTGAGCGGGTCTTGCTACATATTTTGTTATATAACTCTGAGGTGTGCAGGATTTGCAGTTCTAACTTATCTAATATCAATGTATACAATGTTATCAATACGACGCAATCAAAACATCAGCGACACTTTGCGGAACTTCATAACAAAGCGTAAACAAAGTTATACTATGCACGGATATACTATTAGATCTTCCTGAGCGGGTCTTGCTACATATTTTGTTATATAACTCTGAGGTGAGCAGGATTTGCAGTTCTAACTTATCTAATATCTATGTATACAATCTTATCAATACGACGCAATCAAAACATCAGTGACACTTTGCGGAACTTCATAACAAAGCGTAAACAAAGTTATACTGTGCACGTATGTACTATTTGATCATCCTGAGCGGTTCTTGCTGCATATTTAGTTGAATAAGTCTGAGGTTTGCATGTAGTTGCAGTTGTAACATATATAATATCAAAGTATACTATGTTATCAATACGACGCAATCAAAACATCAGCGAAACATTGCGGAACTTCATAACAAAGCGTAAACAAAGTTATACTATGCACGTATGTAGTATTTGATCATCCTGAGCGTATCTTGATACATATTTAGTTAAATAACTCTGAGCTTTGCAGGTATTTGCAGTTCTAACTTATATAAAATCAAAGTATACTATCTTATCAATACGACGCAATCAAAACCTCAGCGAAACTCTGCGGAACTTCATAACAAAGCGTAAACAAAGTTATACTATGCACGGATGTACTATTTGATCATCCTGAGCGGTTCTTGCTACATATTTACTTAAATAACTCTGAGCTTTGCAAGTATTTTCAGTTCTACCTTATATAATATCATAGTATACTATCTTACCAATACGACGCAATCAAAACATCAGTGACACTTTGCAGAACTTCATAACAAAGCGTAAACAAAGTTATACTATGCACGTATGTACTATTTGATGATCCTGAGCGGTTCTTGCAACATATTTTGTTAATTAACTCTGAGCTTTGCAGGTATTTGCAGTTCTAACTTATATAATATCAAAGTATATTATCTTATCAATACGACGCCATCAAAACCTCAGCGTAACTTTGCGGAACTTCATAACAAAGCGTAAACAAAGTTATACTATGCACGGATATACTATTAGATCTTCCTGAGCGGTTCTTGCTACATATTTTGTTATATAACTCTGAGGTGTGCAGGTATTTGCAGTTCTAACTTATCTAATATCAATGTATACAATCTTATCAATACGACGCAATCAAAACATCAGCGACACTTTGCGGAACTTCATAACAAAGCGTAAACAAAGTTATACTCTGCACGTATGTACTATTTGATCATCCTGAGCGGTTCTTGCTGCATATTTAGTTAAATAAGTCTGAGGTTTGCATGTACTTGCAGTTCTAACTTATATAATATCAAAGTATACTATCGTACCACTACGACCCAATCAAAACATCAGCGTAACATTGCGGAACATCATAACAAAGCGTGAACAAAGTTATACTATGCACGTATGTACTATTTGATCATCCTGAGCGGTTCTTGCAACATATTTTGTTAAATAACTCTGAGGTCTGCAGGTATTTGCAGTTCTAACTTATCTAATATCAATGTATACAATCTTATCAATACGACGCAATCAAAACATCAGCGACACTTTGCGGAACTTCATAACAAAGCGTAAACAAAGTTATACTGTGCACGTATGTAGTATTTGATCATCCTGAGCGTATCTTGATACATATTTAGTTAAATAACTCTGAGCTTTGCAGGTATTTTCAGTTCTACCTTATATAATATCATAGTATACTATCTTACCAATACGACGCAATCAAAACATCAGTGACACTTTGCAGAACTTCATAACAAAGCGTAAACAAAGTTATATTATGCACGTATGTACTATTTGATGATCCTGAGCGGTTCTTGCAACATATTTTGTTAAATAACTCTGAGCTTTGCAGGTATTTGCAGTTCTAACTTATATAATATCAAAGTATATTATCTTATCAATACGACGCCATCAAAACCTCAGCGTAACTTTGCGGAACTTCATAACAAAGCGTAAACAAAGTTATACTATGCACGGATATACTATTAGATCTTCCTGAGCGGGTCTTGCTACATATTTTGTTATATAACTCTGAGGTGTGCAGGATTTGCAGTTCTAACTTATCTAATATCAATGTATACAATGTTATCAATACGACGCAATCAAAACATCAGCGACACTATGCGGAACTTCATAACAAAGCGAAAACAAAGTTATACTGTGCACGTATGTACTATTTCATCATCCTGAGCGGTTCTTGCTGCATATTTAGTTGAATAAGTCTGAGGTTTGCATGTAGTTGCAGTTCTAACATATATAATATCAAACTATACTATCCTATCAATACGACGCAATCAAAACCTCAGCGAAACTCTGCGGAACTTCATAACACAGCGTAAACAAAGTTATACTATGCACGTATGTACTATTTGATCATCCTGAGCGGTTCTTGCTACATATTTTGTTAAATAACTCTGAGCTTTGCAGGTATTTGCAGTTCTAACTTATATAATATCAAAGTATAGTATCTTATCAATACGACGCAATCAAAACCTCAGCGAAACTCTGCGGAACTTAATAACAAAGCGTAAACAAAGTTATACTATGCACGTATGTACTATTTGATCATCCTGAGCGTATCTTGCTACATATTTTGTTATATAACTCTGAGGTGTGCAGGATTTGCAGTTCTAACTTATCTAATATCAATGTATACAATCTTATCAATACGACGCAATCAAAACATCAGCGACACTCTGCGGAACTTCATAACAAAGCGTAAACAAAGTTATACTATGCACGTATGTACTGTTTGATCATCCTGAGCGGTTCTTGCTACATATTTAGTTAAATAACTCTGAGCTTTGCTGGTATTTTCAGCTCTACCTTATGTAATATCAAAGTATACTATCGTACCACTACGACGCAATCAAAACATCAGTGAAACATTGCGGAACTTCATAACAAAGCGTAAAATAAGTTATACTATGCACGTATGTACTATTTGATCATCCTGACCGGTTCTTGCAACATATTTTGTTAAATAACTCTGAGCTTTGCAGGTATTTGCAGTTCTGACTTATATAATATCAAAGTATACTATCCTATAAATACGAAGCAATCAAAACCTCAGCGAAACTCTGCGGAACTTCATAACAAAGCGTGAACAAAGTTATACTATGCAGGGATGTACTATTTGATCGTCCTGAGCGGCTCTAAATGCATATTTTGCCAAATCATTCTAGGTTTGTAGGTAGTTGCAGTTCTACCTTATATAATATCATAGTATACTATCTTACCAATACGACGCAATTAAAACATCAGCGACACTTTGCGGAATTTCATAAGAAAGCGAGAACAAAGTTATACTGTGCACGTATGTACTATTTGATCATCCTGAGCGGTTCTTGCTACATATTTAGTTAAATAACTCTGAGCTTTGCAGGTATTTTCAGCTCTACCTTATATAATATCAAAGTATACTATCGTACCACTACGACGCAATCAAAACATCAGCGAAACATTGCGGAACATCATAACAAAGCGTGAACAAAGTTATACTATGCACGTATGTACTATTTGATCATCCTGAGCGGTTCTTGGAACATATTTTGTTAAATAACTCTGAGCTTTGCAGGTATTTGCAGTTCTAACTTATATAATATCAAAGTATAATTATCAATTCAATACGACGCAATCAAAACCTCAGCGAAACTCTGCGGAACTTCATAACACAGCGTAAACAAAGTTATACTATGCACGTATGTACTGTTTGATCATCCTGAGCGGTTCTTGCTACATATTTAGTTAAATAACTCTGAGCTTTGCAGGTATTTTCAGTTGTACCTTATATAATATGAAAGTATACTATCTTATAAATACGACGCCATCAAAACCTCAGCGTAACTTTGCGGAACTTCATAACAAAGCGTAAACAAAGTTATACTATGCACGGATATACTATTAGATCTTCCTGAGCGGTTCTTGCTACATATTTTGTTATATAACTCTGAGGTGTGCAGGTATTTGCAGTTCTAACTTATCTAATATCAATGTATACAATCTTATCAATACGACGCAATCAAAACATCAGCGACACTTTGCGGAACTCCATAACAAAGCGTAAACAAATTTATACTGTGCACGTATGTACTATTTGATCATCCTGAGCGGTTCTTGCAACATATTTTGTTAAATAACTCTGATCTTTCGAGGGATTTGCAGTTCTAACTTATATAATATCAAAGTATACTATCTTATTAATACGACGCAATCAAAACCTCAGCGAAACTCTGCGGAACTTCATAACAAAGCGTGAACAAAGTTATACTATGCACGGATGTACTATTTGATCGCTCTGAGCGGTTCTAAATACATATTTTGCCATATCACTCTCAGGTTTGTAGGTAGTTGCAGTTCTACCTTATATAATATCATAGTATACTATCTTACCAATACGACGCAATTAAAACATCAGCGACACTTTGCGGAATTTCATAAGAAAGCGAGAACAAAGTTATACTATGCACGGATATAATATTTGATCTTCCTGAGCGGTTCTTGCTACATATTTAGTTAAATAACTCTGAGCTTTGCAGGTAGTTGCAGTTCTATCTTACATAATATCAAAGTATACCACCATACCAATTGCGACGTAATCAAAATATCAGCGAAACATTGCGGAACTTCATAACAAAGAATAAACAAAGTTATACTATGCACGTATGTAGTATTTGATCATCCTGAGCGTATCTTGATACATATTTATTTAAATAACTCTGAGCTTTGCAGGTATTTGCAGTTCTAACTTATATAATATCAAAGTATACTATCTTATCAATACGACGCAATCAAATCCTCAGCGAAACTCTGCGGAACTTCATAACACAGCGTAAGCAAAGTTATACTATGCACGTATGTACTGTTTGATCATCCTGAGCGGTTCTTGCTACATATTTAGTTAAATAACTCTGAGCTTTGCAGGTATTTCCAGTTCTAACTTATATAATATCAAAGTATATTATTCTATCAATACGACGCAATCAAAACCTCAGCGAAACTCTGCGGAACTTCATAACACAGCGTAAACAAAGTTATACTATGCACGTATGTACTGTTTGATCATCCTGAGCGGTTCTTGCTACATATTTAGTTAAATAACTCTGAGCTTTGCAGGTATTTTCAGCTCTACCTTATATAATATCAAAGTATACTATCTTATCAATACGACGCAATCAAAACCTCAGCGAAACTCTGCGGAACTTCATAACACAAAGTAAACAAAGTTATACTATACACGTATGTACTATTTGATCATCCTGAGCGGTTCTTGCAACATATTTTGTTAAATAACTCTGATCTTTGGAGGAATTTGCAGTTCTAACTTATATAATATCAAAGTATACTATCTTATTAATACGACGCAATCAAAACCTCAGCGAAACTCTGCGGAACTTCATAACACAGCGTAAACAAAGTTATACTATGCACGTATGTACTGTTTGATCATCCTGAGCGGTTCTTGCTACATATTTAGTTAAATAACTCTGAGCTTTGCAGGTATTTTCAGCTCTACCTTATATAATATCAAAGTATACTATCGTACCACTACGACGCAATCAAAACCTCAGCGAAACTCTGCGGAACTTCATAACAAAGCGTTAACAAAGTTATACTATGCACGTATGTACTATTTGATCATCCTGAGCGGTTCTTGCAACATATTTTGTTAAATAACTCTGATCTTTGGAGGAATTTGCAGTTCTAACTTATATAATATCAAAGTATACTATCTTATTAATACGACGCAATCAAAACCTCAGCGAAACTCTGCGGAACTTCATAACAAAGCGTGAACAAAGTTATACTATGCACGGATGTACTATTTGATCGCTCTGAGCGGTTCTAAATACATATTTTGCCATATCACTCTCAGGTTTGTAGGTAGTTGCAGTTCTACCTTATATAATATCATAGTATACTATCCTACCAATACGACGCAATCAAAACATCAGCGACACTCTGCGGAACTTCATAACAAAGCGTAAACAAAGTTATACTATGCACGTATGTACTGTTTGATCATCCTCATAGGTTCTTGCTACATATTTAGTTAAATAACTCTGAGCTTTGCTGGTATTTTCAGCTCTACCTTATGTAATATCAAAGTATACTATCGTACCACTACGACGCAATCAAAACATCAGCGAAACATTGCGGAACTTCATAACAAAGCGTAAACAAAGTTATACTATGCACGGATATACTATTAGATCTTCCTGAGCGGGTCTTGCTACATATTTTGTTATATAACTCTGAGGTGTGCAGGATTTGCAGTTCTAACTTATCTAATATCAATGTATACAATGTTATCAATACGACGCAATCAAAACATCAGCGACACTTTGCGGAACTTCATAACAAAGCGTAAACAAAGTTATACTCTGCACGTATGTACTATTTGATCATCCTGACCGGTTCTTGCAACATATTTTGTTAAATAACTCTGAGCTTTGCAGGTATTTGCAGTTCTGACTTATATAATATCAAAGTATACTATCCTATAAATACGAAGCAATCAAAACCTCAGCGAAACTCTGCGGAACTTCATAACACAGCGTAAACAAAGTTATACTATGCACGTATGTACTGTTTGATCATCCTGAGCGGTTCTTGCTACATATTTAGTTAAATTTCTATGAGCTTAGCAGGTATTTTCAGCTCTACCTGATATAATATCAAAGTATACAATCGTACCACTACTACGCAATCAAAATATCAGCGAAACATTGCGGAACATCATAAAAAAAGCGTGAACAAAGTTATACTATGCACGTATGTACTATTTGATCATCCTGAGCGGTTCTTGCAACATATTTTGTTAAATAACTCTGAGCTGTGCAGGTATTTGCAGTTCTAACTTATATAATATCAAAGTATACTATCCTATCAATACGACGCAATCAAAACATCAGTGACACTTTGCAGAACTTCATAACAAAGCGTAAACAAAGTTATACTATGCACGGATATACTATTAGATCTTCCTGAGCGGGTCTTGCTACATATTTTGTTATATAACTCTGAGGTGTGCAGGATTTGCAGTTCTAACTTATCTAATATCAATGTATACAATGTTATCAATACGACGCAATCAAAACATCAGCGACACTTTGCGGAACTTCATAACAAAGCGTAAACAAAGTTATACTATGCACGGATATACTATTAGATCTTTCTGAGCGGGTCTTGCTACATATTTTGTTATATAACTCTGAGGTGTGCAGGATTTGCAGTTCTAACTTATCTAATATCAATGTATACAATGTTATCAATACGACGCAATCAAAACATCAGCGACACTTTGCGGAACTTCATAACAAAGCGAAAACAAAGTTATACTGTGCACGTATGTACTATTTCATCATCCTGAGCGGTTCTTGCTGCATATTTAGTTGAATAAGTCTGAGGTTTGCATGTAGTTGCAGTTCTAACATATATAATATCAAACTATACTATCCTATCAATACGACGCAATCAAAACCTCAGCGAAACTCTGCGGAACTTCATAACACAGCGTAAACAAAGTTATACTATGCACGTATGTACTATTTGATGATCCTGAGCGGTTCTTGCAACATATTTTGTTAAATAACTCTGAGCTTTGCAGGTATTTGCATTTCTAACTTATATAATATCAAAGTATATTATCTTATCAATACGACGCCATCAAAACCTCAGCGTAACTCTGCGGAACTTCATAACAAAGCGTTAACAAAGTTATACTATGCACGTATGTACTGTTTGATCATCCTGAGCGGTTCTTGCTACATATTTAGTTAAATAACTCTGAGCTTTGCAGGTATTTTCAGCTCTACCTTATATAATATCAAAGTATACTATCGTACCACTACGACGCAATCAAAACATCAGCGAAACATTGCGGAACATCATAAAAAAAGCGTGAACAAAGTTATACTATGCACGTATGTACTATTTGATAATCCTGAGCGGTTCTTGCAACATATTTTGTTAAATGACTCTGAGCTTTGCAGGTATTTGCAGTTCTAACTTATATAATATCAAAGTATATTATCTTATCAATACGACGCCATCAAAACCTCAGCGTAACTTTGCGGAACTTCATAACAAAGCGTAAACAAAGTTATACTATGCACGGATATACTATTAGATCTTCCTGAGCGGTTCTTGCTACATATTTTGTTATATAACTCTGAGGTGTGCAGGATTTGCAGTTCTAACTTATCTAATATCAATGTATACAATGTTATCAATACGACGCAATCAAAACATCAGCGACACTTTGCGGAACTTCATAACAAAGCGTAAACAAAGTTATACTATGCACGGATATACTATTAGATCTTCCTGAGCGGGTCTTGCTACATATTTTGTTATATAACTCTGAGGTGTGCAGGATTTGCAGTTCTAACTTATCTAATATCAATGTATACAATGTTATCAATACGACGCAATCAAAACATCAGCGACACTCTGCGGAACTTCATAACACAGCGTAAACAAAGTTATACTATGCACGTATGTACTGTTTGATCATCCTGAGCGGTTCTTGCTACATATTTAGTTAAATTTCTATGAGCTTAGCAGGTATTTTCAGCTCTACCTGATATAATATCAAAGTATACAATCGTACCACTACGACGCAATCAAAACATCAGCGAAACATTGCGGAACATCATAAAAAAAGCGTGAACAAAGTTATACTATGCACGTATGTACTATTTGATCATCCTGAGCGGTTCTTGCAACATATTTTGTTAAATAACTCTGAGCTGTGCAGGTATTTGCAGTTCTAACTTATATAATATCAAAGTATACTATCCTATCAATACGACGCAATCAAAACATCAGTGACACTTTGCAGAACTTCATAACAAAGCGTAAACAAAATTATACTATGCACGGATATACTATTAGATCTTCCTGAGCGGGTCTTGCTACATATTTTGTTATATAACTCTGAGGTGTGCAGGATTTGCAGTTCTAACTTATCTAATATCAATGTATACAATGTTATCAATACGACGCAATCAAAACATCAGCGACACTTTGCGGAACTTCATAACAAAGCGTAAACAAAGTTATACTATGCACGGATATACTATTAGATCTTTCTGAGCGGGTCTTGCTACATATTTTGTTATATAACTCTGAGGTGTGCAGGATTTGCAGTTCTAACTTATCTAATATCAATGTATACAATGTTATCAATACGACGCAATCAAAACATCAGCGACACTTTGCGGAACTTCATAACAAAGCGAAAACAAAGTTATACTGTGCACGTATGTACTATTTCATCATCCTGAGCGGTTCTTGCTGCATATTTAGTTGAATAAGTCTGAGGTTTGCATGTAGTTGCAGTTCTAACATATATAATATCAAACTATACTATCCTATCAATACGACGCAATCAAAACCTCAGCGAAACTCTGCGGAACTTCATAACACAGCGTAAACAAAGTTATACTATGCACGTATGTACTATTTGATGATCCTGAGCGGTTCTTGCAACATATTTTGTTAAATAACTCTGAGCTTTGCAGGTATTTGCATTTCTAACTTATATAATATCAAAGTATATTATCTTATCAATACGACGCCATCAAAACCTCAGCGTAACTCTGCGGAACTTCATAACAAAGCGTTAACAAAGTTATACTATGCACGTATGTACTGTTTGATCATCCTGAGCGGTTCTTGCTACATATTTAGTTAAATAACTCTGAGCTTTGCAGGTATTTTCAGCTCTACCTTATATAATATCAAAGTATACTATCGTACCACTACGACGCAATCAAAACATCAGCGAAACATTGCGGAACATCATAAAAAAAGCGTGAACAAAGTTATACTATGCACGTATGTACTATTTGATAATCCTGAGCGGTTCTTGCAACATATTTTGTTAAATGACTCTGAGCTTTGCAGGTATTTGCAGTTCTAACTTATATAATATCAAAGTATATTATCTTATCAATACGACGCCATCAAAACCTCAGCGTAACTTTGCGGAACTTCATAACAAAGCGTAAACAAAGTTATACTATGCACGGATATACTATTAGATCTTCCTGAGCGGTTCTTGCTACATATTTTGTTATATAACTCTGAGGTGTGCAGGATTTGCAGTTCTAACTTATCTAATATCAATGTATACAATGTTATCAATACGACGCAATCAAAACATCAGCGACACTTTGCGGAACTTCATAACAAAGCGTAAACAAAGTTATACTATGCACGGATATACTATTAGATCTTCCTGAGCGGGTCTTGCTACATATTTTGTTATATAACTCTGAGGTGTGCAGGATTTGCAGTTCTAACTTATCTAATATCAATGTATACAATGTTATCAATACGACGCAATCAAAACATCAGCGACACTTTGCGGAACTTCATAACAAAGCGAAAACAAAGTTATACTGTGCACGTATGTACTATTTCATCATCCTGAGCGGTTCTTGCTGCATATTTAGTTGAATAAGTCTGAGGTTTGCATGTAGTTGCAGTTCTAACATATATAATATCAAACTATACTATCCTATCAATACGACGCAATCAAAACATCAGCGAAACATTGCGGAACATCATAAAAACAGCGTGAACAAAGTTATACTATGCACGTATGTACTATTTGATCATCTTGAGCGGTTCTTGCAACATATTTTGTTAAATAACTCTGAGCTTTGCAGGTATTTGCTGTTCTAACTTATATAATATCAAAGTATATTATCTTATCAATACGACGCCATCAAAACCTCAGCGTAACTTTGCGGAACTTCATAACAAAGCGTAAACAAAGTTATACTATGCACGGATATACTATTAGATCTTCCTGAGCGGTTTTTGCTACATATTTTGTTATATAACTCTGAGGTGTGCAGGATTTGCAGTTCTAACTTATCTAATATCAATGTATACAATCTTATCAATACGACGCAATCAAAACATCAGCGACACTTTGCGGAACTTCATAACAAAGCGTAAACAAAGTTATACTCTGCACGTATGTACTATTTGATCATCCTGAGCGGTTCTTGCTGCATATTTAGTTAAATAAGTCTGAGGTTTGCATGTAGTTGCAGTTCTAACTTATATAATATCAAAGTATACTATCGTACCACTACGACCCAATCAAAACATCAGCGTAACATTGCGGAACATCATAACAAAGCGTGAACAAAGTTATACTATGCACGTATGTACTATTTGATCATCCTGAGCGGTTCTTGCAACATATTTTGTTAAATAACTCTGAGGTCTGCAGGTATTTGCAGTTCTAACTTATCTAATATCAATGTATACAATCTTATCAATACGACGCAATCAAAACATCAGCGACACTTTGCGGAACTTCATAACAAAGCGTAAACAAAGTTATACTGTGCACGTATGTACTATTTGATCATCCTGAGCGGTTCTTGCTGCATATTTAGTTAAATAAATCTGAGGTTTGCATGTAGTTGCAGTTCTAACATATATAATATCAAACTATACTATCCTATCAATACGACGCAATCAAAACCTCAGCGAAACTCTGCGGAACTTCATAACACAGCGTAAACAAAGTTATACTATGCACGTATGTACTGTTTGATCATCCTGAGCGGTTCTTGCTACATATTTAGTTAAATAACTCTGAGCTTTGCAGGTATTTTCAGCTCTACCTTATATAATATCAAAGTATACTATCGTACCACTACGACGCAATCAAAACATCAGCGAAACATTGCGGAACATCATAAAAAAAGCGTGAACAAAGTTATACTATGCACGTATGTACTATTTGATAATCCTGAGCGGTTCTTGCAACATATTTTGTTAAATAACTCTGAGCTTTGCAGGTATTTGCAGTTCTAACTTATATAATATCAAAGTATATTATCTTATCATTACGACGCCATCAAAACATCAGCGACACTTTGCGGAACTTCATAACAAAGCGTAAACAAAGTTATACTGTGCACGTATGTACTATTTGATCATCCTGAGCGGTTCTTGCAACATATTTTGTTAAATAACTCTGAGCTTTGCAGGTATTTGCAGTTCTAACTTATATAATATCAAAGTATATTATCTTATCAATACGACGCCATCAAAACCTCAGCGTAACTTTGCGGAACTTCATAACAAAGCGTAAACAAAGTTATACTATGCACGGATATACTATTAGATCTTCCTGAGCGGTTCTTGCTACATATTTTGTTATATAACTCTGAGGTGTGCAGGATTTGCAGTTCTAACTTATCTAATATCAATGTATACAATGTTATCAATACGACGCAATCAAAACATCAGCGACACTTTGCGGAACTTCATAACAAAGCGTAAACAAAGTTATACTGTGCACGTATGTACTATTTGATCATCCTGAGCGGTTCTTGCTGCATATTTAGTTAAATAAATCTGAGGTTTGCATGTAGTTGCAGTTCTAACATATATAATATCAAACTATACTATCCTATCAATACGACGCAATCAAAACCTCAGCGAAACTCTGCGGAACTTCATAACACAGCGTAAACAAAGTTATACTATGCACGTATGTACTGTTTGATCATCCTGAGCGGTTCTTGCTACATATTTATTTAAATAACTCTGAGCTTTGCAGGTATTTGCAGTTCTGACTTATATAATATCAAAGTATACTATCCTATAAATACGAAGCAATCAAAACCTCAGCGAAACTCTGCGGAACTTCATAACACAGCGTAAACAAAGTTATACTATGCACGTATGTACTGTTTGATCATCCTGAGCGGTTCTTGCTACATATTTAGTTAAATTTCTATGAGCTTAGCAGGTATTTTCAGCTCTACCTGATATAATATCAAAGTATACAATCGTACCACTACGACGCAATCAAAACATCAGCGAAACATTGCGGAACATCATAAAAAAAGCGTGAACAAAGTTATACTATGCACGTATGTACTATTTGATCATCCTGAGCGGTTCTTGCAACATATTTTGTTAAATAACTCTGAGCTGTGCAGGTATTTGCAGTTCTAACTTATACAATATCAAAGTATACTATCCTATCAATACGACGCAATCAAAACATCAGTGACACTTTGCAGAACTTCATAACAAAGCGTAAACAAAGTTATACTATGCACGGATATACTATTAGATCTTCCTGAGCGGGTCTTGCTACATATTTTGTTATATAACTCTGAGGTGTGCAGGATTTGCAGTTCTAACTTATCTAATATCAATGTATACAATGTTATCAATACGACGCAATCAAAACATCAGCGACACTTTGCGGAACTTCATAACAAAGCGTAAACAAAGTTATACTATGCACGGATATACTATTAGATCTTTCTGAGCGGGTCTTGCTACATATTTTGTTATATAACTCTGAGGTGTGCAGGATTTGCAGTTCTAACTTATCTAATATCAATGTATACAATGTTATCAATACGACGCAATCAAAACATCAACGACACTTTGCGGAACTTCATAACAAAGCGAAAACAAAGTTATACTGTGCACGTATGTACTATTTCATCATCCTGAGCGGTTCTTGCTGCATATTTAGTTGAATAAGTCTGAGGTATGCATGTAGTTGCAGTTCTAACATATATAATATCAAACTATACTATCCTATCAATACGACGCAATCAAAACCTCAGCGAAACTCTGCGGAACTTCATAACACAGCGTAAACAAAGTTATACTATGCACGTATGTACTATTTGATGATCCTGAGCGGTTCTTGCAACATATTTTGTTAAATAACTCTGAGCTTTGCAGGTATTTGCATTTCTAACTTATATAATATCAAAGTATATTATCTTATCAATACGACGCCATCAAAACCTCAGCGTAACTCTGCGGAACTTCATAACAAAGCGTTAACAAAGTTATACTATGCACGTATGTACTATTTGATCATCCTGACCGGTTCTTGCTGCATATTTAGTTAAATAACTCTGAGCTTTGCAGGTATTTTCAGCTCTACCTTATATAATATCAAAGTATACTATCGTACCACTACGACGCAATCAAAACATCAGGGAAACATTGCTTAACATCATAAAAAAAGCGTGAACAAAGTTATACTATGCACGTATGTACTATTTGATAATCCTGAGCGGTTCTTGCAACATATTTTGTTAAATAACTCTGAGCTTTGCAGGTATTTGCAGTTCTAACTTATATAATATCAAAGTATATTATCTTATCAATACGACGCCATCAAAACATCAGCGAAACATTGCGGAACATCATAAAAAAAGCGTGAACAAAGTTATACTATGCACGTATGTACTATTTGATCATCCTGAGCGGTTCTTGCAACATATTTTGTTTAATAACTCTGAGCTTTGCAGGTATTTGCAGTTCTAACTTATATAATATCAAAGTATATTATCTTATCAATACGACGCCATCAAAACCTCAGCGTAACTTTGCGGAACTTCATAACAAAGCGTAAACAAAGTTATACTATGCACGGATATACTATTAGATCTTCCTGAGCGGTTTTTGCTACATATTTTGTTATATAACTCTGAGGTGTGCAGGATTTGCAGTTCTAACTTATCTAATATCAATGTATACAATCTTATCAATACGACGCAATCAAAACATCAGCGACACTCTGCGGAACTTCATAACAAAGCGTAAACAAAGTTATACTATGCACGTATGTACTGTTTGATCATCCTGAGCGGTTCTTGCTACATATTTAGTTAAATAACTCTGAGCTTTGCTGGTATTTTCAGCTCTACCTTATGTAATATCAAAGTATACTATCGTACCACTACGACGCAATCAAAACATCAGTGAAACATTGCGGAACTTCATAACAAAGCGTAAAATAAGTTATACTATGCACGTATGTACTATTTGATCATCCTGACCGGTTCTTGCAACATATTTTGTTAAATAACTCTGAGCTTTGCAGGTATTTGCAGTTCTGACTTATATAATATCAAAGTATACTATCCTATAAATACGAAGCAATCAAAACCTCAGCGAAACTCTGCGGAACTTCATAACACAGCGTAAACAAAGTTATACTATGCACGTATGTACTGTTTGATCATCCTGAGCGGTTCTTGCTACATATTTAGTTAAATTTCTATGAGCTTAGCAGGTATTTTCAGCTCTACCTGATATAATATCAAAGTATACAATCGTACCACTACGACGCAATCAAAACATCAGCGAAACATTGCGGAACATCATAAAAAAAGCGTGAACAAAGTTATACTATGCACGTATGTACTATTTGATCATCCTGAGCGGTTCTTGCAACATATTTTGTTAAATAACTCTGAGCTGTGCAGGTATTTGCAGTTCTAACTTATATAATATCAAAGTATACTATCCTATCAATACGACGCAATCAAAACATCAGTGACACTTTGCGGAACTTCATAACAAAGCGTAAACAAAGTTATACTATGCACGTATGTACTATTTGATAATCCTGAGCGGTTCTTGCAACATATTTTGTTAAATAACTCTGAGCTTTGCAGGTATTTGCAGTTCTAACTTATATAATATCAAAGTATATTATCTTATCAATACGACGCCATCAAAACCTCAGCGTAACTTTGCGGAACTTCATAACAAAGCGTAAACAAAGTTATACTATGCACGTATGTACTATTTGATCATCCTGAGCGGTTCTTGCAACATATTTTGTTTAATAACTCTGAGCTTTGCAGGTATTTGCAGTTCTAACTTATATAATATCAAAGTATATTATCTTATCAATACGACGCCATCAAAACCTCAGCGTAACTTTGCGGAACTTCATAACAAAGCGTAAACAAAGTTATACTATGCACGGATATACTATTAGATCTTCCTGAGCGGTTTTTGCTACATATTTTGTTATATAACTCTGAGGTGTGCAGGATTTGCAGTTCTAACTTATCTAATATCAATGTATACAATCTTATCAATACGACGCAATCAAAACATCAGCGACACTCTGCGGAACTTCATAACAAAGCGTAAACAAAGTTATACTATGCACGTATGTACTGTTTGATCATCCTGAGCGGTTCTTGCTACATATTTAGTTAAATAACTCTGAGCTTTGCTGGTATTTTCAGCTCTACCTTATGTAATATCAAAGTATACTATCGTACCACTACGACGCAATCAAAACATCAGTGAAACATTGCGGAACTTCATAACAAAGCGTAAAATAAGTTATACTATGCACGTATGTACTATTTGATCATCCTGACCGGTTCTTGCAACATATTTTGTTAAATAACTCTGAGCTTTGCAGGTATTTGCAGTTCTAACTTATATAATATCAAAGTATACTATCCTATAAATACGAAGCAATCAAAACCTCAGCGAAACTCTGCGGAACTTCATAACACAGCGTAAACAAAGTTATACTATGCACGTATGTACTGTTTGATCATCCTGAGCGGTTCTTGCTACATATTTAGTTAAATTTCTATGAGCTTAGCAGGTATTTTCAGCTCTACCTGATATAATATCAAAGTATACAATCGTACCACTACGACGCAATCAAAACATCAGCGAAACATTGCGGAACATCATAAAAAAAGCGTGAACAAAGTTATACTATGCACGTATGTACTATTTGATCATCCTGAGCGGTTCTTGCAACATATTTTGTTAAATAACTCTGAGCTGTGCAGGTATTTGCAGTTCTAACTTATATAATATCAAAGTATACTATCCTATCAATACGACGCAATCAAAACATCAGTGACACTTTGCAGAACTTCATAACAAACCGTAAACAAAGTTATACTATGCACGTATGTACTATTTGATCATCCTGAGCGGTTCTTGCAACATATTTTGTTAAATAACTCTGATCTTTGCAGGTATTTGCAGTTCTAACTTATATAATATCAAAGTATATTATCTTATCAATACGACGCCATCAAAACCTCAGCGACACTTTGCGGAACTTCATAACAAAGCGTAAACAAAGTTATACTATGCACGGATATACTATTAGATCTTCCTGAGCGGGTCTTGCTACATATTTTGTTATATAACTCTGAGGTGTGCAGGATTTGCAGTTCTAACTTATCTAATATCAATGTATACAATGTTATCAATACGACGCAATCAAAACATCAGCGACACTTTGCGGAACTTCATAACAAAGCGAAAACAAAGTTATACTGTGCACGTATGTACTATTTCATCATCCTGAGCGGTTCTTGCTGCATATTTAGTTGAATAAGTCTGAGGTTTGCATGTAGTTGCAGTTCTAACATATATAATATCAAACTATACTATCCTATCAATACGACGCAATCAAAACCTCAGCGAAACTCTGCGGAACTTCATAACACAGCGTAAACAAAGTTATACTATGCACGTATGTACTATTTGATGATCCTGAGCGGTTCTTGCAACATATTTTGTTAAATAACTCTGAGCTTTGCAGGTATTTGCATTTCTAACTTATATAATATCAAAGTATATTATCTTATCAATACGACGCCATCAAAACCTCAGCGTAACTCTGCGGAACTTCATAACAAAGCGTGAACAAAGTTATACTATGCACTTATGTACTATTTGATCATCCTGAGCGGTTCTTGCAACATATTTTGTTAAATAACTCTGAGCTTTGCAGGTATTTGCAGTTCTAACTTATATAATATCAAAGTATACTATCCTATCAATACGACGCAATCAAAACCTCAGCGAAACTCTGCGGAACTTCATAACAAAGCGTCAACAAAGTTATACTATGCACGGATGTACTATTTGATCATCCTGAGCGGTTCTGGCAACATATTTTGTTAAATAACTCTGAGCTTTGCCGGTATTTGCAGTTCTAACTTATATAATATCAAAGTATACTATGCTATCAATACGACGCAATCAAAACCTCAGCGAAACTCTGCGGAACTTCATAACACAGCGTAAACAAAGTTATACTATGCACGTATGTACTATTTGATCATCCTGAGCGGTTCTTGCAACATATTTTGTTAAATAACTCTGAGCTGTGCAGGTATTTGCAGTTCTAACTTATATAATATCAAAGTATACTATCCTATCAATACGACGCAATCAAAACATCAGTGACACTTTGCAGAACTTCATAACAAACCGTAAACAAAGTTATACTATGCACGTATGTACTATTTGATCATCCTGAGCGGTTCTTGCAACATATTTTGTTAAATAACTCTGATCTTTGCAGGTATTTGCAGTTCTAACTTATATAATATCAAAGTATATTATCTTATCAATACGACGCCATCAAAACCTCAGCGACACTTTGCGGAACTTCATAACAAAGCGTAAACAAAGTTATACTATGCACGGATATACTATTAGATCTTCCTGAGCGGGTCTTGCTACATATTTTGTTATATAACTCTGAGGTGTGCAGGATTTGCAGTTCTAACTTATCTAATATCAATGTATACAATGTTATCAATACGACGCAATCAAAACATCAGCGACACTTTGCGGAACTTCATAACAAAGCGAAAACAAAGTTATACTGTGCACGTATGTACTATTTCATCATCCTGAGCGGTTCTTGCTGCATATTTAGTTGAATAAGTCTGAGGTTTGCATGTAGTTGCAGTTCTAACATATATAATATCAAACTATACTATCCTATCAATACGACGCAATCAAAACCTCAGCGAAACTCTGCGGAACTTCATAACACAGCGTAAACAAAGTTATACTATGCACGTATGTACTATTTGATGATCCTGAGCGGTTCTTGCAACATATTTTGTTAAATAACTCTGAGCTTTGCAGGTATTTGCATTTCTAACTTATATAATATCAAAGTATATTATCTTATCAATACGACGCCATCAAAACCTCAGCGTAACTCTGCGGAACTTCATAACAAAGCGTGAACAAAGTTATACTATGCACTTATGTACTATTTGATCATCCTGAGCGGTTCTTGCAACATATTTTGTTAAATAACTCTGAGCTTTGCAGGTATTTGCAGTTCTAACTTATATAATATCAAAGTATACTATCCTATCAATACGACGCAATCAAAACCTCAGCGAAACTCTGCGGAACTTCATAACAAAGCGTCAACAAAGTTATACTATGCACGGATGTACTATTTGATCATCCTGAGCGGTTCTGGCAACATATTTTGTTAAATAACTCTGAGCTTTGCCGGTATTTGCAGTTCTAACTTATATAATATCAAAGTATACTATGCTATCAATACGACGCAATCAAAACCTCAGCGAAACTCTGCGGAACTTCATAACAAAGCGTAAACAAAGTTATACTATGCACGTATGTACTATTTGATCATCCTGAGCGGTTCTTGCAACATATTTTGTTATATAACTCTGAGGTGTGCAGGTATTTGCAGTTCTAACTTATATAATATCAAAGTATGATATCCTATCAATACGACTCAATCAAAACCTCAGCGAAACTCTGCGGAACTTCATAACACAGCGTAAACAAAGTTATAATATGCACGTATTTACTGTTTGATCATCCTGAGCGGTTCTTGCTACATATTTACTTAAATAACTCTGAGCTTTGCAGGTATTTTCAGTTCTACCTTATATAATATCATAGTATACTATCTTACCAATACGACGCAATCAAAACATCAGTGACACTTTGCAGAACTTCATAACAAAGCGTAAACAAAGTTATACTATGCACGTATGTACTATTTGATCATCCTGAGCGGTTCTTGCAACATATTTTGTTAAATAACTCTGATCTTTGGAGGTATTTGCAGTTCTAACTTATATAATATCAAAGTATACTATCTTATTAATACGACGCAATCAAAACCTCAGCGAAACTCTGCGGAACTTCATAACAAAGCGTGAACAAAGTTATACTATGCAGGGATGTACTATTTGATCGCTCTGAGCGGTTCTAAATACATATTTTGCCATATCACTCTCAGGTTTGTAGGTAGTTGCATTTCTACCTTATATAATATCATAGTATACTATCTTACCAATACGACGCAATTAAAACATCAGCGACACTTTGCGGAATTTCATAAGAAAGCGAGAACAAAGTTATACTGTGCACGTATGTACTGTTTGGTCATCCTGAGCGGTTCTTGCTACATATTTAGTTAAATAACTCTGAGCTTTGCAGGTATTTTCAGCTCTACCTTATATAATATCAAAGTATACTATCGTACCACTACGACGCAATCAAAACATCAGCGAAACATTGCGGAACATCATAACAAAGCGTGAACAAAGTTATACTATGCACGTATGTACTATTTGATCATCCTGAGCGGTTCTTGGAACATATTTTGTTAAATAACTCTGAGCTTTGCAGGTATTTGCAGTTCTAACTTATATAATATCAAAGTATAATTATCAATTCAATACGACGCAATCAAAACCTCAGCGAAACTCTGCGGAACTTCATAACACAGCGTAAACAAAGTTATACTATGCACGTATGTACTGTTTGATCATCCTGAGCGGTTCTTGCTACATATTTAGTTAAATAACTCTGAGCTTTGCAGGTATTTTCAGTTCTACCTTATATAATATCAAAGTATACCATCTTATCAATACGACGCAATCAAAACCTCAGCGAAACTCTGCGGAACTTCATAACACAGCGTAAACAAAGTTATAATATGCACGTATGTACTGTTTGATCATCCTGAGCGGTTCTTGCTACATATTTAGTTAAATAACTCTGAGCTTTGCAGGTATTTTCCGCTGTACCTTATATAATATCAAAGTATACTATCGTACCACTACGACGCAATCAAAACCTCAGCGAAACTCTGCGGAACTTCATAACAAAGCGTTAACAAAATTATACTATGCACGGATGTACTATTTGATCATCCTGAGCGGTTCTTGCAACATATTTTGTTAAATAACTCTGAGCTTTGCAGGTATTTGCAGTTCTAACTTATCTAATATCAAAGTATACTATCTTATCAATACGACGCCATCAAAACCTCAGCGTAACTTTGCGGAACTTCATAACAAAGCGTAAACAAAGTTATACTATGCACGGATATACTATTAGATCTTCCTGAGCGGGTCTTGCTACATATTTTGTTATATAACTCTGAGGTGTGCAGGATTTGCAGTTCTAACTTATCTAATATCAATGTATACAATGTTATCAATACGACGCAATCAAAACATCAGCGACACTATGCGGAACTTCATAACAAAGCGAAAACAAAGTTATACTGTGCACGTATGTACTATTTCATCATCCTGAGCGGTTCTTGCTGCATATTTAGTTGAATAAGTCTGAGGTTTGCATGTAGTTGCAGTTCTAACATATATAATATCAAACTATACTATCCTATCAATACGACGCAATCAAAACCTCAGCGAAACTCTGCGGAACTTCATAACACAGCGTAAACAAAGTTATACTATGCACGTATGTACTATTTGATCATCCTGAGCGGTTCTTGCAACATATTTTGTTAAATAACTCTGAGCTTTGCAGGTATTTGCAATTCTAACTTATATAATATCAAAGTATAGTATCTTATCAATACGACGCCATCAAAACCTCAGCGTAACTTTGCGGAACTTCATAACAAAGCGTAAACAAAGTTATACTATGCACGGATATACTATTAGATCTTCCTGAGCGGTTTTTGCTACATATTTTGTTATATAACTCTGAGGTGTGCAGGATTTGCAGTTCTAACTTATCTAATATCAATGTATACAATCTTATCAATACGACGCAATCAAAACATCAGCGACACTCTGCGGAACTTCATAACAAAGCGTAAACAAAGTTATACTATGCACGTATGTACTGTTTGATCATCCTGAGCGGTTCTTGCTACATATTTAGTTAAATAACTCTGAGCTTTGCTGGTATTTTCAGCTCTACCTTATGTAATATCAAAGTATACTATCGTACCACTACGACGCAATCAAAACATCAGTGAAACATTGCGGAACTTCATAACAAAGCGTAAAATAAGTTATACTATGCACGTATGTACTATTTGATCATCCTGACCGGTTCTTGCAACATATTTTGTTAAATAACTCTGAGCTTTGCAGGTATTTGCAGTTCTGACTTATATAATATCAAAGTATACTATCCTATAAATACGAAGCAATCAAAACCTCAGCGAAACTCTGCGGAACTTCATAACAAAGCGTGAACAAAGTTATACTATGCAGGGATGTACTATTTGATCGCTCTGAGCGGTTCTAAATACATATTTTGCCATATCACTCTCAGGTTTGTAGGTAGTTGCAGTTCTACCTTATATAATATCATAGTATACTATCTTACCAATACGACGCAATTAAAACATCAGCGACACTTTGCGGAATTTCATAAGAAAGCGAGAACAAAGTTATACTGTGCACGTATGTACTATTTGATCATCCTGAGCGGTTCTTGCTACATATTTAGTTAAATAACTCTGAGCTTTGCAGGTATTTTCAGCTCTACCTTATATAATATCAAAGTATACTATCGTACCACTACGACGCAATCAAAACATCAGCGAAACATTGCGGAACATCATAACAAAGCGTGAACAAAGTTATACTATGCACGTATGTACTATTTGATCATCCTGAGCGGTTCTTGGAACATATTTTGTTAAATAACTCTGAGCTTTGCAGGTATTTGCAGTTCTAACTTATATAATATCAAAGTATAATTATCAATTCAATACGACGCAATCAAAACCTCAGCGAAACTCTGCGGAACTTCATAACACAGCGTAAACAAAGTTATACTATGCACGTATGTACTGTTTGATCATCCTGAGCGGTTCTTGCTACATATTTAGTTAAATAACTCTGAGCTTTGCAGGTATTTTCAGTTGTACCTTATATAATATGAAAGTATACTATCTTATAAATACGACGCCATCAAAACCTCAGCGTAACTTTGCGGAACTTCATAACAAAGCGTAAACAAAGTTATACTATGCACGGATATACTATTAGATCTTCCTGAGCGGTTCTTGCTACATATTTTGTTATATAACTCTGAGGTGTGCAGGTATTTGCAGTTCTAACTTATCTAATATCAATGTATACAATCTTATCAATACGACGCAATCAAAACATCAGCGACACTTTGCGGAACTCCATAACAAAGCGTAAACAAATTTATACTGTGCACGTATGTACTATTTGATCATCCTGAGCGGTTCTTGCAACATATTTTGTTAAATAACTCTGATCTTTGGAGGAATTTGCAGTTCTAACTTATATAATATCAAAGTATACTATCTTATTAATACGACGCAATCAAAACCTCAGCGAAACTCTGCGGAACTTCATAACAAAGCGTGAACAAAGTTATACTATGCACGGATGTACTATTTGATCGCTCTGAGCGGTTCTAAATACATATTTTGCCATATCACTCTCAGGTTTGTAGGTAGTTGCAGTTCTACCTTATATAATATCATAGTATACTATCTTACCAATACGACGCAATTAAAACATCAGCGACACTTTGCGGAATTTCATAAGAAAGCGAGAACAAAGTTATACTATGCACGGATATACTATTTGATCTTCCTGAGCGGTTCTTGCTACATATTTAGTTAAATAACTCTGAGGTTTGCAGGTAGTTGCAGTTCTATCTTACATAATATCAAAGTATACCACCATACCAATTGCGACGTAATCAAAATATCAGCGAAACATTGCGGAACTTCATAACAAAGAATAAACAAAGTTATACTATGCACGTATGTAGTATTTGATCATCCTGAGCGTATCTTGATACATATTTATTTAAATAACTCTGAGCTTTGCAGGTATTTGCAGTTCTAACTTATATAATATCAAAGTATACTATCTTATCAATACGACGCAATCAAATCCTCAGCGAAACTCTGCGGAACTTCATAACACAGCGTAAGCAAAGTTATACTATGCACGTATGTACTGTTTGATCATCCTGAGCGGTTCTTGCTACATATTTAGTTAAATAACTCTGAGCTTTGCAGGTATTTCCAGTTCTAACTTATATAATATCAAAGTATATTATTCTATCAATACGACGCAATCAAAACCTCAGCGAAACTCTGCGGAACTTCATAACACAGCGTAAACAAAGTTATACTATGCACGTATGTACTGTTTGATCATCCTGAGCGGTTCTTGCTACATATTTAGTTAAATAACTCTGAGCTTTGCAGGTATTTTCAGCTCTACCTTATATAATATCAAAGTATACTATCTTATCAATACGACGCAATCAAAACCTCAGCGAAACTCTGCGGAACTTCATAACACAAAGTAAACAAAGTTATACTATACACGTATGTACTATTTGATCATCCTGAGCGGTTCTTGCAACATATTTTGTTAAATAACTCTGATCTTTGGAGGAATTTGCAGTTCTAACTTATATAATATCAAAGTATACTATCTTATTAATACGACGCAATCAAAACCTCAGCGAAACTCTGCGGAACTTCATAACACAGCGTAAACAAAGTTATACTATGCACGTATGTACTGTTTGATCATCCTGAGCGGTTCTTGCTACATATTTAGTTAAATAACTCTGAGCTTTGCAGGTATTTTCAGCTCTACCTTATATAATATCAAAGTATACTATCGTACCACTACGACGCAATCAAAACCTCAGCGAAACTCTGCGGAACTTCATAACAAAGCGTTAACAAAGTTATACTATGCACGTATGTACTATTTGATCATCCTGAGCGGTTCTTGCAACATATTTTGTTAAATAACTCTGATCTTTGGAGGAATTTGCAGTTCTAACTTATATAATATCAAAGTATACTATCTTATTAATACGACGCAATCAAAACCTCAGCGAAACTCTGCGGAACTTCATAACAAAGCGTGAACAAAGTTATACTATGCACGGATGTACTATTTGATCGCTCTGAGCGGTTCTAAATACATATTTTGCCATATCACTCTCAGGTTTGTAGGTAGTTGCAGTTCTACCTTATATAATATCATAGTATACTATCTTACCAATACGACGCAATCAAAACATCAGCGACACTCTGCGGAACTTCATAACAAAGCGTAAACAAAGTTATACTATGCACGTATGTACTGTTTGATCATCCTCATAGGTTCTTGCTACATATTTAGTTAAATAACTCTGAGCTTTGCTGGTATTTTCAGCTCTACCTTATGTAATATCAAAGTATACTATCGTACCACTACGACGCAATCAAAACATCAGCGAAACATTGCGGAACTTCATAACAAAGCGTAAACAAAGTTATACTATGCACGGATATACTATTAGATCTTCCTGAGCGGGTCTTGCTACATATTTTGTTATATAACTCTGAGGTGTGCAGGATTTGCAGTTCTAACTTATCTAATATCAATGTATACAATGTTATCAATACGACGCAATCAAAACATCAGCGACACTTTGCGGAACTTCATAACAAAGCGTAAACAAAGTTATACTCTGCACGTATGTACTATTTGATCATCCTGAGCGGTTCTTGCTGCATATTTAGTTAAATAAGTCTGAGGTTTGCATGTAGTTGCAGTTCTAACTTATATAATATCAAAGTATACTATCGTACCACTACGACCCAATCAAAACATCAGCGTAACATTGCGGAACATCATAACAAAGCGTGAACAAAGTTATACTATGCACGTATGTACTATTTGATCATCCTGAGCGGTTCTTGCAACATATTTTGTTAAATAACTCTGAGGTCTGCAGGTATTTGCAGTTCTAACTTATCTAATATCAATGTATACAATCTTATCAATACGACGCAATCAAAACATCAGCGACACTTTGCGGAACTTCATAACAAAGCGTAAACAAAGTTATACTGTGCACGTATGTACTATTTGATCATCCTGAGCGGTTCTTGCTGCATATTTAGTTAAATAAATCTGAGGTTTGCATGTAGTTGCAGTTCTAACATATATAATATCAAACTATACTATCCTATCAATACGACGCATCAAAACCTCAGCGAAACTCTGCGGAACTTCATAACACAGCGTAAACAAAGTTATACTATGCACGTATGTACTGTTTGATCATCCTGAGCGGTTCTTGCTACATATTTAGTTAAATAACTCTGAGCTTTGCAGGTATTTTCAGCTCTACCTTATATAATATCAAAGTATACTATCGTACCACTACGACGCAATCAAAACATCAGCGAAACATTGCGGAACATCATAAAAAAAGCGTGAACAAAGTTATACTATGCACGTATGTACTATTTGATAATCCTGAGCGGTTCTTGCAACATATTTTGTTAAATAACTCTGAGCTTTGCAGGTATTTGCAGTTCTAACTTATATAATATCAAAGTATATTATCTTATCATTACGACGCCATCAAAACATCAGCGACACTTTGCGGAACTTCATAACAAAGCGTAAACAAAGTTATACTGTGCACGTATGTACTATTTGATCATCCTGAGCGGTTCTTGCAACATATTTTGTTAAATAACTCTGAGCTTTGCAGGTATTTGCAGTTCTAACTTATATAATATCAAAGTATATTATCTTATCAATACGACGCCATCAAAACCTCAGCGTAACTTTGCGGAACTTCATAACAAAGCGTAAACAAAGTTATACTATGCACGGATATACTATTAGATCTTCCTGAGCGGTTCTTGCTACATATTTTGTTATATAACTCTGAGGTGTGCAGGATTTGCAGTTCTAACTTATCTAATATCAATGTATACAATGTTATCAATACGACGCAATCAAAACATCAGCGACACTTTGCGGAACTTCATAACAAAGCGTAAACAAAGTTATACTGTGCACGTATGTACTATTTGATCATCCTGAGCGGTTCTTGCTGCATATTTAGTTAAATAAATCTGAGGTTTGCATGTAGTTGCAGTTCTAACATATATAATATCAAACTATACTATCCTATCAATACGACGCAATCAAAACCTCAGCGAAACTCTGCGGAACTTCATAACACAGCGTAAACAAAGTTATACTATGCACGTATGTACTGTTTGATCATCCTGAGCGGTTCTTGCTACATATTTATTTAAATAACTCTGAGCTTTGCAGGTATTTGCAGTTCTGACTTATATAATATCAAAGTATACTATCCTATAAATACGAAGCAATCAAAACCTCAGCGAAACTCTGCGGAACTTCATAACACAGCGTAAACAAAGTTATACTATGCACGTATGTACTGTTTGATCATCCTGAGCGGTTCTTGCTACATATTTAGTTAAATTTCTATGAGCTTAGCAGGTATTTTCAGCTCTACCTGATATAATATCAAAGTATACAATCGTACCACTACGACGCAATCAAAACATCAGCGAAACATTGCGGAACATCATAAAAAAAGCGTGAACAAAGTTATACTATGCACGTATGTACTATTTGATCATCCTGAGCGGTTCTTGCAACATATTTTGTTAAATAACTCTGAGCTGTGCAGGTATTTGCAGTTCTAACTTATACAATATCAAAGTATACTATCCTATCAATACGACGCAATCAAAACATCAGTGACACTTTGCAGAACTTCATAACAAAGCGTAAACAAAGTTATACTATGCACGGATATACTATTAGATCTTCCTGAGCGGGTCTTGCTACATATTTTTTTATATAACTCTGAGGTGTGCAGGATTTGCAGTTCTAACTTATCTAATATCAATGTATACAATGTTATCAATACGACGCAATCAAAACATCAGCGACACTTTGCGGAACTTCATAACAAAGCGTAAACAAAGTTATACTATGCACGGATATACTATTAGATCTTTCTGAGCGGGTCTTGCTACATATTTTGTTATATAACTCTGAGGTGTGCAGGATTTGCAGTTCTAACTTATCTAATATCAATGTATACAATGTTATCAATACGACGCAATCAAAACATCAGCGACACTTTGCGGAACTTCATAACAAAGCGAAAACAAAGTTATACTGTGCACGTATGTACTATTTCATCATCCTGAGCGGTGCTTGCTGCATATTTAGTTGAATAAGTCTGAGGTATGCATGTAGTTGCAGTTCTAACATATATAATATCAAACTATACTATCCTATCAATACGACGCAATCAAAACCTCAGCGAAACTCTGCGGAACTTCATAACACAGCGTAAACAAAGTTATACTATGCACGTATGTACTATTTGATGATCCTGAGCGGTTCTTGCAACATATTTTGTTAAATAACTCTGAGCTTTGCAGGTATTTGCATTTCTAACTTATATAATATCAAAGTATATTATCTTATCAATACGACGCCATCAAAACCTCAGCGTAACTCTGCGGAACTTCATAACAAAGCGTTAACAAAGTTATACTATGCACGTATGTACTATTTGATCATCCTGACCGGTTCTTGCTGCATATTTAGTTAAATAACTCTGAGCTTTGCAGGTATTTTCAGCTCTACCTTATATAATATCAAAGTATACTATCGTACCACTACGACGCAATCAAAACATCAGGGAAACATTGCTTAACATCATAAAAAAAGCGTGAACAAAGTTATACTATGCACGTATGTACTATTTGATAATCCTGAGCGGTTCTTGCAACATATTTTGTTTAATAACTCTGAGCTTTGCAGGTATTTGCAGTTCTAACTTATATAATATCAAAGTATATTATCTTATCAATACGACGCCATCAAAACCTCAGCGTAACTTTGCGGAACTTCATAACAAAGCGTAAACAAAGTTATACTATGCACGGATATACTATTAGATCTTCCTGAGCGGGTCTTGCTACATATTTTGTTATATAACTCTGAGGTGTGCAGGATTTGCAGTTCTAACTTATCTAATATCAATGTATACAATCTTATCAATACGACGCAATCAAAACATCAGCGACACTCTGCGGAACTTCATAACAAAGCGTAAACAAAGTTATACTATGCACGTATGTACTGTTTGATCATCCTGAGCGGTTCTTGCTACATATTTAGTTAAATAACTCTGAGCTTTGCTGGTATTTTCAGCTCTACCTTATGTAATATCAAAGTATACTATCGTACCACTACGACGCAATCAAAACATCAGTGAAACATTGCGGAACTTCATAACAAAGCGTAAAATAAGTTATACTATGCACGTATGTACTATTTGATCATCCTGACCGGTTCTTGCAACATATTTTGTTAAATAACTCTGAGCTTTGCAGGTATTTGCAGTTCTGACTTATATAATATCAAAGTATACTATCCTATAAATACGAAGCAATCAAAACCTCAGCGAAACTCTGCGGAACTTCATAACACAGCGTAAACAAAGTTATACTATGCACGTATGTACTGTTTGATCATCCTGAGCGGTTCTTGCTACATATTTAGTTAAATTTCTATGAGCTTAGCAGGTATTTTCAGCTCTACCTGATATAATATCAAAGTATACAATCGTACCACTACGACGCAATCAAAACATCAGCGAAACATTGCGGAACATCATAAAAAAAGCGTGAACAAAGTTATACTATGCACGTATGTACTATTTGATCATCCTGAGCGGTTCTTGCAACATATTTTGTTAAATAACTCTGAGCTGTGCAGGTATTTGCAGTTCTAACTTATATAATATCAAAGTATACTATCCTATCAATACGACGCAATCAAAACATCAGTGACACTTTGCAGAACTTCATAACAAACCGTAAACAAAGTTATACTATGCACGTATGTACTATTTGATCATCCTGAGCGGTTCTTGCAACATATTTTGTTAAATAACTCTGATCTTTGCAGGTATTTGCAGTTCTAACTTATATAATATCAAAGTATATTATCTTATCAATACGACGCCATCAAAACCTCAGCGTAACTTTGCGGAACTTCATAACAAAGCGTAAACAAAGTTATACTATGCACGGATATACTATTAGATCTTCCTGAGCGGGTCTTGCTACATATTTTGTTATATAACTCTGAGGTGTGCAGGATTTGCAGTTCTAACTTATCTAATATCAATGTATACAATGTTATCAATACGACGCAATCAAAACATCAGCGACACTTTGCGGAACTTCATAACAAAGCGTAAACAAAGTTATACTATGCACGGATATACTATTAGATCTTTCTGAGCAGGTCTTGCTACATATTTTGTTATATAACTCTGAGGTGTGCAGGATTTGCAGTTCTAACTTATCTAATATCAATGTATACAATGTTATCAATACGACGCAATCAAAACATCAGCGACACTTTGCGGAACTTCATAACAAAGCGAAAACAAAGTTATACTGTGCACGTATGTACTATTTCATCATCCTGAGCGGTTCTTGCTGCATATTTAGTTGAATAAGTCTGAGGTTTGCATGTAGTTGCAGTTCTAACATATATAATATCAAACTATACTATCCTATCAATACGACGCAATCAAAACCTCAGCGAAACTCTGCGGAACTTCATAACACAGCGTAAACAAAGTTATACTATGCACGTATGTACTATTTGATGATCCTGAGCGGTTCTTGCAACATATTTTGTTAAATAACTCTGAGCTTTGCAGGTATTTGCATTTCTAACTTATATAATATCAAAGTATATTATCTTATCAATACGACGCCATCAAAACCTCAGCGTAACTCTGCGGAACTTCGTAACAAAGCGTGAACAAAGTTATACTATGCACTTATGTACTATTTGATCATCCTGAGCGGTTCTTGCAACATATTTTGTTAAATAACTCTGAGCTTTGCAGGTATTTGCAGTTCTAACTTATATAATATCAAAGTATACTATCCTATCAATACGACGCAATCAAAACCTCAGCGAAACTCTGCGGAACTTCATAACAAAGCGTCAACAAAGTTATACTATGCACGGATGTACTATTTGATCATCCTGAGCGGTTCTGGCAACATATTTTGTTAAATAACTCTGAGCTTTGCCGGTATTTGCAGTTCTAACTTATATAATATCAAAGTATACTATGCTATCAATACGACGCAATCAAAACCTCAGCGAAACTCTGCGGAACTTCATAACACAGCGTAAACAAAGTTATACTATGCACGTATGTACTATTTGATCATCCTGAGCGGTTCTTGCAACATATTTTGTTATATAACTCTGAGGTGTGCAGGTATTTGCAGTTCTAACTTATATAATATCAAAGTATGATATCCTATCAATACGACTCAATCAAAACCTCAGCGAAACTCTGCGGAACTTCATAACACAGCGTAAACAAAGTTATAATATGCACGTATTTACTGTTTGATCATCCTGAGCGGTTCTTGCTACATATTTACTTAAATAACTCTGAGCTTTGCAGGTATTTTCAGTTCTACCTTATATAATATCATAGTATACTATCTTACCAATACGACGCAATCAAAACATCAGTGACACTTTGCAGAACTTCATAACAAAGCGTAAACAAAGTTATACTATGCACGTATGTACTATTTGATCATCCTGAGCGGTTCTTGCAACATATTTTGTTAAATAACTCTGATCTTTGGAGGTATTTGCAGTTCTAACTTATATAATATCAAAGTATACTATCTTATTAATACGACGCAATCAAAACCTCAGCGAAACTCTGCGGAACTTCATAACAAAGCGTGAACAAAGTTATACTATGCAGGGATGTACTATTTGATCGCTCTGAGCGGTTCTAAATACATATTTTGCCATATCACTCTCAGGTTTGTAGGTAGTTGCATTTCTACCTTATATAATATCATAGTATACTATCTTACCAATACGACGCAATTAAAACATCAGCGACACTTTGCGGAATTTCATAAGAAAGCGAGAACAAAGTTATACTGTGCACGTATGTACTGTTTGGTCATCCTGAGCGGTTCTTGCTACATATTTAGTTAAATAACTCTGAGCTTTGCAGGTATTTTCAGCTCTACCTTATATAATATCAAAGTATACTATCGTACCACTACGACGCAATCAAAACATCAGCGAAACATTGCGGAACATCATAACAAAGCGTGAACAAAGTTATACTATGCACGTATGTACTATTTGATCATCCTGAGCGGTTCTTGGAACATATTTTGTTAAATAACTCTGAGCTTTGCAGGTATTTGCACTTCTAACTTATATAATATCAAAGTATAATTATCAATTCAATACGACGCAATCAAAACCTCAGCGAAACTCTGCGGAACTTCATAACACAGCGTAAACAAAGTTATACTATGCACGTATGTACTGTTTGATCATCCTGAGCGGTTCTTGCTACATATTTAGTTAAATAACTCTGAGCTTTGCAGGTATTTTCAGTTCTACCTTATATAATATCAAAGTATACCATCTTATCAATACGACGCAATCAAAACCTCAGCGAAACTCTGCGGAACTTCATAACACAGCGTAAACAAAGTTATAATATGCACGTATGTACTGTTTGATCATCCTGAGCGGTTCTTGCTACATATTTAGTTAAATAACTCTGAGCTTTGCAGGTATTTTCCGCTGTACCTTATATAATATCAAAGTATACTATCGTACCACTACGACGCAATCAAAACCTCAGCGAAACTCTGCGGAACTTCATAACAAAGCGTTAACAAAATTATACTATGCACGGATGTACTATTTGATCATCCTGAGCGGTTCTTGCAACATATTTTGTTAAATAACTCTGAGCTTTGCAGGTATTTGCAGTTCTAACTTATATAATATCAAAGTATATTATCTTATCAATACGACGCCATCAAAACCTCAGCGTAACTTTGCGGAACTTCATAACAAAGCGTAAACAAAGTTATACTATGCACGGATATACTATTAGATCTTCCTGAGCGGGTCTTGCTACATATTTTGTTATATAACTCTGAGGTGTGCAGGATTTGCAGTTCTAACTTAGCTAATATCAATGTATACAATGTTATCAATACGACGCAATCAAAACATCAGCGACACTATGCGGAACTTCATAACAAAGCGAAAACAAAGTTATACTGTGCACGTATGTACTATTTCATCATCCTGAGCGGTTCTTGCTGCATATTTAGTTGAATAAGTCTGAGGTTTGCATGTAGTTGCAGTTCTAACATATATAATATCAAACTATACTATCCTATCAATACGACGCAATCAAAACCTCAGCGAAACTCTGCGGAACTTCATAACACAGCGTAAACAAAGTTATACTATGCACGTATGTACTATTTGATCATCCTGAGCGGTTCTTGCAACATATTTTGTTAAATAACTCTGAGCTTTGCAGGTATTTGCAGTTCTAACTTATATAATATCAAAGTATAGTATCTTATCAATACGACGCCATCAAAACCTCAGCGTAACTTTGCGGAACTTCATAACAAAGCGTAAACAAAGTTATACTATGCACGGATATACTATTAGATCTTCCTGAGCGGTTTTTGCTACATATTTTGTTATATAACTCTGAGGTGTGCAGGATTTGCAGTTCTAACTTATCTAATATCAATGTATACAATCTTATCAATACGACGCAATCAAAACATCAGCGACACTCTGCGGAACTTCATAACAAAGCGTAAACAAAGTTATACTATGCACGTATGTACTGTTTGATCATCCTGAGCGGTTCTTGCTACATATTTAGTTAAATAACTCTGAGCTTTGCTGGTATTTTCAGCTCTACCTTATGTAATATCAAAGTATACTATCGTACCACTACGACGCAATCAAAACATCAGCGAAACATTGCGGAACTTCATAACAAAGCGTAAAATAAGTTATACTATGCACGTATGTACTATTTGATCATCCTGACCGGTTCTTGCAACATATTTTGTTAAATAACTCTGAGCTTTGCAGGTATTTGCAGTTCTGACTTATATAATATCAAAGTATACTATCCTATAAATACGAAGCAATCAAAACCTCAGCGAAACTCTGCGGAACTTCATAACAAAGCGTGAACAAAGTTATACTATGCAGGGATGTACTATTTGATCGCTCTGAGCGGTTCTAAATACATATTTTGCCATATCACTCTCAGGTTTGTAGGTAGTTGCAGTTCTACCTTATATAATATCATAGTATACTATCTTACCAATACGACGCAATTAAAACATCAGCGACACTTTGCGGAATTTCATAAGAAAGCGAGAACAAAGTTATACTGTGCACGTATGTACTATTTGATCATCCTGAGCGGTTCTTGCTACATATTTAGTTAAATAACTCTGAGCTTTGCAGGTATTTTCAGCTCTACCTTATATAATATCAAAGTATACTATCGTACCACTACGACGCAATCAAAACATCAGCGAAACATTGCGGAACATCATAACAAAGCGTGAACAAAGTTATACTATGCACGTATGTACTATTTGATCATCCTGAGCGGTTCTTGGAACATATTTTGTTAAATAACTCTGAGCTTTGCAGGTATTTGCAGTTCTAACTTATATAATATCAAAGTATAATTATCAATTCAATACGACGCAATCAAAACCTCAGCGAAACTCTGCGGAACTTCATAACACAGCGTAAACAAAGTTATACTATGCACGTATGTACTGTTTGATCATCCTGAGCGGTTCTTGCTACATATTTAGTTAAATAACTCTGAGCTTTGCAGGTATTTTCAGTTGTACCTTATATAATATGAAAGTATACTATCTTATAAATACGACGCCATCAAAACCTCAGCGTAACTTTGCGGAACTTCATAACAAAGCGTAAACAAAGTTATACTATGCACGGATATACTATTAGATCTTCCTGAGCGGTTCTTGCTACATATTTTGTTATATAACTCTGAGGTGTGCAGGTATTTGCAGTTCTAACTTATCTAATATCAATGTATACAATCTTATCAATACGACGCAATCAAAACATCAGCGACACTTTGCGGAACTCCATAACAAAGCGTAAACAAATTTATACTGTGCACGTATGTACTATTTGATCATCCTGAGCGGTTCTTGCAACATATTTTGTTAAATAACTCTGATCTTTGGAGGAATTTGCAGTTCTAACTTATATAATATCAAAGTATACTATCTTATTAATACGACGCAATCAAAACCTCAGCGAAACTCTGCGGAACTTCATAACAAAGCGTGAACAAAGTTATACTATGCACGGATGTACTATTTGATCGCTCTGAGCGGTTCTAAATACATATTTTGCCATATCACTCTCAGGTTTGTAGGTAGTTGCAGTTCTACCTTATATAATATCATAGTATACTATCTTACCAATACGACGCAATTAAAACATCAGCGACACTTTGCGGAATTTCATAAGAAAGCGAGAACAAAGTTATACTATGCACGGATATAATATTAGATCTTCCTGAGCGGTTCTTGCTACATATTTAGTTAAATAACTCTGAGCTTTGCAGGTAGTTGCAGTTCTATCTTACATAATATCAAAGTATACCACCATACCAATTGCGACGTAATCAAAATATCAGCGAAACATTGCGGAACTTCATAACAAAGAATAAACAAAGTTATACTATGCACGTATGTAGTATTTGATCATCCTGAGCGTATCTTGATACATATTTATTTAAATAACTCTGAGCTTTGCAGGTATTTGCAGTTCTAACTTATATAATATCAAAGTATACTATCTTATCAATACGACGCAATCAAATCCTCAGCGAAACTCTGCGGAACTTCATAACACAGCGTAAGCAAAGTTATACTATGCACGTATGTACTGTTTGATCATCCTGAGCGGTTCTTGCTACATATTTAGTTAAATAACTCTGAGCTTTGCAGGTATTTCCAGTTCTAACTTATATAATATCAAAGTATATTATTCTATCAATACGACGCAATCAAAACCTCAGCGAAACTCTGCGGAACTTCATAACACAGCGTAAACAAAGTTATACTATGCACGTATGTACTGTTTGATCATCCTGAGCGGTTCTTGCTACATATTTAGTTAAATAACTCTGAGCTTTGCAGGTATTTTCAGCTCTACCTTATATAATATCAAAGTATACTATCTTATCAATACGACGCAATCAAAACCTCAGCGAAACTCTGCGGAACTTCATAACACAAAGTAAACAAAGTTATACTATACACGTATGTACTATTTGATCATCCTGAGCGGTTCTTGCAACATATTTTGTTAAATAACTCTGATCTTTGGAGGAATTTGCAGTTCTAACTTATATAATATCAAAGTATACTATCTTATTAATACGACGCAATCAAAACCTCAGCGAAACTCTGCGGAACTTCATAACACAGCGTAAACAAAGTTATACTATGCACGTATGTACTGTTTGATCATCCTGAGCTGTTCTTGCTACATATTTAGTTAAATAACTCTGAGCTTTGCAGGTATTTTCAGCTCTACCTTATATAATATCAAAGTATACTATCGTACCACTACGACGCAATCAAAACCTCAGCGAAACTCTGCGGAACTTCATAACAAAGCGTTAACAAAGTTATACTATGCACGTATGTACTATTTGATCATCCTGAGCGGTTCTTGCAACATATTTTGTTAAATAACTCTGATCTTTGGAGGAATTTGCAGTTCTAACTTATATAATATCAAAGTATACTATCTTATTAATACGACGCAATCAAAACCTCAGCGAAACTCTGCGGAACTTCATAACAAAGCGTGAACAAAGTTATACTATGCACGGATGTACTATTTGATCGCTCTGAGCGGTTCTAAATACATATTTTGCCATATCACTCTCAGGTTTGTAGGTAGTTGCAGTTCTACCTTATATAATATCATAGTATACTATCTTACCAATACGACGCAATTAAAACATCAGCGACACTTTGCGGAATTTCATAAGAAAGCGAGAACAAAGTTATACTATGCACGGATATAATATTTGATCTTCCTGAGCGGTTCTTGCTACATATTTAGTTAAATAACTCTGAGCTTTGCAGGTAGTTGCAGTTCTATCTTACATAATATCAAAGTATACCACCATACCAATTGCGACGTAATCAAAATATCAGCGAAACATTGCGGAACTTCATAACAAAGAATAAACAAAGTTATACTATGCACGTATGTAGTATTTGATCATCCTGAGCGTATCTTGATACATATTTATTTAAATAACTCTGAGCTTTGCAGGTATTTGCAGTTCTAACTTATATAATATCAAAGTATACTATCTTATCAATACGACGCAATCAAATCCTCAGCGAAACTCTGCGGAACTTCATAACACAGCGTAAACAAAGTTATACTATGCACGTATGTACTGTTTGATCATCCTGAGCGGTTCTTGCTACATATTTAGTTAAATAACTCTGAGCTTTGCAGGTATTTTCAGTTCTACCTTATATAATATCATACTATACTATCTTACCAATACGACGCAATCAAAACATCAGTGACACTTTGCAGAACTTCATAACAAAGCGTAAACAAAGTTATACTATGCACGTATGTACTATTTGATCATCCTGAGCGGTTCTTGCAACATATTTTGTTAAATAACTCTGATCTTTGGAGGTATTTGCAGTTCTAACTTATATAATATGAAAGTATACTATCTTATTAATACGATGCAATCAAAACCTCAGCGAAACTCTGCGGAACTTCATAACAAAACGTGAACAAAGTTATACTATGCACGGATGTACTATTTGATCGCTCTGAGCGGTTCTAAATACATATTTTGCCATATCACTCTCAGGTTTGTAGGTAGTTGCAGTTCTATCTTATATAATATCATAGTATACTATCTTACCAATACGACGCAATTAAACCATCAGCGAAACATTGCGGAACTTCATAACAAAGCATAAACAAAGTTATACTATGCACGGATATAATATTTGATCATCCTGAGCGGTTCTTGCTACATATTTAGTTAAATAACTCTGAGCTTTGCAGGTAGTTGCAGTTCTATCTTACATAATATCAAAGTATACCACCTTACCAATTGCGACGTAATCAAAATATCAGCGAAACATTGCGGAACTTCATAACAAAACGTAAACAAAGTTATAGTATGCACGTATGTACTATTTGATCATCCTGAGCGGTTCTTGCTACATATTTAGTTAAATAACTCTGAGGTTTGCACGTAGTTGCAGTTCTATCTTATATAATATCAATGTATACTATCTTACTAATTGCGACGCAATCAAAACATCAGCGAAACTTTGCGGAACTTCATAACAAAGCGTAAACAAAGTTATACTATACACGTATGTACTATTTGATCATCCTGAGCGGTTCTTGCTTCTTATTTAGTTAAATAACTCTGAGCTTTGCAGGTAGTTGCAGTTCTATCTTACATAATATCAAAGTATACCACCTTACCAATTGCGACGTAATCAAAATATCAGCGAAACATTGCGGAACTTCATAACAAAACGTAAACAAAGTTATACTATGCACGTATGTACTATTTGATCATCCTGAGCGGTTCTTGCTACATGTTTAGTTAAATAACTCTGAGGTGTGCAGGTATTTGCAGTTCTAACTTATCTAATATCAATGTATACTATCTTATCAATACGACGTAATCAAAACATCAGCGAAACATTGCGGAACTTCATAACAAAGCATAAACAAAGTTATACTATGCACGGATATACTATTAGATCTTCCTGAGCGGTTCTTGCTACATATTTTGTTATATAACTCTGAGGTGTGCAGGTATTTGCAGTTCTAACTTATCTAATATCATAGTATACTATCTTACCAATACGACGCAATTAAAACATCAGCGAAACATTGCGGAACTTCATAACAAAGCGTAAACAAAGTTATACTATGCACGTATGTACTATTAGATCTTCCTGAGCGGTTCTTGCTACATATATAGTTAAATAACTCTGAGGTTTGCAGGTAGTTGCAGTTCTATCTTATATAATATCATAGTATACTATCTTACCAATACGACGCAATTAATCCATCAGCGAAACATTGCGGAACTTCATAACAAAGCATAAACAAAGTTATACTATTCACGGATATACTATTAGATCTTCCTGAGCGGTTCTTGCTACATATTTTGTTATATAACTCTGAGGTGTGCAGGTATTTGCAGTTCTAACTTATCTAATATCAATGTATACTATCTTACCAATACGACGCAATTAAAACATCAGCGACGCTTTGCGGAATTTCATAAGAAATCGAGAACAAAGTTATACTATGCATGGATATACTATTTGATCTTCCTGAGCGGTTCTTGCTACATATTTTGTTATATAACTCTGAGGTGTGCAGGTATTTGCAGTTCTAACTTATCTAATATCAATGTATACTATCTTATCAATACGACGTAATCAAAACATCAGCGAAACATTGCGGAACTTCATAACAAAGCGTAAACAAAGTTATACTATGCACGTATGTACTATTTGATCATCCTGAGCGGTTCTTGCTACATATTTAGTTAAATAACTCTGAGCTTTGCAGGTATTTGCAGTTCTAACTTATATAATACCAGTGCATACTATCGTATCAATACGACGTAATCAAAACATCAGCGAAACATTGCGGAACTTCATAACAAAGCGTAAACAAAGTTATACTATGCACGTATGTACTATTTGATCGTCCTGAGCGGTTCTAAATACATATTTTGCCATATCACTCTCAGGTTTGTAGGTAGTTGCAGTTCTAACTTATCTAATATCAATGTATACTATCTTACCAATACGACGCAATTAAAACATCAGCGACACTTTGCGGAATTTCATAAGAAATCGAGAACAAAGTTATACTATGCATGGATATACTATCTGATCTTCCTGAGCGGTTCTTGCTACATATTTTGTTATATAACTCTGAGGTGTGCAGGTATTTGCAGTTCTACCTTATATAATATCATAGTATACTATCTTACCAATACAACGCAATCAAAACATCAGCGAAACATTGCGGAACTTCATAACAAAGCGTAAACAAAGTTATACTATGCACGTATGTACTATTTGATCATCCTGAGCGGTTCTTGCTTCTTATTTAGTTAAATAACTCTGAGCTTTGCAGGTATTTTCAGTTCTACCTTATATAATATCATAATATACTATCTTACCAATACGACGCAATCAAATCATCAGTGACACTTTGCGGAATTTCATAAGAAAGCGAGAACAAAGTTATACTATGCACGGGTGTACTATTTGATCATCCAGAGCGGTTCTTGCTACATATATAGTTAAATAACTCTGAGGTTTGCAGGTAGTTGCAGTTCTATCTTATATAATATCATAGTATACTATCTTACCAATACGACGCAATTAAACCATCAGCGAAACATTGCGGAATTTCATAACAAAGCATAAACAAAGTTATACTATGCACGGATATACTATTAGATCTTCCTGAGCGGTTCTTGCTACATATTTTGTTATATAACTCTGAGGTGTGCAGGTATTTGCAGTTCTAACTTATCTAATATCAATGTATACTATCTTATCAATACGACGTAATCAAAACATCAGCGAAACATTGCGGAACTTCATAACAAAGCGTAAACAAAGTTATACTATGCACGTATGTACTATTTGATCGTCCTGAGCGGTTCTAAATACATATTTTGCCATATCACTCTCAGGTTTGTAGGTAGTTGCAGTTCTAACTTATCTAATATCAATGTATACTATCTTACCAATACGACGCAATTAAAACATCAGCGACACTTTGCGGAATTTCATAAGAAATCGAGAACAATGTTATACTATGCATGGATATACTATTTGATCTTCCTGAGCGGTTCTTGCTACATATTTTGTTATATAACTCTGAGGTGTGCAGGTATTTGCAGTTCTACCTTATATAATATCATAGTATACCATCTTACCAATACAACGCAATCAAAACATCAGCGAAACATTGCGGAACTTCATAACAAAGCGTAAACAAAGTTATACTATGCACGTATGTACTATTTGATCATCCTGAGCGGTTCTTGCTTCTTATTTAGTTAAATAACTCTGAGCTTTGCAGGTATTTTCAGTTCTACCTTATATAATATCATAATATACTATCTTACCAATACGACGCAATCAAATCATCAGTGACACTTTGCGGAATTTCATAAGAAAGCGAGAACAAAGTTATACTATGCACGGGTGTACTATTTGATCATCCAGAGCGGTTCTTGCTACATATATAGTTAAATAACTCTGAGGTTTGCAGGTAGTTGCAGTTCTATCTTATATAATATCATAGTATACTATCTTACCAATACGACGCAATTGAACCATCAGCGAAACAATGCGGAACTTCATAACAAAGCATAAACAAAGTTATACTATGCACGGATATACTATTAGATCTTCCTGAGCGGTTCTTGCTACATATTTTGTTATATAACTCTGAGGTGTGCAGGTATTTGCAGTTCTAACTTATCTAATATCAATGTATACTATCTTATCAATACGACGTAATCAAAACATCAGCGAAACATTGCGGAACTTCATAACAAAGCGTAAACAAAGTTATACTATGCACGTATGTACTATTTGATCATCCTGAGCGGTTCTTGCTACATATATAGTTAAATAACTCTGAGGTTTGAAGGTAGTTGCAGTTCTATCTTATATAATATCATAGTATACTATCTTACCAATACGACGCAATTAATCCATCAGCGAAACATTGCGGAACTTCATAACAAAGCATAAACAAAGTTATACTATGCACGGATATACTATTAGATCTTCCTGAGCGGTTCTTGCTACATATTTTGTTATATAACTCTGAGGTGTGCAGGTATTTGCAGTTCTAACTTATCTAATATCAGAGTATACTATCTTACCAATACGACGCAATTAAACCATCAGCGAAACATTGCGGAACTTCCTAACAAAGCATAAACAAAGTTATACTATGCACGGATATACTATTAGATCTTCCTGAGCGGTCCTTGCTACATATATAGTTAAATAACTCTGAGGTTTGCAGGTAGTTGCAGTTCTATCTTATATAATATCATAGTATACTATCTTACCAATACGACGCAATTAATCCATCAGCGAAACATTGCGGAACTTCATAACAAAGCATAAACAAAGTTATACTATTCACGGATATACTATTAGATCTTCCTGAGCGGTTCTTGCTACATATTTTGTTATATAACTCTGAGGTGTGCAGGTATTTGCAGTTCTAACTTATCTAATATCAATGTATACTATCTTACCAATACGACGCAATTAAAACATCAGCGACACTTTGCGGAATTTCATAAGAAATCGAGAACAAAGTTATACTATGCATGGATATACTATTTGATCTTCCTGAGCGGTTCTTGCTACATATTTAGTTAAATAACTCTGAGCTTTGCAGGTAGTTGCAGTTCTATCTTACATAATATCAAAGTATACCACCATACCAATTGCGACGTAATCAAAATATCAGCGAAACATTGCGGAACTTCATAACAAAGAATAAACAAAGTTATACTATGCACGTATGTAGTATTTGATCATCCTGAGCGTATCTTGATACATATTTATTTAAATAACTCTGAGCTTTGCAGGTATTTGCAGTTCTAACTTATATAATATCAAAGTATACTATCTTATCAATACGACGCAATCAAATCCTCAGCGAAACTCTGCGGAACTTCATAACACAGCGTAAACAAAGTTATACTATGCACGTATGTACTGTTTGATCATCCTGAGCGGTTCTTGCTACATATTTAGTTAAATAACTCTGAGCTTTGCAGGTATTTGCAGTTCTACCTTATATAATATCATACTATACTATCTTACCAATACGACGCAATCAAAACATCAGTGACACTTTGCAGAACTTCATAACAAAGCGTAAACAAAGTTATACTATGCACGTATGTACTATTTGATCATCCTGAGCGGTTCTTGCAACATATTTTGTTAAATAACTCTGATCTTTGGAGGTATTTGCAGTTCTAACTTATATAATATGAAAGTATACTATCTTATTAATACGACGCAATCAAAACCTCAGCGAAACTCTGCGGAACTTCATAACAAAGCGTGAACAAAGTTATACTATGCACGGATGTACTATTTGATCGCTCTGAGCGGTTCTAAATACATATTTTGCCATATCACTCTCAGGTTTGTAGGTAGTTGCAGTTCTATCTTATATAATATCATAGTATACTATCTTACCAATACGACGCAATTAAACCATCAGCGAAACATTGCGGAACTTCATAACAAAGCATAAACAAAGTTATACTATGCACGGATATAATATTTGATCATCCTGAGCGGTTCTTGCTACATATTTAGTTAAATAACTCTGAGCTTTGCAGGTAGTTGCAGTTCTATCTTACATAATATCAAAGTATACCACCTTACCAATTGCGACGTAATCAAAATATCAGGGAAACATTGCGGAACTTCATAACAAAACGTAAACAAAGTTATAGTATGCACGTATGTACTATTTGATCATCCTGAGCGGTTCTTGCTACATATTTAGTTAAATAACTCTGAGGTTTGCACGTAGTTGCAGTTCTATCTTATATAATATCAATGTATACTATCTTACTAATTGCGACGCAATCAAAACATCAGCGAAACTTTGCGGAACTTCATAACAAAGCGTAAACAAAGTTATACTATACACGTATGTACTATTTGATCATCCTGAGCGGTTCTTGCTTCTTATTTAGTTAAATAACTCTGAGCTTTGCAGGTAGTTGCAGTTCTATCTTACATAATATCAAAGTATACCACCTTACCAATTGCGACGTAATCAAAATATCAGCGAAACATTGCGGAACTTCATAACAAAACGTAAACAAAGTTATACTATGCACGTATGTACTATTTGATCATCCTGAGCGGTTCTTGCTACATATTTCGTTAAATAACTCTGAGGTGTGCAGGTATTTGCAGTTCTAACTTATCTAATATCAATGTATACTATCTTATCAATACGACGTAATCAAAACATCAGCGAAACATTGCGGAACTTCATAACAAAGCGTAAACAAAGTTATACTATGCACGGATATACTATTAGATCTTCCTGAGCGGTTCTTGCTACATATTTTGTTATATAACTCTGAGGTGTGCAGGTATTTGCAGTTCTAACTTATCTAATATCATAGTATACTATCTTACCAATACGACGCAATTAAAACATCAGCGAAACATTGCGGAACTTCATAACAAAGCGTAAACAAAGTTATACTATGCACGGATATACTATTAGATCTTCCTGAGCGGTTCTTGCTACATATATAGTTAAATAACTCTGAGGTTCGCAGGTAGTTGCAGTTCTATCTTATATAATATCATAGTATACTATCTTACCAATACGACGCAATTAAAACATCAGCGAAACATTGCGGAACTTCATAACAAAGCATAAACAAAGTTATACTATTCACGGATATACTATTAGATCTTCCTGAGCGGTTCTTGCTACATATTTTGTTATATAACTCTGAGGTGTGCAGGTATTTGCAGTTCTAACTTATCTAATATCAATGTATACTATCTTACCAATACGACGCAATTAAAACATCAGCGACGCTTTGCGGAATTTCATAAGAAATCGAGAACAAAGTTATACTATGCATGGATATACTATTTGATCTTCCTGAGCGGTTCTTGCTACATATTTTGTTATATAACTCTGAGGTGTGCAGGTATTTGCAGTTCTACCTTATATAATATCATAGTATACTATCTTACCAATACAACGCAATCAAAACATCAGCGAAACATTGCGGAACTTCATAACAAAGCGTAAACAATGTTATACTATGCACGTATGTACTATTTGATCATCCTGAGCGGTTCTTGCTTCTTATTTAGTTAAATAACTCTGAGCTTTGCAGGTATTTTCAGTTCTACCTTATATAATATCATAATATACTATCTTACCAATACGACGCAATCAAATCATCAGTGACACTTTGCGGAATTTCATAAGAAAGCGAGAACAAAGTTTTACTATGCACGGGTGTACTATTTGATCATCCAGAGCGGTTCTTGCTACATATATAGTTAAATAACTCTGAGGTTTGCAGGTAGTTGCAGTTCTATCTTATATAATATCATAGTATACTATCTTACCAATACGACGCAATTAAACCATCAGCGAAACATTGCGGAACTTCATAACAAAGCATAAACAAAGTTATACTATGCACGGATATAGTATTAGATCTTCCTGAGCGGTTCTTGCTACATATTTTGTTATATAACTCTGAGGTGTGCAGGTATTTGCAGTTCTAACTTATCTAATATCAATGTATACTATCTTATCAATACGACGTAATCAAAACATCAGCGAAACATTGCGCAACTTCATAACAAAGCGTAAACAAAGTTATACTATGCACGTATGTACTATTTGATCATCCTGAGCGGTTCTTGCTACATATATAGTTAAATAACTCTGAGGTTTGCAGGTAGTTGCAGTTCTATCTTATATAATATCATAGTATACTATCTTACCAATACGACGCAATTAATCCATCAGCGAAACATTGCGGAACTTCATAACAAAGCATAAACAAAGTTATACTATGCACGGATATACTATTAGATCTTCCTGAGCGGTTCTTGCTACATATTTTGTTATATAACTCTGAGGTGTGCAGGTATTTGCAGTTCTAACTTATCTAATATCAATGTATACTATCTTATCAATACGACGTAATTAAAACATCAGCGAAACATTGCGGAACTTCATAACAAATCGTAAACAAAGTTATACTATGCACGTATGTACTATTAGATCATCCTGAGCGGTTCTTGCTTCTTATTTAGTTAAATAACTCTGAGCTTTGCAGGTATTTTCAGTTCTAACTTATATAATATCAAAGTATACTATCTTACCAATACGACGCAATCAAATCATCAGTGACACTTTGCGGAATTTCATAAGAAAGCGAGAACAAAGTTATACTATGCACGGGTGTACTATTTGATCATCCAGAGCGGTTCTTGCTACATATATAGTTAAATAACTCTGAGGTTTGCAGGTAGTTGCAGTTCTATCTTATATAATATCATAGTATACTATCTTACCAATACGACGCAATTGAACCATCAGCGAAACATTGCGGAACTTCATAACAAAGCATAAACAAAGTTATACTATGCACGGATATACTATTAGATCTTCCTGAGCGGTTCTTGCTACATATTTTGTTATATAACTCTGAGGTGTGCAGGTATTTGCAGTTCTAACTTATCTAATATCAATGTATACTATCTTATCAATACGACGTAATCAAAACATCAGCGAAACATTGCGGAACTTCATAACAAAGCGTAAACAAAGTTATACTATGCACGTATGTACTATTTGATCATCCTGAGCGGTTCTTGCTACATATATAGTTAAATAACTCTGAGGTTTGCAGGTAGTTGCAGTTCTATCTTATATAATATCATAGTATACTATCTTACCAATACGACGCAATTAATCCATCAGCGAAACATTGCGGAACTTCATAACAAAGCATAAACAAAGTTATACTATGCACGGATATACTATTAGATCTTCCTGAGCGGTTCTTGCTACATATTTTGTTATATAACTCTGAGGTGTGCAGGTATTTGCAGTTCTAACTTATCTAATATCAATGTATACTATCTTATCAATACGACGTAATTAAAACATCAGCGAAACATTGCGGAACTTCATAACAAATCGTAAACAAAGTTATACTATGCACGTATGTACTATTTGATCATCCTGAGCGGTTCTTGCTTCTTATTTTGTTAAATAACTCTGAGCTTTGCAGGTATTTGCAGTTCTAACTTATATAATATCAAAGTATACTATCTTACCAATACGACGCAATCAAATCATCAGTGACACTTTGCGGAATTTCATAAGAAAGCGAGAACAAAGTTATACTATGCACGGGTGTACTATTTGATCATCCAGAGCGGTTCTTGCTACATATATAGTTAAATAACTCTGAGGTTTGCAGGTAGTTGCAGTTCTATCTTATATAATATCATAGTATACTATCTTACCAATACGACGCAATTAAACCATCAGCGAAACATTGCGGAACTTCATAACAAAGCATAAACAATGTTATACTATGCACGGATATACTATTAGAACTTCCTGAGCGGTTCTTGCTACATATTTTGTTATATAACTCTGAGGTGTGCAGGTATTTGCAGTTCTAACTTATCTAATATCATAGTATACTATCTTATCAATACGACGTAATCAAAACATCAGCGAAACATTGCGGAACTTCATAACAAAGCGTAAACAAAGTTATACTATGCAGGTATGTACTATTTGATCGTCCTGAGCGGTTCTAAATACATATTTTGCCATATCACTCTCAGGTTTGTAGGTAGTTGCAGTTCTACCTTATATAATATCATAGTATAATATCTTACCAATACGAGGCAATTAAAACATCAGCGACACTTTGCGGAATTTCATAAGAAATCGAGAACAAAGTTATACTATGCATGGATATACTATTTGATCTTCCTGAGCGGTTCTTGCTACATATTTTGTTATATAACTCTGAGGTGTGCAGGTATTTGCAGTTCTACCTTATATAATATCATAGTATAGTATCTTACCAATACAACGCAATCAAAACATCAGCGAAACATTGCGGAACTTCATAACAAAGCGTAAACAAAGTTATACTATGCACGTATGTACTATTTGATCATCCTGAGCGGTTCTTGCTTCTTATTTAGTTAAATAACTCTGAGCTTTGCAGGTATTTTCAGTTCTACCTTATATAATATCATAATATACTATCTTACCAATACGACGCAATCAAATCATCAGTGACACTTTGCGGAATTTCATAAGAAAGCGAGAACAAAGTTATACTATGCACGGGTGTACTATTTGATCATCCAGAGCGGTTCTTGCTACATATATAGTTAAATAACTCTGAGGTTTGCAGGTAGTTGCAGTTCTATCTTATATAATATCATAGTATACTATCTTACCAATACGACGCAATTGAACCATCAGCGAAACATTGCGGAACTTCATAACAAAGCATAAACAAAGTTATACTGTGCACGGATATACTATTAGATCTTCCTGAGCGGTTCTTGCTACATATTTTGTTATATAACTCTGAGGTGTGCAGGTAGTTGCAGTTCTATCTTACATAATATCAAAGTATACCACCTTACCAATTGCGACGTAATCAAAACATCAGCGAAACATTGCGGAACTTCATAACAAAGCTTAAACAAAGTTATACTATGCACGGATGTACTATTTGATCATCCTGAGCGGTTCTTGCTACATATTTAGTTAAATAACTCTGAGGTTTGCACGTATTTTCAGTTCTAACTTATCTAATATCAATGTATACTATCTTACTAATTGCGACGCAATCAAAACATCAGCGAAACTTTGCGGAACATCATAACAAAGCGTAAACAAAGTTAAAGTATGCACGTATGTACTATTTGATCATCCTGAGCGGTTCTTGCTTCTTATTTAGTTAAATAACTCTGAGCTTTGCAGGTAGTTGCAGTTCTATCTTACATAATATCAAAGTATACCACCTTACCAATTGCGACGTAATCAAAATATCAGCGAAACATTGCGGAACTTCATAACAAAACGTAAACAAAGTTATACTATGCACGTATGTACTATTTGATCATCCTGAGCGGTTCTTGCTACATGTTTAGTTAAATAACTCTGAGGTGTGCAGGTATTTGCAGTTCTAACTTATCTAATATCAATGTATACTATCTTATCAATACGACGTAATCAAAACATCAGCGAAACATTGCGGAACTTCATAACAAAGCGTAAACAAAGTTATACTATGCACGGATATACTATTAGATCTTCCTGAGCGGTTCTTGCTACATATTTTGTTATATAACTCTGAGGTGTGCAGGTATTTGCAGTTCTAACTTATCTAATATCATAGTATACTATCTTACCAATACGACGCAATTAAACCATCAGCGAAACATTGCGGAACTTCATAACAAAGCATAAACAAAGTTATACTATGCACGGATATACTATTAGATCTTCCTGAGCGGTTCTTGCTACATATATAGTTAAATAACTCTGAGGTTTGCAGGTAGTTGCAGTTCTATCTTATATAATATCATAGTATACTATCTTACCAATACGACGCAATTAAACCATCAGCGAAACATTGCGGAACTTCATAACAAAGCATAAACAAAGTTATACTATTCACGGATATACTATTAGATCTTCCTGAGCGGTTCTTGCTACATATTTTGTTGTATAACTCTGAGGTGTGCAGGTATTTGCAGTTCTAACTTATCTAATATCAATGTATACTATCTTACCAATACGACGCAATTAAAACATCAGCGACGCTTTGCGGAATTTCATAAGAAATCGAGAACAAAGTTATACTATGCACGGATATACTATTTGATCTTCCTGAGCGGTTCTTGCTAAATATTTTGTTATATAACTCTGAGGTGTCAAGGTATTTGCAGTTATAACTTATATAATATCATAGTATACTATCTTACCAATACGACGCAATTAAAACATCAGCGAAACATTGCGGAACTTCATAACAAAGCGTAAACAAAGTTATACTATGCACGTATGTACTATTTGATCATCCTGAGCGGTTCTTGCTTCTTATTTAGTTAAATAACTCTGAGCTTTGCAGGTATTTTCAGTTCTACCTTATATAATATCATAATATACTATCTTACCAATACGACGCAATCAAATCATCAGTGACACTTTGCGGAATTTCATAAGAAAGCGAGAACAAAGTTTTACTATGCACGGGTGTACTATTTGATCATCCAGAGCGGTTCTTGCTACATATATAGTTAAATAACTCTGAGGTTTGCAGGTAGTTGCAGTTCTATCTTATATAATATCATAGTATACTATCTTACCAATACGACGCAATTAAACCATCAGCGAAACATTGCGGAACTTCATAACAAAGCATAAACAAAGTTATACTATGCACGGATATAGTATTAGATCTTCCTGAGCGGTTCTTGCTACATATTTTGTTATATAACTCTGAGGTGTGCAGGTATTTGCAGTTCTAACTTATCTAATATCAATGTATACTATCTTATCAATACGACGTAATCAAAACATCAGCGAAACATTGCGGAACTTCATAACAAAGCGTAAACAAAGTTATACTATGCACGTATGTACTATTTGATCATCCTGAGCGGTTCTTGCTACATATATAGTTAAATAACTCTGAGGTTTGCAGGTAGTTGCAGTTCTATCTTATATAATATCATAGTATACTATCTTACCAATACGACGCAATTAATCCATCAGCGAAACATTGCGGAACTTCATAACAAAGCATAAACAAAGTTATACTATGCACGGATATACTATTAGATCTTCCTGAGCGGTTCTTGCTACATATTTTGTTATATAACTCTGAGGTGTGCAGGTATTTGCAGTTCTAACTTATCTAATATCAATGTATACTATCTTATCAATACGACGTAATTAAAACATCAGCGAAACATTGCGGAACTTCATAACAAATCGTAAACAAAGTTATACTATGCACGTATGTACTATTAGATCATCCTGAGCGGTTCTTGCTTCTTATTTAGTTAAATAACTCTGAGCTTTGCAGGTATTTTCAGTTCTAACTTATATAATATCAAAGTATACTATCTTACCAATACGACGCAATCAAATCATCAGTGACACTTTGCGGAATTTCATAAGAAAGCGAGAACAAAGTTATACTATGCACGGGTGTACTATTTGATCATCCAGAGCGGTTCTTGCTACATATATAGGTAAATAACTCTGAGGTTTGCAGGTAGTTGCAGTTCTATCTTATATAATATCATAGTATACTATCTTACCAATACGACGCAATTGAACCATCAGCGAAACATTGCGGAACTTCATAACAAAGCATAAACAAAGTTATACTATGCACGGATATACTATTAGATCTTCCTGAGCGGTTCTTGCTACATATTTTGTTATATAACTCTGAGGTGTGCAGGTATTTGCAGTTCTAACTTATCTAATATCAATGTATACTATCTTATCAATACGACGTAATCAAAACATCAGCGAAACATTGCGGAACTTCATAACAAAGCGTAAACAAAGTTATACTATGCACGTATGTACTATTTGATCATCCTGAGCGGTTCTTGCTACATATATAGTTAAATAACTCTGAGGTTTGCAGGTAGTTGCAGTTCTATCTTATATAATATCATAGTATACTATCTTACCAATACGACGCAATTAATCCATCAGCGAAACATTGCGGAACTTCATAACAAAGCATAAACAAAGTTATACTATGCACGGATATACTATTAGATCTTCCTGAGCGGTTCTTGCTACATATTTTGTTATATAACTCTGAGGTGTGCAGGTATTTGCAGTTCTAACTTATCTAATATCAATGTATACTATCTTATCAATACGACGTAATTAAAACATCAGCGAAACATTGCGGAACTTCATAACAAATCGTAAACAAAGTTATACTATGCACGTATGTACTATTTGATCATCCTGAGCGGTTCTTGCTTCTTATTTTGTTAAATAACTCTGAGCTTTGCAGGTATTTGCAGTTCTAACTTATATAATATCAAAGTATACTATCTTACCAATACGACGCAATCAAATCATCAGTGACACTTTGCGGAATTTCATAAGAAAGCGAGAACAAAGTTATACTATGCACGGGTGTACTATTTGATCATCCAGAGCGGTTCTTGCTACATATATAGTTAAATAACTCTGAGGTTTGCAGGTAGTTGCAGTTCTATCTTATATAATATCATAGTATACTATCTTACCAATACGACGCAATTAAACCATCAGCGAAACATTGCGGAACTTCATAACAAAGCATAAACAATGTTATACTATGCACGGATATACTATTAGAACTTCCTGAGCGGTTCTTGCTACATATTTTGTTATATAACTCTGAGGTGTGCAGGTATTTGCAGTTCTAACTTATCTAATATCATAGTATACTATCTTATCAATACGACGTAATCAAAACATCAGCGAAACATTGCGGAACTTCATAACAAAGCGTAAACAAAGTTATACTATGCAGGTATGTACTATTTGATCGTCCTGAGCGGTTCTAAATACATATTTTGCCATATCACTCTCAGGTTTGTAGGTAGTTGCAGTTCTACCTTATATAATATCATAGTATAATATCTTACCAATACGAGGCAATTAAAACATCAGCGACACTTTGCGGAATTTCATAAGAAATCGAGAACAAAGTTATACTATGCATGGATATACTATTTGATCTTCCTGAGCGGTTCTTGCTACATATTTTGTTATATAACTCTGAGGTGTGCAGGTATTTGCAGTTCTACCTTATATAATATCATAGTATAGTATCTTACCAATACAACGCAATCAAAACATCAGCGAAACATTGCGGAACTTCATAACAAAGCGTAAACAAAGTTATACTATGCACGTATGTACTATTTGATCATCCTGAGCGGTTCTTGCTTCTTATTTAGTTAAATAACTCTGAGCTTTGCAGGTATTTTCAGTTCTACCTTATATAATATCATAATATACTATCTTACCAATACGACGCAATCAAATCATCAGTGACACTTTGCGGAATTTCATAAGAAAGCGAGAACAAAGTTATACTATGCACGGGTGTACTATTTGATCATCCAGAGCGGTTCTTGCTACATATATAGTTAAATAACTCTGAGGTTTGCAGGTAGTTGCAGTTCTATCTTATATAATATCATAGTATACTATCTTACCAATACGACGCAATTGAACCATCAGCGAAACATTGCGGAACTTCATAACAAAGCATAAACAAAGTTATACTGTGCACGGATATACTATTAGATCTTCCTGAGCGGTTCTTGCTACATATTTTGTTATATAACTCTGAGGTGTGCAGGTAGTTGCAGTTCTATCTTACATAATATCAAAGTATACCACCTTACCAATTGCGACGTAATCAAAATATCAGCGAAACATTGCGGAACTTCATAACAAAACGTAAACAAAGTTATAGTATGCACGTATGTACTATTTGATCATCCTGAGCGGTTCTTGCTACATATTTAGTTAAATAACTCTGAGGTTTGCACGTAGTTGCAGTTCTATCTTATATAATATCAATGTATACTATCTTACTAATTGCGACGCAATCAAAACATCAGCGAAACTTTGCGGAACTTCATAACAAAGCGTAAACAAAGTTATACTATACACGTATGTACTATTTGATCATCCTGAGCGGTTCTTGCTTCTTATTTAGTTAAATAACTCTGAGCTTTGCAGGTAGTTGCAGTTCTATCTTACATAATATCAAAGTATACCACCTTACCAATTGCGACGTAATCAAAATATCAGCGAAACATTGCGGAACTTCATAACAAAACGTAAACAAAGTTATACTATGCACGTATGTACTATTTGATCATCCTGAGCGGTTCTTGCTACATGTTTAGTTAAATAACTCTGAGGTGTGCAGGTATTTGCAGTTCTAACTTATCTAATATCAATGTATACTATCTTATCAATACGACGTAATCAAAACATCAGCGAAACATTGCGGAACTTCATAACAAAGCATAAACAAAGTTATACTATGCACGGATATACTATTTGATCTTCCTGAGCGGTTCTTGCTACATATTTTGTTATATAACTCTGAGGTGTGCAGGTATTTGCAGTTCTAACTTATCTAATATCATAGTATACTATCTTACCAATACGACGCAATTAAAACATCAGCGAAACATTGCGGAACTTCATAACAAAGCGTAAACAAAGTTATACTATGCACGGATATACTATTAGATCTTCCTGAGCGGTTCTTGCTACATATATAGTTAAATAACTCTGAGGTTTGCAGGTAGTTGCAGTTCTATCTTATATAATATCATAGTATACTATCTTACCAATACGACGCAATTAATCCATCAGCGAAACATTGCGGAACTTCATAACAAAGCATAAACAAAGTTATACTATTCACGGATATACTATTAGATCTTCCTGAGCGGTTCTTGCTACATATTTTGTTGTATAACTCTGAGGTGTGCAGGTATTTGCAGTTCTAACTTATCTAATATCAATGTATACTATCTTACCAATACGACGCAATTAAAACATCAGCGACGCTTTGCGGAATTTCATAAGAAATCGAGAACAAAGTTATACTATGCATGGATATACTATTTGATCTTCCTGAGCGGTTCTTGCTACATATTTTGTTATATAACTCTGAGGTGTGCAGGTATTTGCAGTTCTACCTTATATAATATCATAGTATACTATCTTACCAATACAACGCAATCAAAACATCAGCGAAACATTGCGGAACTTCATAACAAAGCGTAAACAAAGTTATACTATGCACGTATGTACTATTTGATCATCCTGAGCGGTTCTTGCTTCTTATTTAGTTAAATAACTCTGAGCTTTGCAGGTATTTTCAGTTCTACCTTATATAATATCATAATATACTATCTTACCAATACGACGCAATCAAATCATCAGTGACACTTTGCGGAATTTCATAAGAAAGCGAGAACAAAGTTTTACTATGCACGGGTGTACTATTTGATCATCCAGAGCGGTTCTTGCTACATATATAGTTAAATAACTCTGAGGTTTGCAGGTAGTTGCAGTTCTATCTTATATAATATCATAGTATACTATCTTACCAATACGACGCAATTAAACCATCAGCGAAACATTGCGGAACTTCATAACAAAGCATAAACAAAGTTATACTATGCACGGATATAGTATTAGATCTTCCTGAGCGGTTCTTGCTACATATTTTGTTATATAACTCTGAGGTGTGCAGGTATTTGCAGTTCTAACTTATCTAATATCAATGTATACTATCTTATCAATACGACGTAATCAAAACATCAGCGAAACATTGCGGAACTTCATAACAAAGCATAAACAAAGTTATACTATGCACGGATATACTATTAGATCTTCCTGAGCGGTTCTTGCTACATATTTTGTTATATAACTCTGAGGTGTGCAGGTATTTGCAGTTCTAACTTATCTAATATCAATGTATACTATCTTATCAATACGACGTAATTAAAACATCAGCGAAACATTGCGGAACTTCATAACAAATCGTAAACAAAGTTATACTATGCACGTATGTACTATTTGATCATCCTGAGCGGTTCTTGCTTCTTATTTTGTTAAATAACTCTGAGCTTTGCAGGTATTTGCAGTTCTAACTTATATAATATCAAAGTATACTATCTTACCAATACGACGCAATCAAATCATCAGTGACACTTTGCGGAATTTCATAAGAAAGCGAGAACAAAGTTATACTATGCACGGGTGTACTATTTGATCATCCAGAGCGGTTCTTGCTACATATATAGTTAAATAACTCTGAGGTTTGCAGGTAGTTGCAGTTCTATCTTATATAATATCATAGTATACTATCTTACCAATACGACGCAATTAAACCATCAGCGAAACATTGCGGAACTTCATAACAAAGCATAAACAATGTTATACTATGCACGGATATACTATTAGAACTTCATGAGCGGTTCTTGCTACATATTTTGTTATATAACTCTGAGGTGTGCAGGTATTTGCAGTTCTAACTTATCTAATATCATAGTATACTATCTTATCAATACGACGTAATCAAAACATCAGCGAAACATTGCGGAACTTCATAACAAAGCGTAAACAAAGTTATACTATGCAGGTATGTACTATTTGATCGTCCTGAGCGGTTCTAAATACATATTTTGCCATATCACTCTCAGGTTTGTAGGTAGTTGCAGTTCTACCTTATATAATATCATAGTATAATATCTTACCAATACGAGGCAATTAAAACATCAGCGACACTTTGCGGAATTTCATAAGAAATCGAGAACAAAGTTATACTATGCATGGATATACTATTTGATCTTCCTGAGCGGTTCTTGCTACATATTTTGTTATATAACTCTGAGGTGTGCAGGTATTTGCAGTTCTACCTTATATAATATCATAGTATAGTATCTTACCAATACAACGCAATCAAAACATCAGCGAAACATTGCGGAACTTCATAACAAAGGGTAAACAAAGTTATACTATGCACGTATGTACTATTTGATCATCCTGAGCGGTTCTTGCCACATATTTTGTTAAATAACTCTGAGCTTTGCAGGTATTTGCAGTTCTATCTTATATGATATCAAAGTATACTATCCCACCAATAAGACGCCATCAAAACCTCAGCGAAACTTTGCGGAACTTCATAACAAAGCGTAAACAAAGTTATACTATGCACGGGTGTACTATTTGATCATCTAGAGTTGTTCTTGCTACATATTTAGTTAAATAACTCTGTGTTTTGCACGTAGTTGCAGTTCTATCTTACTAATTGCGACGCAATCAAAACATCAGCGAAACTTTGCGGAACTTCATAACAAAGCGTAAACAAAGTTATACTATGCACGTATGTACTATTTGATCATCCTGAGCGGTTCTTGCTACATGTTTAGTTAAATAACTCTGAGGTGTGCAGGTATTTGCAGTTCTAACTTATCTAATATCAATGTATACTATCTTATCAATACGACGTAATCAAAACATCAGCGAAACATTGCGGAACTTCATAACAAAGCGTAAACAAAGTTATACTATGCACGTATGTACTATTTGATCATCCTGAGCGGTTCTTGCTTCTTATTTAGTTGAATAACTCTGAGCTTTGCAGGTATTTTCAGTTCTACCTTATATAATATCATAATATACTATCTTACCAATACGACGCAATCAAAACATCAGTGACACTTTGCGGAATTTCATAAGAAAGCGAGAACAAAGTTATACTATGCACGGATATACTATTTGATCTTCCTGAGCGGTTCTTGCTACATATTTTGTTATATAACTCTGAGGTGTGCAGGTATTTGCAGTTCTAACTTATCTAATATCAATGTATACTATCTTATCAATACGACGTAATCAAAACATCAGCGAAACATTGCGGAACTTCATAAGAAATCGAGAACAATGTTATACTATGCATGGATATACTATTTGATCTTCCTGAGCGGTTCTTGCTACATATTTTGTTATATAACTCTGAGGTGTGCAGGTATTTGCAGTTCTACCTTATATAATATCATAGTATACTATCTTACCAATACAACGCAATCAAAACATCAGCGAAACATTGCGGAACTTCATAACAAAGCGTAAACAAAGTTATACTATGCACGTATGTACTATTTGATCATCCTGAGCGGTTCTTGCTTCTTATTTAGTTAAATAACTCTGAGCTTTGCAGGTATTTTCAATTCTACCTTATATAATATCATAATATACTATCTTACCAATACGACGCAATCAAATCATCAGTGACACTTTGCGGAATTTCATAAGAAAGCGAGAACAAAGTTATACTATGCACGGGTGTACTATTTGATCATCCAGAGCGGTTCTTGCTACATATATAGTTAAATAACTCTGAGGTTTGCAGGTAGTTGCAGTTCTATCTTATATAATATCATAGTATACTATCTTACCAATACGACGCAATTGAACCATCAGCGAAACATTGCGGAACTTCATAACAAAGCATAAACAAAGTTATACTATGCACGGATATACTATTAGATCTTCCTGAGCGGTTCTTGCTACATATTTTGTTATATAACTCTGAGGTGTGCAGGTATTTGCAGTTCTAACTTATCTAATATCAATGTATACTATCTTATCAATACGACGCAATCAAAACATCAGCGAAACATTGCGGAACTTCATAACAAAGCGTAAACAAAGTTATACTATGCACGTATGTACTATTTGATCATCCTGAGCGGTTCTTGCTACATATATAGTTAAATAACTCTGAGGTTTGCAGGTAGTTGCAGTTCTATCTTATATAATATCATAGTATACTATCTTACCAATACGACGCAATTAATCCATCAGCGAAACATTGCGGAACTTCATAACAAAGCATAAACAAAGTTATACTATGCACGGATATACTATTAAATCTTCCTGAACGGTTCTTGCTACATATTTTGTTATATGACTCTGAGGTGTGAAGGTATTTGCAGTTCTAACTTATATAATATCAAAGTATACTATCTTACCAATACGACGCAATTAAACCATCAGCGAAACATTGCGGAACTTCCTAACAAAGCATAAACAAAGTTATACTATGCACGGATATACTATTAGATCTTCCTGAGCGGTCCTTGCTACATATATAGTTAAATAACTCTGAGGTTTGCAGGTAGTTGCAGTTCTATCTTATATAATATCATAGTATACTATCTTACCAATACGACGCAATTAATCCATCAGCGAAACATTGCGGAACTTCATAACAAAGCATAAACAAAGTTATACTATTCACGGATATACTATTAGATCTTCCTGAGCGGTTCTTGCTACATATTTTGTTATATAACTCTGAGGTGTGCAGGTATTTGCAGTTCTAACTTATCTAATATCAATGTATACTATCTTACCAATACGACGCAATTAAAACATCAGCGACACTTTGCGGAATTTCATAAGAAATCGAGAACAAAGTTATACTATGCATGGATATACTATTTGATCTTCCTGAGCGGTTCTTGCTACATATTTTGTTATATAACTCTGAGGTGTGCAGGTATTTGCAGTTCTACCTTATATAATATCATAGTATACTATCTTACCAATACATCGCAATCAAAACATCAGCGAAACATTGCGGAACTTCATAACAAAGCGTAAACAAAGTTATACTATGCACGTATGTACTATTTGATCATCCTGAGCGGTTCTTGCTTCTTATTTAGTTAAATAACTCTGAGCTTTGCAGGTATTTTCAGTTCTACCTTATATAATATCATAATATACTATCTTACCAATACGACGCAATCAAATCATCAGTGACACTTTGCGGAATTTCATAAGAAAGCGAGAACAAAGTTATACTATGCACGGGTGTACTATTTGATCATCCAGAGCGGTTCTTGCTACATATATAGTTAAATAACTCTGAGGTTTGCAGGTAGTTGCAGTTCTATCTTATATAATATCATAGTATACTATCTTACCAATACGACGCAATTAAACCATCAGCGAAACATTGCGGAACTTCATAACAAAGCATAAACAAAGTTATACTATGCACGGATATACTATTAGATCTTCCTGAGCGGTTCTTGCTACATATTTTGTTATATAACTCTGAGGTGTGCAGGTATTTGCAGTACTAACTTATCTAATATCAATGTATACTATCTTATCAATACGACGTAATCAAAACATCAGCGAAACATTGCGGAACTTCATAACAAAGCGTAAACAAAGTTATACTATGCACGTATGTACTATTTGATCATCCTGAGCGGTTCTTGCTACATATATAGTTAAATAACTCTGAGGTTTGCAGGTAGTTGCAGTTCTATCTTATATAATATCATAGTATACTATCTTACCAATACGACGCAATTAATCCATCAGCGAAACATTGCGGAACTTCATAACAAAGCATAAACAAAGTTATACTATGCACGGATATACTATTAGATCTTCCTGAGCGGTTCTTGCTACATATTTTGTTATATAACTCTGAGGTGTGCAGGTATTTGCAGTTCTAACTTATCTAATATCAATGTATACTATCTTATCAATACGACGTAATCAAAACATCAGCGAAACATTGCGGAACTTCATAACAAAGCGTAAACAAAGTTATACTATGCACGTATGTACTATTTGATCATCCTGAGCGGTTCTTGCTACATATATAGTTAAATAACTCTGAGGTTTGCAGGTAGTTGCAGTTCTATCTTATATAATATCATAGTATACTATCTTACCAATACGACGCAATTAATCCATCAGCGAAACATTGCGGAACTTCATAACAAAGCATAAACAAAGTTATACTATGCACGGATATACTATTAGATCTTCCTGAGCGGTTCTTGCTACATATTTTGTTATATAACTCTGAGGTGTGCAGGTATTTGCAGTTCTAACTTATCTAATATCAATGTATACTATCTTATCAATACGACGTAATTAAAACATCAGCGAGACATTGCGGAACTTCATAACAAATCGTAAACAAAGTTATACTATGCACGTATGTACTATTTGATCATCCTGAGCGGTTCTTGCTTCTTATTTTGTTAAATAACTCTGAGCTTTGCAGGTATTTGCAGTTCTAACTTATCTAATATCAATGTATACTATCTTATCAATACGACGTAATCAAAACATAAGCGAAACATTGCGGAACTTCATAACAAAGCGTAAAAAAAGTTATACTATGCACGTATGTACTATTTGATCATCCTGAGCGGTTCTTGTTACATGTTTAGTTAAATAACTCTGAGCTTTGCAGGTATTTGCAGTTCTAACTTATATAATATCAATGCATACTATCTTATCAATACGACGTAATCAAAACACCAGCGAAACATTGCGGAACTTCATAACAAAGCGTAAACAAAGTTATACTATGCAGGTATGTACTATTTGATCGTCCTGAGCGGTTCTAAATACATATTTTGCCATATCACTCTCAGGTTTGTAGGTAGTTGCAGTTCTACCTTATATAATATCATAGTATAATATCTTACCAATACGAGGCAATTAAAACATCAGCGACACTTTGCGGAATTTCATAAGAAATCGAGAACAAAGTTATACTATGCATGGATATACTATTTGATCTTCCTGAGCGGTTCTTGCTTCTTATTTAGTTGAATAACTCTGAGCTTTGCAGGTATTTGCAGTTCTACCTTATATAATATCATAGTATAGTATCTTACCAATACAACGCAATCAAAACATCAGCGAAACATTGCGGAACTTCATAACAAAGGGTAAACAAAGTTATACTATGCACGTATGTACTATTTGATCATCCTGAGCGGTTCTTGCCACATATTTTGTTAAATAACTCTGAGCTTTGCAGGTATTTGCAGTTCTAACTTATATAATATCAAAGTATACTATCTTATCAATACGACGCAATCAAAACCTCAAGCGAAACATTGTGGAATTTCATAACAAAGCGTGAACAAAGTTATACTATGCACGGATGTACTATTTGATCGTCCTGAGCGGTTCTAAATACATATTTTGCCATATCACTCTCAGGTTTGTAGGTAGTTGCAGTTCTACCTTATATAATATCATAGTATAATATCTTACCAATACGACGCAATTAAAACATCACCGACACTTTGCGGAATTTCATAAGAAATCGAGAACAAAGTTATACTATGCATGGATATACTATTTGATCTTCCTGAGCGGTTCTTGCTACATATTTTGTTATATAACTCTGAGGTGTGCAGGTATTTGCAGTTCTACCTTATATAATATCATAGTATACCATCTTACCAATACAACGCAATCAAAACATCAGCGAAACATTGCGGAACTTCATAACAAAGCGTAAACAAAGTTATACTATGCACGTATGTACTATTTGATCATCCTGAGCGGTTCTTGCTTCTTATTTAGTTAAATAACTCTGAGCTTTGCAGGTATTTTCAGTTCTACCTTATATAATATCATAATATACTATCTTACCAATACGACGCAATCAAATCATCAGTGACACTTTGCGGAATTTCATAAGAAAGCGAGAACAAAGTTATACTATGCACGGGTGTACTATTTGATCATCCAGAGCGGTTCTTGCTACATATATAGTTAAATAACTCTGAGGTTTGCAGGTAGTTGCAGTTCTATCTTATATAATATCATAGTATACTATCTTACCAATACGACGCAATTAAACCATCAGCGAAACATTGCGGAATTTCATAACAAAGCATAAACAAAGTTATACTATGCACGGATATACTATTAGATCTTCCTGAGCGGTTCTTGCTACATATTTTGTTATATAACTCTGAGGTGTGCAGGTATTTGCAGTTCTAACTTATCTAATATCAATGTATACTATCTTATCAATACGACGTAATCAAAACATCAGCGAAACATTGCGGAACTTCATAACAAAGCGTAAACAAAGTTATACTATGCACGTATGTACTATTTGATCGTCCTGAGCGGTTCTAAATACATATTTTGCCATATCACTCTCAGGTTTGTAGGTAGTTGCAGTTCTAACTTATCTAATATCAATGTATACTATCTTACCAATACGACGCAATTAAAACATCAGCGACACTTTGCGGAATTTCATAAGAAATCGAGAACAATGTTATACTATGCATGGATATACTATTTGATCTTCCTGAGCGGTTCTTGCTACATATTTTGTTATATAACTCTGAGGTGTGCAGGTATTTGCAGTTCTACCTTATATAATATCATAGTATACTATCTTACCAATACAACGCAATCAAAACATCAGCGAAACATTGCGGAACTTCATAACAAAGCGTAAACAAAGTTATACTATGCACGTATGTACTATTTGATCATCCTGAGCGGTTCTTGCTTCTTATTTAGTTAAATAACTCTGAGCTTTGCAGGTATTTTCAGTTCTACCTTATATAATATCATAATATACTATCTTACCAATACGACGCAATCAAATCATCAGTGACACTTTGCGGAATTTCATAAGAAAGCGAGAACAAAGTTATACTATGCACGGGTGTACTATTTGATCATCCAGAGCGGTTCTTGCCACATATATAGTTAAATAACTCTGAGGTTTGCAGGTAGTTGCAGTTCTATCTTATATAATATCATAGTATACTATCTTACCAATACGACGCAATTGAACCATCAGCGAAACATTGCGGAACTTCATAACAAAGCATAAACAAAGTTATACTATGCACGGATATACTATTAGATCTTCCTGAGCGGTTCTTGCTACATATTTTGTTATATAACTCTGAGGTGTGCAGGTATTTGCAGTTCTAACTTATCTAATATCAATGTATACTATCTTATCAATACGACGCAATCAAAACATCAGCGAAACATTGCGGAACTTCATAACAAAGCGTAAACAAAGTTATACTATGCACGTATGTACTATTTGATCATCCTGAGCGGTTCTTGCTACATATATAGTTAAATAACTCTGAGGTTTGCAGGTAGTTGCAGTTCTATCTTATATAATATCATAGTATACTATCTTACCAATACGACGCAATTAATCCATCAGCGAAACATTGCGGAACTTCATAACAAAGCGTAAACAAAGTTATACTATGCACGGATATACTATTAGATCTTCCTGAGCGGTTCTTGCTACATATTTTGTTATATAACTCTGAGGTGTGCAGGTATTTGCAGTTCTAACTTATCTAATATCAGAGTATACTATCTTACCAATACGACGCAATTAAACCATCAGCGAAACATTGCGGAACTTCCTAACAAAGCATAAACAAAGTTATACTATGCACGGATATACTATTAGATCTTCCTGAGCGGTTCTTGCTACATATATAGTTAAATAACTCTGAGGTTTGCAGGTAGTTGCAGTTCTATCTTATATAATATCATAGTATACTATCTTACCAATACGACGCAATTAATCCATCAGCGAAACATTGCGGAACTTCATAACAAAGCATAAACAAAGTTATACTATTCACGGATATACTATTAGATCTTCCTGAGCGGTTCTTGCTACATATTTTGTTATATAACTCTGAGGTGTGCAGGTATTTGCAGTTCTAACTTATCTAATATCAATGTATACTATCTTATCAATACGACGTAATCAAAACATCAGCGAAACATTGCGGAACTTCATAACAAAGCGTAAACAAAGTTATACTATGCACGTATGTACTATTTGATCATCCTGAGCGGTTCTTGCTACATATATAGTTAAATAACTCTGAGGTTTGCAGGTAGTTGCAGTTCTATCTTATATAATATCATAGTATACTATCTTACCAATACGACGCAATTAATCCATCAGCGAAACATTGCGGAACTTCATAACAAAGCATAAACAAAGTTATACTATGCACGGATATACTATTAGATCTTCCTGAGCGGTTCTTGCTACATATTTTGTTATATAACTCTGAGGTGTGCAGGTATTTGCAGTTCTAACTTATCTAATATCAATGTATACTATCTTATCAATACGACGTAATTAAAACATCAGCGAGACATTGCGGAACTTCATAACAAATCGTAAACAAAGTTATACTATGCACGTATGTACTATTTGATCATCCTGAGCGGTTCTTGCTTCTTATTTTGTTAAATAACTCTGAGCTTTGCAGGTATTTGCAGTTCTAACTTATCTAATATCAATGTATACTATCTTATCAATACGACGTAATCAAAACATAAGCGAAACATTGCGGAACTTCATAACAAAGCGTAAAAAAAAGTTATACTATGCACGTATGTACTATTTGATCATCCTGAGCGGTTCTTCCTACATGTTTAGTTAAATAACTCTGAGCTTTGCAGGTATTTGCAGTTCTAACTTATATAATATCAATGCATACTATCTTATCAATACGACGTAATCAAAACACCAGCGAGACATTGCGGAACTTCATAACAAAGCGTAAACAAAGTTATACTATGCAGGTATGTACTATTTGATCGTCCTGAGCGGTTCTAAATACATATTTTGCCATATCACTCTCAGGTTTGTAGGTAGTTGCAGTTCTACCTTATATAATATCATAGTATAATATCTTACCAATACGAGGCAATTAAAACATCAGCGACACTTTGCGGAATTTCATAAGAAATCGAGAACAAAGTTATACTATGCATGGATATACTATTTGATCTTCCTGAGCGGTTCTTGCTTCTTATTTAGTTGAATAACTCTGAGCTTTGCAGGTATTTGCAGTTCTACCTTATATAATATCATAGTATAGTATCTTACCAATACAACGCAATCAAAACATCAGCGAAACATTGCGGAACTTCATAACAAAGCGTAAACAAAGTTATACTATGCACGTATGTACTATTTGATCATCCTGAGCGGTTCTTGCCACATATTTTGTTAAATAACTCTGAGCTTTGCAGGTATTTGCAGTTCTAACTTATATAATATCAAAGTATACTATCTTATCAATACGACGCAATCAAAACCTCAAGCGAAACATTGTGGAATTTCATAACAAAGCGTGAACAAAGTTATACTATGCACGGATGTACTATTTGATCGTCCTGAGCGGTTCTAAATACATATTTTGCCATATCACTCTCAGGTTTGTAGGTAGTTGCAGTTCTACCTTATATAATATCACAGTATAATATCTTACCAATACGACGCAATTAAAACATCACCGACACTTTGCGGAATTTCATAAGAAATCGAGAACAAAGTTATACTATGCACGGATATACTATTTGATCTTCCTGAGCGGTTCTTGCTACATATTTTGTTATATAACTCTGAGGTGTGCAGGTATTTGCAGTTCTTACTTATCTAATATCAATGCATACTATCTTATCAATACGACGTAATCAAAACATCAGCGAAACAATGCGGAACTTCATAACAAAGCGTAAACAAAGTTATACTATGCAGGATGTACTATTTGATCATCCAGAGCGGTTCTTGCTATATATTTTGTTAAATAACTCTGAGGTTTGCATGTAGTTGCAGTTCTATCTTATATGATATCAAAGTATACTATCCCACCAATACGACGCCATCAAAACCTCAGCGAAACTTTGCGGAACTTCATAACAAAGCGTAAACAAAGTTATACTATGCACGGATGTACTATTTGATCGTCTAGAGTTGTTCTTGCTACATATTTAGTTAAATAACTCTGAGTTTTGCACGTAGTTGCAGTTCTATCTTACTAATTGCGACGCAATCAAAACCTCAGCGAAACTTTGCGGAACTTCATAACAAAGCGTAAACAAAGTTATACTATTCACGGATGTACTATTTGATCATCCTGAGCGGTTCTTGCTACATATTTAGTTAAATAACTCTGAGGTTTGCATGTAGTTGCAGTTCTATCTTATATAATATCAAAGTATACTATCCCACCAATACGACGCCATCAAAACCTCAGCGAAACTTTGCGGAACTTCATAACAAAGCGTAAACAAAGTTATACTATGCAGGGGTGTACTATTTGATCATCCAGAGCGGTTCTTGCTACATATATAGTTAAATAACTCTGAGGTTTGCAGGTAGTTGCAGTTCTATCTTATATAATATCATAGTATACTATCTTACCAATACGACGCAATTAAACCATCAGCGAAACATTGCGGAACTTCGTAACAAAGCGTAAACAAAGTTATACTATGCACGTATGTACTACTTGATCGTCCTGAGCGGTTCTAAATACATATTTTGCCATATCACTCTCAGGTTTGTAGGTAGTTGCAGTTCTACCTTATATAATATCATAGTATAATATCTTACCAATACGACGCAATTAAAACATCAGCGACACTTTGCGGAATTTCATAAGAAATCGAGAACAAAGTTATACTATGCATGGATATACTATTTGATCTTCCTGAGCGGTTGTTGCTACATATTTTGTTATATAACTCTGAGGTGTGCAGGTATTTGCAGTTCTACCTTATATAATATCATAGTATACTATCTTACCAATACAACGCAATCAAAACATCAGTGACACTTTGCAGAACTTCATAACAAAGGGTAAACAAAGTTATACTATGCACGTATGTACTATTTGATCATCCTGAGCGGTTCTTGCCACATATTTTGTTAAATAACTCTGAGCTTTGCAGGTATTTGCAGTTCTAACTTATATAATATCAAAGTATACTATCTTATCAATACGACGCAATCAAAACCTCAAGCGAAACATTGTGGAATTTCATAACAAAGCGTGAACAAAGTTATACTATGCACGGATGTACTATTTGATCGTCCTGAGCGGTTCTAAATACATATTTTGCCATATCACTCTCAGGTTTGTAGGTAGTTGCAGTTCTACCTTATATAATATCATAGTATAATATCTTACCAATACGACGCAATTAAAACATCACCGACACTTTGCGGAATTTCATAAGAAATCGAGAACAAAGTTATACTATGCACGGATATACTATTTGATCTTCCTGAGCGGTTCTTGCTACATATTTTGTTATATAACTCTGAGCTGTGCAGGTATTTGCAGTTCTAACTTATCTAATATCAATGCATACTATCTTATCAATACGACGTAATCAAAACATCAGCGAAACATTGCGGAACTTCATAACAAAGCGTAAACAAAGTTATACTATGCAGGTATGTACTATTTGATCATCCTGAGCGGTTCTTGCTACATATTTAGTTAAATAACTCTGAGGTTTGCATGTAGTTGCAGTTCTATCTTATATGATATCAAAGTATACTATCCCACCAATACGACGCCATCAAAACCTCAGCGAAACTTTGCGGAACTTCATAACAAAGCGTAAACAAAGTTATACTATGCACGGATGTACTATTTGATCATCCAGAGCTGTTCTTGCTACATATTTAGTTAAATAACTCTGAGTTTTGCACGTAGTTGCAGTTCTATCTTACTAATTGCGACGCAATCAAAACATCAGCGAATCTTTGCGGAACTTCATAACAAAGCGTAAACAAAGTTATACTATGCAGGGATGTACTATTTGATCATCCTGAGCGGTTCTTGCTACATATTTAGTTAAATAACTCTGAGGTGTGCAGGTATTTGCAGTTCTAACTTATCTAATATCAATGTATACTATCTTATCAATACGACGCAATCAAAACATCAGCGAAACATTGCGGAACTTCATAACAAAGCGTAAACAAAGTTATACTATGCACGTATGTACTATTTGATCATCCTGAGCGGTTCTTGCTTCTTATTTAGTTGAATAACTCTGAGATTTGCAGGTATTTTCAGTTCTACCTTATATAATATCATAATATAGTATCTTACCAATACGACGCAATCAAAACATCAGCGAAACATTGCGGAACTTCATAACAAAGCGTAAACAAAGTTATACTATGCACGTATGTACTATTTGATCATCCTGAGCGGTTCTTGCTACATATTTTGTTATATAACTCTGAGGTGTGCAGGTATTTGCAGTTCTAACTTATATAATACCAGTGCATACTATCGTATCAATACGACGTAATCAAAACATCAGCGAAACATTGCGGAACTTCATAACAAAGCGTAAACAAAGTTATACTATGCACGTATGTACTATTTGATCGTCCTGAGCGGTTCTAAATACATATTTTGCCATATCACTCTCAGGTTTGTAGGTAGTAGCAGTTCTACCTTATATAATATCATAGTATAATATCTTACCAATACGACGCAATTAAAACATCAGCGACACTTTGCGGAATTTCATAAGAAATCGAGAACAAATTTATACTATGCACGGATATACTATTTGATCTTCCTGAGCGGTTCTTGCTACATATTTTGTTATATAACTCTGAGGTGTGCAGGTATTTGCAGTTCTAACTTATCTAATATCAATGCATACTATCTTATCAATACGACGTAATCAAAACATCAGCGAAACATTGCGGAACTTCATAACAAAGCGTAAACAAAGTTATACTATGCACGTATGTACTATTTGATCATCCTGAGCGGTTCTTGCTACATATTTAGTTAAATAACTCTGAGGTTTGCATGTAGTTGCAGTTCTATCTTATATAATATCAAAGTATACTATCGCACCAATACGACGCCATCAAAACCTCAGCGAAACTTTGCAGAACTTCATAACAAAAGCGTAAACAAAGTTATACTATGCACGGATGTACTATTTGATCATCCTGAGCGGTTCTTGCTACATATATAGTTAAATAACTCTGAGGTTTGCAGGTAGTTGCAGTTCTATCTTATATAATATCATAGTATACTATCTTACCAATACGACGCAATTAATCCATCAGCGAAACATTGCGGAACTTCATAACAAAGCATAAACAAAGTTATACTATGCACGGATATACTATTAGATCTTCCTGAGCGGTTCTTGCTACATATTTTGTTATATAACTCTGAGGTGTGCAGGTATTTGCAGTTCTAACTTATCTAATATCAGAGTATACTATCTTACCAATACGACGCAATTAAACCATCAGCGAAACATTGCGGAACTTCCTAACAAAGCATAAACAAAGTTATACTATGCACGGATATACTATTAGATCTTCCTGAGCGGTCCTTGCTACATATATAGTTAAATAACTCTGAGGTTTGCAGGTAGTTGCAGTTCTATCTTATATAATATCATAGTATACTATCTTACCAATACGACGCAATTAATCCATCAGCGAAACATTGCGGAACTTCATAACAAAGCATAAACAAAGTTATACTATTCACGGATATACTATTAGATCTTCCTGAGCGGTTCTTGCTACATATTTTGTTATATAACTCTGAGGTGTGCAGGTATTTGCAGTTCTAACTTATCTAATATCAATGTATACTATCTTATCAATACGACGTAATCAAAACATCAGCGAGACATTGCGGAACTTCATAACAAATCGTAAACAAAGTTATACTATGCACGTATGTACTATTTGATCATCCTGAGCGGTTCTTGCTTCTTATTTTGTTAAATAACTCTGAGCTTTGCAGGTATTTGCAGTTCTAACTTATCTAATATCAATGTATACTATCTTATCAATACGACGTAATCAAAACATAAGCGAAACATTGCGGAACTTCATAACAAAGCGTAAAAAAAGTTATACTATGCACGTATGTACTATTTGATCATCCTGAGCGGTTCTTGTTACATGTTTAGTTAAATAACTCTGAGCTTTGCAGGTATTTGCAGTTCTAACTTATATAATATCAATGCATACTATCTTATCAATACGACGTAATCAAAACACCAGCGAGACATTGCGGAACTTCATAACAAAGCGTAAACAAAGTTATACTATGCAGGTATGTACTATTTGATCGTCCTGAGCGGTTCTAAATACATATTTTGCCATATCACTCTCAGGTTTGTAGGTAGTTGCAGTTCTACCTTATATAATATCATAGTATAATATCTTACCAATACGAGGCAATTAAAACATCAGCGACACTTTGCGGAATTTCATAAGAAATCGAGAACAAAGTTATACTATGCATGGATATACTATTTGATCTTCCTGAGCGGTTCTTGCTTCTTATTTAGTTGAATAACTCTGAGCTTTGCAGGTATTTGCAGTTCTACCTTATATAATATCATAGTATAGTATCTTACCAATACAACGCAATCAAAACATCAGCGAAACATTGCGGAACTTCATAACAAAGGGTAAACAAAGTTATACTATGCACGTATGTACTATTTGATCATCCTGAGCGGTTCTTGCCACATATTTTGTTAAATAACTCTGAGCTTTGCAGGTATTTGCAGTTCTAACTTATATAATATCAAAGTATACTATCTTATCAATACGACGCAATCAAAACCTCAAGCGAAACATTGTGGAATTTCATAACAAAGCGTGAACAAAGTTATACTATGCACGGATGTACTATTTGATCGTCCTGAGCGGTTCTAAATACATATTTTGCCATATCACTCTCAGGTTTGTAGGTAGTTGCAGTTCTACCTTATATAATATCACAGTATAATATCTTACCAATACGACGCAATTAAAACATCACCGACACTTTGCGGAATTTCATAAGAAATCGAGAACAAAGTTATACTATGCACGGATATACTATTTGATCTTCCTGAGCGGTTCTTGCTACATATTTTGTTATATAACTCTGAGGTGTGCAGGTATTTGCAGTTCTTACTTATCTAATATCAATGCATACTATCTTATCAATACGACGTAATCAAAACATCAGCGAAACATTGCGGAACTTCATAACAAAGCGTAAACAAAGTTATACTATGCAGGTATGTACTATTTGATCATCCTGAGCGGTTCTTGCTACATATTTAGTTAAATAACTCTGAGGTTTGCATGTAGTTGCAGTTCTATCTTATATGATATCAAAGTATACTATCCCACCAATACGACGCCATCAAAACCTCAGCGAAACTTTGCGGAACTTCATAACAAAGCGTAAACAAAGTTATACTATGCACGGATGTACTATTTGATCGTCTAGAGTTGTTCTTGCTACATATTTAGTTAAATAACTCTGAGTTTTGCACGTAGTTGCAGTTCTATCTTACTAATTGCGACGCAATCAAAACATCAGCGAAACTTTGCGGAACTTCATAACAAAGCGTAAACAAAGTTATACTATGCAGGTATGTACTATTTGATCATCCTGAGCGGTTCTTGCTACATATTTAGTTAAATAACTCTGAGGTTTGCATGTAGTTGCAGTTCTATCTTATATGATATCAAAGTATACTATCCCACCAATACGACGCCATCAAAACCTCAGCGAAACTTTGCGGAACTTCATAACAAAGCGTAAACAAAGTTATACTATGCAGGGGTGTACTATTTGATCATCCAGAGCGGTTCTTGCTACATATATAGTTAAATAACTCTGAGGTTTGCAGGTAGTTGCAGTTCTATCTTATATAATATCATAGTATACTATCTTACCAATACGACGCAATTAAACCATCAGCGAAACATTGCGGAACTTCGTAACAAAGCGTAAACAAAGTTATACTATGCACGTATGTACTACTTGATCGTCCTGAGCGGTTCTAAATACATATTTTGCCATATCACTCTCAGGTTTGTAGGTAGTTGCAGTTCTACCTTATATAATATCATAGTATAATATCTTACCAATACGACGCAATTAAAACATCAGCGACACTTTGCGGAATTTCATAAGAAATCGAGAACAAAGTTATACTATGCATGGATATACTATTTGATCTTCCTGAGCGGTTGTTGCTACATATTTTGTTATATAACTCTGAGGTGTGCAGGTATTTGCAGTTCTACCTTATATAATATCATAGTATACTATCTTACCAATACAACGCAATCAAAACATCAGTGACACTTTGCAGAACTTCATAACAAAGGGTAAACAAAGTTATACTATGCACGTATGTACTATTTGATCATCCTGAGCGGTTCTTGCCACATATTTTGTTAAATAACTCTGAGCTTTGCAGGTATTTGCAGTTCTAACTTATATAATATCAAAGTATACTATCTTATCAATACGACGCAATCAAAACCTCAAGCGAAACATTGTGGAATTTCATAACAAAGCGTGAACAAAGTTATACTATGCACGGATGTACTATTTGATCGTCCTGAGCGGTTCTAAATACATATTTTGCCATATCACTCTCAGGTTTGTAGGTAGTTGCAGTTCTACCTTATATAATATCATAGTATAATATCTTACCAATACGACGCAATTAAAACATCACCGACACTTTGCGGAATTTCATAAGAAATCGAGAACAAAGTTATACTATGCACGGATATACTATTTGATCTTCCTGAGCGGTTCTTGCTACATATTTTGTTATATAACTCTGAGCTGTGCAGGTATTTGCAGTTCTAACTTATCTAATATCAATGCATACTATCTTATCAATACGACGTAATCAAAACATCAGCGAAACATTGCGGAACTTCATAACAAAGCGTAAACAAAGTTATACTATGCAGGTATGTACTATTTGATCATCCTGAGCGGTTCTTGCTACATATTTAGTTAAATAACTCTGAGGTTTGCATGTAGTTGCAGTTCTATCTTATATGATATCAAAGTATACTATCCCACCAATACGACGCCATCAAAACCTCAGCGAAACTTTGCGGAACTTCATAACAAAGCGTAAACAAAGTTATACTATGCACGGATGTACTATTTGATCATCTAGAGTTGTTCTTGCTACATATTTAGTTAAATAACTCTGAGTTTTGCACGTAGTTGCAGTTCTATCTTACTAATTGCGACGCAATCAAAACATCAGCGAATCTTTGCGGAACTTCATAACAAAGCGTAAACAAAGTTATACTATGCAGGGATGTACTATTTGATCATCCTGAGCGGTTCTTGCTACATATTTAGTTAAATAACTCTGAGGTGTGCAGGTATTTGCAGTTCTAACTTATCTAATATCAATGTATACTATCTTATCAATACGACGTAATCAAAACATCAGCGAAACATTGCGGAACTTCATAACAAAGCGTAAACAAAGTTATACTATGCACGTATGTACTATTTGATCATCCTGAGCGGTTCTTGCTTCTTATTTAGTTGAATAACTCTGAGATTTGCAGGTATTTTCAGTTCTACCTTATATAATATCATAGTATAGTATCTTACCAATACGACGCAATCAAAACATCAGCGAAACATTGCGGAACTTCATAACAAAGCGTAAACAAAGTTATACTATGCACGTATGTACTATTTGATCATCCTGAGCGGTTCTTGCTACATATTTTGTTATATAACTCTGAGGTGTGCAGGTATTTGCAGTTCTAACTTATATAATACCAGTGCATACTATCGTATCAATACGACGTAATCAAAACATCAGCGAAACATTGCGGAACTTCATAACAAAGCGTAAACAAAGTTATACTATGCACGTATGTACTATTTGATCGTCCTGAGCGGTTCTAAATACATATTTTGCCATATCACTCTCAGGTTTGTAGGTAGTAGCAGTTCTACCTTATATAATATCATAGTATAATATCTTACCAATACGACGCAATTAAAACATCAGCGACACTTTGCGGAATTTCATAAGAAATCGAGAACAAATTTATACTATGCACGGATATACTATTTGATCTTCCTGAGCGGTTCTTGCTACATATTTTGTTATATAACTCTGAGGTGTGCAGGTATTTGCAGTTCTAACTTATCTAATATCAATGCATACTATCTTATCAATACGACGTAATCAAAACATCAGCGAAACATTGCGGAACTTCATAACAAAGCGTAAACAAAGTTATACTATGCACGTATGTACTATTTGATCATCCTGAGCGGTTCTTGCTACATATTTAGTTAAATAACTCTGAGGTTTGCATGTAGTTGCAGTTCTATCTTATATAATATCAAAGTATACTATCGCACCAATACGACGCCATCAAAACCTCAGCGAAACTTTGCAGAACTTCATAAAAAAGCGTAAACAAAGTTATACTATGCACGGATGTACTATTTGATCATCCTGAGCGGTTCTTGCTACATATTTAGTTAAATAACTCTGAGGTTTGCATGTAGTTGCAGTTCTATCTTATATGATATCAATGTATACTATCTTATCAATACGACGTAATCAAAACATCAGCGAAACATTGCGGAACTTCATAACAAAGCGTAAACAAAGTTATACTATGCACGTATGTACTATTTGATCATCCTGAGCGGTTCTTGCTTCTTATTTAGTTGAATAACTCTGAGATTTGCAGGTATTTTCAGTTCTACCTTATATAATATCATAATATAGTATCTTACCAATACGACGCAATCAAAACATCAGTGACACTTTGCGGAATTTCATAAGAAAGCGAGAATAAAGTTATACTATGCACGGATATACTATTTGATCTTCCTGAGCGGTTCTTGCTACATATTTTGTTATATAACTCTGAGGTGTGCAGGTATTTGCAGTTCTAACTTATCTAATATCAATGTATACTATCTTATCAATACGACGTAATCAAAACATCAGCGAAACATTGCGGAACTTCATAACAAAGCGTAAACAAAGTTATACTATGCACGTATGTACTATTTGATCATCCTGAGCGGTTCTTGCTACATATTTAGTTAAATAACTCTGAGCTTTGCAGGTATTTGCAGTTCTAACTTATATAATACCAGTGCATACTATCGTATCAATACGACGTAATCAAAACATCAGCGAAACATTGCGGAACTTCATAACAAAGCGTAAACAAAGTTATACTATGCACGTATGTACTATTTGATCGTCCTGAGCGGTTCTAAATACATATTTTGCCATATCACTCTCAGGTTTGTAGGTAGTAGCAGTTCTACCTTATATAATATCATAGTATAATATCTTACCAATACGACGCAATTAAAACATCAGCGACACTTTGCGGAATTTCATAAGAAATCGAGAACAAATTTATACTATGCACGGATATACTATTTGATCTTCCTGAGCGGTTCTTGCTACATATTTTGTTATATAACTCTGAGGTGTGCAGGTATTTGCAGTTCTAACTTATCTAATATCAATGCATACTATCTTATCAATACGACGTAATCAAAACATCAGCGAAACATTGCGGAACTTCATAACAAAGCGTAAACAAAGTTATACTATGCACGTATGTACTATTTGATCATCCTGAGCGGTTCTTGCTACATATTTAGTTAAATAACTCTGAGGTTTGCATGTAGTTGCAGTTCTATCTTATATAATATCAAAGTATACTATCGCACCAATACGACGCCATCAAAACCTCAGCGAAACTTTGCAGAACTTCATAACAAAGCGTAAACAAAGTTATACTATGCACGGATGTACTATTTGATCATCCTGAGCGGTTCTTGCTACATATTTAGTTAAATAACTCTGAGGTTTGCATGTAGTTGCAGTTCTATCTTATATGATATCAAAGTATACTATCCCACCAATACGACGCCATCAAAACCTCAGCGAAACTTTGCGGAACTTCATAACAAAGCGTAAACAAAGTTATACTATGCACGGATGTACTATTTGATCATCTAGAGTTGTTCTTGCTACATATTTAGTTAAATAACTCTGAGTTTTGCACGTAGTTGCAGTTCTATCTTACTAATTGCGACGCAATCAAAACATCAGCGAAACTTTGCGGAACTTCATAACAAAGCGTAAACAAAGTTATACTATGCAGGTATGTACTATTTGATCATCCTGAGCGGTTCTTGCTACATATTTAGTTAAATAACTCTCAGGTTTGCATGTAGTTGCAGTTCTATCTTATATGATATCAAAGTATACTATCCCACCAATACGACGCCATCAAAACCTCAGCGAAACCTTGCGGAACTTCATAACAAAGCGTAAACAAAGTTATACTATGCACGGATGTACTATTTGATCATCTAGAGTTGTTTTTGCTACATATTTAGTTAAATAACTCTGAGTTTTGCACGTAGTTGCAGTTCTATCTTACTAATTGCGACGCAATCAAAACATCAGTGACACTTTGCGGAATTTCATAAGAAAGCGAGAACAAAGTTATACTATGCATGGATATACTATTTGATCTTCCTGAGCGGTTGTTGCTACATATTTTGTTATATAACTCTGAGGTGTGCAGGTATTTGCAGTTCTACCTTATCTAATATCAATGCATACTATCTTATCAATACGACGTAATCAAAACACCAGCGAAACATTGCGGAACTTCATAACAAAGCGTAAACAAAGTTATACTATGCACGGATGTACTATTTGATCATCCTGAGCGGTTCTTGCTACATATTTAGTTAAATAACTCTGAGCTTTGCAGGTATTTGCAGTTCTAACTTATATAATACCAGTGCATACTATCGTATCAATACGACGTAATCAAAACCTCAGCGAAACTTTGCGGAACTTCATAACAAAGCGTAAACAAAGTTATACTATGCACGGATGTACTATTTGATCATCTAGAGTTGTTCTTGCTACATATTTAGTTAAATAACTCTGAGATTGCACGTAGTTGCTGTTCTATCTTACTAATTGCGACGCAATCAAAACATCAGCGAAATTTTGCGGAACTTCATAACAAAGCGTAAACAAAGTTATACTATGTAGGTATGTACTCTTTGATCATCCTGAGCGGTTCTTGCTACATATTTAGTTAAATAACTCTGAGGTGTGCAGGTATTTGCAGTTCTAACTTATCTAATATCAATGTATACTATCTTATCAATACGACGTAATCAAAACATCAGCGAAACATTGCGGAACTTCATAACAAAGCGTAAACAAAGTTATACTATGCACGTATGTACTATTTGATCATCCTGAGCGGTTCTTGCTTCTTATTTAGTCGAATAACTCTGAGCTTTGCAGGTATTTTCAGTTCTACCTTATATAATATCATAATATACTATCTTACCAATACGACGCAATCAAAACATCAGTGACACTTTGCGGAATTTCATAAGAAAGCGAGAACAAAGTTATACTATGCACGGGTGTACTATTTGATCATCCAGAGCGGTTCTTGCTACATATATAGTTAAATAACTCTGAGGTTTGCAGGTAGTTGCAGTTCTATCTTATATAATATCATAGTATACTATCCCACCAATACGACGCCATCAAAACCTCAGCGAAACTTTGCGGAACTTCATAACAAAGCGTAAACAAAGTTATACTATGCACGGATGTACTATTTGATCATCTAGAGTTGTTTTTGCTACATATTTAGTTAAATAACTCTGAGTTTTGCACGTAGTTGCAGTTCTATCTTACTAATTGCGACGCAATCAAAACATCAGTGACACTTTGCGGAATTTCATAAGAAAGCGAGAACAAAGTTATACTATGCATGGATATACTATTTGATCTTCCTGAGCGGTTGTTGCTACATATTTTGTTATATAACTCTGAGGTGTGCAGGTATTTGCAGTTCTACCTTATCTAATATCAATGCATACTATCTTATCAATACGACGCAATCAAAACATCAGCGAAACATTGCGGAACTTCATAACAAAGCGTAAACAAAGTTATACTATGCACGGATGTACTATTTGATCATCCTGAGCGGTTCTTGCTACATATTTAGTTAAATAACTCTGAGCTTTGCAGGTATTTGCAGTTCTAACTTATATAATACCAGTGCATACTATCGTATCAATACGACGTAATCAAAACCTCAGCGAAACTTTGCGGAACTTCATAACAAAGCGTAAACAAAGTTATACTATGCACGGATGTACTATTTGATCATCTAGAGTTGTTCTTGCTACATATTTAGTTAAATAACTCTGAGATTGCACGTAGTTGCTGTTCTATCTTACTAATTGCGACGCAATCAAAACATCAGCGAAATTTTGCGGAACTTCATAACAAAGCGTAAACAAAGTTATACTATGTAGGTATGTACTCTTTGATCATCCTGAGCGGTTCTTGCTACATATTTAGTTAAATAACTCTGAGGTGTGCAGGTATTTGCAGTTCTAACTTATCTAATATCAATGTATACTATCTTATCAATACGACGTAATCAAAACATCAGCGAAACATTGCGGAACTTCATAACAAAGCGTAAACAATGTTATACTATGCACGTATGTACTATTTGATCATCCTGAGCGGTTCTTGCTTCTTATTTAGTCGAATAACTCTGAGCTTTGCAGGTATTTTCAGTTCTACCTTATATAATATCATAATATACTATCTTACCAATACGACGCAATCAAAACATCAGTGACACTTTGCGGAATTTCATAAGAAAGCGAGAACAAAGTTATACTATGCACGGGTGTACTATTTGATCATCCAGAGCGGTTCTTGCTACATATATAGTTAAATAACTCTGAGGTTTGCAGGTAGTTGCAGTTCTATCTTATATAATATCATAGTATACTATCCCACCAATACGACGCCATCAAAACCTCAGCGAAACTTTGCGGAACTTCATAACAAAGCGTAAACAAAGTTATACTATGCACGGATGTACTTTTTGATCATCTAGAGTTGTTTTTGCTACATATTTAGTTAAATAACTCTGAGTTTTGCACGTAGTTGCAGTTCTATCTTACTAATTGCGACGCAATCAAAACATCAGTGACACTTTGCGGAATTTCATAAGAAAGCGAGAACAAAGTTATACTATGCATGGATATACTATTTGATCTTCCTGAGCGGTTGTTGCTACATATTTTGTTATATAACTCTGAGGTGTGCAGGTATTTGCAGTTCTACCTTATCTAATATCAATGCATACTATCTTATCAATACGACGTAATCAAAACATCAGCGAAACATTGCGGAACTTCATAACAAAGCGTAAACAAAGTTATACTATGCACGGATGTACTATTTGATCATCCTGAGCGGTTCTTGCTACATATTTAGTTAAATAACTCTGAGCTTTGCAGGTATTTGCAGTTCTAACTTATATAATACCAGTGCATACTATCGTATCAATACGACGTAATCAAAACCTCAGCGAAACTTTGCGGAACTTCATAACAAAGCGTAAACAAAGTTATACTATGCACGGATGTACTATTTGATCATCTAGAGTTGTTCTTGCTACATATTTAGTTAAATAACTCTGAGATTGCACGTAGTTGCTGTTCTATCTTACTAATTGCGACGCAATCAAAACATCAGCGAAATTTTGCGGAACTTCATAACAAAGCGTAAACAAAGTTATACTATGTAGGTATGTACTCTTTGATCATCCTGAGCGGTTCTTGCTACATATTTAGTTAAATAACTCTGAGGTGTGCAGGTATTTGCAGTTCTAACTTATCTAATATCAATGTATACTATCTTATCAATACGACGTAATCAAAACATCAGCGAAACATTGCAGAACTTCATAACAAAGCGTAAACAAAGTTATACTATGCACGTATGTACTATTTGATCATCCTGAGCGGTTCTTGCTTCTTATTTAGTCGAATAACTCTGAGCTTTGCAGGTATTTTCAGTTCTACCTTATATAATATCATAATGTACTATCTTACCAATACGACGCAATCAAAACATCAGTGACACTTTGCGGAATTTCATAAGAAAGCGAGAACAAAGTTATACTATGCACGGGTGTACTATTTGATCATCCAGAGCGGTTCTTGCTACATATATAGTTAAATAACTCTGAGGTTTGCAGGTAGTTGCAGTTCTATCTTATATAATATCATAGTATACTATCCCACCAATACGACGCCATCAAAACCTCAGCGAAACTTTGCGGAACTTCATAACAAAGCGTAAACAAAGTTATACTATGCACGGATGTACTATTTGATCATCTAGAGTTGTTTTTGCTACATATTTAGTTAAATAACTCTGAGTTTTGCACGTAGTTGCAGTTCTATCTTACTAATTGCGACGCAATCAAAACATCAGTGACACTTTGCGGAATTTCATAAGAAAGCGAGAACAAAGTTATACTATGCATGGATATACTATTTGATCTTCCTGAGCGGTTGTTGCTACATATTTTGTTATATAACTCTGAGGTGTGCAGGTATTTGCAGTTCTACCTTATCTAATATCAATGCATACTATCTTATCAATACGACGTAATCAAAACATCAGCGAAACATTGCGGAACTTCATAACAAAGCGTAAACAAAGTTATACTATGCACGGATGTACTATTTGATCATCCTGAGCGGTTCTTGCTACATATTTAGTTAAATAACTCTGAGCTTTGCAGGTATTTGCAGTTCTAACTTATATAATACCAGTGCATACTATCGTATCAATACGACGTAATCAAAACCTCAGCGAAACTTTGCGGAACTTCATAACAAAGCGTAAACAAAGTTATACTATGCACGGATGTACTATTTGATCATCTAGAGTTGTTCTTGCTACATATTTAGTTAAATAACTCTGAGATTGCACGTAGTTGCTGTTCTATCTTACTAATTGCGACGCAATCAAAACATCAGCGAAATTTTGCGGAACTTCATAACAAAGCGTAAACAAAGTTATACTATGTAGGTATGTACTCTTTGATCATCCTGAGCGGTTCTTGCTACATATTTAGTTAAATAACTCTGAGGTGTGCAGGTATTTGCAGTTCTAACTTATCTAATATCAATGTATACTATCTTATCAATACGACGTAATCAAAACATCAGCGAAACATTGCGGAACTTCATAACAAAGCGTAAACAAAGTTATACTATGCACGTATGTACTATTTGATCATCCTGAGCGGTTCTTGCTTCTTATTTAGTCGAATAACTCTGAGCTTTGCAGGTATTTTCAGTTCTACCTTATATAATATCATAATATACTATCTTACCAATACGACGCAATCAAAACATCAGTGACACTTTGCGGAATTTCATAAGAAAGCGAGAACAAAGTTATACTATGCACGGGTGTACTATTTGATCATCCAGAGCGGTTCTTGCTACATATATAGTTAAATAACTCTGAGGTTTGCAGGTAGTTGCAGTTCTATCTTATATAATATCATAGTATACTATCTTACCAATACGACGCAATTAAACCATCAGCGAAACATTGCGGAACTTCATAACAAAGCATAAACAAAGTTATACTATGCACGGATATAATATTAGATCTTCCTGAGCGGTTCTTGCTACATATTTTGTTATATAACTCTGAGGTGTGCAGGTATTTGCAGTTCTAACTTATCTAATATCAATGTATACTATCTTATCAATACGACGTAATCAAAACATCAGCGAAACATTGCGGAACTTCATAACAAAGCGTAAACAAAGTTATACTATGCACGTATGTACTATTTGATCATCCTGAGCGGTTCTTGCTACATATTTAGTTAAATAACTCTGAGCTTTGCAAGTATTTGCAGTTCTAACTTATATAATATCAGTGCATACTATCTTATCAATACGACGTAATCAAAACATCAGCGAAACATTGCGGAACTTCATAACAAAGCGTAAACAAAGTTATACTATGCACGTATGTACTATTTGATCATCCTGAGCGGTTCTTGCTACATATTTAGTTAAATAACTCTGAGCTTTGCAGGTATTTGCAGTTCTAACTTATATAATATCAATGCATACTATCTTATCAATACGACGTAATCAAAACATCAGCGAAACATTGCGGAACTTCATAACAAAGCGTAAACAAAGTTATACTATGCACGTATGTACTATTTGATCGCCCTGAGCGGTTCTAAATACATATTTTGCCATATCACTCTCAGGTTTGTAGGTAGTTGCAGTTCTACCTTATATAATATCATAGTATACTATCTTACCAATACAACGCAATCAAAACATCAGCGACACTTTGCGGAACTTCATAAGAAATCGAGAACAAAGTTATACTATGCACGTATGTACTATTTGATCATCCTGAGCGGTTCTTCCTACATATTTTGTTAAATAACTCTGAGCTTTGCAGGTATTTGCAGTTCTAACTTATATAATATCATAGTATACTATCTTACCAATACAACGCAATCAAAACATCAGCGAAACTTTGCGGAACTTCATAACAAAGAGTAAACAAAGTTATACTATGCACGTATGTACTATTTGATCATCCTGAGCGTTTCTTGCTTCTTATTTAGTTAAATAACTCTGAGCTTTGCAAGTATTTTCAGTTCTACCTTATATATTATCATAATATACTATCTTACCAATAAGACGCAATCAAAACATCAGCGAAACTTTGCGGAACTTCATAACAAAGCGTAAACAAAGTTATACTATGCAGGTATGTACTATTTGATCATCCTGAGCGGTTCTTGGTACATATTTAGTTAAATAACTCTGAGGTTTGCATGTAGTTGCAGTTCTATCTTATATGATATCAAAGTATACTATCCTACCAATACGACGCCATCAAAACCTCAGCGAAACTTTGCGGAACTTCATAACAAAGCGTAAACAAAGTTATACTATGCACGGATGTACTATTTGATCATCTAGAGTTGTTTTTGCTACATATTTAGTTAAATAACTCTGAGTTTTGCACGTAGTTTCAGTTCTATCTTACTAATTGCGACGCAATCAAAACATCAGTGACACTTTGCGGAATTTCATAAGAAAGCGAGAACAAAGTTATACTATGCAGGGGTGTACTATTTGATCATCCAGAGCGGTTCTTGCTACATATATAGTTAAATAACTCTGAGGTTTGCAGGTAGTTGCAGTTCTATCTTATATAATATCATAGTATACTATCTTACCAATACGAGGCAATTAAACCATCAGCGAAACATTGCGGAACTTCGTAACAAAGCGTAAACAAAGTTATACTATGCACGTATGTACTATTTGATCGTCCTGAGCGGTTCTAAATACATATTTTGCCATATCACTCTCAGGTTTGTAGGTAGTTGCAGTTCTACCTTATATAATATCATAGTATAATATCTTACCAATACGACGCAATTAAAACATCAGCGACACTTTGCGGAATTTCATAAGAAATCGAGAACAAAGTTATACTATGCATGGATATACTATTTGATCTTCCTGAGCGGTTGTTGCTACATATTTTGTTATATAACTCTGAGGTGTGCAGGTATTTGCAGTTCTACCTTATCTAATATCAATGCATACTATCTTATCAATACGACGTAATCAAAACATCAGCGAAACATTGCGGAACTTCATAACAAAGCGTAAACAAAGATATACTATGCACGGATGTACTATTTGATCATCCTGAGCGGTTCTTGCTACATATTTAGTTAAATAACTCTGAGCTTTGCAGGTATTTGCAGTTCTAACTTATATAATACCAGTGCATACTATCGTATCAATACGACGTAATCAAAACCTCAGCGAAACTTTGCGGAACTTCATAACAAAGCGTAAACAAAGTTATACTATGCACGGATGTACTATTTAATCATCTAGAGTTGTTCTTGCTACATATTTAGTTAAATAACTCTGAGTTTTGCACGTAGTTGCTGTTCTATCTTACTAATTGCGACGCAATCAAAACATCAGCGAAACTTTGCGGAACTTCATAACATAGCGTAAACAAAGTTATACTATGTAGGTATGTACTATTTGATCATCCTGAGCGGTTCTTGCTACATATTTAGTTAAATAACTCTGAGGTGTGCAGGTATTTGCAGTTCTAACTTATCTAATATCAATGTATACTATCTTATCAATACGACGTAATCAAAACATCAGCGAAACATTGCGGAACTTCATAACAAAGCGTAAACAAAGTTATACTATGCACGTATGTACTATTTGATCATCCTGAGCGGTTCTTGCTTCTTATTTAGTTGAATAACTCTGAGCTTTGCAGGTATTTTCAGTTCTACCTTATCTAATATCAATGTATACTATCTTATCAATACGACGTAATCAAAACATCAGCGAAACATTGCGGAACTTCATAACAAAGCGTAAACAAAGTTATACTATGCACGTATGTACTATTTGATCATCCTGAGCGGTTCTTGCTACATATTTAGTTAAATAACTCTGAGCTTTGCAGGTATTTGCAGTTCTAACTTATATAATATCAATGCATACTATCTTATCAATACGACGTAATCAAAACATCAGCGAAACATTGCGGAACTTCATAACAAAGCGTAAACAAAGTTATACTATGCACGTATGTACTATTTGATCGCCCTGAGCGGTTCTAAATACATATTTTGCCATATCACTCTCAGGTTTGTAGGTAGTTGCAGTTCTACCTTATATAATATCATAGTATACTATCTTACCAATACAACGCAATCAAAACGTCAGCGACACTTTGCGGAACTTCATAAGAAATCGAGAACAAAGTTATACTATGCACGTATGTACTATTTGATCATCCTGAGCGGTTCTTCCTACATATTTTGTTAAATAACTCTGAGCTTTGCAGGTATTTGCAGTTCTAACTTATATAATATCATAGTATACTATCTTACCAATACAACGCAATCAAAACATCAGCGAAACTTTGCGGAACTTCATAACAAAGAGTAAACAAAGTTATACTATGCACGTATGTACTATTTGATCATCCTGAGCGTTTCTTGCTTCTTATTTAGTTAAATAACTCTGAGCTTTGCAGGTATTTTCAGTTCTACCTTATATATTATCATAATATACTATCTTACCAATAAGACGGAATCAAATCATCAGTGACACTTTGCGGAATTTCATAAGAAAGCGAGAACAAAGTTATACTATGCACGGGTGTACTATTTGATCATCCAGAGCGGTTCTTGCTACATATATAGTTAAATAACTCTGAGGTGTGCAGGTATTTGCAGTTCTAACTTATCTAATATCAATGTATACTATCTTATCAATACGACGTAATCAAAACATCAGCGAAACATTGCGGAACTTCATAACAAAGCGTAAACAAAGTTATACTATGCACGTATGTACTATTTGATCATCCTGAGCGGTTCTTGCTACATATATAGTTAAATAACTCTGAGGTTTGCAGGTAGTTGCAGTTCTATCTTATATAATATCATAGTATACTATCTTACCAATACGACGCAATTAATCCATCAGCGAAACATTGCGGAACTTCATAACAAAGCATAAACAAAGTTATACTATGCACGGGTGTACTATTTGATCATCCAGAGGGGTTCTTGCTACATATATAGTTAAATAACTCTGAGGTTTGCAGGTAGTTGCAGTTTTATCTTATATAATATCATAGTATACTATCTTATCAATACGACGTAATCAAAACAACAGCGAAACATTGCGGAACTTCATAACAAAGCGTAAACAAAGTTATACTATGCACGTATGTACTATTTGATCATCCTGAGCGGTTCTTGCTACATATTTAGTTAAATAACTCTGAGCTTTGCAGGTATTTGCAGTTCTAACTTATATATTATCAGTGCATACTATCCTATCAATACGACGCAATCAAAACCTCAGCGAAACTCTGCGGAACTTCATAACACAGCGTAAACAAAGTTATACTATGCAAGTATGTACTATTTGATCATCCCGAGCGTTTCTTGCTACATATTTAGTTAAATAACTCTGAGCTTTGCAGGTATTTGCAGTTCTAACTTATATAATATCAATGCATACTATCTTATCAATACGACGTAATCAAAACATCAGCGAAACATTGCGGAACTTCGTAACAAAGCGTAAACAAAGTTATACTATGCACGTATGTACTATTTGATCGTCCTGAGCGGTTCTAAATACATATTTTGCCATATCACTCTCAGGTTTGTAGGTAGTTGCAGTTCTACCTTATATAATATCATAGTATAATATCTTACCAATACGACGCAATTAAAACATCAGCGACACTTTGCGGAATTTCATAAGAAAGCGAGAACAAAGTTATACTATGCAGGGGTGTACTATTTGATCATCCAGAGCGGTTCTTGCTACATATATAGTTAAATAACTCTGAGGTTTGCAGGTAGTTGCAGTTCTATCTTATATAATATCATAGTATACTATCTTACCAATACGAGGCAATTAAACCATCAGCGAAACATTGCGGAACTTCGTAACAAAGCGTAAACAAAGTTATACTATGCACGTATGTACTATTTGATCGTCCTGAGCGGTTCTAAATACATATTTTGCCATATCACTCTCAGGTTTGTAGGTAGTTGCAGTTCTACCTTATATAATATCATAGTATAATATCTTACCAATACGACGCAATTAAAACATCAGCGACACTTTGCGGAATTTCATAAGAAATCGAGAACAAAGTTATACTATGCATGGATATACTATTTGATCTTCCTGAGCGGTTGTTGCTACATATTTTGTTATATAACTCTGAGGTGTGCAGGTATTTGCAGTTCTACCTTATCTAATATCAATGCATACTATCTTATCAATACGACGTAATCAAAACATCAGCGAAACATTGCGGAACTTCATAACAAAGCGTAAACAAAGATATACTATGCACGGATGTACTATTTGATCATCCTGAGCGGTTCTTGCTACATATTTAGTTAAATAACTCTGAGCTTTGCAGGTATTTGCAGTTCTAACTTATATAATACCAGTGCATACTATCGTATCAATACGACGTAATCAAAACCTCCGCGAAACTTTGCGGAACTTCATAACAAAGCGTAAACAAAGTTATACTATGCACGGATGTACTATTTAATCATCTAGAGTTGTTCTTGCTACATATTTAGTTAAATAACTCTGAGTTTTGCACGTAGTTGCTGTTCTATCTTACTAATTGCGACGCAATCAAAACATCAGCGAAACTTTGCGGAACTTCATAACAAAGCGTAAACAAAGTTATACTATGTAGGTATGTACTATTTGATCATCCTGAGCGGTTCTTGCTTCTTATTTAGTTGAATAACTCTGAGCTTTGCAGGTATTTTCAGTTCTACCTTATCTAATATCAATGTATACTATCTTATCAATACGACGTAATCAAAACATCAGCGAAACATTGCGGAACTTCATAACAAAGCGTAAACAAAGTTATACTATGCACGTATGTACTATTTGATCATCCTGAGCGGTTCTTGCTACATATATAGTTAAATAACTCTGAGGTTTGCAGGTAGTTGCAGTTCTATCTTATATAATATCATAGTATACTATCTTACCAATACGACGCAATTAAACCATCAGCGAAACATTGCGGAACTTCATAACAAAGCATAAACAAAGTTATACTATGCACGGATATAATATTAGATCTTCCTGAGCGGTTCTTGCTACATATTTTGTTATATAACTCTGAGGTGTGCAGGTATTTGCAGTTCTAACTTATCTAATATCAATGTATACTATCTTATCAATACGACGTAATCAAAACATCAGCGAAACATTGCGGAACTTCATAACAAAGCGTAAACAAAGTTATACTATGCACGTATGTACTATTTGATCATCCTGAGCGGTTCTTGCTACATATATAGTTAAATAACTCTGAGGTTTGCAGGTAGTTGCAGTTCTATCTTATATAATATCATAGTATACTATCTTACCAATACGACGCAATTAAACCATCAGCGAAACATTGCGGAACTTCGTAACAAAGCGTAAACAAAGTTATACTATGCACGTATGTACTATTTGATCGTCCTGAGCGGTTCTAAATACATATTTTGCCATATCACTCTCAGGTTTGTAGGTAGTTGCAGTTCTACCTTATATAATATCATAGTATAATATCTTACCAATACGACGCAATTAAAACATCAGCGACACTTTGCGGAATTTCATAAGAAATCGAGAACAAAGTTATACTATGCATGGATATACTATTTGATCTTCCTGAGCGGTTGTTGCTACATATTTTGTTATATAACTCTGAGGTGTGCAGGTATTTGCAGTTCTACCTTATCTAATATCAATGCATACTATCTTATCAATACGACGTAATCAAAACATCAGCGAAACATTGCGGAACTTCATAACAAAGCGTAAACAAAGATATACTATGCACGGATGTACTATTTGATCATCCTGAGCGGTTCTTGCTACATATTTAGTTAAATAACTCTGAGCTTTGCAGGTATTTGCAGTTCTAACTTATATAATACCAGTGCATACTATCGTATCAATACGACGTAATCAAAACATCAGCGAAACTTTGCGGAACTTCATAACAAAGCGTAAACAAAGTTATACTATGCACGGATGTACTATTTAATCATCTAGAGTTGTTCTTGCTACATATTTAGTTAAATAACTCTGAGTTTTGCACGTAGTTGCTGTTCTATCTTACTAATTGCGACGCAATCAAAACATCAGCGAAACTTTGCGGAACTTCATAACAAAGCGTAAACAAAGTTATACTATGTAGGTATGTACTATTTGATCATCCTGAGCGGTTCTTGCTACATATTTAGTTAAATAACTCTGAGGTGTGCAGGTATTTGCAGTTCTAACTTATCTAATATCAATGCATACTATCTTATCAATACGACGTAATCAAAACATCAGCGAAACATTGCGGAACTTCATAACAAAGCGTAAACAAAGTTATACTATGCACGTATGTACTATTTGATCATCCTGAGCGGTTCTTGCTTCTTATTTAGTTGAATAACTCTGAGCTTTGCAGGTATTTTCAGTTCTACCTTATCTAATATCAATGTATACTATCTTATCAATACGACGTAATCAAAACATCAGCGAAACATTGCGGAACTTCGTAACAAAGCGTAAACAAAGTTATACTATGCACGTATGTACTATTTGATCATCCTGAGCGGTTCTTGCTACATATATAGTTAAATAACTCTGAGGTTTGCAGGTAGTTGCAGTTCTATCTTATATAATATCATAGTATACTATCTTACCAATACGACGCAATTAAACCATCAGCGAAACATTGCGGAACTTCATAACAAAGCATAAACAAAGTTATACTATGCACGGATATAATATTAGATCTTCCTGAGCGGTTCTTGCTACATATTTTGTTATATAACTCTGAGGTGTGCAGGTATTTGCAGTTCTAACTTATCTAATATCAATGTATACTATCTTATCAATACGACGTAATCAAAACATCAGCGAAACATTGCGGAACTTCATAACAAATCGTAAACAAAGTTATACTATGCACGGATGTACTATTTGATCGTCCTGAGCGGTTCTAAATACATATTTTGCCATATCACTCTCAGGTTTGTAGGTAGATGCAGTTCTACCTTACATAATATCATAGTATAATATCTTACCAATACGACGCAATTAAAACATCAGCGACACTTTGCGGAATTTCATAAGAAATCGAGAACAAAGTTATACTATGCACGGATATACTATTTGATCTTCCTGAGCGGTTCTTGCTACATATTTTGTTATATAACTCTGAGATGTGCAGGTATTTGCAGTTCTAACTTATCTAATATCAAAGCATACTATCTTATCAATACGACGTAATCAAAACATCAGCGAAACATTGCGGAACTTCATAACAAAGCGTAAACAAAGTTATACTATGCACGTATGTACTATTTGATCATCCTGAGCGGTTCTTGCTACATATTTAGTTAAATAACTCTGAGCTTTGCAGGTATTTTCAGTTCTACCTTATATAATATCATAATAATTCTAACTTATCTAATATCAATGCATACTATCTTACCAATACGACGAAATCAAAACATCAGTGACACTTTGCGCAATTTCATAAGAAAGCGAGAACAAAGTTATACTATGCACGGGTGTACTATTTGATCATCCAGAGCGGTTCTTGCTACATATATAGTTAAATAACTCTGAGGTTTGCAGGTAGTTGCAGTTCTATCTTATATAATATCATAGTATACTATCTTACCAATACGACGCAATTAAACCATCAGCGAAACATTGCGGAACTTCATAACAAAGCGTAAACAAAGTTATACTATGCACGTATGTACTATTTGATCATCCTGAGCGGTTCTTGCTACATATTTAGTTAAATAACTCTGAGCTTTGCAGGTATTTGCAGTTCTAACTTATATAATATCAGTGCATACTATCTTATCAATACGACGTAATCAAAACATCAGCGAAACATTGCGGAACTTCATAACAAAGCGTAAACAAAGTTATACTATGCACGTATGTACTATTTGATCATCCAGAGCGGTTCTTGCTACATATTTAGTTAAATAACTCTGAGCTTTGCAGGTATTTTCAGTTCTACCTTATATAATATCATAATATACTATCTTACCAATACGACGAAATCAAAACATCAGTGACACTTTGGGCAATTTCATAAGAAAGCGAGAACAAAGTTATACTATGCACGGGTGTACTATTTGATCATCCTGAGCGGTTCTTGCTACATATTTAGTTAAATAACTCTGAGCTTTGCAGGTATTTGCAGTTCTAACTTATCTAATATCAATGTATACTATCTTATCAATACGACGTAATCAAAACATCAGCGAAACATTGCGGAACTTCATAACAAAGCGTAAAGAAAGTTATACTATGCACGTATGTACTATTTGATCATCCTGAGCGGTTCTTGCTACATATTTAGTTAAATAACTCTGAGCTTTGCAGGTATTTGCAGTTCTAACTTATATAATATCAGTGCATACTATCTTATCAATACGACGTAATCAAAACATCAGCGAAACATTGCGGAACTTCATAACAAAGCGTAAACAAAGTTATACTATGCACGTATGTACTATTTGATCATCCTGAGCGGTTCTTGCTACATATTTAGTTAAATAACTCTGAGCTTTGCAGGTATTTGCAGTTCTAACTGTATAATATCAATGCATACTTTCTTATCAATACGACGTAATCAAAACATCAGCGAAACATTGCGGAACTTCATAACAAAGCGTAAACAAAGTTATACTATGCACGTATGTACTATTTGATCATCCTGAGCGGTTCTTGCTACATATTTAGTTAAATAACTCTGAGGTTTGCATGTAGTTGCAGTTCTATCTTATATAATATCAAAGTATACTATCCCACCAATACGACGCCATCAAAACCTCAGCGAAACATTGCGGAACTTCATAACAAAGCGTAAACAAAGTTATACTATGCACGGATGTACTATTTGATCATCTAGAGTTGTTCTTGCTACATATTTAGTTAAATAACTCTGAGTTTTGCACGTAGTTGCAGTTCTATCTTATATAATATCAATATATACTATCTTACTAATTGCGACGCAATCAAAACATCAGCGAAACTTTGCGGAACTTCATAACAAAGCGTAAACAAAGTTATACTATGCAGGTATGTACTATTTGATCATCCTGAGCGGTTCTTGATACATATTTAGTTAAATAACTCTGATGTGTGCAGGTATTTGCAGTTCTAACTTATCTAATATCAATGTATACTATCTTATCAATACGACGTAATCAAAACATCAGCGAAACATTGCGGAACTTCATAACAAAGCGAGAACAAAGTTATACTATGCACGGGTGTACTATTTGATCATCCAGAGCGGTTCTTGCTACATATTTAGTTAAATAACTCTGAGCTTTGCAGGTATTTTCAGTTCTACCTTATATAATATCATAATATACTATCTTACCAATACAACGCAATCAAAACATCAGTGACACTTTGCGGAATTTCATAAGAAAGCGAGAACAAAGTTATTCTATGCACGGGTGTACTATTTGATCATCCAGAGCGGTTCTTGCTACATATATAGTTAAATAACTCTGAGGTTTGCAGGTAGTTGCAGTTCTATCTTATATAATATCATAGTATACTATCTTACCAATACGACGCAATTAAACCATCAGCGAAACATTGCGGAATTTCATAAGAAAGCGAGAACAAAGTTATACTATGCACGGGTGTACTATTTGATCATCCAGAGCGGTTCTTGCTACATATATAGTTAAATAACTCTGAGGTTTGCAGGTAGTTGCAGTTTTATCTTATATAATATCATAGTATACTATCTTACCAATACGACGCAATTAAACCATCAGCGAAACATTGCGGAATTTCATAAGAAAGCGAGAACAAAGTTATACTATGCACGGGTGTACTATTTGATCATCCAGAGCGGTTCTTGCTACATATATAGTTAAATAACTCTGAGGTTTGCAGGTAGTTGCAGTTCTATCTTATATAATATCATAGTATACTATCTTACCAATACGACGCAATTAAACCATCAGCGAAACATTGCGGAACTTCATAACAAAGCATAAACAAAGTTATACTATGCACGGATATACTATTAGATCTTCCTGAGCGGTTCTTGCTACATATTTTGTTATATAACTCTGACGTGTGCAGGTATTTGCAGTTCTAACTTATCTAATATCAATGTATACTATCTTATCAATACGACGTAATCAAAACATCAGCGAAACATTGCGGAACTTCATAACAAAGCGTAAAGAAAGTTATACTATGCAAGTATGTACTATTTGATCATCCTGAGCGGTTCTTGCTACATATTTAGTTAAATAACTCTGAGCTTTGCAGGTATTTGCAGTTCTAACTTATATAATATCAGTGCATACTATCTTATCAATACGACGTAATCAAAACATCAGCGAAACGTTGCGGAACTTCATAACAAAGCGTAAACAAAGTTATACTATGCACGTATGTACTATTTGATTATCCTGAGCGGTTCTTGCTACATATTTAGTTAAATAACTCTGAGCTTTGCAGGTATTTGCAGTTCTAACTTATATAATATCAATGCATACTATCTTATCAATACGACGTAATCAAAACATCAGCGAAACATTGCATAACTTCATAACAAAGCGTAAACAAAGTTATACTATGCACGTATGTACTATTTGATCATCCTGAGCGGTTCTTGCTACATATTTATTTAAATAACACTGAGGTTTGCATGTAGTTGCAGTTCTATCTTATATAATATCAATATATACTATCTTACTAATTGCGACGCAATCAAAACATCAGCGAAACTTTGCGGAACTTCATAACAAAGCGTAAACAAAGTTATACTATACAGGTATGTACTACTTGATCATCCTGAGCGGTTCTTGCTACATATTTAGTTAAATAACTCTGAGCTTTGCAGGTATTTGCAGTTCTAACTTATATAATATCAATGCATACTATCTTATCAATACGACGTAATCAAAACATCAGCGAAACATTGCATAACTTCATAACAAAGCGTAAACAAAGTTATACTATGCACGTATGTACTATTTGATCATCCTGAGCGGTTCTTGCTACATATTTAGTTAAATAACACTGAGGTTTGCATGTAGTTGCAGTTCTATCTTATATAATATCAATATATACTATCTTACTAATTGCGACGCAATCAAAACATCAGCGAAACTTTGCGGAACTTCATAACAAAGCGTAAACAAAGTTATACTATGCACGGATGTACTATTTGATCATCTAGAGTTGTTCTTGCTACATATTTAGTTAAATAACTCTGAGTTTTGCACGTAGTTGCAGTTCTATCTTATATAATATCAATATATACTATCTTACTAATTGCGACGCAATCAAAACATCAGCGAAACTTTGCGGAACTTCATAACAAAGCGTAAACAAAGTTATACTATACAGGTATGTACTACTTGATCATCCTGAGCGGTTCTTGATACATATTTAGTTAAATAACTCTGAGGTGTGCAGGTATTTGCAGTTCTAACTTATCTAATATCAATGTATACTATCTTATCAATACGACGTAATCAAAACATCAGCGAAACATTGCGGAACTTCATAAGAAAGCGAGAACAAAGTTATACTATGCACGGGTGTACTATTTGATCATCCAGAGCGGTTCTTGCTACATATATAGTTAAATAACTCTGAGGTTTGCAGGTAGTTGCAGTTCTATCTTATATAATATCATAGTATACTATCTTACCAATACGACGCAATTAAACCATCAGCGAAACATTGCGGAACTTCATAACAAAGCGTAAACAAAGTTATACTATGCACGTATGTACTATTTGATCATCCTGAGCGGTTCTTGCTACATATTTAGTTAAATAACTCTGAGCTTTGCAGGTATTTGCAGTTCTAACTTATATAATATCAATGCATACTATCTTATCAATACGACGTAATCAAAACATCAGCGAAACATTGTGGAATTTCATAACAAAGCGTGAACAAAGTTATACTATGCACGGATATACTATTTGATCTTCCTGAGCGGTTCTTGCTACATATTTTGTTATATAACTCTGAGGTGTGCAGGTATTTGCAGTTCTAACTTATCTAATATCAATGCATACTATCTTATCAATACGACGTAATCAAAACATCAGCGAAACATTGCGGAACTTCATAACAAAACGTAAACAAAGTTATACTATGCACGGATGTACTATTTGATCATCTAGAGCGGTTCTTGCTACATATTTAGTTAAATAACTCTGAGTTTTGCACGTAGTTGCAGTTCTATCTTATATAATATCAATGTATACTATCTTACTAATTGCGACGCAATCAAAACATCAGCGAAACTTTGCGGAACTTCATAACAAAGCGTAAACAAAGTTATACTATGCACGTATGTACTATTTGATCATCCTGAGCGGTTCTTGCTACATATTTAGTTAAATAACTCTGAGCTTTGCAGGCATTTGCAGTTCTAACTTATATAATATCAGTGCATACTATCTTATCAATACGACGTAATCAAAACATCAGCGAAACATTGCGGAACTTCATAACAAAGCGTAAACAAAGTTATACTATGCACGTATGTACTATTTGATCGTCCTGAGCGGTTCTAAATACATATTTTGCCATATCACTCTCAGGTTTGTAGGTAGTTGCAGTTCTACCTTATATAATATCATAGTATAATATCTTACCAATACGACGCAATTAAAACATCAGCGACACTTTGCGGAATTTCATAAGAAATCGAGAACAAAGTTATACTATGCATGGATATACTATTTGATCTTCCTGAGCGGTTCTTGCTACATATTTTGTTATATAACTCTGAGGTGTGCAGGTATTTGCAGTTCTACCTTATATAATATCATAGTATACTATCTTACCAATACAACGCAATCAAAACATCAGTGACACTTTGCAGAACTTCAAACAAAGGGTAAACAAAGTTATACTATGCACGTATGTACTATTTGATCATCCTGAGCGGTTCTTGCTACATATTTTCTTAAATAACTCTGAGCTTTGCAGGTATTTGCAGTTCTAACTTATATAATATCAAAGTATACTATCTTATCAATACGACGCAATCAAAACCTCAGCGAAACATTGCGGAATTTCATAACAAAGCGTGAACAAAGTTATACTATGCACGGATGTACTATTTGATCGTCCTGAGAGGTTCTAAATACATATTTTGCCATATCACTCTCAGGTTTGTAGGTAGTTGCAGTTCTACCTTATATAATATCGTAGTATAATATCTTACCAATACGACGCAATTAAAACATCAGCGAAACTTTGCGGAACTTCATAACAAAGCGTAAACAATGTTATACTATGCACGGATGTACTATTTGATCATCTAGAGCGGTCCTTGCTACATATTTAGTTAAATAACTCTGAGTTTTTCACGTAGTTGAAGTTCTATCTTATATAATATCATAGTATACTATCTTACCAATACGACGCAATTAAACCATCAGCGAAACATTGCGGAACTTCATAACAAAGCATAATCAAAGTTATACTATGCACGGATATACTATTAGATCTTCCTGAGCGGTTCTTGCTACATATTTTGTTATATAACTCTGAGGTGTGCAGGTATTTGCACTTTTAACTTATCTAATATCAATGTATACTATCTTATCAATACGACGTAATCAAAACATCAGCGAAACATTGCGGAACTTCATAACAAAGCGTAAACAAAGTTATACTATGCACGTATGTACTATTTGATCATCCTGAGCGGTTCTTGATACATATTTAGTTAAATAACTCTGAGGTGTGCAGGTATTTGCAGTTCTAACTTATCTAATATCAATGTATACTATCTTATCAATACGACGTAATCAAAACATCAGCGAAACATTGCGGAACTTCATAACAAAGCGTAAACAAAGTTATACTATGCACGTATGTACTATTTGATCATCCTGAGCGGTTCTTGCTACATATTTAGTTAAATAACTCTGAGCTTTGCAGGTATTTTCAGTTCTACCTTATATAATATCATAATATACTATCTTACCAATACAACGCAATCAAAACATCAGTGACACTTTGCGGAATTTCATAAGAAAGCGAGAACAAAGTTATACTATGCACGGGTGTACTATTTGATCATCCAGAGCGGTTCTTGCTACATATATAGTTAAATAACTCTGAGGTTTGCAGGTAGTTGCAGTTCTATCTTATATAATATCATAGTATACTATCTTACCAATACGACGCAATTAAACCATCAGCGAAACATTGCGGAACTTCATAACAAAGCGTAAACAAAGTTATACTATGCACGTATGTACTATTTGATCATCCTGAGCGGTTCTTGCTACATATTTAGTTAAATAACTCTGAGCTTTGCAGGTATTTGCAGTTCTAACTTATATAATATCAATGCATACTATCTTATCAATACGACGTAATCAAAACATCAGCGAAACATTGTGGAATTTCATAACAAAGCGTGAACAAAGTTATACTATGCACGGATATACTATTTGATCTTCCTGAGCGGTTCTTGCTACATATTTTGTTATATAACTCTGAGGTGTGCAGGTATTTGCAGTTCTAACTTATCTAATATCAATGCATACTATCTTATCAATACGACGTAATCAAAACATCAGCGAAACATTGCGGAACTTCATAACAAAACGTAAACAAAGTTATACTATGCACGGATGTACTATTTGATCATCTAGAGCGGTTCTTGCTACATATTTAGTTAAATAACTCTGAGTTTTGCACGTAGTTGCAGTTCTATCTTATATAATATCAAAGTATACTATCTTACTAATTGCGACGCAATCAAAACATCAGCGAAACTTTGCGGAACTTCATAACAAAGCGTAAACAAAGTTATACTATGCACGGATGTACTATTTGATCACCCTGAGCGGTTCTTGCTACATATTTAGTTAAATAACTCTGAGCTTTGCAGGCATTTGCAGTTCTAACTTATATAATATCAGTGCATACTATCTTATCAATACGACGTAATCAAAACATCAGCGAAACATTGCGGAACTTCATAACAAAGCGTAAACAAAGTTATACTATGCACGTATGTACTATTTGATCGTCCTGAGCGGTTCTAAATACATATTTTGCCATATCACTCTCAGGTTTGTAGGTAGTTGCAGTTCTACCTTATATAATATCATAGTATAATATCTTACCAATACGACGCAATTAAAACATCAGCGACACTTTGCGGAATTTCATAAGAAATCGAGAACAAAGTTATACTATGCATGGATATACTATTTGATCTTCCTGAGCGGTTCTTGCTACATATTTTGTTATATAACTCTGAGGTGTGCAGGTATTTGCAGTTCTACCTTATATAATATCATAGTATACTATCTTACCAATACAACGCAATCAAAACATCAGTGACACTTTGCAGAACTTCAAACAAAGGGTAAACAAAGTTATACTATGCACGTATGTACTATTTGATCATCCTGAGCGGTTCTTGCTACATATTTTCTTAAATAACTCTGAGCTTTGCAGGTATTTGCAGTTCTAACTTATATAATATCAAAGTATACTATCTTATCAATACGACGCAATCAAAACCTCAGCGAAACATTGCGGAATTTCATAACAAAGCGTGAACAAAGTTATACTATGCACGGATGTACTATTTGATCGTCCTGAGAGGTTCTAAATACATATTTTGCCATATCACTCTCAGGTTTGTAGGTAGTTGCAGTTCTACCTTATATAATATCGTAGTATAATATCTTACCAATACGACGCAATTAAAACATCAGCGAAACTTTGCGGAACTTCATAACAAAGCGTAAACAAAGTTATACTATGCACGGATGTACTATTTGATCATCTAGAGCGGTCCTTGCTACATATTTAGTTAAATAACTCTGAGCTTTGCAGGTATTTTCAGTTCTACCTTATATAATATCATAATATACTATCTTACCAATACAACGCAATCAAAACATCAGTGACACTTTGCGGAATTTCATAAGAAAGCGAGAACAAAGTTATACTATGCACGGGTGTACTATTTGATCATCCAGAGCGGTTCTTGCTACATATATAGTTAAATAACTCTGAGGTTTGCAGGTAGTTGCAGTTCTATCTTATATAATATCATAGTATACTATCTTACCAATACGACGCAATTAAACCATCAGCGAAACATTGCGGAACTTCATAACAAAGCGTAAACAAAGTTATACTATGCACGTATGTACTATTTGATCATCCTGAGCGGTTCTTGCTACATATTTAGTTAAATAACTCTGAGCTTTGCAGGTATTTGCAGTTCTAACTTATATAATATCAATGCATACTATCTTATCAATACGACGTAATCAAAACATCAGCGAAACATTGTGGAATTTCATAACAAAGCGTGAACAAAGTTATACTATGCACGGATATACTATTTGATCTTCCTGAGCGGTTCTTGCTACATATTTTGTTATATAACTCTGAGGTGTGCAGGTATTTGCAGTTCTAACTTATCTAATATCAATGCATACTATCTTATCAATACGACGTAATCAAAACATCAGCGAAACATTGCGGAACTTCATAACAAAACGTAAACAAAGTTATACTATGCACGGATGTACTATTTGATCATCTAGAGCGGTTCTTGCTACATATTTAGTTAAATAACTCTGAGTTTTGCACGTAGTTGCAGTTCTATCTTATATAATATCAATGTATACTATCTTACTAATTGCGACGCAATCAAAACATCAGCGAAACTTTGCGGAACTTCATAACAAAGCGTAAACAAAGTTATACTATGCACGTATGTACTATTTGATCACCCTGAGCGGTTCTTGCTACATATTTAGTTAAATAACTCTGAGCTTTGCAGGCATTTGCAGTTCTAACTTATATAATATCAGTGCATACTATCTTATCAATACGACGTAATCAAAACATCAGCGAAACATTGCGGAACTTCATAACAAAGCGTAAACAAAGTTATACTATGCACGTATGTACTATTTGATCGTCCTGAGCGGTTCTAAATACATATTTTGCCATATCACTCTCAGGTTTGTAGGTAGTTGCAGTTCTACCTTATATAATATCATAGTATAATATCTTACCAATACGACGCAATTAAAACATCAGCGACACTTTGCGGAATTTCATAAGAAATCGAGAACAAAGTTATACTATGCATGGATATACTATTTGATCTTCCTGAGCGGTTCTTGCTACATATTTTGTTATATAACTCTGAGGTGTGCAGGTATTTGCAGTTCTACCTTATATAATATCATAGTATACTATCTTACCAATACAACGCAATCAAAACATCAGTGACACTTTGCAGAACTTCAAACAAAGGGTAAACAAAGTTATACTATGCACGTATGTACTATTTGATCATCCTGAGCGGTTCTTGCTACATATTTTCTTAAATAACTCTGAGCTTTGCAGGTATTTGCAGTTCTAACTTATATAATATCAAAGTATACTATCTTATCAATACGACGCAATCAAAACCTCAGCGAAACATTGCGGAATTTCATAACAAAGCGTGAACAAAGTTATACTATGCACGGATGTACTATTTGATCGTCCTGAGAGGTTCTAAATACATATTTTGCCATATCACTCTCAGGTTTGTAGGTAGTTGCAGTTCTACCGTATATAATATCGTAGTATAATATCTTACCAATACGACGCAATTAAAACATCAGCGAAACTTTGCGGAACTTCATAACAAAGCGTAAACAAAGTTATACTATGCACGGATGTACTATTTGATCATCTAGAGCGGTCCTTGCTACATATTTAGTTAAATAACTCTGAGTTTTTCACGTAGTTGAAGTTCTATCTTATATAATATCATAGTATACTATCTTACCAATACGACGCAATTAAACCATCAGCGAAACATTGCGGAACTTCATAACAAAGCATAATCAAAGTTATACTATGCACGGATATACTATTAGATCTTCCTGAGCGGTTCTTGCTACATATTTTGTTATATAACTCTGAGGTGTGCAGGTATTTGCAGTTTTAACTTATCTAATATCAATGTATACTATCTTATCAATACGACGTAATCAAAACATCAGCGAAACATTGCGGAACTTCATAACAAAGCGTAAACAAAGTTATACTATGCACGTATGTACTATTTGATCATCCTGAGCGGTTCTTGCTACATATTTAGTTAAATAACTCTGAGCTTTGCAGGTATTTGCAGTTCTAACTTATATAATATCAGTGCATACTATCTTATCAATACGACGTAATCAAAACCTCAGCGAAACATTGCGGAACTTCATAACAAAGCGTAAACAAAGTTATACTATGCACGTATGTACTATTTGATCATCCTGAGCGGTTCTTGCTACATATTTAGTTAAATAACTCTGAGTTTTGCACGTAGTTGCAGTTCTATCTTATATAATATCAATGTATACTATCTTACTAATTGCGACGCAATCAAAACAACAGCGAAACTTTGCGGAACTTCATAACAAAGCGTAAACATAGTTATACTATGCAGGTATGTACTACTTGATCATCCTGAGCGGTTCTTGCTACATATTTAGTTAAATAACTCTGAGCTTTGCAGGTATTTTCAGTCCTACCTTATATAATATCATAGTATACTATCTTACCAATACGACGCAATCAAAACATCAGTGACACTTTGCAGAATTTCATAAGAAAGCGAGAACGAAGTTATACTATGCACGGATGTACTATTTGATCATCCAGAGCGGTTCTTGCTACATATTTAGTTAAATAACTCTGAGGTTTGCAGGTAGTTGCAGTCCTATCTTATATAATATCATAGTATACTATCTTACCAATACGACGCAATTAAACCATCAGCGAAACATTGCGGAACTTCATAACAAAGCATAAACAAAGTTATACTATGCACGGATATACTATTAGATCTTCCTGAGCGGTTCTTGCTACATATTTTGTTATATAACTCTGAGGTGTGCAGGTATTTGCAGTTCTAACTTACCTAATATCAATGTATACTATCTTATCAATACGACGTAATCAAAACATCAGCGAAACATTGCGGAAGTTCATAACAAAGCGTAAACAAAGCTATACTATGCACGGATGTACTATTTGATCATCCAGAGCGGTTCTTGCCACATATTTAGTTAAATAACTCTGAGGTTTGCAGGTAGTTGCAGTCCTATCTTATATAATATCATAGTATACTATCTTATCAATACGACGTAATCAAAACATCAGCGAAACATTGCGGAACTTCATAACAAAGCGTAAACAAAGTTATACTATGCACGTATGTACTATTTGATCATCCTGAGCGGTTCTTGCTACATATTTAGTTAAATAACTCTGAGCTTTGCAGGCATTTGCAGTTCTAACTTATATAATATCAATGCATACTATCTTATCAATACGACGTAATCAAAACATCAGCGAAACATTGCGGAACTTCATAACAAAGCGTAAACAAAGTTATACTATGCACGTATGTACTATTTGATCGTCCTGAGCGGTTCTAAATACATATTTTGCCATATCACTCTCAGGTTTGTAGGTAGTTGCAGTTCTACCTTATATAATATCATAGTATAATATCTTACCAATACGACGCAATTAAAACATCAGCGACACTTTGCGGAATTTCATAAGAAATCGAGAACAAAGTTATACTATGCATGGATATACTATTTGATCTTCCTGAGCGGTTCTAAATACATATTTTGCCATATCACTCTCAGGTTTGTAGGTAGTTGCAATTCTACCTTATATAATATCATAGTATAATATCTTACCAATACGACGCAATTAAAACATCAGCGAAACTTTGCGGAACTTCATAACAAAGCGTAAACAAAGTTATACTATGCACGGATGTACTATTTGATCATCCAGAGCGGTTCTTGCTACTTATTTAGTTAAATAACTCTGAGGTTTGCAGGTAGTTGCAGTTCTATCTTATATAATATCATAGTATACTATCTTACCAATACGACGCAATTAAATCATCAGCGAAACATTGCGGAACTTCATAACAAAGCATAATCAAAGTTATACTATGCACGGATATACTATTAGATCTTCCTGAGCGGTTCTTGCTACATATTTTGTTATATAACTCTGAGGTGTGCAGGTATTTGCAGTTCTAACTTACCTAATATCAATGTATACTATCTTATCAATACGACGTAATCAAAACATCAGCGAAACATTGCGGAAGTTCATAACAAAGCGTAAACAAAGTTATACTATGCACGGATGTACTATTTGATCATCCAGAGCGGTTCTTGCTACATATTTAGTTAAATAACTCTGAGGTTTGCAGGTAGATGCAGTCCTATCTTATATAATATCAAAGTACACTATCTTACCAATACGACGCAATTAAACCATCAGCGAAACATTGCGGAACTTCATAACAAAGCATAAACAAAGTTTTACTGTGCACGGATATACTATTAGATCTTCCTGAGCGGTTCTTGCTACATATTTTGTTATATAACTCTGAGTTGTGCAGGTATTTGCAGTTCTTACTTACCTAATATCAATGTATACTATCTTATCAATACGACGTAATCAAAACATCAGCGAAACATTGCGGAACTTCATAACAAAGCGTAAACAAAGTTATACTATGCACGTATGTACTATTTGATCATCCTGAGCGGTTCTTGCTACATATTTAGTTAAATAACTCTGAGCTTTGCAGGCATTTGCAGTTCTAACTTATATAATATCAGTGCATACTATCTTATCAATACGACGCAATCAAAACATCAGTCACACTTTGCAGAACTTCAAACAAAGCGTAAACAAAGTTATACTATGCACGTATGTACTATTTGATCATCCTGAGCGGTTCTTGCTACATATTTAGTTAAATAACTCTGAGTTTTGCACGTAGTTGCAGTTCTATCTTATATAATATCAATGTATACTATCTTACTAATTGCGACGCAATCAAAACAACAGCGAAACTTTGCGGAACTTCATAACAAAGCGTAAACATAGTTATACTATGCAGGTATGTACTACTTGATCATCCTGAGCGGTTCTTGCTACATATTTAGTTAAATAACTCTGAGCTTTGCAGGTATTTTCAGTCCTACCTTATATAATATCATAGTATACTATCTTACCAATACGACGCAATCAAAACATCAGTGACACTTTGCGGAATTTCATAAGAAAGCGAGAACGAAGTTATACTATGCACGGATGTACTATTTGATCATCCAGAGCGGTTCTTGCTACATATTTAGTTAAATAACTCTGAGGTTTGCAGGTAGTTGCAGTCCTATCTTATATAATATCATAGTATACTATCTTACCAATACGACGCAATTAAACCATCAGCGAAACATTGCGGAACTTCATAACAAAGCATAAACAAAGTTATACTATGCACGGATATACTATTAGATCTTCCTGAGCGGTTCTTGCTACATATTTTGTTATATAACTCTGAGGTGTGCAGGTATTTGCAGTTCTAACTTATCTAATATCAATGTATACTATCTTATCAATACGACGTAATCAAAACATCAGCGAAATATTGCGGAACTTCATAACAAAGCGTAAACAAAGTTATACTATGCACGTATGTACTATTTGATCATCCTGAGCGGTTCTTGCTACATATTTAGTTAAATAACTCTGAGGTGTGCAGGTATTTGCAGTTCTACCTTATATAATATCATAGTATACTATCTTACCAATACAACGCAATCAAAACATCAGTGACACTTTGCGGAATTTCATAAGAAAGCGAGAACGAAGTTATACTATGCACGGATGTACTATTTGATCATCCAGAGCGGTTCTTGCTACATATTTAGTTAAATAACTCTGAGGTTTGCAGGTAGTTGCAGTCCTATCTTATATAATATCATAGTATACTATCTTACCAATACGACGCAATTAAACCATCAGCGAAACATTGCGGAACTTCATAACAAAGCATAAACAAAGTTATACTATGCACGGATATACTATTAGATCTTCCTGAGCGGTTCTTGCTACATATTTTGTTATATAACTCTGAGGTGTGCAGGTATTTGCAGTTCTAACTTACCTAATATCAATGTATACTATCTTATCAATACGACGTAATCAAAACATCAGCGAAACATTGCGGAAGTTCATAACAAAGCGTAAACAAAGTTATACTATGCACGGATGTACTATTTGATCATCCAGAGCGGTTCTTGCTACATATTTAGTTAAATAACTCTGAGGTTTGCAGGTAGATGCAGTCCTATCTTATATAATATCAAAGTACACTATCTTACCAATACGACGCAATTAAACCATCAGCGAAACATTGCGGAACTTCATAACAAAGCATAAACAAAGTTTTACTGTGCACGGATATACTATTAGATCTTCCTGAGCGGTTCTTGCTACATATTTTGTTATATAACTCTGAGTTGTGCAGGTATTTGCAGTTCTTACTTACCTAATATCAATGTATACTATCTTATCAATACGACGTAATCAAAACATCAGCGAAACATTGCGGAACTTCATAACAAAGCGTAAACAAAGTTATACTATGCACGTATGTACTATTTGATCATCCTGAGCGGTTCTTGCTACATATTTAGTTAAATAACTCTGAGCTTTGCAGGCATTTGCAGTTCTAACTTATATAATATCAGTGCATACTATCTTATCAATACGACGCAATCAAAACATCAGTCACACTTTGCAGAACTTCAAACAAAGCGTAAACAAAGTTATACTATGCACGTATGTACTATTTGATCATCCTGAGCGGTTCTTGCTACATATTTAGTTAAATAACTCTGAGTTTTGCACGTAGTTGCAGTTCTATCTTATATAATATCAATGTATACTATCTTACTAATTGCGACGCAATCAAAACAACAGCGAAACTTTGCGGAACTTCATAACAAAGCGTAAACATAGTTATACTATGCAGGTATGTACTACTTGATCATCCTGAGCGGTTCTTGCTACATATTTAGTTAAATAACTCTGAGCTTTGCAGGTATTTTCAGTCCTACCTTATATAATATCATAGTATACTATCTTACCAATACGACGCAATCAAAACATCAGTGACACTTTGCGGAATTTCATAAGAAAGCGAGAACGAAGTTATACTATGCACGGATGTACTATTTGATCATCCAGAGCGGTTCTTGCTACATATTTAGTTAAATAACTCTGAGGTTTGCAGGTAGTTGCAGTCCTATCTTATATAATATCATAGTATACTATCTTACCAATACGACGCAATTAAACCATCAGCGAAACATTGCGGAACTTCATAACAAAGCATAAACAAAGTTATACTATGCACGGATATACTATTAGATCTTCCTGAGCGGTTCTTGCTACATATTTTGTTATATAACTCTGAGGTGTGCAGGTATTTGCAGTTCTAACTTACCTAATATCAATGTATACTATCTTATCAATACGACGTAATCAAAACATCAGCGAAACATTGCGGAAGTTCATAACAAAGCGTAAACAAAGTTATACTATGCACGGATGTACTATTTGATCATCCAGAGCGGTTCTTGCTACATATTTAGTTAAATAACTCTGAGGTTTGCAGGTAGTTGCAGTCCTATCTTATATAATATCATAGTATACTATCTTACCAATACGACGCAATTAAACCATCAGCGAAACATTGCGGAACTTCATAACAAAGCATAAACAAAGTTTTACTGTGCACGGATATACTATTAGATCTTCCTGAGCGGTTCTTGCTACATATTTTGTTATATAACTCTGAGTTGTGCAGGTATTTGCAGTTCTTACTTACCTAATATCAATGTATACTATCTTATCAATACGACGTAATCAAAACATCAGCGAAACATTGCGGAACTTCATAACAAAGCGTAAACAAAGTTATACTATGCACGTATGTACTATTTGATCATCCTGAGCGGTTCTTGCTACATATTTAGTTAAATAACTCTGAGCTTTGCAGGCATTTGCAGTTCTAACTTATATAATATCAGTGCATACTATCTTATCAATACGACGTAATCAAAACATCAGCGAAACATTGCGGAACTTCATAACAAAGCGTAAACAAAGTTATACTATGCACGTATGTACTATTTGATCATCCTGAGCGGTTCTTGCTACATATTTAGTTAAATAACTCTGAGCTTTGCAGGTATTTGCAGTTCTAACTTATATAATATCAATGCATACTATCTTATCAATACGACGTAATCAAAACATCAGCGAAACATTGCGGAACTTCATAACAAAGCGTAAACAAAGTTATACTATGCACGTATGTACTATTTGATCATCCAGAGCGGTTCTTGCTACTTATTTAGTTAAATAACTCTGAGGTTTGCAGGTAGTTGCAGTTCTAACTTATATAATATCAATGCATACTATCTTATCAATACGATGTAATCAAAACATCAGCGAAACATTGCGGAACTTCATAACAAAGCGTAATCAAAGTTATACTATGCACGTATGTACTATTTGATCGTCCTGAGCGGTTCTAAATACATATTTTGCCATATCACTCTCAGGTTTGTAGGTAGTTGCAGTTCTACCTTATATAATATCATAGTATAATATCTTACCAATACGACGCAATTAAAACATCAGCGAAACTTTGCGGAACTTCATAACAAAGCGTAAACAAAGTTATACTATGCACGGATGTACTATTTGATCATCCAGAGCGGTTCTTGCTACATATTTAGTTAAATAACTCTGAGCTTTGCAGGTATTTTCAGTTCTACCTTATATAATATCATAGTATACTATCTTACCTTTACGACGCAATCAAAACATCAGTGACACTTGGCGGAATTTCATAAGAGAGCGTAAACAAAGTTATACTATGCACGGATGTACTATTTGATCATCCAGAGCGGTTCTTGCTACTTATTTAGTTAAATAACTCTGAGGTTTGCAGGTAGTTGCAGTTCTATCTTATATAATATCATAGTATACTATCTTACCAATACGACGCAATTAAACCATCAGCGAAACATTGCGGAACTTCATAACAAAGCATAATCAAAGTTATACTATGGACGGATATACTATTAGATCTTCCTGAGCGGTTCTTGCTACATATTTTGTTATATAACTCTGAGGTGTGCAGGTATTTGCAGTTCTAACTTATCTAATATCAATGTATACTATCTTATCAATACGACGTAATCAAAACATCAGCGAAACATTGCGGAACTTCATAACAAAGCGTAAACAAAGTTATACTATGCACGTATGTACTGTTTGATCATCCTGAGCGGTTCTTGCTACATATTTAGTTAAATAACTCTGAGCTTTGCAGGCATTTGCAGTTCTAACTTATACAATATCAGTGCATACTATCTTATCAATACGACGTAATCAAAACATCAGCGAAACATTGCGGAACTTCATAACAATGCGTAAACAAAGTTATACTATGCACGTATGTACTATTTGATCATCCTGAGCGGTTCTTGCTACATATTTAGTTAAATAACTCTGAGTTTTGCACGTAGTTGCAGTTCTATCTTATATAATATCAATGTATACTATCTTACTAATTGCGACGCAATCAAAACAACAGCGAAACTTTGCGGAACTTCATAACAAAGCGTAAACATAGTTATACTATGCAGGTATGTACTACTTGATCATCCTGAGCGGTTCTTGCTACATATTTAGTTAAATAACTCTGAGCCTTGCAGGTATTTTCAGTCCTACCTTATATAATATCATAGTATACTATCTTACCAATACGACGCAATCAAAACATCAGCGAAACATTGCGGAATTTCATAACAAAGCGTGAACAAAGTTATACTATGCACGGATGTACTATTTGATCGTCCTGAGAGGTTCTAAATACATATTTTGCCATATCACTCTCAGGTTTGTAGGTAGTTGCAGTTCTACCTTATATAATATCATAGTATACTATCTTATCAATACGACGTAATCAAAACATCAGCGAAACATTGCGGAACTTCATAACAAAGCGTAAACGAAGTTATACTATGCACGTATGTACTATTTGATCATCCTGAGCGGTTCTTGCTACATATTTAGTTAAATAACTCTGAACTTTGCAGGTATTTGCAGTTCTAACTTATATAATATCAGTGCATACTATCTTATCAATACGACGTAATCAAAACATCAGCGAAACATTGCGGAACTTCATAACAAAACGTAAACAAAGTTATACTATGCACGTATGTACTATTTGATCATCCTGAGCGGTTCTTGCTACATATTTAGTTAAATAACTCTGAGCTTTGCAGGTATTTGCAGTTCTAACTTATATAATATCAATGCATACTATCTTATCAATACGACGTAATCAAAACATCAGCGAAACATTGCGGAACTTCATAACAAAGCGTAAACAAAGTTATACTATGCACGTATGTACTATTTGATCGTCCTGAGCGGTTCTAAATACATATTTTGCCATATCTCTCTCAGGTTTATAGGTAGTTGCAGTCCTACCTTATATAATATCGTAGTATAATATCTTACCAATACGACGCAATTAAAACATCAGCGAAACTTTGCGGAACTTCATAACAAAGCGTAAACAAAGTTATACTATGCACGGATGTACTATTTGATCATCTAGAGCGGTCCTTGCTACATATTTAGTTAAATAACTCTGAGTTTTTCACGTAGTTGAAGTTCTATCTTATATAATATCAAAGTATACTATCTTACTAATTGCGACGCAATCAAAACATCAGCGAAACTTTGCGGAACTTCATAACAAAGCGTAAACAAAGTTATACTATGCACGTATGTACTATTTGATAATCCTGAGCGGTTCTTGCTACATATTTAGTTAAATAACTCTGAGCTTTGCAGGTATTTTCAGTTCTACCTTATATAATATCATAGTATACTATCTTACCAATACGACGCAATCAAAACATCAGTGACACTTTGCGGAATTTCATAAGAAAGCGAGAACGAAGTTATACTATGCACGGATGTACTATTTGATCATCCAGAGCGGTTCTTGCTACTTATTTAGTTAAATAACTCTGAGGTTTGCAGGTAGTTGCAGTTCTATCTTATATAATATCATAGTATACTATCTTACCAATACGACGCAATTAAACCATCAGCGAAACATTGCGGAACTTCATAACAAAGCATAATCAAAGTTATACTATGCACGGATATACTATTAGATCTTCCTGAGCGGTTCTTGCTACATATTTTGTTATATAACTCTGAGGTGTGCAGGTATTTGCAGTTTTAACTTATCTAATATCAATGTATACTATCTTATCAATACGACGTAATCAAAACATCAGCAAAACATTGCGGAACTTCATAACAAAGCGTAAACAAAGTTATACTATGCACGTATGTATTATTTGATCATCCTTAGCGGTTCTTGCTACATATTTAGTTAAATAACTCTGAACTTTGCAGGTATTTGCAGTTCTAACTTATATAATATCAGTGCATACTATCTTATCAATACGACGTAATCAAAACATCAGCGAAACATTGCGGAACTTCATAACAAAACGTAAACAAAGTTATACTATGCACGTATGTACTATTTGATCATCCTGAGGGGTTCTTGCTACATATTTAGTTAAATAACTCTGAGCTTTGCAGGTATTTGCAGTTCTAACTTATATAATATCAATGCATACTATCTTATCAATACGACGTAATCAAAACATCAGCGAAACATTGCGGAACTTCATAACAAAGCGTAAACAAAGTTATACTATGCACGTATGTACTATTTGATCGTCCTGAGCGGTTCTAAATACATATTTTGCCATATCTCTCTCAGGTTTATAGGTAGTTGCAGTCCTACCTTATATAATATCGTAGTATAATATCTTACCAATACGACGCAATTAAAACATCAGCGAAACTTTGCGGAACTTCATAACAAAGCGTAAACAAAGTTATACTATGCACGGATGTACTATTTGATCATCTAGAGCGGTCCTTGCTACATATTTAGTTAAATAACTCTGAGTTTTTCACGTAGTTGAAGTTCTATCTTATATAATATCAAAGTATACTATCTTACTAATTGCGACGCAATCAAAACATCAGCGAAACTTTGCGGAACTTCATAACAAAGCGTAAACAAAGTTATACTATGCACGTATGTACTATTTGATAATCCTGAGCGGTTCTTGCTACATATTTAGTTAAATAACTCTGAGCTTTGCAGGTATTTTCAGTTCTACCTTATATAATATCATAGTATACTATCTTACCAATACGACGCAATCAAAACATCAGTGACACTTTGCGGAATTTCATAAGAAAGCGAGAACGAAGTTATACTATGCACGGATGTACTATTTGATCATCCAGAGCGGTTCTTGCTACTTATTTAGTTAAATAACTCTGAGGTTTGCAGGTAGTTGCAGTTCTATCTTATATAATATCATAGTATACTATCTTACCAATACGACGCAATTAAACCATCAGCGAAACATTGCGGAACTTCATAACAAAGCATAATCAAAGTTATACTATGCACGGATATACTATTAGATCTTCCTGAGCGGTTCTTGCTACATATTTTGTTATATAACTCTGAGGTGTGCAGGTATTTGCAGTTTTAACTTATCTAATATGAATGTATACTATCTTATCAATACGACGTAATCAAAACATCAGCAAAACATTGCGGAACTTCATAACAAAGCGTAAACAAAGTTATACTATGCACGTATGTATTATTTGATCATCCTTAGCGGTTCTTGCTACATATTTAGTTAAATAACTCTGAGCTTTGCAGGTATTTGCAGTTCTAACTTATATAATATCAGTGCATACTATCTTATCAATTCGACGTAATCAAAACATCAGCGAAACATTGCGGAACTTCATAACAAAGCGTAAACAAAGTTATACTATGCACGTATGTACTATTTGATCATCCTGAGCGGTTCTTGCTACATATTTAGTTAAATAACTCTGAGTTTTGCACGTAGTTGCAGTTCTATCTTATATAATATCAATGTATACTATCTTACTAATTGCGACGCAATCAAAACAACAGCGAAACTTTGCGGAACTTCATAACAAAGCGTAAACATAGTTATACTATGCAGGTATGTACTACTTGATCATCCTGAGCGGTTCTTGCTACATATTTAGTTAAATAACTCTGAGCTTTGCAGGTATTTTCAGTCCTACCTTATATAATATCATAGTATACTATCTTACCAATACGACGCAATCAAAACATCAGTGACACTTTGCGGAATTTCATAAGAAAGCGAGAACGAAGTTATACTATGCACGGATGTACTATTTGATCATCCAGAGCGGTTCTTGCTACATATTTAGTTAAATAACTCTGAGGTTTGCAGGTAGTTGCAGTCCTATCTTATATAATATCATAGTATACTATCTTACCAATACGACGCAATTAAACTATCAGCGAAACATTGCGGAACTTCATAACAAAGCATAAACAAAGTTATACTATGCACGGATATACTATTAGATCTTCCTGAGCGGTTCTTGCTACATATTTTGTTATATAACTCTGAGGTGTGCAGGTATTTGCAGTTCTAACTTACCTAATATCAATGTATACTATCTTATCAATACGACGTAATCAAAACATCAGCGAAACTTTGCGGAACTTCATAACAAAGCGTAAACAAAGTTATACTATGCACGTATGTACTATTTGATCATCCTGAGCGGTTCTTGCTACATATTTAGTTAAATAACTCTGAGCTTTGCAGGTATTTGCAGTTCTAACTTATATAATATCAGTGCATACTATCTTATCAATTCGACGTAATCAAAACATCAGCGAAACATTGCGGAACTTCATAACAAAGCGTAAACAAAGTTATACTATGCACGTATGTACTATTTGATCATCCTGAGCGGTTCTAGCTACATATTTAGTTAAATAACTCTGAGTTTTGCACGTAGTTGCAGTTCTATCTTATATAATATCAATGTATACTATCTTACTAATTGCGACGCAATCAAAACAACAGCGAAACTTTGCGGAACTTCATAACAAAGCGTAAACATAGTTATACTATGCAGGTATGTACTACTTGATCATCCTGAGCGGTTCTTGCTACATATTTAGTTAAATAACTCTGAGCTTTGCAGGTATTTTCAGTCCTACCTTATATAATATCATAGTATACTATCTTACCAATACGACGCAATCAAAACATCAGTGACACATTGCGGAATTTCATAAGAAAGCGAGAACGAAGTTATACTATGCACGGATGTACTATTTGATCATCCAGAGCGGTTCTTGCTACATATTTAGTTAAATAACTCTGAGGTTTGCAGGTAGTTGCAGCCCTATCTTATATAATATCATAGTATACTATCTTACCAATACGACGCAATTAAACCATCAGCGAAACATTGCGGAACTTCATAACAAAGCATAAACAAAGTTATACTATGCACGGATATACTATTAGATCTTCCTGAGCGGTTCTTGCTACATATTTAGTTAAATAACTCTGAGTTTTGCACGTAGTTGCAGTTCTATCTTATATAATATCAATGTATACTATCTTACTAATTGCGACGCAATCAAAACAACAGCGAAACTTTGCGGAACTTCATAACAAAGCGTAAACAAAGTTATACTATGCACGGATGTACTATTTGATCATCCAGAGCGGTTCTTCCTACATATTTAGTTAAATAACTCTGAGGTTGCAGGTAGTTGCAGTCCTATCTTATATAATATCATAGTATACTATCTTACCAATACGACGCAATTAAACCATCAGCGAAACATTGCGGAACTTCATAACAAAGCATAAACAAAGTTTTACTATGCACGGATATACTATTAGATCTTCCTGAGCGGTTCTTGCTACATATTTTGTTATATAACTCTGAGTTGTGCAGGTATTTGCAGTTCTAACTTACCTAATATCAATGTATACTATCTTATCAATACGACGTAATCAAAACATCAGCGAAACATTGCGGAACTTCATAACAAAGCGTAAACAAAGTTATACTATGCACGTATGTACTATTTGATCATCCTGAGCGGTTCTTGCTACATATTTAGTTAAATAACTCTGAGCTTTGCAGGTATTTGCAGTTCTAACTTATATAATATCAATGCATACTATCTTATCAAAACGACGTAATCAAAACATCAGCGAAACATTGCGGAACTTCAGAACAAAGCGTAAACAAAGTTATACTATGCACGTATGTACTATTTGATCGCCTGAGCGGTTCTAAATACATATTTTGACATATCACTCTCAGGTTTGTAGGTAGTTGCAGTTCTACCTTATATAATATCATAGTATACTATCTTACCAATACAACGCAATCAAAACATCAGTGACACTTTGCAGAACTTCAAACAAAGGGTAAACAAAGTTATACTATGCACGTATGTACTATTTGATCATCCTGAGCGGTTCTTGCTACATATTTTCTTAAATAACTCTGAGCATTGCAGGTATTTGCAGTTCTAGCTTATATAATATCAAAGTATACTATCTTATCAATACGACGCAATCAAAACCTCAGCGAAACATTGCGGAATTTCATAACAAAGCGTGAACAAAGTTATACTATGCACGGATCTACTATTTGATCGTCCTGAGAGGTTCTAAATACATATTTTGCCATATCACTCTCAGGTTTGTAGGTAGTTGCAGTTCTACCTTATATAATATCATAGTATAATATCTTACCAATACGACGCAATTAAAACATCAGCGAAACTTTGCGGAACTTCATAACAAAGCGTAAACAAAGTTATACTATGCACGGATGTACTATTTGATCATCCAGAGCGGTTCTTGCTACTTATTTAGTTAAATAACTCTGAGGTTTGCAGGTAGTTGCAGTTCTATCTTATATAATATCATAGTATACTATCTTACCAATACGACGCAATTAAACCATCAGCGAAACATTGCGGAACTTCATAACAAAGCATAATCAAAGTTATACTATGCACGGATATACTATTAGATCTTCCTGAGCGGTTCTTGCTACATATTTTGTTATATAACTCTGATGTGTGCAGGTATTTGCAGTTCTAACTTATCTAATATCAATGTATACTATCTTATCAATACGACGTAATCAAAACATCAGCGAAACATTGCGGAACTTCATAACAAAGCGTAAACAAAGTTATACTATGCACGTATGTACTATTTGATCATCCTGAGCGGTTCTTGCTACATATTTAGTTAAATAACTCTGAGCTTTGCAGGCATTTGCAGTTCTAACTTATATAATATCAATGTATACTATCTTATCAATACGACGTAATCAAAACATCAGCGAAACATTGCGGAACTTCATAACAAAGCGTAAACAAAGTTATACTATGCACGTATGTACTATTTGATCATCCAGAGCGGTTCTTGCTACTTATTTAGTTAAATAACTCTGAGGTTTGCAGGTAGTTGCAGTTCTATCTTATATAATATCATAGTATACTATCTTACCAATACGACGCAATTAAACCATCAGCGAAACATTGCGGAACTTCATAACAAAGCATAATCAAAGTTATACTATGCACGGATATACTATTAGATCTTCCTGAGCGGTTCTTGCTACATATTTAGTTAAATAACTCTGAGTTTTGCACGTAGTTGCAGTTCTATCTTATATAATATCAATGTATACTATCTTACTAATTGCGACGCAATCAAAACAACAGCGAAACTTTGCGGAACTTCATAACAAAGCGTAAACATAGTTATACTATGCAGGTATGTACTACTTGATCATCCTGAGCGGTTCTTGCTACATATTTAGTTAAATAACTCTGAGCTTTGCAGGTATTTTCAATCCTACCTTATATAATATCATAGTATACTATCTTACCAATACGACGCAATCAAAACATCAGTGACACTTTGCGGAATTTCATAAGAAAGCGAGAACGAAGTTATACTATGCACGGATGTACTATTTGATCATCCAGAGCGGTTCTTGCAACATATTTAGTTAAATAACTCTGAGGTTTGCAGGTAGTTGCAGTCCTATCTTATATAATATCATAGTATACTATCTTACCAATACGACGCAATTAAACCATCAGCGAAACATTGCGGAACTTCATAACAAAGCATAAACAAAGTTATACTATGCACGGATATACTATTAGATCTTCCTGAACGGTTCTTGCTACATATTTTGTTATATAACTCTGAGGTGTGCAGGTATTTGCAGTTCTAACTTACCTAATATCAATGTATACTATCTTATCAATACGACGTAATCAAAACATCAGCGAAACATTGCGGAACTTCATAACAAAGCGTAAACAAAGTTATACTATGCACGGATGTACTATTTGATCATCCAGAGCGGTCCTTGCTACATATTTAGTTAAATAACTCTGAGGTTTGCAGGTAGTTGCAGTCCTATCTTATATAATATCATAGTATACTATCTTACCAATAAGACGCAATTAAACCATCAGCGAAACATTGCGGAACTTCATAACAAAGCATAAACAAAGTTTTACTATGCACGGATATACTATTAGATCTTCCTGAGCGGTTCTTGCTACATATTTAGTTAAATAACTCTGAGTTTTGCACGTAGTTGCAGTTCTATCTTATATAATATCAATGTATACTATCTTACTAATTGCGACGCAATCAAAACAACAGCGAAACTTTGCGGAACTTCATAACAAAGCGTAAACATAGTTATACTATGCAGGTATGTACTACTTGATCATCCTGAGCGGTTCTTGCTACATATTTAGTTAAATAACTCTGAGCTTTGCAGGTATTTTCAATCCTACCTTATATAATATCATAGTATACTATCTTACCAATGCGACGCAATCAAAACATCAGTGACACTTTGCGGAATTTCATAAGAAAGCGAGAACGAAGTTATACTATGCACGGATGTACTATTTGATCATCCAGAGCGGTTCTTGCTACATATTTAGTTAAATAACTCTGAGGTTTGCAGGTAGTTGCAGTCCTATCTTATATAATATCATAGTATACTATCTTACCAATACGACGCAATTAAACCATCAGCGAAACATTGCGGAACTTCATAACAAAGCATAAACAAAGTTATACTATGCACGGATATACTATTAGATCTTCCTGAACGGTTCTTGCTACATATTTTGTTATATAACTCTGAGGTGTGCAGGTATTTGCAGTTCTAACTTACCTAATATCAATGTATACTATCTTATCAATACGACGTAATCAAAACATCAGCGAAACATTGCGGAACTTCATAACAAAGCGTAAACAAAGTTATACTATGCACGTATGTACTATTTGATCATCCAGAGCGGTTCTTGCTACTTATTTAGTTAAATAACTCTGAGGTTTGCAGGTAGTTGCAGTTCTATCTTATATAATATCATAGTATACTATCTTACCAATACGACGCAATTAAACCATCAGCGAAACATTGCGGAACTTCATAACAAAGCATAATCAAAGTTATACTATGCACGGATATACTATTAGATCTTCCTGAGCGGTTCTTGCTACATATTTAGTTAAATAACTCTGAGCTTTGCAGGTATTTTCAATCCTACCTTATATAATATCATAGTATACTATCTTACCAATACGACGCAATCAAAACATCAGTGACACTTTGCGGAATTTCATAAGAAAGCGAGAACGAAGTTATACTATGCACGGATGTACTATTTGATCATCCAGAGCGGTTCTTGCTACATATTTAGTTAAATAACTCTGAGGTTTGCAGGTAGTTGCAGTCCTATCTTATATAATATCATAGTATACTATCTTACCAATACGACGCAATTAAACCATCAGCGAAACATTGCGGAACTTCATAACAAAGCATAAACAAAGTTATACTATGCACGGATATACTATTAGATCTTCCTGAACGGTTCTTGCTACATATTTTGTTATATAACTCTGAGGTGTGCAGGTATTTGCAGTTCTAACTTACCTAATATCAATGTATACTATCTTATCAATACGACGTAATCAAAACATCAGCGAAACATTGCGGAACTTCATAACAAAGCGTAAACAAAGTTATTCTATGCACGGATGTACTATTTGATCATCCAGAGCGGTTCTTGCTACATATTTAGTTAAATAACTCTGAGGTTTGCAGGTAGTTGCAGTCCTATCTTATATAATATCATAGTATACTATCTTACCAATACGACGCAATTAAACCATCAGCGAAACATTGCGGAACTTCATAACACAGCATAAACAAAGTTTTACTATGCACGGATATACTATTAGATCTTCCTGAGCGGTTCTTGCTACATATTTTGTTATATAACTCTGAGTTGTGCAGGTATTTGCAGTTCTAACTTACCTAATATCAATGTATACTATCTTATCAATACGACGTAATCAAAACATCAGCGAAACATTGCGGAACTTCATAACAAAGCGTAAACAAAGTTATACTATGCACGTATGTACTATTTGATCATCCTGAGCGGTTCTTGCTACATATTTTCTTAAATAACTCTGAGCTTTGCAGGTATTTGCAGTTCTAACTTATATAATATCAAAGTATACTATCTTATCAATACGACGCAATCAAAACATCAGCGAAACATTGCGGAATTTCATAACAAAGCGTGAACAAAGTTATACTATGCACGGATGTACTATTTGATCGTCCTGAGAGGTTCTAAATACATATTTTGCCATATCACTCTCAGGTTTGTAGGTAGTTGCAGTTCTACCTTATATAATATCATAGTATAATATCTCCCCAATACGACGCAATTAAAACATCAGCGAAACTTTGCGGAACTTCATAACAAAGCGTAAACAAAGTTATACTATGCACGGATGTACTATTTGATCATCCAGAGCGGTTCTTGCTACTTATTTAGTTAAATAACTCTGAGGTTTGCAGGTAGTTGCAGTTCTATCTTATATAATATCATAGTATACTATCTTACCAATACGACGCAATTAAACCATCAGCGAAACATTGCGGAACTTCATAACAAAGCATAATCAAAGTTATACTATGCACGGATATACTATTAGATCTTCCTGAGCGATTCTTGCTACATATTTTGTTATATAACTCTGAGGTGTGCAGGTATTTGCAGTTCTAACTTATCTAATATCAATGTATACTATCTTATCAATACGACGTAATCAAAACATCAGCGAAACATTGCGGAACTTCATAACAAAGCGTAAACAAAGTTATACTATGCACGTATGTACTACTTGATCATCCTGAGCGGTATTGCTACATATTTAGTTAAATAACTCTGAGCCTTGCAGGTATTTTCAGTCCTACCTTATATAATATCATAGTATACTATCTTACCAATACGACGCAATCAAAACATCAGCGAAACATTGCGGAATTTCATAACAAAGCGTGAACAAAGTTATACCATGCACGGATGTACTATTTGATCGTCCTGAGAGGTTCTAAATACATATTTTGCCATATCACTCTCAGGTTTGTAGGTAGTTGCAGTTCTACCTTATATAATATCATAGTATAATATCTTACCAATACGACGCAATTAAAACATCAGCGAAACTTTGCGGAACTTCATAACAAAGCGTAAACAAAGTTATACTATGCACGTATGTACTATTTGATAATCCTGAGCGGTTCTTGCTACATATTTAGTTAAATAACTCTGAGCTTTGCAGGTATTTTCAGTTCTACCTTATATAATATCATAGTATACTATCTTACCTTTACGACGCAATCAAAACATCAGTGACACTTGGCGGAATTTCATAAGAGAGCGAGAACGAAGTTATACTATGCACGGATGTACTATTTGATCATCCAGAGCGGTCCTTGCTACATATTTAGTTAAATAACTCTGAGTTTTTCACGTAGTTGAAGTTCTATCTTATATAATATCAAAGTATACTATCTTACTAATTGCGACGCAATCAAAACATCAGCGAAACTTTGCGGGACTTCATAACAAAGCGTAAACAAAGTTATACTATGCACGTATGTACTATTTGATAATCCTGAGCGGTTCTTGCTACATATTTAGTTAAATAACTCTGAGCTTTGCAGGTATTTTCAGTTCTACCTTATATAATATCATAGTATACTATCTTACCTTTACGACGCAATCAAAACATCAGTGACACTTTGCGGAATTTCATAAGAAAGCGAGAACGAAGTTATACTATGCACGGATGTACTATTTGATCATCCAGAGCGGTTCTTGGTACATATTTAGTTTAATAACTCTGAGGTTTGCAGGTAGTTGCAGTTCTATCGTATATAATATCATAGTATACTATCTTACCAATACGACGCAATTAAACCATCAGCGAAACATTGCGGAACTTCATAACAAAGCATAAACAAAGTTATACTATGCACGGATATACTATTAGATCTTCCAGAGCGGTTCTTGCTACATATTTTGTTATATAACTCTGAGGTGTGCAGGTATTTGCAGTTCTAACTTATCTAATATCAATGTATACTATCTTATCAATACGACGTAATCAAAACATCAGCGAAACATTGCGGAACTTCATAACAAAGCGTAAACAAAGTTATACTATGCACGTATGTACTATTTGATCATCCTGAGCGGTTCTTGCTACATATTTAGTTAAATAACTCTGAACTTTGCAGGTATTTGCAGTTCTAACTTATATAATATCAGTGCATACTATCTTATCAATACGACGTAATCAAAACATCAGCGAAACATTGCGGAACTTCATAACAAAACGTAAACAAAGTTATACTATGCACGTATGTACTATTTGATCATCCTGAGCGGTTCTTGCTACATATTTAGTTAAATAACTCTGAGCTTTGCAGGTATTTGCAGTTCTAACTTATATAATATCAAAGTATACTATCTTATCAATACGACGCAATCAAAACATCAGCGAAACATTGCGGAACTTCATAACAAAGCGTAAACAAAGTTATACTATGCACGTATGTACTATTTGATCATCCTGAGCGGTTCTTGCTACATATTTAGTTAAATAACTCTGAGCTTTGCAGGCATTTGCAGTTCTAACTTATACAATATCAGTGCATACTATCTTATCAATACGACGTAATCAAAACATCAGCGAAACATTGCGGAACTTCATAACAAAGCGTAAACAAAGTTATACTATGCACGTATGTACTATTTGATCATCCTGAGCGGTTCTTGCTACATATTTAGTTAAATAACTCTGAGTTTTGCACGTAGTTGCAGTCCTATCTTATATAATATCATAGTATACTATCTTACCAATACGACGCAATCAAAACATCAGCGAAACATTGCGGAATTTCATAACAAAGCGTGAACAAAGTTATACCATGCACGGATGTACTATTTGATCGTCCTGAGAGGTTCTAAATACATATTTTGCCATATCACTCTCAGGTTTGTAGGTAGTTGCAGTTCTACCTTATATAATATCATAGTATAATATCTTACCAATACGACGCAATTAAAACATCAGCGAAACTTTGCGGAACTTCATAACAAAGCGTAAACAAAGTTATACTATGCACGGATGTACTATTTGATCATCCAGAGCGGTTCTTGCTACATATTTAGTTAAATAACTCTGAGGTTTGCAGGTAGTTGCAGTTCTATCTTATATAATATCATAGTATACTATCTTACCAATACGACGCAATTAAACCATCAGCGAAACATTGCGGAACTTCATAACAAAGCATAATCAAAGTTATACTATGCACGGATATACTATTAGATCTTCCTGAGCGATTCTTGCTACATATTTTGTTATATAACTCTGAGGTGTGCAGGTATTTGCAGTTCTAACTTATCTAATATCAATGTATACTATCTTATCAATACGACGTAATCAAAACATCAGCGAAACATTGCGGAACTTCATAACAAAGCGTAAACAAAGTTATACTATGCACGTATGTACTATTTGATAATCCTGAGCGGTTCTTGCTACATATTTAGTTAAATAACTCTGAGCTTTGCAGGTATTTTCAGTTCTACCTTATATAATATCATAGTATACTATCTTACCTTTACGACGCAATCAAAACATCAGTGACACTTTGCGGAATTTCATAAGAAAGCGAGAACGAAGTTATACTATGCACGGATGTACTATTTGATCATCCAGAGCGGTTCTTGGTACATATTTAGTTTAATAACTCTGAGGTTTGCAGGTAGTTGCAGTTCTATCGTATATAATATCATAGTATACTATCTTACCAATACGACGCAATTAAACCATCAGCGAAACATTGCGGAACTTCATAACAAAGCATAAACAAAGTTATACTATGCACGGATATACTATTAGATCTTCCAGAGCGGTTCTTGCTACATATTTTGTTATATAACTCTGAGGTGTGCAGGTATTTGCAGTTCTAACTTATCTAATATCAATGTATACTATCTTATCAATACGACGTAATCAAAACATCAGCGAAACATTGCGGAACTTCATAACAAAGCGTAAACAAAGTTATACTATGCACGTATGTACTATTTGATCATCCTGAGCGGTTCTTGCTACATATTTAGTTAAATAACTCTGAACTTTGCAGGTATTTGCAGTTCTAACTTATATAATATCAGTGCATACTATCTTATCAATACGACGTAATCAAAACATCAGCGAAACATTGCGGAACTTCATAACAAAACGTAAACAAAGTTATACTATGCACGTATGTACTATTTGATCATCCTGAGCGGTTCTTGCTACATATTTAGTTAAATAACTCTGAGCTTTGCAGGCATTTGCAGTTCTAACTTATATAATATCAGTGCATACTATCTTATCAATACGACGTAATAAAAACATCAGCGAAACATTGCGGAACTTCATAACAAAGCGTAAACAAAGTTATACTATGCACGTATGTACTATTTGATCATCCTGAGCGGTTCTTGCTACATATTTAGTTAAATAACTCTGAGCTTTGCAGGCATTTGCAGTTCTAACTTATACAATATCAGTGCATACTATCTTATCAATACGACGTAATCAAAACATCAGCGAAACATTGCGGAACTTCATAACAAAGCGTAAACAAAGTTATACTATGGACGGATATTCTATTAGATCTTCCTGAGCGGTTCTTGCTACATATTTTGTTATATAACTCTGAGGTGTGCAGGTATTTGCAGTTCTAACTTATCTAATATCAATGTATACTATCTTATCAATACGACGTAATCAAAACATCAGCGAAACATTGCGGAACTTCATAACAAAGCGTAAACAAAGTTATACTATGCACGTATGTACTATTTGATCATCCTGAGCGGTTCTTGCTACATATTTAGTTAAATAACTCTGAGCTTTGCAGGCATTTGCAGTTCTAACTTATACAATATCAGTGCATACTATCTTATCAATACGACGTAATCAAAACATCAGCGAAACATTGCGGAACTTCATAACAAAGCGTAAACAAAGTTATACTATGCACGTATGTACTATTTGATCATCCTGAGCGGTTCTTGTTACATATTTAGTTAAATAACTCTGAGTTTTGCACGTAGTTGCAGTCCTATCTTATATAATATCATAGTATACTATCTTACCAATACGACGCAATTAAACCATCAACGAAACATTGCGGAACTTCATAACAAAGCATAAACAAAGTTTTACTATGCACGGATATACTATTAGATCTTCCTGAGCGGTTCTTGCTACATATTTTGTTATATAACTCTGAGTTGTGCAGGTATTTGCAGTTCTAACTTACCTAATATCAATGTATACTATCTTATCAATACGACGTAATCAAAACATCAGCGAAACATTGCGGAACTTCTTAACAAAGCGTAAACAAAGTTATACTATGCACGTATGTACTATTTGATCATCCTGAGCGGTTCTTGCTACATATTTAGTTAAATAACTCTGAGCTTTGCAGGTATTTGCAGTTCTAACTTATATAATATCAATGCATACTATCTTATCAATACGACGTAATCAAAACATCAGCGAAACATTGCGGAACTTCATAACAAAGCGTAAACAAAGTTATACTATGCACGTATGTACTATTTGATCGTCCTGAGCGGTTCTAAATACATATTTTGCCATATCACTCTCAGGTTTGTAGGTAGTTGCAGTTCTACCTTATATAATATCATAGTATAATATCTTACCAATACGACGCAATTAAAACATCAGCGACACTTTGCTGAATTTCATAAGAAATCGAGAACAAAGTTATACTATGCATGGATATACTATTTGATCTTCCTGAGCGGTTCTTGCTACATATTTTGTTATATAACTCTGAGGTGTGCAGGTATTTGCAGTTCTACCTTATATAATATCATAGTATACTATCTTACCAATACAACGCAATCAAAACATCAGTGACACTTTGCAGAACTTCAAACAAAGCGTAAACAAAGTTATACTATGCACGTATGTACTATTTGTCATCCTGAGCGGTTCTTGCTACATATTTAGTTAAATAACTCTGAGCTTTGCAGGTATTTGCAGTTCTAACTTATATAATATCAGTGCATACTATCTTATCAATACGACGTAATCAAAACATCAGCGAAACATTGCGGAACTTCATAACAAAGCGTAATCAAAGTTATACTATGCACGTATGTACTATTTGATCGTCCTGAGCGGTTCTAAATACATATGTTGCCATATCACTCTCAGGTTTGTAGGTAGTTGCAGTTCTACCTTATATAATATCATAGTATAATATCTCCCCAATACGACGCAATTAAAACATCAGCGAAACTTTGCGGAACTTCATAACAAAGCGTAAACACAGTTATACTATGCACGGATGTACTATTTGATCATCTAGAGCGGTCCTTGCTACATATTTAGTTAAATAACACTGAGTTTTGCACGTAGTTGAAGTTCTATCTTATATAATATCAAAGTATACTATCTTATCAATACGACGCAATCAAAACATCAGCAAAACATTGCGGAACTTCATAACAAAGCGTAAACAAAGTTATACTATGCACGTATGTACTATTTGATCATCCTGAGCGGTTCTTGCTACATATTTAGTTAAATAACTCTGAGCTTTGCAGGTATTTGCAGTTCTAACTTATATAATATCAGTGCATACTATCTTATCAATACGACGTAATCAAAACATCAGCGAAACATTGCGGAACTTCATAACAAAACGTAAACAAAGTTATACTATGCACGTATGTACTATTTGATCATCCTGAGCGGTTCTTGCTACATATTTAGTTAAATAACTCTGAGCTTTGCAGGTATTTGCAGTTCTAACTTATATAATATCAATGCATACTATCTTATCAATACGACGTAATCAAAACATCAGCGAAACATTGCGGAACTTCATAACAAAGCGTAAACAAAGTTATACTATGCACGTATGTACTATTTGATCGTCCTGAGCGGTTCTAAATACATATTTTGCCATATCACTCTCAGGTTTGTAGGTAGATGCAGTTCTACCTTATATAATATCATAGTATAATATCTTACCAATACGACGCAATTAAAACATCAGCGACACTTTGCGGAATTTCATAAGAAATCGAGAACAAAGTTATACTATGCATGGATATACTATTTGATCTTCCTGAGCGGTTCTTGCTACATATTTTGTTATATAACTCTGAGGTGTGCAGGTATTTGCAGTTCTACCTTATATAATATCATAGTATACTATCTTACCAATACAACGCAATCAAAACATCAGTGACACTTTGCAGAACTTCAAACAAAGCGTAAACAAAGTTATACTATGCACGTATGTACTATTTGTCATCCTGAGCGGTTCTTGCTACATATTTAGTTAAATAACTCTGAGCTTTGCAGGTATTTGCAGTTCTAACTTATATAATATCAGTGCATACTATCTTATCAATACGACGTAATCAAAACATCAGCGAAACATTGCGGAACTTCATAACAAAGCGTAATCAAAGTTATACTATGCACGTATGTACTATTTGATCGTCCTGAGCGGTTCTAAATACATATTTTGCCATATCACTCTCAGGTTTGTAGGTAGTTGCAGTTCTACCTTATATAATATCATAGTATAATATCTTACCAATACGACGCAATTAAAACATCAGCGAAACTTTGCGGAACTTCATAACAAAGCGTAAACAAAGTTATACTATGCACGGATGTACTATTTGATCATCTAGAGCGGTCCTTGCTACATATTTAGTTAAATAACACTGAGTTTTGCACGTAGTTGAAGTTCTATCTTATATAATATCAAAGTATACTATCTTATCAATACGACGTAATCAAAACATCAGCAAAACATTGCGGAACTTCATAACAAAGCGTAAACAAAGTTATACTATGCACGTATGTACTATTTGATCATCCTGAGCGGTTCTTGCTACATATTTAGTTAAATAACTCTGAACTTTGCAGGTATTTGCAGTTCTAACTTATATAATATCAGTGCATACTATCTTATCAATACGACGTAATCAAAACATCAGCGAAACATTGCGGAACTTCATAACAAAACGTAAACAAAGTTATACTATGCACGTATGTACTATTTGATCATCCTGAGCGGTTCTTGCTACATATTTAGTTAAATAACTCTGAGCTTTGCAGGTATTTGCAGTTCTAACTTATATAATATCAATGCATACTATCTTATCAATACGACGCAATCAAAACCTCAGCGAAACATTGCGGAATTTCATAACAAAGCGTGAACAAAGTTATACTATGCACGGATGTACTATTTGATCGTCCTGAGAGGTTCTAAATACATATTTTGCCATATCACTCTCAGGTTTGTAGGTAGTTGCAGTTCTACCTTATATAATATCATAGTATAATATCTTACCAATACGACGCAATTAAAACATCAGCGAAACTTTGCGGAACTTCATAACAAAGCGTAAACAAAGTTATACTATGCACGGATGTACTATTTGATCATCTAGAGCGGTCCTTGCTACATATTTAGTTAAATAACACTGAGTTTTGCACGTAGTTGAAGTTCTATCTTATATAATATCAAAGTATACTATCTTATCAATACGACGTAATCAAAACATCAGCAAAACATTGCGGAACTTCATAACAAAGCGTAAACAAAGTTATACTATGCACGTATGTACTATTTGATCATCCTGAGCGGTTCTTGCTACATATTTAGTTAAATAACTCTGAACTTTGCAGGTATTTGCAGTTCTAACTTATATAATATCAGTGCATACTATCTTATCAATACGACGTAATCAAAACATCAGCGAAACATTGCGGAACTTCATAACAAAACGTAAACAAAGTTATACTATGCACGTATGTACTATTTGATCATCCTGAGCGGTTCTTGCTACATATTTAGTTAAATAACTCTGAGCTTTGCAGGTATTTGCAGTTCTAACTTATATAATATCAATGCATACTATCTTATCAATACGACGTAATCAAAACATCAGCGAAACATTGCGGAACTTCATAACAAAGCGTAAACAAAGTTATACTATGCACGTATGTACTATTTGATCGTCCTGAGCGGTTCTAAATACATATTTTGCCATATCACTCTCAGGTTTGTAGGTAGTTGCAGTTCTACCTTATATAATATCATAGTATAATATCTTACCAATACGACGCAATTAAAACATCAGCGACACTTTGCGGAATTTCATAAGAAATCGAGAACAAAGTTATACTATGCATGGATATACTATTTGATCTTCCTGAGCGGTTCTTGCTACATATTTTGTTATATAACTCTGAGGTGTGCAGGTATTTGCAGTTCTACCTTATATAATATCATAGTATACTATCTTACCAATACAACGCAATCAAAACATCAGTGACACTTTGCAGAACTTCAAACAAAGCGTAAACAAAGTTATACTATGCACGTATGTACTATTTGTCATCCTGAGCGGTTCTTGCTACATATTTAGTTAAATAACTCTGAGCTTTGCAGGTATTTGCAGTTCTAACTTATATAATATCAGTGCATACTATCTTATCAATACGACGTAATCAAAACATCAGCGAAACATTGCGGAACTTCATAACAAAGCGTAATCAAAGTTATACTATGCACGTATGTACTATTTGATCGTCCTGAGCGGTTCTAAATACATATTTTGCCATATCACTCTCAGGTTTGTAGGTAGTTGCAGTTCTACCTTATATAATATCATAGTATAATATCTTACCAATACGACGCAATTAAAACATCAGCGACACTTTGCGGAATTTCATAAGAAATCGAGAACAAAGTTATACTATGCATGGATATACTATTTGATCTTCCTGAGCGGTTCTTGCTACATATTTTGTTAAATAACTCTGAGGTGTGCAGGTATTTGCAGTTCTACCTTATATAATATCATAGTATACTATCTTACCAATTGCGACGCAATCAAAACATCAGCGAAACATTGCGGAACTTCATAACAAAGCGTAAACAAAGTTATACTATGCACGTATGTACTATTTGATCATCCTGAGCGGTTCTTGCTACATATTTTGTTAAATAACTCTGAGCTTTGCAGGTATTTGCAGTTCTAACTTATATATTATCAAAGTATACTATCTTATCAATACGTACGCCATCAAAACCTCAGCGAAACTTTGCGGAACTTCGTAACAAAGCGTAAACAAAGTTATACTATGCACGGATGTACTATTTGATCATCTAGAGCGGTCCTTGCTACATATTTAGTTAAATAACTCTGAGTTTTGCACGTAGTTGAAGTTCTATCTTATATAATATCAAAGTATACTATCTTACTAATCGCGACGCAATCAAAACATCAGCGAAACTTTGCGGAACTTCATAACAAAGCGTAAACAAAGTTATACTATGCACGTATGTACTATTTGATAATCCTGAGCGGTTCTTGCTACATATTTAGTTAAATAACTCTGAGCTTTGCAGGTATTTTCAGTTCTACCTTATATAATATCATAGTATACTATCTCACCTTTACGACGCAATCAAAACATCAGTGACACTTGGCGGAATTTCATAAGAAAGCGAGAACGAAGTTATACTATGCACGGATGTACTATTTGATCATCCTGAGCGGTTCTTGCTACATATTTAGTTAAATAACTCTGAGCTTTGCAGGTATTTGCAGTTCTAACTTATATAATATCAATGCATACTATCTTATCAATACGACGTAATCAAAACATCAGCGAAACATTGCGGAACTTCATAACAAAGCGTAAACAAAGTTATACTATGCACGTATGTACTATTTGATCGTCCTGAGCGGTTCTAAATACATATTTTGCCATATCACTCTCAGGTTTGTAGGTAGTTGCAGTTCTACCTTATATAATATCATAGTATAATATCTTACCAATACGACGCAATTAAAACATCAGCGACACTTTGCGGAATTTCATAAGAAATCGAGAACAAAGTTATACTATGCCCGGATATACTATTTGATCTTCCTGAGCGGTTATTGCTACATATTTTGTTATATAACTCTGAGGTGTGCAGGTATTTGCAGTTCTACCTTATATAATATCATAGTATACTATCTTACCAATACAACGCAATCAAAACATCAGTGACACTTTGCAGAACTTCAAACAAAGGGTAAACAAAGTTATACTATGCACGTATGTACTATTTGATCATCCTGAGCGGTTCTTGCTACATATTTTCTTAAATAACTCTGATCTTTGCAGGTATTTGCAGTTCTAACTTATATAATATCAAAGTATACTATCTTATCAATACGACGCAATCAAAACCTCAGCGAAACATTGCGGAATTTCATAACAAAGCGTGAACAAAGTTATACTATGCACGGATGTACTATTTGATCGTCCTGAGAGGTTCTAAATACATATTTTGCCATATCACTCTCAGGTTTGTAGGTAGTTGCAGTTCTACCTTATATAATATCATAGTATAATATCTTACCAATACGACGCAATTAAAACATCAGCGAAACTTTGCGGAACTTCATAACAAAGCGTAAACAAAGTTATACTATGCACGGATGTACTATTTGATCATCTAGAGCGGTCCTTGCTACATATTTAGTTAAATAACTCTGAGTTTTGCACGTAGTTGAAGTTCTATCTTATATAATATCAAAGTATACTATCTTACTAATCGCGACGCAATCAAAACATCAGCGAAACTTTGCGGAACTTCATAACAAAGCGTAAACAAAGTTATACTATGCACGTATGTACTATTTGATAATCCTGAGCGGTTCTTGCTACATATTTAGTTAAATAACTCTGAGCTTTGCAGGTATTTTCAGTTCTACCTTATATAATATCATAGTATACTATCTCACCTTTACGACGCAATCAAAACATCAGTGACACTTGGCGGAATTTCATAAGAAAGCGAGAACGAAGTAATACTATGCACGGATGTACTATTTGATCATCCAGAGCGGTCCTTGCTACATATTTAGTTAAATAACTCTGAGTTTTTCACGTAGTTGAAGTTCTATCTTATATAATATCAAAGTATACTATCTTACTAATTGCGACGCAATCAAAACATCAGCGAAACTTTGCGGGACTTCATAACAAAGCGTAAACAAAGTTATACTATGCACGTATGTACTATTTGATCATCCTGAGCGGTTCTTGCTACATATTTAGTTAAATAACTCTGAGCTTTGCAGGTATTTTCAGTTCTACCTTATATAATATCATAGTATACTATCTTACCTTTACGACGCAATCAAAACATCAGTGACACTTTGCGGAATTTCATAAGAAAGCGAGAACGAAGTTATACTATGCACGGATGTACTATTTGATCATCCAGAGCGGTTCTTGGTACATATTTAGTTTAATAACTCTGAGGTTTGCAGGTAGTTGCAGTTCTATCGTATATAATATCATAGTATACTATCTTACCAATACGACGCAATTAACCATCACCGAAACATTGCGGAACTTCATAACCAAGCATAAACAAAGTTATACTATGCACGGATATACTATTAGATCTTCCTGAGCGGTTCTTGCTACATATTTTGTTATATAACTCTGAGGTGTGCAGGTATTTGCAGTTCTAACTTATCTAATATCAATGTATACTATCTTATCAATACGACGTAATCAAAACATCAGCGAAACATTGCGGAACTTCATAACAAAGCGTAAACAATGTTATACTATGCACGTATGTACTATTTGATCATCCTGAGCGGTTCTTGCTACATATTTAGTTAAATAACTCTGAACTTTGCAGGTATTTGCAGTTCTAACTTATATAATATCAGTGCATACTATCTTATCAATACGACGTAATCAAAACATCAGCGAAACATTGCGGAACTTCATAACAAAGCGTAAACAAAGTTATACTATGCACGTATGTACTATTTGATCATCCTGAGCGGTTCTTGCTACATATTTAGTTAAATAACTCTGAGCTTTGCAGGTATTTGCAGTTCTAACTTATATAATATCAATGCATACTATCTTATCAATACGACGTAATCAAAACATCAGCGAAACATTGCGGAACTTCATAACAAAGCGTAAACAAAGTTATACTATGCACGTATGTACTATTTGATCGTCCTGAGCGGTTCTAAATACATATTTTGCCATATCACTCTCAGGTTTGTAGGTAGTTGCAGTTCTACCTTATATAATATCATAGTATAATATCTTACCAATACGACGCAATTAAAACATCAGCGACACTTTGCGGAATTTCATAAGAAATCGAGAACAAAGTTATACTATGCCCGGATATACTATTTGATCTTCCTGAGCGGTTATTGCTACATATTTTGTTATATAACTCTGAGGTGTGCAGGTATTTGCAGTTCTACCTTATATAATATCATAGTATACTATCTTACCAATACAACGCAATCAAAACATCAGTGACACTTTGCAGAACTTCAAACAAAGGGTAAACAAAGTTATACTATGCACGTATGTACTATTTGATCATCCTGAGCGGTTCTTGCTACATATTTTCTTAAATAACTCTGATCTTTGCAGGTATTTGCAGTTCTAACTTATATAATATCAAAGTATACTATCTTATCAATACGACGCAATCAAAACCTCAGCGAAACATTGCGGAATTTCATAACAAAGCGTGAACAAAGTTATACTATGCACGGATGTACTATTTGATCGTCCTGAGAGGTTCTAAATACATATGTTGCCATATCACTCTCAGGTTTGTAGGTAGTTGCAGTTCTACCTTATATAATATCATAGTATAATATCTCCCCAATACGACGCAATTAAAACATCAGCGAAACTTTGCGGAACTTCATAACAAAGCGTAAACAAAGTTATACTATGCACGGATGTACTATTTGATCATCTAGAGCGGTCCTTGCTACATATTTAGTTAAATAACACTGAGTTTTGCACGTAGTTGAAGTTCTATCTTATATAATATCAAAGTATACTATCTTATCAATACGACGTAATCAAAACATCAGCAAAACATTGCGGAACTTCATAACAAAGCGTAAACAAAGTTATACTATGCACGTATGTACTATTTGATCATCCTGAGCGGTTCTTGCTACATATTTAGTTAAATAACTCTGAACTTTGCAGGTATTTGCAGTTCTAACTTATATAATATCAGTGCATACTATCTTATCAATACGACGTAATCAAAACATCAGCGAAACATTGCGGAACTTCATAACAAAACGTAAACAAAGTTATACTATGCACGTATGTACTATTTGATCATCCTGAGCGGTTCTTGCTACATATTTAGTTAAATAACTCTGAGCTTTGCAGGTATTTGCAGTTCTAACTTATATAATATCAATGCATACTATCTTATCAATACGACGTAATCAAAACATCAGCGAAACATTGCGGAACTTCATAACAAAGCGTAAACAAAGTTATACTATGCACGTATGTACTATTTGATCGTCCTGAGCGGTTCTAAATACATATTTTGCCATATCACTCTCAGGTTTGTAGGTAGATGCAGTTCTACCTTATATAATATCATAGTATAATATCTTACCAATACGACGCAATTAAAACATCAGCGACACTTTGCGGAATTTCATAAGAAATCGAGAACAAAGTTATACTATGCATGGATATACTATTTGATCTTCCTGAGCGGTTCTTGCTACATATTTTGTTATATAACTCTGAGGTGTGCAGGTATTTGCAGTTCTACCTTATATAATATCATAGTATACTATCTTACCAATACAACGCAATCAAAACATCAGTGACACTTTGCAGAACTTCAAACAAAGGGTAAACAAAGTTATACTATGCACGTATGTACTATTTGATCATCCTGAGCGGTTCTTGCTACATATTTTCTTAAATAACTCTGAGCTTTGCAGGTATTTGCAGTTCTAACTTATATAATATCAAAGTATACTATCTTATCAATACGACGCAATCAAAACCTCAGCGAAACATTGCGGAATTTCATAAGAAATCGAGAACAAAGTTATACTATGCACGTATGTACTATTTGATCATCCTGAGCGGTTCTTGCTACATATTTTCTTAAATAACTCTGAGCTTTGCAGGTATTTGCAGTTCTAACTTATATAATATCAATGTATACTATCTTATCAATACGACGCAATTAAAACATCAGCGAAACTTTGCGGAACTTCATAACAAAGCGTAAACAAAGTTATACTATGCACGGATGTACTATTTGATCATCTAGAGCGGTCCTTGCTACATATTTAGTTAAATAACTCTGAGTTTTGCACGTAGTTGAAGTTCTATCTTATATAATATCAAAGTATACTATCTTACTAATTGCGACGCAATCAAAACATCAGCGAAACTTTGCGGAACTTCATAACTTCATTAAGCATAAACAAAGTTATACTATGCACGGATATACTATTAGATCTTCCTGAGCGGTTCTTGCTACATATTTTGTTATATAACTCTGAGGTGTGCAGGTATTTGCAGTTCTAACTTACCTAATATCAATGTATACTATCTTATCAATACGACGTAATCAAAACATCAGCGAAACATTGCGGAACTTCATAACAAAGCGTAAACAAAGTTATACTATGCACGTATGTACTATTTGATCATCCAGAGCGGTTCTTGCTACTTATTTAGTTAAATAACTCTGAGGTTTGCAGGTAGTTGCAGTTCTATCTTATATAATATCATAGTATACTATCTTACCAATACGACGCAATTAAACCATCAGCGAAACATTGCGGAACTTCATAACAAAGCATAATCAAAGTTATACTATGCACGGATATACTATTAGATCTTCCTGAGCGGTTCTTGCTACATATTTAGTTAAATAACTCTGAGTTTTGCACGTAGTTGCAGTTCTATCTTATATAATATCAATGTATACTATCTTACTAATTGCGACGCAATCAAAACAACAGCGAAACTTTGCGGAACTTCATAACAAAGCGTAAACATAGTTATACTATGCAGGTATGTACTACTTGATCATCCTGAGCGGTTCTTGCTACATATTTAGTTAAATAACTCTGAGCTTTGCAGGTATTTTCAATCCTACCTTATATAATATCATAGTATACTATCTTACCAATACGACGCAATCAAAACATCAGTGACACTTTGCGGAATTTCATAAGAAAGCGAGAACGAAGTTATACTATGCACGGATGTACTATTTGATCATCCAGAGCGGTTCTTGCTACATATTTAGTTAAATAACTCTGAGGTTTGCAGGTAGTTGCAGTCCTATCTTATATAATATCATAGTATACTATCTTACCAATACGACGCAATTAAACCATCAGCGAAACATTGCGGAACTTCATAACAAAGCATAAACAAAGTTATACTATGCACGGATGTACTATTAGATCTTCCTGAACGGTTCTTGCTACATATTTTGTTATATAACTCTGAGGTGTGCAGGTATTTGCAGTTCTAACTTACCTAATATCAATGTATACTATCTTATCAATACGACGTAATCAAAACATCAGCGAAACATTGCGGAACTTCATAACAAAGCGTAAACAAAGTTATTCTATGCACGGATGTACTATTTGATCATCCAGAGCGGTTCTTGCTACATATTTAGTTAAATAACTCTGAGGTTTGCAGGTAGTTGCAGTCCTATCTTATATAATATCATAGTATACTATCTTACCAATACGACGCAATTAAACCATCAGCGAAACATTGCGGAACTTCATAACAAAGCATAAACAAAGTTTTACTATGCACGGATATACTATTAGATCTTCCTGAGCGGTTCTTGCTACATATTTTGTTATATAACTCTGAGTTGTGCAGGTATTTGCAGTTCTAACTTACCTAATATCAATGTATACTATCTTATCAATACGACGTAATCAAAACATCAGCGAAACATTGCGGAACTTCATAACAAAGCGTAAACAAAGTTATACTATGCACGTATGTACTATTTGATCATCCTGAGCGGTTCTTGCTACATATTTTCTTAAATAACTCTGAGCTTTGCAGGTATTTGCAGTTCTAACTTATATAATATCAAAGTATACTATCTTATCAATACGACGCAATCAAAACATCAGCGAAACATTGCGGAATTTCATAACAAAGCGTGAACAAAGTTATACTATGCACGGATGTACTATTTGATCGTCCTGAGAGGTTCTAAATACATATTTTGCCATATCACTCTCAGGTTTGTAGGTAGTTGCAGTTCTACCTTATATAATATCATAGTATAATATCTTACCAATACGACGCAATTAAAACATCAGCGAAACTTTGCGGAACTTCATAACAAAGCGTAAACAAAGTTATACTATGCACGGATGTACTATTTGATCATCCAGAGCGGTTCTTGCTACTTATTTAGTTAAATAACTCTGAGGTTTGCAGGTAGTTGCAGTTCTACCTTATATAATATCATAGTATAATATCTTACCAATACGACGCAATTAAAACATCAGCGAAACTTTGCGGAACTTCATAACAAAGCGTAAACAAAGTTATACTATGCACGGATGTACTATTAGATCTTCCTGAGCGGTTCTTGCTACATATTTTGTTATATAACTCTGAGGTGTGCAGGTATTTGCAGTTCTAACTTATCTAATATCAATGTATACTAACTTATCAATACGACGTAATCAAAACATCAGCGAAACATTGCGGAACTTCATAACAAAGCGTAAACAAAGTTATACTATGCACGTATGTACTACTTGATCATCCTGAGCGGTATTGCTACATATTTAGTTAAATAACTCTGAGCCTTGCAGGTATTTTCAGTCCTACCTTATATAATATCATAGTATACTATCTTACCAATACGACGCAATCAAAACATCAGCGAAACATTGCGGAATTTCATAACAAAGCGTGAACAAAGTTATACCATGCACGGATGTACTATTTGATCGTCCTGAGAGGTTCTAAATACATATTTTGCCATATCACTCTCAGGTTTGTAGGTAGTTGCAGTTCTACCTTATATAATATCATAGTACAATATCTTACCAATACGACGCAATTAAAACATCAGCGAAACTTTGCGGAACTTCATAACAAAGCGTAAACAAAGTTATACTATGCACGTATGTACTATTTGATAATCCTGAGCGGTTCTTGCTACATATTTAGTTAAATAACTCTGAGCTTTGCAGGTATTTTCAGTTCTACCTTATATAATATCATAGTATACTATCTTACCTTTACGACGCAATCAAAACATCAGTGACACTTGGCGGAATTTCATAAGAGAGCGAGAACGAAGTTATACTATGCACGGATGTACTATTTGATCATCCAGAGCGGTCCTTGCTACATATTTAGTTAAATAACTCTGAGTTTTTCACGTAGTTGAAGTTCTATCTTATATAATATCAAAGTATACTATCTTACTAATTGCGACGCAATCAAAACATCAGCGAAACTTTGCGGGACTTCATAACAAAGCGTAAACAAAGTTATACTATGCACGTATGTACTATTTGATAATCCTGAGCGGTTCTTGCTACATATTTAGTTAAATAACTCTGAGCTTTGCAGGTATTTTCAGTTCTACCTTATATAATATCATAGTATACTATCTTACCTTTACGACGCAATCAAAACATCAGTGACACTTTGCGGAATTTCATAAGAAAGCGAGAACGAAGTTATACTATGCACAGATGTACTATTTGATCATCCAGAGCGGTTCTTGGTACATATTTAGTTTAATAACTCTGAGGTTTGCAGGTAGTTGCAGTTCTATCGTATATAATATCATAGTATACTATCTTACCAATACGACGCAATTAAACCATCAGCGAAACATTGCGGAACTTCATAACAAAGCATAAACAAAGTTATACTATGCACGGATATACTATTAGATATTCCAGAGCGGTTCTTGCTACATATTTTGTTATATAACTCTGAGGTGTGCAGGTATTTGCAGTTCTAACTTATCTAATATCAATGTATACTATCTTATCAATACGACGTAATCAAAACATCAGCGAAACATTGCGGAACTTCATAACAAAGCGTAAACAAAGTTATACTATGCACGTATGTAGTATTTGATCATCCTGAGCGGTTCTTGCTACATATTTAGTTAAATAACTCTGAACTTTGCAGGTATTTGCAGTTCTAACTTATATAATATCAGTGCATACTATCTTATCAATACGACGTAATCAAAACATCAGCGAAACATTGCGGAACTTCATAACAAAACGTAAACAAAGTTATACTATGCACGTATGTACTATTTGATCATCCTGAGCGGTTCTTGCTACATATTTAGTTAAATAACTCTGAGCTTTGCAGGCATTTGCAGTTCTAACTTATATAATATCAGTGCATACTATCTTATCAATACGACGTAATCAAAACATCAGCGAAACATTGCGGAACTTCATAACAAAGCGTAAACAAAGTTATACTATGCACGTATGTACTATTTGATCATCCTGAGCGGTTCTTGCTACATATTTAGTTAAATAACTCTGAGTTTTGCACGTAGTTGCAGTCCTATCTTATATAATATCATAGTATACTATCTTACCAATACGACGCAATTAAACCATCAACGAAACATTGCGGAACTTCATAACAAAGCATAAACAAAGTTTTACTATGCACGGATATACTATTAGATCTTCCTGAGCGGTTCTTGCTACATATTTTGTTATATAACTCTGAGTTGTGCAGGTATTTGCAGTTCTAACTTACCTAATATCAATGTATACTATCTTATCAATACGACGTAATCAAAACATCAGCGAAACATTGCGGAACTTCTTAACAAAGAGTAAACAAAGTTATACTATGCACGTATGTACTATTTGATCATCCTGAGCGGTTCTTGCTACATATTTAGTTAAATAACTCTGAGCTTTGCAGGTATTTGCAGTTCTAACTTATATAATATCAATGCATACTATCTTATCAATACGACGTAATCAAAACATCAGCGAAACATTGCGGAACTTCATAACAAAGCGTAAACAAAGTTATACTATGCACGTATGTACTATTTGATCGTCCTGAGCGGTTCTAAATACATATTTTGCCATATCACTCTCAGGTTTGTAGGTAGTTGCAGTTCTACCTTATATAATATCATAGTATAATATCTTACCAATACGACGCAATTAAAACATCAGCGACACTTTGCGGAATTTCATAAGAAATCGAGAACAAAGTTATACTATGCATGGATATACTATTTGATCTTCCTGAGCGGTTCTTGCTACATATTTTGTTATATAACTCTGAGGTGTGCAGGTATTTGCAGTTCTACCTTATATAATATCATAGTATACTATCTTACCAATACAACGCAATCAAAACATCAGTGACACTTTGCAGAACTTCAAACAAAGCGTAAACAAAGTTATACTATGCACGTATGTACTATTTGTCATCCTGAGCGGTTCTTGCTACATATTTAGTTAAATAACTCTGAGCTTTGCAGGTATTTGCAGTTCTAACTTATATAATATCAGTGCATACTATCTTATCAATACGACGTAATCAAAACATCAGCGAAACATTGCGGAACTTCATAACAAAGCGTAATCAAAGTTATACTATGCACGTATGTACTATTTGATCGTCCTGAGCGGTTCTAAATACATATTTTGCCATATCACTCTCAGGTTTGTAGGTAGTTGCAGTTCTACCTTATATAATATCATAGTATAATATCTTACCAATACGACGCAATTAAAACATCAGCGACACTTTGCGGAATTTCATAAGAAATCGAGAACAAAGTTATACTATGCATGGATATACTATTTGATCAACCTGAGCGGTTCTTGCTACAAATTTTGTTAAATAACTCTGAGGTGTGCAGGTATTTGCAGTTCTACCTTATATAATATCATAGTATACTATCTTACCAATTGCGACGCAATCAAAACATCAGCGAAACATTGCGGAACTTCATAACAAAGCGTAAACAAAGTTATACTATGCACGTATGTACTATTTGATCATCCTGAGCGGTTCTTGCTACATATTTTGTTAAATAACTCTGAGCTTTGCAGGTATTTGCAGTTCTAACTTATATATTATCAAAGTATACTATCTTATCAATACGTACGCCATCAAAACCTCAGCGAAACTTTGCGGAACTTCGTAACAAAGCGTAAACAAAGTTATACTATGCACGGATGTACTATTTGATCATCTAGAGCGGTCCTTGCTACATATTTAGTTAAATAACTCTGAGTTTTGCACGTAGTTGAAGTTCTATCTTATATAATATCAAAGTATACTATCTTACTAATCGCGACGCAATCAAAACATCAGCGAAACTTTGCGGAACTTCATAACAAAGCGTAAACAAAGTTATACTATGCACGTATGTACTATTTGATAATCCTGAGCGGTTCTTGCTACATATTTAGTTAAATAACTCTGAGCTTTGCAGGTATTTTCAGTTCTACCTTATATAATATCATAGTATACTATCTCACCTTTACGACGCAATCAAAACATCAGTGACACTTGGCGGAATTTCATAAGAAAGCGAGAACGAAGTTATACTATGCACGGATGTACTATTTGATCATCCAGAGCGGTCCTTGCTACATATTTAGTTAAATAACTCTGAGTTTTTCACGTAGTTGAAGTTCTATCTTATATAATATCAAAGTATACTATCTTACTAATTGCGACGCAATCAAAACATCAGCGAAACTTTGCGGGACTTCATAACAAAGCGTAAACAAAGTTATACTATGCACGTATGTACTATTTGATCATCCTGAGCGGTTCTTGCTACATATTTAGTTAAATAACTCTGAGCTTTGCAGGTATTTTCAGTTCTACCTTATATAATATCATAGTATACTATCTTACCTTTACGACGCAATCAAAACATCAGTGACACTTTGCGGAATTTCATAAGAAAGCGAGAACGAAGTTATACTATGCACGGATGTACTATTTGATCATCCAGAGCGGTTCTTGGTACATATTTAGTTTAATAACTCTGAGGTTTGCAGGTAGTTGCAGTTCTATCGTATATAATATCATAGTATACTATCTTACCAATACGACGCAATTAAACCATCACCGAAACATTGCGGAACTTCATAACCAAGCATAAACAAAGTTATACTATGCACGGATATACTATTAGATCTTCCTGAGCGGTTCTTGCTACATATTTTGTTATATAACTCTGAGGTGTGCAGGTATTTGCAGTTCTAACTTATCTAATATCAATGTATACTATCTTATCAATACGACGTAATCAAAACATCAGCGAAACATTGCGGAACTTCATAACAAAGCGTAAACAATGTTATACTATGCACGTATGTACTATTTGATCATCCTGAGCGGTTCTTGCTACATATTTAGTTAAATAACTCTGAACTTTGCAGGTATTTGCAGTTCTAACTTATATAATATCAGTGCATACTATCTTATCAATACGACGTAATCAAAACATCAGCGAAACATTGCGGAACTTCATAACAAAGCGTAAACAAAGTTATACTATGCACGTATGTACTATTTGATCATCCTGAGCGGTTCTTGCTACATATTTAGTTAAATAACTCTGAGCTTTGCAGGTATTTGCAGTTCTAACTTATATAATATCAATGCATACTATCTTATCAATACGACGTAATCAAAACATCAGCGAAACATTGCGGAACTTCATAACAAAGCGTAAACAAAGTTATACTATGCACGTATGTACTATTTGATCGTCCTGAGCGGTTCTAAATACATATTTTGCCATATCACTCTCAGGTTTGTAGGTAGTTGCAGTTCTACCTTATATAATATCATAGTATAATATCTTACCAATACGACGCAATTAAAACATCAGCGACACTTTGCGGAATTTCATAAGAAATCGAGAACAAAGTTATACTATGCATGGATATACTATTTGATCTTCCTGAGCGGTTATTGCTACATATTTTGTTATATAACTCTGAGGTGTGCAGGTATTTGCAGTTCTACCTTATATAATATCATAGTATACTATCTTACCAATACAACGCAATCAAAACATCAGTGACACTTTGCAGAACTTCAAACAAAGGGTAAACAAAGTTATACTATGCACGTATGTACTATTTGATCATCCTGAGCGGTTCTTGCTACATATTTTCTTAAATAACTCTGATCTTTGCAGGTATTTGCAGTTCTAACTTATATAATATCAAAGTATACTATCTTATCAATACGACGCAATCAAAACCTCAGCGAAACATTGCGGAATTTCATAACAAAGCGTGAACAAAGTTATACTATGCACGGATGTACTATTTGATCGTCCTGAGAGGTTCTAAATACATATTTTGCCATATCACTCTCAGGTTTGTAGGTAGTTGCAGTTCTACCTTATATAATATCATAGTATAATATCTTACCAATACGACGCAATTAAAACATCAGCGAAACTTTGCGGAACTTCATAACAAAGCGTAAACAAAGTTATACTATGCACGGATGTACTATTTGATCATCTAGAGCGGTCCTTGCTACATATTTAGTTAAATAACACTGAGTTTTGCACGTAGTTGAAGTTCTATCTTATATAATATCAAAGTATACTATCTTATCAATACGACGTAATCAAAACATCAGCGAAACATTGCGGAACTTCATAACAAAGCGTAAACAAAGTTATACTATGCACGTATGTACTATTTGATCATCCTGAGCGGTTCTTGCTACATATTTAGTTAAATAACTCTGAACTTTGCAGGTATTTGCAGTTCTAACTTATATAATATCAGTGCATACTATCTTATCAATACGACGTAATCAAAACATCAGCGAAACATTGCGGAACTTCATAACAAAACGTAAACAAAGTTATACTATGCACGTATGTACTATTTGATCATCCTGAGCGGTTCTTGCTACATATTTAGTTAAATAACTCTGAGCTTTGCAGGTATTTGCAGTTCTAACTTACATAATATCAATGCATACTATCTTATCAATACGACGTAATCAAAACATCAGCGAAACATTGCGGAACTTCATAACAAAGCGTAAACAAAGTTATACTATGCACGTATGTACTATTTGATCGTCCTGAGCGGTTCTAAATACATATTTTGCCATATCACTCTCAGGTTTGTAGGTAGATGCAGTTCTACCTTATATAATATCATAGTATAATATCTTACCAATACGACGCAATTAAAACATCAGCGACACTTTGCGGAATTTCATAAGAAATCGAGAACAAAGTTATACTATGCATGGATATACTATTTGATCTTCCTGAGCGGTTCTTGCTACATATTTTGTTATATAACTCTGAGGTGTGCAGGTATTTGCAGTTCTACCTTATATAATATCATAGTATACTATCTTACCAATACAACGCAATCAAAACATCAGTGACACTTTGCAGAACTTCAAACAAAGGGTAAACAAAGTTATACTATGCACGTATGTACTATTTGATCATCCTGAGCGGTTCTTGCTACATATTTTCTTAAATAACTCTGAGCTTTGCAGGTATTTGCAGTTCTAACTTATATAATATCAAAGTATACTATCTTATCAATACGACGCAATCAAAACCTCAGCGAAACATTGCGGAATTTCATAAGAAATCGAGAACAAAGTTATACTATGCACGGATATACTATTTGATCTTCCTGAGCGGTTCTTGCTACATATTTTGTTACATAACTCTGAGGTGTGCAGGTATTTGCAGTTCTAACTTATCTAATATCAATGTATACTATCTTATCAATACGACGCAATTAAAACATCAGCGAAACTTTGCGGAACTTCATAACAAAGCGTAAACAAAGTTATACTATGCACGGATGTACTATTTGATCATCTAGAGCGGTCCTTGCTACATATTTAGTTAAATAACTCTGAGTTTTGCACGTAGTTGAAGTTCTATCTTATATAATATCAAAGTATACTATCTTACTAATTGCGACGCAATCAAAACATCAGCGAAACTTTGCGGAACTTCATAACTTCATTAAGCATAAACAAAGTTATACTATGCACGGATATACTATTAGATCTTCCTGAGCGGTTCTTGCTACATATTTTGTTATATAACTCTGAGGTGTGCAGGTATTTGCAGTTCTAACTTACCTAATATCAATGTATACTATCTTATCAATACGACGTAATCAAAACATCAGCGAAACATTGCGGAACTTCATAACAAAGCGTAAACAAAGTTATACTATGCACGTATGTACTATTTGATCATCCTGAGCGGTTCTTGCTACATATTAAGTTAAATAACTCTGAGCTTTGCAGGCATTTGCAGTTCTAACTTATACAATATCAGTGCATACTATCTTATCAATACGACGTAATCAAAACATCAGCGAAACATTGCGGAACTTCATAACAAAGCGTAAACAAAGTTATACTATGCACGGAAGTACTATTTGATCATCCTGAGCGGTTCTTGCTACATATTTAGTTAAATAACTCTGAGCTTTGCAGGTATTTGCAGTTCTAACTTATATAATATCAATGCATACTATCTTATCAATACGACGTAATCAAAACATCAGCGAAACATTGCGGAACTTCATAACAAAGCGTAAACAAAGTTATACTATGCACGTATGTACTATTTGATCGTCCTGAGCGGTTCTAAATACATATTTTGCCATATCACTCTCAGGTTTGTAGGTAGTTGCAGTTCTACCTTATATAATATCATAGTATAATATCTTACCAATACGACGCAATTAAAACATCAGCGACACTTTGCGGAATTTCATAAGAAATCGAGAACAAAGTTATACTATGCATGGATATACTATTTGATCTTCCTGAGCGGTTCTTGCTACATATTTTGTTATATAACTCTGAGGTGTGCAGGTATTTGCAGTTCTACCTTATATAATATCATAGTATACTATCTTACCAATACAACGCAATCAAAACATCAGTGACACTTTGCAGAACTTCAAACAAAGGGTAAACAAAGTTATACTATGCACGTATGTACTATTTGATCATCCTGAGCGGTTCTTGCTACATATTTTCTTAAATAACTCTGAGCTTTGCAGGTATTTGCAGTTCTAACTTATATAATATCAAAGTATACTATCTTATCAATACGACGCAATCAAAACCTCAGCGAAACATTGCGGAATTTCATAACAAAGCGTGAACAAAGTTATACTATGCACGGATGTACTATTTGATCGTCCTGAGAGGTTCTAAATACATATTTTGCCATATCACTCGCAGGTTTGTAGGTAGTTGCAGTTCTACCTTATATAATATCATAGTATAATATCTTACCAATACGACGCAATTAAAACATCAGCGAAACTTTGCGGAACTTCATAACAAAGCGTAAACAAAGTTATACTATGCACGGATGTACTATTTGATCATCTAGAGCGGTCCTTGCTACATATTTAGTTAAATAACTCTGAGTTTTGCACGTAGTTGAAGTTCTATCTTATATAATATCAAAGTATACTATCTTATCAATACGACGTAATCAAAACATCAGCGAAACATTGCGGAACTTCATAACAAAGCGTAAACAAAGTTATACTATGCACGTATGTACTATTTGATCATCCTGAGCGGTTCTTGCTACATATTTAGTTAAATAACTCTGAACTTTGCAGGTATTTGCAGTTCTAACTTATATAATATCAGTGCATACTATCTTATCAATACGACGTAATCAAAACATCAGCGAAACATTGCGGAACTTCATAACAAAACGTAAACAAAGTTATACTATGCACGTATGTACTATTTGATCATCCTGAGCGGTTCTTGCTACATATTTAGTTAAATAACTCTGAGGTTTGAATGTAGTTGCAGTTCTAACTTATATAATATCAATGCATACTATCTTATCAATACGACGTAATCAAAACATCAGCGAAACATTGCGGAACTTCATAACAAAGCGTAAACAAAGTTATACTATGCACGTATGTACTATTTGATCGTCCTGAGCGGTTCTAAATACATATTTTGCCATATCACTCTCAGGTTTGTAGGTAGATGCAGTTCTACCTTATATAATATCATAGTATAATATCTTACCAATACGACGCAATTAAAACATCAGCGACACTTTGCGGAATTTCATAAGAAATCGAGAACAAAGTTATACTATGCATGGATATACTATTTGATCTTCTGGAGCGGTTCTTGCTACATATTTTGTTATATAACTCTGAGGTGTGCAGGTATTTGCAGTTCTACCTTATATAATATCATAGTATACTATCTTACCAATACAACGCAATCAAAACATCAGTGACACTTTGCAGAACTTCAAACAAAGGGTAAACAAAGTTATACTATGCACGTATGTACTATTTGATCATCCTGAGCGGTTCTTGCTACATATTTTCTTAAATAACTCTGAGCTTTGCAGGTATTTGCAGTTCTAATTATATAATATCAAAGTATACTATCTTATCAATACGACGCAATCAAAACCTCAGCGACACATTGCGGAATTTCATAAGAAATCGAGAACAAAGTTATACTATGCACGGATATACTATTTGATCTTCCTGAGCGGTTCTTGCTACATATTTTGTTACATAACTCTGAGGTGTGCAGGTATTTGCAGTTCTAACTTATCTAATATCAATGTATACTATCTTATCAATACGACGCAATTAAAACATCAGCGAAACTTTGCGGAACTTCATAACAAAGGGTAAACAAAGTTATACTATGCACGGATGTACTATTTGATCATCTAGAGCGGTCCTTGCTACATATTTAGTTAAATAACTCTGAGTTTTGCACGTAGTTGAAGTTCTATCTTATATAATATCAAAGTATACTATCTTACTAATTGCGACGCAATCAAAACATCAGCGAAACTTTGCGGAACTTCATAACTTCATTAAGCATAAACAAAGTTATACTATGCACGGATATACTATTAGATCTTCCTGAGCGGTTCTTGCTACATATTTTGTTATATAACTCTGAGGTGTGCAGGTATTTGCAGTTCTAACTTACCTAATATCAATGTATACTATCTTATCAATACGACGTAATCAAAACATCAGCGAAACATTGCGGAACTTCATAACAAAGCGTAAACAAAGTTATACTATGCACGTATGTACTATTTGATCATCCTGAGCGGTTCTTCCTACATATTTTGTTATATAACTCTGAGGTGTGCAGGTATTTGCAGTTCTAACTTACCTAATATCAATGTATACTGTCTTATCAATACGACGTAATCAAAACATCAGCGAAACATTGCGGAACTTCATAACAAAGCGTAAACAAAGTTATACTATGCACGGAAGTACTATCTGATCATCCTGAGCGGTTCTTGCTACATATTTAGTTAAATAACTCTGAGCTTTGCAGGTATTTGCAGTTCTAACTTATATAATATCAATGCATACCATCTTATCAATACGACGTAATCAAAACATCAGCGAAACATTGCGGAACTTCATAACAAAGCGTAAACAAAGTTATACTATGCACGTATGTACTATTTGATCTTCCTGAGCGGTTCTTGCTACATATTTTGTTATATAACTCTGAGGTGTGCAGGTATTTGCAGTTCTACCTTATATAATATCATAGTATACTATCTTACCAATACAACGCAATCAAAACATCAGTGACACTTTGCAGAACTTCAAACAAAGGGTAAACAAAGTTATACTATGCACGTATGTACTATTTGATCATCCTGAGCGGTTCTTGCTACATATTTTCTTAAATAACTCTGAGCTTTGCAGGTATTTGCAGTTCTAACTTATATAATATCAAAGTATACTATCTTATCAATACGACGCAATCAAAACCTCAGCGAAACATTGCGGAATTTCATAACAAAGCGTGAACAAAGTTATACTATGCACGGATGTACTATTTGATCGTCCTGAGAGGTTCTAAATACATATTTTGCCATATCACTCTCAGGTTTGTAGGTAGTTGCAGTTCTACCTTATATAATATCATAGTATAATATCTTACCAATACGACGCAATTAAAACATCAGCGAAACTTTGCGGAACTTCATAACAAAGCGTAAACAAAGTTATACTATGCACGGATGTACTATTTGATCATCTAGAGCGGTCCTTGCTACATATTTAGTTAAATAACTCTGAGTTTTGCACGTAGTTGAAGTTCTATCTTATATAATATCAAAGTATACTATCTTACTAATTGCGACGCAATCAAAACATCTGCGAAACTTTGCGGAACTTCATAACAAAGCGTAAACAAATTTATACTATGCACGTATGTACTATTTGATAATCCTGAGCGGTTCTTGCTACATATTTAGTTAAATAACTCTGAGCTTTGCAGGTATTTTCAGTTCTACCTTATATAATATCATAGTATACTATCTTATCAATACGACGCAATCAAAACCTCAGCGAAACATTGCGGAACTTCATAACAAAGCATAATCAAAGTTATACTATGCACGGATATACTATTAGATCTTCCTGAGCGGTTCTTGCTACATATTTTGTTATATAACTCTGAGGTGTGCAGGTATTTGCAGTTCTAACTTATCTAATATCAATGTATACTATCTTATCAATACGACGTAATCAAAACATCAGCGAAACATTGCGGAACTTCATAACAAAGCGTAAACAAAGTTATACTATGCACGTATGTACTATTTGATCATCCTGAGCGGTTCTTGCTACATATTTAGTTAAATAACTCTGAGCTTTGCAGGTATTTGCAGTTCTAACTTATATAATATCAGTGCATACTATCTTAACAATACGACGTAATCAAAACATCAGCGAAACATTGCGGAACTTCATAACAAAGCGTAAACAAAGTTATACTATGCACGTATGTACTATTTGATCATCCTGAGCGGTTCTTGCTACATATTTAGTTAAATAACTCTGAGCTTTGCAGGCATTGGCAGTTCTAACTTATACAATATCAGTGCATACTATCTTATCAATACGACGTAATCAAAACATCAGCGAAACATTGCGGAACTTCATAACAAAGCGTAAACAAAGTTATACTATGCACGGAAGTACTATTTGATCATCCTGAGCGGTTCTTGCTACATATTTTCTTAAATAACTCTGAGCTTTGCAGGTATTTGCAGTTCTAACTTATATAATATCAAAGTATACTATCTTATCAATACGACGCAATCAAAACCTCAGCGAAACATTGCGGAATTTCATAACAAAGCGTGAACAAAGTTATACTATGCACGGATGTACTACTTGATCGTCCTGAGAGGTTCTAAATACATATTTTGCCATATCACTCTCAGGTTTGTAGGTAGTTGCAGTTCTACCTTATATAATATCATAGTATAATATCTTACCAATACGACGCAATTAAAACATCAGCGAAACTTTGCGGAACTTCATAACATAGCGTAAACAAAGTTATACTATGCACGGATGTACTATTTGATCATCTAGAGCGGTCCTTGCTACATATTTAGTTACATAACTCTGAGTTTTGCAGGTATTTTCAGTTCTACCTTATATAATATCATAGTATACTATCTTACCAATACGACGCAATCAAAACATCAGTGACACTTTGCGGAATTTCATAAGAAATCGAGAACGAAGTTATACTATGCACGGATGTACTATTTGATCATCCAGAGCGGTTCTTGCTACTTATTTAGTTAAATAACTCTGAGCTTTGCAGGTATTTTCAGTTCTACCTTATATAATATCATAGTATACTATCTTATCAATACGACGCAATCAAAACCTCAGCGAAACATTGCGGAACTTCATAACAAAGCGTAAACAAAGTTATACTATGCACGGATATACTATTAGATCTTCCTGAGCGGTTCTTGCTACATATTTTGTTATATAACTCTGAGGTGTGCAGGTATTTGCAGTTCTAACTTATCTAATATCAATGTATACTATCTTATCAATACGACGTAATCAAAACATCAGCGAAACTTTGCGGAACTTCATAACAAAGCGTAAACAAAGTTATAGTATGCACGTATGTACTATTTGATAATCCTGAGCGGTTCTTGCTACATATTTAGTTAAATAACTCTGAGCTTTGCAGGTATTTTCAGTTCTACCTTATATAATATCATAGTATACTATCTTATCAATACGACGCAATCAAAACCTCAGCGAAACATTGCGGAACTTCATAACAAAGCATAATCAAAGTTATACTATGCACGGATATACTATTAGATCTTCCTGAGCGGTTCTTGCTACATATTTTGTTATATAACTCTGAGGTGTGCAGGTATTTGCAGTTTTAACTTATCTAATATCAATGTATACTATCTTATCAATACGACGTAATCAAAACATCAGCGAAACATTGCGGAACTTCATAACAAAGCGTAAACAAAGTTATACTATGCACGTATGTACTATTTGATCATCCTGAGCGGTTCTTGCTACATATTTAGTTAAATAACTCTGAGCTTTGCAGGTATTTGCAGTTCTAACTTATATAATATCAGTGCATACTATCTTAACAATACGACGTAATCAAAACATCAGCGAAACATTGCGGAACTTCATAACAAAGCGTAAACAAAGTTATACTATGCACGTATGTACTATTTGATCGTCCTGATCGGTTCTAAATACATATTTTGCCATATCACTCTCAGGTTTGTAGGTATTTGCAGTTCTACCTAATATAATATCAGTGCATACTATCTTAACAATACGACGTAATCAAAACATCAGCGAAACATTGCGGAACTTCATAACAAAGCGTAAACAAAGTTATACTATGCACGTATGTACTATTTGATCGTCCTGATCGGTTCTAAATACATATTTTGCCATATCACTCTCAGGTTTGTAGGTAGTTGCAGTTCTACCTTATATAATATCATAGTATAATATCTTACCAATACGACGCAATTAAAACATCAGCGACACTTTGCGGAATTTCATAAGAAATCGAGAACAAAGTTATACTATGCATGGATATACTATTTGATCTTCCTGAGCGGTTCTTGCTACATATTTTGTTATATAACTCTGAGGTGTGCAGGTATTTGCAGTTCTACCTTATATAATATCATAGTATACTATCTTACCAATACAACGCAATCAAAACATCAGTGACACTTTGCAGAACTTCAAACAAAGGGTAAACAAAGTTATACTATGCACGTATGTACTATTTGATCATCCTGAGCGGTTCTTGCTACATATTTTCTTAAATAACTCTGAGCTTTGCAGGTATTTGCAGTTCTAACTTATATAATATCAAAGTATACTATCTTATCAATACGACGCAATCAAAACCTCAGCGAAACATTGCGGAATTTCATAACAAAGCGTGAACAAAGTTATACTATGCACGGATGTACTATTTGATCGACCTGAGAGGTTCTAAATACATATTTTGCCATATCACTCTCAGGTTTGTAGGTAGTTGCAGTTCTACCTTATATAATATCATAATATAATATCTTACCAATACGACGCAATTAAAACATCAGCGAAACTTTGCGGAACTTCATAACAAAGCGTAAACAAAGTTATACTATGCACGTATGTACTATTTGATAATCCTGAGCGGTTCTTGCTACATATTTAGTTAAATAACTCTGAGCTTTGCAGGTATTTTCAGTTCTACCTTATATAATATCATAGTATACTATCTTACCTTTACGACGCAATCAAAACATCAGTGACACTTTGCGGAATTTCATAAGAAAGCGAGAACGAAGTTATACTATGCACGGATGTACTATTTGATCATCCAGAGCGGTTCTTGGTACATATTTAGTTTAATAACTCTGAGGTTTGCAGGTAGTTGCAGTTCTATCGTATATAATATCATAGTATACTATCTTACCAATACGACGCAATTAAACCATCAGCGAAACATTGCGGAACTTCATAACAAAGCATAAACAAAGTTATACTATGCACGGATATACTATTAGATCTTCCTGAGCGGTTCTTGCTACATATTTTGTTATATAACTCTGAGGTGTGCAGGTATTTGCAGTTCTAACTTATATAATATCAATGCATACTATCTTATCAATACGACGTAATCAAAACATCAGCGAAACATTGCGGAACTTCATAACAAAGCGTAAACAAAGTTATACTATGCACGTAAGTACTATTTGATCATCCTGAGCGGTTCTTGCTACATATTTAGTTAAATAACTCTGAGCTTTGCAGGCATTTGCAGTTCTAACTTATACAATATCAGTGCATACTATCTTATCAATACGACGTAATCAAAACATCAGCGAAACATTGCGGAACTTCATAACAAAGCGTAAACAAAGTTATACTATGCACGGAAGTACTATTTGATCATCCTGAGCGGTTCTTGCTACATATTTTCTTAAATAACTCTGAGCTTTGCAGGTATTTGCAGTTCTAACTTATATAATATCAAAGTATACTATCTTATCAATACGACGCAATCAAAACCTCAGCGAAACATTGCGGAATTTCATAACAAAGCGTGAACAAAGTTATACTATGCACGGATGTACTATTTGATCGTCCTGAGAGGTTCTAAATACATATTTTGCCATATCACTCTCAGGTTTGTAGGTAGTTGCAGTTCTACCTTATATAATATCATAGTATAATATCTCCCCAATACGACGCAATTAAAACATCAGCGAAACTTTGCGGAACTTCATAACAAAGCGTAAACAAAGTTATACTATGCACGGATGTACTATTTGATCATCTAGAGCGGTCCTTGCTACATATTTAGTTAAATAACTCTGAGTTTTTCACGTAGTTGAAGTTCTATCTTATATAATATCAAAGTATACTATCTTACTAATTGCGACGCAATCAAAACATCAGCGAAACTTTGCGGAACTTCATAACAAAGCGTAAACAAAGTTATACTATGCACGTATGTACTATTTGATAATCCTGAGCGGTTCTTGCTACATATTTAGTTAAATAACTCTGAGCTTTGCAGGTATTTTCAGTTCTACCTTATATAATATCATAGTATACTATCTTACCAATACGACGCAATCAAAACATCAGTGACACTTTGCGGAATTTCATAAGAAATCGAGAACGAAGTTATACTATGCACGGATGTACTATTTGATCATCCAGAGCGGTTCTTGCTACTTATTTAGTTAAATAACTCTGAGCTTTGCAGGTATTTTCAGTTCTACCTTATATAATATCATAGTATACCATCTTATCAATACGACGCAATCAAAACCTCAGCGAAACATTGCGGAACTTCATAACAAAGCGTAAACAAAGTTATACTATGCACGGATATACTATTTGATCTTCCTGAGCGGTTCTTGCTACATATTTTGTTATATAACTCTGAGGTGTGCAGGTATTTGCAGTTCTAACTTATCTAATATCAATGTATACTATCTTATCAATACGACGTAATCAAAACATCAGCGAAACTTTGCGGAACTTCATAACAAAGCATAATCAAAGTTATACTATGCACGGATATACTATTAGATCTTCCTTAGCGGTTCTTGCTACATATTTAGTTAAATAACTCTGAGCTTTGCAGGTATTTGCAGTTTTAACTTATATAATATCATAGTATACTATCTTACCAATACGACGCAATTAAACCATCAGCGAAACATTGCGGAACTTCATAACAAAGCATAAACAAAGTAATACTATGCACGGATATACTATTAGATCTTCCTGAGCGGTTCTTGCTACATATTTTGTTATATAACTCTGAGGTGTGCAGGTATTTGCAGTTCTAACTTATCTAATATCAATGTATACTATCTTATCAATACGACGTAATCAAAACATCTGCGAAACATTGCGGAACTTCATAACAAAGCGTAAACAAAGTTATACTATGCACGTATGTACTATTTGATCATCCTGATCGGTTCTAAATACATATTTTGCCATATCACTCTCAGGTTTGTAGGTATTTGCAGTTCTACCTAATATAATATCAGTGCATACTATCTTAACAATACGACGTAATCAAAACATCAGCGAAACATTGCGGAACTTCATAACAAAGCGTAAACAAAGTTATACTATGCACGTATGTACTATTTGATCGTCCTGATCGGTTCTAAATACATATTTTGCCATATCACTCTCAGGTTTGTAGGTAGTTGCAGTTCTACCTTATATAATATCATAGTATAATATCTTACCAATACGACGCAATTAAAACATCAGCGACACTTTGCGGAATTTCATAAGAAATCGAGAACAAAGTTATACTATGCATGGATATACTATTTGATCTTCCTGAGCGGTTCTTGCTACATATTTTGTTATATAACTCTGAGGTGTGCAGGTATTTGCAGTTCTACCTTATATAATATCATAGTATACTATCTTACCAATACAACGCAATCAAAACATCAGTGACACTTTGCAGAACTTCAAACAAAGGGTAAACAAAGTTATACTATGCACGTATGTACTATTTGATCATCCTGAGCGGTTCTTGCTACATATTTTCTTAAATAACTCTGAGCTTTGCAGGTATTTGCAGTTCTAACTTATATAATATCAAAGTATACTATCTTATCAATACGACGCAATCAAAACCTCAGCGAAACATTGCGGAATTTCATAACAAAGCGTGAACAAAGTTATACTATGCACGGATGTACTATTTGATCGTCCTGAGAGGTTCTAAATACATATTTTGCCATATCACTCTCAGGTTTGTAGGTAGTTGCAGTTCTACCTTATATAATATCATAATATAATATCTTACCAATACGACGCAATTAAAACATCAGCGAAACTTTGCGGAACTTCATAACAAAGCGTAAACAAAGTTATACTATGCACGTATGTACTATTTGATAATCCTGAGCGGTTCTTGCTACATATTTAGTTAAATAACTCTGAGCTTTGCAGGTATTTTCAGTTCTACCTTATATAATATCATAGTATACTATCTTACCTTTACGACGCAATCAAAACATCAGTGACACTTTGCGGAATTTCATAAGAAAGCGAGAACGAAGTTATACTATGCACGGATGTACTATTTGATCATCCAGAGCGGTTCTTGGTACATATTTAGTTTAATAACTCTGAGGTTTGCAGGTAGTTGCAGTTCTATCGTATATAATATCATAGTATACTATCTTACCAATACGACGCAATTAAACCATCAGCGAAACATTGCGGAACTTCATAACAAAGCATAAACAAAGTTATACTATGCACGGATATACTATTAGATCTTCCTGAGCGGTTCTTGCTACATATTTTGTTATATAACTCTGAGGTGTGCAGGTATTTGCAGTTCTAACTTATATAATATCAATGCATACTATCTTATCAATACGACGTAATCAAAACATCAGCGAAACATTGCGGAACTTCATAACAAAGCGTAAACAAAGTTACACTATGCACGTAAGTACTATTTGATCATCCTGAGCGGTTCTTGCTACATATTTAGTTAAATAACTCTGAGCTTTGCAGGCATTTGCAGTTCTAACTTATACAATATCAGTGCATACTATCTTATCAATACGACGTAATCAAAACATCAGCGAAACATTGCGGAACTTCATAACAAAGCGTAAACAAAGTTATACTATGCACGGAAGTACTATTTGATCATCCTGAGCGGTTCTTGCTACATATTTTGTTAAATAACTCTGAGCTTTGCAGGTATTTGCAGTTCTAACTTATATAATATCAAAGTATACTATCTTATCAATACGACGCAATCAAAACCTCAGCGAAACATTGCGGAATTTCATAACAAAGCGTGAACAAAGTTATACTATGCACGGATGTACTATTTGATCGTCCTGAGAGGTTCTAAATACATATTTTGCCATATCACTCTCAGGTTTGTAGGTAGTTGCAGTTCTACCTTATATAATATCATAGTATAATATCTCCCCAATACGACGCAATTAAAACATCAGCGAAACTTTGCGGAACTTCATAACAAAGCGTAAACAAAGTTATACTATGCACGGATGTACTATTTGATCATCTAGAGCGGTCCTTGCTACATATTTAGTTAAATAACTCTGAGTTTTTCACGTAGTTGAAGTTCTATCTTATATAATATCAAAGTATACTATCTTACTAATTGCGACGCAATCAAAACATCAGCGAAACTTTGCGGAACTTCATAACAAAGCGTAAACAAAGTTATACTATGCACGTATGTACTATTTGATTATCCTGAGCAGTTCTTGCTACATATTTAGTTAAATAACTCTGAGCTTTGCAGGTATTTTCAGTTCTACCTTATATAATATCATAGTATACTATCTTACCAATACGACGCAATCAAAACATCAGTGACACTTTGCGGAATTTCATAAGAAATCGAGAACGAAGTTATACTATGCACGGATGTACTATTTGATCATCCAGAGCGGTTCTTGCTACTTATTTAGTTAAATAACTCTGAGCTTTGCAGGTATTTTCAGTTCTACCTTATATAATATCATAGTATACCATCTTATCAATACGACGCAATCAAAACCTCAGCGAAACATTGCGGAACTTCATAACAAAGCGTAAACAAAGTTATACTATGCACGGATATACTATTTGATCTTCCTGAGCGGTTCTTGCTACATATTTTGTTATATAACTCTGAGGTGTGCAGGTATTTGCAGTTCTAACTTATCTAATATCAATGTATACTATCTTATCAATACGACGTAATCAAAACATCAGCGAAACTTTGCGGAACTTCATAACAAAGCATAATCAAAGTTATACTATGCACGGATATACTATTAGATCTTCCTTAGCGGTTCTTGCTACATATTTAGTTAAATAACTCTGTGGTTTGCAGGTATTTGCAGTTCTAACTTATATAATATCATAGTATACTATCTTACCAATACGACGCAATTAAACCATCAGCGAAACATTGCGGAACTTCATAACAAAGCGTAAACAAAGTTATACTATGCACGGATATACTATTAGATCTTCCTGAGCGGTTCTTGCTACATATTTTGTTATATAACTCTGAGGTGTGCAGGTATTTGCAGTTCTAACTTATCTAATATCAATGTATACTATCTTATCAATACGACGTAATCAAAACATCTGCGAAACATTGCGGAACTTCATAACAAAGCGTAAACAAAGTTATACTATGCACGTATGTACTATTTGATCATCCAGGGCGGTTCTTGCTACATATTTAGTTAAATAACTCTGAGCTTTGCAGGTAGTTGCAGTTCTATCTTACATAATATCAAAGTATTCCACCTTACCAATTGCGACGCAATCAAAACCTCAACGAAACATTGCGGAACTTCATAACAAAGCGTAAACAAAGTTATACTATGCACGTATGTACTATTTGATCATCCCTAGCGGTTCTTACTACATATTTTGTTAAATAACTCTGACGTTTGCATGTAGTTGCAGTTCTATCTTATATAATATCCAAGTATTCCACCTTACCAATTGCGACGCAATCAAAACCTCAGCGAAACATTGCGGAACTTCATAACAAAGCGTAAACAAAGTTATACTATGCACGTATGTACTATTTGATCATCCCTAGCGGTTCTTACTACATATTTAGTTATATAACTCTGAGCTTTGCTGGTATTTTCAGCTCTACCTTATATAATATCAAAGTATACTATCGTACCACTACGACGCAATCAAAACATCAGCGAAACATTGCGGAACTTCATAACAAAGCGTAAACAAAGTTATACTATGCACGTATGTACTATTTGATCGTCCTGATCGGTTCTAAATACATATTTTGCCATATCACTCTCAGGTTTGTAGGTAGTTGCAGTTCTACCTTATATAATATCATAGTATAATATCTTACCAATACGACGCAATTAAAACATCAGCGACACTTTGCGGAATTTCATAAGAAATCGAGAACAAAGTTATACTATGCATGGATATACTATTTGATCTTCCTGAGCGGTTCTTGCTACATATTTTGTTATATAACTCTGAGGTGTGCAGGTATTTGCAGTTCTACCTTATATAATATCATAGTATACTATCTTACCAATACAACGCAATCAAAACATCAGTGACACTTTGCAGAACTTCAAACAAAGGGTAAACAAAGTTATACTATGCACGTATGTACTATTTGATCATCCTGAGCGGTTCTTGCTACATATTTTCTTAAATAACTCTGAGCTTTGCAGGTATTTGCAGTTCTAACTTATATAATATCAAAGTATACTATCTTATCAATACGACGCAATCAAAACCTCAGCGAAACATTGAGGAATTTCATAACAAAGCGTGAACAAAGTTATACTATGCACGGATGTACTATTTGATCATCCTGAGCGGTTCTTGCTACATATTTAGTTAAATAACTCTGAGTTTTGCACGTAGTTGAAGTTCTATCTTATATAATATCAAAGTATACTATCTTACTAATCGCGACGCAATCAAAACATCAGCGAAACTTTGCGGAACTTCATAACAAAGCGTAAACAAAGTTATACTATGCACGTATGTACTATTTGATAATCCTGAGCGGTTCTTGCTACATATTTAGTTAAATAACTCTGAGCTTTGCAGGTATTTTCAGTTCTACCTTATATAATATCATAGTATACTATCTTACCTTTACGACGCAATCAAAACATCAGTGACACTTTGCGGAATTTCATAAGAAAGCGAGAACGAAGTTATACTATGCACGGATGTACTATTTGATCATCCAGAGCGGTTCTTGGTACATATTTAGTTTAATAACTCTGAGGTTTGCAGGTAGTTGCAGTTCTATCGTATATAATATCATAGTATACTATCTTACCAATACGACGCAATTAAACCATCAGCGAAACATTGCGGAACTTCATAACAAAGCATAAACAAAGTTATACTATGCACGGATATACTATTAGATCATCCTGAGCGGTTCTTCCTACATATTTAGTTAAATAACTCTGAGCTTTGCAGGCATTTGCAGTTCTAACTTATACAATATCAGTGCATACTATCTTATCAATACGACGTAATCAAAACATCAGCGAAACATTGCGGAACTTCATAACAAAGCGTAAACAAAGTTATACTATGCACGTATGTACTATTTGATCATCCTGAGCGGTTCTTGCTACATATTTAGTTAAATAACTCTGAACTTTGCAGGTATTTGCAGTTCTAACTTATATAATATCAGTGCATACTATCTTATCAATACGACGTAATCAAAACATCAGCGAAACATTGCGGAACTTCATAACAAAGCATAAACAAAGTTATACTATGCACGGATATACTATTAGATCTTCCTGAGCGGTTCTTGCTACATATTTTGTTATATAACTCTGAGGTGTGCAGGTATTTGCAGTTCTAACTTATATAATATCAATGCATACTATCTTATCAATACGACGTAATCAAAACATCAGCGAAACATTGCGGAACTTCATAACAAAGCGTAAACAAAGTTACACTATGCACGTAAGTACTATTTGATCATCCTGAGCGGTTCTTGCTACATATTTAGTTAAATAACTCTGAACTTTGCAGGTATTTGCAGTTCTAACTTATATAATATCAGTGCATACTATCTTATCAATACGACGTAATCAAAACATCAGCGAAACATTGCGGAACTTCATAACAAAGCGTAAACAAAGTTATACTATGCACGTATGTACTATTTGATCATCCTGAGCGGATCTTGCTACATATTTAGTTAAATAACTCTGAGCTTTGCAGGTATTTGCAGTTCTAACTTATATAATACCAATGCATATTATCTTATCAATACGACGTAATCAAAACATCAGCGAAACATTGCGGAACTTCATAACAAAGCGTAAACAAAGTTATACTATGCACGTATGTACTATTTGATCGTCCTGAGCGGTTCTAAATACATATTTTGCCATATCACTCTCAGGTTTGTAGGTAGTTGCAGTTCTACCTTATATAATATCATAGTATAATATTTCACCAATACGACGCAATTAAATCATCAGCGAAACTTTGCGGAATTTCATAAGAAAGCGTAAACAAAGTTATACTATGCACGGATGTACTATTTGATCATCTAGAGCGGTCCTTACTACATATTTAGTTAAATAACTCTGAGTTTTGCACGTAGTTGAAGTTCTATCTTATATAATATCAAAGTATACTATCTTACTAATTGCGACGCAATCAAAACATCAGCGAAACTTTGCGGAACTTCATAACAAAGCGTAAACAAAGTTATACTATGCACGTATGTACTATTTGATCATCCTGAGCGGTTCTTGCTACATATTTAGTTAAATAACTCTGAGCTTTGCAGGTATTTGCAGTTCTAACTTATATAATATCAGTGCATACTATCTTATCAATACGACGTAATCAAAACATCAGCGAAACATTGCGGAAGTTCATAACAAAGCGTAAACAAAGTTATACTATGCACGTATGTACTATTTGATAATCCTGAGCGGTTCTTGCTACATATTTAGTTAAATAACTCTGAGGTTTGCAGGTAGTTGCAGTTCTATCTTATACAGTGGCGGCCATTTACTTACGTACAAATCATATTTTAAATTCGAAATAATTTACAGACTCCGGGAAAGCTTGCAAAAATGCCTAAACTGCATTTTTATAAAATTTTTACCTTTGTTTATAAAGTATTAGTAATGTTTCTATTATTCCAAGAGTTCAAGAACAGTTTTTGTTTATTTTATTCTGAGCTGATGTTTTCTTAGCGGACAATTACTTACGTACGCCTGGTATTTGCTCTTTGGAGCAAAATATCAGCGATTTAAACAACTTTTGTCGGTATCCATTGAACTGTTGAGAGAATTAGAAGTGTTATTGTAAGTGACTACGATGAGTAAAGGAAAGAATGTTACACCAGATCAACGGCGTCAAGTAGAAATGCTTCGTAAGTTTGGAAAAACATTTCGAGAGATTGCTGAAGAACTAGGAATATCTGTAATGGCTTGCTGTCAAGCAATGCAACATATTAAGTGTTATGGAACTATCAATAATATTCCTCGTAAAAATGGAACGCGAAAAACGGACGCTAGAACTGATCGCATTATGCATCGTTTATCTGAGGCGAACAGATTTAAGACAGCCGTTGAAATTCATCAAGAAATAATACCAAATCTTGACAAAATTATTAGTGTAAGAACAGTCCGCCGTCGGTTAAATGAATTTGGATTAAAGGGAAGGGTTGCAAGAAAGAAGCCCTTTATTTCAGAGAAAAATCGTCGTACGAGAATAGCATTTGCGAGAGAGCACATAAACTGGACACGAGAACAGTGGTCTAAGGTCATTTTTACAGACGAATCAAAATTTAACAGACTCGGATCCGATGGCAAAACTTATATTAGACGTCGCGTTCGTGAAGAATACCAAAAAAATTGTACAAAATCAACGATCAAAGGAGGTGGTGGATCGGTACTTGTTTGGGCTGCAATGTCCGTGAATGGTGTGGGCCCCATCCATCGAATACAGGGAATCCTGGATCGTTATGTGTATTTAAATATAGTACAAGAGGTATTACTACCATTTGCAGAGAGATGCATCGGAAATGATTGGGTCTATCAAGCTGATAATGACCCAAAGCATACCGCACGTGTTGTTAAATCATTTTTATCTGACCGAAATATTAATTGTTTGAAATGGTCGGCTCAATCTCCGGACCTTAATCCGATTGAAATGTTGTGGATCGATGTGGAGAAATACATTCAAAAACGAAAACCGAAAACTTTGGAAGAATTGTATACTTTAACGGAAGAAGCGTGGAAGTCAATACCCATTGATAGATGTATCAGATTAATTGATTCTATGCCGCGAAGATGTGCAGCTGTGATACAACAAAAAGGACTAGCAACTAAATATTAAGTATTTACAGTTATAAATTATTATTTACTATAAAAATATACAAATTATTACTTTGTACGTAAGTAATTGTCCGTTCCAAAAATGACTCTTCAAAACATAATATTTAAAAATTTGTTAAATTTGCCAAATAAATAAAAAATTGTTTAGTATTAAATAAAACAAAGTTCACCTTTTATGAAAATATATTTCCTATACCTTTATAAAGTTTTTAAGGGCATATAGATAGCTTAAAAATTAGAATACTGTATGTACGTAAGTATATGGCCGCCACTGTATAATATCATAGTATACTATCTTACCAATACGACGCAATTAAACCATCAGCGAAACATTGCGGAACTTCATAACAAAGCATAAACAAAGTAATACTATGCACGGATATACTATTAGATCTTCCTGAGCGGTTCTTGCTACATATTTTGTTATATAACTCTGAGGTGTGCAGGTATTTGCAGTTCTAACTTATCTAATATCAATGTATACTATCTTATCAATACGACGTAATCAAAACATCTGCGAAACATTGCGGAACTTCATAACAAAGCGTAAACAAAGTTATACTATGCACGTATGTACTATTTGATCATCCAGGGCGGTTCTTGCTACATATTTAGTTAAATAACTCTGAGCTTTGCAGGTAGTTGCAGTTCTATCTTACATAATATCCAAGTATTCCACCTTACCAATTGCGACGCAATCAAAACCTCAACGAAACATTGCGGAACTTCATAACAAAGCGTAAACAAAGTTATACTATGCACGTATGTACTATTTGATCATCCCTAGCGGTTCTTACTACATATTTAGTTAAATAACTCTGAGCTTTGCTGGTATTTTCAGCTCTACCTTATATAATATCAAAGTATACTATCGTACCACTACGACGCAATCAAAACATCAGCGACACATTGCGGAACTTCATAACAAAGCGTAAACAAAGTTATACTATGCACGTATGTACTATTTGATCGTCCTGATCGTTTCTAAATACATATTTTGCCATATCACTCTCAGGTTTGTAGGTAGTTGCAGTTCTACCTTATATAATATCATAGTATAATATCTTACCAATACGACGCAATTAAAACATCAGCGACACTTTGCGGAATTTCATAAGAAATCGAGAACAAAGTTATACTATGCATGGATATACTATTTGATCTTCCTGAGCGGTTCTTGCTACATATTTTGTTATATAACTCTGAGGTGTGCAGGTATTTGCAGTTCTACCTTATATAATATCATAGTATACTATCTTACCAATACAACGCAATCAAAACATCAGTGACACTTTGCAGAACTTCAAACAAAGGGTAAACAAAGTTATACTATGCACGTATGTACTATTTGATCATCCTGAGCGGTTCTTGCTACATATTTTGTTAAATAACTCTGAGCTTTGCAGGTATTTGCAGTTCTAACTTATATAATATCAAAGTATACTATCTTATCAATACGACGCAATCAAAACCTCAGCGAAACATTGCGGAATTTCATAACAAAGCGTGAACAAAGTTATACTATGCACGGATGTACTATTTGATCGTCCTGAGAGGTTCTAAATACATATTTTGCCATATCACTCTCAGGTTTGTAGGTAGTTGCAGTTCTACCTTATATAATATCATAATATACTATCTTACCAACACGACGCAATTAAAACATCAGCGACACTTTGCGGAACTTCATAACAAAGCGGAAACAAAGTTATAATATGCACGGATATACTATTTGATCATCTAGAGCGGTCCTTGCTACATATTTAGTTAAATAACTCTGAGTTTTGCACGTAGTTGAAGTTCTATCTTATATAATATCAAAGTATACTATCTTACTAATCGCGACGCAATCAAAACATCAGCGAAACTTTGCGGAACTTCATAACAAAGCGTAAACAAAGTTATACTATGCACGTATGTACTATTTGATAATCCTGAGCGGTTCTTGCTACATATTTAGTTAAATAACTCTGAGCTTTGCAGGTATTTTCAGTTCTACCTTATATAATATCATAGTATACTATCTTACCTTTACGACGCAATCAAAACATCAGTGACACTTTGCGGAATTTCATAAGAAAGCGAGAACGAAGTTATACTATGCACGGATGTACTATTTGATCATCCAGAGCGGTTCTTGGTACATATTTAGTTTAATAACTCTGAGGTTTGCAGGTAGTTGCAGTTCTATCGTATATAATATCATAGTATACTATCTTACCAATACGACGCAATTAAACCATCAGCGAAACATTGCGGAACTTCATAACAAAGCATAAACAAAGTTATACTATGCACGGATATACAATTAGATCATCCTGAGCGGTTCTTGCTACATATTTAGTTAAATAACTCTGAGCTTTGCAGGCATTTGCAGTTCTAACTTATACAATATCAGTGCATACTATCTTATCAATACGACGTAATCAAAACATCAGCGAAACATTGCGGAACTTCATAACAAAGCGTAAACAAAGTTATACTATGCACGGAAGTACTATTTGATCATCCTGAGCGGTTCTTGCTACATATTTTGTTATATAACTCTGAGGTGTGCAGGTATTTGCAGTTCTAACTTATCTAATATCAATGTATACTATCTTATCAATACGACGTAATCAAAACATCAACGAAACTTTGCGGAACTTCATAACAAAGCGTAAACAAAGTTATAGTATGCACGTATGTACTATTTGATAATCCTGAGCGGTTCTTGCTACATATTTAGTTAAATAACTCTGAGCTTTGCAGGTATTTTCAGTTCTACCTTATATAATATCATAGTATACTATCTTATCAATACGACGCAATCAAAACCTCAGCGAAACATTGCGGAACTTCATAACAAAGCATAATCAAAGTTATACTATGCACGGATATACTATTAGATCTTCCTGAGCGGTTCTTGCTACATATTTAGTTAAATAACTCTGAGCTTTGCAGGTATTTGCAGTTCTAACTTATATAATATCAGTGCATACTATCTTAACAATACGACGTAATCAAAACATCAGCGAAACATTGCGGAACTTCATAACAAAGCGTAAACAAAGTTATACTATGCACGTATGTACTATTTGATCGTCCTGATCGGTTCTAAATACATATTTTGCCATATCACTCTCAGGTTTGTAGGTATTTGCAGTTCTACCTTATATAATATCAGTGCATACTATCTTAACAATACGACGTAATCAAAACATCAGCGAAACATTGCGGAACTTCATAACAAAGCGTAAACAAAGTTATACTATGCACGTATGTACTATTTGATCGTCCTGATCGGTTCTAAATACATATTTTGCCATATCACTCACAGGTTTGTAGGTAGTTGCAGTTCTACCTTATATAATATCATAGTATAATATCTTACCAATACGACGCAATTAAAACATCAGCGACACTTTGCGGAATTTCATAAGAAAGCGAGAACGAAGTAATACTATGCACGGATGTAGTATTTGATCATCCAGAGCGGTTCTTGGTACATATTTAGTTTAATAACTCTGAGGTTTGCAGGTAGTTGCAGTTCTATCTTATACAATATCATAGTATACTATCTTACCAATACGACGCAATTAAACCATCAGCGAAACATTGCGGAACTTCATAACAAAGCATAAACAAAGTTATACTATGCACGGATATACTATTAGATCTTCCTGAGCGGTTCTTGCTACATATTTTGTTATATAACTCTGAGGTGTGCAGGTATTTGCAGTTCTAACTTATCTAATATCAATGTATACTATCTTATCAATACGACGTAATCAAAACATCAGCGAAACATTGCGGAACTTCATAACAAAGCGTAAACAAAGTTATACTATGCACGGAAGTACTATTTGATCATCCTGAGCGGTTCTTGCTACATATTTTCTTAAATAACTCTGAGCTTTGCAGGTATTTTCAGTTCTACCTTATATAATATCATAGTATACTATCTTACTAATACGACGCAATCAAAACATCAGTGACACTTTGCGGAATTTCATAAGAAATCGAGAACGAAGTTATACTATGCACGGATGTACTATTTGATCATCCAGAGCGGTTCTTGCTACATATTTTGTTATATAACTCTGAGGTGTGCAGGTGTTTGCAGTTCTAACTTATCTAATATCAATGTATACTATCTTATCAATACGACGTAATCAAAACATCAGCGAAACTTTGCGGAACTTCATAACAAAGCGTAAACAAAGTTATAGTATGCACGTATGTACTATTTGATAATCCTGAGCGGTTCTTGCTACATATTTAGTTAAATAACTCTGAGCTTTGCAGGTATTTTCAGTTCTACCTTATATAATATCATAGTATACTATCTTATCAATACGACGCAATCAAAACCTCAGCGAAACATTGCGGAACTTCATAACAAAGCATAATCAAAGTTATACTATGCACGGATATACTATTAGATCTTCCTGAGCGGTTCTTGCTACATATTTAGTTAAATAACTCTGAGCTTTGCAGGTATTTGCAGTTCTAACTTATATAATATCAGTGCATACTATCTTAACAATACGACGTAATCAAAACATCAGCGAAACATTGCGGAACTTCATAACAAAGCGTAAACAAAGTTATACTATGCACGTATGTACTATTTGATCGTCCTGATCGGTTCTAAATACATATTTTGCCATATCACTCTCAGGTTTGTAGGTATTTGCAGTTCTACCTTATATAATATCAGTGCATACTATCTTAACAATACGACGTAATCAAAACATCAGCGAAACATTGCGGAACTTCATAACAAAGCGTAAACAAAGTTATACTATGCACGTATGTACTATTTGATCGTCCTGATCGGTTCTAAATACATATTTTGCCATATCACTCTCAGGTTTGTAGGTATTTGCAGTTCTACCTTATATAATATCAGTGCATACTATCTTATCAATACGACGTAATCAAAACATCAGCGAAACATTGCGGAACTTCATAACAAAGCGTAAACAAAGTTATACTATGCACGGAAGTACTATTTGATCATCCTGAGCGGTTCTTGCTACATATTTTCTTAAATAACTCTGAGCTTTGCAGGTATTTGCAGTTCTAACTTATATAATATCAAAGTATACTATCTTATCAATACGACGCAATCAAAACCTCAGCGAAACATTGCGGAATTTCATAACAAAGCGTGAACAAAGTTATACTATGCACGGATGTACTATTTGATCGTCCTGAGAGGTTCTAAATACATATTTTGCCATATCACTCTCAGGTTTGTAGGTAGTTGCAGTTCTACCTTATATAATATCATAGTATAATATCTTACCAATACGACGCAATTAAAACATCAGCGAAACTTTGCGGAACTTCATAACAAAGCGTAAACAAAGTTATACTATGCACGGATGTACTATTTGATCATCTAGAGCGGTCCTTGCTACATATTTAGTTAAATAACTCTGAGTTTTTCACGTAGTTGAAGTTCTATCTTATATAATATCAAAGTATACTATCTTACTAATTGCGACGCAATCAAAACATCAGCGAAACTTTGCGGAACTTCATAACAAAGCGTAAACAAAGTTATACTATGCACGTATGTACTATTTGATCATCCTGAGCGGTTCTTGCTACATATTTAGTTAAATAACTCTGAGCTTTGCAGGTATTTTCAGTTCTACCTTATATAATATCATAGTATACTATCTTACCAATACGACGCAATCAAAACATCAGTGACACTTTGCGGAATTTCATAAGAAATCGAGAACGAAGTTATACTATGCACGGATGTACTATTTGATCATCCAGAGCGGTTCTTGCTACTTATTTAGTTAAATAACTCTGAGCTTTGCAGGTATTTTCAGTTCTACCTTATATAATATCATAGTATACCATCTTATCAATACGACGCAATCAAAACCTCAGCGAAACATTGCGGAACTTCATAACAAAGCGTAAACAAAGTTATACTATGCACGGATATACTATTTGATCTTCCTGAGCGGTTCTTGCTACATATTTTGTTATATAACTCTGAGGTGTGCAGGTATTTGCAGTTCTAACTTATCTAATATCAATGTATACTATCTTATCAATACGACGTAATCAAAACATCAGCGAAACTTTGCGGAACTTCATAACAAAGCATAATCAAAGTTATACTATGCACGGATATACTATTAGATCTTCCTTAGCGGTTCTTGCTACATATTTAGTTAAATAACTCTGAGCTTTGCAGGTATTTGCAGTTCTAACTTATATAATATCATAGTATACTATCTTACCAATACGACGCAATTAAACCATCAGCGAAACATTGCGGAACTTCATAACAAAGCATAAACAAAGTAATACTATGCACGGATATACTATTAGATCTTCCTGAGCGGTTCTTGCTACATATTTTGTTATATAACTCTGAGGTGTGCAGGTATTTGCAGTTCTAACTTATCTAATATCAATGTATACTATCTTATCAATACGACGTAATCAAAACATCTGCGAAACATTGCGGAACTTCATAACAAAGCGTAAACAAAGTTATACTATGCACGTATGTACTATTTGATCATCCAGGGCGGTTCTTGCTACATATTTAGTTAAATAACTCTGAGCTTTGCAGGTAGTTGCAGTTCTATCTTACATAATATCAAAGTATTCCACCTTACCAATTGCGACGCAATCAAAACCTCAACGAAACATTGCGGAACTTCATAACAAAGCGTAAACAAAGTTATACTATGCACGTATGTACTATTTGATCATCCCTAGCGGTTCTTACTACATATTTTGTTAAATAACTCTGACGTTTGCATGTAGTTGCAGTTCTATCTTATATAATATCCAAGTATTCCACCTTACCAATTGCGACGCAATCAAAACCTCAGCGAAACATTGCGGAACTTCATAACAAAGCGTAAACAAAGTTATACTATGCACGTATGTACTATTTGATCATCCCTAGCGGTTCTTACTACATATTTAGTTAAATAACTCTGAGCTTTGCTGGTATTTTCAGCTCTACCTTATATAATATCAAAGTATACTATCGTACCACTACGACGCAATCAAAACATCAGCGAAACATTGCGGAACTTCATAACAAAGCGTAAACAAAGTTATACTATGCACGTATGTACTATTTGATCGTCCTGATCGGTTCTAAATACATATTTTGCCATATCACTCTCAGGTTTGTAGGTAGTTGCAGTTCTACCTTATATAATATCATAGTATAATATCTTACCAATACGACGCAATTAAAACATCAGCGACACTTTGCGGAATTTCATAAGAAATCGAGAACAAAGTTATACTATGCATGGATATACTATTTGATCTTCCTGAGCGGTTCTTGCTACATATTTTGTTATATAACTCTGAGGTGTGCAGGTATTTGCAGTTCTACCTTATATAATATCATAGTATACTATCTTACCAATACAACGCAATCAAAACATCAGTGACACTTTGCAGAACTTCAAACAAAGGGTAAACAAAGTTATACTATGCACGTATGTACTATTTGATCATCCTGAGCGGTTCTTGCTACATATTTTGTTAAATAACTCTGAGCTTTGCAGGTATTTGCAGTTCTAACTTATATAATATCAAAGTATACTATCTTATCAATACGACGCAATCAAAACCTCAGCGAAACATTGCGGAATTTCATAACAAAGCGTGAACAAAGTTATACTATGCACGGATGTACTATTTGATCATCCAGAGCGGTTCTTGCTACATATTTAGTTAAATAACTCTGAGTTTTGCACGTAGTTGAAGTTCTATCTTATATAATATCAAAGTATACTATCTTACTAATCGCGACGCAATCAAAACATCAGCGAAACTTTGCGGAACTTCATAACAAAGCGTAAACAAAGTTATACTATGCACGTATGTACTATTTGATAATCCTGAGCGGTTCTTGCTACATATTTAGTTAAATAACTCTGAGCTTTGCAGGTATTTTCAGTTCTACCTTATATAATATCATAGTATACTATCTTACCTTTACGACGCAATCAAAACATCAGTGACACTTTGCGGAATTTCATAAGAAAGCGAGAACGAAGTTATACTATGCACGGATGTACTATTTGATCATCCAGAGCGGTTCTTGGTACATATTTAGTTTAATAACTCTGAGGTTTGCAGGTAGTTGCAGTTCTATCGTATATAATATCATAGTATACTATCTTACCAATACGACGCAATTAAACCATCAGCGAAACATTGCGGAACTTCATAACAAAGCATAAACAAAGTTATACTATGCACGTATGTACTATTTGATCATCCTGAGCGGTTCTTGCTACATATTTAGTTAAATAACTCTGAACTTTGCAGGTATTTGCAGTTCTAACTTATATAATATCAGTGCATACTATCTTATCAATACGACGTAATCAAAACATCAGCGAAACATTGCGGAACTTCATAACAAAGCGTAAACAAAGTTATACTATGCACGTATGTACTATTTGATCATCCTGAGCGGATCTTGCTACATATTTAGTTAAATAACTCTGAGCTTTGCAGGTATTTGCAGTTCTAACTTATATAATACCAATGCATATTATCTTATCAATACGACGTAATCAAAACATCAGCGAAACATTGCGGAACTTCATAACAAAGCGTAAACAAAGTTATACTATGCACGTATGTACTATTTGATCGTCCTGAGCGGTTCTAAATACATATTTTGCCATATCACTCTCAGGTTTGTAGGTAGTTGCAGTTCTACCTTATATAATATCATAGTATAATATCTTACCAATACGACGCAATTAAAACATCAGCGAAACTTTGCGGAACTTCATAACAAAGCGTAAACAAAGTTATACTATGCACGGATGTACTATTTGATCATCTAGAGCGGTCCTTACTACATATTTAGTTAAATAACTCTGAGTTTTGCACGTAGTTGAAGTTCTATCTTATATAATATCAAAGTATACTATCTTACTAATTGCGACGCAATCAAAACATCAGCGAAACTTTGCGGAACTTCATAACAAAGCGTAAACAAAGTTATACTATGCACGTATGTACTATTTGATCATCCTGAGCGGTTCTTGCTACATATTTAGTTAAATAACTCTGAGCTTTGCAGGTATTTGCAGTTCTAACTTATATAATATCAGTGCATACTATCTTATCAATACGACGTAATCAAAACATCAGCGAAACATTGCGGAAGTTCATAACAAAGCGTAAACAAAGTTATACTATGCACGTATGTACTATTTGATAATCCTGAGCGGTTCTTGCTACATATTTAGTTAAATAACTCTGAGGTTTGCAGGTAGTTGCAGTTCTATCTTATATAATATCATAGTATACTATCTTACCAATACGACGCAATTAAACCATCAGCGAAACATTGCGGAACTTCATAACAAAGCATAAACAAAGTAATACTATGCACGGATATACTATTAGATCTTCCTGAGCGGTTCTTGCTACATATTTTGTTATATAACTCTGAGGTGTGCAGGTATTTGCAGTTCTAACTTATCTAATATCAATGTATACTATCTTATCAATACGACGTAATCAAAACATCTGCGAAACATTGCGGAACTTCATAACAAAGCGTAAACAAAGTTATACTATGCACGTATGTACTATTTGATCATCCAGGGCGGTTCTTGCTACATATTTAGTTAAATAACTCTGAGCTTTGCAGGTAGTTGCAGTTCTATCTTACATAATATCCAAGTATTCCACCTTACCAATTGCGACGCAATCAAAACCTCAACGAAACATTGCGGAACTTCATAACAAAGCGTAAACAAAGTTATACTATGCACGTATGTACTATTTGATCATCCCTAGCGGTTCTTACTACATATTTAGTTAAATAACTCTGAGCTTTGCTGGTATTTTCAGCTCTACCTTATATAATATCAAAGTATACTATCGTACCACTACGACGCAATCAAAACATCAGCGACACATTGCGGAACTTCATAACAAAGCGTAAACAAAGTTATACTATGCACGTATGTACTATTTGATCGTCCTGATCGTTTCTAAATACATATTTTGCCATATCACTCTCAGGTTTGTAGGTAGTTGCAGTTCTACCTTATATAATATCATAGTATAATATCTTACCAATACGACGCAATTAAAACATCAGCGACACTTTGCGGAATTTCATAAGAAATCGAGAACAAAGTTATACTATGCATGGATATACTATTTGATCTTCCTGAGCGGTTCTTGCTACATATTTTGTTATATAACTCTGAGGTGTGCAGGTATTTGCAGTTCTACCTTATATAATATCATAGTATACTATCTTACCAATACAACGCAATCAAAACATCAGTGACACTTTGCAGAACTTCAAACAAAGCGTAAACAAAGTTATACTATGCACGTATGTACTATTTGATCATCCTGAGCGGTTCTTGCTACATATTTTGTTTAATAACTCTGAGCTTTGCAGGTATTTGCAGTTCTAACTTATATAATATCAAAGTATACTATCTTATCAATACGACGCAATCAAAACCTCAGCGAAACATTGCGGAATTTCATAACAAAGCGTGAACAAAGTTATACTATGCACGGATGTACTATTTGATCGTCCTGAGAGGTTCTAAATACATATTTTGCCATATCACTCTCAGGTTTGTAGGTAGTTGCAGTTCTACCTTATATAATATCATAATATAATATCTTACCAATACGACGCAATTAAAACATCAGCGAAACTTTGCGGAACTTCATAACAAAGCGTAAACAAAGTTATACTATGCACGGATGTACTATTTGATCATCTAGAGCGGTCCTTGCTACATATTTAGTTAAATAACTCTGAGTTTTGCACGTAGTTGAAGTTCTATCTTATATAATATCAAAGTATACTATCTTACTAATCGCGACGCAATCAAAACATCAGCGAAACTTTGCGGAACTTCATAACAAAGCGTAAACAAAGTTATACTATGCACGTATGTACTATTTGATAATCCTGAGCGGTTCTTGCTACATATTTAGTTAAATAACTCTGAGCTTTGCAGGTATTTTCAGTTCTACCTTATATAATATCATAGTATACTATCTTACCTTTACGACGCAATCAAAACATCAGTGACACTTTGCGGAATTTCATAAGAAAGCGAGAACGAAGTTATACTATGCACGGATGTACTATTTGATCATCCAGAGCGGTTCTTGGTACATATTTAGTTTAATAACTCTGAGGTTTGCAGGTAGTTGCAGTTCTATCGTATATAATATCATAGTATACTATCTTACCAATACGACGCAATTAAACCATCAGCGAAACATTGCGGAACTTCATAACAAAGCATAAACAAAGTTATACTATGCACGGATATACAATTAGATCATCCTGAGCGGTTCTTGCTACATATTTAGTTAAATAACTCTGAGCTTTGCAGGCATTTGCAGTTCTAACTTATACAATATCAGTGCATACTATCTTATCAATACGACGTAATCAAAACATCAGCGAAACATTGCGGAACTTCATAACAAAGCGTAAACAAAGTTATACTATGCACGGATATACTATTAGATCTTCCTGAGCGGTTCTTGCTACATATTTTGTTATATAACTCTGAGGTGTGCAGGTATTTGCAGTTCTAACTTATCTAATATCAATGTATACTATCTTATCAATACGACGTAATCAAAACATCAGCGAAACATTGCGGAACTTCATAACAAAGCGTAAACAAAGTTATACTATGCACGGAAGTACTATTTGATCATCCTGAGCGGTTCTTGCTACATATTTTCTTAAATAACTCTGAGCTTTGCAGGTATTTTCAGTTCTACCTTATATAATATCATAGTATACTATCTTACTAATACGACGCAATCAAAACATCAGTGACACTTTGCGGAATTTCATAAGAAATCGAGAACGAAGTTATACTATGCACGGATGTACTATTTGATCATCCAGAGCGGTTCTTGCTACATATTTTGTTATATAACTCTGAGGTGTGCAGGTGTTTGCAGTTCTAACTTATCTAATATCAATGTATACTATCTTATCAATACGACGTAATCAAAACATCAACGAAACTTTGCGGAACTTCATAACAAAGCGTAAACAAAGTTATAGTATGCACGTATGTACTATTTGATAATCCTGAGCGGTTCTTGCTACATATTTAGTTAAATAACTCTGAGCTTTGCAGGTATTTTCAGTTCTACCTTATATAATATCATAGTATACTATCTTATCAATACGACGCAATCAAAACCTCAGCGAAACATTGCGGAACTTCATAACAAAGCATAATCAAAGTTATACTATGCACGGATATACTATTAGATCTTCCTGAGCGGTTCTTGCTACATATTTAGTTAAATAACTCTGAGCTTTGCAGGTATTTGCAGTTCTAACTTATATAATATCAGTGCATACTATCTTAACAATACGACGTAATCAAAACATCAGCGAAACATTGCGGAACTTCATAACAAAGCGTAAACAAAGTTATACTATGCACGTATGTACTATTTGATCGTCCTGATCGGTTCTAAATACATATTTTGCCATATCACTCTCAGGTTTGTAGGTATTTGCAGTTCTACCTTATATAATATCAGTGCATACTATCTTAACAATACGACGTAATCAAAACATCAGCGAAACATTGCGGAACTTCATAACAAAGCGTAAACAAAGTTATACTATGCACGTATGTACTATTTGATCGTCCTGATCGGTTCTAAATACATATTTTGCCATATCACTCACAGGTTTGTAGGTAGTTGCAGTTCTACCTTATATAATATCATAGTATAATATCTTACCAATACGACGCAATTAAAACATCAGCGACACTTTGCGGAATTTCATAAGAAAGCGAGAACGAAGTAATACTATGCACGGATGTACTATTTGATCATCCAGAGCGGTTCTTGGTACATATTTAGTTTAATAACTCTGAGGTTTGCAGGTAGTTGCAGTTCTATCTTATATAATATCATAGTATACTATCTTACCAATACGACGCAATTAAACCATCAGCGAAACATTGCGGAACTTCATAACAAAGCATAAACAAAGTTATACTATGCACGGATATACTATTAGATCTTCCTGAGCGGTTCTTGCTACATATTTTGTTATATAACTCTGAGGTGTGCAGGTATTTGCAGTTCTAACTTATCTAATATCAATGTATACTATCTTATCAATACGACGTAATCAAAACATCAGCGAAACATTGCGGAACTTCATAACAAAGCGTAAACAAAGTTATACTATGCACGTATGTACTATTTGATCATCCTGAGCGGTTCTTGCTACATATTTAGTTAAATACCTCTGAAACTTTGCAGGTATTTGCAGTTCTAACTTATATAATATCAGTGCATACTATCTTATCAATACGACGTAATCAAAACATCAGCGAAACATTGCGGAACTTCATAACAAAGCGTAAACAAAGTTATACTATGCACGTATGTACTATTTGATCATCCTGAGCGGTTCTTGCTACATATTTAGTTAAATAACTCTGAGCTTTGCAGGTATTTGCAGTTCTAACTTATATAATATCAATGCATACTATCTTATCAATACGACGTAATCAAAACATCAGCGAAACGTTGCGGAACTTCATAACAAAGCGTAAACAAAGTTATACTATGCACGTATGTACTATTTGATAATCCTGAGCGGTTCTTGCTACATATTTAGTTAAATAACTCTGAGGTTTGCAGGTAGTTGCAGTTCTATCTTATATAATATCATAGTATACTATCTTACCAATACGACGCAATTAAACCATCAGCGAAACATTGCGGAACTTCATAACAAAGCATAAACAAAGTTATACTATGCACGGATATACTATTAGATCTTCCTGAGCGGTTCTTGCTACATATTTTGTTATATAACTCTGAGGTGTGCAGGTATTTGCAGTTCTAACTTATCTAATATGAATGTATACTATCTTATCAATACGACGTAATCAAAACATCAGCGAAACATTGCGGAATTTCATAACAAAGCGTAAACAAAGTTATACTATGCACGTATGTACTATTTGATCATCCTGAGCGGTTCTTGCTACATATTTAGTTAAATAACTCTGAGCTTTGCAGGTATTTGCAGTTCTAACTTATATAATATCAGTGCATACTATCTTATCAATACGACGTAATCAAAACATCAGCGAAACATTGCGGAACTTCATAACAAAGCGTAAACAAATTTATACTATGCACGTATGTACTATTTGATCATCCTGAGCGGTTCTTGCTACATATTTAGTTAAATAACTCTGAGCTTTGCAGGTATTTGCAGTTCTAACTTATATAATATCAATGCATACTATCTTATCAATACGACGTAATCAAAACATCAGCGAAACGTTGCGGAACTTCATAACAAAGCGTAAACAAAGTTATACTATGCACGTATGTACTATTTGATAATCCTGAGCGGTTCTTGCTACATATTTAGTTAAATAACTCTGAGGTTTGCAGGTAGTTGCAGTTCTATCTTATATAATATCATAGTATACTATCTTACCAATACGACGCAATTAAACCATCAGCGAAACATTGCGGAACTTCATAACAAAGCATAAACAAAGTTATACTATGCACGGATATACTATTAGATCTTCCTGAGCGGTTCTTGCTACATATTTTGTTATATAACTCTGAGGTGTGCAGGTATTTGCAGTTCTAACTTATCTAATATGAATGTATACTATCTTATCAATACGACGTAATCAAAACATCAGCGAAACATTGCGGAATTTCATAACAAAGCGTAAACAAAGTTATACTATGCACGTATGTACTATTTGATCATCCTGAGCGGTTCTTGCTACATATTTAGTTAAATAACTCTGAGCTTTGCAGGTATTTGCAGTTCTAACTTATATAATATCAGTGCATACTATCTTATCAATACGACGTAATCAAAACATCAGCGAAACATTGCGGAACTTCATAACAAAGCGTAAACAAAGTTATACTATGCACGGATGTACTATTTGTTCATCCAGAGCGGTTCTTGGTACATATTTAGTTTAATAACTCTGAGGTTTGCAGGTAGTTGCAGTTCTATCGTATATAATATCATAGTATACTATCTTACCAATACGACGTAATTAAACCATCAGCGAAACATTGCGGAACTTCATAACAAAGCATAAACAAAGTTATACTATGCACGGATATACTATTAGATCTTCCTGAGCGGTTCTTGCTACATATTTTGTTATATAACTCTGAGGTGTGCAGGTATTTGCAGTTCTAACTTATCTAATATCAATGTATACTATCTTATCAATACGACGTAATCAAAACATCAGCGAAACATTGCGGAACTTCATAACAAAGCGTAAACAAAGTTATACAATGTACGTATGTACTATTTGATCATCCTGAGCGGTTCTTGCTACATATTTAGTTAAATAACTCTGAGCTTTGCAGGTATTTGCAGTTCTAACTTATATAATATCAGTGCATACTATCTTATCAATACGACGTAATCAAAACATCAGCGAAACATTGCGGAACTTCATAACAAAGCGTAAACAAAGTTATACTATGCACGGATGTACTATTTGTTCATCCAGAGCGGTTCTTGGTACATATTTAGTTTAATAACTCTGAGGTTTGCAGGTAGTTGCAGTTCTATCGTATATAATATCATAGTATACTATCTTACCAATACGACGTAATTAAACCATCAGCGAAACATTGCGGAACTTCATAACAAAGCATAAACAAAGTTATACTATGCACGGATATACTATTAGATCTTCCTGAGCGGTTCTTGCTACATATTTTGTTATATAACTCTGAGGTGTGCAGGTATTTGCAGTTCTAACTTATCTAATATCAATGTATACTATCTTATCAATACGACGTAATCAAAACATCAGCGAAACATTGCGGAACTTCATAACAAAGCGTAAACAAAGTTATACTATGTACGTATGTACTATTTGATCATCCTGAGCGGTTCTTGCTACATATTTAGTTAAATAACTCTGAACTTTGCAGGTATTTGCAGTTCTAACTTATATAATATCAGTGCATACTATCTTATCAATACGACGTAATCAAAACATCAGCGAAACATTGCGGAACTTCATAACAAAACGTAAACCAAGTTATACTATGCACGTATGTACTATTTGATCATCCTGAGCGGTTCTTGCTACATATTTAGTTAAATAACTCTGAGCTTTGCAGGTATTTGCAGTTCTAACTTATATAATATCAATGCATACTATCTTATCAATACGACGTAATCAAAACATCAGCGAAACATTGCGGAACTTCATAACAAAGCGTAAACAAAGTTATACTATGCACGTATGTACTATTTGATCGTCCTGAGCGGTTCTAAATACATATTTTGCCATATCACTCTCAGGTTTGTAGGTAGTTGCAGTTCTAACTTATATAATATCAGTGCATACTATCTTATCAATTCGACGTAATCAAAACATCAGCGAAACATTGCGGAACTTCATAACAAAGCGTAAACAAAGTTATACTATGCACGGATGTACTATTTGTTCATCCAGAGCGGTTCTTGGTACATATTTAGTTTAATAACTCTGAGGTTTGCAGGTAGTTGCAGTTCTATCGTATATAATATCATAGTATACTATCTTACCAATACGACGTAATTAAACCATCAGCGAAACATTGCGGAACTTCATAACAAAGCATAAACAAAGTTATACTATGCACGGATATACTATTAGATCTTCCTGAGCGGTTCTTGCTACATATTTTGTTATATAACTCTGAGGTGTGCAGGTATTTGCAGTTCTATCTTATATAATATCATAGTATACTATCTTACCAATACGACGCAATTAAACCATCAGCGAAACATTGCGGAACTTCATAACAAAGCATAAACAAAGTTATACTATGCACGGATATACTATTAGATCTTCCTGAGCGGTTCTTGCTACATATTTTGTTATATAACTCTGAGGTGTGCAGGTATTTGCAGTTCTAACTTATCTAATATGAATGTATACTATCTTATCAATACGACGTAATCAAAACATCAGCGAAACATTGCGGAATTTCATAACAAAGCGTAAACAATGTTATACTATGCACGTATGTACTATTTGATCATCCTGAGCGGTTCTTGCTACATATTTAGTTAAATAACTCTGAACTTTGCAGGTATTTGCAGTTCTAACTTATATAATATCAGTGCATACTATCTTATCAATACGACGTAATCAAAACATCAGCGAAACATTGCGGAACTTCATAACAAAGCGTAAACAAAGTTATACTATGCACGTATGTACTATTTGATCATCCTGAGCGGTTCTTGCTACATATTTAGTTAAATAACTCTGAGCTTTGCAGGTATTTGCAGTTCTAACTTATATAATATCAATGCATACTATCTTATCAATACGACGTAATCAAAACATCAGCGAAACGTTGCGGAACTTCATAACAAAGCGTAAACAAAGTTATACTATGCACGTATGTACTATTTGATAATCCTGAGCGGTTCTTGCTACATATTTAGTTAAATAACTCTGAGGTTTGCAGGTAGTTGCAGTTCTAACTTATATAATATCAATGCATACTATCTTATCAATACGACGTAATCAAAACATCAGCGAAACATTGCGGAACTTCATAACAAAGCGTAAACAAAGTTATACTATGCACGTATGTACTATTTGATCGTCCTGAGCGGTTCTAAATACATATTTTGCCATATCACTCTCAGGTTTGTAGGTAGTTGCAGTTCTACCTTATATAATATCATAGTATACTATCTTACCTTTACGACGCAATCAAAACATCAGTGACACTTTGCGGAATTTCATAAGGAAGCGAGAACGAAGTTATACTATGCACGGATGTACTATTTGATCATCCAGAGCGGTCCTTGCTACATATTTAGTTAAATAACTCTGAGGTTTGCAGGTAGTTGCAGTTCTATCTTATATAATATTAAAGTATACTATCTTACTAATTGCGACGCAATCAAAACATCAGCGAAAATATTGCGGAACTTCATAACAAAGCGTAAACAAAGTTATACTATGCACGGATGTAATATTTGAACATCCAGAGCGGTTCTTGGTACATATTTAGTTTAATAACTCTGAGGTTTGCAGGTAGTTGCAGTTCTATCTTATATAATATCATAGTATACTATCTTACCAATACGACGTAATCAAAACATCAGCGAAACATTGCGGAACTTCATAACAAAGCGTAAACAAAGTTATACTATGCACGTATGTACTATTTGATAATCCTGAGCGGTTCTTGCTACATATTTAGTTTAATAACTCTGAGGTTTGCAGGTAGTTGCAGTTCTATCTTATATAATATCATAGTATACTATCTTACCAATACGATGCAATTAAACCATCAGCGAAACATTGCGGAACTTCATAACAAAGCATAAACAAAGTTATACTATGCACGGATATACTATTAGATCTTCCTGAGCGGTTCTTGCTACATATTTTGTTATATAACTCTGAGGTGTGCAGGTATTTGCAGTTCTAACTTATCTAATATGAATGTATACTATCTTATCAATACGACGTAATCAAAACATCAGCGAAACATTGCGGAATTTCATAACAAAGCGTAAACAAAGTTATACTATGCACGTATGTACTATTTGATCATCCTGAGCGGTTCTTGCTACATATTTAGTTAAATAACTCTGAACTTTGCAGGTATTTGCAGTTCTAACTTATATAATATCAGTGCATACTATCTTATCAATACGACGTAATCAAAACATCAGCGAAACATTGCGGAACTTCATAACAAAGCGTAAACAAATTTATACTATGCACGTATGTACTATTTGATCATCCTGAGCGGTTCTTGCTACATATTTAGTTAAATAACTCTCAGCTTTGCAGGTATTTGCAGTTCTAACTTATATAATATCAGTGCATACTATCTTATCAATACGACGTAATCAAAACATCAGCGAAACATTGCGGAACTTCATAACAAAGCGTAAACAAAGTTATACTATGCACGGATGTACTATTTGATCATCCAGAGCGGTTCTTGGTACATATTTAGTTTAATAACTCTGAGGTTTGCAGGTAGTTGCAGTTCTATCGTATATAATATCATAGTATACTATCTTACCAATACGACGCAATTAAACCATCAGCGAAACATTGCGGAACTTCATAACAAAGCATAAACAAAGTTATACTATGCACGGATATACTATTAGATCTTCCTGAGCGGTTCTTGCTACATATTTTGTTATATAACTCTGAGGTGTGCAGGTATTTGCAGTTCTAACTTATCTAATATCAATTGTGACGTTGCAAATTTTGCGACGTCACTTCACCGTATTTCCGCGAGTGGCGTATGGACCGGGCTGCCGTTGGCGCCGATTACGACTGTTTAAACGGACAAGAAGTGCTCCCCGAGGAAAGTAAAAATCACGCCGGGATAAATAAATAACGAATTTCCGCGCGCCGAGTATGGCCCACTTGCAGGAATACTCGACGGCAACGGGCCAAAGGAACTAGAAAATCCGGTACCGGTAACTTCTACGGATGGGACGAGACACCTGGAGGCGAGCTGCAGGACGAGGACCCCCCTTGCCGAACATCCAGACACCTTGTCGCAGTCCTGCCGCCGCCTCACCTCAGCCACTTGAAAGGGGTCCCGGCGGGGGTGGTGTAAGCGGACTCATCAGGACAGATTGCGAATCTGTCTCTTTTCGCGATTTGGGAAATAATTTTCCAAAGGGGTTCCGGGCCCGCGGACCCCTCGAGTATACGATCCTGTATTCCCGGAAACTCGCGAGAGGCGCGCCCCATTAGGGAAAAATCGGCACTAGGACGAGGAGTGGGGATACGCTAGCCCTCGCGACCGAACTACGAATTCCGAAGGATCACTGTCGTGGTAGCTTCCGCAATACACGGTTCCTCCGGTACTTCCGCGTTTCGCGTCCCGAAAAGTTTACGGTCGAGCGCCGCGTTGACTAAGTAGTTCCGAGCTACCGAGCTTAAAATCCGAACGACCGATTCCCGGGAATCCGCGGGTGATAGGAGACTCGCCCCGTGCCAGGAACTCGACCGATACCGAGACAACGATCCGGACCTAGGAAAAATCAGAAAAAGACCATCCGGTTTCTGAAGTACAGAAACGGTAAGTCCACGCAGTGGTCCTTCTATCCGGCCCTTCCAGGGGCGTTTCATTCTCGCGAGTTGGTTCGACGATTTCGCGGGAGAACGAGGCGGGTTTTCCCGTCGCGTTCTCCGGGTTTCGCGAGCCGAGACGGGCGGCCGTCTCGAGCTAAATACTTTCCGCCGAACCGTCGGCGTGTTTCGATAATCGGTAGATTGCCCTTCGCGACGTCTTCCTCGGGGTAGTCCGTCACAGTCGTAATAGGTTCTGAGATCGACCGTAGCGCGTAATATTATTTTTGTTATTCCGAACACCGTTCAAGTATTACGCATTTCCGTGGCGGGGGAGAAACCGCGACAGTCCCGTTGTAAACGCGCCGATCATCCGCGCGCCGCGAAATTCCGTTCCGACGGACGGAACAGCGTACCGGCTTACCGTACTAGCGCGGATAAAATTGTTTTAGCGAACGACCACGCGCGGCGAATTTTCCACCTTCTCGCAATTCTGTATGAAGAGCGCGGGCTCTCGGGTGCGGCCTCGTGGCCGCGTGCTTGTAAAAACCCCGATTTTATAATAAAGACCGGATAGAGCCGAATCCGTCTCTCGTTATTGCAACCTGCGCGACCCGCCCTGCAGTCAGGGCTGTCCCCGCCATTCCGTGGCCGAACCCTTGGATCCTTTCGCGGCCTCCGTCGTTCCGCGTATCTCGAAGATTCCCTCCGCGGATTTCGCGTGGCACCCTTCCGGTGCCTGGCGCCCGAGCAGAAGGCTCTCATATCACGTAGCTTCGTCTTGCGTAATTTTCCGGGGAATTTTTCGAGATCGCTTTGTACCGGGAGGACCGCGCATCGTCACGGCCGAGCGCGGCCCGGCCTACGTGCCCGTAAATTCCCGGAGTCGTCCCCGCTTCCCGCCCCAACAAGCGGCGAAAAGGGGACGGCGTTACACAATGTATACTATCTTATCAATACGACGTAATCAAAACATCAGCGAAACATTGCGGAACTTCATAACAAAGCGTAAACAAAGTTATACTATGCACGTATGTACTATTTGATCATCCTGAGCGGTTCTTGCTACATATTTAGTTAAATAACTCTGAACTTTGCAGGTATTTGCAGTTCTAACTTATATAATATCAGTGCATACTATCTTATCAATACGACGTAATCAAAACATCAGCGAAACATTGCGGAACTTCATAACAAAACGTAAACCAAGTTATACTATGCACGTATGTACTATTTGATCATCCTGAGCGGTTCTTGCTACATATTTAGTTAAATAACTCTGAGCTTTGCAGGCATTTGCAGTTCTAACTTATATAATATCAGTGCATACTATCTTATCAATACGACGTAATCAAAACATCAGCGAAACATTGCGGAACTTCATAACAAAGCGTAAACAAAGTTATACTATGCACGTATGTACTATTTGATCATCCTGAGCGGTTCTTGCTACATATTTAGTTAAATAACTCTGAGCTTTGCAGGTATTTGCAGTTCTAACTTATATAATATCAATGCATACTATCTTATCAATACGACGTAATCAAAACATCAGCGAAACATTGCGGAACTTCATAACAAAGCGTAAACAAAGTTATACTATGCACGTATGTACTATTTGATCGTCCTGAGCGGTTCTAAATACATATTTTGCCATATCACTCTCAGGTTTGTAGGTAGTTGCAGTTCTACCTTATATAATATCATAGTATAATATCTTACCAATACGACGCAATTAAAACATCAGCGAAACTTTGCGGAACTTCATAACAAAGCGTAAACAAAGTTATACTATGCACGGATGTACTATTGGATCATCTAGAGCGGTCCTTGCTACATATTTAGTTAAATAACTCTGAGTTTTGCACGTAGTTGAAGTTCTATCTTATATAATATCAAAGTATACTATCTTACTAATTGCGGGCCAACCAAAACATCAGCGAAACTTTGCGGAACTTCATAACAAAGCGTAAAAAAAAGTTATACTATGCACGTATGTACTATTTGATAATCCTGAGCGGTTCTTGCTACATATTTAGTTAAATAACTCTGAGCTTTGCAGGTATTTTCAGTTCTACCTTATATAATATCATAGTATACTATCTTACCTTTACGACGCAATCAAAACATCAGTGACACTTTGCGGAATTTCATAAGAAAGCGAGAACGAAGTTATACTATGCACGGATGTACTATTTGATCATCCAGAGCGGTCCTTGCTACATATTTAGTTAAATAACTCTGAGGTTTGCAGGTAGTTGCAGTTCTATCTTATATAATATTAAAGTATACTATCTTACTAATTGCGACGCAATCAAAACATCAGCGAAAATATTGCGGAACTTCATAACAAAGCGTAAACAAAGTTATACTATGCACGGATGTAATATTTGAACATCCAGAGCGGTTCTTGGTACATATTTAGTTTAATAACTCTGAGGTTTGCAGGTAGTTGCAGTTCTATCTTATATAATATCATAGTATACTATCTTACCAATACGACGTAATCAAAACATCAGCGAAACATTGCGGAACTTCATAACAAAGCGTAAACAAAGTTATACTATGCACGTATGTACTATTTGATCATCCTGAGCGGTTCTTGCTACATATTTAGTTAAATAACTCTGAGCTTTGCAGGTATTTTCAGTTCTACCTTATATAATATCATAGTATACTATCTTACCTTTACGACGCAATCAAAACATCAGTGACACTTTGCGGAATTTCATAAGGAAGCGAGAACGAAGTTATACTATGCACGGATGTACTATTTGATCATCCAGAGCGGTCCTTGCTACATATTTAGTTAAATAACTCTGAGGTTTGCAGGTAGTTGCAGTTCTATCTTATATAATATTAAAGTATACTATCTTACTAATTGCGACGCAATCAAAACATCAGCGAAAATATTGCGGAACTTCATAACAAAGCGTAAACAAAGTTATACTATGCACGGATGTAATATTTGAACATCCAGAGCGGTTCTTGGTACATATTTAGTTTAATAACTCTGAGGTTTGCAGGTAGTTGCAGTTCTATCTTATATAATATCATAGTATACTATCTTACCAATACGACGTAATCAAAACATCAGCGAAACATTGCGGAACTTCATAACAAAGCGTAAACAAAGTTATACTATGCACGTATGTACTATTTGATCATCCTGAGCGGTTCTTGCTACATATTTAGTTAAATAACTCTGAGCTTTGCAGGTATTTGCAGTTCTAACTTATATAATATCAGTGCATACTATCTTATCAATACGACGTAATCAAAACCTCAGCGAAACATTGCGGAACTTCATAACAAAGCGTAAACAAAGTTATACTATGCACGTATGTACTATTTGATAATCCTGAGCGGTTCTTGCTACATATTTAGTTAAATAACTCTGAGGTTTGCAGGTAGTTGCAGTTCTATCTTATATAATATCATAGTATACTATCTTACCAATACGACGCAATTAAACCATCAGCGAAACATTGCGGAACTTCATAACAAAGCATAAACAAAGTTATACTATGCACGGATATACTATTAGATCTTCCTGAGCGGTTCTTGCTACATATTTTGTTATATAACTCTGAGGTGTGCAGGTATTTGCAGTTCTAACTTATCTAATATGAATGTATACTATCTTATCAATACGACGTAATCAAAACATCAGCGAAACATTGCGGAATTTCATAACAAAGCGTAAACAAAGTTATACTATGCACGTATGTACTATTTGATCATCCTGAGCGGTCCTTGCTACATATTTAGTTAAATAACTCTGAACTTTGCAGGTATTTGCAGTTCTAACATATATAATATCAGTGCATACTATCTTATCAATACGACGTAATCAAAACATCAGCGAAACATTGCGGAACTTCATAACAAAGCGTAAACAAAGTTATACTATGCACGTATGTACTATTTGATCATCCTGAGCGGTTCTTGCTACATATTTAGTTAAATAACTCTCAGCTTTGCAGGTATTTGCAGTTCTAACTTATATAATATCAATGCATACTATCTTATCAATACGACGTAATCAAAACATCAGCGAAACGTTGCGGAACTTCATAACAAAGCATAAACAAAGTTATACTATGCACGTATGTACTATTTGATCATCCTGAGCGGTTCTTGCTACATATTTAGTTAAATAACTCTGAGCTTTGCAGGTATTTGCAGTTCTAACTTATATAATATCAGTGCATACTATCTTACCAATACGACGCAATTAAACCATCAGCGAAACATTGCGGAACTTCATAACAAAGCATAAACAAAGTTATACTATGCACGGATATACTATTAGATCTTCCTGAGCGGTTCTTGCTACATATTTTGTTATATAACTCTGAGGTGTGCAGGTATTTGCAGTTCTAACTTATCTAATATGAATGTATACTATCTTATCAATACGACGTAATCAAAACATCAGCGAAACATTGCGGAATTTCATAACAAAGCGTAAACAAAGTTATACTATGCACGTATGTACTATTTGATCATCCTGAGCGGTTCTTGCTACATATTTAGTTAAATAACTCTGAGCTTTGCAGGTATTTGCAGTTCTAACTTATATAATATCAGTGCATACTATCTTATCAATACGACGTAATCAAAACATCAGCGAAACATTGCGGAACTTCATAACAAAGCGTAAACAAAGTTATACTATGCACGGATGTACTATTTGATCATCCAGAGCGGTTCTTGGTACATATTTAGTTTAATAACTCTGAGGTTTGCAGGTAGTTGCAGTTCTATCGTATATAATATCATAGTATACTATCTTACCAATACGACGCAATTAAACCATCAGCGAAACATTGCGGAACTTCATAACAAAGCATAAACAAAGTTATACTATGCACGGATATACTATTAGATCTTCCTGAGCGGTTCTTGCTACATATTTTGTTATATAAATCTGAGGTGTGCAGGTATTTGCAGTTCTAACTTATCTAATATCAATGTATACTATCTTATCAATACGACGTAATCAAAACATCAGCGAAACATTGCGGAACTTCATAACAAAGCGTAAACAAAGTTATACTATGCACGTATGTACTATTTGATCATCCTGAGCTGTTCTTGCTACATATTTAGTTAAATAACTCTGAACTTTGCAGGTATTTGCAGTTCTAACTTATATAATATCAGTGCATACTATCTTATCAATACGACGTAATCAAAACATCAGCGAAACATTGCGGAACTTCATAACAAAACGTAAACCAAGTTATACTATGCACGTATGTACTATTTGATCATCCTGAGCGGTTCTTGCTACATATTTAGTTAAATAACTCTGAGCTTTGCAGGCATTTGCAGTTCTAACTTATATAATATCAGTGCATACTATCTTATCAATACGACGTAATCAAAACATCAGCGAAACATTGCGGAACTTCATAACAAAGCGTAATCAAAGTTATACTATGCACGTATGTACTATTTGATCATCCTGAGCGGTTCTTGCTACATATTTAGTTAAATAACTCTGAGCTTTGCAGGTATTTGCAGTTCTAACTTATATAATATCAATGCATACTATCTTATCAATACGACGTAATCAAAACATCAGCGAAACATTGCGGAACTTCATAACAAAGCGTAAACAAAGTTATACTATGCACGTATGTACTATTTGATCGTCCTGAGCGGTTCTAAATACATATTTTGCCATATCACTCTCAGGTTTGTAGGTAGTTGCAGTTCTACCTTATATAATATCATAGTATAATATCTTACCAATACGACGCAATTAAAACATCAGCGAAACTTTGCGGAACTTCATAACAAAGCGTAAACAAAGTTATACTATGCACGGATGTACTATTTGATCATCTAGAGCGGTCCTTACTACATATTTAGTTAAATAACTCTGAGTTTTGCACGTAGTTGAAGTTCTATCTTATATAATATCAAAGTAAACTATCTTACTAATTGCGACGCAATCAAAACATCAGCGAAACTTTGCGGAACTTCATAACAAAGCGTAAACAAAGTTATACTATGCACGTATGTACTATTTGATCATCCTGAGCGGTTCTTGCTACATATTTAGTTAAATAACTCTGAGCTTTGCTGGTATTTGCAGTTCTAACTTATATAATATCAGTGCATACTATCTTATCAATACGACGTAATCAAAACATCAGCGAAACATTGCGGAACTTCATAACAAAGCGTAAACAAAGTTATACTATGCACGTATGTACTATTTGATCATCCTGAGCGGTTCTTGCTACATATTTAGTTAAATAACTCTGAGCTTTGCAGGTATTTGCAGTTCTAACTTATATAATATCAGTGCATACTATCTTACCAATACGACGCAATTAAACCATCAGCGAAACATTGCGGAACTTCATAACAAAGCATAAACAAAGTTATACTATGCACGTATGTACTATTTGATAATCCTGAGCGGTTCTTGCTACATATTTAGTTAAATAACTCTGAGGTTTGCAGGTAGTTGCAGTTCTATCTTATATAATATCATAGTATACTATCTTACCAATACGACGTAATCAAAACATCAGCGAAACATTGCGGAATTTCATAAGAAAGCGAGAACGAAGTTATACTATGCACGGATGTACTATTTGATCATCCAGAGCGGTCCTTGCTACATATTTAGTTAAATAACTCTGAGGTTTGCAGGTAGTTGCAGTTCTATCTTATATAATATTAAAGTATACTATCTTACTAATTGCGACGCAATCAAAACATCAGCGAAAATATTGCGGAACTTCATAACAAAGCGTAAACAAAGTTATACTATGCACGGATGTAATATTTGAACATCCAGAGCGGTTCTTGGTACATATTTAGTTTAATAACTCTGAGGTTTGCAGGTAGTTGCAGTTCTATCTTATATAATATCATAGTATACTATCTTACCAATACGACGTAATCAAAACATCAGCGAAACATTGCGGAACTTCATAACAAAGCGTAAACAAAGTTATACTATGCACGTACGTACTATTTGATCATCCTGAGCGGTTCTTGCTACATATTTAGTTAAATAACTCTGAACTTTGCAGGTATTTGCAGTTCTAACTTATATAATATCAGTGCATACTATCTTATCAATACGACGTAATCAAAACATCAGCGAAACATTGCGGAACTTCATAACAAAGCGTAAACAAAGTTATACTATGCACGTATGTACTATTTGATCATCCTGAGCGGATCTTGCTACATATTTAGTTAAATAACTCTGAGCTTTGCAGGTATTTGCAGTTCTAACTTATATAATATCAATGCATACTATCTTATCAATACGACGTAATCAAAACATCAGCGAAACATTGCGGAACTTCATAACAAAGCGTAAACAAAGTTATACTATGCACGTATGTACTATTTGATCGTCCTGAGCGGTTCTAAATACATATTTTGCCATATCACTCTCAGGTTTGTAGGTAGTTGCAGTTCTACCTTATATAATATCATAGTATAATATCTTACCAATACGACGCAATTAAAACATCAGCGAAACTTTGCGGAACTTCATAACAAAGGGTAAACAAAGTTATACTATGCACGGATGTACTATTTGATCATCTAGAGCGGTCCTTACTACATATTTAGTTAAATAACTCTGAGTTTTGCACGTAGTTGAAGTTCTATCTTATATAATATCAAAGTATACTATCTTACTAATTGCGACGCAATCAAAACATCAGCGAAACTTTGCGGAACTTCATAACAAAGCGTAAACAAAGTTATACTATGCACGTATGTACTATTTGATCATCCTGAGCGGTTCTTGCTACATATTTAGTTAAATAACTCTGAGCTTTGCTGGTATTTGCAGTTCTAACTTATATAATATCAGTGCATACTATCTTATCAATACGACGTAATCAAAACATCAGCGAAACATTGCGGAACTTCATAACAAAGCGTAAACAAAGTTATACTATGCACGTATGTACTATTTGATAATCCTGAGCGGTTCTTGCTACATATTTAGTTAAATAACTCTGAGGTTTGCAGGTAGTTGCAGTTCTATCTTATATAATATCATAGTATACTATCTTACCAATACGACGCAATTAAACCATCAGCGAAACATTGCGGAACTTCATAACAAAGCATAAACAAAGTTATACTATGCACGGATATACTATTAGATCTTCCTGAGCGGTTCTTGCTACATATTTTGTTATATAACTCTGAGGTGTGCAGGTATTTGCAGTTCTAACTTATCTAATATGAATGTATACTATCTTATCAATACGACGTAATCAAAACATCAGCGAAACATTGCGGAATTTCATAACAAAGCGTAAACAAAGTTATACTATGCACGTATGTACTATTTGATCATCCTGAGCGGTTCTTGCTACATATTTAGTTAAATAACTCTGAGCTTTGCAGGTATTTGCAGTTCTAACTTATATAATATCAGTGCATACTATCTTATCAATACGACGTAATCAAAACATCAGCGAAACATTGCGGAACTTCATAACAAAGCGTAAACAAAGTTATACTATGCACGTATGTACTATTTGATCGTCCTGAGCGGTTCTAAATACATATTTTGCCATATCACTCTCAGGTTTGTAGGTAGTTGCAGTTCTACCTTATATAATATCATAGTATAATATCTTACCAATACGACGCAATTAAAACATCAGCGAAACTTTGCGGAACTTCATAACAAAGCGTAAACAAAGTTATACTATGCACGGATGTACTATTTGATCATCTAGAGCGGTCCTTACTACATATTTAGTTAAATAACTCTGAGTTTTGCACGTAGTTGAAGTTCTATCTTATATAATATCAAAGTATACTATCTTACTAATTGCGACGCAATCAAAACATCAGCGAAACTTTGCGGAACTTCATAACAAAGCGTAAACAAAGTTATACTATGCACGTATGTACTATTTGATCATCCTGAGCGGTTCTTGCTACATATTTAGTTAAATAACTCTGAGCTTTGCTGGTATTTGCAGTTCTAACTTATATAATATCAGTGCATCCTATCTTATCAATACGACGTAATCAAAACATCAGCGAAACATTGCGGAACTTCATAACAAAGCGTAAACAAAGTTATACTATGCACGTATGTACTATTTGATAATCCTGAGCGGTTCTTGCTACATATTTAGTTAAATAACTCTGAGGTTTGCAGGTAGTTGCAGTTCTATCTTATATAATATCATAGTATACTATCTTACCAATACGACGCAATTAAACCATCAGCGAAACATTGCGGAACTTCATAACAAAGCATAAACAAAGTTATACTATGCACGGATATACTATTAGATCTTCCTGAGCGGTTCTTGCTACATATTTTGTTATATAACTCTGAGGTGTGCAGGTATTTGCAGTTCTAACTTATCTAATATGAATGTATACTATCTTATCAATACGACGTAATCAAAACATCAGCGAAACATTGCGGAACTTCATAACAAAGCGTAAACAAAGTTATACTATGCACGTACGTACTATTTGATCATCCTGAGCGGTTCTTGCTACATATTTAGTTAAATAACTCTGAACTTTGCAGGTATTTGCAGTTCTAACTTATATAATATCAGTGCATACTATCTTATCAATACGACGTAATCAAAACATCAGCGAAACATTGCGGAACTTCATAACAAAGCGTAAACAAAGTTATACTATGCACGTATGTACTATTTGATCATCCTGAGCGGATCTTGCTACATATTTAGTTAAATAACTCTGAGCTTTGCAGGTATTTGCAGTTCTAACTTATATATTATTAATGCATACTATCTTATCAATACGACGTAATCAAAACATCAGCGAAACATTGCGGAACTTCATAACAAAGCGTAAACAAAGTTATACTATGCACGTATGTACTATTTGATCGTCCTGAGCGGTTCTAAATACATATTTTGCCATATCACTCTCAGGTTTGTAGGTAGTTGCAGTTCTACCTTATATAATATCATAGTATAATATCTTACCAATACGACGCAATTAAAACATCAGCGAAACTTTGCGGAACTTCATAACAAAGCGTAAACAAAGTTATACTATGCACGGATGTACTATTTGATCATCTAGAGCGGTCCTTACTACATATTTAGTTAAATAACTCTGAGTTTTGCACGTAGTTGAAGTTCTATCTTATATAATATCAAAGTATACTATCTTACTAATTGCGACGCAATCAAAACATCAGCGAAACTTTGCGGAACTTCATAACAAAGCGTAAACAAAGTTATACTATGCACGTATGTACTATTTGATCATCCTGAGCGGTTCTTGCTACATATTTAGTTAAATAACTCTGAGCTTTGCTGGTATTTGCAGTTCTAACTTATATAATATCAGTGCATACTATCTTATCAATACGACGTAATCAAAACATCAGCGAAACATTGCGGAACTTCATAACAAAGCGTAAACAAAGTTATACTATGCACGTATGTACTATTTGATAATCCTGAGCGGTTCTTGCTACATATTTAGTTAAATAACTCTGAGCTTTGCAGGTAGTTGCAGTTCTATCTTATATAATATCATAGTATACTATCTTACCAATACGACGCAATTAAACCATCAGCGAAACATTGCGGAACTTCATAACAAAGCATAAACAAAGTTATACTATGCACGGATATACTATTAGATCTTCCTGAGCGGTTCTTGCTACATATTTTGTTATATAACTCTGAGGTGTGCAGGTATTTGCAGTTCTAACTTATCTAATATGAATGTATACTATCTTATCAATACGACGTAATCAAAACATCAGCGAAACATTGCGGAATTTCATAACAAAGCGTAAACAAAGTTATACTATGCACGTATGTACTATTTGATCATCCTGAGCGGTTCTTGCTACATATTTAGTTAAATAACTCTGAGCTTTGCAGGTATTTGCAGTTCTAACTTATATAATATCAGTGCATACTGTCTTATCAATACGACGTAATCAAAACATCAGCGAAACATTGCGGAACTTCATAACAAAGCGTAAACAAAGTTATACTATGCACGGATGTACTATTTGATCATCCAGAGCGGTTCTTGGTACATATTTAGTTAAATAACTCTGAGCTTTGCAGGCATTTGCAGTTCTAACTTATATAATATCAGTGCATACTATCTTATCAATACGACGTAATCAAAACATTAGCGAAACATTGCGGAACTTCATAACAAAGCGTAAACAAAGTTATACTATGCACGTATGTACTATTTGATCATCCTGAGCGGTTCTTGCTACATATTTAGTTAAATAACTCTGAGCTTTGCAGGCATTTGCAGTTCTAACTTATATAATATCAGTGCATACTATCTTATCAATACGACGTAATCAAAACATCAGCGAAACATTGCGGAACTTCATAACAAAGCGTAAACAAAGTTATACTATGCACGTATGTACTATTTGATCATCCTGAGCGGTTCTTGCTACATATTTAGTTAAATAACTCTGAGCTTTGCAGGTATTTGCAGTTCTAACTTATATAATATCAATGCATACTATCTTATCAATACGACGTAATCAAAACATCAGCGAAACATTGCGGAACTTCATAACAAAGCGTAAACAAAGTTATACTATGCACGTATGTACTATTTGATCGTCCTGAGCGGTTCTAAATACATATTTTGCCATATCACTCTCAGGTTTGTAGGTAGTTGCAGTTCTACCTTATATAATATCATAGTATAATATCTTACCAATACGACGCAATTAAAACATCAGCGAAACTTTGCGGAACTTCATAACAAAGCGTAAACAAAGTTATACTATGCACGGATGTACTATTGGATCATCTACAGCGGTCCTTGCTACATATTTAGTTAAATAACTCTGAGTTTTGCACGTAGTTGAAGTTCTATCTTATATAATATCAAAGTATACTATCTTACTAATTGCGACGCAACCAAAACATCAGCGAAACTTTGCGGAACTTCATAACAAAGCGTAAACAAAGTTATACTATGCACGTATGTACTATTTGATAATCCTGAGCGGTTCTTGCTACATATTTAGTTAAATAACTCTGAGCTTTGCAGGTATTTTCAGTTCTACCTTATATAATATCATAGTATACTATCTTACCTTTACGACGCAATCAAAACATCAGTGACACTTTGCGGAATTTCATAAGAAAGCGAGAACGAAGTTATACTATGCACGGATGTACTATTTGATCATCCAGAGCGGTCCTTGCTACATATTTAGTTAAATAACTCTGAGGTTTGCAGGTAGTTGCAGTTCTATCTTATATAATATTAAAGTATACTATCTTACTAATTGCGACGCAATCAAAACATCAGCGAAAATATTGCGGAACTTCATAACAAAGCGTAAACAAAGTTATACTATGCACGGATGTAATATTTGAACATCCAGAGCGGTTCTTGGTACATATTTAGTTTAATAACTCTGAGGTTTGCAGGTAGTTGCAGTTCTATCTTATATAATATCATAGTATACTATCTTACCAATACGACGTAATCAAAACATCAGCGAAACATTGCGGAACTTCATAACAAAGCGTAAACAAAGTTATACTATGCACGTACGTACTATTTGATCATCCTGAGCGGTTCTTGCTACATATTTAGTTAAATAACTCTGAACTTTGCAGGTATTTGCAGTTCTAACTTATATAATATCAGTGCATACTATCTTATCAATACGACGTAATCAAAACATCAGCGAAACATTGCGGAACTTCATAACAAAGCGTAAACAAAGTTATACTATGCACGTATGTACTATTTGATCGTCCTGAGCGGTTCTAAATACATATTTTGCCATATCACTCTCAGGTTTGTAGGTAGTTGCAGTTCTACCTTATATAATATCATAGTATAATATCTTACCAATACGACGCAATTAAAACATCAGCGAAACTTTGCGGAACTTCATAACAAAGCGTAAACAAAGTTATACTATGCACGGATGTACTATTTGATCATCTAGAGCGGTCCTTACTACATATTTAGTTAAATAACTCTGAGTTTTGCACGTAGTTGAAGTTCTATCTTATATAATATCAAAGTATACTATCTTACTAATTGCGACGCAATCAAAACATCAGCGAAACTTTGCGGAACTTCATAACAAAGCGTAAACAAAGTTATACTATGCACGTATGTACTATTTGATCATCCTGAGCGGTTCTTGCTACATATTTAGTTAAATAACTCTGAGCTTTGCTGGTATTTGCAGTTCTAACTTATATAATATCAGTGCATACTATCTTATCAATACGACGTAATCAAAACATCAGCGAAACATTGCGGAACTTCATAACAAAGCGTAAACAAAGTTATACTATGCACGTATGTACTATTTGATAATCCTGAGCGGTTCTTGCTACATATTTAGTTAAATAACTCTGAGGTTTGCAGGTATTTGCAGTTCTATCTTATATAATATCATAGTATACTATCTTACCAATACGACGCAATTAAACCATCAGCGAAACATTGCGGAACTTCATAACAAAGCATAAACAAAGTTATACTATGCACGGATATACTATTAGATCTTCCTGAGCGGTTCTTGCTACATATTTTGTTATATAACTCTGAGGTGTGCAGGTATTTGCAGTTCTAACTTATCTAATATGAATGTATACTATCTTATCAATACGACGTAATCAAAACATCAGCGAAACATTGCGGAACTTCATAACAAAGCGTAAACAAAGTTATACTATGCACGTACGTACTATTTGATCATCCTGAGCGGTTCTTGCTACATATTTAGTTAAATAACTCTGAACTTTGCAGGTATTTGCAGTTCTAACTTATATAATATCAGTGCATACTATCTTATCAATACGACGTAATCAAAACATCAGCGAAACATTGCGGAACTTCATAACAAAACGTAAACCAAGTTATACTATGCACGTATGTACTATTTGATCATCCTGAGCGGTTCTTGCTACATATTTAGTTAAATAACTCTGAGCTTTGCAGGTATTTTCAGTTCTACCTTATATAATATCATAGTATACTATCTTACCTTTACGACGCAATCAAAACATCAGTGACACTTTGCGGAATTTCATAAGGAAGCGAGAACGAAGTTATACTATGCACGGATGTACTATTTGATCATCCAGAGCGGTCCTTGCTACATATTTAGTTAAATAACTCTGAGGTTTGCAGGTAGTTGCAGTTCTATCTTATATAATATTAAAGTATACTATCTTACTAATTGCGACGCAATCAAAACATCAGCGAAAATATTGCGGAACTTCATAACAAAGCGTAAACAAAGTTATACTATGCACGGATGTAATATTTGAACATCCAGAGCGGTTCTTGGTACATATTTAGTTTAATAACTCTGAGGTTTGCAGGTAGTTGCAGTTCTATCTTATATAATATCATAGTATACTATCTTACCAATACGACGTAATCAAAACATCAGCGAAACATTGCGGAACTTCATAACAAAGCGTAAACAAAGTTATACTATGCACGTATGTACTATTTGATCATCCTGAGCGGTTCTTGCTACATATTTAGTTAAATAACTCTGAGCTTTGCAGGTATTTGCAGTTCTAACTTATATAATATCAGTGCATACTATCTTATCAATACGACGTAATCAAAACATCAGCGAAACATTGCGGAACTTCATAACAAAGCGTAAACAAAGTTATACTATGCACGTATGTACTATTTGATAATCCTGAGCGGTTCTTGCTACATATTTAGTTAAATAACTCTGAGGTTTGCAGGTAGTTGCAGTTCTATCTTATATAATATCATAGTATACTATCTTACCAATACGACGCAATTAAACCATCAGCGAAACATTGCGGAACTTCATAACAAAGCATAAACAAAGTTATACTATGCACGGATATACTATTAGATCTTCCTGAGCGGTTCTTGCTACATATTTTGTTATATAACTCTGAGGTGTGCAGGTATTTGCAGTTCTAACTTATCTAATATGAATGTATACTATCTTATCAATACGACGTAATCAAAACATCAGCGAAACATTGCGGAATTTCATAACAAAGCGTAAACAAAGTTATACTATGCACGTATGTACTATTTGATCATCCTGAGCGGTTCTTGCTACATATTTAGTTAAATAACTCTGAACTTTGCAGGTATTTGCAGTTCTAACTTATATAATATCAGTGCATACTATCTTATCAATACGACGTAATCAAAACATCAGCGAAACATTGCGGAACTTCATAACAAAGCGTAAACAAAGTTATACTATGCACGTATGTACTATTTGATCATCCTGAGCGGTTCTTGCTACATATTTAGTTAAATAACTCTCAGCTTTGCAGGTATTTGCAGTTCTAACTTATATAATATCAATGCATACTATCTTATCAATACGACGTAATCAAAACATCAGCGAAACGTTGCGGAACTTCATAACAAAGCATAAACAAAGTTATACTATGCACGTATGTACTATTTGATAATCCTGAGCGGTTCTTGCTACATATTTAGTTAAATAACTCTGAGGTTTGCAGGTAGTTGCAGTTCTATCTTATATAATATCATAGTATACTATCTTACCAATACGACGCAATTAAACCATCAGCGAAACATTGCGGAACTTCATAACAAAGCATAAACAAAGTTATACTATGCACGGATATACTATTAGATCTTCCTGAGCGGTTCTTGCTACATATTTTGTTATATAACTCTGAGGTGTGCAGGTATTTGCAGTTCTAACTTATCTAATATGAATGTATACTATCTTATCAATACGACGTAATCAAAACATCAGCGAAACATTGCGGAATTTCATAACAAAGCGTAAACAAAGTTATACTATGCACGTATGTACTATTTGATCATCCTGAGCGGTTCTTGCTACATATTTAGTTAAATAACTCTGAACTTTGCAGGTATTTGCAGTTCTAACTTATATAATATCAGTGCATACTATCTTATCAATACGACGTAATCAAAACATCAGCGAAACATTGCGGAACTTCATAACAAAGCGTAAACAAAGTTATACTATGCACGTATGTACTATTTGATCATCCTGAGCGGTTCTTGCTACATATTTAGTTAAATAACTCTCAGCTTTGCAGGTATTTGCAGTTCTAACTTATATATTATCAATGCATACTATCTTATCAATACGACGTAATCAAAACATCAGCGAAACGTTGCGGAACTTCATAACAAAGCATAAACAAAGTTATACTATGCACGTATGTACTATTTGATAATCCTGAGCGGTTCTTGCTACATATTTAGTTAAATAACTCTGAGGTTTGCAGGTAGTTGCAGTTCTATCTTATATAATATCATAGTATACTATCTTACCAATACGACGCAATTAAACCATCAGCGAAACATTGCGGAACTTCATAACAAAGCATAAACAAAGTTATACTATGCACGGATATACTATTAGATCTTCCTGAGCGGTTCTTGCTACATATTTTGTTATATAACTCTGAGGTGTGCAGGTATTTGCAGTTCTAACTTATCTAATATGAATGTATACTATCTTATCAATACGACGTAATCAAAACATCAGCGAAACATTGCGGAATTTCATAACAAAGCGTAAACAAAGTTATACTATGCACGTATGTACTATTTGAACATCCTGAGCGGTTCTTGCTACATATTTAGTTAAATAACTCTGAGCTTTGCAGGTATTTGCAGTTCTAACTTATATAATATCAGTGCATACTATCTTATCAATACGACGTAATCAAAACATCAGCGAAACATTGCGGAACTTCATAACAAAGCGTAAACAAAGTTATACTATGCACGGATGTACTATTTGATCATCCAGAGCGGTTCTTGGTACATATTTAGTTTAATAACTCTGAGGTTTGCAGGTAGTTGCAGTTCTATCGTATATAATATCATAGTATACTATCTTACCAATACGACGCAATTAAACCATCAGCGAAACATTGCGGAACTTCATAACAAAGCATAAACAAAGTTATACTATGCACGTATGTACTATTTGATAATCCTGAGCGGTTCTTGCTACATATTTAGTTAAATAACTCTGAGGTTTGCAGGTAGTTACAGTTCTATCTTATATAATATCATAGTATACTATCTTACCAATACGACGCAATTAAACCATCAGCGAAACATTGCGGAACTTCATAACAAAGCATAAACAAAGTTATACTATGCACGGATATACTATTAGATCTTCCTGAGCGGTTCTTGCTACATATTTTGTTATATAACTCTGAGGTGTGCAGGTATTTGCAGTTCTAACTTATCTAATATGAATGTATACTATCTTATCAATACGACGTAATCAAAACATCAGCGAAACATTGCGGAATTTCATAACAAAGCGTAAACAAAGTTATACTATGCACGTATGTACTATTTGATCATCCTGAGCGGTTCTTGCTACATATTTAGTTAAATAACTCTGAGGTTTGCAGGTAGTTGCAGTTCTAACTTATATAATATCAGTGCATACTATCTTATCAATACGACGTAATCAAAACATCAGCGAAACATTGCGGAACTTCATAACAAAGCGTAAACAAAGTTATACTATGCACGGATGTACTATTTGATCATCCAGAGCGGTTCTTGGTACATATTTAGTTTAATAACTCTGAGGTTTGCAGGTAGTTGCAGTTCTATCGTATATAATATCATAGTATACTATCTTACCAATACGACGCAATTAAACCATCAGCGAAACATTGCGGAACTTCATAACAAAGCATAAACAAAGTTATACTATGCACGGATATACTATTAGATCTTCCTGAGCGGTTCTTGCTACATATTTTGTTATATAACTCTGAGGTGTGCAGGTATTTGCAGTTCTAACTTATCTAATATCAATGTATACTATCTTATCAATACGACGTAATCAAAACATCAGCGAAACATTGCGGAACTTCATAACAAAGCGTAAACAAAGTTATACTATGCACGTATGTACTATTTGATCATCCTGAGCTGTTCTTGCTACATATTTAGTTAAATAACTCTGAACTTTGCAGGTATTTGCAGTTCTAACTTATATAATATCAGTGCATACTATCTTATCAATACGACGTAATCAAAACATCAGCGAAACATTGCGGAACTTCATAACAAAACGTAAACCAAGTTATACTATGCACGTATGTACTATTTGATCATCCTGAGCGGTTCTTGCTTTATATTTAGTTAAATAACTCTGAGCTTTGCAGGCATTTGCAGTTCTAACTTATATAATATCAGTGCATACTATCTTATCAATACGACGTAATCAAAACATCAGCGAAACATTGCGGAACTTCATAACAAAGCGTAAACAAAGTTATACTATGCACGTATGTACTATTTGATCGTCCTGAGCGGTTCTAAATACATATTTTGCCATATCACTCTCAGGTTTGTAGGTAGTTGCAGTTCTACCTTATATAATATCATAGTATAATATCTTACCAATACGACGCAATTAAAACATCAGCGAAACTTTGCGGAACTTCATAACAAAGCGTAAACAAAGTTATACTATGCACGGATGTACTATTTGATCATCTAGAGCGGTCCTTACTACATATTTAGTTAAATAACTCTGAGTTTTGCACGTAGTTGAAGTTCTATCTTATATAATATCAAAGTAAACTATCTTACTAATTGCGACGCAATCAAAACATCAGCGAAACTTTGCGGAACTTCATAACAAAGCGTAAACAAAGTTATACTATGCACGTATGTACTATTTGATCATCCTGAGCGGTTCTTGCTACATATTTAGTTAAATAACTCTGAGCTTTGCTGGTATTTGCAGTTCTAACTTATATAATGTCAGTGCATACTATCTTATCAATACGACGTAATCAAAACATCAGCGAAACATTGCGGAACTTCATAACAAAGCGTAAACAAAGTTATACTATGCACGTATGTACTATTTGATAATCCTGAGCGGTTCTTGCTACATATTTAGTTAAATAACTCTGAGGTTTGCAGGTAGTTGCAGTTCTATCTTATATAATATCATAGTATACTATCTTACCAATACGACGCAATTAAACCATCAGCGAAACATTGCGGAACTTCATAACAAAGCATAAACAAAGTTATACTATGCACGTATGTACTATTTGATAATCCTGAGCGGTTCTTGCTACATATTTAGTTAAATAACTCTGAGGTTTGCAGGTAGTTGCAGTTCTATCTTATATAATATCATAGTATACTATCTTACCAATACGACGTAATCAAAACATCAGCGAAACATTGCGGAATTTCATAAGAAAGCGAGAACGAAGTTATACTATGCACGGATGTACTATTTGATCATCTAGAGCGGTCCTTACTACATATTTAGTTAAATAACTCTGAGTTTTGCACGTAGTTGAAGTTCTATCTTATATAATATCAAAGTATACTATCTTACTAATTGCGACGCAATCAAAACATCAGCGAAACTTTGCGGAACTTCATAACAAAGCGTAAACAAAGTTATACTATGCACGTATGTACTATTTGATCATCCTGAGCGGTTCTTGCTACATATTTAGTTAAATAACTCTGAGCTTTGCTGGTATTTGCAGTTCTAACTTATATAATATCAGTGCATACTATCTTATCAATACGACGTAATCAAAACATCAGCGAAACATTGCGGAACTTCATAACAAAGCGTAAACAAAGTTATACTATGCACGTATGTACTATTTGATAATCCTGAGCGGTTCTTGCTACATATTTAGTTAAATAACTCTGAGGTTTGCAGGTAGTTGCAGTTCTATCTTATATAATATCATAGTATACTATCTTACCAATACGACGCAATTAAACCATCAGCGAAACATTGCGGAACTTCATAACAAAGCATAAACAAAGTTATACTATGCACGGATATACTATGAGAGGCCATCTTTTGCGCACAGACGATTGCGCACGACGGCATTGCACACGGTTCTTTTGGACACGGTATTATTGGACACACGGTTCTTTTGGACACAGTAACATTGGACACAGTGGGTTTTCGCTCACGCAAGGATTGCCCACATGGTCAATTGCGCACAAATAGAATTGGGCACATTCACAGAATTTTAAAATCGCTGTATCTCCTAAACCGTGCGTCCTAGACAAAAAATAACGAAATTTTTAAAAGACTTAACAGAAAGCATATCACCCCGGCACTACCCCTTAGGCCTATTCAAAATTCAAAAATAAAAAAAAATTTTGAAAAAATTCAAAAAGTGAAAAGTAAAAATTTTGGGAGGCTTTCCCAGGGGCATACCACCCTTACCTAACCCCGCAGTTCTACTCAAAAGTCGATTCACCCCCTTCTACCCCAAGTGATTCCCTAATCCTAACCCTAACCCTAACCCTAACCCAAACCCTTTTTTCCGTGAGGAAATGTTTTATAACGCACATAACCCGAAATTAATAACGACTTGGCCGCATTTCCATCACTGTCCAAAATTACTGTGCGCAATTATATTTGTTCTCGATTCGCCATTCTGTGCACAATCTATCATGAGTCAAATTTTACATGTGCGTAACTCAGCGTGTGCGTCTTAAGAATGTGGGCAATCCTTGCGTGAGCGAAAACCCACTGTGTCCAATGTTACTGTGTCCAAAAGAACCGTGTGTCCAATAATACCGTGTCCAAAAGAACCGTGTGCAATGCCGTCGTGCGCAATCGTCTGTGCGCAAAAGAGCCATCCCCATATACTATTAGATCTTCCTGAGCGGTTCTTGCTACATATTTTGTTATATAACTCTGAGGTGTGCAGGTATTTGCAGTTCTAACTTATCTAATATGAATGTATACTATCTTATCAATACGACGTAATCAAAACATCAGCGAAACATTGCGGAATTTCATAACAAAGCGTAAACAAAGTTATACTATGCACGTATGTACTATTTGATCATCCTGAGCGGTTCTTGCTACATATTTAGTTAAATAACTCTGAGCTTTGCAGGTATTTGCAGTTCTAACTTATATAATATCAGTGCATACTATCTTATCAATACGACGTAATCAAAACATCAGCGAAACATTGCGGAACTTCATAACAAAGCGTAAACAAAGTTATACTATGCACGGATGTACTATTTGATCATCCAGAGCGGTTCTTGGTACATATTTAGTTAAATAACTCTGAGCTTTGCAGGCATTTGCAGTTCTAACTTATATAATATCAGTGCATACTATCTTATCAATACGACGTAATCAAAACATCAGCGAAACATTGCGGAACTTCATAACAAAGCGTAAACAAAGTTATACTATGCACGTATGTACTATTTGATCATCCTGAGCGGTTCTTGCTACATATTTAGTTAAATAACTCTGAGCTTTGCAGGCATTTGCAGTTCTAACTTATATAATATCAGTGCATACTATCTTATCAATACGACGTAATCAAAACATCAGCGAAACATTGCGGAACTTCATAACAAAGCGTAAACAAAGTTATACTATGCACGTATGTACTATTTGATCATCCTGAGCGGTTCTTGCTACATATTTAGTTAAATAACTCTGAGCTTTGCAGGTATTTGCAGTTCTAACTTATATAATATCAATGCATACTATCTTATCAATACGACGTAATCAAAACATCAGCGAAACATTGCGGAACTTCATAACAAAGCGTAAACAAAGTTATACTATGCACGTATGTACTATTTGATCGTCCTGAGCGGTTCTAAATACATATTTTGCCATATCACTCTCAGGTTTGTAGGTAGTTGCAGTTCTACCTTATATAATATCATAGTATAATATCTTACCAATACGACGCAATTAAAACATCAGCGAAACTTTGCGGAACTTCATAACAAAGCGTAAACAAAGTTATACTATGCACGGATGTACTATTGGATCATCTAGAGCGGTCCTTGCTACATATTTAGTTAAATAACTCTGAGCTTTGCAGGTATTTTCAGTTCTACCTTATATAATATCATAGTATACTATCTTACCTTTACGACGCAATCAAAACATCAGTGACACTTTGCGGAATTTCATAAGAAAGCGAGAACGAAGTTATACTATGCACGGATGTACTATTTGATCATCCAGAGCGGTCCTTGCTACATATTTAGTTAAATAACTCTGAGGTTTGCAGGTAGTTGCAGTTCTATCTTATATAATATTAAAGTATACTATCTTACTAATTGCGACGCAATCAAAACATCAGCGAAAATATTGCGGAACTTCATAACAAAGCGTAAACAAAGTTATACTATGCACGGATGTAATATTTGAACATCCAGAGCGGTTCTTGGTACATATTTAGTTTAATAACTCTGAGGTTTGCAGGTAGTTGCAGTTCTATCTTATATAATATCATAGTATACTATCTTACCAATACGACGCAATTAAACCATCAGCGAAACATTGCGGAACTTCATAACAAAGCATAAACAAAGTTATACTATGCACGTATGTACTATTTGATAATCCTGAGCGGTTCTTGCTACATATTTAGTTAAATAACTCTGAGGTATGCAGGTAGTTGCAGTTCTATCTTATATAATATCATAGTATACTATCTTACCAATACGACGTAATCAAAACATCAGCGAAACATTGCGGAATTTCATAAGAAAGCGAGAACGAAGTTATACTATGCACGGATGTACTATTTGATCATCCAGAGCGGTCCTTGCTACATATTTAGTTAAATAACTCTGAGGTTTGCAGGTAGTTGCAGTTCTATCTTATATAATATTAAAGTATACTATCTTACTAATTGCGACGCAATCAAAACATCAGCGAAAATATTGCGGAACTTCATAACAAAGCGTAAACAAAGTTATACTATGCACGGATGTAATATTTGAACATCCAGAGCGGTTCTTGGTACATATTTAGTTTAATAACTCTGAGGTTTGCAGGTAGTTGCAGTTCTATCTTATATAATATCATAGTATACTATCTTACCAATACGACGTAATCAAAACATCAGCGAAACATTGCGGAACTTCATAACAAAGCGTAAACAAAGTTATACTATGCACGTACGTACTATTTGATCATCCTGAGCGGTTCTTGCTACATATTTAGTTAAATAACTCTGAACTTTGCAGGTATTTGCAGTTCTAACTTATATAATATCAGTGCATACTATCTTATCAATATGACGTAATCAAAACATCAGCGAAACATTGCGGAACTTCATAACAAAGCGTAAACAAAGTTATACTATGCACGTATGTACTATTTGATCATCCTGAGCGGATCTTGCTACATATTTAGTTAAATAACTCTGAGCTTTGCAGGTATTTGCAGTTCTAACTTATATAATATCAATGCATACTATCTTATCAATACGACGTAATCAAAACATCAGCGAAACATTGCGGAACTTCATAACAAAGCGTAAACAAAGTTATACTATGCACGTATGTACTATTTGATCGTCCTGAGCGGTTCTAAATACATATTTTGCCATATCACTCTCAGGTTTGTAGGTAGTTGCAGTTCTACCTTATATAATATCATAGTATAATATCTTACCAATACGACGCAATTAAAACATCAGCGAAACTTTGCGGAACTTCATAACAAAGCGTAAACAAAGTTATACTATGCACGGATGTACTATTTGATCATCTAGAGCGGTCCTTACTACATATTTAGTTAAATAACTCTGAGTTTTGCACGTAGTTGAAGTTCTATCTTATATAATATCAAAGTATACTATCTTACTAATTGCGACGCAATCAAAACATCAGCGAAACTTTGCGGAACTTCATAACAAAGCGTAAACAAAGTTATACTATGCACGTATGTACTATTTGATCATCCTCAGCGGTTCTTGCTACATATTTAGTTAAATAACTCTGAGCTTTGCTGGTATTTGCAGTTCTAACTTATATAATATCAGTGCATACTATCTTATCAATACGACGTAATCAAAACATCAGCGAAACATTGCGGAACTTCATAACAAAGCGTAAACAAAGTTATACTATGCACGTATGTACTATTTGATAATCCTGAGCGGTTCTTGCTACATATTTAGTTAAATAACTCTGAGGTTTGCAGGTAGTTGCAGTTCTATCTTATATAATATCATAGTATACTATCTTACCAATACGACGCAATTAAACCATCAGCGAAACATTGCGGAACTTCATAAGAAAGCATAAACAAAGTTATACTATGCACGGATATACTATTAGATCTTCCTGAGCGGTCCTTGCTACATATTTAGTTAAATAACTCTGAGGTTTGCAGGTAGTTGCAGTTCTATCTTATATAATATTAAAGTATACTATCTTACTAATTGCGACGCAATCAAAACATCAGCGAAAATATTGCGGAACTTCATAACAAAGCGTAAACAAAGTTATACTATGCACGGATGTAATATTTGAACATCCAGAGCGGTTCTTGGTACATATTTAGTTTAATAACTCTGAGGTTTGCAGGTAGTTGCAGTTCTATCTTATATAATATCATAGTATACTATCTTACCAATACGACGTAATCAAAACATCAGCGAAACATTGCGGAACTTCATAACAAAGCGTAAACAAAGTTATACTATGCACGTATGTACTATTTGATCGTCCTGAGCGGTTCTAAATACATATTTTGCCATATCACTCTCAGGTTTGTAGGTAGTTGCAGTTCTACCTTATATAATATCATAGTATAATATCTTACCAATACGACGCAATTAAAACATCAGCGAAACTTTGCGGAACTTCATAACAAAGCATAAACAAAGTTATACTATGCACGGATATACTATTAGATCTTCCTGAGCGGTTCTTGCTACATATTTTGTTATATAACTCTGAGGTGTGCAGGTATTTGCAGTTCTAACTTATCTAATATGAATGTATACTATCTTATCAATACGACGTAATCAAAACATCAGCGAAACATTGCGGAACTTCATAACAAAGCGTAAACAAAGTTATACTATGCACGTACGTACTATTTGATCATCCTGAGCGGTTCTTGCTACATATTTAGTTAAATAACTCTGAACTTTGCAGGTATTTGCAGTTCTAACTTATATAATATCAGTGCATACTATCTTATCAATACGACGTAATCAAAACATCAGCGAAACATTGCGGAACTTCATAACAAAGCGTAAACAAAGTTATACTATGCACGTATGTACTATTTGATCATCCTGAGCGGTTCTTGCTACATATTTAGTTAAATAACTCTGAACTTTGCAGGTATTTGCAGTTCTAACTTATATAATATCAGTGCATACTATCTTATCAATACGACGTAATCAAAACATCAGCGAAACATTGCGGAACTTCATAACAAAACGTAAACCAAGTTATACTATGCACGTATGTACTATTTGATCATCCTGAGCGGTTCTTGCTACATATTTAGTTAAATAACTCTGAGCTTTGCAGGCATTTGCAGTTCTAACTTATATAATATCAGTGCATACTATCTTATCAATACGACGTAATCAAAACATCAGCGAAACATTGCGGAACTTCATAACAAAGCGTAAACAATGTTATACTATGCACGTATGTACTATTTGATCATCCTGAGCGGTTCTTGCTACATATTTAGTTAAATAACTCTGAGCTTTGCAGGTATTTGCAGTTCTACCTTATATAATATCATAGTATACTATCTTACCTTTACGACGCAATCAAAACATCAGTGACACTTTGCGGAATTTCATAAGAAAGCGAGAACGAAGTTATACTATGCACGGATGTACTATTTGATCAACCAGAGCGGTCCTTGCTACATATTTAGTTAAATAACTCTGAGGTTTGCAGGTAGTTGCAGTTCTATCTTATATAATATTAAAGTATACTATCTTACTAATTGCGACGCAATCAAAACATCAGCGAAAATATTGCGGAACTTCATAACAAAGCGTAAACAAAGTTATACTATGCACGGATGTAATATTTGAACATCCAGAGCGGTTCTTGGTACATATTTAGTTTAATAACTCTGAGGTTTGCAGGTAGTTGCAGTTCTATCTTATATAATATCATAGTATACTATCTTACCAATACGACGCAATTAAACCATCAGCGAAACATTGCGGAACTTCATAACAAAGCATAAACAAAGTTATACTATGCACGTATGTACTATTTGATAATCCTGAGCGGTTCTTGCTACATATTTAGTTAAATAACTCTGAGGTTTGCAGGTAGTTGCAGTTCTATCTTATATAATATCATAGTATACTATCTTACCAATACGACGTAATCAAAACATCAGCGAAACATTGCGGAATTTCATAAGAAAGCGAGAACGAAGTTATACTATGCACGGATGTACTATTTGATCATCCAGAGCGGTCCTTGCTACATATTTAGTTAAATAACTCTGAGGTTTGCAGGTAGTTGCAGTTCTATCTTATATAATATTAAAGTATACTATCTTACTAATTGCGACGCAATCAAAACATCAGCGAAAATATTGCGGAACTTCATAACAAAGCGTAAACAAAGTTATACTATGCACGGATGTAATATTTGATCATCCAGAGCGGTTCTTGGTACATATTTAGTTTAATAACTCTGAGGTTTGCAGGTAGTTGCAGTTCTATCTTATATAATATCATAGTATACTATCTTACCAATACGACGTAATCAAAACATCAGCGAAACATTGCGGAACTTCATAACAAAGCGTAAACAAAGTTATACTATGCACGTACGTACTATTTGATCATCCTGAGCGGTTCTTGCTACATATTTAGTTAAATAACTCTGAACTTTGCAGGTATTTGCAGTTCTAACTTATATAATATCAGTGCATACTATCTTATCAATATGACGTAATCAAAACATCAGCGAAACATTGCGGAACTTCATAACAAAACGTAAACAAAGTTATACTATGCACGTATGTACTATTTGATCATCCTGAGCGGATCTTGCTACATATTTAGTTAAATAACTCTGAGCTTTGCAGGTATTTGCAGTTCTAACTTATATAATATCAATGCATACTATCTTATCAATACGACGTAATCAAAACATCAGCGAAACATTGCGGAACTTCATAACAAAGCGTAAAACAAAGTTATACTATGCACGTATGTACTATTTGATCGTCCTGAGCGGTTCTAAATACATATTTTGCCATATCACTCTCAGGTTTGTAGGTAGTTGCAGTTCTACCTTATATAATATCATAGTATAATATCTTACCAATACGACGCAATTAAAACATCAGCGAAACTTTGCGGAACTTCATAACAAAGCGTAAACAAAGTTATACTATGCACGGATGTACTATTTGATCATCTAGAGCGGTCCTTACTACATATTTAGTTAAATAACTCTGAGTTTTGCACGTAGTTGCATTTCTATCTTATATAATATCAAAGTATACTATCTTACTAATTGCGACGCAATCAAAACATCAGCGAAACTTTGCGGAACTTCATAACAAAGCGTAAACAAAGTTATACTATGCACGTATGTACTATTTGATCATCCTGAGCGGTTCTTGCTACATATTTAGTTAAATAACTCTGAGCTTTGCTGGTATTTGCAGTTCTAACTTATATAATATCAGTGCATACTATCTTATCAATACGACGTAATCAAAACATCAGCGAAACATTGCGGAACTTCATAACAAAGCGTAAACAAAGTTATACTATGCACGTATGTACTATTTGATAATCCTGAGCGGTTCTTGCTACATATTTAGTTAAATAACTCTGAGGTTTGCAGGTAGTTGCAGTTCTATCTTATATAATATCATAGTATACTATCTTACCAATACGACGCAATTAAACCATCAGCGAAACATTGCGGAACTTCATAACAAAGCGTAAACAAAGTTATACTATGCACGGATATACTATTAGATCTTCCTGAGCGGTTCTTGCTACATATTTTGTTATATAACTCTGAGGTGTGCAGGTATTTGCAGTTCTAACTTATCTAATATGAATGTATACTATCTTATCAATACGACGTAATCAAAACATCAGCGAAACATTGCGGAACTTCATAACAAAGCGTAAACAAAGTTATACTATGCACGTACGTACTATTTGATCATCCTGAGCGGTTCTTGCTACATATTTAGTTAAATAACTCTGAACTTTGCAGGTATTTGCAGTTCTAACTTATATAATATCAGTGCATACTATCTTATCAATACGACGTAATCAAAACATCAGCGAAACATTGCGGAACTTCATAACAAAGCGTAAACAAAGTTATACTATGCACGTATGTACTATTTGATCATCCTGAGCGGTTCTTGCTACATATTTAGTTAAATAACTCTGAACTTTGCAGGTATTTGCAGTTCTAACTTATATAATATCAGTGCATACTATCTTATCAATACGACGTAATCAAAACATCAGCGAAACATTGCGGAACTTCATAACAAAACGTAAACCAAGTTATACTATGCACGTATGTACTATTTGATCATCCTGAGCGGTTCTTGCTACATATTTAGTTAAATAACTCTGAGCTTTGCAGGCATTTGCAGTTCTAACTTATATAATATCAGTGCATACTATCTTATCAATACGACGTAATCAAAACATCAGCGAAACATTGCGGAACTTCATAACAAAGCGTAAACAATGTTATACTATGCACGTATGTACTATTTGATCATCCTGAGCGGTTCTTGCTACATATTTAGTTAAATAACTCTGAGCTTTGCAGGTATTTGCAGTTCTAACTTATATAATATCAATGCATACTATCTTATCAATACGACGTAATCAAAACATCAGCGAAACATTGCGGAACTTTATAACAAAGCGTAAACAAAGTTATACTATGCACGTATGTACTATTTGATAATCCTGAGCGGTTCTTGCTACATATTTAGTTAAATAACTCTGAGCTTTGCAGGTTTTCAGTTCTACCTTATATAATATCATAGTATACTATCTTACCTTTACGACGCAATCAAAACATCAGTGACACTTTGCGGAATTTCATAAGAAAGCGAGAACGAAGTTATACTATGCACGGATGTACTATTTGATCATCCAGAGCGGTCCTTGCTACATATTTAGTTAAATAACTCTGAGTTTTGCAGGTAGTTGCAGTTCTATCGTATATAATATCATAGTATACTATCTTACCAATACGACGCAATTAAACCATCAGCGAAACATTGCGGAACTTCATAACAAAGCATAAACAATGTTATACTATGCACGGATATACTATTAGATCTTCCTGAGCGGTTCTTGCTACATATTTTGTTATATAACTCTGAGGTGTGCAGGTATTTGCAGTTCTAACTTATCTAATATGAATGTATACTATCTTATCAATACGACGTAATCAAAACATCAGCGAAACATTGCGGAATTTCATAACAAAGCGTAAACAAAGTTATACTATGCACGTATGTACTATTTGATCATCCTGAGCGGTTCTTGCTACATATTTAGTTAAATAACTCTGAGCTTTGCAGGTATTTGCAGTTCTAACTTATATAATATCAGTGCATACTATCTTATCAATACGACGTAATCAAAACATCAGCGAAACATTGCGGAACTTCATAACAAAGCGTAAACAAAGTTATACTATGCACGGATGTACTATTTGATCATCCAGAGCGGTTCTTGGTACATATTTAGTTTAATAACTCTGAGGTTTGCAGGTAGTTGCAGTTCTATCGTATATAATATCATAGTATACTATCTTACCAATACGACGCAATTAAACCATCAGCGAAACATTGCGGAACTTCATAACAAAGCATAAACAAAGTTATACTATGCACGGATATACTATTAGATCTTCCTGAGCGGTTCTTGCTACATATTTTGTTATATAACTCTGAGGTGTGCAGGTATTTGCAGTTCTAACTTATCTAATATCAATGTATACTATCTTATCAATACGACGTAATCAAAACATCAGCGAAACATTGCGGAACTTCATAACAAAGCGTAAACAAAGTTATACTATGCACGGATGTACTATTTGATCATCCAGAGCGGTTCTTGGTACATATTTAGTTTAATAACTCTGAGGTTTGCAGGTAGTTGCAGTTCTATCGTATATAATATCATAGTATACTATCTTACCAATACGACGCAATTAAACCATCAGCGAAACATTGCGGAACTTCATAACAAAGCATAAACAAAGTTATGCTATGCATGGATATACTATTTGATCTTCCTGAGCGGTTCTTGCTACATATTTTGTTATATAACTCTGAGGTGTGCAGGTATTTGCAGTTCTACCTTATATAATATCATAGTATACTATCTTACCAATATAACGCAATCAAAACATCAGTGACACTTTGCAGAACTTCAAACAAAGGGTAAACAAAGTTATACTATGCACGTATGTACTATTTGATCATCCTGAGCGGTTCTTGCTACATATTTAGTTAAATAACTCTGAGCTTTGCAGGTATTTGCAGTTCTAACTTATATAATATCAATGCATACTATCTTATCAATACGACGTAATCAAAACATCAGCGAAACATTGCGGAACTTCATAACAAAGCGTAAACAAAGTTATACTATGCACGTATGTACTATTTGATCGTCCTCGGCGGTTCTAAATACATATTTTGCCATATCACTCTCAGGTTTGTAGGTAGTTGCAGTTCTACCTTATATAATATCATAGTATAATATCTTACCAATACGACGCAATTAAAACATCAGCGAAACTTTGCGGAACTTCATAACAAAGCATAAACAAAGTTATACTATGCACGTATGTACTATTTGATCATCCTGAGCGGTTCTTGCTACATATTTAGTTAAATAACTCTGAGCTTTGCAGGTATTTGCAGTTCTAACTTATATAATATCAATGCATACTATCTTATCAATACGACGTAATCAAAACATCAGCGAAACTTTGCGGAACTTCATAACAAAGCGTAAACAAAGTTATACTATGCACGGATGTACTATTGGATCATCTAGAGCGGTCCTTGCTACATATTTAGTTAAATAACTCTGAGTTTTGCACGTAGTTGAAGTTCTATCTTATATAATATCAAAGTATACTATCTTACTAATTGCGACGCAACCAAAACATCAGCGAAACTTTGCGGAACTTTATAACAAAGCGTAAACAAAGTTATACTATGCACGTATGTACTATTTGATAATCCTGAGCGGTTCTTGCTACATATTTAGTTAAATAACTCTGAGCTTTGCAGGTTTTCAGTTCTACCTTATATAATATCATAGTATACTATCTTACCTTTACGACGCAATCAAAACATCAGTGACACTTTGCGGAATTTCATAAGAAAGCGAGAACGAAGTTATACTATGCACGGATGTACTATTTGATCATCCAGAGCGGTCCTTGCTACATATTTAGTTAAATAACTCTGAGTTTTGCAGGTAGTTGCAGTTCTATCTTATATAATATTAAAGTATACTATCTTACTAATTGCGACGCAATCAAAACATCAGCGAAAATATTGCGGAACTTCATAACAAAGCGTAAACAAAGTTATACTATGCACGGATGTAATATTTGAACATCCAGAGCGGTTCTTGGTACATACTTAGTTTAATAACTCTGAGGTTTGCAGGTAGTTGCAGTTCTATCTTATATAATATCATAGTATACTATCTTACCAATACGACGTAATCAAAACATCAGCGAAACATTGCGGAACTTCACAACAAAGCGTAAACAAAGTTATACTATGCACGTATGTACTATTTGATCATCCTGAGCGGTTCTTGCTACATATTTAGTTAAATAACTCTGAACTTTGCAGGTATTTGCAGTTCTAACTTATATAATATCAGTGCATACTATCTTATCAATACGACGTAATCAAAACATCAGCGAAACATTGCGGAACTTCATAACAAAGCGTAAACAAAGTTATACTATGCACGTATGTACTATTTGATCATCCTGAGCGGATCTTGCTACATATTTAGTTAAATAACTCTGAGCTTTGCAGGTATTTGCAGTTCTAACTTATATAATATCAATGCATACTATCTTATCAATACGACGTAATCAAAACGTCAGCGAAACATTGCGGAACTTCATAACAAAGCGTAAACAAAGTTATACTATGCACGTATGTACTATTTGATCGTCCTGAGCGGTTCTAAATACATATTTTGCCATATCACTCTCAGGTTTGTAGGTAGTTGCAGTTCTACCTTATATAATATCATAGTATAATATCTTACCAATACGACGCAATTAAAACATCAGCGAAACATTGCGGAACTTCATAACAAAGCGTAAACAAAGTTATACTATGCACGGATGTACTATTTGATCATCCAGAGCGGTTCTTGGTACATATTTAGTTTAATAACTCTGAGGTTTGCAGGTAGTTGCAGTTCTATCGTATATAATATCATAGTATACTATCTTACCAATACGACGCAATTAAACCATCAGCGAAACATTGCGGAACTTCATAACAAAGCATAAACAAAGTTATACTATGCACGGATATACTATTTGATCTTCCTGAGCGGTTCTTGCTACATATTTTGTTATATAACTCTGAGGTGTGCAGGTATTTGCAGTTCTAACTTATATAATATCAATGCATACTATCTTATCAATACGACGTAATCAAAACATCAGCGAAACGTTGCGGAACTTCATAACAAAGCGTAAACAAAGTTATACTATGCACGTATGTACTATTTGATAATCCTGAGCGGTTCTTGCTACATATTTAGTTAAATAACTCTGAGGTTTGCAGGTAGTTGCAGTTCTATCTTATATAATATCATAGTATACTATCTTACCAATACGACGCAATTAAACCATCAGCGAAACATTGCGGAACTTCATAACAAAGCATAAACAATGTTATACTATGCACGGATATACTATTAGATCTTCCTGAGCGGTTCTTGCTACATATTTTGTTATATAACTCTGAGGTGTGCAGGTATTTGCAGTTCTAACTTATCTAATATGAATGTATACTATCTTATCAATACGACGTAATCAAAACATCAGCGAAACATTGCGGAATTTCATAACAAAGCGTAAACAAAGTTATACTATGCACGTATGTACTATTTGATCATCCTGAGCGGTTCTTGCTACATATTTAGTTAAATAACTCTGAGCTTTGCAGGTATTTGCAGTTCTAACTTATATAATATCAGTGCATACTATCTTATCAATACGACGTAATCAAAACATCAGCGAAACATTGCGGAACTTCATAACAAAGCGTAAACAAAGTTATACTATGCACGGATGTACTATTTGATCATCCAGAGCGGTTCTTGGTACATATTTAGTTTAATAACTCTGAGGTTTGCAGGTAGTTGCAGTTCTATCGTATATAATATCATAGTATACTATCTTACCAATACGACGCAATTAAACCATCAGCGAAACATTGCGGAACTTCATAACAAAGCATAAACAAAGTTATGCTATGCATGGATATACTATTTGATCTTCCTGAGCGGTTCTTGCTACATATTTTGTTATATAACTCTGAGGTGTGCAGGTATTTGCAGTTCTACCTTATATAATATCATAGTATACTATCTTACCAATATAACGCAATCAAAACATCAGTGACACTTTGCAGAACTTCAAACAAAGGGTAAACAAAGTTATACTATGCACGTATGTACTATTTGATCATCCTGAGCGGTTCTTGCTACATATTTAGTTAAATAACTCTGAGCTTTGCAGGTATTTGCAGTTCTAACTTATATAATATCAATGCATACTATCTTATCAATACGACGTAATCAAAACATCAGCGAAACATTGCGGAACTTCATAACAAAGCGTAAACAAAGTTATACTATGCACGTATGTACTATTTGATCGTCCTCGGCGGTTCTAAATACATATTTTGCCATATCACTCTCAGGTTTGTAGGTAGTTGCAGTTCTACCTTATATAATATCATAGTATAATATCTTACCAATACGACGCAATTAAAACATCAGCGAAACTTTGCGGAACTTCATAACAAAGCGTAAACAAAGTTATACTATGCACGGATGTACTATTGGATTATCTAGAGCGGTCCTTGCTACATATTTAGTTAAATAACTCTGAGTTTTGCACGTAGTTGAAGTTCTATCTTATATAATATCAAAGTATACTATCTTACTAATTGCGACGCAACCAAAACATCAGCGAAACTTTGCGGAACTTCATAACAAAGCGTAAACAAAGTTATACTATGCACGTATGTACTATTTGATCGTCCTGAGCGGTTCTTGCTACATATTTAGTTAAATAACTCTGAGCTTTGCAGGTATTTGCAGTTCTAACTTATATAATATCAATGCATACTATCTTATCAATACGACGTAATCAAAACATCAGCGAAACATTGCGGAATTTCATAACAAAGCGTAAACAAAGTTATACTATGCACGTATGTACTATTTGATCATCCTGAGCGGTTCTTGCTACATATTTAGTTAAATAACTCTGAGCTTTGCAGGTATTTGCAGTTCTAACTTATATAATATCAGTGCATACTATCTTATCAATACGACGTAATCAAAACATCAGCGAAACATTGCGGAACTTCATAACAAAGCGTAAACAAAGTTATACTATGCACGGATGTACTATTTGATCATCCAGAGCGGTTCTTGGTACATATTTAGTTTAATAACTCTGAGGTTTGCAGGTAGTTGCAGTTCTATCGTATATAATATCATAGTATACTATCTTACCAATACGACGCAATTAAACCATCAGCGAAACATTGCGGAACTTCATAACAAAGCATAAACAAAGTTATACTATGCACGGATATACTATTAGATCTTCCTGAGCGGTTCTTGCTACATATTTTGTTATATAACTCTGAGGTGTGCAGGTATTTGCAGTTCTAACTTATCTAATATCAATGTATACTATCTTATCAATACGACGTAATCAAAACATCAGCGAAACATTGCGGAACTTCATAACAAAGCGTAAACAAAGTTATACTATGCACGGATGTACTATTTGATCATCCAGAGCGGTTCTTGGTACATATTTAGTTTAATAACTCTGAGGTTTGCAGGTAGTTGCAGTTCTATCGTATATAATATCATAGTATACTATCTTACCAATACGACGCAATTAAACCATCAGCGAAACATTGCGGAACTTCATAACAAAGCATAAACAAAGTTATACTATGCATGGATATACTATTTGATCTTCCTGAGCGGTTCTTGCTACATATTTTGTTATATAACTCTGAGGTGTGCAGGTATTTGCAGTTCTACCTTATATAATATCATAGTATACTATCTTACCAATATAACGCAATCAAAACATCAGTGACACTTTGCAGAACTTCAAACAAAGGGTAAACAAAGTTATACTATGCACGTATGTACTATTTGATCATCCTGAGCGGTTCTTGCTACATATTTAGTTAAATAACTCTGAGCTTTGTAGGTATTTACAGTTCTAACTTATATAATATCAAAGCATACTATCTTATCAATACGACGTAATCAAAACATCAGCGAAACATTGCGGAACTTCATAACAAAGCGTAAACAAAGTTATACTATGCACGTATGTACTATTTGATCGTCCTCAGCGGTTCTAAATACATATTTTGCCATATCACTCTCAGGTTTGTAGGTAGTTGCAGTTCTACCTTATATAATATCATAGTATAATATCTTACCAATACGACGCAATTAAAACATCAGCGAAACTTTGCGGAACTTCATAACAAAGCGTAAACAAAGTTATACTATGCACGGATGTACTATTGGATTATCTAGAGCGGTCCTTGCTACATATTTAGTTAAATAACTCTGAGTTTTGCACGTAGTTGAAGTTCTATCTTATATAATATCAAAGTATACTATCTTACTAATTGCGACGCAACCAAAACATCAGCGAAACTTTGCGGAACTTCATAACAAAGCGTAAACAAAGTTATACTATGCACGTATGTACTATTTGATAATCCTGAGCGGTTCTTGCTACATATTTAGTTAAATAACTCTGAGCTTTGCAGGTATTTTCAGTTCTACCTTATATAATATCATAGTATACTATCTTACCTTTACGACGCAATCAAAACATCAGTGACACTTTGCGGAATTTCATAAGAAAGCGAGAACGATGTTATACTATGCACGGATGTACTATTTGATCATCCAGAGCGGTCCTTGCTACATATTTAGTTAAATAACTCTGAGGTTTGCAGGTAGTTGCAGTTCTATCTTATATAATATTAAAGTATACTATCTTACTAATTGCGACGCAATCAAAACATCAGCGAAAATATTGCGGAACTTCATAACAAAGCGTAAACAAAGTTATACTATGCACGGATGTAATATTTGAACATCCAGAGCGGTTCTTGGTACATATTTAGTTTAATAACTCTGAGGTTTGCAGGTAGTTGCAGTTCTATCTTATATAATATCATAGTATACTATCTTACCAATACGACGTAATTAAAACATCAGCGAAACATTGCGGAACTTCATAACAAAGCGTAAACAAAGTTATACTATGCACGTATGTACTATTTGATCATCCTGAGCGGTTCTTGCTACATATTTAGTTAAATAACTCTGAGCTTTGCAGGTATTTGCAGTTCTAACTTATATAATATCAATGCATACTATCTTATCAATACGACGTAATCAAAACATCAGCGAAACATTGCGGAACTTCATAACAAAGCGTAAACAAAGTTATACTATGCACGTATGTACTATTTGATCGTCCTGAGCGGTTCTAAATACATATTTTGCCATATCACTCTCAGGTTTGTAGGTAGTTGCAGTTCTACCTTATATAATATCATAGTATAATATCTTACCAATACGACGCAATTAAAACATCAGCGACACTTTGCGGAATTTCATAAGAAATCGAGAACAAAGTTATACAATGCATGGATATGCTATTTGATCTTCCTGAGCGGTTCTTGCTACATATTTTGTTATATAACTCTGAGGTGTGCAGGTATTTGAAGTTCTACCTTATATAATATCATAGTATACTATCTTACCAATATAACGCAATCAAAACATCAGTGACACTTTGCAGAACTTCAAACAAAGGGTAAACAAAGTTATACTATGCACGTATGTACTATTTGATCATCCTGAGCGGTTCTTGCTACATATTTTGTTAAATAACTCTGAGCTTTTCAGGTATTTGCAGTTCTAACTTATATAATATCAGTGCATACTATCTTATCAATACGACGTAATCAAAACATCAGCGAAACATTGCGGAACTTCATAACAAAGCGTAAACAAAGTTATACTATGCACGTATGTACTATTTGATCATCCTGAGCGGTTCTTGCTACATATTTAGTTAAATAACTCTGAGCTTTGCAGGTATTTGCAGTTCTAACTTATATAATATCAATGCATACTATCTTATCAATACGACGTAATCAAAACATCAGCGAAACATTGCGGAACTTCATAACAAAGCGTAAACAAAGTTATACTATGCACGTATGTACTATTTGATCATCCTGAGCGGTTCTTGCTACATATTTTGTTAAATAACTCTGAGCTTTGCAGGTATTTGCAGTTCTAACTTATATAATATCATAGTATACTATCTTACCAATACGACGCAATTAAACCATCAGCGAAACATTGCGGAACTTCATAACAAAGCATAAACAAAGTTATACTATGCACGGATATACTATTTGATCTTCCTGAGCGGTTCTTGCTACATATTTTGTTATATAACTCTGAGGTGTGCAGGTATTTGCAGTTCTAACTTATCTAATATCAATGCATACTATCTTATCAATACGACGTAATCAAAACATCAGCGAAACATTGCGGAACTTCATAACAAAGCGTAAACAAAGTTATACTATGCACGTATGTACTATTTGATCATCCTGAGCGGTTCTTGCTACATATTTAGTTAAATAACTCTGAGGTTTGCATGTAGTTGCAGTTCTATCTGATATAATATCATAGTATAAAATCTTACCAATACGACGCAATCAAAACATCAGTGACACTTTGCGGAATTTCATAAAAAAGCGAGAACAAAGTTATACTATGCACGGATGTACTATTTGATCATCCAGAGCGGTTCTTGCTACATATTTAGTTAAATAACTCTGAGGTTTGCGGGTAGTTGCAGTTCTATCTTATATAATATCATAGTATACTATCTTAACAATACGACGCAATTAAACCATCAGCGAAACATTGCGGAACTTCATAACAAAGCATAAACATAGTTATACTATGCACGGATATACTATTAGATCTTCCTGAGCGGTTCTTGCTACATATTTTATTATATAACTCTGATGTGTGCAGGTATTTGCAGTTCTAACTTATCTAATATCAATGCATACTATCTTATCAATACGACGTAATCAAAACATCAGCGAAACATTGCGGAACTTCATAACAAAGCGTAAACAAAGTTATACTATGCACGGATGTACTATTTGATCATCTAGAGCGGTCCTTACTACATATTTAGTTAAATAACTCTGAGTTTTGCACGTAGTTGAAGTTCTATCTTATATAATATCAAAGTATACTATCTTACTAATTGCGACGCAATCAAAACATCAGCGAAACTTTGCGGAACTTTATAACAAAGCGTAAACAAAGTTATACTATGCACGTATGTACTATTTGATCATCCTGAGCGGTTCTTGCTACATATTTAGTTAAATAACTCTGAGCTTTGCAGGTATTTGCAGTTCTAACTTATCTAATATCAGTGCATACTATCTTATCAATACGACGTAATCAAAACATCAGCGAAACATTGCGGAACTTCATAACAAAGCCTAAACAAAGTTATACTATGCACGTATGTACTATTTGATCATCCTGAGCGGTTCTTGCTACATATTTAGTTAAATAACTCTGAGCTTTGCAGGTATTTGCAGTTCTAACTTATATAATATCAGTGCATACTATCTTATCAATACGACGTAATCAAAACATCAGCGAAACATTGCGGAACTTCATAACAAAGCATAAACAAAGTTATACTATGCACGGATATACTATTAGAACTTCCTGAGCGGTTCTTGCTACATATTTTGTTATATAACTCTGAGGTGTGCAGGTATTTGCAGTTCTAACTTATCTAATATCAATGTATACTATCTTATCAATACGACGTAATCAAAACATCAGCGAAACATTGCGGAACTTCATAACAAAGCGTAAACAAAGTTATAAATAACTCTGAGCTTTGCAGGTATTTGCAGTTCTAACTTATATAATATCAAAGTATACTATCTTATCAATACGACGCAATCAAAACCTCAGCGAAACTCTCCGGAACTTCATAACAAAGCGTGAACAAAGTTATACTATGCACGGATGTACTATTTGATCGTCCTGAGCGGTTCTTGCTACATATTTAGTTAAATAACTCTGAGCTTTGCAGGTATTTTCAGTCTACCTTATATAATAACATAGTATACTATCTTACCAATACGACGCAATCAAAACATCAGTGACACTTTGCGGAATTTCATAAGAAAGCGAGAACAAAGTTATACTATGCATGGATGTACTAGTTGATCTTCCTGAGCGGTTCTTGCTACATATTTTGATACATAACTCTGAGGTGTGCAGGTATTTGCAGTCCTAACTTATCTAATATCAATGCATACTATCTTATCAATACGACGTAATCAAAACATCAGCGAAACATTGCGGAACTTCATAACAAAGCCTAAACAAAGTTATACTATGCACGTATGTACTATTTGATCATCCTGAGCGGTTCTTGCTACATATTTAGTTAAATAACTCTGAGCTTTGCAGGTATTTGCAGTTCTAACTTATATAATATCAGTGCATACTATCTTATCAATACGACGTAATCAAAACATCAGCGAAACATTGCGGAACTTCATAACAAAGCGTAAACAAAGTTATACTATGCACGTATGTACTATTTGATCATCCTGAGCGGTTCTTGCTACATATTTAGTTAAATAACTCTGAGCTTTGCAGGTATTTGCAGTTCTAACTTATATAATATCAATGCATACTATCTTATCAATACGACGTAATCAAAACATCAGCGAAACATTGCGGAACTTCATAACAAAGCGTAAACAAAGTTATACTATGCACGTATGTACTATTTGATCATCCTGAGCGGTTCTTGCTACATATTTTGTTAAATAACTCTGAGCTTTGCAGGTATTTGCAGTTCTAACTTATATAATATCATAGTATACTATCTTACCAATACGACGCAATTAAACCATCAGCGAAACATTGCGGAACTTCATAACAAAGCATAAACAAAGTTATACTATGCACGGATATACTATTTGATCTTCCTGAGCGGTTCTTGCTACATATTTTGTTATATAACTCTGAGGTGTGCAGGTATTTGCAGTTCTAACTTATCTAATATCAATGCATACTATCTTATCAATACGACGTAATCAAAACATCAGCGAAACATTGCGGAACTTCATAACAAAGCGTAAACAAAGTTATACTATGCACGTATGTACTATTTGATCATCCTGAGCGGTTCTTGCTACATATTTAGTTAAATAACTCTGAGGTTTGCATGTAGTTGCAGTTCTATCTGATATAATATCATAGTATAAAATCTTACCAATACGACGCAATCAAAACATCAGTGACACTTTGCGGAATTTCATAAAAAAGCGAGAACGAAGTTATACTATGCACGGATGTACTATTTGATCATCCAGAGCGGTTCTTGCTACATATTTAGTTAAATAACTCTGAGGTTTGCAGGTAGTTGCAGTTCTATTTTATATAATATCATAGTATACTATCTTACCAATACGACGCAATTAAACCATCAGCGAAACATTGCGGAACTTCATAACAAAGCATAAACAAAGTTATACTATGCACGGATATACTATTAGATCTTCCTGAGCGGTTCTTGCTACATATTTTGTTATATAACTCTGAGGTGTGCAGGTATTTGCAGTTCTAACTTATCTAATATCAATGTATACTATCTTATCAATACGACGTAATCAAAACATCAGCGAAACATTGCGGAACTTCATAACAAAGCGTAAACAAAGTTATAAATAACTCTGAGCTTTGCAGGTATTTGCAGTTCTATCTTATATAATATCAAAGTATACTATCTTACCAATACGACGCAATCAAAACATCAGTGACACTTTGCGGAATTTCATAAGAAAGCGAGAACGAAGTTATACTATGCACGGATGTACTATTTGATCATCCAGAGCGGTTCTTGCTACATATTTTGTTAAATAACTCTGAGTTTTGCAGGTAGTTGCAGTTCTATCTTATATAATATCATAGTATACTATCTTACCAATACGACGCAATTAAACCATCAGCGAAACATTGCGGAACATCATAAAAAAGCATAAACAAAGTTATACTATGCACGGATATACTATTAGGTCTTCCTGAGCGGTTCTTGCTACATATTTTGTTATATAACTCTGAGGTGTGCAGGTATTTGCAGTTCTAACTTATCTAATATCAATGTATACTATCTTATCAATACGACGTAATCAAAACATCAGCGAAACATTGCGGAACTTCATAACAAAGCGTAAACAAAGTTATAAATAACTCTGAGCTTTGCAGGTATTTGCAGTTCTAACTTATATAATATCAAAGTATACTATCTTATCAATACGACGCAATCAAAACCTCAGCGAAACATTGTGGAATTTCATAACAAAGCGTGAACAAAGTTATACTATGAACGGATGTACTATTTGATCGTCCTGAGCGGTTCTAAATACATATTTTGCCACATCACTCTCAGGTTTATAGGTAGTTGCAGTTCTACCTTATATAATATCATAGTATAATATCTTACCAATACGACGCAATTAAAACATGAGCGACACTTTGCGGAATTTCATAAGAAATCGAGAACAAAGTTATACTATGCACGGATATACTATTTGATCTTCCCGAGCGGTTCTTGCTACATATTTTGTTATATAACTCTGAGGTGTGCAGGTATTTGGAGTTCTAACTTATCTAATATCAATGCATACTATCTTATCAATACGACGTAATCAAAACATCAGCGAAACATTGCGGAACTTCATAACAAAGCGTAAACAATGTTATACTATGCACGTATGTACTATTTGATCATCCTGAGCGGTTCTTGCTACATATTTAGTTAAATAACTCTGAGGTTTGCATGTAGTTGCAGTTCTATCTTATATAATATCAAAGTATACTATCCCACCAATACGACGCCATCAAAACCTCAGCGAAACTTTGCGGAACTTCATAACAAAGCGTAAACAAAGTTATACTATGCACGGATGTACTATTTGATCATCTAGAGCGGTTCTTGCTACATATTTAGTTAAATAACTCTGAGTTTTGCACGTAGTTGCAATTCTATCTTATATAATATCAATGTATACTATCTTACTAATTGCGACGCAATCAAAACATCAGCGAAACATTGCGGAACTTCATAACAAAGCGTAAACAAAGTTATAAATAACTCTGAGCTTTGCAGGTATTTGCAGTTCTAACTTATATAATATCAAAGTATACTATCTTATCAATACGACGCAATCAAAACCTCAGCGAAACATTGTGGAATTTCATAACAAAGCGTGAACAAAGTTATTCTATGAACGGATGTACTATTTGATCGTCCTGAGCGGTTCTAAATACATATTTTGCCACATCACTCTCAGGTTTGTAGGTAGTTGCAGTTCTACCTTATATAATATCATAGTATAATATCCCACCAATACGACGCAATTAAAACATGAGCGACACTTTGCGGAATTTCATAAGAAATCGAGAACAAAGTTATACTATGCACGGATATACTATTTGATCTTCCTGAGCGGTTCTTGCTACATATTTTGTTATATAACTCTGAGGTGTGCAGGTATTTGGAGTTCTAACTTATCTAATATCAATGCATACTATCTTATCAATACGACGTAATCAAAACATCTGCGAAACATTGCGAAACTTCATAACAAAGCGTAAGCAATGTTATACTATGCACGTATGTACTATTTGATAATCCTGAGCGGTTCTTGCTACATATTTAGTTAAATAACTCTGAGCTTTGCAGGTATTTTCAGTTCTACCTTATATAATATCATAGTATACTATCTTACCAATACGACGCAATCAAAACATCAGTGACACTTTGCGGAATTTCATAAGAAAGCGAGAACGAAGTTATACTATGCACGGATGTACTATTTGATCATCCAGAGCGGATCTTGCTACATATTTAGTTAAATAACTCTGAGGTTTGCAGGTAGTTGCAGTTCTATCTTATAAATATCATAGTATACTATCTTACCAATACGACGCAATTAAACCATCAGCGAAACATTGCGGAACTTCATAAGATATCGAGAACAAAGTTATACTATGCATGGATATACTATTTGATCTTCCTGAGCGGTTCTTGCTACATATTTTGTTATATAACTCTGAGGTGTGCAGGTATTTGCAGTTCTACCTTATATAATATCATAGTATACTATCTTACCAATACAACGCAATCAAAACATCAGTGACACTTTGCAGAACTTCAAACAAAGGGTAAACAAAGTTATACTATGCACTGTCACGTTGCCTGGGTTTTCCCGATCCGACGGACGGCGAAAACCTGGGCAACTACGGGTTTTAAGGCGGTAAAGCCGGGCCACGCACCGGCCGCGCGGTACGCGGTCCACCCGCGACAAACGACGCGTCGAAAAGTCGGTTTTCGGGAACTTTACTTGAGGAACGAGTCCTGATAACAGGCGCCAGACATCGCGAGATGCCACACGAAACTCTAATGGATTTCACTGAGACGCGACAAGGAATCCCGACTTTCCGACGGCCGCGCGATATCCGGGATAGCTCACCCGGGACCAGGATTCGACGGGAAGAGTACGGGACGTTCCCCGCGGCGGGAAGGTTTCTCAAAGCAATCGAATGCGAATTAGGGCTTTACGATCGTTTATTACACGAAGGTGTTACATACGGCTGCCGGGAGGTCGCCCGGCAGCAGTCAGAAAGAAGCCCGCGCGATACCGGTTGTTATTCGGCGGATTTTCGGCCGCTCGCGCTCTTATCGCTCGATTTGCGCGTCGGACACGACCCTGGACGCGGTGTTCGGCGTCGCTGTTACAAAAGTGTCGAGCGAGATGGGACCGTGTCCCGATGTTACACGCGAAACAGGTTGTCCACAACCGTAACGAAGAATAGCCGTCGGAAACGGCGATTTCGCACCGTCGCGTCGTCCCACCGTGGGCAGTCTCTAAGTAAAGCCAAACAAATCTGGGATTTCTCCCCACCAAAATCGTCGACGGACGGATCCCCCGCGAATATGTAATTTCGCGTTACAAACCCAACCCGCCCGTTCGACGACCGACGCTCCCGTGCCCCACGCGGAACTCTAAGTAACGCGCTGTTCCGGCAGCAACGGAATACGTCGTAACGACGCAAATCGCGGTCGTTCACCAAAACGTTGCCGAGCCAACACGAAATCAGAAATCACCAAATCGTCAAGAGAGAAAGCCTGATCGGGACTTACCAATCGGCACAGCTCCGCTCAATTACTTCCGGCAGCAACTCTCAAGTGGTATCAGTTCTTGGTTAACAAAGTACTAGATCTTAAGCAATGTTTAAGTTACTACGACTCGCGAAGGTCTTCGGCACAGTGACCTACTTCGGTTCGGCTCGGCAGCGCGGAAGCGAGGCGTCCCCCGTTTTCCTAAATTTCCCTACTCCGGCGCGACGCTCGGACCTATCGCGATTTTCGGCGCGGCAGGGCCGCGCCCGACGATCCGGGGACCATGACGTTCGGCAATGGGTGTGGCCGTTGGACGCCGATTGGCGGTTTTTCCGCGGAGGAAGATCCCGAGCCAATCCCGCGTCGGACTCTCGGCATTTGGCGGGTGAGGCAGCCGTGAGGTGGAGACGATCGTCTTCTCCAGTCCGAGTTCCCTCGACGGCTCCTCCAGGCTGGTGAACCTGGGCTCGGTTTCTCCCTCTCTGTCCAATGTTTTCTTGGCCACGTCTCTCGAGCGCCTCTCTCCGAGGTTTCCCGCTTCCGGCAGCGTAGGGAAAGAAGTCCAGGTCCCCTTGGGACCCGGATACGATCCTGGAATTCGCGTCGCGTCAAGTGGCGCGGCGTTTAAAACGCATCATTTCTCAGCCCTTGATCAGTTGAGACTGTCCCAGGGAGAGCGTTCGCGGGTGCCGAAGTCGCATTTGATACGACCAGAGAGGGGCCCGGTCTTATGCCACAGGTTCGGAGGGACGTGGCAATTCTGCCACGTCACAACTCCTCCCCCCCCGGGAGAGACCGGGCCCTACCGATGGCAGCCACCGATCAGGCTTTCGCGGGCCCGGCAACGAACGCTCTTCCTTAGAGAATCCCACGGTTTTCACACAAAAGATATCGATACAACATACCTGACAAGTACCCTTCACCAATGTAATTTCCCACAAATAGTTACACGATCACAAAGGTTCGGGCGAGATACCCGCTTCCGGCCGGCACCAATTTACCTGGTTCGCGAATTTCTTAGCTAACACGGAGGGAGTTCGAGGCGATGGGGTTCGCAACGCAATATCAAAAAAAATTTTGATTCCTGTGTTCCGGCAGCGACTGACTCTTGTTTTCCGGCAGCGGTTGACTATCTAGTATCCGTCTTCTTTCTGCCTCGTCGCCAGTCTCGTGTTATTTTCGATCCTAAATGATTCTTGTTCTGAACTTAGGTATATTCAATCCTTGAATACTCTTCACGCTGGGAAGGAGCCATCCTTCTGCTGGGCCTCCTGAGGACCGCTTTGGAGGGAGATCTCGGCAGCTGTAGTAGAGAAGTAGGTCGTTCTGCCCTGTGCGGGTCCACCGTTACTTTCTTCTGCTCCGTGTGGAAGCGAGCCTACCCGGCCCGGTGCTCCCACTCGACGGCCTCCACGCGGGTCTTTAGCTGGTTGGTGTACGTCAAGGATCCTGCTGCCCTTCCCTCCCTGGTTGGCGTGGGAGGCGACGGGGCTCCTGTGAGGCCTCGTCCTGGTTTCCGGACCCGGTGGGCTCCGGCTCCTCGGGGTCGCTTTCCGTGGCAGACCCGGGGGTATCTCCGGCACCTTGTCAGCTCGAGTGGTGGGCTCTGCCACCAGAGTGTCCTCAACCGTCTGGCTCGGTGGAGGGTCCAACGGCAGCTCTTCTAGGTCCCCGTCGAATGGGTCATCGTCGTCCCTAGTCCGGGGCTCGGCAGCTGGTCCGACTCAGGGCGGTAGTCGGCCGATTGGCATAGGATGGCGTAGCTCTTTTGCTTCTCCTCCACTGTTACCTCCGCTTCTGGGGAGACCGTTTTTGGAGCGGCTAGGCACGGGTATGATCTGTCGCCATGTTTGATTGGTCACTCTCCGTGGTCCTTTCTGGTTGATCTCCGCTAGGTGGTCGCGGGGCGCTGTGCCTATCTCCAGCCGATTGTCGGTGGCGTAGGCCACTTTCGATGTCTCCCTAAGCCTGTCCAGGGGGTTGCCCATCGTTAGCATTGTGGCTCCGGCAGCTATCAAGTAACGGCTAGAGTTTTGCCGTATTCCGTCACTAGGTGTTACACGACTGGCGGTATTCTCTTTCGTATAGTTCCTTGTCCGACGTATTTCGGTACTAATGTGACCGTAACATTTTGGGCCGTGGGCGAAAGGACACGTTGCCGTCGTCACCCTTCATCCCCTACCTCAAACTCTCAATCTCGATTTCGCAATTTATAGGGACGCGCCTGTCGACTATACGCGTCTTCATATTTTTCCGAACACCCAGCTCCTTCACACCGGCAGCTGGGCGACCCTATTTTTCCACGGTTTCGTGGACCTTACGTCGAAATCTAGGGGCGGCTCGGCGCTCGCCCGTGCACATTTGACCGGTCGCGGTTCTCGCCCGAAATTTACAAAGGCTGGGGAAGCCTGTACAACGGAATGTCGTGCGGTGTCGTGCGCCAATTGAAATTGGGGTACGTCCGTAGGAGGTAGGCATGACCGGACCTGCTAGGAGGACCCGGACCCATGACATCCGCAGCTACCACTGACCCTGGTCCGTCCATACGGCACCGGCCCGTCAACCCCGGAAGGGAGTGTCTGCTCCACTTTCGGTAGTTGACCGGTCGTAGAGCGTCTTACGTATTCGATCCGGTACTTTCCGGGCCAGTAGCCGCGCGTCGCGATACGATGGTATATCTTTTTTTTTTCTCTGTCCCGTTTACGGACTCTCATGCGCCTCCTGCAGGATCTCGGCTCTGCGTTCCTCTGAAAACGACAACTTCCACGAATTTCCCTTTGTACCCCCTCGCGCGCACTGCGGCAAATATCGAAGTCCCCCCCCCCCCAAAAGGCGCGCGAGAATACATCCGGCATCTTATTTAAGGCAGGTCTCTGCGGGTGGGGGAACGTTCGCCCGAGGTTTCCGAAAAAAAAAAAAATTCCCGTACACTGCGCCAAAATCTTACTAGTTCGTCCACTCGCCCTACCACGTTTCGTACCATTGAGTTGTCATCCAATCTAAGCCTTCCGGCAGCCAATGAAATAACTGTTCGTCCACGATTTTATAATATTTCCTTAGTTGGAGTAGGCGATCCAGGAAGGCTTCCGAGTCCTCCCTGGGTGCCCTGGAAATTCTAATTCGTCATTTTCGCCTTGTTTCTTAGATTGGGGTTCTCCAATAAAACACGTTTCTTGGTACTGTTGTGGGCCTAGCGTGTGAGCGACTCGCTGTTCGTTTATTTCCTATCCTATCGGGTACGTGGTGTAAGGGGTACGGCTTCCTACGAAAATCCGGCAGCGGTAGAATCATGCTATTCGGCGATGATCTATTCGTTCACGCATGTTCTTCTGTTGTTAATATTTCAACGGATCAAAGCAATGCGTTCCCGTATACCGACTTCGCGTCCCCCACGTCCCCTTCGTCACGTTCCGCTTGATTCTTCGCGAGAGGCCATAAACATCGGGTGTTTGTGTTTTGTTTACTTCGCTCAGGCGAGGCGACCCTGGCCTTGCTAAGCTACGCGCTTGAACAATGGAACGCTGTCTCAATCGGCAGCAGAAAAACTTCCCCGAATTCCTCGGGAATTATATCGGGTGTCCTTTGAATTTCTTAATTTTCACCGGCAGCACGATTATTATTTTCGATATCCGTGGCTTTCCCCAGCGATCTTTACACGTGGTTCGATAATCGCGTATTTTACCGCTCGCTAAATATTTCATCGCTTCGTGATTTCGCTAATTTCTTTTAGCTCGACAATTAAGATGACGGCACGATCAACGGCACACCACATAACATAAATTATACATTTGCAAAATATAACCTTGGCATAATACATCAAAAATACAATTTCATATGTCATCAAATATCATTCCACAAAGCATAAAATATAATTCCATAAAACATCATCAAATGTAAATCATTGAAATATCATAAAATGTCCACTTCATCAAGTATCACCCATTACGTATTCTCAAATCACAATTAGCAATAGTGTAATCAAATAAAATTAAAATCACTTAACAAAATAAATATGAGATTCGCAAAATAAATACGGCAATAATAAAATAACAAACTAAAATACGAGATTAACAAAATAAATTAGGAAACAACAAAATAAATAGGGAGAATTACAAAATAACTAAAGAAATAACAAAATAAATTACGGGAATCACGAAATAAATAAGGAACAACGAAATAAATTAAGGAACAACACCAAAATAAATAAGGACTTAATGAAACTAATAAATAAGCAACAAAATAAATTAATAACAAAATAAATCGATAACGAAATAAATTAGTAACGAAATAAATACTAACGAAATCAGTAAATAAAATCGGAACAACGAATAAGTAACGCAATAAGAGAATTAATTTCTGAATACTATTTTGGGTTTCTTCCTTAGATAAATTCTTTAATCTTTCGTACGGTAATTTTCTGGACAATTCTCTGTATGGATACTTGATTCCGTGGGACCACACATCAACAAAATTCAATAAAAAAAAATACACATTTCGTAAATAACATCATCAATATTTCAATAAATTTCACAAAATACCATTTTTGTGCGTTGGCTCGTCATCTTAGCGCAAATTCGGTTTTATACGCGGTGGTACTTGTCAGGTTTTCGACGCGACGGTACCGATCGCGTTCCGACCTCGTATTCCCGGTACGCGTGAAATTTCTGTGAGAGCCCCGCACTCTCCTCGCTCGTCTTAAATGAACGAGCCTTTCGAATTTTATTTTTCAGGCTAGATTTTAAGTGCCAATTTTATACACGGGTCGTTTCAAAGCCTGTTCGGGCGCCAATTTGTCACGTTGCTTGGGTTTTCCCGATCCGACGGACGGAGAAAACCTGGGCAACTACGGGTTTTAAGGCGGTAAAGCCGGGCCACGCACCGGCCGCGCGGTACGCGGTCCACCCGCGACAAACGACGCGTCGAAAAGTCGGTTTTCGGGAACTTTACTTGAGGAACGAGTCCTGATAACAGGCGCCAGACATCGCGAGATGCCACACGAAACTCTAATGGATTTCACTGAGACGCGACAAGGAATCCCGACTTTCCGACGGCCGCGCGATATCCGGGATAGCTCACCCGGGACCAGGATTCGACGGGAAGAGTACGGGACGTTCCCCGCGGCGGGAAGGTTTCTCAAAGCAATCGAATGCGAATTAGGGCTTTACGATCGTTTATTACACGAAGGTGTTACATACGGCTGCCGGGAGGTCGCCCGGCAGCAGTCAGAAAGAAGCCCGCGCGATACCGGTTGTTATTCGGCGGATTTTCGGCCGCTCGCGCTCTTATCGCTCGATTTGCGCGTCGGACACGACCCTGGACGCGGTGTTCGGCGTCGCTGTTACAAAAGTGTCGAGCGAGATGGGACCGTGTCCCGATGTTACACGCGAAACAGGTTGTCCACAACCGTAACGAAGAATAGCAGTCGGAAACGGCGATTTCGCACCGTCGCGTCGTCCCACCGTGGGCAGTCTCTAAGTAAAGCCAAACAAATCTGGGATTTCTCCCCACCAAAATCGTCGACGGACGGATCCCCCGCGAATACGTAATTTCGCGTTACAAACCCAACCCGCCCGTTCGACGACCGACGCTCCCGTGCCCCACGCGGAACTCTAAGTAACGCGCTGTTCCGGCAGCAACGGAATACGTCGTAACGACGCAAATCGCGGTCGTTCACCAAAACGTTGCCGAGCCAACACGAAATCAGAAATCACCAAATCGTCAAGAGAGAAAGCCTGATCGGGACTTACCAATCGGCACAGCTCCGCTCAATTACTTCCGGCAGCAACTCTCAAGTGGTATCAGTTCTTGGTTAACAAAGTACTAGATCTTAAGCAATGTTTAAGTTACTACGACTCGCGAAGGTCTTCGGCACAGTGACCTACTTCGGTTCGGCTCGGCAGCGCGGAAGCGAGGCGTCCCCCGTTTTCCTAAATTTCCCTACTCCGGCGCGACGCTCGGACCTATCGCGATTTTCGGCGCGGCAGGGCCGCGCCCGACGATCCGGGGACCATGACGTTCGGCAATCGGTTTGGCCGTTGACGCCGATTGGCAGTTTTTCCGCGGAGGAAGATCCCGAGCCAATCCCGCGTCGGACTCTCGGCATTTGGCGGGTGAGGCAGCCGCGAGGTGGAGACGATCGTCTTCTCCAGTCCGAGTTCCCTCGACGGCTCCTCCAGGCTGGTGAACCTGGGCTCGGTTTCTCCCTCGCTGTCCAATGTTTTCTTGGCCACGTCTCTCGAGCGCCTCTCTCCGAGGTTTCCCGCTTCCGGCAGCGTAGGCAAAGAAGTCCGGGTCCCCCTGTTACCCGGATACGATCCTGGAATTCACGTCGCGTCAAGTGGCGCGGCGTTTAAAACGCATCATTTCTCAGCCCTTGATCAGTTGAGACTGTCCCAGGGAGAGCGTTCGCGGGTGCCGAAGTCGCATTTGATACGACCAGAGAGGGGCCCGGTCTTATGCCACAGGTTCGGAGGGACGTGGAAATTCTGCCACGTCACAGCACGTATGTACTATTTGATCATCCTGAGCGGTTCTTGCTACACATTTTCTTCAATAACTCTGAGCTTTGCAGGTATTTGCAGTTCTAACTTATATAATATCAAAGTATACTATCTTATCAATACGACGCAATCAAAACCTAAGCGAAACATTGCGGAATTTCATAACAAAGCGTGAACAAAGTTATACTATGCACGGATGTACTATTTGATCGTCCTGAGAGGTTCTAAATACATATTTTGCCATATCACTCTCAGGTTTGTAGGTAGTTGCAGTCCTACCTTATATAATATCATAGTATAATATCTTACCAATACGACGCAATTAAAACATCAGCGAAACTTTGCGGAATTTCATAAGAAATCGAGAACAAAGTTATACTATGCACGGATATACGATTTGATCTTCCTGAGCGGTTCTTGCTACATATTTTGATACATAACTCTGAGGTGTGCAGGTATTTGCAGTCCTAACTTATCTAATATCAATGCATACTATCTTATCAATACGACGTAATCAAAACATCAGCGAAACATTGCGGAACTTCATAACAAAGCGTAAACAAAGTTATACTATGCACGGATCTACTATTTGATCATATAGAGCGGTGCTTGCTACATATTTAGTTAAATAACTCTGAGTTTTGCACGTAGTTGAAGTTCTATCTTATATAATATCAAAGTATACTATCTTACTAATTGCGACGCAATCAAAACATCAGCGAAACCTTGCGGAACTTCATAACAAAGCGTAAACAAAGTTATACTATGCACGTATGTACTATTTGATAATCCTGAGCGGTTCTTGCTACATATTTAGTTAAATAACTCTGAGGTTTGCAGGTAGTTGCAGTTCTATCTTATATAATATCATAGTATACTATCTTACCAATACGACGCAATTAAACCATCAGCGAAACATTGCGGAACTTCATAACAAAGCATAAACAAAGTTATACTATGCACGGATATACTATTAGAACTTCCTGAGCGGTTCTTGCTACATATTTTGTTATATAACTCTGAGGTGTGCAGGTATTTGCAGTTCTAACTTATGTAATATCAATGTATACTATCTTATCAATACGACGTAATCAAAACATCAGCGAAACATTGCGGAACTTCATAACAAAGCGTAAACAAAGTTATAAATAACTCTGAGCTTTGCAGGTATTTGCAGTTCTAACTTATATAATATCAAAGTATACTATCTTATCAATACGACGCAATCAAAACCTCAGCGAAACTCTCCGGAACTTCATAACAAAGAGTAAACAAAGTTATAAATAACTCTGAGCTTTGCAGGTATTTGCAGTTCTAACTTATATAATATCAAAGTATACTATCTTATCAATACGACGCAATCAAAACCTCAGCGAAACTCTACGGAACTTCATAACAAAGCGTGAACAAAGTTATACTATGCACGGATGTACTATTTGATCGTCCTGAGCGGTTCTCAATAAATATTTTGCCATATCACTCTCAGGTTTGTAGGTAGTTGCAGTTCTACCTTATATAATATCATAGTATACTATCTTACCAATACGACGCAGTTAAAACATCAGCGACACTTTGCGGAATTTCATAAGAAATCGAGAACAAAGTTATACTATGCACGGATATACGATTTGATCTTCCTGAGCGGTTCTTGCTACATATTTTGATACATAACTCTGAGGTGTGCAGGTATTTGCAGTCCTAACTTATCTAATATCAATGCATACTATCTTATCAATACGACGTAATCAAAACATCAGCGAAACATTGCGGAACTTCATAACAAAGCGTAAACAAAGTTATACTATGCACGTATGTACTATTTGATCATCCTGAGCGGTTCTTGCTACATATTTAGTTAAATAACTCTGAGGTTTGCATGTAGTTGCAGTTCAATCTTATATAATATCAAAGTATACTATCTTACGAATACAACACATTCAAAACCTCAGCGAAACTTTGCGGAACTTCATAACAAAGCGTAAACAAAGTTATACTATGCACGGATGTACTATTTGATCATCTAGAGCGGTTCTTGCTACATATTTAGTTAAATAACTTTGAGTTTTGCACGTAGTTGCAGTTCTATATTATATAATATCAATGTATACTATCTTACTAATTGCAACGGAATCAAAACATCAGCGAAACTTTGCGGAACTTCATAACAAAGCGAAAACAAAGTTATACTATGCAGGTATGTACTATTTGATCATCCTGAGCGGTTCTTGCTACATATTTAGTTAAATAACTCTGAGCTTTGCAGGTATTTTCAGTTCTAACTTATCTAATATCAATGTATACTATCTTATCAATACGACGTAATCAAAACATCAGCGAAACATTGCGGAACTTCATAACAAAGCGTAAACAAAGTTATAAATAACTCTGAGCTTTGCAGGTATTTGCAGTTCTAACTTATATAATATCAAAGTATACTATCTTATCAATACGACGCAATCAAAACCTCAGCGAAACTCTCCGGAACTTCATAACAAAGCGTGAACAAAGTTATACTATGCACGGATGTACTATTTGATCGTCCTGAGCGGTTCTCAATACATATTTTGCCATATCACTCTCAGGTTTGTAGGTAGTTGCAGTTCTACCCTATATAATATCATAGTATACTATCTTACCAATACGACGCAGTTAAAACATCAGCGACACTTTGCGGAATTTCATAAGAAATCGAGAACAAAGTTATACTATGCACGGATATACGATTTGATCTTCCTGAGCGGTTCTTGCTACATATTTTGATACATAACTCTGATGTGTGCAGGTATTTGCAGTCCTAACTTATCTAATATCAATGCATACTATCTTATCAGTACGACGTAATCAAAACATCAGCGAAACATTGCGGAACTTCATAACAAAGCGTAAACAAAGTTATACTATGCACGTATGTACTATTTGATCATCCTGAGCGGTTCTTGCTACATATTTAGTTAAATAACTCTGAGCTTTGCAGGTATTTTCAGTTCTACCTTATATAATATCATAGTATACTATCTTACCTATACGACGCAATCAAAACATCAGTGACACTTTGCGGAATTTCATAAGAAAGCGAGAACGAAGTTATACTATGCACGGATGTACTATTTGATCATCCAGAGCGGTTCTTGCTACATATTTAGTTAAATAACTCTGAGGTTTGCAGGTAGTTGCAGTTCTATCTTATATAATATCATAGTATACTATCTTACCAATACGACGCAATTAAACCATCAGCGAAACATTGCGGAACTTCATAACAAAGCATAAACAAAGTTATACTATGCACGGATATACTATTAGAACTTCCTGAGCGGTTCTTGCTACATATTTTGTTATATAACTCTGAGGTGTGCAGGTATTTGCAGTTCTAACTTATCTAATATCAATGTATACTATCTTATCAATACGACGTAATCAAAACATCAGCGAAACATTGCGGAACTTCATAACAAAGCGTAAACAAAGTTATAAATAACTCTGAGCTTTGCAGGTATTTGCAGTTCTAACTTATATAATATCAAAGTATACTATCTTATCAATACGACGCAATCAAAACCTCAGCGAAACTCTCCGGAACTTCATAACAAAGCGTGAACAAAGTTATACTATGCACGGATGTACTATTTGATCGTCCTGAGCGGTTCTCAATACATATTTTGCCATATCACTCTCAGGTTTGTAGGTAGTTGCAGTTCTACCCTATATAATATCATAGTATACTATCTTACCAATACGACGCAGTTAAAACATCAGCGACACTTTGCGGAATTTCATAAGAAATCGAGAACAAAGTTATACTATGCACGGATATACGATTTGATCTTCCTGAGCGGTTCTTGCTACATATTTTGATACATAACTCTGATGTGTGCAGGTATTTGCAGTCCTAACTTATCTAATATCAATGCATACTATCTTATCAGTACGACGTAATCAAAACATCAGCGAAACATTGCGGAACTTCATAACAAAGCGTAAACAAAGTTATACTATGCACGTATGTACTATTTGATCATCCTGAGCGGTTCTTGCTACATATTTAGTTAAATAACTCTGAGCTTTGCAGGTATTTTCAGTTCTACCTTATATAATATCATAGTATACTATCTTACCTTTACGACGCAATCAAAACATCAGTGACACTTTGCGGAATTTCATAAGAAAGCGAGAACGAAGTTATACTATGCACGGATGTACTATTTGATCATCCAGAGCGGTTCTTGCTACATATTTAGTTAAATAACTCTGAGGTTTGCAGGTAGTTGCAGTTCTATCTTATATAATATCATAGTATACTATCTTACCAATACGACGCAATTAAACCATCAGCGAAACATTGCGGAACTTCATAACAAAGCATAAACAAAGTTATACTATGCACGGATATACTATTAGAACTTCCTGAGCGGTTCTTGCTACATATTTTGTTATATAACTCTGAGGTGTGCAGGTATTTGCAGTTCTAACTTATCTAATATCAATGTATACTATCTTATCAATACGACGTAATCAAAACATCAGCGAAACATTGCGGAACTTCATAACAAAGCGTAAACAAAGTTATAAATAACTCTGAGCTTTGCAGGTATTTGCAGTTCTAACTTATATAATATCAAAGTATACTATCTTATCAATACGACGCAATCAAAACCTCAGCGAAACTCTCCGGAACTTCATAACAAAGCGTGAACAAAGTTATACTATGCACGGATGTACTATTTGATCGTCCTGAGCGGTTCTCAATAAATATTTTGCCATATCACTCTCAGGTTTGTAGGTAGTTGCAGTTCTACCTTATATAATATCATAGTATACTATCTTACCAATACGACGCAGTTAAAACATCAGCGACACTTTGCGGAATTTCATAAGAAATCGAGAACAAAGTTATACTATGCACGGATATACGATTTGATCTTCCTGAGCGGTTCTTGCTACATATTTTGATACATAACTCTGAGGTGTGCAGGTATTTGCAGTCCTAACTTATCTAATATCAATGCATACTATCTTATCAATACGACGTAATCAAAACATCAGCGAAACATTGCGGAACTTCATAACAAAGCGTAAACAAAGTTATACTATGCACGTATGTACTATTTGATCATCCTGAGCGGTTCTTGCTACATATTTAGTTAAATAACTCTGAGGTTTGCATGTAGTTGCAGTTCTATCTTATATAATATCAAAGTATACTATCCCACCAATACGACGCCATCAAAACCTCAGCGAAACTTTGCGGAACTTCATAACAAAGCGTAAAAAAGTTATACTATGCACGGATGTACTATTTGATCATCTAGAGCGGTTCTTGCTACATATTTAGTTAAATAACTTTGAGTTTTGCACGTAGTTGCAGTTCTATATAATATAATATCAATGTATACTATCTTACTAATTGCAACGCAATCAAAACCTCAGCGAAACTCTCCGGAACTTCATAACAAAGCATAAACAAAGTTATACTATGCACGGATATACTATTAGAACTTCCTGAGCGGTTCTTGCTACATATTTTGTTATATAACTCTGAGGTGTGCAGGTATTTGCAGTTCTAAATTATCTAATATCAATGTATACTATCTTATCAATACGACGTAATCAAAACATCAGCGAAACATTGCGGAACTTCATAAAAAAGCGTAAACAAAGTTATAAATAACTCTGAGCTTTGCAGGTATTTGCAGTTCTAACTTATATAATATCAAAGTATACTATCTTATCAATACGACGCAATCAAAACCGCAGCGAAACTCTCCGGAACTTCATAACAAAGCGTGAACAAAGTTATACTATGCACGGATGTACTATTTGATCATCTAGAGCGGTCCTTGCTACATATTTAGTTAAATAACTCTGAGTTTTGCACGTAGTTGAAGTTCTATCTTATATAATATCAAAGTATACTATCTTACTAATTGCGACGCAATCAAAACATCAGCGAAACTTTGCGGAACTTCATAACAAAGCGTAAACAAAGTTATACTATGCACGTATGTACTATTTGATAATCCTAAGCGGTTCATGCTACATATTTAGCTAAATAACTCTGAGCTTTGCAGGTATTTTCAGTTCTACCTTATATAATATCATTGTATACTATCTTACCTTTACGACGCAATCAAAACATGAGTGACACTTTGCGGAATTTCATAAGAAAGCGAGAACGAAGTTATACTATGCACGGATGTACTATTTGATCATCCAGAGCGGTTCTTGCTACATATTTAGTTAAATAACTCTGAGGTTTGCAGGTAGTTGCAGTTCTATCTTATATAATATCATAGTATACTATCTTACCAATACGACGCAATTAAACCATCAGCGAAACATTGCGGAACTTCATAACAAAGCATAAACAAAGTTATACTATGCACGGATATACTATTAGAACTTCCTGAGCGGTTCTTGCTACATATTTTGTTATATAACTCTGAGGTGTGCAGGTATTTGCAGTTCTAACTTATCTAATATCAATGTATACTATCTTATCAATACGACGTAATCAAAATATCAGCGAAACATTGCGGAACTTCATAACAAAGCGTAAACAAAGTTATAAATGACTCTGAGCTTTGCAGGTATTTGCAGTTCTAACTTATATAATATCAAAGTATACTATCTTATCAATACGACGCAATCAAAACCTCAGCGAAACTCTCCGGAACTTCATAACAAAGCGTGAACAAAGTTATACTATGCACGGATGCACTATTTGATCATCTAGAGCGATTCTTGCTACATATTTAGTTAAATAACTTTGAGTTTTGGACGTAGTTGCAGTTCTATCTTATGTAATATCAATGTATACTATCTTACTAATTGCAACGCAATCAAAACATCAGCGAAACTTTGCGGAACTTCATAACAAAGCGTAAACAAAGTTATACTATGCACGGATGTACTATTTGATCATCCAGAGCGGTTCTTGCTACATATTTAGTTAAATAACTCTGAGGTTTGCATGTAGTTGCAGTTCTATCTTATATAATATCAAAGTATACTATCCCACCAATACGACGCCATCAAAACCTCAGCGAAACTTTGCGGAACTTCATAACAAAGCGTAAACAAAGTTATACTATGCACGGATGTACTATTTGATCATCTAAAGCGGTTCTTGCTACATATTTAGTTAAATAACTTTGAGTTTTGGACGTAGTTGCAGTTCTATCTTATATAATATCAATGTATACTATCTTACTAATTGCAACGCAATCAAAACATCAGCGAAACTTTGCGGATCTTCATAACAAAGCGTAAACAAAGTTATACTATGCACGGATGTACTATTTGATCATCCAGAGCGGTTCTTGCTACATATTTAGTTAAATAACTCTCAGGTTTGTAGGTAGTTGCAGTACTACCTTATATAATATCATAGTATACTATCTTACCAATACGACGCAATTAAAACATCAGCGACACTTTGCGGAATTTCATAAGAAAGCGAGAACAAAGTTATACTATGCACGGATGTACTATTTGATCATCCAGAGCGGTTCTTGCTACATATTTAGTTAAATAACTCTGAGGTTTGCAGGTAGTTGCAGTTCTATCTTATATAATATCATAGTATACTATCTTATCAATACGACGTAATCAAAACATCAGCGAAACATTGCGGAACTTCATAACAAAGCATAAACAAAGTTATACTATGCACGGATATACTATTAGAACTTCCTGAGCGGTTCTTGCTACATATTTTGTTATATAACTCTGAGGTGTGCAGGTATTTGCAGTTCCAACTTATCTAATATCAATGTATACTATCTTATCAATACGACGTAATCAAAACATCAGCGAAACATTGCGGAACTTCATAACAAAGCGTAAACAAAGTTATAAATAACTCTGAGCTTTGCAGGTATTTGCAGTTCTAACTTATATAATATCAAAGTATACTATCTTATCAATACGACGCATTCAAAACCGCAGCGAAACTCTCCGGAACTTCATAACAAAGCGTGAACAAAGTTATACTATGCACGGATGTACTATTTGATCGTCCTGAGCGGTTCTCAATACATATTTTGCCATATCACTCTCAGGTTTGTAGGTAGTTGCAGTTCTACCTTATATAATATCATAGTATAATATCTTACCAATACGACGCAATTAAAACATCAGCGAAACTTTGCGGAACTTCATAACAAAGCGTAAACAAAGTTATACTATGCACGGATGTACTATTTGATCATCTAGAGCGGTCCTTGCTACATATTTAGTTAAATAACTCTGAGTTTTGCACGTAGTTGAAGTTCTATCTTATATAATATCAAAGTATACTATCTTACTAATTGCGACGCAATCAAAACATCAGCGAAACTTTGCGGAACTTCATAACAAAGCGTAAACAAAGTTATACTATGCACGTATGTACTATTTGATAATCCTAAGCGGTTCATGCTACATATTTAGCTAAATAACTCTGAGCTTTGCAGGTATTTTCAGTTCTACCTTATATAATATCATAGTATACTATCTTACCTTTACGACGCAATCAAAACATGAGTGACACTTTGCGGAATTTCATAAGAAAGCGAGAACGAAGTTATACTATGCACGGATGTACTATTTGATCATCCAGAGCGGTTCTTGCTACATATTTAGTTAAATAACTCTGAGGTTTGCAGGTAGTTGCAGTTCTATCTTATATAATATCATAGTATACTATCTTACCAATACGACGCAATTAAACCATCAGCGAAACATTGCGGAACTTCATAACCAAGCATAAACAAAGTTATACTATGCACGGATATACTATTAGAACTTCCTGAGCGGTTCTTGCTACATATTTTGTTATATAACTCTGAGGTGTGCAGGTATTTGCAGTTCTAACTTATCTAATATCAATGTATACTATCTTATCAATACGACGTAATCAAAACATCAGCGAAACATTGCGGAACTTCATAACAAAGCGTAAACAAAGTTATAAATGACTCTGAGCTTTGCAGGTATTTGCAGTTCTAACTTATATAATATCAAAGTATACTATCTTATCAATACGACGCAATCAAAACCTCAGCGAAACTCTCCGGAACTTCATAACAAAGCGTGAACAAAGTTATACTATGCACGGATGCACTATTTGATCATCTAGAGCGATTCTTGCTACATATTTAGTTAAATAACTTTGAGTTTTGGACGTAGTTGCAGTTCTATCTTATATAATATCAATGTATACTATCTTACTAATTGCAACGCAATCAAAACATCAGCGAAACTTTGCGGAACTTCATAACAAAGCGTAAACAAAGTTATACTATGCACGGATGTACTATTTGATCATCCAGAGCGGTTCTTGCTACATATTTAGTTAAATAACTCTGAGGTTTGCATGTAGTTGCAGTTCTATCTTATATAATATCAAAGTATACTATCCCACCAATACGACGCCATCAAAACCTCAGCGAAACTTTGCGGAACTTCATAACAAAGCGTAAACAAAGTTATACTATGCACGGATGTACTATTTGATCATCTAAAGCGGTTCTTGCTACATATTTAGTTAAATAACTTTGAGTTTTGGACGTAGTTGCAGTTCTATCTTATATAATATCAATGTATACTATCTTACTAATTGCAACGCAATCAAAACATCAGCGAAACTTTGCGGAACTTCATAACAAAGCGTAAACAAAGTTATACTATGCACGGATGTACTATTTGATCATCCAGAGCGGTTCTTGCTACATATTTAGTTAAATAACTCTCAGGTTTGTAGGTAGTTGCAGTACTACCTTATATAATATCATAGTATACTATCTTACCAATACGACGCAATTAAAACATCAGCGACACTTTGCGGAATTTCATAAGAAAGCGAGAACAAAGTTATACTATGCACGGATGTACTATTTGATCATCCAGAGCGGTTCTTGCTACATATTTAGTTAAATAACTCTGAGGTTTGCAGGTAGTTGCAGTTCTATCTTATATAATATCATAGTATACTATCTTATCAATACGACGTAATCAAAACATCAGCGAAACATTGCGGAACTTCATAACAAAGCATAAACAAAGTTATACTATGCACGGATATACTATTAGAACTTCCTGAGCGGTTCTTGCTACATATTTTGTTATATAACTCTGAGGTGTGCAGGTATTTGCAGTTCCAACTTATCTAATATCAATGTATACTATCTTATCAATACGACGTAATCAAAACATCAGCGAAACATTGCGGAACTTCATAACAAAGCGTAAACAAAGTTATAAATAACTCTGAGCTTTGCAGGTATTTGCAGTTCTAACTTATATAATATCAAAGTATACTATCTTATCAATACGACGCAATCAAAACCTCAGCGAAACTCTCCGGAACTTCATAACAAAGCGTGAACAAAGTTATACTATGCACGGATGTACTATTTGATCGTCCTGAGCGGTTCTCAATACATATTTTGCCATATCACTCTCAGGTTTGTAGGTAGTTGCAGTTCTACCCTATATAATATCATAGTATACTATCTTACCAATACGACGCAGTTAAAACATCAGCGACACTTTGCGGAATTTCATAAGAAATCGAGAACAAAGTTATACTATGCACGGATATACGATTTGATCTTCCTGAGCGGTTCTTGCTACATATTTTGATACATAACTCTGATGTGTGCAGGTATTTGCAGTCCTAACTTATCTAATATCAATGCATACTATCTTATCAGTACGACGTAATCAAAACATCAGCGAAACATTGCGGAACTTCATAACAAAGCGTAAACAAAGTTATACTATGCACGTATGTACTATTTGATCATCCTGAGCGGTTCTTGCTACATATTTAGTTAAATAACTCTTAGGTTTGCATGTAGTTGCAGTTCTATCTTATATAATATCATAGTATACTATCTTACCAATACGACGCAATCAAAACATCAGCGAAACATTGCGGAACTTCATAACAAAGCATAAACAAAGTTATACTATGCACGGATATACTATTAGAACTTCCTGAGCGGTTCTTGCTACATATTTAGTTAAATAACTCTGAGCTTTGCAGGTATTTTCAGTTCTACCTTATATAATATCATAGTATACTATCTTACCTTTACGACGCAATCAAAACATCAGTGACACTTTGCGGAATTTCATAAGAAAGCGAGAACGAAGTTATACTATGCACGGATGTACTATTTGATCATCCAGAGCGGTTCTTGCTACATATTTAGTTAAATAACTCTGAGGTTTGCAGGTAGTTGCAGTTCTATCTTATATAATATCATAGTATACTATCTTACCAATACGACGCAATTAAACCATCAGCGAAACATTGCGGAACTTCATAACAAAGCATAAACAAAGTTATACTATGCACGGATATACTATTAGAACTTCCTGAGCGGTTCTTGCTACATATTTTGTTATATAACTCTGAGGTGTGCAGGTATTTGCAGTTCTAACTTATCTAATATCAATGTATACTATCTTATCAATACGACGTAATCAAAACATCAGCGAAACATTGCGGAACTTCATAACAAAGCGTAAACAAAGTTATAAATAACTCTGAGCTTTGCAGGTATTTGCAGTTCTAACTTATATAATATCAAAGTATACTATCTTATCAATACGACGCAATCAAAACCTCAGCGAAACTCTCCGGAACTTCATAACAAAGCGTGAACAAAGTTATACTATGCACGGATGTACTATTTGATCGTCCTGAGCGGTTCTCAATAAATATTTTGCCATATCACTCTCAGGTTTGTAGGTAGTTGCAGTTCTACCTTATATAATATCATAGTATACTATCTTACCAATACGACGCAGTTAAAACATCAGCGAAACATTGCGGAACTTCATAACAAAGCGTAAACAAAGTTATACTATGCACGTATGTACAATTTGATCATCCTGAGCGGTTCTTGCTACATATTTAGTTAAATAACTCTGAGGTTTGCATGTAGTTGCAGTTCTATCTTATATAATATCAAAGTATACTATCCCACCAATACGACGCCATCAAAACCTCAGCGAAACTTTGCGGAACTTCATAACAAAGCGTAAACAAAGTTATACTATGCACGGATGTACTATTTGATCATCTAGAGCGGTTCTTGCTACATATTTAGTTAAATAACTTTGGGTTTTGCACGTAGTTGCAGTTCTATCTTATATAATATCAATGTATACTATCTTACTAATTGCAACGCAATCAAAACATCAGCGAAACTTTGCGGAACTTCATAACAAAGCGTAAACAAAGTTATACTATGCACGGATGTACTACTTGATCATCCAGTGCGGTTCTTGCTACATATTTAGTTAAATAACTCTGAGGTTTGCAGGTAGTTGCAGTTCTATCTTATGTAATATCATAGTATACTATCTTACCAATACGACGCAATTAAACCATCAGCGAAACATTGCGGAACTTCATAACAAAGCGTAAACAAAGTTATACTATGCACGGATATACTATTAGATCTTCCTGAGCGGTTCTTGCTACATATTTTGTTATATAACTCTGAGGTGTGCATGTAGTTGCAGTTCTATCTTATATAATATCATAGTATACTATCTTACCAATACGACGCAATTAAAACATCAGCGACACTTTGCGGAACTTCATAACAAAGCGTAAACAAAGTTACACTATGCACGTATGTACTATTTGATCATCCTGAACGGTTCTTGCTACATATTTAGTTAAATAACTCTGAGCTTTGCAGGTATTTGCAGTTCTAACTTATATAATATCAATGCATACTATCTTATCAATACGACGTAATCAAAACATCAGCGAAACATTGCGGAACTTCATAAGAAAGCGAGAACGAAGTTATACTATGCACGGATGTACTATTTGATCATCTAGAGCGGTCCTTGCTACATATTTAGTTAAATAACTCTGAGTTTTGCACGTAGTTGAAGTTCTATCTTATATAATATCAAAGTATACTATCTTACTAATTGCGACGCAATCAAAACATCAGCGAAACATTGCGGAACTTCATAACAAAGCGTAAACAAAGTTATAAATGACTCTGAGCTTTGCAGGTATTTGCAGTTCTAACTTATATAATATCAAAGTATACTATCTTATCAATACGACGCAATCAAAACCACAGCGAAACTCTCCGGAACTTCATAACAAAGCGTGAACAAAGTTATACTATGCACGGATGTACTATTTGATCATCCAGAGCGGTTCTTGCTACATATTTAGTTAAATAACTCTGAGGTTTGCATGTAGTTGCAGTTCTATCTTATATAATATCAAAGTATACTATCCCACCAATACGACGCCATCAAAACCTCAGCGAAACTTTGCGGAACTTCATAACAAAGCGTAAACAAAGTTATACTATGCACGGATGTACTATTTGATCATCTAGAGCGGTTCTTGCTACATATTTAGTTAAATAACTTTGAGTTTTGGACGTAGTTGCAGTTCTATCTTATATAATATCAATGTATACTATCTTACTAATTCCAACGCAATCAAAACATCAGCGAAACTTTGCGGAACTTCATAACAAAGCGTAAACAAAGTTATACTATGCACGGATGTACTATTTGATCATCCAGAGCGGTTCTTGCTACATATTTAGTTAAATAACTCTCAGGTTTGTAGGTAGTTGCAGTACTACCTTATATAATATCATAGTATACTATCTTACCAATACGACGCAATTAAAACATCAGCGAAACATTGCGGAACTTCATAACAAAGCATAAACAAAGTTATACTATGCACGGATATACTATTAGAACTTCCTGAGCGGTTCTTGCTACATATTTTGTTATATAACTCTGAGGTGTGCAGGTATTTGCAGTTCTAACTTATCTAATATCAATGTATACTATCTTATCAATACGACGTAATCAAAACATCAGCGAAACATTGCGGAACTTCATAACAAAGCGTAAACAAAGTTATAAATGACTCTGAGCTTTGCAGGTATTTGCAGTTCTAACTTATATAATATCAAAGTATACTATCTTATCAATACGACGCAATCAAAACCACAGCGAAACTCTCCGGAACTTCATAACAAAGCGTGAACAAAGTTATACTATGCACGGATGTACTATTTGATCATCCAGAGCGGTTCTTGCTACATATTTAGGTAAATAACTCTGAGCTTTGCAGGTATTTTCAGTTCTACCTTATATAATATCATAGTATACTATCTTACCAATACGACGCAATCAAAACATCATTGACACTTTGCGGAACTTCATAACAAAGCGTAAACAAAGTTATACTATGCACGGATGTACTATTTGATCATCTAGAGCGGTTCTTGCTACATATTTAGTTAAATAATTTTGAGTTTTGGACGTAGTTGCAGTTCTATCTTATATAATATCAATGTATACTATCTTACTAATTGCAACGCAATCAAAACATCAGCGAAACTTTGCGGAACTTCATAACAAAGCGTAAACAAAGTTATACTATGCACGGATGTACTATTTGATCATCCAGAGCGGTTCTTGCTACATATTTAGTTAAATAACTTTGAGTTTTGGACGTAGTTGCAGTTCTATCTTATATAATATCAATGTATACTATCTTACTAATTGCAACGCAATCAAAACATCAGCGAAACTTTGCGGAACTTCATAACAAAGCGTAAACAAAGTTATACTATGCACGGATGTACTATTTGATCATCCAGAGCGGTTCTTGCTACATATTTAGTTAAATAACTCTCAGGTTTGTAGGTAGTTGCAGTACTACCTTATATAATATCATAGTATACTATCTTACCAATACGACGCAATTAAAACATCAGCGACACTTTGCGGAATTTCATAAGAAAGCGAGAACGAAGTTATACTATGCACGGATGTACTATTTGATCATCCAGAGCGGTTCTTGCTACATATTTAGTTAAATAACTCTGAGGTTTGCAGGTAGTTGCTGTTCTATCTTATATAATATCATAGTATACTATCTTATCAATACGACGTAATCAAAACATCAGCGAAACATTGCGGAACTTCATAACAAAGCATAAACAAAGTTATACTATGCACGGATATACTATTAGAACTTCCTGAGCGGTTCTTGCTACATATTTTGTTATATAACTCTGAGGTGTGCAGGTATTTGCAGTTCCAACTTATCTAATATCAATGTATACTATCTTATCAATACGACGTAATCAAAACATCAGCGAAACATTGCGGAACTTCATAACAAAGCGTAAACAAAGTTATAAATAACTCTGAGCTTTGCAGGTATTTGCAGTTCTAACTTATATAATATCAAAGTATACTATCTTATCAATACGACGCAATCAAAACCTCAGCGAAACTCTCCGGAACTTCATAACAAAGCGTGAACAAAGTTATACTATGCACGGATGTACTATTTGATCGTCCTGAGCGGTTCTCAATACATATTTTGCCATATCACTCTCAGGTTTGTAGGTAGTTGCAGTTCTACCCTATATAATATCATAGTATACTATCTTACCAATACGACGCAGTTAAAACATCAGCGACACTTTGCGGAATTTCATAAGAAATCGAGAACAAAGTTATACTATGCACGGATATACGATTTGATCTTCCTGAGCGGTTCTTGCTACATATTTTGATACATAACTCTGATGTGTGCAGGTATTTGCAGTCCTAACTTATCTAATATCAATGCATACTATCTTATCAGTACGACGTAATCAAAACATCAGCGAAACATTGCGGAACTTCATAACAAAGCGTAAACAAAGTTATACTATGCACGTATGTACTATTTGATCATCCTGAGCGGTTCTTGCTACATATTTAGTTAAATAACTCTGAGGTTTGCATGTAGTTGCAGTTCTATCTTATATAATATCATAGTATACTATCTTACCAATACGACGCAATTAAAACATCAGCGACACTTTGCGGAATTTCATAAGAAAGCGAGAACGAAGTTATACTATGCACGGATGTACTATTTGATCATCCAGAGCGGTTCTTGCTACATATTTAGTTAAATAACTCTGAGGTTTGCAGGTAGTTGCAGTTCTATCTTATATAATATCATAGTATACTATCTTATCAATACGACGTAATCAAAACATCAGCGAAACATTGCGGAACTTCATAACAAAGCATAAACAAAGTTATACTATGCACGGATATACTATTAGAACTTCCTGAGCGGTTCTTGCTACATATTTTGTTATATAACTCTGAGGTGTGCAGGTATTTGCAGTTCCAACTTATCTAATATCAATGTATACTATCTTATCAATACGACGCAATCAAAACCACAGCGAAACTCTCCGGAACTTCATAACAAAGCGTAAACAAAGTTATAAATAACTCTGAGCTTTGCAGGTATTTGCAGTTCTAACTTATATAATATCAAAGTATACTATCTTATCAATACGACGCAATCAAAACCTCAGCGAAACTCTCCGGAACTTCATAACAAAGCGTGAACAAAGTTATACTATGCACGGATGTACTATTTGATCGTCCTGAGCGGTTCTCAATACATATTTTGCCATATCACTCTCAGGTTTGTAGGTAGTTGCAGTTCTACCCTATATAATATCATAGTATACTATCTTACCAATACGACGCAGTTAAAACATCATCGACACTTTGCGGAATTTCATAAGAAATCGAGAACAAAGTTATACTATGCACGGATATACGATTTGATCTTCCTGAGCGGTTCTTGCTACATATTTTGATACATAACTCTGATGTGTGCAGGTATTTGCAGTCCTAACTTATCTAATATCAATGCATACTATCTTATCAGTACGACGTAATCAAAACATCAGCGAAACATTGCGGAACTTCATAACAAAGCGTAAACAAAGTTATACTATGCACGTATGTACTATTTGATCATCCTGAGCGGTTCTTGCTACATATTTAGTTAAATAACTCTGAGGTTTGCATGTAGTTGCAGTTCTATCTTATATAATATCAAAGTATACTATCCCACCAATACGACGCCATCAAAACCTCAGCGAAACTTTGCGGAACTTTATAACAAAGCGTAAACAAAGTTATACTATGCACGGATGTACTATTTGATCATCTAGAGCGGTTCTTGCTACATATTTAGTTAAATAACTTTGGGTTTTGCACGTAGTTGCAGTTCTATCTTACATAATATCAATGTATACTATCTTACTAATTGCAACGCAATCAAAACCTCAGCGAAACTTTGCGGAACTTCATAACAAAGCGTAAACAAAGTTATACTATGCACGGATGTACTATTTGATCATCTAGAGCGGTTCTTGCTACATATTTAGTTAAATAACTTTGGGTTTTGCACGTAGTTGCAGTTCTATCTTATATAATATCAATGTATACTATCTTACTAATTGCAACGCAATCAAAACATCAGCGAAACATTGCGGAACTTCATAAGAAAGCGAGAACGAAGTTATACTATGCACGGATGTACTATTTGATCATCTAGAGCGGTCCTTGCTACATATTTAGTTAAATAACTCTGAGTTTTGCACGTAGTTGAAGTTCTATCTTATATAATATCAAAGTATACTATCTTACTAATTGCGACGCAATCAAAACATCAGCGAAACTTTGCGGAACTTCATAACAAAGCGTAAACAAAGTTATACTATTCACGTATGTACTATATGATAATCCTAAGCGGTTCTTGCTACATATTTAGTTAAATAACTCTGAGCTTTGCAGGTATTTTCAGTTCTACCTTATATAATATCATAGTATACTATCTTACCTTTACGACGCAATCAAAACATCAGTGACACTTTGCGGAATTTCATAAGAAAGCGAGAACGAAGTTATACTATGCACGGATGTACTATTTGATCATCCAGTGCGGTTCTTGCTACATATTTAGTTAAATAACTCTGTGGTTTGCAGGTATTTGCAGTTCTACATTATATAATAACATAGTATACTACCTTACCAATACGACGCAATTAAACCATCAGCGAAACATTGCGGAACTTCATAACAAAGCATAAACAAAGTTATACTATGCACGGATATACTATTAGAACTTCCTGAGCGGTTCTTGCTACATATTTTGTTATATAACTCTGAGGTGTGCAGGTATTTGCAGTTCTAACTTATCTAATATCAATGTATACTATCTTATCAATACGACGTAATCAAAACATCAGCGAAACATTGCGGAACTTCATAACAAAGCGTAAACAAAGTTATAAATGACTCTGAGCTTTGCAGGTATTTGCAGTTCTAACTTATATAATATCAAAGTATACTATCTTATCAATACGACGCAATCAAAACCACAGCGAAACTCTCCGGAACTTCATAACAAAGCGTGAACAAAGTTATACTATGCACGGATGTACTATTTGATCATCCAGAGCGGTTCTTGCTACATATTTAGTTAAATAACTCTGAGGTTTGCATGTAGTTGCAGTTCTATCTTATATAATATCAAAGTATACTATCCCACCAATACGACGCCATCAAAACCTCAGCGAAACTTTGCGGAACTTCATAACAAAGCGTAAACAAAGTTATACTATGCACGGATGTACTATTTGATCATCTAGAGCGGTTCTTGCTACATATTTAGTTAAATAACTTTGAGTTTTGGACGTAGTTGCAGTTCTATCTTATATAATATCAATGTATACTATCTTACTAATTGCAACGCAATCAAAACATCAGCGAAACTTTGCGGAACTTCATAACAAAGCGTAAACAAAGTTATACTATGCACGGATGTACTATTTGATCATCCAGAGCGGTTCTTGCTACATATTTAGTTAAATAACTCTCAGGTTTGTAGGTAGTTGCAGTACTAACTTATATAATATCATAGTATACTATCTTACCAATACGACGCAATTAAAACATCAGCGAAACATTGCGGAACTTCATAACAAAGCATAAACAAAGTTATACTATGCACGGATATACTATTAGAACTTCCTGAGCGGTTCTTGCTACATATTTTGTTATATAACTCTGAGGTGTGCAGGTATTTGCAGTTCTAACTTATCTAATATCAATGTATACTATCTTATCAATACGACGTAATCAAAACATCAGCGAAACATTGCGGAACTTCATAACAAAGCGTAAACAAAGTTATAAATGACTCTGAGCTTTGCAGGTATTTGCAGTTCTAACTTATATAATATCAAAGTATACTATCTTATCAATACGACGCAATCAAAACCACAGCGAAACTCTCCGGAACTTCATAACAAAGCGTGAACAAAGTTATACTATGCACGGATGTACTATTTGATCATCCAGAGCGGTTCTTGCTACATATTTAGTTAAATAACTCTGAGGTTTGCATGTAGTTGCAGTTCTATCTTATATAATATCAAAGTATACTATCCCACCAATACGACGCCTTCAAAACCTCAGCGAAACTTTGCGGAACTTCATAACAAAGCGTAAACAAAGTTATACTTTGCACGGATGTACTATTTGATCATCTAGAGCGGTTCTTGCTACATATTTAGTTAAATAACTTTGAGTTTTGGACGTAGTTGCAGTTCTATCTTATATAATATCAATGTATACTATCTTACTAATTGCAACGCAATCAAAACATCAGCGAAACTTTGCGGAACTTCATAACAAAGCGTAAACAAAGTTATACTATGCACGGATGTACTATTTGATCATCCAGAGCGGTTCTTGCTACATATTTTGTTAAATAACTCTCAGGTTTGTAGGTAGTTGCAGTACTACCTTATATAATATCATAGTATACTATCTTACCAATACGACGCAATTAAAACATCAGCGACACTTTGCGGAATTTCATAAGAAAGCGAGAACAAAGTTATACTATGCACGGATGTACTATTTGATCATCCAGAGCGGTTCTTGCTACATATTTAGTTAAATAACTCTGAGGTTTGCAGGTATTTTCAGTTCTACCTTATATAATATCATAGTATACTATCTTATCAATACGACGTAATCAAAACATCAGCGAAACATTGCGGAACTTCATAACAAAGCATAAACAAAGTTATACTATGCACGGATATACTATTAGAACTTCCTGAGCGGTTCTTGCTACATATTTTGTTATATAACTCTGAGGTGTGCAGGTATTTGCAGTTCCAACTTATCTAATATCAATGTATACTATCTTATCAATACGACGTAATCAAAACATCAGCGAAACATTGCGGAACTTCATAACAAAGCGTAAACAAAGTTATAAATAACTCTGAGCTTTGCAGGTATTTGCAGCTCTAACTTATATAATATCAAAGTATACTATCTTATCAATACGACGCAATCAAAACCTCAGCGAAACTCTCCGGAACTTCATAACAAAGCGTGAACAAAGTTATACTATGCACGAATGTACTATTTGATCATCTAGAGCGGTTCTTGCTACATATTTAGTTAAAAAACTTTGTGTTTTGGACGTAGTTGCAGTTCTATCTTATATAATATCAATGTATACTATCTTACTAATTGCAACGCAATCAAAACATCAGCGAAACTTTGCGGAACTTCATAACAAAGCGTAAACAAAGTTATACTATGCACGGATGTACTATTTGATCATCTAGAGCGGTTCTTGCTACATATTTAGTTAAATAACTTTGAGTTTTGGACGTAGTTGCAGTTCTATCTTATATAATATCAATGTATACTATCTTACTAATTGCAACGCAATCAAAACATCAGCGAAACTTTGCGGAACTTCATAACAAAGCGTAAACAAAGTTATACTATGCACGGATGTACTATTTGATCATCCAGAGCGGTTCTTGCTACATATTTAGTTAAATAACTCTCAGGTTTGTAGGTAGTTGCAGTACTACCTTATATAATATCATAGTATACTATCTTACCAATACGACGCAATTAAAACATCAGCGAAACATTGCGGAACTTCATAACAAAGCATAAACAAAGTTATACTATGCACGGATATACTATTAGAACTTCCTGAGCGGTTCTTGCTACATATTTTGTTATATAACTCTGAGGTGTGCAGGTATTTGCAGTTCTAACTTATCTAATATCAATGTATACTATCTTATCAATACGACGTAATCAAAACATCAGCGAAACATTGCGGAACTTCATAACAAAGCGTAAACAAAGTTATAAATGACTCTGAGCTTTGCAGGTATTTGCAGTTCTTACTTATATAATATCAAAGTATACTATCTTATCAATACGACGCAATCAAAACCACAGCGAAACTCTCCGGAACTTCATAACAAAGCGTGAACAAAGTTATACTATGCACGGATGTACTATTTGATCATCCAGAGCGGTTCTTGCTACATATTTAGTTAAATAACTCTGAGGTTTGCATGTAGTTGCAGTTCTATCTTATATAATATCAAAGTATACTATCCCACCAATACGACGCCTTCAAAACCTCAGCGAAACTTTGCGGAACTTCATAACAAAGCGTAAACAAAGTTATACTATGCACGGATGTACTATTTGATCATCTAGAGCGGTTCTTGCTACATATTTAGTTAAATAACTCTCAGGTTTGTAGGTAGTTGCAGTACTACCTTATATAATATCATAGTATACTATCTTACCAATACGACGCAATTAAAACATCAGCGACACTTTGCGGAATTTCATAAGAAAGCGAGAACGAAGTTATACTATGCACGGATGTACTATTTGATCATCCAGAGCGGTTCTTGCTACATATTTAGTTAAATAACTCTGAGGTGTGCATGTAGTTGCAGTTCTATCTTATATAATATCATAGTATACTATCTTACCAATACGACGCAATTAAAACATCAGCGACACTTTGCGGAACTTCATAACAAAGCGTAAACAAAGTTACACTATGCACGTATGTACTATTTGATCATCCTGAACGGTTCTTGCTACATATTTAGTTAAATAACTCTGAGCTTTGCAGGTATTTGCAGTTCTAACTTATATAATATCAATGCATACTATCTTATCAATACGACGTAATCAAAACATCAGCGAAACATTGCGGAACTTCATAAGAAAGCGAGAACGAAGTTATACTATGCACGGATGTACTATTTGATCATCTAGAGCGGTCCTTGCTACATATTTAGTTAAATAACTCTGAGTTTTGCACGTAGTTGAAGTTCTATCTTATATAATATCAAAGTATACTATCTTACTAATTGCGACGCAATCAAAACATCAGCGAAACTTTGCGGAACTTCATAACAAAGCGTAAACAAAGTTATACTATTCACGTATGTACTATTTGATAATCCTGAGCGGTTCTTGCTACATATTTAGTTAAATAACTCTGAGCTTTGCAGGTATTTTCAGTTCTACCTTATATAATATCATAGTATACTATCTTACCTTTACGACGCAATTAAAACATCAGTGACACTTTGCGGAATTTCATAAGAAAGCGAGAACGAAGTTATACTATGCACGGATGTACTATTTGATCATCCAGTGCGGTTCTTGCTACATATTTAGTTAAATAACTCTGAGGTTTGCAGGTAGTTGCAGTTCTATCTTATATAATATCATAGTATACTATCTTACCAATACGACGCAATTAAACCATCAGCGAAACATTGCGGAACTTCATAACAAAGCATAAACAAAGTTATACTATGCACGGATATACTATTAGAACTTCCTGAGCGGTTCTTGCTACATATTTTGTTATATAACTCTGAGGTGTGCAGGTATTTGCAGTTCTAACTTATCTAATATCAATGTATACTATCTTATCAATACGACGTAATCAAAACATCAGCGAAACATTGCGGAACTTCATAACAAAGCGTAAACAAAGTTATAAATGACTCTGAGCTTTGCAGGTATTTGCAGTTCTAACTTATATAATATCAAAGTATACTATCTTATCAATACGACGCAATCAAAACCACAGCGAAACTCTCCGGAACTTCATAACAAAGCGTGAACAAAGTTATACTATGCACGGATGTACTATTTGATCATCCAGAGCGGTTCTTGCTACATATTTAGTTAAATAACTCTGAGGTTTGCATGTAGTTGCAGTTCTATCTTATATAATATCAAAGTATACTATCCCACCAATACGACGCCATCAAAACCTCAGCGAAACTTTGCGGAACTTCATAACAAAGCGTAAACAAAGTTATACTATGCACGGATGTACTATTTGATCATCCAGAGCGGTTCTTGCTACATATTTAGTTAAATAACTTTGAGTTTTGGACGTAGTTGCAGTTCTATCTTATATAATATCAATGTATACTATCTTACTAATTGCAACGCAATCAAAACATCAGCGAAACTTTGCGGAACTTCATAACAAAGCGTAAACAAAGTTATACTATGCACGGATGTACTATTTGATCATCCAGAGCGGTTCTTGCTACATATTTAGTTAAATAACTCTCAGGTTTGTAGGTAGTTGCAGTACTACCTTATATAATATCATAGTATACTATCTTACCAATACGACGCAATTAAAACATCAGCGAAACATTGCGGAACTTCATAACAAAGCATAAACAAAGTTATACTATGCACGGATATACTATTAGAACTTCCTGAGCGGTTCTTGCTACATATTTTGTTATATAACTCTGAGGTGTGCAGGTATTTGCAGTTCTAACTTATCTAATATCAATGTATACTATCTTATCAATACGACGTAATCAAAACATCAGCGAAACATTGCGGAACTTCATAACAAAGCGTAAACAAAGTTATAAATGACTCTGAGCTTTGCAGGTATTTGCAGTTCTAACTTATATAATATCAAAGTATACTATCTTATCAATACGACGCAATCAAAACCACAGCGAAACTCTCCGGAACTTCATAACAAAGCGTGAACAAAGTTATACTATGCACGGATGTACTATTTGATCATCCAGAGCGGTTCTTGCTACATATTTAGTTAAATAACTCTGAGGTTTGCATGTAGTTGCAGTACTACCTTATATAATATCAAAGTATACTATCTTACTAATTGCGACGCAATCAAAACATCAGCGAAACTTTGCGGAACTTCATAACAAAGCGTAAACAAAGTTATACTATTCACGTATGTACTATTTGATAATCCTAAGCGGTTCTTGCTACATATTTAGTTAAATAACTCTGAGCTTTGCAGGTATTTTCAGTTCTACCTTATATAATATCATAGTATACTATCTTACCTTTACGACGCAATCAAAACATCAGTGACACTTTGCGGAATTTCATAAGAAAGCGAGAACGAAGTTATACTATGCACGGATGTACTATTTGATCATCCAGTGCGGTTCTTGCTACATATTTAGTTAAATAACTCTGAGGTTTGCAGGTAGTTGCAGTTCTATCTTATATAATATCATAGTATACTATCTTACCAATACGACGCAATTAAACCATCAGCGAAACATTGCGGAACTTCATAACAAAGCATAAACAAAGTTATACTATGCACGGATATACTATTAGAACTTCCTGAGCGGTTCTTGCTACATATTTTGTTATATAACTCTGAGGTGTGCAGGTATTTGCAGTTCTAACTTATCTAATATCAATGTATACTATCTTATCAATACGACGTAATCAAAACATCAGCGAAACATTGCGGAACTTCATAACAAAGCGTAAACAAAGTTATAAATGACTCTGAGCTTTGCAGGTATTTGCAGTTCTAACTTATATAATATCAAAGTATACTATCTTATCAATACGACGCAATCAAAACCACAGCGAAACTCTCCGGAACTTCATAACAAAGCGTGAACAAAGTTATACTATGCACGGATGTACTATTTGATCATCCAGAGCGGTTCTTGCTACATATTTAGTTAAATAACTCTGAGGTTTGCATGTAGTTGCAGTTCTATCTTATATAATATCAAAGTATACTATCCCACCAATACGACGCCATCAAAACCTCAGCGAAACTTTGCGGAACTTCATAACAAAGCGTAAACAAAGTTATACTATGCACGGATGTACTATTTGATCATCTAGAGCGGTTCTTGCTACATATTTAGTTAAATAACTTTGAGTTTTGGACGTAGTTGCAGTTCTATCTTATATAATATCAATGTATACTATCTTACTAATTGCAACGCAATCAAAACATCAGCGAAACTTTGCGGAACTTCATAACAAAGCGTAAACAAAGTTATACTATGCACGGATGTACTATTTGATCATCCAGAGCGGTTCTTGCTACATATTTAGTTAAATAACTCTCAGGTTTGTAGGTAGTTGCAGTACTACCTTATATAATATCATAGTATACTATCTTACCAATACGACGCAATTAAAACATCAGCGAAACATTGCGGAACTTCATAACAAAGCATAAACAAAGTTATACTATGCACGGATATACTATTAGAACTTCCTGAGCGGTTCTTGCTACATATTTTGTTATATAACTCTGAGGTGTGCAGGTATTTGCAGTTCTAACTTATCTAATATCAGTGTATACTATCTTATCAATACGACGTAATCAAAACATCAGCGAAACATTGCGGAACTTCATAACAAAGCGTAAACAAAGTTATAAATGACTCTGAGCTTTGCAGGTATTTGCAGTTCTAACTTATATAATATCAAAGTATACTATCTTATCAATACGACGCAATCAAAACCACAGCGAAACTCTCCGGAACTTCATAACAAAGCGTGAACAAAGTTATACTATGCACGGATGTACTATTTGATCATCCAGAGCGGTTCTTGCTACATATTTAGTTAAATAACTCTGAGGTTTGCATGTAGTTGCAGTACTACCTTATATAATATCAAAGTATACTATCTTACTAATTGCGACGCAATCAAAACATCAGCGAAACTTTGCGGAACTTCATAACAAAGCGTAAACAAAGTTATACTATTCACGTATGTACTATTTGATAATCCTAAGCGGTTCTTGCTACATATTTAGTTTAATAACTCTGAGCTTTGCAGGTATTTTCAGTTCTACCTTATATAATATCATAGTATACTATCTTACCTTTACGACGCAATCAAAACATCAGTGACACTTTGCGGAATTTCATAAGAAAGCGAGAACGAAGTTATACTATGCACGGATGTACTATTTGATCATCCAGTGCGGTTCTTGCTACATATTTAGTTAAATAACTCTGAGGTTTGCAGGTATTTGCAGTTCTACCTTATATAATAACATAGTATACTACCTTACCAATACGACGCAATTAAACCATCAGCGAAACATTGCGGAACTTCATAACAAAGCATAAACAAAGTTATACTATGCACGGATATACTATTAGAACTTCCTGAGCGGTTCTTGCTACATATTTTGTTATATAACTCTGAGGTGTGCAGGTATTTGCAGTTCTAACTTATCTAATATCAATGTATACTATCTTATCAATACGACGTAATCAAAACATCAGCGAAACATTGCGGAACTTCATAACAAAGCGTAAACAAAGTTATAAATGACTCTGAGCTTTGCAGGTATTTGCAGTTCTAACTTATATAATATCAAAGTATACTATCTTATCAATACGACGCAATCAAAACCACAGCGAAACTCTCCGGAACTTCATAACAAAGCGTGAACTAAGTTATACTATGCACGGATGTACTATTTGATCATCCAGAGCGGTTCTTGCTACATATTTAGTTAAATAACTCTGAGGTTTGCATGTAGTTGCAGTTCTATCTTATATAATATCAAAGTATACTATCCCACCAATACGACGCCATCAAAACCTCAGCGAAACTTTGCGGAACTTCATAACAAAGCGTAAACAAAGTTATACTATGCACGGATGTACTATTTGATCATCTAGAGCGGTTCTTGCTACATATTTAGTTAAATAACTTTGAGTTTTGGACGTAGTTGCAGTTCTATCTTATATAATATCAATGTATACTATCTTACTAATTGCAACGCAATCAAAACATCAGCGAAACTTTGCGGAACTTCATAACAAAGCATAAACAAAGTTATACTATGCACGGATATACTATTTGATCATCCAGAGCGGTTCTTGCTACATATTTAGTTAAATAACTCTCAGGTTTGTAGGTAGTTGCAGTACTACCTTATATAATATCATAGTATACTATCTTACCAATACGACGCAATTAAAACATCAGCGAAACATTGCGGAACTTCATAACAAAGCGTAAACAAAGTTATACTATGCACGGATATACTATTAGAACTTCCTGAGCGGTTCTTGCTACATATTTTGTTATATAACTCTGAGGTGTGCAGGTATTTGCAGTTCTAACTTATCTAATATCAATGTATACTATCTTATCAATACGACGTAATCAAAACATCAGCGAAACATTGCGGAACTTCATAACAAAGCGTAAACAAAGTTATAAATGACTCTGAGCTTTGCAGGTATTTGCAGTTCTAACTTATATAATATCAAAGTATACTATCTTATCAATACGACGCAATCAAAACCACAGCGAAACTCTCCGGAACTTCATAACAAAGCGTGAACAAAGTTATACTATGCACGGATGTACTATTTGATCATCCAGAGCGGTTCTTGCTACATATTTAGTTAAATAACTCTGATGTTTGCATGTAGTTGCAGTTCTATCTTATATAATATCAAAGTATACTATCCCACCAATACGACGCCTTCAAAACCTCAGCGAAACTTTGCGGAACTTCATAACAAAGCGTAAACAAAGTTATACTATGCACGGATGTACTATTTGATCATCTAGAGCGGTTCTTGCTACATATTTAGTTAAATAACTTTGAGTTTTGGACGTAGTTGCAGTTCTATCTTATATAATATCAATGTATACTATCTTACTAATTGCAACGCAATCAAAACATCAGCGAAACTTTGCGGAACTTCATAACAAAGCGTAAACAAAGTTATACTATGCACGGATGTACTATTTGATCATCCAGAGCGGTTCTTGCTACATATTTAGTTAAATAACTCTCAGGTTTGTAGGTAGTCGCAGTACTACCTTATATAATATCATAGTATACTATCTTACCAATACGACGCAATTAAAACATCAGCGACACTTTGCGGAATTTCATAAGAAAGCGAGAACAAAGTTATACTATGCACGGATGTACTATTTGATCATCCAGAGCGGTTCTTGCTACATATTTAGTTAAATAACTCTGAGGTTTGCAGGTATTTTCAGTTCTACCTTATATAATATCATAGTATACTATCTTATCAATACGACGTAATCAAAACATCAGCGAAACATTGCGGAACTTCATAACAAAGCATAAACAAAGTCATACTATGCACGGATATACTATTAGAACTTCCTGAGCGGTTCTTGCTACATATTTTGTTATATAACTCTGAGGTGTGCAGGTATTTGCAGTTCCAACTTATCTAATATCAATGTATACTATCTTATCAATACGACGTAATCAAAACATCAGCGAAACATTGCGGAACTTCATAACAAAGCGTAAACAAAGTTATAAATAACTCTGAGCTTTGCAGGTATTTGCAGTTCTAACTTATATAATATCAAAGTATACTATCTTATCAATACGACGCAATCAAAACCACAGCGAAACTCTCCCGAACTTCATAACAAAGCGTGAACAAAGTTATACTATGCACGGATGTACTATTTGATCATCCAGAGCGGTTCTTGCTACATATTTAGTTAAATAACTCTCAGGTTTGTAGGTAGTTGCAGTACTACCTTATATAATATCATAGTATACTATCTTACCAATACGACGCAATTAAAACATCAGCGAAACATTGCGGAACTTCATAACAAAGCATAAACAAAGTTATACTATGCACGGATATACTATTAGAACTTCCTGAGCGGTTCTTGCTACATATTTTGTTATATAACTCTGAGGTGTGCAGGTATTTGCAGTTCTAACTTATCTAATATCAATGTATACTATCTTATCAATACGACGTAATCAAAACATCAGCGAAACATTGCGGAACTTCATAACAAAGCGTAAACAAAGTTATAAATGACTCTGAGCTTTGCAGGTATTTGCAGTTCTAACTTATATAATATCAAAGTATACTATCTTATCAATACGACGCAATCAAAACCACAGCGAAACTCTCCGGAACTTCATAACAAAGCGTGAACAAAGTTATACTATGCACGGATGTACTATTTGATCATCCAGAGCGGTTCTTGCTACATATTTAGTTAAATAACTCTGAGGTTTGCATGTAGTTGCAGTTCTATCTTATATAATATCAAAGTATACTATCCCACCAATACGACGCCTTCAAAACCTCAGCGAAACTTTGCGGAACTTCATAACAAAGCGTAAACAAAGTTATACTATGCACGGATGTACTATTTGATCATCTAGAGCGGTTCTTGCTACATATTTAGTTAAATAACTTTGAGTTTTGGACGTAGTTGCAGTTCTATCTTATATAATATCAATGTATACTATCTTACTAATTGCAACGCAATCAAAACATCAGCGAAACTTTGCGGAACTTCATAACAAAGCGTAAACAAGTTATACTATGCACGGATGTACTATTTGATCATCCAGAGCGGTTCTTGCTACATATTTAGTTAAATAACTCTCAGGTTTGTAGGTAGTCGCAGTACTACCTTATATAATATCATAGTATACTATCTTACCAATACGACGCAATTAAAACATCAGCGACACTTTGCGGAATTTCATAAGAAAGCGAGAACAAAGTTATACTATGCACGGATGTACTATTTGATCATCCAGAGCGGTTCTTGCTACATATTTAGTTAAATAACTCTGAGGTTTGCAGGTATTTTCAGTTCTACCTTATATAATATCATAGTATACTATCTTATCAATACGACGTAATCAAAACATCAGCGAAACATTGCGGAACTTCATAACAAAGCATAAACAAAGTCATACTATGCACGGATATACTATTAGAACTTCCTGAGCGGTTCTTGCTACATATTTTGTTATATAACTCTGAGGTGTGCAGGTATTTGCAGTTCCAACTTATCTAATATCAATGTATACTATCTTATCAATACGACGTAATCAAAACATCAGCGAAACATTGCGGAACTTCATAACAAAGCGTAAACAAAGTTATAAATAACTCTGAGCTTTGCAGGTATTTGCAGTTCTAACTTATATAATATCAAAGTATACTATCTTATCAATACGACGCAATCAAAACCTCAGCGAAACTCTCCGGAACTTCATAACAAAGCGTGAACAAAGTTATACTATGCACGAATGTACTATTTGATCATCTAGAGCGGTTCTTGCTACATATTTAGTTAAAAAACTTTGTGTTTTGGACGTAGTTGCAGTTCTATCTTATATAATATCAATGTATACTATCTTACTAATTGCAACGCAATCAAAACATCAGCGAAACTTTGCGGAACTTCATAACAAAGCGTAAACAAAGTTATACTATGCACGGATGTACTATTTGATCATCCAGAGCGGTTCTTGCTACATATTTAGTTAAATAACTCTGAGGTTTGCATGTAGTTGCAGTTCTATCTTATATAATATCAAAGTATACTATCCCACCAATACGACGCCATCAAAACCTCAGCGAAACTTTGCGGAACTTCATAACAAAGCGTAAACAAAGTTATACTATGCACGGATGTACTATTTGATCATCTAGAGCGGTTCTTGCTACATATTTAGTTAAATAACTTTGAGTTTTGGACGTAGTTGCAGTTCTATCTTATATAATATCAATGTATACTATCTTACTAATTGCAACGCAATCAAAACATCAGCGAAACTTTGCGGAACTTCATAACAAAGCGTAAACAAAGTTATACTATGCACGGATGTACTATTTGATCATCCAGAGCGGTTCTTGCTACATATTTAGTTAAATAACTCTCAGGTTTGTAGGTAGTTGCAGTACTACCTTATATAATATCATAGTATACTATCTTACCAATACGACGCAATTAAAACATCAGCGACACTTTGCGGAATTTCATAAGAAAGCGAGAACGAAGTTATACTATGCACGGATGTACTATTTGATCATCTAGAGCGGTTCTTGCTACATATTTAGTTAAATAACTTTGAGTTTTGCAAGTAGTTGCAGTTCTATATTATATAATATCAATGTATACTATCTTACTAATTGCAACGCAATCAAAACATCAGCGAAACTTTGCGGAACTTCATAACAAAGCGTAAACAAAGTTATACTATGCAGGTATGTACTATTTGATCATCCTGAGCGGTTCTTGCTACATATTTAGTTAAATAACTCTGAGCTTTGCAGGTATTTTCAGTTCTACCTTAAATAATATCATAGTATACTATCTTACCAATACGACGCAATCAAAACATCAGTGACACTTTGCAGAATTTCATAAGAAAGCGAGAACAAAGTTATACTATGCACGGATGTACTATTTGATCATCCAGAGCGGTTCTTGCTACATATTTAGTTAAATAACTCTGAGGTTTGCAGGTAGTTGCAGTTCTATCTTATATAATATCATAGTATACTATCTTACCAATACGACGCAATTAAACCATCAGCGAAACATTGCGGAACTTCATAACAAAGCATAAACAAAGTTATAATATGCACGGATATACTATTAGAACTTCCTGAGCGGTTCTTGCTACATATTTTGTTATATAACTCTGAGGTGTGCAGGTATTTGCAGTTCTAACTTATCTAATATCAATGTATACTATCTTATCAATACGACGTAATCAAAACATCAGCGAAACATTGCGGAACTTCATAACAAAGCGTAAACAAAGTTATAAATGACTCTGAGCTTTGCAGGTATTTGCAGTTCTAACTTATATAATATCAAAGTATACTATCTTATCAATACGACGCAATCAAAACCACAGCGAAACTCTCCGGAACTTCATAACAAAGCGTGAACAAAGTTATACTATGCACGGTAGTACTATTTGATCATCCAGAGCGGTTCTTGCTACATATTTAGTTAAATAACTCTGAGGTTTGCATGTAGTTGCAGTTCTATCTTATATAATATCAAAGTATACTATCCCACCAATACGACGCCATCAAAACCTCAGCGAAACTTTGCGGAACTTCATAACAAAGCGTAAACAAAGTTATACTATGCACGGATGTACTATTTGATCATCTAGAGCGGTCCTTGCTACATATTTAGTTAAATAACTCTGAGTTTTGCACGTAGTTGAAGTTCTATCTTATATAATATCCAAGTATACTATCTTACTAATTGCGACGCAATCAAAACATCAGCGAAACTTTGCGGAACTTCATAACAAAGCGTAAACAAAGTTATACTATGCACGGATATACTATTAGATCTTCCTGAGCGGTTCTTGCTACATATTTTGTTATATAACTCTGAGCTTTGCAGGTATTTGCAGTTCTAACTTATATAATATCAATGCATACTATCTTATCAATACGACGTAATCAAAACATCAGCGAAACTCTCCGGAACTTCATCACAAAGCGTGAACAAAGTTATACTATGCACGGATGTACTATTTGATCGTCTTGAGCGGTTCTAAATACATATTTTGCCATATCACTCTCAGGTTTGTAGGTAGTTGCAGTTCTACCTTATATAATATCATAGTATACTATCTTACCAATACGACGCAGTTAAAACATCAGCGACACTTTGCGGAATTTCATAAGAAATCGAGAACAAAGTTATACTATGCACGGATATACTATTTGATCTTCCTGAGCGGTTCTTGCTACATATTTTGTTACATAACTCTGAGGTGTGCAGGAATTTGCAGTTCTAACTTATCTAATATCAATGTATACTATCTTATCAATACGACGCAATCAAAACCTCAGCGAAACTCTCCGGAACTTCATCACAAAGCGTGAACAAAGTTATACTATGCACGGATGTACTATTTGATCGTCTTGAGCGGTTCTAAATACATATTTTGCCATATCACTCTCAGGTTTGTAGGTAGTTGCAGTTCTACCTTATATAATATCATAGTATACTATCTTACCAATACGACGCAGTTAAAACATCAGCGACACTTTGCGGAATTTCATAAGAAATCGAGAACAAAGTTATACTATGCACGGATATACTATTTGATCTTCCTGAGCGGTTCTTGCTACATATTTTGTTACATAACTCTGAGGTGTGCAGGAATTTGCAGTTCTAACTTATCTAATATCAATGTATACTATCTTATCAATACGACGCAATCAAAACATCAGCGACACTTTGCGGAACTTCATAACAAAGCGTAAACAAAGTTATACTATGCACGGATGTACTATTTGATCATCTAGAGCGGTTCTTGCTACATATTTAGTTAAATAACTCTCAGGTTTGTAGGTAGTTGCAGTACTACCTTATATAATATCATAGTATACTATCTTACCAATACGACGCAATTAAAACATCAGCGACACTTTGCGGAATTTCATAAGAAAGCGAGAACAAAGTTATACTATGCACGGATGTACTATTTGATCATCCAGAGCGGTTCTTGCTACATATTTAGTTAAATAACTCTGAGGTTTGCAGGTAGTTGCAGTTCTATCTTATATAATATCATAGTATACTATCTTATCAATACGACGTAATCAAAACATCAGCGAAACATTGCGGAACTTCATAACAAAGCATAAACAAAGTTATACTATGCACGGATATACTATTAGAACTTCCTGAGCGGTTCTTGCTACATATTTTGTTATATAACTCTGAGGTGTGCAGGTATTTGCAGTTCCAACTTATCTAATATCAATGTATACTATCTTATCAATACGACGTAATCAAAACATCAGCGAAACATTGCAGAACTTCATAACAAAGCGTAAACAAAGTTATAAATAACTCTGAGTTTTGCACGTAGTTGCAGTTCTATCTTATATAATATCAATGTATACTATCTTACTAATTGCAACGCAATCAAAACATCAGCGAAACTTTGCGGAACTTCATAACAAAGCGTGAACAAAGTTATACTATGCACGGATGTACTATTTGATCGTCCTGAGCGGTTCTCAATACATATTTTGCCATATCACTCTCAGGTTTGTAGGTAGTTGCAGTTCTACCCTATATAATATCATAGTATACTATCTTACCAATACGACGCAGTTAAAACATCAGCGACACTTTGCGGAATTTCATAAGAAATCGAGAACAAAGTTATACTATGCACGGATATACGATTTGATCTTCCTGAGCGGTTCTTGCTACATATTTTGATACATAACTCCGATGTGTGCAGGTATTTGCAGTCCTAACTTATCTAATATCAATGCATACTATCTTATCAGTACGACGTAATCAAAACATCAGCGAAACATTGCGGAACTTCATAACAAAGCGTAAACAAAGTTATACTATGCACGTATGTACTATTTGATCATCCTGAGCGGTTCTTGCTACATATTTAGTTAAATAACTCTGAGGTTTGCATGTAGTTGCAGTACTACCTTATATAATATCATAGTATACTATCTTACCAATACGACGCAATTAAAACATCAGCGACACTTTGCGGAATTTTATAAGAAAGCGAGAACGAAGTTATACTATGCACGGATGTACTATTTGATCATCCAGTGCGGTTCTTGCTACATATTTAGTTAAATAACTCTGAGGTTTGCAGCTAGTTGCAGTTCTATCTTATATAATATCATAGTATACTATCTTATCAATACGACGTAATCAAAACATCAGCGAAACATTGCGGAACTTCATAACAAAGCATAAACAAAGTTATACTATGCACGGATATACTATTAGAACTTCCTGAGCGGTTCTTGCTACATATTTTGTTATATAACTCTGAGGTGTGCAGGTATTTGCAGTTCCAACTTATCTAATATCAATGTATACTATCTTATCAATACGACGTAATCAAAACATCAGCGAAACATTGCGGAACTTCATAACAAAGCGTAAACAAAGTTATAAATAACTCTGAGCTTTGCAGGTATTTGCAGTTCTAACTTATATAATATCAAAGTATACTATCTTATCAATACGACGCAATCAAAACCTCAGCGAAACTCTCCGGAACTTCATAACAAAGCGTGATCAAAGTTATACTATGCACGGATGTACTATTTGATCGTCTTGAGCGGTTCTAAATACATATTTTGCCATATCACTCTCAGATTTGTAGGTAGTTGCAGTTCTACCTTATATAATATCATAGTATACTATCTTACCAATACGACGCAGTTAAAACATCAGCGACACTTTGCGGAATTTCATAAGAAATCGAGGACAAAGTTATACTATGCACGGATATACTATTTGATCTTCCTGAGCGGTTCTTGCTACATATTTTGTTACATAACTCTGAGGTGTGCAGGTATTTGCAGTTCTAACTTATCTAATATCAATGTATACTATCTTATCAATACGACGCAATCAAAACATCAGCGACACCTTGCGGAACTTCATAACAAAGCGTAAACAAAGTTATACAATGCACGGATGTACTATTTGATCATCCTGAGCGGTTCTTGCTACATATTTTGATACATAACTCTGAGGTGTGCAGGTATTTGCAGTCCTAATTTATCTAATATCAATGCATACTATCTTATCAGTACGACGTAATCAAAACATCAGCGAAACATTGCGGAACTTCATAACAAAGCGTAAACAAAGTTATACTATGCACGTATGTACTATTTGATCATCTAGGGCAGTTCTTGCTACATATTTAGTTAAATAACTTTGAGTTTTGCACGTAGTTGCAGTTCTATCTTATATAATATCAATGTATACTATCTTACTAATTGCAACGCAATCAAAACATCAGCGAAACTTTGCGGAACTTCATAACAAAGCGTAAACAAAGTTATACTATGCAGGTATGTACTATTTGATCATCCTGAGCGGTTCTTGCTACATATTTAGTTAAATAACTCTGAGCTTTGCAGGTATTTTCAGTTCTACCTTATATAATATCATAGTATACTATCTTACCAATACGACGCAATCAAAACATCATTGACACTTTGCGGAATTTCATAAGAAAGCGAGAACAAAGTTATACTATGCACGGATGTACTATTTGATCATCCAGAGCTGTTCTTGCTACATATTTAGTTAAATAACTCTGAGCTTTGCATGTAGTTGCAGTTCTATCTTATATAATATCAAAGTATACTATCTTACCAATTGCGACCTAATCAAAACATCAGCGAAACATTGCGGAACTTCATAACAAAGCGTAAACAAAGTTATACTATGCACGGATGTACTATTTGATCATCCAGTGCGGTTCTTGCTACATATTTAGTTAAATAACTCTGAGGTTTGCAGGTAGTTGCAGTTCTAACTTATCTAATATCAATGTATACTATCTTATCAATACGACGCAATCAAAACATCAGCGAAACATTGCGGAACTTCATAACAAAGCGTAAACAAAGTTACACTATGCACGTATGTACTATTTGATCATCCTGAACGGTTCTTGCTACATATTTAGTTAAATAACTCTGAGGTTTGCAGGTAGTTGCAGTTCTAACTTATCTAATATCAATGTATACTATCTTATCAATACGACGCAATCAAAACATCAGCGAAAAATTGCGGAACTTCATAACAAAGCGTAAACAAAGTTACACTATGCACGTATGTACTATTTGATCATCCTGAACGGTTCTTGCTACATATTTAGTTAAATAACTCTGAGCGTTGCAGGTATTTGCAGTTCTAACTTATATAATATCAATGCATACTATCTTATCAATACGACGTAATCAAAACATCAGCGAAACATTGCGGAACTTCATAACAAAGCGTAAACAAAGTTACACTATGCACGTATGTACTATTTGATCAACCTGAACGGTTCTTGCTACATATTTAGTTAAATAACTCTGAGCTTTGCAGGTATTTGCAGTTCTAACTTATATAATATCAATGCATACTATCTTATCAATACGACGTAATCAAAACATCAGCGAAACATTGCGGAACTTCATAACAAAGCGTAAACAAAGTTATACTATGCACGTATGTACTATTTGATCATCCTGAACGGTTCTTGCTACATATTTAGTTAAATAACTCTGAGCTTTGCAGGTATTTGCAGTTCTAACTTATATAATATCAATGCATACTATCTTATCAGTACGACGTAATCAAAACATCAGCGAAACATTGCGGAACTTCATAACAAAGCGTAAACAAAGTTATACTATGCACGTATGTACTATTTGATCATCCAGAGCGGTTCTTGCTACATATTTAGTTAAATAACTCTGAGGTTTGCAGGTAGTTGCAGTTCTATCTTATGTAATATCATAGTATACTATCTTACCAATACGACGCCATTAAACCATCAGCGAAACATTGCGGAACTTCATAACAAAGCATAAACAAAGTTATACTATGCACGGATATACTATTAGATCTTCCTGAGCGGTTCTTGCTACATATTTTGTTATATAACTCTGAGGTGTGCAGGTATTTGCAGTTCTAACTTATATAATATCAAAGTATACTATCTTATCAATACGACGCAATCAAAACCTCAGCGAAACTCTCCGGAACTTCATAACAAAGCGTGAACAAAGTTATACTATGCACGGATGTACTATTTGATCGTCTTGAGCGGTCCTAATTACATATTTTGCCATATCACTCTCAGGTTTGTATGTAGTCGCAGTTCTACCTTATATAATATCATAGTATACTATCTTACCAATACGACGCAGTTAAAACATCAGCGAAACATTGCGGAACTTCATAACAAAGCGTAAACAAAGTTATACTATGCACGGATGTACTATTTGATCATCCAGTGCGGTTCTTGCTACATATTTAGTTAAATAACTCTCAGGTTTGTATGTAGTCGCAGTTCTACCTTATATAATATCATAGTATACTATCTTACCAATACGACGCAGTTAAAACATCAGCGAAACATTGCGGAACTTCATAACAAAGCGTAAACAAAGTTATACTATGCACGGATGTACTATTTGATCATCCAGTGCGGTTCTTGCTACATATTTAGTTAAATAACTCTGAGGTTTGCAGGTAGTTGCAGTTCTATCTTATATAATATCATAGTATACTATCTTACCAATACGACGCAATTAAAACATCAGCGAAACATTGCGGAACTTCATAACAAAGCGTAAACAAAGTTATACTATGCACGGATATACTATTTGATCTTCCTGAGCGGTTCTTGCTACATATTTTGTTATATAACTCTGAGGTGTGCAGGTATTTGCAGTTCTAACTTATATAATATCATAGTATACTATCTTACCAATACGACGCAATTAAAACATCAGCGAAACATTGCGGAACTTCATAACAAAGCGTAAACAAAGTTATACTATGCACGTATGTACTATTTGATCATCCTGAGCGGTTCTTGCTACATATTTAGTTAAATAACTCTGAGGTTTGCATGTAGTTGCAGTTCTATCTTATATAATATCAAAGTATACTATCCCACCAATACGACGCCATCAAAACCTCAGCGAAACTTTGCGGAACTTCATAACAAAGCGTAAACAAAGTTATACTATGGACGGATGTACTATTTGATCATCTAGAGCGGTTCTTGCTACATATTTAGTTAAATAACTTTGAGTTTTGCACGTAGTTGCAGTTCTATCTTATATAATATCAATCTATACTATCTTACTAATTGCAACGCAATCAAAACATCAGCGAAACTTTGCGGAACTTCATAACAAAGCGTAAACAAAGTTATACTATGCAGGTATGTACTATTTGATCATCCTGAGCGGTTCTTGCTACATATTTAGTTAAATAACTCTGAGCTTTGCAGGTATTTTCAGTTCTACCTTATATAATATCATAGTATACTATCTTACCAATACGACGCAATCAAAACATCATTGACACTTTGCGGAATTTCATCAGAAAGCGAGAACAAAGTTATACTATGCACGGATGTACTATTTGATCATCCAGAGCGGTTCTTGCTACATATTTAGTTAAATAACTCTGAGGTGTGCAGGTATTTGCAGTTCTAACTTATCTAATATCAATGTATACTATCTTATCAATACGACGCAATCAAAACATCAGCGACACCTTGCGGAACTTCATAACAAAGCGTAAACAAAGTTATACAATGCACGGATGTACTATTTGATCATCCTGAGCGGTTCTTGCTACATATTTTGATACATAACTCTGAGGTGTGCAGGTATTTGCAGTCCTAATTTATCTAATATCAATGCATACTATCTTATCAGTACGACGTAATCAAAACATCAGCGAAACATTGCGGAACTTCATAACAAAGCGTAAACAAAGTTATACTATGCACGTATGTACTATTTGATCATCTAGGGCAGTTCTTGCTACATATTTAGTTAAATAACTTTGAGTTTTGCACGTAGTTGCAGTTCTATCTTATATAATATCAATGTATACTATCTTACTAATTGCAACGCAATCAAAACATCAGCGAAACTTTGCGGAACTTCATAACAAAGCGTAAACAAAGTTATACTATGCAGGTATGTACTATTTGATCATCCTGAGCGGTTCTTGCTACATATTTAGTTAAATAACTCTGAGCTTTGCAGGTATTTTCAGTTCTACCTTATATAATATCATAGTATACTATCTTACCAATACGACGCAATCAAAACATCATTGACACTTTGCGGAATTTCATAAGAAAGCGAGAACAAAGTTATACTATGCACGGATGTACTATTTGATCATCCAGAGCTGTTCTTGCTACATATTTAGTTAAATAACTCTGAGCTTTGCATGTAGTTGCAGTTCTATCTTATATAATATCAAAGTATACTATCTTACCAATTGCGACCTAATCAAAACATCAGCGAAACATTGCGGAACTTCATAACAAAGCGTAAACAAAGTTATACTATGCACGGATGTACTATTTGATCATCCAGTGCGGTTCTTGCTACATATTTAGTTAAATAACTCTGAGGTTTGCAGGTAGTTGCAGTTCTAACTTATCTAATATCAATGTATACTATCTTATCAATACGACGTAATCAAAACATCAGCGAAACATTGCGGAACTTCATAACAAAGCGTAAACAAAGTTACACTATGCACGTATGTACTATTTGATCATCCTGAACGGTTCTTGCTACATATTTAGTTAAATAACTCTGAGGTTTGCAGGTAGTTGCAGTTCTAACTTATCTAATATCAATGTATACTATCTTATCAATACGACGTAATCAAAACATCAGCGAAAAATTGCGGAACTTCATAACAAAGCGTAAACAAAGTTACACTATGCACGTATGTACTATTTGATCATCCTGAACGGTTCTTGCTACATATTTAGTTAAATAACTCTGAGCGTTGCAGGTATTTGCAGTTCTAACTTATATAATATCAATGCATACTATCTTATCAATACGACGTAATCAAAACATCAGCGAAACATTGCGGAACTTCATAACAAAGCGTAAACAAAGTTACACTATGCACGTATGTACTATTTGATCAACCTGAACGGTTCTTGCTACATATTTAGTTAAATAACTCTGAGCTTTGCAGGTATTTGCAGTTCTAACTTATATAATATCAATGCATACTATCTTATCAATACGACGTAATCAAAACATCAGCGAAACATTGCGGAACTTCATAACAAAGCGTAAACAAAGTTATACTATGCACGTATGTACTATTTGATCATCCTGAACGGTTCTTGCTACATATTTAGTTAAATAACTCTGAGCTTTGCAGGTATTTGCAGTTCTAACTTATATAATATCAATGCATACTATCTTATCAGTACGACGTAATCAAAACATCAGCGAAACATTGCGGAACTTCATAACAAAGCGTAAACAAAGTTATACTATGCACGTATGTACTATTTGATCATCCAGAGCGGTTCTTGCTACATATTTAGTTAAATAACTCTGAGGTTTGCAGGTAGTTGCAGTTCTATCTTATGTAATATCATAGTATACTATCTTACCAATACGACGCCATTAAACCATCAGCGAAACATTGCGGAACTTCATAACAAAGCATAAACAAAGTTATACTATGCACGGATATACTATTAGATCTTCCTGAGCGGTTCTTGCTACATATTTTGTTATATAACTCTGAGGTGTGCAGGTATTTGCAGTTCTAACTTATATAATATCAAAGTATACTATCTTATCAATACGACGCAATCAAAACCTCAGCGAAACTCTCCGGAACTTCATAACAAAGCGTGAACAAAGTTATACTATGCACGGATGTACTATTTGATCGTCTTGAGCGGTCCTAATTACATATTTTGCCATATCACTCTCAGGTTTGTATGTAGTCGCAGTTCTACCTTATATAATATCATAGTATACTATCTTACCAATACGACGCAGTTAAAACATCAGCGAAACATTGCGGAACTTCATAACAAAGCGTAAACAAAGTTATACTATGCACGGATGTACTATTTGATCATCCAGTGCGGTTCTTGCTACATATTTAGTTAAATAACTCTCAGGTTTGTATGTAGTCGCAGTTCTACCTTATATAATATCATAGTATACTATCTTACCAATACGACGCAGTTAAAACATCAGCGAAACATTGCGGAACTTCATAACAAAGCGTAAACAAAGTTATACTATGCACGGATGTACTATTTGATCATCCAGTGCGGTTCTTGCTACATATTTAGTTAAATAACTCTGAGGTTTGCAGGTAGTTGCAGTTCTATCTTATGTAATATCATAGTATACTATCTTACCAATACGACGCAATTAAAACATCAGCGAAACATTGCGGAACTTCATAACAAAGCGTAAACAAAGTTATACTATGCACGGATATACTATTTGATCTTCCTGAGCGGTTCTTGCTACATATTTTGTTATATAACTCTGAGGTGTGCAGGTATTTGCAGTTCTAACTTATATAATATCATAGTATACTATCTTACCAATACGACGCAATTAAAGAATCAGCGAAACATTGCGGAACTTCATAACAAAGCGTAAACAAAGTTATACTATGCACGTATGTACTATTTGATCATCCTGAGCGGTTCTTGCTACATATTTAGTTAAATAACTCTGAGGTTTGCATGTAGTTGCAGTTCTATCTTATATAATATCAAAGTATACTATCCCACCAATACGACGCCATCAAAACCTCAGCGAAACTTTGCGGAACTTCATAACAAAGCGTAAACAAAGTTATACTATGGACGGATGTACTATTTGATCATCTAGAGCGGTTCTTGCTACATATTTAGTTAAATAACTTTGAGTTTTGCACGTAGTTGCAGTTCTATCTTATATAATATCAATCTATACTATCTTACTAATTGCAACGCAATCAAAACATCAGCGAAACTTTGCGGAACTTCATAACAAAGCGTAAACAAAGTTATACTATGCAGGTATGTACTATTTGATCATCCTGAGCGGTTCTTGCTACATATTTAGTTAAATAACTCTGAGCTTTGCAGGTATTTTCAGTTCTACCTTATATAATATCATAGTATACTATCTTACCAATACGACGCAATCAAAACATCATTGACACTTTGCGGAATTTCATCAGAAAGCGAGAACAAAGTTATACTATGCACGGATGTACTATTTGATCATCCAGAGCGGTTCTTGCTACATATTTAGTTAAATAACTCTCAGGTTTGTAGGTAGTTGCAGTACTACCTTATATAATATCATAGTATACTATCTTACCAATACGACGCAATTAAAACATCAGCGACACTTTGCGGAATTTCATAAGAAAGCGAGAATGAAGTTATACTGTGCACGTATGTACTATTTGATCATCCTGAGCGGTTCTTGCTACATATTTTGTTATATAACTCTGAGGTGTGCAGGTATTTGCAGTTCTAACTTATCTAATATCAATGCATACTATCTTATCAATACGACCTAATGAAAACATCAGCGAAACATTGCGGAACTTCATAACAAAGCGTAAACAAAGTTATCCTATGCACGTATGTACTATTTGATCATCCTGAGCGGTTCTTGCTACATATTTTGATACATAACTCTGAGGTGTGCAGGTATTTGCAGTCCTAATTTATCTAATATCAATGTATACTATCTTATCAATACGACGCAATCAAAACATCAGCGACACCTTGCGGAACTTCATAACAAAGCGTAAACAAAGTTATACAATGCACGGATGTACTATTTGATCATCCTGAGCGGTTCTTGCTACATATTTAGTTAAATAACTCTGAGCTTTGCAGGTATTTTCAGTTCTACCTTATATAATATCATAGTATACTATCTTACCAATACGACGCAATCAAAACATCATTGACACTTTGCGGAATTTCATCAGAAAGCGAGAACAAAGTTATACTATGCACGGATGTACTATTTGATCATCCAGAGCGGTTCTTGCTACATATTTAGTTAAATAACTCTGAGGTGTGCAGGTATTTGCAGTTCTAACTTATCTAATATCAATGTATACTATCTTATCAATACGACGCAATCAAAACATCAGCGACACCTTGCGGAACTTCATAACAAAGCGTAAACAAAGTTATACTATGCACGTATGTACTATTTGATCATCCTGAGCGGTTCTTGCTACATATTTCGTTAAATAACTCTGAGCTTTGCAGGTATTTGCAGTTCTATCTTATATAATATCAAAGTATACTATCCCACCAATACGACGCAATCAAAACATCAGTGACACTTTGCGGAATTTCATAAGAAAGCGAGAACAAAGTTATACTATGCACGGATGTACTATTTGATCATCCAGAGCGGTTCTTGCTACATATTTAGTTAAATAACTCTGAGGTTTGCAGGTAGTTGCAGTTCTACCTTATATAATATCATAGTATACTATCTTACCAATACGACGCAATCAAAACATCAGTGACACATTGCGGAATTTCATAAGAAAGCGAGAACAAAGTTATACTATGCACGGATGTACTATTTGATCGTCCTGAGCGGTTCTAAATACATATTTTGCCATATCACTCTCAGGTTTGTAGGTAGTTGCAGTTCTACCTTGTATAATATCATAGTATAATATCTTACCAATACGACGCAATTAAAACATCAGCGACACTTTGCGGAATTTCATAAGAAATCGAGAACAAAGTTATACTATGCACGGGTATACTATTTGATGTTCCTGAGCGGTTCTTGCTACATATTTTGTTATATAACTCTGAGGTGTGCAGGTATTTGCAGTTCTAACTTATCTAATATCAATGCATACTATCTTATCAATACGACGTAATCAAAACACCAGCGAAACATTGCGGAACTTCATAACAAAGCGTAAACAAAGTTATACTATGCACGTATGTACTATTTGATCATCCTGAGCAGTTCTTGCTACATTTTTAGTTAAATAACTCTGAGCTTTGCATGTAGTTGCAGTTCTATCTTATATAATATCAAAGTATACTATCACACCAATACGACGCCATCACAACCTCAGCGAAACTTTGCGGAACTTCATAACAAAGCGTAAACAAAGTTATACTATGCACGGATGTACTATTTGATCATCTAGAGCGGTTCTTGCTACATATTTAGTTAAATAACTCTGAGTTTTGCACGTAGTTGCAGTTCTATCTTATATAATATCAATGTATACTATCTTACTAATTGCGACGCAATCAAAACATCAGCGAAAGTTTGCGGAACTTCATAACAAAGCGTAAACAAAGTTATACTATGCAGGTATGTACTATTTGATCATCCTGAGCGGTTCTTGCTACATATTTAATTAAATAACTCTGAGCTTTGCAGGTATTTTCAGTTCTACCTTATATAATATCATAGTATACTATCTTACCAAGACGACGCAATCAAAACATCAGTGACACTTTGCGGAATTTCATAAGAAAGCGAGAACAAAGTTAAACTATGCACGGATGTACTATTTGATCATCCAGAGCGGTTCTTGCTACATATTTAGTTAAATAACTCTGAGGTTTGCAGGTAGTTGCAGTTCTATCTTATGTAATATCATAGTATACTATCTTACCAATACGACGCAATTAAACCATCAGCGAAACATTGCGGAACTTCATAACAAAGCATAAACAAAGTTATACTATGCACGGATATACTATTAGATCTTCCTGAGCGGTTCTTGCTACATATTTTGTTATATAACTCTGAGGTGTGCAGGTATTTGCAGTTCTATCTTATATAATATCAAAGTATACTATCTTATCAGTACGACGTAATCAAAACATCAGCGAAACATTGCGGAACTTCATAACAAAGCGTAAACAAAGTTATACTATGCACGTATGTACTATTTGATCATCCAGAGCGGTTCTTGCTACATATTTAGTTAAATAACTCTCAGGTTTGTAGGTAGTTGCAGTACTACCTTATATAATATCATAGTATACTATCTTACCAATACGACGCAATTAAAACATCAGCGACACTTTGCGGAATTTCATAAGAAAGCGAGAACGAAGTTATACTGTGCACGTATGTACTATTTGATCATCCTGAGCGGTTCTTGCTACATATTTAATTAAATAACTCTGAGCTTTGCAGGTAGTTGCAGTTCTATCTTATATAATATCAAAGTATACTATCTTACCAATTGCGACGTAATCAAAACATCAGCGAAACATTGCGGAACTTCATAACAAAGCGTAAACAAAGTTATACTATGCACGGATGTACTATTTGATCATACAGTGCGGTTCTTGCTACATATTTAGTTAAATAACTCTGAGGTTTGCAGGTAGTTGCAGTTCTATCTTATATAATATCATAGTATACTATCTTAAAAATAAGACGCAATTAAACCATCAGCGAAACATTGCGGAATTTCATAAGAAATCGAGAACAAAGTTATACTATGCATGGATATACTATTTGATCTTCCTGAGCGGTTCTCGCTACATATTTTGTTATATAACTCTGAGTTATGCAGGTATTTGCAGTTCTAACTTATATAATATCAAGGTATACTATCTTATCAATACGACACAATGAAAACCTCAGCGAAACATTGCGGAATTTTATAACAAAGCGTGAACAAAGTTATACTATGCACGGATGTACTATTTGATCGTCCTGAGCGGTTCTAAATACATATTTTGCCATATCACTCTCAGGTTTGTAGGTAGTTGCAGTTCTGCCTTGTATAATATCATAGTATAATATCTTACCAATACGACGCAATTAAAACATCAGCGACACTTTGCGGAATTTCATAAGAAATCGAGAACAAAGTTATACTATGCACGGATATACTATTTGATCTTCCTGAGCGGTTCTTGCTACATATTTTGTTATATAACTCTGAGGTGTGCAGGTATTTGCAGTTCTAACTTATCTAATATCAATGCATAATATCTTATCAATACGACCTAATGAAAACATCAGCGAAACATTGCGGAACTTCATAACAAAGCGTAAACAAAGTTATCCTATGCACGTATGTACTATTTGATCATCCTGAGCAGTTCTTGCTACATATTTAGTTAAATAACTCTGAGGTTTGCATGTAGTTGCAGTTCTATCTTATATAATATCAAAGTATACTATCCCACCAATACGACGTCATCAAAACCTCAGCGAAACTTTGCGGAACTTCATAACAAAGCGTAAACAAAGTTATACTATGCACGGATTTACTATTTGATCATCTAGAGCGGTTCTTGCTACATATTTAGTTAAATAACTCTGAGTTTTGCACGTAGTTGCAGTTCTATCTTATATAATATCAATGTATACTATCTTACTAATTGCGACGCAATCAAAACATCAGCGAAAGTTTGCGGAACTTCATAACAAAGCGTAAACAAAGTTATACTATGCACGTATGTACTATTTGATCTTCCTGAGCGGTTCTTGCTACATATTTTGTTATATAACTCTGAGGTGTGCAGGTATTTGCAGTTCTAACTTATCTAATATCAATGTATACTATCTTATCAATACGACGTAATCATAACATCATCGAAACATTTTGCGGAACTGCATAACAAAGCGTAAACAAAGTTATACTATGCACGTATGTACTATTTGATCATCCTGAGCGGTTCTTGCTACATATTTCGTTAAATAACTCTGAGCTTTGCAGGTATTTGCAGTTCTATCTTATATAATATCAAAGTATACTATCCCACCAATACGACGCAATCAAAACATCAGTGACACTTTGCGGAATTTCATAAGAAAGCGAGAACAAAGTTATACTATGCACGGATGTACTATTTGATCATCCAGAGCGGTTCTTGCTACATATTTAGTTAAATAACTCTGAGTTTTGCACGTAGTTGCAGTTCTATCTTATATAATATCAATGTATACTATCTTACTAATTGCGACGCAATCAAAACATCAGCGAAAGTTTGCGGAACTTCATAACAAAGCGTAAACAAAGTTATACTATGCACGTATGTACTATTTGATCTTCCTGAGCGGTTCTTGCTACATATTTTGTTATATAACTCTGAGGTGTGCAGGTATTTGCAGTTCTAACTTATCTAATATCAATGCATACTATCTTATCAATACGACGTAATCAAATGTTACGTATGGAGATGTCTCCTCCACATGCATTTCGATTAGAAGCTATAATCTCTTTTCTCAGAACGAAAGACGTCCCAATAGACCCCTTTCAATACGGTATGACTTTTTATGAAACTCTTGAGAACACTCCCTTCTGGCATCCGTTAATTAAGACTCTGATTTGGAAATAGCCCGGATAACCTTCCATTAATCTCATTAACGAAAATCTAACTGAGGCCTGGTTTCACTAGAAATGATAAAAACGTGCGTGTGACCTTACGTGACATTAAACATTAACAGAGCACCCCTTTCATTTTCAAGGTATATAAACCCTCCCGTTTTCATCCTCTTCGGTTCATTCGAATTTCAGAAACGTTAGACGACGTTTCGGTTGATCTTAGTTGCGTACAGTAACGGTTCCGCAAGATTCAACTATCACGTTAGAGTCACGTCGCGTTACACGCTCAAGTTCAATTCTAGTGAGATCGGGTTAAAGTCCCTTTCGAATCTAACATAACTCTGACCCCGCATTGCCAGTGCGTCAAAACCGTGCAAAATAGGTAAAACATACTCAAATTATAATCCTTAAACTCATTCGCGACACAGACATTTGTAACAAAACTTATAACAGAATATACTTGTCTTGATATCAAATCGTGAAATCTATAAACCCTTAATCATTGCCTAATATCCTAATCTAGTAATTGAACGTTCCCACACGATACAATCTTACCGCTCGGATTGTATCAATTAAAATATATATTTAAAGTTACGAGGCTTACTAACAATCATAACCGTAAATCCAATAAGATTTCTCCAACCTAGTGGCTCCCCGATTTCGCATTGGGTTCGTCCACGAATATTATACCATCCTAACGGCTCCCCAATTTCGCATTGGGTTCGTCCGTATCCTAGCAGCTCCCTGGTTTCGCACCAGGTTCGTCTGTGCTTTTTACCCATACTTGCTTACACAACCTCCTAGCAGCTCCCCGGTTTCGCACCGGGTTCGTCTGCGTGTCTCTCCCAGTGACTCCCCAATTTCGCATTGGGTTCGTTCACGAAGTTTCACCCTCCTGCAGCTCCCTGGTTTCGCACCAGGTTCGTCTGCGTTTGACTCCATACCCAGAGGCTCCCTGATTTCGCATCAGGTTCGTCCTCGACGTCTACTATCCTAGCGGCTCCCCAATTTCGCATTGGGTTCGTCCGCGTACCTCACTAACAAATTGAAACCATATTCCTGGGGTAATAAACCCCTCGCCGGCCTCTCGCGTTGCACGAAGCCCTGGCTCGTAACAAAACTGGTGACAGCGGTGGGATACCTTCAATTATTTTAGGATCGCTTTAATTTTGGGTTTTTACACATTAAATTACTCGTAACTGAGTAACGACAATATACTAGTTTTCGCTAGTCACGTCGTAATATTATAAGCAATATACTAGTTTTCGCTAGTTACGCTTTTTATTAAATAAGTAATATACTAGTTTTCTCTAGTTACGTTTTAAAAATGCCGAACGGAACAGCAAATACTTCTAACGCTGACATAATGAACTTGACGGTGTCGCTTGCAAACTCTATGTCGCTCTTGACGCAAAGGACTTGCTTACAAAACGTTACTTCGACAATTCCGACTTTTAATGGGGAAGACCCATCCTTGTCTCGTTTCGCGCAGACTTTAGAGGACGGGTTAACATTGATTCCTGAGGGTACGGAAACCGAGTATCTAACAATTGTTCTTACAAAACTCGTCGGGCCAGCACGTAGAAGCACGTTAGAGCACAAGTTTAAAACCGTAAAAGAATTGATTCAGCACCTAAAGAAAAGATTTGCGCCTGGCAAAAGTTTGTCATATTTCCAAGTGGAAATCGCGAAATTACGTATCCGCGAAGGTGAGAGCCTACGACAGTATATTGATAGGACAAGCCACCTTGTCTATTGTGCGCGCGGAGCCATCAAAGACAAATACGAGGTCCACGCTGAAACTCTCATCCAGGAGATGGAAAAAGATGTTCTGGAAAATTTCATCGATGGATTACCGGATCGCATTGCCTTGAAGGTGTCGGCTCTCCTAAAAGATACAGAAAATCTGGAGGAAGCTTACGACGCCGTGCTACAAGTGGACAAACGATTAAGAAATCGACGACAGTCGCCACAGAGGGAATCACCATCAAGGTGGTCCCGCCGAGATTCATTTGACCAGGATCCTCGTTATCGCGAACGTGAAGTGTCATATCCTCTATCTCCCAGCAGATATGATCGACACAGAGACCGACGCATGAGGCCATCTGGTTCGGAAGAGGGAAGAGAAGAACGCGCTTCTGCCTGGACCTTGCGTCACAGGACCCCCTCGAATTCCCCCTCTAATCGTTCCGAGTCATCCCTGGGAAACGATGGAGAAAAACGGTACACCATTTTAAAGAATACCGATAAAGATCGCATGTCAAACATGTATTGTTGGCACTGCGGCACTTCCGGGCACGACGGGAAATTCTGTAGGAATCGTCCCCGTAGTCCGCGATTCCGACGAGACCCGCGAGATTCGCGAGATTCGTCTGTTGAATCCAAGAATTTTTTAAACTACGATCGCGTTCACCGTACGGGCGACACGATGAACGAAAAGAAAGAAGATCGCCAAAGATCCGTCCGCTTCGAAGAGAAACCCTCATCAAGGAAGCACCTGCACCACAGATCAAAATTACGATCCCAGAACTGGAATCAGGAAAGGGAGAATTTTTAATTGACGGTGGAGCGTCCGTAAATTTGGTAGTCCTTAACGCTCTAGAAAGAACAACAGAGATTTCGCGAGAAGAAATCGAAATCACTGGACTTACCACAACCCCGATTTTTACCGTAGGAACAATAATCCTTCATATCCATGAAGCCCCTGCATTATTTTACGTAGTTAAACACCTTGCAATAGAAGCAGATGGACTGATCGGAAGCCCATTCTTGAAACAGGAACAAGCCGAAATTTCATATTACCATGGAACACTGGTATTAAGGAACAAACCTACCAAGCCAATCCGATTTTCAAACTATTTAGAAGCACCGGAAAAACCAACTAAACATTACATTCCAGCACGAACCTCACAACAAATCGCTATTCACATAGCCAATCCAAAGATTAAGGAAGGTTATCTACCCCGTATAAAGACTCATGACAAATTGTACATAGGAGAAGCAGCCGTTTTAAATAATCAAGGAAGGTGTCATGTTATGGCAACCAACACTAGCGAAGAAGACCTGGACATAGAAATAGAACCACAAATTTTGGAACCCTATGACATTTTAAGCACTTCAGATGAAGATAATTACACAGAGGTAAAAGGTCACACTAATTTCAATAACAGAGAAGATAGGATACATGGAATCTCTCAAACATTAAATCTCAACCACTTGAACAAAGAAGAATTGTACAGTATCACCGCTTTGATAAAGGAGTTTCCCGACCGATTCTATCTCCCCGGAGATAAGCTAGGAAAGGCCTCCGATTTCAAACACTCCATACATACAACCGACGAAATCCCAATTAACACGAGACAATATCGCTATCCTCCCATACATCAACACGAAATTAAAAAGCAGATTGATGCATTACTTTCCGAAGGCATAATAACTCCGTCGAAATCTCCGTATAATTCACCTTTGTGGATTGTACCTAAGAAACCAGATGCACAGGGAAACAAACGTTGGCGTATGGTCATAGACTTCCGTGCGCTTAACGATAAAACAGTTTCTGATAAATATCCGCTACCACAAATTACAGAAATATTAGATCGTCTCGGTGGAGCTAAATACTTCCCCGTTTTCGATCTCGCAAACGGTTTTCACCAAATAGAGATGGACCCAAAAGATAGACCGAAAACAGCATTTACCACGCCTAATGGACATTATGAATTTTCACGAATGCCATTTGGTTTAAAAAACGCACCACCCACTTTTCAACGCCTTATGGATCAAGTACTAACTGGACTTCAGGGCACGGACGTGTTCGTTTACCTAGACGACATCGTGGTTTACGCATCATCACTACAGGAACACAATGTCAAAGTCAGAAAATTATTTAATCGTCTACGAGAACATGGCTTAACCCTTCAAACCAATAAATGCGAATTTTTACGAAAAGAAGTTACATACCTTGGACACATCATTTCAAGACAAGGAGTACAACCTGATCCTAGAAAATTAAAAGCCGTCAAAGATTTTCCCACACCCTCCAATCAAAAGAATATACAACAATTTTTGGGATTAGTAGGATACTACAGACGATTCATATCCGATTTCACCACAAAAGCAAAACCTCTGATTAGCCTCTTAGGAAAAGGCATAAAATTCAAATGGACAGAAGAACAGGAAAACAGTTTTAAACAATTACGCGAAGAACTCTGCCAAGAACCAATTCTACAATATCCCGACTTCAGCAAACCATTCATCGTCACAACAGATGCATCAGAACATGCCATCGGAGCCGTGCTTAGTCAAGGCGAAATAGGAAATGACCTGCCGATTGCTTATGCATCACGCAGCCTTAACAAAGCAGAGAAAAATTATTCCGCCACAGAAAAAGAATGTTTAGCCATGGTTTACGCCGTTCAATATTTCCGACCATATGTTTATGGAACTAAATTCACCCTTGTGACAGACCACAGACCTCTAGTTTGGCTACACTCTGTAAAGGATCCGACATCAAGGCTTATGAAATGGAAATTGAGACTTTTAGAGTACGATTATCAAGTTGTCCATAAATCTGGAAAAACGAACAAGAACGCAGACGCATTATCGCGTAATCCTACCTCCATCTGCCTACCACTTATCCCGCGAGAACTCAGAGACCCTAATTTTAAAATCCAGATACCAAAAACAGACACAGCCATTGATTCAATAGGACAACGCATCAGGCAGTTGCGACGAGACCGAGAAAAACGACCGAAATATGCGGAATCAAGCAGTTCGGATGAAGGAGAAGAGCCCGCTCTTGGAAAAGTGCGGCACTCTCCCATAATAAACAGAAAAAGCTCCCTTCCGAGTTTATCTCGAGAAATAACAATGCCGGACGAAAATCAAGACACCACACACAATTTTTTACCCGCAGCAAATTCCACAGAAATTTTTTCTACAGATAAGAACATAAACTTATCTGGTGATTTAATTTCTTTTGAAGAACCGCTCGAAGACACGATTATTGAAAATACAGCTATCGAAAATACGGTTATTGAAAATACGAACAATTTGCAAATGGATCATCTTAACGTACAGCAGGAACAATTACACAAAGCAGGTGGAATTTTACAACCCACCATAATTCAGCTACCCAGAAGCGAAGCCAGTGCAAGGCAGCTACCTGACCGTACAATAGACCCTTATCCATTTTTTGACACCGATACCGGCAGTTCGTCTACCGAAACTGACCTGGAAATGCAACCTGAACCAAAACAAGAGATCGTCATTTCTTCTAACACCCTCACTTCGAAGGAAGACAATTACGTACATTTTATGTCAGCCGATTGCAATTTAATAACCCCCGTTGGAAAATTACTTTTAGACACGGAACTAATAAACAAACAGGAACTTCTAGCTGCAAAACCAAAGAAAGGACAAGTTGTAATTTCCAACAACGGATCATTTAAAACCTTCAGCATAATAGTTTCTGACAACTTTTACGATAAACTAAATAAAATGGACATAGTCAACGGATTGAAAACCCTCCAACCAGCATTAGAACAAAATAGAATCAAGTCTTTCCGAATATCAGCCACCGGAGATTCGCATAAATTACCACCCAACGAATTTTTCAAAACACTGGAAGAGGCCTTTACAGAACAAATCCCTCAAATAACAATATGTAATTGCATTATTACCACTCCTTCCGTGGACAATAGACAAGAAATCATTCACGAAGCACATGACAGTTTAATCGGAGGACATAAAGGAATTACAAAAACATACAACCGTATTCGATCGAGATTTCATTGGCCGCACATGCGAAATGAAATCCAAGATTACATTCGGAAATGCAAAAGTTGTCAAGAACAAAAATTGGTCCGTATAAAAACTCGTCAGCCTATGCTGATCACCGATACACCTCTGGACGCATTTGATAAGATTTCCTTGGACACCGTTGGACCATTACCAGTCACACCAGGAGGCAATCGATACATTCTTACCATGCAGGATAATTTAACCAAATACTGTATCGCGGTAGCAATACCCAACATTCGAGCCACTACCATTGCCGATGCTTTCGCAAGGCATTTCATCGCAGTTTATGGAACACCTCGAGCCATACTAACAGACAAAGGAACCAGTTTCATCGGAAGTCTCATGACCAATTTATCTGAAATTTTCAAAATCAAACAAATCACAACTTCTGGATATAGACCGCAAACCAATGGATCGTTGGAACGAAGTCACATCGTACTCACAGAATATCTGAAACATTACATGGATAACTATGAGGACTGGGATTTACTAATTCCTTTTGCAATGTTCTCATACAATACCTCAGTTCATGAAGGCACCAATTTTACACCATACGAACTAATTTTCGGTAAACAAGCTCGAGAACCAACCTCATTCCCAACTGATACGAATTTGAAAACATATGGAGACTATCTAACAGAGTTAATAACCAATATAGTCCGAATACGTAATCTGACTGCAAACAATCAAATATAAAAAAAAAAAAATAAAAAAAATAAAAAAAAAAATAATAAAAAAAAATAATAAAAAAAAAAAAAACAAGAAGAACAAACGAGATAAAGCCATAGCTATGCTAGCTGAGTGGCTGTCACCAGTGGTGGCCATACCGAGGGCCGTCAACTGTTCGACCGACTACCAAACCAACCCCCACTAGACGTCACGGAATCCTGGCATTAGCAGTAGAAGACAACACAACAGTTAGAAACCTAAGTACACAAACACAACACTACACTCGACACTTTCGTTTTCCAATAGTTACAGGACGTTTTTCGTTCCGAGATAGAAAGCATCACGCGAACCGCGATGTTTCATTTAGGGGGGGAGATGTTACGTATGGAGATGTCTCCTCCACATGCATTTCGATTAGAAGCTATAATCTCTTTTCTCAGAACGAAAGACGTCCCAATAGACCCCTTTCAATACGGTATGACTTTTTATGAAACTCTTGAGAACACTCCCTTCTGGCATCCGTTAATTAAGACTCTGATTTGGAAATAGCCCGGATAACCTTCCATTAATCTCATTAACGAAAATCTAACTGAGGCCTGGTTTCACTAGAAATGATAAAAACGTGCGTGTGACCTTACGTGACATTAAACATTAACAGAGCACCCCTTTCATTTTCAAGGTATATAAACCCTCCCGTTTTCATCCTCTTCGGTTCATTCGAATTTCAGAAACGTTAGACGACGTTTCGGTTGATCTTAGTTGCGTACAGTAACGGTTCCGCAAGATTCAACTATCACGTTAGAGTCACGTCGCGTTACACGCTCAAGTTCAATTCTAGTGAGATCGGGTTAAAGTCCCTTTCGAATCTAACATAACTCTGACCCCGCATTGCCAGTGCGTCAAAACCGTGCAAAATAGGTAAAACATACTCAAATTATAATCCTTAAACTCATTCGCGACACAGACATTTGTAACAAAACTTATAACAGAATATACTTGTCTTGATATCAAATCGTGAAATCTATAAACCCTTAATCATTGCCTAATATCCTAATCTAGTAATTGAACGTTCCCACACGATACAATCTTACCGCTCGGATTGTATCAATTAAAATATATATTTAAAGTTACGAGGCTTACTAACAATCATAACCGTAAATCCAATAAGATTTCTCCAACCTAGTGGCTCCCCGATTTCGCATTGGGTTCGTCCACGAATATTATACCATCCTAACGGCTCCCCAATTTCGCATTGGGTTCGTCCGTATCCTAGCAGCTCCCTGGTTTCGCACCAGGTTCGTCTGTGCTTTTTACCCATACTTGCTTACACAACCTCCTAGCAGCTCCCCGGTTTCGCACCGGGTTCGTCTGCGTGTCTCTCCCAGTGACTCCCCAATTTCGCATTGGGTTCGTTCACGAAGTTTCACCCTCCTGCAGCTCCCTGGTTTCGCACCAGGTTCGTCTGCGTTTGACTCCATACCCAGAGGCTCCCTGATTTCGCATCAGGTTCGTCCTCGACGTCTACTATCCTAGCGGCTCCCCAATTTCGCATTGGGTTCGTCCGCGTACCTCACTAACAAATTGAAACCATATTCCTGGGGTAATAAACCCCTCGCCGGCCTCTCGCGTTGCACGAAGCCCTGGCTCGTAACACAAAACACCAGCGAAACATTGCGGAACTTCATAACAAAGCGTAAACAAAGTTATACTATGCACGGATGTACTATTTGATCATCTAGAGCGATTCTTGCTACATATTTTGATACATAACTCTGAGGTGTGCAGGTATTTGCAGTCCTAACTTATCTAATATCAATGCATACTATCTTATCAGTACGACGTAATCAAAACATCAGCGAAACATTGCGGAACTTCATAACAAAGCGTAAACAAAGTTATACTATGCACGTATGTACTATTTGATCATCCAGAGCGGTTCTTGCTACATATTTAGTTAAATAACTCTCAGGTTTGTAGGTATTTGCAGTTCTAACTTATCTAATATCATAGTATACTATCTTACCAATACGACGCAATCAAAACATCAGTGACACTTTGCGGAATTTCATAAGAAAGCGAGAACAAAGTTATACTATGCACGGATGTACTATTTGATCATCCAGAGTGGTTCTTGCTACATATTTTGTTATATAACTCTGAGGTGTGCAGGTATTTGCAGTTCTAACTTATATAATATCAAAGTATACTATCTTATCAATACGACGTAATCAAAACATCAGCGAAACATTGCGGAACTTCATAACAAAGCGTAAACAAAGTTATACTAAGCACGTATGTACTATTTGATCATCCTGAGCGGTTCTTGCTACATATTTAGTTAAATAACTCTGAGCTTTGCAGGTATTTGCAGTTCTATCTTATATAATATCAAAGTATACTATCCCACCAATACGACGCCATCAAAACCTCAGCGAAACTTTGCGGAACTTCATAACAAAGCGTAAACAAAGTTATACTATGCACGGATATACTATTAGATCTTCCTGAGCGGTTCTTGCTACATATTTTGTTATATAACTCTGAGGTGTGCAGGTATTTGCAGTTCTAACTTATCTAATATCAATGTATACTATCTTATCAATACGACGCAATTAAACCATCAGCGAAACATTGCGGAACTTCATAACAAAGCGTAAACAAAGTTATACTATGCACGTATGTACTATTTGATCATCCTGAGCAGTTCTTGCTACATATTTAGTTAAATAACTCTGAGGTTTGCATGTAGTTGCAGTTCTATCTTATATAATATCAAAGTATACTATCCCACCAATACGACGCCATCAAAACCTCAGCGAAACTTTGCGGAACTTCATAACAAAGCGCAAACAAAGTTATATTATGCACGGATGTACTATTTGATCATCTAGAGCGGTTCTTGCTACATATTTAGTTAAATAACTCTGAGTTTTGCACGTAGTTGCAGTTCTATCTTATATAATATCAATGTATACTATCTTACTAATTGCGACGCAATCAAAACATCAGCGAAACATTGCGGAACTTCATAACAAAGCGTAAACAAAGTTATACTATGCACGTATGTATTATTTGATCATCCTGAGCGGTTCTTGCTACATATTTAGTTAAATAACTCTGAGCTTTGCAGGTATTTTCAGTTCTAACTTATATAATATCAATGCATACTATCTTATTAATACGACGTAATCAAAACATCAGCGAAACATTGCGGAACTTCATAACAAAGCGTAAACAAAGTTATACTATGCACGTATGTACTATTTGATCATCCTGAGCGGTTCTTGCTACATATTTAGTTATATAACTCTGAGTTTTGAACGTAGTTGCAGTTCTACCTTATATAATATCATAGTATACTATCTTACCAATACGACGCAATCAAAACATCAGTGACACTTTGCGGAATTTCATAAGAAAGCGAGAACGAAGTTATACTATGCACGGATGTACTATTTGATCATCCAGTGCGGTTCTTGCTACAAATTTAGTTAAATAACTCTGAGGTTCGGAGGTAGTTGCAGTTCTATCATATATAATATCATAGTATACTATCTTACCAATACGACGCAATTAAACCATCAGCGAAACATTGCGGAACTTCATAACAAAGTATAAACAAAGTTATACTATGCACGGATATACTATTAGATCTTCCTGAGCGATTCTAAATACATATTTTGCCATATCACTCTCAGGTTTGTAGGTAGTTGCGGTTCTACCTTACATAATATCATAGTATAATATCTTACCAATACGACGCAATTAAAACATCAGCGACACTTTGCGGAATTTCATAAGAAATCGAGAATAAAGTTATACTATGCATGGATATACTATTTGATCTTCCTGAGCGGTTCTTGCTACATATTTTGTTATATAACTCTGAGGTGTGCAGGTATTTGCAGTTCTAACTTATCTAATATCAATGTATACTATCTTATCAATACGACGCAATCAAAACACCAGTGACACTTTGCGGAACTTCATAACAAAGCGTAAACAAAGTTATACTACGCACGTATGTACTATTTGATCATCCAGTGCGGTTCTTGCTACATATTTAGTTAAATAACTCTGAGGTTTGCAGGTAGTTGCAGTTCTATCTTATATAATATCATAGTATACTATCTTACCAATACGACGCAATTAAACCATCAGCGAAACATTGCGGAACTTCATAACAAAGCATAAACAAAGTTATACTATGCACGGATATACTATTAGATCTTCCTGAGCGGTTTTTGCTACATAGTTTGTTATATAACTCTGAGGTGTGCAGGTATTTGCAGTTCTAACTTATCTAATATCAATGTATACTATCTTACTAATTGCGACGCAATCAAAACATCAGCGAAACTTTGCGGAACATCATAACAAAGCGTAAACAAAGTTATACTATGCAGGGATGTACTATTTGATCATCCTGAGCGGTTCTTGCTACATATTTAGTTAAATAACTCTGAGCTTTGCAGGTATTTTCAGTTCTAGGTTATATAATATCATAGTATACTATCTTACCAATACGACGCAATCAAAACATCAGTGACACTTTGCGGAATTTCATAAGAAAGCGAGAACAAAGTTATACTATGCACGGATGTACTATTTGATCATCCAGAGTGGTTCTTGCTACATATTTTGTTATATAACTCTGAGGTGTGCAGGTATTTGCAGTTCTAACTTATATAATATCATAGTATACTATCTTACCAATACGACGCAATTAAAACATCAGCGAAACATTGCGGAACTTCATAACAAAGCGTAAACAAAGTTATACTAAGCACGTATGTACTATTTGATCATCCTGAGCGGTTCTTGCTACATATTTAGTTAAATAACTCTGAGCTTTGCAGGTATTTGCAGTTCTATCTTATATAATATCAATGTATACTATCCCACCAATACGACGCCATCAAAACCTCAGCGAAACTTTGCGGAACTTCATAACAAAGCGTAAACAAAGTTATACTATGCACGGATATACTATTAGATCTTCCTGAGCGGTTCTTGCTACATATTTTGTTATATAACTCTGAGGTGTGCAGGTATTTGCAGTTCTAACTTATCTAATATCAATGTATACTATCTTATCAATACGACGCAATTAAACCATCAGCGAAACATTGCGGAACTTTATAACAAAGCGTAAACAAAGTTATACTATGCACGTATGTACTATTTGATCATCCTGAGCAGTTCTTGCTACATATTTAGTTAAATAACTCTGAGGTTTGCATGTAGTTGCAGTTCTATCTTATATAATATCAAAGTATACTATCCCACCAATACGACGCCATCAAAACCTCAGCGAAACTTTGCGGAACTTCATAACAAAGCGCAAACAAAGTTATATTATGCACGGATGTACTATTTGATCATCTAGAGCGGTTCTTGCTACATATTTAGTTAAATAACTCTGAGTTTTGCACGTAGTTGCAGTTCTATCTTATATAATATCAATGTATACTATCTTACTAATTGCGACGCAATCAAAACATCAGCGAAACATTGCGGAACTTCATAACAAAGCGTAAACAAAGTTATACTATGCACGTATGTATTATTTGATCATCCTGAGCGGTTCTTGCTACATATTTAGTTAAATAACTCTGAGCTTTGCAGGTATTTTCAGTTCTAACTTATATAATATCAATGCATACTATCTTATTAATACGACGTAATCAAAACATCAGCGAAACATTGCGGAACTTCATAACAAAGCGTAAACAAAGTTATACTATGCACGTATGTACTATTTGATCATCCTGAGCGGTTCTTGCTACATATTTAGTTATATAACTCTGAGTTTTGAACGTAGTTGCAGTTCTACCTTATATAATATCATAGTATACTATCTTACCAATACGACGCAATCAAAACATCAGTGACACTTTGCGGAATTTCATAAGAAAGCGAGAACGAAGTTATACTATGCACGGATGTACTATTTGATCATCCAGTGCGGTTCTTGCTACAAATTTAGTTAAATAACTCTGAGGTTCGGAGGTAGTTGCAGTTCTATCATATATAATATCATAGTATACTATCTTACCAATACGACGCAATTAAACCATCAGCGAAACATTGCGGAACTTCATAACAAAGTATAAACAAAGTTATACTATGCACGGATATACTATTAGATCTTCCTGAGCGATTCTAAATACATATTTTGCCATATCACTCTCAGGTTTGTAGGTAGTTGCGGTTCTACCTTACATAATATCATAGTATAATATCTTACCAATACGACGCAATTAAAACATCAGCGACACTTTGCGGAATTTCATAAGAAATCGAGAATAAAGTTATACTATGCATGGATATACTATTTGATCTTCCTGAGCGGTTCTTGCTACATATTTTGTTATATAACTCTGAGGTGTGCAGGTATTTGCAGTTCTAACTTATCTAATATCAATGTATACTATCTTATCAATACGACGCAATCAAAACACCAGCGACACTTTGCGGAACTTCATAACAAAGCGTAAACAAAGTTATACTACGCACGTATGTACTATTTGATCATCCAGTGCGGTTCTTGCTACATATTTAGTTAAATAACTCTGACTTTTGCACGTAGTTGCAGTTCTAACTTATATAATATCATAGTATACTATCTTACCAATACGACGCAATTAAACCATCAGCGAAACATTGCGGAACTTCATAACAAAGCATAAACAAAGTTATACTATGCACGGATATACTATTAGATCTTCCTGAGCGGTTTTTGCTACATAGTTTGTTATATAACTCTGAGGTGTGCAGGTATTTGCAGTTCTAACTTATCTAATATCAATGTATACTATCTTACTAATTGCGACGCAATCAAAACATCAGCGAAACTTTGCGGAACATCATAACAAAGCGTAAACAATGTTATACTATGCAGGTATGTACTATTTGATCATCCTGAGCGGTTCTTGCTACATATTTAGTTAAATAACTCTGAGCTTTGCAGGTATTTTCAGTTCTAGGTTATATAATATCATAGTATACTATCTTACCAATACGACGCAATCAAAACATCAGTGACACTTTGCGGAATTTCATAAGAAAGCGAGAACAAAGTTATACTATGCACGGATGTACTATTTGATCATCCAGAGTGGTTCTTGCTACATATATTGTTATATAACTCTGAGGTGTGCAGGTATTTGCAGTTCTAACTTATATAATATCAAAGTATACTATCTTACCAATACGACGTAATCAAAACATCAGCGAAACATTGCGGAACTTCATAACAAAGCGTAAACAAAGTTATACTAAGCACGTATGTACTATTTGATCATCCTGAGCGGTTCTTGCTACATATTTAGTTAAATAACTCTGAGCTTTGCAGGTATTTGCAGTTCTATCTTATATAATATCAATGTATACTATCCCACCAATACGACGCCATCAAAACCTCAGCGAAACTTTGCGGAACTTCATAACAAAGCGTAAACAAAGTTATACTATGCACGGATATACTATTAGATCTTCCTGAGCGGTTCTTGCTACATATTTTGTTATATAACTCTGAGGTGTGCAGGTATTTGCAGTTCTAACTTATCTAATATCAATGTATACTATCTTATCAATACGACGCAATTAAACCATCAGCGAAACATTGCGGAACTTCATAACAAAGCATAAACAAAGTTATACTATGCACGGATATACTATTAGATCTTCCTGAGCGGTTTTTGCTACATAGTTTGTTATATAACTCTGAGGTGTGCAGGTATTTGCAGTTCTAACTTATCTAATATCAATGTATACTATCTTATCAATACGACGCAATCAAAACACCAGCGACACTTTGCGGAACTTCATAACAAAGCGTAAACAAAGTTATACTACGCACGTATGTACTATTTGATCATCCAGTGCGGTTCTTGCTACATATTTAGTTAAATAACTCTGAGGTTTGCAGGTAGTTGCAGTTCTATCTTATATAATATCATAGTATACTATCTTACCAATACGACGCAATTAAACCATCAGCGAAACATTGCGGAACTTCATAACAAAGCATAAACAAAGTTATACTATGCACGGATATACTATTAGATCTTCCTGAGCGGTTTTTGCTACATAGTTTGTTATATAACTCTGAGGTGTGCAGGTATTTGCAGTTCTAACTTATCTAATATCAATGTATACTATCTTACTAATTGCGACGCAATCAAAACATCAGCGAAAGTTTGCGGAACTTCATAACAAAGCGTAAACAAAGTTATACTATGCAGGTATGTACTATTTGATCATCCTGAGCGGTTCTTGCTACATATTTAGTTAAATAACTCTGAGCTTTGCAGGTATTTTCAGTTCTAGGTTATATAATATCATAGTATACTATCTTACCAATACGACGCAATCAAAACATCAGTGACACTTTGCGGAATTTCATAAGAAAGCGAGAACAAAGTTATACTATGCACGGATGTACTATTTGATCATCCAGAGTGGTTCTTGCTACATATATTGTTATATAACTCTGAGGTGTGCAGGTATTTGCAGTTCTAACTTATATAATATCATAGTATACTATCTTACCAATACGACGCAATTAAAACATCAGCGAAACATTGCGGAACTTCATAACAAAGCGTAAACAAAGTTATACTATGCACGGATGTACTATTTGATCATCCTGAGCGGTTCTTGCTACATATTTAGTTAAATAACTCTGAGCTTTGCAGGTATTTGCAGTTCTATCTTATATAATATCAAAGTATACTATCCCACCAATACGACGCCATCAAAACCTCAGCGAAACTTTGCGGAACTTCATAACAAAGCGTAAACAAAGTTATACTATGCACGGATATACTATTAGATCTTCCTGAGCGGTTCTTGCTACATATTTTGTTATATAACTCTGAGGTGTGCAGGTATTTGCAGTTCTAACTTATCTAATATCAATGTATACTATCTTATCAATACGACGCAATTAAACCATCAGCGAAACATTGCGGAACTTTATAACAAAGCGTAAACAAAGTTATACTATGCACGTATGTACTATTTGATCATCCTGAGCAGTTCTTGCTACATATTTAGTTAAATAACTCTGAGGTTTGCATGTAGTTGCAGTTCTATCTTATATAATATCAAAGTATACTATCCCACCAATACGACGCCATCAAAACCTCAGCGAAACTTTGCTGAACTTCATAACAAAGCGTAAACAAAGTTATACTATGCACGGATGTACTATTTGATCATCCAGAGCGGTTCTTGCTACATATTTAGTTAAATAACTCTGAGTTTTGCACGTAGTTGCAGTTCTATCTTATATAATATCAATGTATACTATCTTACTAATTGCGACGCAATCAAAACATCAGCGAAACATTGCGGAACTTCATAACAAAGCTTAAACAAAGTTATACTATGCACGGATGTGTTATTTGATCATCCTGAGCGGTTCTTGCTACATATTTAGTTAAATAACTCTGAGCTTTGCAGGTATTTTCAGTTCTAACTTATATAATATCAATGCATACTATCTTATTAATACGACGTAATCAAAACATCAGCGAAACATTGCGGAACTTCATAACAAAGCGTAAACAAAGTTATACTATGCACGTATGTACTATTTGATCATCCTGAGCGGTTCTTGCTACATATTTAGTTAAATAACTCTGAGGTTTGCAGGTAGTTGCAGTTCTATCTTATATAATATCATAGTGTACTATCTTACCAATACGACGCAATCAAAACATCAGTGACACTTTGCGGAATTTCATAAGAAAGCGAGAACGAAGTTATACTATGCACAGATGTACTATTTGATCATCCAGTGCGGTTCTTGCTACATATTTAGTTAAATAACTCTGAGGTTTGCAGGTAGTTGCAGTTCTATCTTATATAATATCATAGTATACTATCTTACCAATACGACGCAATTAAACCATCAGCGAAACATTGCGGAACTTCATAACAAAGCATAAACAAAGTTATACTATGCACGGATATACTATTAGATCTTCCTGAGCGGTTTTTGCTACATATTTTGTTATATAACTCTGAGGTGTGCAGGTATTTGCAGTTCTAACTTATCTAATATCAATGTATACTATCTTATCAATACGACGTAATCAAAACATCAGCGAAACATTTGCGGAACTTCATAAGAAATCGAGAATAAAGTTATACTATGCATGGATATACTATTTGATCTTCCTGAGCGGTTCTTGCTACATATTTAGTTAAATAACTCTGAGGTTTGCATGTAGTTGCAGTTCTATCTTATATAATATCAAAGTATACTATCCCACCAATACGACGCCATCAAAACCTCAGCGAAACTTTGCGGAACTTCATAACAAAGCGTAAACAAAGTTATACTATGCACGGATGTACTATTTGATCATCCTGAGCGGTTCTTGCTACATATTTAGATAAATAACTCTGAGTTTTGCACGTAGTTGCAGTTCTATCTTATATAATATCAATGTATACTATCTTACTAATTGCGACGCAATCAAAACATCAGCGAAACTTTGCGGAACTTCATAACAGAGCGTATACAAAGTTATACTATGCAGGTATGTACTATTTGATCATCCTGAGCGGTTCTTGCTACATATTTAGTTAAATAACAATGAGGTTTGCAGGTAGTTGCAGTTCTATCTTATATAATATCATAGTATACTATCTTACCAATACGACGCAATTAAACCATCAGCGAAACATTGCGGAACTTCATAACAAAGCATAAACAAAGGTATACTATGCACGGATATACTATTAGATCTTCCTGAGCGGTTCTTGCTACATATTTTGTTAAATAACTCTGAGCTTTGCAGGTATTTTCAGTTCTACCTTATATAATATCATAGTATACTATCTTATCAATACGACGTAATCAAAACATCAGCGAAACATTGCGGAACTTCATAACAAAGCGTAAACAAAGTTATACTAAGCACGTATGTACTATTTGCTCATCCTGAGCGGTTCTAGCAACATATTTTGTTAAATAACAATGAGCTTTGCAGGTATTTGCAGTTCTATCTTATATAATATCAAAGTATACTATCCCACCAATACGACGCCATCAAAACCTCAGCGAAACTTTGCGGAACTTCATAACAAAGCGTAAACAAAGTTATACTATGCACGGATGTACTATTTGATCATCTAGAGCGGTTCTTGCTACATATTTAGTTAAATAACTCTGAGGTTTGCATGTAGTTGCAGTTCTATCTTATATAATATCAAAGTATACTATCCCACCAATACGACGCCATCAAAACCTCAGCGAAACTTTGCTGAACTTCATAACAAAGCGTAAACAAAGTTATACTATGCACGGATGTACTATTTGATCATCCAGAGCGGTTCTTGCTACATATTTAGTTAAATAACTCTGAGTTTTGCACGTAGTTGCAGTTCTATCTTATATAATATTAAAGTATACTATCTTACTAATTGCGACGCAATCAAAACCTCAGCGAAACATTGCGGAACTTCATAACAAAGCGTAAACAAAGTTATACTATGCACGGATGTATTATTTGATCATCCTGAGCGGTTCTTGCTACATATTTAGTTAAATAACTCTGAGCTTTGCAGGTATTTTCAGTTCTAACTTATATAATATCAATGCATACTATCTTATTAATACGACGTAATCAAAACATCAGCGAAACATTGCGGAACTTCATAACAAAGCGTAAACAAAGTTATACTATGCACGTATGTACTATTTGATCATCCTGAGCGGTTCTTGCTACATATTTAGTTAAATAACTCTGAGGTTTGCAGGTAGTTGCAGTTCTATCTTATATAATATCATAGTGTACTATCTTACCAATACGACGCAATCAAAACATCAGTGACACTTTGCGGAATTTCATAAGAAAGCGAGAACGAAGTTATACTATGCACAGATGTACTATTTGATCATCCAGTGCGGTTCTTGCTACATATTTAGTTAAATAACTCTGAGGTTTGCAGGTAGTTGCAGTTCTATCTTATATAATATCATAGTATACTATCTTACCAATACGACGCAATTAAAACATCAGCGAAACATTGCGGAACTTCATAACAAAGCGTAAACAAAGTTATACTATGCACGGATATACTATTAGATCTTCCTGAGCGGTTTTTGCTACATATTTTGTTATATAACTCTGAGGTGTGCAGGTATTTGCAGTTCTAACTTATCTAATATCAATGTATACTATCTTATCAATACGACGTAATCAAAACATCAGCGAAACATTTGCGGAACTTCATAAGAAATCGAGAATAAAGTTATACTATGCATGGATATACTATTTGATCTTCCTGAGCGGTTCTTGCTACATATTTAGTTAAATAACTCTGAGGTTTGCATGTAGTTGCAGTTCTATCTTATATAATATCAAAGTATACTATCCCACCAATACGACGCCATCAAAACCTCAGCGAAACTTTGCGGAACTTCATAACAAAGCGTAAACAAAGTTATACTATGCACGGATGTACTATTTGATCATCTAGAGCGGTTCTTGCTACATATTTAGATAAATAACTCTGAGTTTTGCACGTAGTTGCAGTTCTATCTTATGTAATATCAATGTATACTATCTTACTAATTGCGACGCAATCAAAACATCAGCGAAACTTTGCGGAACTTCATAACAGAGCGTATACAAAGTTATACTATGCAGGTATGTACTATTTGATCATCCTGAGCGGTTCTTGCTACATATTTAGTTAAATAACAATGAGGTTTGCAGGTAGTTGCAGTTCTATCTTATATAATATCATAGTATACTATCTTACCAATACGACGCAATTAAACCATCAGCGAAACATTGCGGAACTTCATAACAAAGCATAAACAAAGGTATACTATGCACGGATATACTATTAGATCTTCCTGAGCGGTTCTTGCTACATATTTTGTTAAATAACTCTGAGCTTTGCAGGTATTTTCAGTTCTACCTTATATAATATCATAGTATACTATCTTATCAATACGACGTAATCAAAACATCAGCGAAACATTGCGGAACTTCATAACAAAGCGTAAACAAAGTTATACTAAGCACGTATGTACTATTTGCTCATCCTGAGCGGTTCTAGCAACATATTTTGTTAAATAACAATGAGCTTTGCAGGTATTTGCAGTTCTAACTTATCTAATATCAATGTATACTATCTTATCAATACGACGTAATCAAAACATCAGCGAAACATTTGCGGAACTTCATAACAAAGCGTAAACAAAGTTATACTATGCACGTATGTACTATTTGATCATCCTGAGCGGTTCTTGCTACATATTTAGTTATATAACTCTGAGTTTTGAATGTAGTTGCTGTTCTACCTTATATAATATCATAGTATACTATCTTACCAATACGACGCAATCAAAACATCAGTGACACTTTGCGGAATTTCATAAGAAAGCGAGAACGAAGTTATACTATGCACGGATGTACTATTTGATCATCTAGAGCGGTTCTTGCTACATATTTTGTTAAATAACTCTGAGGTTTGCATGTAGTTGCAGTTCTATCTTATATAATATCAAAGTATACTATCTTACCAATTGCGACGCAATCAACACCTCAGCGAAACATTGCGGAACTTCATAACAAAGCGTAAACAAAGTTATACTATGCACGGATACACTATTAGATCTTCCTGAGCGGTTCTTGCTACATATTTTGTTATATAACTCTGAGGTGTGCAGGTATTTGCAGTTCTAACTTATCTAATATCAATGTATACTATCTTATCAATACGACGTAATGAAAACATCAGCGAAACATTTGCGGAACTTCATAACAAAGCGTAAACAAAGTTATACTATGCACGTATGTACTATTTGATCATCCTGAGCGGTTCTTGCTACATATTTAGTTATATAACTCTGAGTTTTGAACGTAGTTGCTGTTCTACCTTATATAATATCATAGTATACTATCTTACCAATACGACGCAATCAAAACATCAGTGACACTTTGCGGAATTTCATAAGAAAGCGAGAACGAAGTTATACTATGCACGGATGTACTATTTGATCATCCAGTGCGGTTCTTGCTACAAATTTAGTTAAATAACTCTGAGGTTCGCAGGTAGTTGCAGTTCTATCTTATATAATATCATAGTATACTATCTTACCAATACGACGCAATTAAACCATCAGCGAAACATTGCGGAACTTCATAACAAAGTATAAACAAAGTTATACTATGCACGGATATACTATTAGATCTTCCTGAGCGATTCTAAATACATATTTTGCCATATCACTCTCAGGTTTGTAGGTAGTTGCGGTTCTACCTTATATAATATCATAGTATAATATCTTACCAATACGACGCAATTAAAACATCAGCGACACTTTGCGGAATTTCATAAGAAATCGAGAATAAAGTTATACTATGCATGGATATACTATTTGATCTTCCTGAGCGGTTCTTGCTACATATTTTGTTATATAACTCTGAGGTGTGCAGGTATTTGCAGTTCTAACTTATCTAATATCAATGTATACTATCTTATCAATACGACGCAATCAAAACACCAGCGACACTTTGCGGAACTTCATAACAAAGCGTAAACAAAGTTATACTACGCACGTATGTACAATTTGAACATCCCTAGCGGTTCTTGCTACATATTTTGTTAAATAACTCTGAGGTTTGCATGTAGTTGCAGTTCTATCTTATATAATATCAAAGTATACTATCTTACCAATACGACACAATTAAACCATCAGCGAAACATTGCGGAACTTCATAACAAAGCATAAACAAAGTTATACTATGCATGGATATACTATTTGATCATCCTGAGCGGATCTTGCTACATATTTAGTTAAATAACTCTGAGCTTTGCAGGTATTTTCAGTTCTACCTTATATAATATCATAGTATACTATCTTACCAATACGACGCAATCAAAACATCAGTGACACTTTGCGGAATTTCAAAAGAAAGCGAGAACAAAGTTATACTATGCACGGATGTACTATTTGATCATCTAGAGCGGTTCTTGCTACATATTTTGTTAAATAACTCTGAGGTTTGCATGTAGTTGCAGTTCTATCTTATATAATATCAAAGTATACTATCTTACCAATTGCGACGCAATCAACACCTCAGCGAAACATTGCGGAACTTCATAACAAAGCGTAAACAAAGTTATACTATGCACGGATACACTATTAGATCTTCCTGAGCGGTTCTTGCTACATATTTTGTTATATAACTCTGAGGTGTGCAGGTATTTGCAGTTCTAACTTATCTAATATCAATGTATACTATCTTATCAATACGACGTAATGAAAACATCAGCGAAACATTTGCGGAACTTCATAACAAAGCGTAAACAAAGTTATACTATGCACGTATGTACTATTTGATCATCCTGAGCGGTTCTTGCTACATATTTAGTTATATAACTCTGAGTTTTGAACGTAGTTGCTGTTCTACCTTATATAATATCATAGTATACTATCTTACCAATACGACGCAATCAAAACATCAGTGACACTTTGCGGAATTTCATAAGAAAGCGAGAACGAAGTTATACTATGCACGGATGTACTATTTGATCATCTAGAGCGGTTCTTGCTACATATTTAGTTAAATAACTCTGAGTTTTGCACGTAGTTGCAGTTCTATCTTATATAATATCAAAGTATACTATCCCACCAATACGACGCCATCAAAACCTCAGCGAAACTTTGCGGAACTTCATAACAAAGCGTAAACAAAGTTATACTATGCACGGATATACTATTAGATCTTCCTGAGCGGTTCTAAATACATATTTTGCCATATCACTCTCAGGTTTGTAGGTAGTTGCAGTTCTACCTTATATAATATCATAGTATACTATCTTATCAATACGACGCAATCAAAACGTCAGCGACACTTTGCGGAATTTCATAAGAAATCGAGAACAACGTTATACTATGCATGGATATACTATTTGGTCTTCCTGAGCGGTTCTTGCTACATATTTTGTTATATAACTCTGAGGTGTGCAGGTATTTGCAGTTCTAACTTATATAATATCAAAGTATACTATCTTATAAATACGACGCAATCAAAACCTCAGCGAAACATTGCGGAATTTTATAACAAAGCGTGAACAAAGTTATACTATGCACGGATGTACCATTTGATCGTCCTGAGCGGTTCTAAATACATATTTTGCCATATCACTCTCAGGTTTGTAGGTAGTTGCAGTTCTACCTTGTATAATATCATAGTATAATATCTTACCAATACGACGCAATTAAAACATCAGCGACACGTTGCGGAATTTCATAAGAAATCGAGAACAAAGTTATACTATGCATGGATATACTATTTGATCTTCCTGAGCGGTTCTTGCTACATATTTAGTTAAATAACTCTGAGGTTTGCATGTAGTTGCAGTTCTATCTTATATAATATCAAAGTATACTATCCCACCAATACGACGCCATCAAAACCTCAGCGAAACTTTGCGGAACTTCATAACAAAGCGTAAACAAAGTTATACTATGCACGGATGTACTATTTGATCATCTAGAGCGGTTCTTGCTACATATTTAGATAAATAACTCTGAGTTTTGCACGTAGTTGCAGTTCTATCTTATATAATATCAATGTATACTATCTTACTAATTGCGACGCAATCAAAACATCAGCGAAACTTTGCGGAACTTCATAACAGAGCGTATACAAAGTTATACTATGCAGGTATGTACTATTTGATCATCCTGAGCGGTTCTTGCTACATATTTAGTTAAATAACAATGAGGTTTGCAGGTAGTTGCAGTTCTATCTTATATAATATCATAGTATACTATCTTACCAATACGACGCAATTAAACCATCAGCGAAACATTGCGGAACTTCATAACAAAGCGTGAACAAAGTTATACTATGCACGAATATACTATTAGATCTTCCTGAGCGGTTCTTGCTACATATTTTGTTAAATAACTCTGAGCTTTGCAGGTATTTTCAGTTCTAACTTATCTAATATCATAGTATACTATCTTATCAATACGACGTAATCAAAACATCAGCGAAACATTGCGGAACTTCATAACAAAGCGTAAACAAAGTTATACTAAGCACGTATGTACTATTTGCTCATCCTGAGCGGTTCTAGCAACATATTTTGTTAAATAACAATGAGCTTTGCAGGTATTTGCAGTTCTAACTTATCTAATATCAATGTATACTATCTTATCAATACGACGTAATCAAAACATCAGCGAAAGTTTGCGGAACTTCCTAACAAAGCGTAAACAAAGTTATACTATGCACGTATGTACTATTTGATCATCCTGAGCGGTTCTTGCTACATATTTAGTTAAATAACTCTGAGCTTTGAACGTAGTTGCAGTTCTATCTTACATAATATCAAAGTATACTATCCCACAAATACGACGCCATCAAAACCTCAGCGAAACTTTGCGGAACTTCATAACAAAGCGTAAACAAAGTTATACTATGCACGGATGTACTATTTGATCATCCAGAGCGGTTCTTGCTACATATTTAGTTAAATAACTCTGAGTTTTGCACGTAGTTGCAGTTCTATCTTATATAATATCAAAGTATACTATCTTACTAATTGCGTCGCAATCAAAACATCAGTGACACTTTGCGGAACTTCATAACAAGGCGTAAACAAAGTTATACTATGCAGGGATGTACTATTTGATCATCTAGAGCGGTTCTTGCTACATATTTAGTTAAATAACTCTGAGTTTTGCACGTAGTTGCAGTTCTATCTTACATAATATCAAAGTATACTATCCCACCAATACGACGCCATCAAAACCTCAGCGAAACTTTGCGGAACTTCATAACAAAGCGTAAACAAAGTTATACTATGCACGGATGTACTATTTGATCATCTAGAGCGGTTCTTGCTACATATTTAGTTATATAACTCTGAGTTTTGCACGTAGTTGCAGTTCTACCTTATATAATATCATAGTATACTATCTTACCAATACGACGCAATCAAAACATCAGTGACACTTTGCATAATTTCATAAGAAAGCGAGAACAAAGTTATACTATGCACGGATGTACTATTTGATCATCCCTAGCGGTTCTTGCTACATATTTTGTTAAATAACTCTGAGGTTTGCATGTAGTTGCAGTTCTATCTTATATAATATCAAAGTATACTATCTTATCAATACGACGCAATCAAAACACCAGCGACACTTTGCGGAACTTCATAACAAAGCGTAAACAAAGTTATACTACGCACGTATGTACTATTTGATCATCCAGTGCGGTTCTTGCTACATATTTAGTTAAATAACTCTGAGGTTTGCAGGTAGTTGCAGTTCTATCTTATATAATATCATAGTATACTATCTTACCAATACGACGCAATCAACACCTCAGCGAAACATTGCGGAACTTCATAACAAAGCGTAAACAAAGTTATACTATGCACGGATACACTATTAGATCTTCCTGAGCGGTTCTTGCTACATATTTTGTTATATAACTCTGAGGTGTGCAGGTATTTGCAGTTCTAACTTATCTAATATCAATGTATACTATCTTATCAATACGACGTAATGAAAACATCAGCGAAACATTTGCGGAACTTCATAACAAAGCGTAAACAAAGTTATACTATGCACGTATGTACTATTTGATCATCCTGAGCGGTTCTTGCTACATATTTAGTTATATAACTCTGAGTTTTGAACGTAGTTGCTGTTCTACCTTATATAATATCATAGTATACTATCTTACCAATACGACGCAATCAAAACATCAGTGACACTTTGCGGAATTTCATAAGAAAGCGAGAACGAAGTTATACTATGCACGGATGTACTATTTGATCATCTAGAGCGGTTCTTGCTACATATTTAGTTAAATAACTCTGAGTTTTGCACGTAGTTGCAGTTCTATCTTATATAATATCAAAGTATACTATCCCACCAATACGACGCCATCAAAACCTCAGCGAAACTTTGCGGAACTTCATAACAAAGCGTAAACAAAGTTATACTATGCACGGATATACTATTAGATCTTCCTGAGCGGTTCTAAATACATATTTTGCCATATCACTCTCAGGTTTGTAGGTAGTTGCAGTTCTACCTTATATAATATCATAGTATACTATCTTACCAATACGACGCAATTAAAACATCAGCGACACTTTGCGGAATTTCATAAGAAATCGAGAACAACGTTATACTATGCATGGATATACTATTTGGTCTTCCTGAGCGGTTCTTGCTACATATTTTGTTATATAACTCTGAGGTGTGCAGGTATTTGCAGTTCTAACTTATATAATATCAAAGTATACTATCTTATAAATACGACGCAATCAAAACCTCAGCGAAACATTGCGGAATTTTATAACAAAGCGTGAACAAAGTTATACTATGCACGGATGTACCATTTGATCGTCCTGAGCGGTTCTAAATACATATTTTGCCATATCACTCTCAGGTTTGTAGGTAGTTGCAGTTCTACCTTGTATAATATCATAGTATAATATCTTACCAATACGACGCAATTAAAACATCAGCGACACGTTGCGGAATTTCATAAGAAATCGAGAACAAAGTTATACTATGCATGGATATACTATTTGATCTTCCTGAGCGGTTCTTGCTACATATTTAGTTAAATAACTCTGAGGTTTGCATGTAGTTGCAGTTCTATCTTATATAATATCAAAGTATACTATCCCACCAATACGACGCCATCAAAACCTCAGCGAAACTTTGCGGAACTTCATAACAAAGCGTAAACAAAGTTATACTATGCACGGATGTACTATTTGATAATCTAGAGCGGTTCTTGCTACATATTTAGATAAATAACTCTGAGTTTTGCACGTAGTTGCAGTTCTATCTTATATAATATCAATGTATACTATCTTACTAATTGCGACGCAATCAAAACATCAGCGAAACTTTGCGGAACTTCATAACAGAGCGTATACAAAGTTATACTATGCAGGTATGTACTATTTGATCATCCTGAGCGGTTCTTGCTACATATTTAGTTAAATAACAATGAGGTTTGCAGGTAGTTGCAGTTCTATCTTATATAATATCATAGTATACTATCTTACCAATACGACGCAATTAAACCATCAGCGAAACATTGCGGAACTTCATAACAAAGCATAAACAAAGTTATACTATGCACGGATATACTATTAGATCTTCCTGAGCGGTTCTTGCTACATATTTTGTTAAATAACTCTGAGCTTTGCAGGTATTTTCAGTTCTACCTTATATAATATCATAGTATACTATCTTATCAATACGACGTAATCAAAACATCAGCGAAACATTGCGGAACTTCATAACAAAGCGTAAACAAAGTTATACTAAGCACGTATGTACTATTTGCTCATCCTGAGCGGTTCTAGCAACATATTTTGTTAAATAACAATGAGCTTTGCAGGTATTTGCAGTTCTAACTTATCTAATATCAATGTATACTATCTTATCAATACGACGTAATCAAAACATCAGCGAAAGTTTGCGGAACTTCCTAACAAAGCGTAAACAAAGTTATACTATGCACGTATGTACTATTTGATCATCCTGAGCGGTTCTTGCTACATATTTAGTTAAATAACTCTGAGCTTTGAACGTAGTTGCAGTTCTATCTTACATAATATCAAAGTATACTATCCCACAAATACGACGCCATCAAAACCTCAGCGAAACTTTGCGGAACTTCATAACAAAGCGTAAACAAAGTTATACTATGCACGGATGTACTATTTGATCATCCAGAGCGGTTCTTGCTACATATTTAGTTAAATAACTCTGAGTTTTGCACGTAGTTGCAGTTCTATCTTATATAATATCAAAGTATACTATCTTACTAATTGCGTCGCAATCAAAACCTCAGGGACACTTTGCGGAACTTCATAACAAAGCGTAAACAAAGTTATACTATGCACGGATGTACTATTTGATCATCTAGAGCGGTTCTTGCTACATATTTAGTTAAATAACTCTGAGTTTTGCACGTAGTTGCAGTTCTATCTTACATAATATCAAAGTATACTATCCCACAAATACGACGCCATCAAAACCTCAGCGAAACTTTGCGGAACTTCATAACAAAGCGTAAACAAAGTTATACTATGCACGGATGTACTATTTGATCATCTAGAGCGGTTCTTGCTACATATTTAGTTATATAACTCTGAGTTTTGCACGTAGTTGCAGTTCTACCTTATATAATATCATAGTATACTATCTTACCAATACGACGCAATCAAAACATCAGTGACACTTTGCATAATTTCATAAGAAAGCGAAAACAAAGTTATACTATGCACGGATGTACTATTTGATCATCCCTAGCGGTTCTTGCTACATATTTTGTTAAATAACTCTGAGGTTTGCATGTAGTTGCAGTTCTATCTTATATAATATCAAAGTATACTATCTTATCAATACGACGCAATCAAAACATCAGTGACACTTTGCGGAACTTCATAACAAAGCGTAAACAAAGTTATACTACGCACGTATGTACTATTTGATCATCCAGTGCGGTTCTTGCTACATATTTAGTTAAATAACTCTGAGGTTTGCAGGTAGTTGCAGTTCTATCTTATATAATATCATAGTATACTATCTTACCAATACGACGCAATTAAACCATCAGCGAAACATTGCGGAACTTCATAACAAAGCATAAACAAAGTTATACTATGCACGGATATACTATTAGATCTTCCTGAGCGGTTTTTGCTACATATTTTGTTATATAACTCTGAGGTGTGCAGGTATTTGCAGTTCTAACTTATCTAATATCAATGTATACTATCTTACTAATTGCGACGCAATCAAAACATCAGCGAAAGTTTGCGGAACTTCCTAACAAAGCGTAAACAATGTTATACTATGCAGGTATGTACTATTTGATCATCCTGAGCGGTTCTTGCTACATATTTAGTTAAATAACTCTGAGCTTTGAACGTAGTTGCTGTTCTACCTTATATAATATCATAGTATACTATCTTACCAATACGACGCAATCAAAACATCAGTGACACTTTGCATAATTTCATAAGAAAGCGAGAACAAAGTTATACTATGCACGGATGTACTATTTGATCATCCCTAGCGGTTCTTGCTACATATTTTGTTAAATAACTCTGAGGTTTGCATGTAGTTGCAGTTCTATCTTATATAATATCAAAGTATACTATCTTACCAATTGCGACGCAATCAACACCTCAGCGAAACATTGCGGATCTTCATAACAAAGCGTAAACAAAATTATACTATGCACGGATACACTATTAGAACTTCCTGAGCGGTTCTTGCTACATATATTGTTATATAACTCTGAGGTGTGCAGGTATTTGCAGTTCTAACTTATCTAATATCAATGTATACTATCTTATCAATACGACGTAATCAAAACATCAGCGAAACATTTGCGGAACTTCATAACAAAGCGTAAACAAAGTTATACTATGCACGTATGTACTGTTTGATCATCCTGAGCGGTTCTTGCTACATATTTAGTTATATAACTCTGAGTTTTGAACGTAGTTGCAGTTCTACCTTATATAATATCATAGTATACTATCTTACCAATACGACGCAATCAAAACATCAGTGACACTTTGCGGAATTTCATAAGAAAGCGAGAACGAAGTTATACTATGCACGGATGTACTATTTGATCATCCAGTGCGGTTCTTGCTACAAATTTAGTTAAATAACTCTGAGGTTCGCAGGTAGTTGCAGTTCTATCTTATATAATACCATAGTATACTATCTTACCAATACGACGCAATTAAACCATCAGCGAAACATTGCGGAACTTCATAACAAAGTATAAACAAAGTTATACTATGCACGGATATACTATTAGATCTTCCTGAGCGATTCTAAATACATATTTTGCCATATCACTCTCAGGTTTGTAGGTAGTTGCGGTTCTACCTTATATAATATCATAGTATAATATCTTACCAATACGACGCAATTAAAACATCAGCGACACTTTGCGGAATTTCATAAGAAATCCAGAATAAAGTTATACTATGCATGGATATACTATTTGATCTTCCTGAGCGGTTCTTGCTACATATTTTGTTATATAACTCTGAGGTGTGCAGGTATTTGCAGTTCTAACTTATCTAATATCAATGTATACTATCTTATCAATACGACGCAATCAAAACACCAGCGACACTTTGCGGAACTTCATAACAAAGCGTAAACAAAGTTATACTACGCACGTATGTACTATTTGATCATCCAGTGCGGTTCTTGCTACATATTTAGTTAAATAACTCTGAGGTTTGCAGGTAGTTGCAGTTCTATCTTATATAATATCATAGTATACTATCTTACCAATACGACGCAATTAAACCATCAGCGAAACATTGCGGAACTTCATAACAAAGCATAAACAAAGTTATACTATGCACGGATATACTATTAGATCTTCCTGAGCGGTTTTTGCTACATATTTTGTTATATAACTCTGAGGTGTGCAGGTATTTGCAGTTCTAACTTATCTAATATCAATGTATACTATCTTACTAATTGCGACGCAATCAAAAGATCAGCGAAAGTTTGCGGAACTTCATAACAAAGCGTAAACAATGTTATACTATGCAGGTATGTACTATTTCATCATCCTGAGCGGTTCTTGCTACATATTTAGTTAAATAACTCTGAGCTTTGCAGGTATTTTCAGTTCTAGGTTATATAATATCATAGTATACTATCTTACCAATACGACGCAATCAAAACATCAGTGACACTTTGCGGAATTTCATAAGAAAGCGAGAACAAAGTTATACTATGCACGGATGTACTATTTGATCATCCAGAGTGGTTCTTGCTACATATTTTGTTATATAACTCTGAGGTGTGCAGGTATTTGCAGTTCTAACTTATATAATATCAAAGTATACTATCTTATCAATACGACGTAATCAAAACATCAGCGAAACATTGCGGAACTTCATAACAAAGCGTAAACAAAGTTATACTAAGCACGTATGTACTATTTGATCATCCTGAGCGGTTCTTGCTTCATATTTAGATAAATAACTCTGAGCTTTGCAGGTATTTTCAGTTCTACCTTATATAATATCATAGTATACTATCTTATCAATACGACGCCATCAAAACCTCAGGGAAACATTTTGGAACTTCATAACAAAGCGTAAACAAAGTTATACTATGCACGTATGTACTATTTGATCATCCTGAGCGGTTCTTGCTACATATTTAGTTAAATAACTCTGAGGTTTGCAGGTAGTTGCAGTTCTATCTTATATAATATCATAGTATACTATCTTACCAATACGACGCAATCAAAACATCAGTGACACTTTGCGGAATTTCATAAGAAAGCGAGAACGAAGTTATACTATGCACAGATGTACTATTTGATCATCCAGTGCGGTTCTTGCTACATATTTAGTTAAATAACTCTGAGGTTTGCAGGTAGTTGCAGTTCTATCTTATATAATATCATAGTATACTATCTTACCAATACGACGCAATTAAACCATCAGCGAAACATTGCGGAACTTCATAACAAAGCATAAACAAAGTTATACTATGCACGGATATACTATTAGATCTTCCTGAGCGGTTTTTGCTACATATTTTGTTATATAACTCTGAGGTGTGCAGGTATTTGCAGTTCTAACTTATCTAATATCAATGTATACTATCTTATCAATACGACGTAATCAAAACATCAGCGAAACATTTGCGGAACTTCATAACAAAGCGTAAACAAAGTTATACCATGCACGGATGTACTATTTGATCATCTAGAGCGGTTCTTGCTACATATTTAGTTAAATAACTCTGAGTTTTGCACGTAGTTGCAGTTCTATCTTACATAATATCAAAGTATACTATCCCAAAAACACGACGCCATCAAAACCTCAGCGAAACTTTGCGGAACTTCATAACAAATCGTAAACAAAGTTATACTATGCACGGATGTACTATTTGATCATCTAGAGCGGTTCTTGCTACATATTTAGATATATAACTCTGAGTTTTGCACGTAGTTGCAGTTCTACCTTATATAATATCATAGTATACTATCTTACCAATACGACGCAATCAAAACATCAGTGACACTTTGCGGAATTTCATAAGAAAGCGAGAACAAAGTTATACTATGCACGGATGTACTATTTGATCATCCCTAGCGGTTCTTGCTACATATTTTGTTAAATAACTCTGAGGTTTGCATGTAGTTGCAGTTCTATCTTATATAATATCAAAGTATACTATCTTACCAATTGCGACGCAATCAACACCTCAGCGAAACATTGCGGAACTTCATAACAAAGCGTAAACAAAGTTATACTATGCACGGATACACTATTAGATCTTCCTGAGCGGTTCTTGCTACATATTTTGTTATATAACTCTGAGGTGTGCAGGTATTTGCAGTTCTAACTTATCTAATATCAATGTATACTATCTTATCAATACGACGTAATCAAAACATCAGCGAAACATTTGCGGAACTTCATAACAAAGCGTAAACAAAGTTATACTATGCACGTATGTACTATTTGATCATTCTGAGCGGTTCTTGCTACATATTTAGTTATATAACTCTGAGTTTTGAACGTAGTTGCTGTTCTACCTTATATAATATCATAGTATACTATCTTACCAATACGACGCAATCAAAACATCAGTGACACTTTGCGGAATTTCATAAGAAAGCGAGAACGAAGTTATACTATGCACGGATGTACTATTTGATCATCTAGAGCGGTTCTTGCTACATATTTAGTTATATAACTCTGAGTTTTGCACGTAGTTGCAGTTCTACCTTATATAATATCATAGTATACTATCTTACCAATACGACGCAATCAAAACATCAGTGACACTTTGCGGAATTTCATAAGAAAGCGAGAACAAAGTTATACTATGCACGGATGTACTATTTGATCATCCCTAGCGGTTCTTGCTACATATTTTGTTAAATAACTCTGAGGTTTGCATGTAGTTGCAGTTCTATCTTATATAATATCAAAGTATACTATCTTACCAATTGCGACGCAATCAACACCTCAGCGAAACATTGCGGAACTTCATAACAAAGCGTAAACAAAGTTATACTATGCACGGATACACTATTAGATCTTCCTGAGCGGTTCTTGCTACATATTTTGTTATATAACTCTGAGGTGTGCAGGTATTTGCAGTTCTAACTTATCTAATATCAATGTATACTATCTTATCAATACGACGTAATGAAAACACAGCGAAACATTTGCGGAACTTCATAACAAAGCGTAAACAAAGTTATACTATGCACGTATGTACTATTTGATCATCCTGAGCGGTTCTTGCTACATATTTAGTTATATAACTCTGAGTTTTGAACGTAGTTGCTGTTCTACCTTATATAATATCATAGTATACTATCTTACCAATACGACGCAATCAAAACATCAGTGACACTTTGCGGAATTTCATAAGAAAGCGAGAACGAAGTTATACTATGCACGGATGTACTATTTGATCATCCAGTGCGGTTCTTGCTACAAATTTAGTTAAATAACTCTGAGGTTCGCAGGTATTTTCAGTTCTACCTTATATAATATCATAGTATACTATCTTACCAATGCGACGCAATTAAACCATCAGCGAAACATTGCGGAACTTCATAACAAAGCATAAACAAAGTTATACTATGCACGGATATACTATTTGATCTTCCTGAGCGGTTCTTGCTACATATTTATTTAAATAACTCTGAGCTTTGCAGGTATTTTCAGTTCTACCTTATATAATATCATAGTATACTATCTTACCAATACGACGCAATCAAAACATCAGTGACACTTTGCAGAACTTCATAACAAAGCGTAAACAAAGTTATACTATGCACGGATGTACTATTTGATCATCCAGAGCGGTTCTTGCTACATATTTAGTTAAATAACTCTGAGCTTTGCAGGTATTTTCAGTTCTACCTTATATAATATCATAGTATACTATCTTACCAATGCGACGCAATGAAACCATCAGCGAAACATTGCGGAACTTCATAACAAAGCATAAACAAAGTTATACTATGCACGGATGTACTATTTGATCATCCAGAGCGGTTCTTGCTACATATTTAGTTAAACAACTCTGAGGTTTGCAGGTAGTTGCAGTTCTATCTTATATAATATCATAGTATACAATCTTACCAATACGACGCAATTAAAACATCAGCGAAACATTGCGGAACTTCATAACAAAGCGTAAACAAAGTTATACTATGCACGGATACACTATTAGATCTTCCTGAGCGGTTCTTGCTACATATTTTGTTATATAACTCTGAGGTGTGCAGGTATTTGCAGTTCTAACTTATCTAATATCAATGTATACTATCTTATCAATACGACGTAATCAAAACATCAGCGAAACATTTGCGGAACTTCATAACAAAGCGTAAACAAAGTTATACTATGCACGTATGTACTATTTGATCATCCTGAGCGGTTCTTGCTACATATTTAGTTATATAACTCTGAGTTTTGAACGTAGTTGCTGTTCTACCTTATATAATATCATAGTATACTATCTTACCAATACGACGCAATCAAAACATCAGTGACACTTTGCGGAATTTCATAAGAAAGCGAGAACGAAGTTATACTATGCACGGATGTACTATTTGATCATCTAGAGCGGTTCTTGCTACATATTTAGTTATATAACTCTGAGTTTTGCACGTAGTTGCAGTTCTACCTTATATAATATCATAGTATACTATCTTACCAATACGACGCAATCAAAACATCAGTGACACTTTGCGGAACTTCATAAGAAAGCGAGAACAAAGTTATACTATGCACGGATGTACTATTTGATCATCCCTAGCGGTTCTTGCTACATATTTTGTTAAATAACTCTGAGGTTTGCATGTAGTTGCAGTTCTATCTTATATAATATCAAAGTATACTATCTTACCAATTGCGACGCAATCAACACCTCAGCGAAACATTGCGGAACTTCATAACAAAGCGTAAACAAAGTTATACTATGCACGGATACACTATTAGATCTTCCTGAGCGGTTCTTGCTACATATTTTGTTATATAACTCTGAGGTGTGCAGGTATTTGCAGTTCTAACTTATCTAATATCAATGTATACTATCTTATCAATACGACGTAATGAAAACACAGCGAAACATTTGCGGAACTTCATAACAAAGCGTAAACAAAGTTATACTATGCACGTATGTACTATTTGATCATCCTGAGCGGTTCTTGCTACATATTTAGTTATATAACTCTGAGTTTTGAACGTAGTTGCTGTTCTACCTTATATAATATCATAGTATACTATCTTACCAATACGACGCAATCAAAACATCAGTGACACTTTGCGGAATTTCATAAGAAAGCGAGAACGAAGTTATACTATGCACGGATGTACTATTTGATCATCCAGTGCGGTTCTTGCTACAAATTTAGTTAAATAACTCTGAGGTTCGCAGGTATTTTCAGTTCTACCTTATATAATATCATAGTATACTATCTTACCAATGCGACGCAATTAAACCATCAGCGAAACATTGCGGAACTTCATAAAAAAGCGTAAACAAAGTTATACTATGCACGGATGTACTATTTGATCATCCAGAGCGGTTCTTGCTACATATTTAGTTAAATAACTCTGAGCTTTGCAGGTATTTTCAGTTCTACCTTATATAATATCATAGTATACTATCTTACCAATGCGACGCAATTAAACCATCAGCGAAACATTGCGGAACTTCATAACAAAGCATAAACAAAGTTATACTATGCACGGATATACTATTTGATCTTCCTGAGCGGTTCTTGCTACATATTTATTTAAATAACTCTGAGCTTTGCAGGTATTTTCAGTTCTACCTTATATAATATCATAGTATACTATCTTACCAATACGACGCAATCAAAACATCAGTGACACTTTGCAGAACTTCATAACAAAGCGTAAACAAAGTTATACTATGCACGGATGTACTATTTGATCATCCAGAGCGGTTCTTGCTACATATTTAGTTAAATAACTCTGAGCTTTGCAGGTATTTTCAGTTCTACCTTATATAATATCATAGTATACTATCTTACCAATGCGACGCAATGAAACCATCAGCGAAACATTGCGGAACTTCATAACAAAGCATAAACAATGTTATACTATGCACGGATATACTATTTGATCTTCCTGAGCGGTTCTTGCTACATATTTTGTTAAATAACTCTGAGCTTTGCAGGTATTTGCAGTTCTATCTTATATAATATCAATGCATACTATCTTATCAATACGACGTAATCAAAACATCAGTGACACTTTGCAGAACTTCATAACAAAGCGTAAACAAAGTTATACTATGCACGGATGTACTATTTGATCATCCAGAGCGGTTCTTGCTACATATTTAGTTAAACAACTCTGAGGTTTGCAGGTAGTTGCAGTTCTATCTTATATAATATCATAGTATACTATCTTACCAATACGACGCAATTAAAACATCAGCGAAACATTGCGGAACTTCATAACAAAGCGTAAGCAAAGATATACTATGCACGTATGTACTATTTGATCATCCTGAGCGGTTCTTGCTACATATTTAGTTATATAACTCTGAGTTTTGAACGTAGTTGCTGTTCTACCTTATATAATATCATAGTATACTATCTTACCAATACGACGCAATCAAAACATCAGTGACACTTTGCGGAATTTCATAAGAAAGCGAGAACGAAGTTATACTATGCACGGATGTACTATTTGATCATCTAGAGCGGTTCTTGCTACATATTTAGTTATATAACTCTGAGTTTTGCACGTAGTTGCAGTTCTACCTTATATAATATCATAGTATACTATCTTACCAATACGACGCAATCAAAACATCAGTGACACTTTGCGGAATTTCATAAGAAAGCGAGAACGAAGTTATACTATGCACGGATGTACTATTTGATCATCCAGTGCGGTTCTTGCTACAAATTTAGTTAAATAACTCTGAGGTTCGCAGGTATTTTCAGTTCTACCTTATATAATATCATAGTATACTATCTTACCAATGCGACGCAATTAAACCATCAGCGAAACATTGCGGAACTTCATAACAAAGCGTAAACAAAGTTATACTATGCACGGATGTACTATTTGATCATCCAGAGCGGTTCTTGCTACATATTTAGTTAAATAACTCTGAGCTTTGCAGGTATTTTCAGTTCTACCTTATATAATATCATAGTATACTATCTTACCAATGCGACGCAATTAAACCATCAGCGAAACATTGCGGAACTTCATAACAAAGCATAAACAAAGTTATACTATGCACGGATATACTATTTGATCTTCCTGAGCGGTTCTTGCTACATATTTATTTAAATAACTCTGAGCTTTGCAGGTATTTTCAGTTCTACCTTATATAATATCATAGTATACTATCTTACCAATACGACGCAATCAAAACATCAGTGACACTTTGCAGAACTTCATAACAAAGCGTAAACAAAGTTATACTATGCACGGATGTACTATTTGATCATCCAGAGCGGTTCTTGCTACATATTTAGTTAAATAACTCTGAGCTTTGCAGGTATTTTCAGTTCTACCTTATATAATATCATAGTATACTATCTTACCAATGGGACGCAATGAAACCATCAGCGAAACATTGCGGAACTTCATAACAAAGCATAAACAATGTTATACTATGCACGGATATACTATTTGATCTTCCTGAGCGGTTCTTGCTACATATTTTGTTAAATAACTCTGAGCTTTGCAGGTATTTGCAGTTCTATCTTATATAATATCAATGCATACTATCTTATCAATACGACGTAATCAAAACATCAGTGACACTTTGCGGAACTTCATAACAAAGCGTAAACAAAGTTATACTATGCACGGATGTACTATTTGATCATCCAGAGCGGTTCTTGCTACATATTTAGTTAAACAACTCTGAGGTTCGCAGGTAGTTGCAGTTCTATCTTATATAATATCATAGTATACTATCTTACCAATACGACGCAATTAAAACATCAGCGAAACATTGCGGAACTTCATAACAAAGCGTAAGCAAAGATATACTATGCACGTATGTACTATTTGATCATCCTGAGCGGTTCTTGCTACATATTTAGTTATATAACTCTGAGTTTTGAACGTAGTTGCTGTTCTACCTTATATAATATCATAGTATACTATCTTACCAATACGACGCAATCAAAACATCAGTGACACTTTGCGGAATTTCATAAGAAAGCGAGAACGAAGTTATACTATGCACGGATGTACTATTTGATCATCTAGAGCGGTTCTTGCTACATATTTAGTTATATAACTCTGAGTTTTGCACGTAGTTGCAGTTCTACCTTATATAATATCATAGTATACTATCTTACCAATACGACGCAATCAAAACATCAGTGACACTATGCGGAATTTCATAAGAAAGCGAGAACAAAGTTATACTATGCACGGATGTACTATTTGATCATCCCTAGCGGTTCTTGCTACATATTTTGTTAAATAACTCTGAGGTTTGCATGTAGTTGCAGTTCTATCTTATATAATATCAAAGTATACTATCCCACCAATTGCGACGCAATCAACACCTCAGCGAAACATTGCGGAACTTCATAACAAAGCGTAAACAAAGTTATACTATGCACGGATACACTATTAGATCTTCCTGAGCGGTTCTTGCTACATATTTTGTTATATAACTCTGAGGTGTGCAGGTATTTGCAGTTCTAACTTATCTAATATCAATGTATACTATCTTATCAATACGACGTAATGAAAACACAGCGAAACATTGCGGAACTTCATAACAAAGCGTAAACAAAGTTATACTATGCACGGATGTACTATTTGATCATCCAGAGCGGTTCTTGCTACATATTTAGTTAAACAACTCTGAGGTTCGCAGGTAGTTGCAGTTCTATCTTATATAATATCATAGTATACTATCTTACCAATACGACGCAATTAAAACATCAGCGAAACATTGCGGAACTTCATAACAAAGCGTAAACAAAGTTATACTATGCACGGATACACTATTAGATCTTCCTGAGCGGTTCTTGCTACATATTTTGTTATATAACTCTGAGGTGTGCAGGTATTTGCAGTTCTAACTTATCTAATATCAATGTATACTATCTTATCAATACGACGTAATCAAAACATCAGCGAAACATTTGCGGAACTTCATAACAAAGCGTAAACAAAGTTATACTATGCACGTATTTACTATTTGATCATCCTGAGCGGTTCTTGCTACATATTTTGTTAAATAACTCTGAGCTTTGCAGGTATTTGCAGTTCTATCTTATATAATATCAATGCATACTATCTTATCAATACGACGCAATCAAAACATCAGTGACACTTTGTGGAATTTCATAAGAAAGCGAGAACGAAGTTATACTATGCACGGATGTACTATTTGATCATCCAGTGCGGTTCTTGCTACAAATTTAGTTAAATAACTCTGAGGTTTGCAGGTAGTTGCAGTTCTATCTTATATAATATCATAGTATACTATCTTACCAATACGACGCAATTAAACCATCAGCGAAACATTGCGGAACTTCATAACAAAGCATAAACAAAGTTATACTATGCACGGATATACTATTAGATCTTCCTGAGCGGTTCTTGCTACATATTTTGTTATATAACTCTGAGGTGTGCAGGTATTTGCAGTTCTAACTTATCTAATATCAATGTATACTATCTTATCAATACGACGTAATCAAAACATCAGCGATACATTGCGGAACTTCATAACAAAGCGTAAACAAAATTATACTATGCATGTATGTACTATTTGATCATCCTGAGGGGTTCTTGCTACATATTTTGTTATATAACTCCGATGTGTGCAGGTATTTCCAGTTCTAACTTATCTAATATCAATGTATACTATCTTACCAATACGACGCAATCAAAACATCAGTGACACTTTGCAGAACTTCATAACAAAGCGTAAACAAAGTTATACTATGCAAGGATGTACTATTTGATCATCCTGAGCGGTTCTTGCTACATATTTAGTTAAATAACTCTGAGCTTTGCAGGTATTTTCAGTTCTACCTTATATAATATCAAAGTACACTATCTTTCCAATTGCGACGTAATCAAAACATCAGCGAAACATTGCGGAACTTCATAACAAAGCGTAATCAAAGTTATACTATGCACGTATGTACTATTTGATCATCCTGAGCGGTTCTTGCTACATATTTAGTTAAATAACTCTGAGCTTTGCAGGTATTTTCAGTTCTACCTTATATAATATCATAGTATACTATCTTACCAATACGACGCAATCAAAACATCAGTGACACTTTGTGGAATTTCATAAGAAAGCGAGAACGAAGTTATACTATGCACGGATGTACTATTTGATCATCCAGTGCGGTTCTTGCTACAAATTTAGTTAAATAACTCTGAGGTTTGCAGGTAGTTGCAGTTCTATCTTATATAATATCATAGTATACAATCTTACCAATACGACGCAATTAAAACATCAGCGAAACATTGCGGAACTTCATAACAAAGCGTAAGCAAAGATATACTATGCACGTATGTACTATTTGATCATCCTGAGCGGTTCTTGCTACATATTTAGTTATATAACTCTGAGTTTTGAACGTAGTTGCTGTTCTACCTTATATAATATCATAGTATACTATCTTACCAATACGACGCAATCAAAACATCAGTGACACTTTGCGGAATTTCATAAGAAAGCGAGAACGAAGTTATACTATGCACGGATGTACTATTTGATCATCTAGAGCGGTTCTTGCTACATATTTAGTTATATAACTCTGAGTTTTGCACGTAGTTGCAGTTCTACCTTATATAATATCATAGTATACTATCTTACCAATACGACGCAATCAAAACATCAGTGACACTTTGCGGAATTTCATAAGAAAGCGAGAACGAAGTTATACTATGCACGGATGTACTATTTGATCATCCAGTGCGGTTCTTGCTACAAATTTAGTTAAATAACTCTGAGGTTCGCAGGTATTTTCAGTTCTACCTTATATAATATCATAGTATACTATCTTACCAATGCGACGCAATTAAACCATCAGCGAAACATTGCGGAACTTCATAAAAAAGCGTAAACAAAGTTATACTATGCACGGATGTACTATTTGATCATCCAGAGCGGTTCTTGCTACATATTTAGTTAAATAACTCTGAGCTTTGCAGGTATTTTCAGTTCTACCTTATATAATATCATAGTATACTATCTTACCAATGCGACGCAATTAAACCATCAGCGAAACATTGCGGAACTTCATAACAAAGCATAAACAAAGTTATACTATGCACGGATATACTATTTGATCTTCCTGAGCGGTTCTTGCTACATATTTATTTAAATAACTCTGAGCTTTGCAGGTATTTTCAGTTCTACCTTATATAATATCATAGTATACTATCTTACCAATACGACGCAATCAAAACATCAGTGACACTTTGCAGAACTTCATAACAAAGCGTAAACAAAGTTATACTATGCACGGATGTACTATTTGATCATCCAGAGCGGTTCTTGCTACATATTTAGTTAAATAACTCTGAGCTTTGCAGGTATTTTCAGTTCTACCTTATATAATATCATAGTATACTATCTTACCAATGGGACGCAATGAAACCATCAGCGAAACATTGCGGAACTTCATAACAAAGCATAAACAATGTTATACTATGCACGGATATACTATTTGATCTTCCTGAGCGGTTCTTGCTACATATTTTGTTAAATAACTCTGAGCTTTGCAGGTATTTGCAGTTCTATCTTATATAATATCAATGCATACTATCTTATCAATACGACGTAATCAAAACATCAGTGACACTTTGCAGAACTTCATAACAAAGCGTAAACAAAGTTATACTATGCACGGATGTACTATTTGATCATCCAGAGCGGTTCTTGCTACATATTTAGTTAAACAACTCTGAGGTTTGCAGGTAGTTGCAGTTCTATCTTATATAATATCATAGTATACTATCTTACCAATACGACGCAATTAAAACATCAGCGAAACATTGCGGAACTTCATAACAAAGCGTAAGCAAAGATATACTATGCACGTATGTACTATTTGATCATCCTGAGCGGTTCTTGCTACATATTTAGTTATATAACTCTGAGTTTTGAACGTAGTTGCTGTTCTACCTTATATAATATCATAGTATACTATCTTACCAATACGACGCAATCAAAACATCAGTGACACTTTGCGGAATTTCATAAGAAAGCGAGAACGAAGTTATACTATGCACGGATGTACTATTTGATCATCTAGAGCGGTTCTTGCTACATATTTAGTTATATAACTCTGAGTTTTGCACGTAGTTGCAGTTCTACCTTATATAATATCATAGTATACTATCTTACCAATACGACGCAATCAAAACATCAGTGACACTATGCGGAATTTCATAAGAAAGCGAGAACAAAGTTATACTATGCACGGATGTACTATTTGATCATCCCTAGCGGTTCTTGCTACATATTTTGTTAAATAACTCTGAGGTTTGCATGTAGTTGCAGTTCTATCTTATATAATATCAAAGTATACTATCTTACCAATTGCGACGCAATCAACACCTCAGCGAAACATTGCGGAACTTCATAACAAAGCGTAAACAAAGTTATACTATGCACGGATACACTATTAGATCTTCCTGAGCGGTTCTTGCTACATATTTTGTTATATAACTCTGAGGTGTGCAGGTATTTGCAGTTCTAACTTATCTAATATCAATGTATACTATCTTATCAATACGACGTAATGAAAACACAGCGAAACATTGCGGAACTTCATAACAAAGCATAAACAAAGTTATACTATGCACGGATGTACTATTTGATCATCCAGAGCGGTTCTTGCTACATATTTAGTTAAACAACTCTGAGGTTTGCAGGTAGTTGCAGTTCTATCTTATATAATATCATAGTATACAATCTTACCAATACGACGCAATTAAAACATCAGCGAAACATTGCGGAACTTCATAACAAAGCGTAAACAAAGTTATACTATGCACGGATACACTATTAGATCTTCCTGAGCGGTTCTTGCTACATATTTTGTTATATAACTCTGAGGTGTGCAGGTATTTGCAGTTCTAACTTATCTAATATCAATGTATACTATCTTATCAATACGACGTAATCAAAACATCAGCGAAACATTTGCGGAACTTCATAACAAAGCGTAAACAAAGTTATACTATGCACGTATTTACTATTTGATCATCCTGAGCGGTTCTTGCTACATATTTTGTTAAATAACTCTGAGCTTTGCAGGTATTTGCAGTTCTATCTTATATAATATCAATGCATACTATCTTATCAATACGACGCAATCAAAACATCAGTGACACTTTGTGGAATTTCATAAGAAAGCGAGAACGAAGTTATACTATGCACGGATGTACTATTTGATCATCCAGTGCGGTTCTTGCTACAAATTTAGTTAAATAACTCTGAGGTTTGCAGGTAGTTGCAGTTCTATCTTATATAATATCATAGTATACTATCTTACCAATACGACGCAATTAAACCATCAGCGAAACATTGCGGAACTTCATAACAAAGCATAAACAAAGTTATACTATGCACGGATATACTATTAGATCTTCCTGAGCGGTTCTTGCTACATATTTTGTTATATAACTCTGAGGTGTGCAGGTATTTGCAGTTCTAACTTATCTAATATCAATGTATACTATCTTATCAATACGACGTAATCAAAACATCAGCGAAACATTGCGGAACTTCATAACAAAGCGTAAACAAAATTATACTATGCATGTATGTACTATTTGATCATCCTGAGGGGTTCTTGCTACATATTTTGTTATATAACTCCGATGTGTGCAGGTATTTCCAGTTCTAACTTATCTAATATCAATGTATACTATCTTACCAATACGACGCAATCAAAACATCAGTGACACTTTGCAGAACTTCATAACAAAGCGTAAACAAAGTTATACTATGCAAGGATGTACTATTTGATCATCCTGAGCGGTTCTTGCTACATATTTAGTTAAATAACTCTGAGCTTTGCAGGTATTTTCAGTTCTACCTTATATAATATCAAAGTACACTATCTTTCCAATTGCGACGTAATCAAAACATCAGCGAAACATTGCGGAACTTCATAACAAAGCGTAATCAAAGTTATACTATGCACGTATGTACTATTTGATCATCCTGAGCGGTTCTTGCTACATATTTAGTTAAATAACTCTGAGCTTTGCAGGTATTTTCAGTTCTACCTTATATAATATCATAGTATACTATCTTACCAATACGACGCAATCAAAACATCAGTGACACTTTGTGGAATTTCATAAGAAAGCGAGAACGAAGTTATACTATGCACGGATGTACTATTTGATCATCCAGTGCGGTTCTTGCTACAAATTTAGTTAAATAACTCTGAGGTTTGCAGGTAGTTGCAGTTCTATCTTATATAATATCATAGTATACTATCTTACCAATACGACGCAATTAAACCATCAGCGAAACATTGCGGAACTTCATAACAAAGCATAAACAAAGTTATACTATGCACGGATATACTATTAGATCTTCCTGAGCGGTTCTTGCTACATATTTAGTTAATTAACTCTGAGCATTGCAGGTATTTGCAGTTCTAACTTATATAATATCAATGCATACTATCTTATCAATACGACGTAATCAAAACATCAGCGAAACATTGCGGAACTTCATAACAAAGCGTAAACAAAGTTATACTATGCACGTATGTACTATTTGATCATCCTGAGCGGTTCTTGCTACATATTTAGTTAATTAACTCTGAGCTTTGCAGGTATTTGCAGTTCTAACTTATATAATATCAATGCATACTATCTTATCAATACGACGTAATCAAAACATCAGCGAAACATTGCGGAACTTCATAACAAAGCGTAAACAAAGTTATACTATGCACGGATGTACCATTTGATCGTCCTGAGCGGTTCTAAATACATATTTTGCCATATCACTCTCAGGTTTGTAGGTAGTTGCAGTTCTACCTTGTATAATATCATAGTATAATATCTTACCAATACGACGCAATTAAAACATCAGCGACACTTTGCGGAATTTCATAAGAAATCGAGAACAAAGTTATACTATGCACGGATATACTATTTGATCTTCCTGAGCGGTTCTTGCTACATATTTTGTTATATAACTCTGAGGTGTGCAGGTATTTGCAGTTCTAACTTAACTAATATCAATGCATAGTATCTTATCAATACGACGTAATCAAAACATCAGCGAAACATTGCGGAACTTCATAACAAAGCATAAACAAAGTTTTACTATGCACGGATATACTATTAGATCTTCCTGAGCGGTTCTTGCTACATATTTTGTTATATAACTCTGAGGTGTGCAGGTATTTGCAGTTCTAACTTATCTAATATCAATGTATACTATCTTATCAATACGACGTAATCAAAACAACAGCGAAACATTGCGGAACTTCATAACAAAGCGTAAACAAAATTATACTATGCATGTATGTACTATTTGATCATCCTGAGGGGTTCTTGCTACATATTTTGTTATATAACTCCGATGTGTGCAGGTATTTCCAGTTCTAACTTATCTAATATCAATGTATACTATCTTACCAATACGACGCAATCAAAACATCAGTGACACTTTGCAGAACTTCATAACAAAGCGTAAACAAAGTTATACTATGCACGAATGTACTATTTGATCATCTAGAGCGGTTCTTGCTACATATTTAGTTAAATAACTCTGAGTTTTGCACGTAGTTGCAGTTCTATCTTATATAATATCAATGTATACTATCTTACTAATTGCGACGCAATCAAAACATCATCGAAACTTTGCGGAACTACATAACAAAGCGTAAACAAAGTTATACTATGCACGTATGTACTATTTGATCATCCTGAGCGGTTCTTGCTACATATTTAGTTAAATAACTCTGAGCTTTGCAGGTATTTGCAGTTCTAACTTATATAATATCAATGCATACTATCTTATCAATACGACGTAATCAAAACATCAGCGAAACATTGCGGAACTTCATAACAAAGCGTAAACAAAATTATACTATGCATGTATGTACTATTTGATCATCCTGAGGGGTTCTTGCTACATATTTTGTTATATAACTCCGATGTGTGCAGGTATTTCCAGTTCTAACTTATCTAATATCAATGTATACTATCTTACCAATACGACGCAATCAAAACATCAGTGACACTTTGCAGAACTTCATAACAAAGCGTAAACAAAGTTATACTATGCACGTATGTACTATTTGATCATCCTGAGCGGTTCTTGCTACATATTTAGTTAAATAACTCTGAGCTTTGCAGGTATTTTCAGTTCTACCTTATATAATATCATAGTATACTATCTTACCAATAAGACGCAATCAAAACATCAGTGACACTTTGCGGAATTTCATAAGAAAGCGAGAACGAAGTTATACAATGCACAGATGTACTATTTGATCATCCAGTGCGGTTCTTGCTACATATTTAGTTAATTAACTCTGAGCTTTGCAGGTATTTGCAGTTCTAACTTATATAATATCAATGCATACTATCTTATCAATACGACGTAATCAAAACATCAGCGAAACATTGCGGAACTTCATAACAAAGCGTAAACAAAGTTATACTATGCACGTATGTACTATTTGATCATCCTGAGCGGTTCTTGCTACATATTTAGTTAATTAACTCTGAGGTGTGCAGGTATTTGCAGTTCTAACTTATCTAATATCAATGTATACTAACTTATCAATACGACGAAATCAAAACCTCAGCGAAACTTTGCGGAACTTCATAACAAAGCGTAAACAAAGTTATACTATGCACGGATGTACTATTTGATCATCTAGAGCGGTTCTTGCTACATATTTAGTTAAATAACTCTGAGTTTTGCACGTAGTTGCAGTTCTATCTTACATAATATCAAAGTATACTATCCCACAAATACGACGCCATCAAAACCTCAGCGAAACTTTGCGGAACTTCATAACAAAGCGTAAACAAAGTTATACTATGCACGGATGTACTATTTGATCATCTAGAGCGGTTCTTGCTACATATTTAGTTATATAACTCTGAGTTTTGCACGTAGTTGCAGTACTATCTTATATAATATCAATGTATACTATCTTACTAATTGCGACGCAATCAAAACATCAGCGAAACTTTGCGGAACTTCATAACAAAGCGTATACAAAGTTATACTATGCAGGTATTGTCACGTTGCTTGGATTTTCCCGATCCGACGGACGGCGAAAACCTGGGCAACTACGGGTTTTAAGGCGGTAAAGCCGGGCCACGCACCGGCCGCGCGGTACGCGGTCCACCCGCGACAAACGACGCGTCGAAAAGTCGGTTTTCGCGAACTTTAACTAGAGGAACGAGTCCTGATAACGGGCGCCAGGCATCGCGAGATGCCACACGAAACTCTAATGGATTTCACTGAGACGCGACAAGGAATCCCGACTTTCCGACGGTCGCGCGATATCCAGGATAGCTCACCCGGGACCAGGATTCGACGGGAAGAGTACGGGACGTTCCCCGCGGCGGGAAGGTTTCTCAATGAATCGGAATGCGAACTAGGGGCTTTACAATAGTTTATTTAACTAAGATGTTACATGCGGCTGGCGGCAGCAAAACCGGCAGCCGTGATAAAATAGCCCGCGCGAGAATATCTAACAATCGACGGATTTTCGGTCGCTCGCGCTGTTCTCGCTCGATTTACGCGTCGGACACGACCCCGGACGCGATGTTCTGCGTCGTTATGGGCAATCAGTCGAGCTAGATGGGACCGTGTCCCGATGTTACACGCGAAAAAGGTTTTCCACGACCGTACCGAAGAATAGCAGTCGGAAACGGCGATTTCGCACCGTCGCGTCGTCTCACCGTGGGCAGTCTCTAAGTAATCGCCAAATAAATCTGGGATTTCTCCCCACCAAAATCGTCGACGGACGGATCCCCCGCGAATACGTAATTTCGCGTTACAAACCCAACCCGCCCGTTCGACGACCGACGCTCCCGTGCCCCACGCGGAAATCTAAGTAACGCGCTGTTCCGGCAGTCACGGAATACGTCGTAACGACGCGAATCGCGGTCGTTCACCAAAACGTTGCCGAGCCAACACGAAATCAGTAATCACCAAATTGTAACGAGAGAAAGCCTGATCGGGACTTACCAATCGGCACAGCTCCGCTCTATTCCTTCCGGCAGCAACTCTCAGGAGGTATTCGGTAACAAAATACTTGATCTTTAAGCAATCTTTAATGGTCTACTACTTTCTTAGGTCTTCGGCACAGTGACCTACTTCGGTTTGGCTCGGCAGCGCGGAAGCGAGGCGTCCCCCGTTTTCCTAAATTTCCCTACTCCGGCGCGACGCTCGGACCTATCGCGATTTTCGGCGCGGCAGGGCCGCGCCCGACGATCCGGGGACCATGACGTTCGGCAATCGGTTTGGTCGTTGGACGCCGATTGGCGGTTTTCCCGCGGAGGAAGATCCCGAACCAATCCCGCGTCGGACTCTCGGCATTTGGCGGGTGAGGCAGCCGCGAGGTGGAGACGATCGTCTTCTCCAGTCCGAGTTCCCTCGACGGCTCCTCCAGGCTGGTGAACCTGGGCTCGGTTTCTCCCTCGCTGTCCAATGTTTTCTTGGCCACGTCTCTCGAGCGCCTCTCTCCGAGGTTTCCCGCTTCCGGCAGCGTAGGGAAAGAAGTCCGGGTCCCCCTGGGACCCGGATACGATCCTGGAATTCGCGTCGCGTCAAGTGGCGCGGCGTTTAAAACGCATCATTACTCTGCCCATGATCAGCTGAGACTGTCCCAGGGAGAGCGCTCGCGGGTGCCGAAGTCGCATTTGATACGACCAGAGAGGGGCCCGGTCTTATGCCACAGGTTCGGAGGGACGTGGCAATTCTGCCACGTCACAGTATGTACTATTTGATCATCCTGAGCGGTTCTTGCTACATATTTAGTTAAATAACAATGAGGTTTGCAGGTAGTTGCAGTTCTATCTTATATAATATCATAGTATACTATCTTACCAATACGACGCAATTAAACCATCAGCGAAACATTGCGGAACTTCATAACAAAGCATAAACAAAGTTATACTATGCACGGATATACCATTAGATCTTCCTGAGCGGTTCTTGCTACATATTTTGTTAAATAACTCTGAGCTTTGCAGGTATTTTCAGTTCTACCTTATATAATATCGTAGTATACTAGCTTATCAATACGACGTAATCAAAACATCAGCGAAACATTGCGGAACTTCATAACAAAGCGTAAACAAAGTTATACTAAGCACGTATGTACTATTTGCTCATCCTGAGCGGTTCTAGCAACATATTTTGTTAAATAACAATGAGCTTTGCAGGTATTTGCAGTTCTATCTTATATAATATCAAAGTATACTATCCCACCAATACGACGCCATCAAAACCTCAGCGAAACTTTGCGGAACTTCATAACAAAGCGTAAACAAAGTTATACTATGCACGGATGTACTATTTGATCATCCAGAGCGGTTCTTGCTACATATTTAGTTAAATAACTCTGAGTTTTGCACGTAGTTGCAGTTCTATCTTATATAATATCAAAGTATACTATCTTACTAATTGCGTCGCAATCAAAACCTCAGGGAAACTTTGCGGAACTTCATAACAAAGCGTAAACAAAGTTATACTATGCACGGATGTACTATTTGATCATCTAGAGCGGTTCTTGCTACATAATTAGTTAAATAACTCTGAGTTTTGCACGTAGTTGCAGTTCTATCTTACATAATATCAAAGTATACTATTCCACAAATACGACGCCATCAAAACCTCAGCGAAACTTTGCGGAACTTCATAACAAAGCGTAAACAAAGTTATACTATGCACGGATGTACTATTTGATCATCTAGAGCGGTTCTTGCTACATATTTAGTTATATAACTCTGAGTTTTGCACGTAGTTGCAGTTCTACCTTATATAATATCATAGTATACTATCTTACCAATACGACGCAATCAAAACATCAGTGACACTTTGCGGAATTTCATAAGAAAGCGTGAACAAAGTTATACTATGCACGGATGTACTATTTGATCATCCCTAGCGGTTCTTGCTACATATTTTGTTAAATAACTCTGAGGTTTGCATGTAGTTGCAGTTCTATCTTATATAATATCAAAGTATACTATCTTACCAATTGCGACGCAATCAACACCTCAGCGAAACATTGCGGAACTTCATAACAAAGCGTAAACAAAGTTATACTATGCACGGATACACTATTAGATCTTCCTGAGCGGTTCTTGCTACATATTTTGTTATATAACTCTGAGGTGTGCAGGTATTTGCAGTTCTAACTTATCTAATATCAATGTATACTATCTTATCAATACGACGTAATCAAAACATCAGCGAAACATTTGCGGAACTTCATAACAAAGCGTAAACAAAGTTATACTATGCACGTATGTACTATTTGATCATCCTGAGCGGTTCTTGCTACATATTTAGTTATATAACTCTGAGTTTTGAACGTAGTTGCAGTTCTACCTTATATAATAGCATAGTATATTATCTTACCAATACGACGCAATCAAAACATCAGTGACACTTTGCGGAATTTCATAAGAAAGCGAGAACGAAGTTATACTATGCACGGATGTACTATTTGATCATCCAGTGCGGTTCTTGCTACAAATTTAGTTAAATAACTCTGAGGTTCGCAGGTAGCTGCAGTTCTATCTTATATAATATCATAGTATACTATCTTACCAATACGACGCAATTAAACCATCAGCGAAACATTGCGGAACTTCATAACAAAGCATAAACAAAGTTATACTATGCACGGATATACTATTAGATCTTCCTGAGCGGTTCTAAATACATATTTTGCCATATCACTCTCAGGTTTGTAGGTAGTTGCAGTTCTACCTTATATAATATCATAGTATACTATCTTATCAATACGACGCAATCAAAACATCAGCGACACTTTGCGGAACTTCATAACAAAGCGTAAACAAAGTTATACTAAGCACGTATGTACTATTTGCTCATCCTGAGCGGTTCTAGCAACATATTTTGTTAAATAACAATGAGCTTTGCAGGTATTTGCAGTTCTATCTTATATAATATCAAAGTATACTATCCCACCAATACGACGCCATCAAAACCTCAGCGAAACTTTGCGGAACTTCATAACAAAGCGTAAACAAAGTTATACTATGCACGGATGTACTATTTGATCATCCTGAGCGGTTCTTGCTACATATTTAGTTAAATAACTCTGAGTTTTGCACGTAGTTGCAGTTCTATCTTATATAATATCAAAGTATACTATCTTACTAATTGCGTCGCAATCAAAACCTCAGGGAAACTTTGTGGAACTTCATAACAAAGCGTAAACAAAGTTATACTATGCACCGATGTACTATTTGATCATCTAGAGCGGTTCTTGCTACATAATTAGTTAAATAACTCTGAGTTTTGCACGTAGTTGCAGTTCTATCTTACATAATATCAAAGTATACTATTCCACAAATACGACGCCATCAAAACCTCAGCGAAACTTTGCGGAACTTCATAACAAAGCGTAAACAAAGTTATACTATGCACGGATGTACTATTTGATCATCTAGAGCGGTTCTTGCTACATATTTAGTTATATAACTCTGAGTTTTGCACGTAGTTGCAGTTCTACCTTATATAATATCATAGTATACTATCTTACCAATACGACGCAATCAAAACATCAGTGACACTTTGCGGAATTTCATAAGAAAGCGTAAACAAAGTTATACTATGCACGGATGTACTATTTGATCATCCCTAGCGGTTCTTGCTACATATTTTGTTAAATAACTCTGAGGTTTGCATGTAGTTGCAGTTCTATCTTATATAATATCAAAGTATACTATCTTACCAATTGCGACGCAATCAACACCTCAGCGAAACATTGCGGAACTTCATAACAAAGCATAAACAAAGTTATACTATGCACGGATATACTATTAGATCTTCCTGAGCGGTTTTTGCTACATATTTTGTTATATAACTCTGAGGTGTGCAGGTATTTGCAGTTCTAACTTATCTAATATCAATGTATACTATCTTATCAATACGACGTAATCAAAACATCAGCGAAACATTTGCGGAACTTCATAACAAAGCGTAAACAAAGTTATACTATGCACGTATGTACTATTTGATCATCCTGAGCGGTTCTTGCTACATATTTTGTTATATAACTCTGAGTTTTGAACGTAGTTGCAGTTCTACCTTATATAATATCATAGTATACTATCTTACCAATACGACGCAATCAAAACATCAGTGAGACTTTGCGGAATTTCATAAGAAAGCGAGAACGAAGTTATACTATGCACGGATGTACTATTTGATCATCCAGTGCGGTTCTTGCTACAAATTTAGTTAAATAACTCTGAGGTTCGCAGGTAGCTGCAGTTCTATCTTATATAATATCATGGTATACTATCTTACCAATACGACGCAATTAAACCATCAGCGAAACATTGCGGAACTTCATAACAAAGTATAAACAAAGTTATACTATGCACGGATATACTATTAGATCTTCCTGAGCGATTCTAAATACATATTTTGCCATATCACTCTCAGGTTTGTAGGTAGTTGCAGTTCTACCTTATATAATATCATAGTATAATATCTTACCAATACGACGCAATTAAAACATCAGCGACACTTTGCGGAATTTCATAAGAAATCGAGAATAAAGTTATACTATGCATGGATATACTATTTGATCTTCCTGAGCGGTTCTTGCTACATATTTTGTTATATAACTCTGAGGTGTGCAGGTATTTGCAGTTCTAACTTATCTAATATCAATGTATACTATCTTATCAATACGACGTAATCAAAACATCAGCGAAACATTTGCGGAACTTCATAACAAAGCGTAAACAAAGTTATACTATGCACGTATGTACTATTTGATCATCCTGAGCGGTTCTTGCTACATATTTAGTTATATAACTCTGAGTTTTGAACGTAGTTGCAGTTCTACCTTATATAATAGCATAGTATACTATCTTACCAATACGACGCAATCAAAACATCAGTGACACTTTGCGGAATTTCATAAGAAAGCGAGAACGAAGTTATACTATGCACGGATGTACTATTTGATCATCCAGTGCGGTTCTTGCTACAAATTTAGTTAAATAACTCTGAGGTTCGCAGGTAGCTGCAGTTCTATCTTATATAATATCATAGTATACTATCTTACCAATACGACGCAATTAAACCATCAGCGAAACATTGCGGAACTTCATAACAAAGTATAAACAAAGTTATACTATGCACGGATATACTATTAGATCTTCCTGAGCGATTCTAAATACATATTTTGCCATATCACTCTCAGGTTTGTAGGTAGTTGCAGTTCTACCGTATATAATATCATAGTATAATATCTTACCAATACGACGCAATTAAAACATAAGCGACACTTTGCGGAATTTCATAAGAAATCGAGAATAAAGTTATACTATGCATGGATATACTATTTGATCTTCCTGAGCGGTTCTTGCTACATATTTTGTTAAATAACTCTGAGGTTCGCAGGTAGCTGCAGTTCTATCTTATATAATATCATAGTATACTATCTTACCAATACGACGCAATTAAACCATCAGCGAAACATTGCGGAACTTCATAACAAAGCATAAACAAAGTTATACTATGCACGGATATACTATTAGATCTTCCTGAGCGGTTCTAAATACATATTTTGCCATATCACTCTCAGGTTTGTAGGTAGTTGCAGTTCTACCTTATATAATATCATAGTATACTATCTTATCAATACGACGCAATCAAAACGTCAGCGACACTTTGCGGAACTTCATAACAAAGCGTAAACAAAGTTATACTATGCACGTATGTACTATTTGCTCATCCTGAGCGGTTCTAGCAACATATTTTGTTAAATAACAATGAGCTTTGCAGGTATTTGCAGTTCTATCTTATATAATATCAAAGTATACTATCCCACCAATACGACGCCATCAAAACCTCAGCGAAACTTTGCGGAACTTCATAACAAAGCGTAAACAAAGTTATACTATGCACGGATGTACTATTTGATCATCCAGAGCGGTTCTTGCTACATATTTAGTTAAATAACTCTGAGTTTTGCACGTAGTTGCAGTTCTATCTTATATAATATCAAAGTATACTATCTTACTAATTGCGTCGCAATCAAAACCTCAGGGAAACTTTGTGGAACTTCATAACAAAGCGTAAACAAAGTTATACTATGCACCGATGTACTATTTGATCATCTAGAGCGGTTCTTGCTACATAATTAGTTAAATAACTCTGAGTTTTGCACGTAGTTGCAGTTCTATCTTACATAATATCAAAGTATACTATTCCACAAATACGACGCCATCAAAACCTCAGCGAAACTTTGCGGAACTTCATAACAAAGCGTAAACAAAGTTATACTATGCACGGATGTACTATTTGATCATCTAGAGCGGTTCTTGCTACATATTTAGTTATATAACTCTGAGTTTTGCACGTAGTTGCAGTTCTACCTTATATAATATCATAGTATACTATCTTACCAATACGACGCAATCAAAACATCAGTGACACTTTGCGGAATTTCATAAGAAAGCGTGAACAAAGTTATACTATGCACGGATGTACTATTTGATCATCCCTAGCGGTTCTTGCTACATATTTTGTTAAATAACTCTGAGCTTTGCAGGTATTTTCAGTTCTACCTTATATAATATCGTAGTATACTAGCTTATCAATACGACGTAATCAAAACATCAGCGAAACATTGCGGAACTTCATAACAAAGCGTAAACAAAGTTATACTAAGCACGTATGTACTATTTGCTCATCCTGAGCGGTTCTAGCAACATATTTTGTTAAATAACAATGAGCTTTGCAGGTATTTGCAGTTCTATCTTATATAATATCAAAGTATACTATCCCACCAATACGACGCCATCAAAACCTCAGCGAAACTTTGCGGAACTTCATAACAAAGCGTAAACAAAGTTATACTATGCACGGATGTACTATTTGATCATCTAGAGCGGTTCTTGCTACATATTTAGTTAAATAACTCTGAGTTTTGCACGTAGTTGCAGTTCTATCTTATATAATATCAAAGTATACTATCTTACTAATTGCGTCGCAATCAAAACCTCAGGGAAACTTTGCGGAACTTCATAACAAAGCGTAAACAAAGTTATACTATGCACGGATGTACTATTTGATCATCTAGAGCGGTTCTTGCTACATAATTAGTTAAATAACTCTGAGTTTTGCACGTAGTTGCAGTTCTATCTTACATAATATCAAAGTATACTATTCCACAAATACGACGCCATCAAAACCTCAGCGAAACTTTGCGGAACTTCATAACAAAGCGTAAACAAAGTTATACTATGCACGGATGTACTATTTGATCATCTAGTGCGGTTCTTGCTACATATTTAGTTATATAACTCTGAGTTTTGCACGTAGTTGCAGTTCTACCTTATATAATATCATAGTATACTATCTTACCAATACGACGCAATCAAAACATCAGTGACACTTTGCGGAATTTCATAAGAAAGCGTGAACAAAGTTATACTATGCACGGATGTACTATTTGATCATCCCTAGCGGTTCTTGCTACATATTTTGTTAAATAACTCTGAGGTTTGCATGTAGTTGCAGTTCTATCTTATATAATATCAAAGTATACTATCTTACCAATTGCGACGCAATCAAAACCTCAGCGAAACATTGCGGAACTTCATAACAAAGCGTAAACAAAGTTATACTATGCACGGATACACTATTAGATCTTCCTGAGCGGTTCTTGCTACATATTTTGTTATATAACTCTGAGGTGTGCAGGTATTTGCAGTTCTAACTTATCTAATATCAATGTATACTATCTTATCAATACGACGTAATCAAAACATCAGCGAAACATTTGCGGAACTTCATAACAAAGCGTAAACAAAGTTATACTATGCACGTATGTACTATTTGATCATCCTGAGCGGTTCTTGCTACATATTTAGTTATATAACTCTGAGTTTTGAACGTAGTTGCAGTTCTACCTTATATAATAGCATAGTATATTATCTTACCAATACGACGCAATCAAAACATCAGTGACACTTTGCGGAATTTCATAAGAAAGCGAGAACGAAGTTATACTATGCACGGATGTACTATTTGATCATCCAGTGCGGTTCTTGCTACAAATTTAGTTAAATAACTCTGAGGTTCGCAGGTAGCTGCAGTTCTATCTTATATAATATCATAGTATACTATCTTACCAATACGACGCAATTAAAACATCAGCGAAACATTGCGGAACTTCATAACAAAGCGTAAACAAAGTTATACTATGCACGGATATACTATTAGATCTTCCTGAGCGGTTCTAAATACATATTTTGCCATATCACTCTCAGGTTTGTAGGTAGTTGCAGTTCTACCTTATATAATATCATAGTATACTATCTTATCAATACGACGCAATCAAAACATCAGCGAAACATTGCGGAACTTCATAACAAAGCGTAAACAAAGTTATACTATGCACGTATGTACTATTTGCTCATCCTGAGCGGTTCTAGCAACATATTTTGTTAAATAACAATGAGCTTTGCAGGTATTTGCAGTTCTATCTTATATAATATCAAAGTATACTATCCCACCAATACGACGCCATCAAAACCTCAGCGAAACTTTGCGGAACTTCATAACAAAGCGTAAACAAAGTTATACTATGCACGGATGTACTATTTGATCATCCAGAGCGGTTCTTGCTACATATTTAGTTAAATAACTCTGAGTTTTGCACGTAGTTGCAGTTCTATCTTATATAATATCAAAGTATACTATCTTACTAATTGCGTCGCAATCAAAACCTCAGGGAAACTTTGTGGAACTTCATAACAAAGCGTAAACAAAGTTATACTATGCACCGATGTACTATTTGATCATCTAGAGCGGTTCTTGCTACATAATTAGTTAAATAACTCTGAGTTTTGCACGTAGTTGCAGTTCTATCTTACATAATATCAAAGTATACTATTCCACAAATACGACGCCATCAAAACCTCAGCGAAACTTTGCGGAACTTCATAACAAAGCGTAAACAAAGTTATACTATGCACGGATGTACTATTTGATCATCTAGTGCGGTTCTTGCTACATATTTAGTTATATAACTCTGAGTTTTGCACGTAGTTGCAGTTCTACCTTATATAATATCATAGTATACTATCTTACCAATACGACGCAATCAAAACATCAGTGACACTTTGCGGAATTTCATAAGAAAGCGTGAACAAAGTTATACTATGCACGGATGTACTATTTGATCATCCCTAGCGGTTCTTGCTACATATTTTGTTAAATAACTCTGAGGTTTGCATGTAGTTGCAGTTCTATCTTATATAATATCAAAGTATACTATCTTACCAATTGCGACGCAATCAAAACCTCAGCGAAACATTGCGGAACTTCATAACAAAGCGTAAACAAAGTTATACTATGCACGGATATACTATTAGATCTTCCTGAGCGGTTCTTGCTACATATTTTGTTATATAACTCTGAGGTGTGCAGGTATTTGCAGTTCTAACTTATCTAATATCAATGTATACTATCTTATCAATACGACGTAATCAAAACATCAGCGAAACATTTGCGGAACTTCATAACAAAGCGTAAACAAAGTTATACTATGCACGTATGTACTATTTGATCATCCTGAGCGGTTCTTGCTACATATTTTGTTATATAACTCTGAGTTTTGAACGTAGTTGCAGTTCTACCTTATATAATATCATAGTATACTATCTTACCAATACGACGCAATCAAAACATCAGTGAGACTTTGCGGAATTTCATAAGAAAGCGAGAACGAAGTTATACTATGCACGGATGTACTATTTGATCATCCAGTGCGGTTCTTGCTACAAATTTAGTTAAATAACTCTGAGGTTCGCAGGTAGCTGCAGTTCTATCTTATATAATATCATGGTATACTATCTTACCAATACGACGCAATTAAACCATCAGCGAAACATTGCGGAACTTCATAACAAAGTATAAACAAAGTTATACTATGCACGGATATACTATTAGATCTTCCTGAGCGATTCTAAATACATATTTTGCCATATCACTCTCAGGTTTGTAGGTAGTTGCAGTTCTACCTTATATAATATCATAGTATAATATCTTACCAATACGACGCAATTAAAACATCAGCGACACTTTGCGGAATTTCATAAGAAATCGAGAATAAAGTTATACTATGCATGGATATACTATTTGATCTTCCTGAGCGGTTCTTGCTACATATTTTGTTATATAACTCTGAGGTGTGCAGGTATTTGCAGTTCTAACTTATCTAATATCAATGTATACTATCTTATCAATACGACGTAATCAAAACATCAGCGAAACATTTGCGGAACTTCATAACAAAGCGTAAACAAAGTTATACTATGCACGTATGTACTATTTGATCATCCTGAGCGGTTCTTGCTACATATTTAGTTATATAACTCTGAGTTTTGAACGTAGTTGCAGTTCTACCTTATATAATAGCATAGTATACTATCTTACCAATACGACGCAATCAAAACATCAGTGACACTTTGCGGAATTTCATAAGAAAGCGAGAACGAAGTTATACTATGCACGGATGTACTATTTGATCATCCAGTGCGGTTCTTGCTACAAATTTAGTTAAATAACTCTGAGGTTCGCAGGTAGCTGCAGTTCTATCTTATATAATATCATAGTATACTATCTTACCAATACGACGCAATTAAACCATCAGCGAAACATTGCGGAACTTCATAACAAAGTATAAACAAAGTTATACTATGCACGGATATACTATTAGATCTTCCTGAGCGATTCTAAATACATATTTTGCCATATCACTCTCAGGTTTGTAGGTAGTTGCAGTTCTACCGTATATAATATCATAGTATAATATCTTACCAATACGACGCAATTAAAACATAAGCGACACTTTGCGGAATTTCATAAGAAATCGAGAATAAAGTTATACTATGCATGGATATACTATTTGATCTTCCTGAGCGGTTCTTGCTACATATTTTGTTAAATAACTCTGAGGTTCGCAGGTAGCTGCAGTTCTATCTTATATAATATCATAGTATACTATCTTACCAATACGACGCAATTAAACCATCAGCGAAACATTGCGGAACTTCATAACAAAGCATAAACAAAGTTATACTATGCACGGATATACTATTAGATCTTCCTGAGCGGTTCTAAATACATATTTTGCCATATCACTCTCAGGTTTGTAGGTAGTTGCAGTTCTACCTTATATAATATCATAGTATACTATCTTATCAATACGACGCAATCAAAACGTCAGCGACACTTTGCGGAACTTCATAACAAAGCGTAAACAAAGTTATACTAAGCACGTATGTACTATTTGCTCATCCTGAGCGGTTCTAGCAACATATTTTGTTAAATAACAATGAGCTTTGCAGGTATTTGCAGTTCTATCTTATATAATATCAAAGTATACTATCCCACCAATACGACGCCATCAAAACCTCAGCGAAACTTTGCGGAACTTCATAACAAAGCGTAAACAAAGTTATACTATGCACGGATGTACTATTTGATCATCCAGAGCGGTTCTTGCTATATATTTAGTTAAATAACTCTGAGTTTTGCACGTAGTTGCAGTTCTATCTTATATAATATCAAAGTATACTATCTTACTAATTGCGTCGCAATCAAAACCTCAGGGAAACTTTGTGGAACTTCATAACAAAGCGTAAACAAAGTTATACTATGCACCGATGTACTATTTGATCATCTAGAGCGGTTCTTGCTACATAATTAGTTAAATAACTCTGAGTTTTGCACGTAGTTGCAGTTCTATCTTACATAATATCAAAGTATACTATTCCACAAATACGACGCCATCAAAACCTCAGCGAAACTTTGCGGAACTTCATAACAAAGCGTAAACAAAGTTATACTATGCACGGATGTACTATTTGATCATCTAGTGCGGTTCTTGCTACATATTTAGTTATATAACTCTGAGTTTTGCACGTAGTTGCAGTTCTATCTTATATAATATCATAGTATACTATCTTACCAATACGACGCAATCAAAACATCAGTGACACTTTGCGGAATTTCATAAGAAAGCGTGAACAAAGTTATACTATGCACGGATGTACTATTTGATCATCCCTAGCGGTTCTTGCTACATATTTTGTTAAATAACTCTGAGGTTTGCATGTAGTTGCAGTTCTATCTTATATAATATCAAAGTATACTATCTTACCAATTGCGACGCAATCAAAACCTCAGCGAAACATTGCGGAACTTCATAACAAAGCGTAAACAAAGTTATACTATGCACGGATACACTATTAGATCTTCCTGAGCGGTTCTTGCTACATATTTTGTTATATAACTCTGAGGTGTGCAGGTATTTGCAGTTCTAACTTATCTAATATCAATGTATACTATCTTATCAATACGACGTAATCAAAACATCAGCGAAACATTTGCGGAACTTCATAACAAAGCGTAAACAAAGTTATACTATGCACGTATGTACTATTTGATCATCCTGAGCGGTTCTTGCTACATATTTTGTTATATAACTCTGAGTTTTGAACGTAGTTGCAGTTCTACCTTATATAATATCATAGTATACTATCTTACCAATACGACGCAATCAAAACATCAGTGAGACTTTGCGGAATTTCATAAGAAAGCGAGAACGAAGTTATACTATGCACGGATGTACTATTTGATCATCCAGTGCGGTTCTTGCTACAAATTTAGTTAAATAACTCTGAGGTTCGCAGGTAGCTGCAGTTCTATCTTATATAATATCATGGTATACTATCTTACCAATACGACGCAATTAAACCATCAGCGAAACATTGCGGAACTTCATAACAAAGTATAAACAAAGTTATACTATGCACGGATATACTATTAGATCTTCCTGAGCGATTCTAAATACATATTTTGCCATATCACTCTCAGGTTTGTAGGTAGTTGCAGTTCTACCTTATATAATATCATAGTATAATATCTTACCAATACGACGCAATTAAAACATCAGCGACACTTTGCGGAATTTCATAAGAAATCGAGAATAAAGTTATACTATGCATGGATATACTATTTGATCTTCCTGAGCGGTTCTTGCTACATATTTTGTTATATAACTCTGAGGTGTGCAGGTATTTGCAGTTCTAACTTATCTAATATCAATGTATACTATCTTATCAATACGACGTAATCAAAACATCAGCGAAACATTTGCGGAACTTCATAACAAAGCGTAAACAAAGTTATACTATGCACGTATGTACTGTTTGATCATCCTGAGCGGTTCTTGCTACATATTTAGTTATATAACTCTGAGTTTTGAACGTAGTTGCAGTTCTACCTTATATAATAGCATAGTATACTATCTTACCAATACGACGCAATCAAAACATCAGTGACACTTTGCGGAATTTCATAAGAAAGCGAGAACGAAGTTATACTATGCACGGATGTACTATTTGATCATCCAGTGCGGTTCTTGCTACAAATTTAGTTAAATAACTCTGAGGTTCGCAGGTAGCTGCAGTTCTATCTTATATAATATCATAGTATACTATCTTACCAATACGACGCAATTAAACCATCAGCGAAACATTGCGGAACTTCATAACAAAGTATAAACAAAGTTATACTATGCACGGATATACTATTAGATCTTCCTGAGCGATTCTAAATACATATTTTGCCATATCACTCTCAGGTTTGTAGGTAGTTGCAGTTCTACCGTATATAATATCATAGTATAATATCTTACCAATACGACGCAATTAAAACATAAGCGACACTTTGCGGAATTTCATAAGAAATCGAGAATAAAGTTATACTATGCATGGATATACTATTTGATCTTCCTGAGCGGTTCTTGCTACATATTTTGTTATATAACTCTGAGGTGTGCAGGTATTTGCAGTTCTAACTTATCTAATATCAATGTATACTATCTTATCAATACGACGTAATCAAAACATCAGCGAAACATTTGCGGAACTTCATAACAAAGCGTAAACAAAGTTATACTATGCACGTATGTACTATTTGATCATCCTGAGCGGTTCTTGCTACATATTTAGTTATATAACTCTGAGTTTTGAACGTAGTTGCAGTTCTACCTTATATAATAGCATAGTATACTATCTTACCAATACGACGCAATCAAAACATCAGTGACACTTTGCGGAATTTCATAAGAAAGCGAGAACGAAGTTATACTATGCACGGATGTACTATTTGATCATCCAGTGCGGTTCTTGCTACAAATTTAGTTAAATAACTCTGAGGTTCGCAGGTAGCTGCAGTTCTATCTTATATAATATCATAGTATACTATCTTACCAATACGACGCAATTAAACCATCAGCGAAACATTGCGGAACTTCATAACAAAGTATAAACAAAGTTATACTATGCACGGATATACTAATAGATCTTCCTGAGCGATTCTAAATACATATTTTGCCATATCACTCTCAGGTTTGTAGGTAGTTGCAGTTCTACCTTATATAATATCATAGTATAATATCTTACCAATACGACGCAATTAAAACATCAGCGACACTTTGCGGAATTTCATAAGAAATCGAGAATAAAGTTATACTATGCATGGATATACTATTTGATCTTCCTGAGCGGTTCTTGCTACATATTTTGTTATATAACTCTGAGGTGTGCAGGTATTTGCAGTTCTAACTTATCTAATATCAATGTATACTATCTTATCAATACGACGCAATCAAAACACCAGCGACACTTTGCGGAACTTCATAACAAAGCGTAAACAACGTTATACTATGCACGTATGTACAATTTGAACATCCCTAGCGGTTCTTGCTACATATTTTGTTAAATAACTCTGAGGTTTGCATGTAGTTGCAGTTCTATCTTATATAATATCAAAGTATACTATCTTACCAATTGCGACGCAATCAACACCTCAGCGAAACATTGCGGAACTTCATAACAAAGCGTAAACAAAGTTATACTATGCACGGATGTACTATTTGATCATCTAGAGCGGTTCTTGCTACATATTTAGTTAAATAACTCTGAGTTTTGCACGTAGTTGCAGTTCTACCTTATATAATATCATAGTATACAATCTTACCAATACGACGCAATTAAAACATCAGCGAAACATTGCGGAACTTCATAACAAAGCGTAAACAAAGTTATACTATGCACGGATATACTATTAGATCTTCCTGAGCGATTCTAAATACATATTTTGCCATATCACTCTCAGGTTTGTAGGTAGTTGCAGTTCTACCTTATATAATATCATAGTATAATATCTTACCAATACGACGCAATTAAAACATCAGCGACACTTTGCGGAATTTCATAAGAAATCGAGAATAAAGTTATACTATGCATGGATATACTATTTGATCTTCCTGAGCGGTTCTTGCTACATATTTTGTTATATAACTCTGAGGTGTGCAGGTATTTGCAGTTCTAACTTATCTAATATCAATGTATACTATCTTATCAATACGACGTAATCAAAACATCAGCGAAACATTTGCGGAACTTCATAACAAAGCGTAAACAAAGTTATACTATGCACGTATGTACTATTTGATCATCCTGAGCGGTTCTTGCTACATATTTTGTTATATAACTCTGAGTTTTGAACGTAGTTGCAGTTCTACCTTATATAATAGCATAGTATACTATCTTACCAATACGACGCAATCAAAACATCAGTGACACTTTGCGGAATTTCATAAGAAAGCGAGAACGAAGTTATACTATGCACGGATGTACTATTTGATCATCCAGTGCGGTTCTTGCTACAAATTTAGTTAAATAACTCTGAGGTTCGCAGGTAGCTGCAGTTCTATCTTATATAATATCATAGTATACTATCTTACCAATACGACGCAATTAAACCATCAGCGAAACATTGCGGAACTTCATAACAAAGTATAAACAAAGTTATACTATGCACGGATATACTAATAGATCTTCCTGAGCGATTCTAAATACATATTTTGCCATATCACTCTCAGGTTTGTAGGTAGTTGCAGTTCTACCTTATATAATATCATAGTATAATATCTTACCAATACGACGCAATTAAAACATCAGCGACACTTTGCGGAATTTCATAAGAAATCGAGAATAAAGTTATACTATGCATGGATATACTATTTGATCTTCCTGAGCGGTTCTTGCTACATATTTTGTTATATAACTCTGAGGTGTGCAGGTATTTGCAGTTCTAACTTATCTAATATCAATGTATACTATCTTATCAATACGACGCAATCAAAACACCAGCGACACTTTGCGGAACTTCATAACAAAGCGTAAACAACGTTATACTATGCACGTATGTACAATTTGAACATCCCTAGCGGTTCTTGCTACATATTTTGTTAAATAACTCTGAGGTTTGCATGTAGTTGCAGTTCTATCTTATATAATATCAAAGTATACTATCTTACCAATTGCGACGCAATCAACACCTCAGCGAAACATTGCGGAACTTCATAACAAAGCGTAAACAAAGTTATACTATGCACGGATGTACTATTTGATCATCTAGAGCGGTTCTTGCTACATATTTAGTTAAATAACTCTGAGTTTTGCACGTAGTTGCAGTTCTACCTTATATAATATCATAGTATACAATCTTACCAATACGACGCAATTAAAACATCAGCGAAACATTGCGGAACTTCATAACAAAGCGTAAACAAAGTTATACTATGCACGTATGTACTATTTGATCATCCTGAGCGGTTCTTGCTACATATTTAGTTAAATAACTCTGAGCTTTGCAGGTATAATCAGTTCTACCTTATATAATATCATAGTATACTATCTTACCAATACGACGGAATCAAAACATCAGTGACACTTTGCAGAACTTCATAACAAAGCGTAAACAAAGTTATACAGTGCACGGATATACTATTAGATCTTCCTGAGCGGTTCTTGCTACATATTTTGTTAAATAACTCTGAGCTTTGCAGGTATTTTCAGTTCTACCTTATATAATATCATAGTATACTATCTTATCAATACGACGTAATCAAAACATCAGCGAAACATTGCGGAACTTCATAACAAAGCGTAAACAAAGTTATACTAAGCACGTATGTACTATTTGCTCATCCTGAGCGGTTCTAGCAACATATTTTGTTAAATAACAATGAGCTTTGCAGGTATTTGCAGTTCTATCTTATATAATATCAAAGTATACTATCCCACCAATACGACGCCATCAAAACCTCAGCGAAACTTTGCGGAACTTCATAACAAAGCGTAAACAAAGTTATACTATGCACGGATGTACTATTTGATCATCCTGAGCGGTTCTTGCTACATATTTAGTTAAATAACTCTGAGTTTTGCACGTAGTTGCAGTTCTATCTTATATAATATCAAAGTATACTATCTTACTAATTGCGTCGCAATCAAAACCTCAGCGAAACTTTGCGGAACTTCATAACAAAGCGTAAACAAAGTTATACTATGCACGGATGTACTATTTGATCATCTAGAGCGGTTCTTGCTACATATTTAGTTAAATAACTCTGAGTTTTGCACGTAGTTGCAGTTCTATCTTACATAATATCAAAGTATACTATCCCACAAATACGACGCCATCAAAACCTCAGCGAAACTTTGCGGAACTTCATAACAAAGCGTAAACAAAGTTATACTATGCACGGATGTACTATTTGATCATCTAGAGCGGTTCTTGCTACATATTTAGTTATATAACTCTGAGTTTTGCACGTAGTTGCAGTTCTACCTTATAATATATCATAGTATGCTATCTTACCAATACGACGCAATCAAAACATCAGTGACACTTTGCGGAATTTCATAAGAAAGCGAGAACAAAGTTATACTATGCACGGATGTACTATTTGATCATCCCTAGCGGTTCTTGCTACATATTTAGTTAAATAACTCTGAGGTTTGCATGTAGTTGCAGTTCTATCTTATATAATATCAAAGTATACTATCCCACCAATTCGACGCCATCAAAACCTCAGCGAAACTTTGCGGAACTTCATAACAAAGCGTAAACAAAGTTATACTATGCACGGATGTACTATTTGATCATCTAGAGCGGTTCTTGCTACATATTTAGATAAATAACTCTGAGTTTTGCACGTAGTTGCAGTTCTACCTTATATAATATCATAGTATACTATCTTACCAATACGACGCAATCAAAACATCAGTGACACTTTGCGGAATTTCATAAGAAAGCGTGAACAAAGTTATACTATGCACGGATGTACTATTTGATCATCCCTAGCGGTTCTTGCTACATATTTTGTTAAATAACTCTGAGGTTTGCATGTAGTTGCAGTTCTATCTTATATAATATCAAAGTATACTATCTTACCAATTGCGACGCAATCAACACCTCAGCGAAACATTGCGGAACTTCATAACAAAGCGTAAACAAAGTTATACTATGCACGGATACACTATTAGATCTTCCTGAGCGGTTCTTGCTACATATTTTGTTATATAACTCTGAGGTGTGCAGGTATTTGCAGTTCTAACTTATCTAATATCAATGTATACTATCTTATCAATACGACGTAATCAAAACATCAGCGAAACATTTGCGGAACTTCATAACAAAGCGTAAACAAAGTTATACTATGCACGTATGTACTATTTGATCATCCTGAGCGGTTCTTGCAACATATTGTGTTAAATAACTCTGAGCATTGCAGGTATTTGCAGTTCTAACTAATATAATATCAAAGTATACTATCTTACCAATACGACGCCATCAAGACCTCAGCGAAACATTGCGGAACTTCATAACAAAGCGTAAACAAAGATATACTATGCACGTATGTACTATTTGATCATCCTGAGCGGTTCTTGCTACATATTTAGTTAAATAACTCTGAGCTTTGCAGGTATAATCAGTTCTACCTTATATAATATTATAGTATACTATCTTACCAATACGACGCAATCAAAACATCAGTGACACTTTGCAGAACTTCATAACAAAGTGTAAACAAAATTATACTATGCATGTATGTACTATCTGATCATCCTGAGGGGTTCTTGCTACATATTTTGTTATATAACTCTGAGGTGTGCAGGTATTTCCAGTTCTAACTTATCTAACATCAATGTATACTATCTTACCAATACGACGCAATCAAAACCTCAGCGAAACATTGCGGAACTTCATAACAAAGCGTAAACAAAGTTATACTATGCACGGATACACTATTAGATCTTCCTGAGCGGTTCTTGCTACATATTTTGTTATATAACTCTGAGGTGTGCAGGTATTTGCAGTTCTAACTTATCTAATATCAATGTATACTATCTTATCAATACGACGTAATCAAAACCTCAGCGAAACATTTGCGGAACTTCATAACAAAGCGTAAACAAAGTTATACTATGCACGTATGTACTATTTGATCATCCTGAGCGGTTCTTGCAACATATTGTGTTAAATAACTCTGAGCATTGCAGGTATTTGCAGTTCTAACTAATATAATATCAAAGTATACTATCTTACCAATACGACGCCATCAAGACCTCAGCGAAACATTGCGGAACTTCATAACAAAGCGTGAACAAAGATATACTATGCACGTATGTACTATTTGATCATCCTGAGCGGTTCTTGCTACATATTTAGTTAAATAACTCTGAGCTTTGCAGGTATAATCAGTTCTACCTTATATAATATTATAGTATACTATCTTACCAATACGACGCAATCAAAACATCAGTGACACTTTGCAGAACTTCATAACAAAGTGTAAACAAAATTATACTATGCATGTATGTACTATCTGATCATCCTGAGGGGTTCTTGCTACATATTTTGTTATATAACTCTGAGGTGTGCAGGTATTTCCAGTTCTAACTTATCTAACATCAATGTATACTATCTTACCAATACGACGCAATCAAAACATCAGTGACACTTTGCAGAACTTCATAACAAAGCGTAAACAAAGTTATACTATGCACGTATGTACTATTTGATCATCCTGAGCGGTTCTTGCTACATATTTAGTTAAATAACTCTGAGCTTTGCAGGTATAATCAGTTCTACCTTATATAATATCATAGTATACTATCTTACCAATACGACGCAATCAAAACATCAGTGACACTTTGCAGAACTTCATAACAAAGCGTAAACAAAATTATACTATGCATGTATGTACTATTTGTTCATCCTGAGGGGTTCTTGCTACATATTTTGTTATATAACTCCGAGGTGTGCAGGTATTTCCAGTTCTAACTTATCTAATATCATAGTATACTATCTTACCAATACGACGCAATCAAAACATCAGCGACACATTGCGGAACTTCATAACAAAGCGTAAACAAAGTTATACTATGCACGTATGTACTATTTGATCATCCTGAGCGGTTCTTGCTACATATTTAGTTAAATAACTCTGAGCTTTGCAGGTATAATCAGTTCTACCTTATATAATATCATAGTATACTATCTTACCACTACGACGCAATCAAAACATCAGTGACACTTTGCAGAACTTCATAACAAAGCGTAAACAAAGTTATACTATGCACGTATGTACTGTAACGCCGTCCCTTTTTCCACGCTTGTCGAGGCGGGAAGCGGGGACGACTCCGGGAATTTACAGGCTCTGAGGCCGGGCCGCGCACGGCCGTGACGATACGCGGTCCTCCCGGTACAAAGGGTTATCCCGAGGGTCAACCTCGACTTTCACGAAACTAGTGTCTTACGTTCGGGCGCCAGGCACCGGACGGGTGCCGCACAAAATACGCGGAGGGCACCCTCGAGAAGCCGAGATAGAACGTGGCACGAAACGGGTCCAAGGTTCGGACACAGGGGGATCGAGGACAGCCCTCACGGCAGGGCGGATCGCGTAGGGCAGAAGAACGGGATCAACAAATTTGGCTCGATATGGTCTTTATTGGGACGATATTTACAGGTGCGCGGCCACGAGGCCGCTCCCGGAGCCCGCGCTCTTGTACACTTTTGCGGCTGATGGTCGGCTCGCGGCGCGTGTCGGTCGATATTCTTTAAGATCCGCGCGCGTACAGTCTCTCGGTACGCTAATGGCCCTTGTGGGCGATATCTCACGGAGCGCAGGTGGACGGCGCGATACAATGACTGTCGTGGAACCTACGTCGCGATACGGTGTTAGGATCGTGCGAAACAATACGGCGAAATCCCGAAAATACAATCGGCGGTCGATCACGCTACGACTTCGACAGCGTTACCCCGAGGAAGACTTTCCGAAAGTGACTCTACGATATTCTACCGAACCTCTCCAAAACGCCGACGGTTCGGCGTGAGTCCGACGGCTCGAGACGAATTTCGTCTCGGCCCACCAAAGTTGGAGAACGCGACGGGCTGCTTACGCCTCGACGAGGTGAGCCGTCTCGTTCTCCCACGAAATTCCCACAAAATTTTCCCGATACCTCTCCGAACCAACTTGCACGAATTCCGCCCCAGAAGGGAGCGATAGAATGAAGGAGGGACCACTGCGTGGACTTACCGTATTCACGATAAAATGGCTCTCGATACTCCGCGACTGTTTCCGGCTTTCCTTCTGCGTGGCCAAAGGCACGGTATTTCCAATCGCTGGGCGCAACGCTGGATTTGCCCGATCACGATACTTCCCCGCGTACTCGCGATACTTTCTCGCGTACTCGCGATAGTTCGAAACCGGCTCGGGTTTCGACGATCTCGGAAAGGAAGCGACCTGGAACTCGATACCGGACGCGGAGCCACACGATAATTTAGATTGAGCGTTCGCACGACAGTGGTCCATCGATTTTCGTCGCGCGATCGTGAGGACTTCCGTATCCCCACTCTCGCGCGCTAATCTCGATTTTCTCCTAATGGGGCGCGCGGGTCGCAAGTTTTCGGGAATGCAGGAGCGCGCTCTCGACGGGTCCCCGGGCCCCGGACCCCCGCGACTTCCTCTGCGGAATCGCGGAAACACCAAACGGTCAGTCTCGCTCCGACCTGATGAGACGGCGGCACGCCCTTAGTTGAAGCCCATATTCCATCTCTAAGGGGAGGCGGCAGCAGATCTAGGGCGATTCTCGTGGATCGCCGTTGTTCGTCAGGGCTTCTGTCTCGCCGCTCGCCTCCAGGTTCTCCGGCCTGGGTGCGTGGCCTCATCCTGTTCACCAAATTTACCGGCGCCGGATTTTCCTTTATTATACTTGTGTTGGCCGAATTTCGTCGAGCGCCTCGTCTGCTATTTCTCCTGTAACTTGCCCCGCTCGGCACGCGAAAACTCGTTAGCAATCGATATCGGATCGATACTGCGCTTCCTCGGGGAACACCCACGCTTTCCGGTGGTCGAAGTCGGCGCCAAAAGGGCAGCCCGGTCCCTTCGACACTCCGGGGTAGGCGGACCAGTGACGTCGCAAAATTTGCAACGTCACAGTACTATTTGATCATCCTGAGCGGTTCTTGCAACATATTTTGTTAAATAACTCTGAGCATTGCAGGTATTTGCAGTTCTAACTAATATAATATCAAAGTATACTATCTTATCAATACGACGCAATCAAAACCTCAACGAAACTCTGCGGAACGTCATAACAAAGCGTGAACAGATTTATACTAGAAAGCGAGAACAAAGTTATACTATGCACGGATGTACTATTTGATCATCCAGAGCGGTTCTTGCTACATATTTAGTTAAACAACTCTGAGGTTTGCAGGTAGTTGCTGTTCTATCTTATCTAATATCAATGTATACAATCTTACCAATACGACGTAATCAAAACATCAGCGAAACATTGCGGAACTTCATAACAAAGCGTAAACAAAGTTATACTATGCACGTATGTACTATTTGATCGTCCTGAGCGGTTCTAAATACATATTTTGCCATATCACTCTCAGGTTTGTAAGTAGTTGCAGTCCTACCTTATATAATATCATAGTATAATATCTTACCAATACGACGCAATTAAAACATCAGCGACACGTTGCGGAATTTCATAAGAAATCGAGAACAAAGTTATACTATGCATGGATATACTATTTGATCTTCCAGAGCGGTTCTTGCTACATATTTAGTTAAATAACTCTGAGGTTTGCATGTAGTTGCAGTTCTATCTTATATAATATCAAAGTATACTATCCCACCAATACGACGCCATCAAAACCTCAGCGAAACTTTGCGGAACTTCATAACAAAGCGTAAACAAAGTTATACTATGCACGGATGTACTATTTGATCATCTAGAGCGGTTCTTGCTACATATTTAGATAAATAACTCTGAGTTTTGCACGTAGTTGCAGTACTATCTTATATAATATCAATGTATACTATCTTACTAATTGCGACGCAATCAAAACATCAGCGAAACTTTGCGGAACTTCATAACAAAGCGTATACAAAGTTATACTATGCAGGTATGTACTATTTGATCATCCTGAGCGGTTCTTGCTACATATTTAGTTAAATAACAATGAGGTTTGCAGGTAGTTGCAGTTCTATCTTATATAATATCATAGTATACTATCTTACCAATACGACGCAATTAAACCATCAGCGAAACATTGCGGAACTTCATAACAAAGCATAAACAAAGTTATACTATGCACGGATATACTATTAGATCTTCCTGAGCGGTTCTTGCTACATATTTTGTTAAATAACTCTGAGCTTTGCAGGTATTTTCAGTTCTACCTTATATAATATCATAGTATACTATCTTATCAATACGACGTAATCAAAACATCAGCGAAACATTGCGGAACTTCATAACAAAGCGTACACAAAGTTATACTAAGCACGTATGTACTATTTGCTCATCCTGAGCGGTTCTAGCAACATATTTTGTTAAATAACAATGAGCTTTGCAGGTATTTGCAGTTCTATCTTATATAATATCAAAGTATACTATCCCACCAATACGACGCCATCAAAACCTCAGCGAAACTCTGCGGAACTTCATAACAAAGCGTAAACAAAGTTATACTATGCACGGATGTACTATTTGATCATCCTGAGCGGTTCTTGCTACATATTTAGTTAAATAACTCTGAGCTTTGCAGGTATTTTCAGTTCTACCTTATATAATATCATAGTATACTATCTTACCAATACGACGCAATCAAAACATCAGTGAGACTTTGCAGAACTTCATAACAAAGCGTAAACAAAGTTATACTATGCACGTATGTACTATTTGATCATCCTGAGCGGTTCTTGCAACATATTTTGTTAAATAACTCTGAGCATTGCAGGTATTTGCAGTTCTAACTTATATAATATCAAAGTATACTATCTTATCAATACGACGCAATCAAAACCTCAACGAAACTCTGCGGAACTTCATAACAAAGCGTAAACAAAGTTATACTATGCACGTATGTACTATTTGATCATCCTGAGCGGTTGTTGCAACATATTTTGTTAAATAACTCTGAGCATTGCAGGTATTTGCAGTTCTAACTTATATAATATCAAAGTATACTATCATATCAATACGACGCAATCAAAACCTCAGCGAAACTCTGCGGAACTTCATTACAAAGCGTGAACAGATTTATACTAGAAAGCGAGAACAAAGTTATACTATGCACGGATGTACTATTTGATCATCCAGAGCGGTTCTTGCTACATATTTAGTTAAACAACTCTGAGGTTTGCAGGTAGTTGCTGTTCTAACTTATCTAATATCAATGTATACAATCTTATCAATACGACGCAATCAAAACATCAGTGACACTTTGCAGAACTTCATAACAAAGTGTAAACAAAATTATACTATGCATGTATGTACTATCTGATCATCCTGAGGGGTTCTTGCTACATATTTTGTTATATAACTCTGAGGTGTGCAGGTATTTCCAGTTCTAACTTATCTAACATCAATGTATACTATCTTACCAATACGACGCAATCAAAACCTCAGCGAAACATTGCGGAACTTCATAACAAAGCGTAAACAAAGTTATACTATGCACGGATACACTATTAGATCTTCCTGAGCGGTTCTTGCTACATATTTTGTTATATAACTCTGAGGTGTGCAGGTATTTGCAGTTCTAACTTATCTAATATCAATGTATACTATCTTATCAATACGACGTAATCAAAACATCAGCGAAACATTTGCGGAACTTCATAACAAAGCGTAAACAAAGTTATACTATGCACGTATGTACTATTTGATCATCCTGAGCGGTTCTTGCAACATATTGTGTTAAATAACTCTGAGCATTGCAGGTATTTGCAGTTCTAACTAATATAATATCAAAGTATACTATCTTACCAATACGACGCCATCAAGACCTCAGCGAAACATTGCGGAACTTCATAACAAAGCGTGAACAAAGATATACTATGCACGTATGTACTATTTGATCATCCTGAGCGGTTCTTGCTACATATTTAGTTAAATAACTCTGAGCTTTGCAGGTATAATCAGTTCTACCTTATATAATATTATAGTATACTATCTTACCAATACGACGCAATCAAAACATCAGTGACACTTTGCAGAACTTCATAACAAAGTGTAAACAAAATTATACTATGCATGTATGTACTATCTGATCATCCTGAGGGGTTCTTGCTACATATTTTGTTATATAACTCTGAGGTGTGCAGGTATTTCCAGTTCTAACTTATCTAACATCAATGTATACTATCTTACCAATACGACGCAATCAAAACATCAGTGACACTTTGCAGAACTTCATAACAAAGCGTAAACAAAGTTATACTATGCACGTATGTACTATTTGATCATCCTGAGCGGTTCTTGCTACATATTTAGTTAAATAACTCTGAGCTTTGCAGGTATAATCAGTTCTACCTTATATAATATCATAGTATACTATCTTACCAATACGACGCAATCAAAACATCAGTGACACTTTGCAGAACTTCATAACAAAGCGTAAACAAAATTATACTATGCATGTATGTACTATTTGTTCATCCTGAGGGGTTCTTGCTACATATTTTGTTATATAACTCCGAGGTGTGCAGGTATTTCCAGTTCTAACTTATCTAATATCATAGTATACTATCTTACCAATACGACGCAATCAAAACATCAGCGACACATTGCGGAACTTCATAACAAAGCGTAAACAAAGTTATACTATGCACGTATGTACTATTTGATCATCCTGAGCGGTTCTTGCTACATATTTAGTTAAATAACTCTGAGCTTTGCAGGTATAATCAGTTCTACCTTATATAATATCATAGTATACTATCTTACCACTACGACGCAATCAAAACATCAGTGACACTTTGCAGAACTTCATAACAAAGCGTAAACAAAGTTATACTATGCACGTATGTACTGTAACGCCGTCCCTTTTTCCACGCTTGTCGAGGCGGGAAGCGGGGACGACTCCGGGAATTTACAGGCTCTGAGGCCGGGCCGCGCACGGCCGTGACGATACGCGGTCCTCCCGGTACAAAGGGTTATCCCGAGGGTCAACCTCGACTTTCACGAAACTAGTGTCTTACGTTCGGGCGCCAGGCACCGGACGGGTGCCGCACAAAATACGCGGAGGGCACCCTCGAGAAGCCGAGATAGAACGTGGCACGAAACGGGTCCAAGGTTCGGACACAGGGGGATCGAGGACAGCCCTCACGGCAGGGCGGATCGCGTAGGGCAGAAGAACGGGATCAACAAATTTGGCTCGATATGGTCTTTATTGGGACGATATTTACAGGTGCGCGGCCACGAGGCCGCTCCCGGAGCCCGCGCTCTTGTACACTTTTGCGGCTGATGGTCGGCTCGCGGCGCGTGTCGGTCGATATTCTTTAAGATCCGCGCGCGTACAGTTTCTCGGTACGCTAATGGCCCTTGTGGGCGATATCTCACGGAGCGCAGGTGGACGGCGCGATACAATGACTGTCGTGGAACCTACGTCGCGATACGGTGTTATGATCGTGCGAAACAATACGGCGAAATCCCGAAAATACAATCGGCGGTCGATCACGCTACGACTTCGACAGCGTTACCCCGAGGAAGACTTTCCGAAAGTGACTCTACGATATTCTACCGAACCTCTCCAAAACGCCGACGGTTCGGCGTGAGTCCGACGGCTCGAGACGAATTTCGTCTCGGCCCACCAAAGTTGGAGAACGCGACGGGCTGCTTACGCCTCGACGAGGTGAGCCGTCTCGTTCTCCCACGAAATTCCCACAAAATTTTCCCGATACCTCTCCGAACCAACTTGCACGAATTCCGCCCCAGAAGGGAGCGATAGAATGAAGGAGGGACCACTGCGTGGACTTACCGTATTCACGATAAAATGGCTCTCGATACTCCGCGACTGTTTCCGGCTTTCCTTCTGCGTGGCCAAAGGCACGGTATTTCCAATCGCTGGGCGCAACGCTGGATTTGCCCGATCACGATACTTCCCCGCGTACTCGCGATACTTTCTCGCGTACTCGCGATAGTTCGAAACCGGCTCGGGTTTCGACGATCTCGGAAAGGAAGCGACCTGGAACTCGATACCGGACGCGGAGCCACACGATAATTTAGATTGAGCGTTCGCACGACAGTGGTCCATCGATTTTCGTCGCGCGATCGTGAGGACTTCCGTATCCCCACTCTCGCGCGCTAATCTCGATTTTCTCCTAATGGGGCGCGCGGGTCGCAAGTTTTCGGGAATGCAGGAGCGCGCTCTCGACGGGTCCCCGGGCCCCGGACCCCCGCGACTTCCTCTGCGGAATCGCGGAAACACCAAACGGTCAGTCTCGCTCCGACCTGATGAGACGGCGGCACGCCCTTAGTTGAAGCCCATATTCCATCTCTAAGGGGAGGCGGCAGCAGATCTAGGGCGATTCTCGTGGATCGCCGTTGTTCGTCAGGGCTTCTGTCTCGCCGCTCGCCTCCAGGTTCTCCGGCCTGGGTGCGTGGCCTCATCCTGTTCACCAAATTTACCGGCGCCGGATTTTCCTTTATTATACTTGTGTTGGCCGAATTTCGTCGAGCGCCTCGTCTGCTACTTCTCCTGTAACTTGCCCCGCTCGGCACGCGAAAACTCGTTAGCAATCGATATCGGATCGATACTGCGCTTCCTCGGGGAACACCCACGCTTTCCGGTGGTCGAAGTCGGCGCCAAAAGGGCAGCCCGGTCCCTTCGACACTCCGGGGTAGGCGGACCAGTGACGTCGCAAAATTTGCAACGTCACAGTACTATTTGATCATCCTGAGCGGTTCTTGCAACATATTTTGTTAAATAACTCTGAGCATTGCAGGTATTTGCAGTTCTAACTAATATAATATCAAAGTATACTATCTTATCAATACGACGCAATCAAAACCTCAACGAAACTCTGCGGAACGTCATAACAAAGCGTGAACAGATTTATACTAGAAAGCGAGAACAAAGTTATACTATGCACGGATGTACTATTTGATCATCCAGAGCGGTTCTTGCTACATATTTAGTTAAACAACTCTGAGGTTTGCAGGTAGTTGCTGTTCTATCTTATCTAATATCAATGTATACAATCTTACCAATACGACGTAATCAAAACATCAGCGAAACATTGCGGAACTTCATAACAAAGCGTAAACAAAGTTATACTATGCACGTATGTACTATTTGATCGTCCTGAGCGGTTCTAAATACATATTTTGCCATATCACTCTCAGGTTTGTAAGTAGTTGCAGTCCTACCTTATATAATATCATAGTATAATATCTTACCAATACGACGCAATTAAAACATCAGCGACACGTTGCGGAATTTCATAAGAAATCGAGAACAAAGTTATACTATGCATGGATATACTATTTGATCTTCCAGAGCGGTTCTTGCTACATATTTAGTTAAATAACTCTGAGGTTTGCATGTAGTTGCAGTTCTATCTTATATAATATCAAAGTATACTATCCCACCAATACGACGCCATCAAAACCTCAGCGAAACTTTGCGGAACTTCATAACAAAGCGTAAACAAAGTTATACTATGCACGGATGTACTATTTGATCATCTAGAGCGGTTCTTGCTACATATTTAGATAAATAACTCTGAGTTTTGCACGTAGTTGCAGTACTATCTTATATAATATCAATGTATACTATCTTACTAATTGCGACGCAATCAAAACATCAGCGAAACTTTGCGGAACTTCATAACAAAGCGTATACAAAGTTATACTATGCAGGTATGTACTATTTGATCATCCTGAGCGGTTCTTGCTACATATTTAGTTAAATAACAATGAGGTTTGCAGGTAGTTGCAGTTCTATCTTATATAATATCATAGTATACTATCTTACCAATACGACGCAATTAAACCATCAGCGAAACATTGCGGAACTTCATAACAAAGCGTACACAAAGTTATACTAAGCACGTATGTACTATTTGCTCATCCTGAGCGGTTCTAGCAACATATTTTGTTAAATAACAATGAGCTTTGCAGGTATTTGCAGTTCTATCTTATATAATATCAAAGTATACTATCCCACCAATACGACGCCATCAAAACCTCAGCGAAACTCTGCGGAACTTCATAACAAAGCGTAAACAAAGTTATACTATGCACGGATGTACTATTTGATCATCCTGAGCGGTTCTTGCTACATATTTAGTTAAATAACTCTGAGCTTTGCAGGTATTTTCAGTTCTACCTTATATAATATCATAGTATACTATCTTACCAATACGACGCAATCAAAACATCAGAGACACTTTGCAGAACTTCATAACAAAGCGTAAACAAAGTTATACTATGCACGTATGTACTATTTGATCATCCTGAGCGGTTCTTGCAACATATTTTGTTAAATAACTCTGAGCATTGCAGGTATTTGCAGTTCTAACTTATATAATATCAAAGTATACTATCTTATCAATACGACGCAATCAAAACCTCAACGAAACTCTGCGGAACTTCATAACAAAGCGTAAACAAAGTTATACTATGCACGTATGTACTATTTGATCATCCTGAGCGGTTGTTGCAACATATTTTGTTAAATAACTCTGAGCATTGCAGGTATTTGCAGTTCTAACTTATATAATATCAAAGTATACTATCATATCAATGCGACGCAATCAAAACCTCAGCGAAACTCTGCGGAACTTCATTACAAAGCGTGAACAGATTTATACTAGAAAGCGAGAACAAAGTTATACTATGCACGGATGTACTATTTGATCATCCAGAGCGGTTCTTGCTACATATTTAGTTAAACAACTCTGAGGTTTGCAGGTAGTTGCTGTTCTAACTTATCTAATATCAATGTATACAATCTTATCAATACGACGCAATCAAAACATCAGCGTCACTTTGCGGAACTTCATAACAAAGCGTAAACAAAGTTATACTGTGCACGTATGTAATATTTGATCATCCCTAGCGGTTCTTGCACCATATTTTGTTAAATAACTCTGAGGTTTGCATGTAGTTGCAGTTCTAACTTATATTATTTAAAGTATACTATCTTATCAATACGACGCAATCAAAACCTCAGCGAAACTCTGCGGAACTTCATAACAAAGCGTAAACAAAGTTATACTATGCACGGATATACTATTAGATCTTCCTGAGCGGTTCTTGCTACATATTTTGTTATATAACTCTGAGGTGTGCAGGTAGTTGCTGTTCTATCTTATCTAATATCAATGTATACAATCTTACCAATACGACGTAATCAAAACATCAGCGAAACATTGCGGAACTTCATAACAAAGCGTAAACAAAGTTATACTATGCACGTATGTACTATTTGATCGTCCTGAGCGGTTCTTGCACCATATTTTGTTAAATAACTCTGAGGTTTGCATGTAGTTGCAGTTCTAACTTATATTATATCAAAGTATACTATCTTATCAATACGACGCAATCAAAACCTCAGCGAAACTCTGCGGAACTTCATAACAAAGCGTAAACAAAGTTATACTATGCACGGATATACTATTAGATCTTCCTGAGCGGTTCTTGCTACATATTTTGTTATATAACTCTGAGGTGTGCAGGTATTTGCAGTTCTAACTTTTCTAATATCAAAGTATACTATCTTATCAATACGACGCAATCAAAACATCAGCGACACTTTGCGGAACTTCATAACAAAGCATAAACAAAGTTATACTGTGCACGTATGTACTATTTCAACATCCTGAGCGGTTCTTGTTACATATTTAGTTCAATAACTCTGAGGTTTTCATGTAGTTGCAGTTCTAACTTATATAATATCAAAGTATACTATCTTATCAGTACGACGCAATCAAAACCTCAGCGAAACTCTGCGGAACTTCATAACAAAGCGTAAACAAAGTTATACTATGCACGTATATACTATTTGATAATCCTGAGCGGTTCTTGCCACATATTTAGTTAAATAACTCTGAGCTTTGCAGGTATTTTCAGTTCTACCTTATATCATATCATAGTATACTATCTTACCAATAAGACGCAATCAAAACATCAGTGACACTTTGCAGAACTTCATAACAAAGCGTAAACAAAGTTATACTATGCACGGATGTACTATTTGATCATCCAGAGCGGTTCTTGCTTCATATTTAGTTAAACAACTCTGAGGTTTGCAGGTAGTTGCATTTCTATCTTATCTAATATCAATGTATACAATCTTATCAATACGACGCAATCAAAACATCAGCGTCACTTTGCGGAACTTCATAACAAAGCGTAAACAAAGTTATACTGTGCACGTATGTACTATTTGATCATCCCTAGCGGTTCTTGCACCATATTTTGTTAAATAACTCTGAGGTTTGCATGTAGTTGCAGTTCTAACTTATATTATATCAAAGTATACTATCTTATCAATACGACGCAATCAAAACCTCAGCGAAACTCTGCGGAACTTCATAACAAAGCGTAAACAAAGTTATACTATGCACGGATATACTATTAGATCTTCCTGAGCGGTTCTTGCTACATATTTTGTTATATAACTCTGAGGTGTGCAGGTATTTGCAGTTCTAACTTATATAATATCAAAGTATACTATCATATCAATACGACGCAATCAAAACCTCAGCGAAACTCTGCGGAACTTCATAACAAAGCGTGAACAGATTTATACTAGAAAGCGAGAACAAAGTTATACTATGCACGTATGTACTATTTGATCATCCCTAGCGGTTCTTGCTACATATTTAGTTAAACAACTCTGAGGTTTGCAGGTAGTTGCTGTTCTAACTTATCTAATATCAATGTATACAATCTTATCAATACGACGCAATCAAAACATCAGTGACACTTTGCAGAACTTCATAACAAAGCGTAAACAAAGTTATACTATGCACGTATGTACTATTTGATCATCCTGAGCGGTTCTTGCTACATATTTAGTTAAATAACTCTGAGCTTTGCAGGTATAATCAGTTCTACCTTATATAATATCATAGTATACTATCTTACCAATACGACGCAATCAAAACATCAGTGACACTTTGCAGAACTTCATAACAAAGCGTAAACAAAATTATACTATGCATGTATGTACTATTTGTTCATCCTGAGGGGTTCTTGCTACATATTTTGTTATATAACTCCGAGGTGTGCAGGTATTTCCAGTTCTAACTTATCTAATATCATAGTATACTATCTTACCAATACGACGCAATCAAAACATCAGCGACACATTGCGGAACTTCATAACAAAGCGTAAACAAAGTTATACTATGCACGTATGTACTATTTGATCATCCTGAGCGGTTCTTGCTACATATTTAGTCAAATAACTCTGAGCTTTGCAGGTATAATCAGTTCTACCTTATATAATATCATAGTATACTATCTTACCACTACGACGCAATCAAAACATCAGTGACACTTTGCAGAACTTCATAACAAAGCGTAAACAAAGTTATACTGTGCACGTATGTACTATATCATCATCCTGAGCGGTTCTTGCTACATATTTAGTTAAATAACTCTGAGCTTTGCAGGTATTTTCAGTTCTACCTTATATAATAACATAGTATACTATCTTACCAATACGACGCAATCAAAACATCAGTGAGACTTTGCAGAACTTCATAACAAAGCGTAAACAAAGTTATACTATGCACGTATGTACTATTTGATCATCCTGAGCGGTTCTTGCAACATATTTTGTTAAATAACTCTGAGCATTGCAGGTATTTGCAGTTCTAACTAATATAATATCAAAGTATACTATCTTATCAATACGACGCAATCAAAACCTCAACGAAACTCTGCGGAACTTCATAACAAAGCGTGAACAGATTTATACTAGATAGCGAGAACAAAGTTATACTATGCACGGATGTACTATTTGATCATCCAGAGCGGTTCTTGCTACATATTTAGTTAAACAACTCTGAGGTTTGCAGGTAGTTGCTGTTCTATCTTATCTAATATCAATGTATACAATCTTACCAATACGACGTAATCAAAACATCAGCGAAACATTGCGGAACTTCATAACAAAGCGTAAACAAAGTTATACTATGCACGTATGTACTATTTGATCGTCCTGAGCGGTTCTAAATACATATTTTGCCATATCACTCTCAGGTTTGTAAGTAGTTGCAGTCCTACCTTATATAATATCATAGTATAATATCTTACCAATACGACGCAATTAAAACATCAGCGACACGTTGCGGAATTTCATAAGAAATCGAGAACAAAGTTATACTATGCATGGATATACTATTTGATCTTCCTGAGCGGTTCTTGCTACATATTTAGTTAAATAACTCTGAGGTTTGCATGTAGTTGCAGTTCTATCTTATATAATATCAAAGTATACTATCCCACCAATACGACGCCATCAAAACCTCAGCGAAACTTTGCGGAACTTCATAACAAAGCGTAAACAAAGTTATACTATGCACGGATGTACTATTTGATCATCTAGAGCGGTTCTTGCTACATATTTAGATAAATAACTCTGAGTTTTGCACGTAGTTGCAGTACTATCTTATATAATATCAATGTATACTATCTTACTAATTGCGACGCAATCAAAACATCAGCGAAACTTTGCGGAACTTCATAACAAAGCGTATACAAAGTTGTACTATGCAGGTATGTACTATTTGATCATCCTGAGCGGTTCTTTCTACATATTTAGTTAAATAACAATGAGGTTTGCAGGTAGTTGCAGTTCTATCTTATATAATATCATAGTACACTATCTTACCAATACGACGCAATTAAACCATCAGCGAAACATTGCGGAACTTCATAACAAAGCATAAACAAAGTTATACTATGCACGGATATACTATTAGATCTTCCTGAGCGGTTCTTGCTACATATTTTGTTAAATAACTCTGAGCTTTGCAGGTATTTTCAGTTCTACCTTATATAATATCATAGTATACTATCTTATCAATACGACGCCATCAAAACCTCAGCGAAACTCTGCGGAACTTCATAACAAAGCGGAAACAAAGTTATACTATGCACGGATGTACTATTTGATCATCCTGAGCGGTTCTTGCTACATATTTAGTTAAATAACTCTGAGCTTTGCAGGTATTTTCAGTTCTACCTTATATAATATCATAGTATACTATCTTACCAATACGACGCAATCAAAACATCAGTGAGACTTTGCAGAACTTCATAACAAAGCGTAAACAAAGTTATACTATGCACGTATGTACTATTTGATCATCCTGAGCGGTTCTTGCAACATATTTTGTTAAATAACTCTGAGCATTGCAGGTATTTGCAGTTCTAACTTATATAATATCAAAGTATACTATCATATCAATACGACGCAATCAAAACCTCAGCGAAACTCTGCGGAACTTCATTACAAAGCGTGAACAGATTTATACTAGAAAGCGAGAACAAAGTTATACTATGCACGGATGTACTATTTGATCATCCAGAGCGGTTCTTGCTACATATTTAGTTAAACAACTCTGAGGTTCGCTGGTAGTTGCTGTTCTAACTTATCTAATATCAATGTATACAATCTTATCAATACGACGCAATCAAAACATCAGCGACACTTTGCGGAACTTCATAACAAAGCATAAACAAAGTTATACTGTGCACGTATGTACTATTTCAACATCCTGAGCGGTTCTTGTTACATATTTAGTTCAATAACTCTGAGGTTTTCATGTAGTTGCAGTTCTAACTTATATAATATCAAAGTATACTATCTTATCAGTACGACGCAATCAAAACCTCAGCGAAACTCTGCGGAACTTCATAACAAAGCGTAAACAAAGTTATACTATGCACGTATATACTATTTGATAATCCTGAGCGGTTCTTGCCACATATTTAGTTAAATAACTCTGAGCTTTGCAGGTATTTTCAGTTCTACCTTATATCATATCATAGTATACTATCTTACCAATAAGACGCAATCAAAACATCAGTGACACTTTGCAGAACTTCATAACAAAGCGTAAACAAAGTTATACTATGCACGGATGTACTATTTGATCATCCAGAGCGGTTCTTGCTTCATATTTAGTTAAACAACTCTGAGGTTTGCAGGTAGTTGCAGTTCTATCTTATCTAATATCAATGTATACAATCTTATCAATACGACGCAATCAAAACATCAGCGTCACTTTGCGGAACTTCATAACAAAGCGTAAACAAAGTTATACTGTGCACGTATGTACTATTTGATCATCCCTAGCGGTTCTTGCACCATATTTTGTTAAATAACTCTGAGGTTTGCATGTAGTTGCAGTTCTAACTTATATTATATCAAAGTATACTATCTTATCAATACGACGCAATCAAAACCTCAGCGAAACTCTGCGGAACTTCATAACAAAGCGTAAACAAAGTTATACTATGCACGGATATACTATTAGATCTTCCTGAGCGGTTCTTGCTACATATTTTGTTATATAACTCTGAGGTGTGCAGGTATTTGCAGTTCTAACTTTTCTAATATCAAAGTATACTATCTTATCAATACGACGCAATCAAAACATCAGCGACACTTTGCGGAACTTCATAACAAAGCATAAACAAAGTTATACTGTGCACGTATGTACTATTTCAACATCCTGAGCGGTTCTTGTTACATATTTAGTTCAATAACTCTGAGGTTTTCATGTAGTTGCAGTTCTAACTTATATAATATCAAAGTATACTATCTTATCAGTACGACGCAATCAAAACCTCAGCGAAACTCTGCGGAACTTCATAACAAAGCGTAAACAAAGTTATACTATGCACGTATATACTATTTGATAATCCTGAGCGGTTCTTGCCACATATTTAGTTAAATAACTCTGAGCTTTGCAGGTATTTTCAGTTCTACCTTATATCATATCATAGTATACTATCTTACCAATAAGACGCAATCAAAACATCAGTGACACTTTGCAGAACTTCATAACAAAGCGTAAACAAAGTTATACAATGCACGGATGTACTATTTGATCATCCAGAGCTGTTCTTGCTACATATTTTGTTAAATAACTCTCAGGTTTGTAGGTAGTTGCAGTACTACCTTATATAATATCATAGTATATTATCTTACCAATACGACGCAATTAAAACATCAGCGACACTATGCGGAATTTCATAAGAACAAAGTTATACTGTGCACGTATGTACTATTTGATCATCCTGAGCGGTTCTTGCTACATATTTAGTTAAATAACTCTGAGGTTTGCAGGTAGTTGCAGTTCTATCTTCTATAATATCAAAGTATACTATCTTACCAATACGACGCCATCAAGACCTCAGCGAAACATTGCGGAACTTCATAACAAAGCGTGAACAAAGATATACTATGCACGTATGTACTATTTGATCATCCTGAGCGGTTCTTGCTACATATTTAGTTAAATAACTCTGAGCTTTGCAGGTATAATCAGTTCTACCTTATATAATATCATAGTATACTATCTTACCAATACGACGCAATCAAAACATCAGTGAGACTTTGCAGAACTTCATAACAAAGCGTAAACAAAGTTATACTATGCACGTATGTACTATTTGATCATCCTGAGCGGTTCTTGCAACATATTTTGTTAAATAACTCTGAGCATTGTAGGTATTTGCAGTTCTAACTTATATAATATCAAAGTATACTATCATATCAATACGACGCAATCAAAACCTCAGCGAAACTCTGCGGAACTTCATAACAAAGCGTGAACAGATTTATACTAGAAAGCGAGAACAAAGTTATACTATGCACGGATGTACTATTTGATCATCCAGAGCGGTTCTTGCTACATATTTAGTTAAACAACTCTGAGGTTCGCTGGTAGTTGCTGTTCTAACTTATCTAATATCAATGTATACAATCTTATCAATACGACGCAATCAAAACATCAGCGACTCTTTGCGGAACTTCATAACAAAGCGTAAACAAAGTTATACTATGCACGTATGTACTATTTGATCATCCCTAGCGGTTCTTGCTACATATTTAGTTAAACAACTCTGAGGTTTGCAGGTAGTTGCTGTTCTAACTTATCTAATATCAATGTATACAATCTTATCAATACGACGCAATCAAAACATCAGCGACTCTTTGCGGAACTTCATAACAAAGCGTAAACAAAGTTATACTATGCACGTATGTACTATTTGATCATCCTGAGCGGTTCTTGCCACATATTTAGTTAAATAACTCTGAGCTTTGCAGGTATTTTCAGTTCTACCTTATATCATATCATAGTATACTATCTTACCAATAAGACGCAATCAAAACATCAGTGACACTTTGCAGAACTTCATAACAAAGCGTAAACAAAGTTATACTATGCACGTATGTACTATTTGATCATCCCTAGCGGTTCTTGCACCATATTTTGTTAAATAACTCTGAGGTTTGCATGTAGTTGCAGTTCTAACTTATATTATATCAAAGTATACTATCTTATCAATACGACGCAATCAAAACCTCAGCGACTCTTTGCGGAACTTCATAACAAAGCGTAAACAAAGTTATACTATGCACGTATGTACTATTTGATCATCCCTAGCGGTTCTTGCTACATATTTAGTTCAACAACTCTGAGGTTTGCAGGTAGTTGCTGTTCTAACTTATCTAATATCAATGTATACAATCTTATCAATACGACGCAATCAAAACATCAGCGACTCTTTGCGGAACTTCATAACAAAGCGTAAACAAAGTTATACTATGCACGGATATACTATTTGATCATCCTGAGCGGTTCTTGCTACATATTTAGTTAAATAACTCTGAGGTTTGCAGGTAGTTGCAGTTCTATCTTATATAATATCAAAGTATACTATCTTACCAATACGACGCCATCAAGACCTCAGCGAAACATTGCGGAACTTCATAACAAAGCGTGAACAAAGATATACTATGCACGTATGTACTATTTGATCATCCTGAGCGGTTCTTGCTACATATTTAGTTAAATAACTCTGAGCTTTGCAGGTATAATCAGTTCTACCTTATATAATATCATAGTATACTATCTTACCAATACGACGCAATCAAAACATCAGTGAGACTTTGCAGAACTTCATAACAAAGCGTAAACAAAGTTATACTATGCACGTATGTACTATTTGATCATCCTGAGCGGTTCTTGCAACATATTTTGTTAAATAACTCTGAGCATTGTAGGTATTTGCAGTTCTAACTTATATAATATCAAAGTATACTATCATATCAATACGACGCAATCAAAACCTCAGCGAAACTCTGCGGAACTTCATAACAAAGCGTGAACAGATTTATACTAGAAAGCGAGAACAAAGTTATACTATGCACGGATGTACTATTGGATCACCCAGAGCGGTTCTTGCTACATATTTAGTTAAACAACTCTGAGGTTCGCTGGTAGTTGCTGTTCTAACTTATCTAATATCAATGTATACAATCTTATCAATACGACGCAATCAAAACATCAGCGACTCTTTGCGGAACTTCATAACAAAGCGTAAACAAAGTTATACTATGCACGTATGTACTATTTGATCATCCCTAGCGGTTCTTGCACCATATTTTGTTAAATAACTCTGAGGTTTGCATGTAGTTGCAGTTCTAACTTATATTATATCAAAGTATACTATCTTATCAATACGACGCAATCAAAACCTCAGCGAAACTCTACGGAACTTCATAACAAAGCGTAAACAAAGTTATACTATGCACGTATATACTATTTGATCATCCTGAGCGGTTCTTGCTACATATTTAGTTAAATAACTCTGAGCTTTGCAGGTATTTTCAGTTCTACCTTATATAATATCATAGTATACCATCTTACCAATACGACGCAATCAAAACATCAGTGAGACTTTGCAGAACTTCATAACAAAGCGTAAACAAAGTTATACTATGCACGGATGTACTATTTGATCATCTAGAGCGGTTCTTGCTACATATTTAGTTAAATAACTCTGAGTTTTGAACGTAGTTGCAGTTCTACCTTATATAATATCATAGTATACTATCTTACCAATACGACGCAATCAAAACATCAGTGACACTTTGCGGAATTGCATAAGAAAACGAGAACAAAGTTATACTATGCACGGATGTACTATTTGATCATCCAGAGCGGTTCTTGCTACATATTTAGTTAAATAACTCTGAGGATTGCAGGTAGTTGCAGTTCTATCTTATATAATATCATTGTATACTATATTACCAATGCGACGCAATTAAACCATCAGCGAAACATTGCGGAACTTCATAACAAAGCATAAACAAAGTTATACTATGCACGGATATACTATTTGATCATCCTGAGCGGTTCTTGCTACATATTTAGTTAAATAACTCTGAGGTTTGCAGGTAGTTGCAGTTCTATCTTATATAATATCAATGTATACTATCTTACTAATTGCGACGCAATCAAAACAACAGCGAAACATTGCGGAACTTCATAACAAAGCGTGAACAAAGATATACTATGCACGTATGTACTATTTGATCATCCTGAGCGGTTCTTGCTACATATTTAGTTAAATAACTCTGAGCTTTGCAGGTATAATCAGTTCTACCTTATATAATATCATAGTATACTATCTTACCAATACGACGCAATCAAAACATCAGTGAGACTTTGCAGAACTTCATAACAAAGCGTAAACAAAGTTATACTATGCACGTATGTACTATTTGATCATCCTGAGCGGTTCTTGCAACATATTTTGTTAAATAACTCTGAGCATTGTAGGTATTTGCAGTTCTAACTTATCTAATATCAATGTATACAATCTTATCAATACGACGCAATCAAAACATCAGCGACTCTTTGCGGAACTTCGTAACAAAGCGTAAACAAAGTTATACTGTTCACGTATGTACTATTTCATCATCCTGAGCGGTTCTTGTTACATATTTAGTTCAATAACTCTGAGGTTTTCATGTAGTTGCAGTTCTAACTTATATAATATCAAAGTATACTATCTTATCAACACGACGCAATCAAAACCTCAGCGAAACTCTGCGGAACTTCATAACAAAGCGTAAACAAAGTTATACTATGCACGTATATACTATTTGATCATCCTGAGCGGTTCTTGCCACATATTTAGTTAAATAACTCTGAGCTTTGCAGGTATTTTCAGTTCTACCTTATATCATATCATAGTATACTATCTTACCAATAAGACGCAATCAAAACATCAGTGACACTTTGCAGAACTTCATAACAAAGCGTAAACAAAGTTATACTATGCACGGATGTACTATTTGATCATCCAGAGCGGTTCTTGCTTCATATTTAGTTAAACAACTCTGAGGTTTGCAGGTAGTTGCAGTTCTATCTTATCTAATATCAATGTATACAATCTTATCAATACGACGCAATCAAAACATCAGCGTCACTTTGCGGAACTTCATAACAAAGCGTAAACAAAGTTATACTGTGCACGTATGTACTATTTGATCATCCCTAGCGGTTCTTGCACCATATTTTGTTAAATAACTCTGAGGTTTGCATGTAGTTGCAGTTCTAACTTATATTATATCAAAGTATACTATCATATCAGTACGACGCAATCAAAACCTCAGCGAAACTCTGCGGAACTTCATAACAAAGCGTAAACAAAGTTATACTATGCACGTATATACTATTTGATCATCCTGAGCGGTTCTTGCCACATATTTAATTAAATAACTCTGAGCTTTGCAGGTATTTTCAGTTCTAACTTATATCATATCATAGTATACTATCTTACCAATAAGACGCAATCAAAACATCAGTGACACTTTGCAGAACTTCATAACAAAGCGTAAACAAAGTTATACTATGCACGTATGTACTATTTGATCATCCTGAGCGGTTCTTGCCACATATTTAGTTAAATAACTCTGAGCTTTGCAGGTATTTTCAGTTCTACCTTATATAATATCATAGTATACTATCTTACCAATACGACGCAATCAAAACATCAGTGAGACTTTGCAGAACTTCATAACAAAGCGTAAACAAAGTTATACTATGCACGGATGTACTATTTGATCATCTAGAGCGGTTCTTGCTACATATTTAGTTAAATAACTCTGAGTTTTGAACGTAGTTGCAGTTCTACCTTATATAATATCATAGTATACTATCTTACTAATACGACGCAATCAAAACATCAGTGACACTTTGCGGAATTGCATAAGAAAGCGAGAACAAAGTTATACTATGCACGGATGTACTATTTGATCATCCAGAGCGGTTCTTGCTACATATTTAGTTAAATAACTCTGAGGTTTGCAGGTAGTTGCAGTTCTATCTTATATAATACCATTGTATACTATATTACCAATGCGACGCAATTAAACCATCAGCGAAACATTGCGGAACTTCATAACAAAGCATAAACAAAGTTATACTATGCACGGATATACTATTTGATCTTCCTGAGCGGTTCTTGCTACATATTTTGTTACATAACTCTGATGTGTGCAGGTATTTGCAGTTCTAACTTATCTAATATCAATGTATACTATCTTGTCAATACGACGCAATCAAAACATCAGCGACACTTTGCGGAACTTCATAACAAAGCGTAAACAAAGTTATACTATGCACGTATGTACTATTTGATCATCCCTAGCGGTTCTTGCTACATATTTTGTTAAATAACTCTGAGGTTTGCATGTAGTTGCAATTCTATCTTATATAATATCAATGCATACTATGTTATCAATACGACGTAATCAAAACATCAGCGAAACATTGCGGAACTTCATAACAAAGCGTAAACAAAGTTATACTATGCTCGTATGTACTATTTGATCATGCTGAGCGGTTCTTGCTACATATTTAGTTAAATAACTCTGAGCTTTGCAGGTATTTTCAGTTCTACCTTATATAATATCATAGTATACTATCTTACCAATACGACGCAATCAAAACATCAGTGACACTTTGCGGAATTTCATAAGAAAGCGAGAACAAAGTTATACTATGCACGGATGTACTATTTGATCATCCTGAGCGGTTCTTGCTACATATTTTGTTACATAACTCTGATGTGTGCAGGTATTTGCAGTTCTAACTTATCTAATATCAATGTATACTATCTTATCAATACGACGTAATCAAAACATCAGCGAAACCTTGCGGAACTTCATAACAAAGCGTAAACAAAGTTATACTATGCACGTATGTACTATTTGATCATCCTGAGCGGTTCTTGCCACATATTTAGTTAAATAACTATGAGCTTTGCAGGTATTTTCAGTTCTACCTTATATCATATCATAGTATACTATCTTACCAATAAGACGCAATCAAAACATCAGTGACACTTTGCAGAACTTCATAACAAAGCGTAAACAAAGTTATACTATGCACGTATGTACTATTTGATCATCCCTAGCGGTTCTTGCACCATATTTTGTTAAATAACTCTGAGGTTTGCATGGAGTTGCAGTTCTAACTTATATCATATCAAAGTATACTATCTTATCAATACGACGCAATCAAAACCTCAGCGAAACTCTACGGAACTTCATAACAAAGCGTAAACAAAGTTATACTATGCACGTATATACTATTTGATATACCTGAGCGGTTCTTGCTACATATTTAGTTAAATAACTCTGAGCTTTGCAGGTATTTTCAGTTCTACCTTATATAATATAATTGTATACTATCTTACCAATACGACGCAATCAAAACATCAGTGACGCTTTGCGGAATTGCATAAGAAAACGAGAACAAAGTTATACTATGCACGGATGTACTATTTGATCATCCAGAGCGGTTCTTGCTACATATTTAGTTAAATAACTCTGAGGATTGCAGGTAGTTGCAGTTCTATCTTATATAATATCATTGTATACTATATTACCAATGCGACGCAATTAAACCATCAGCGAAACATTGCGGAACTTCATAACAAAGCATAAACAAAGTTATACTATGCATGGATATACTATTTGATCTTCCTGAGCGGTTCTTGCTACATATTTTGTTACATAACTCTGATGTGTGCAGGTATTTGCAGTTCTAACTTATCTAATATCAATGTATACTATCTTGTCAATACGACGCAATCAAAACATCAGCGACACTTTGCGGAACTTCATAACAAAGCGTAAACAAAGTTATACTATGCACGTATGTACTATTTGATCATCCCTAGCGGTTCTCGCTACATATTTTGTTAAATAACTCTGAGGTTTGCATGTAGTTGCAATTCTATCTTATATAATATCAATGCATACTATGTTATCAATACGACGTAATCAAAACATCAGCGAAACCTTGCGGAACTTCATAACAAAGCGTAAACAAAGTTATACTATGCACGTATGTACTATTTAATCGTCCTGAGCGGTTCTTGCCACATATTTAGTTAAATAACTCTGAGCATTGCAGGTATTTTCAGTTCTACCTTATATCATATCATAGTATACTATCTTACCAATAAGACGCAATCAAAACATCAGTGACACTTTGCAGAACTTCATAACAAAGCGTAAACAAAGTTATACTATGCACGGATGTACTATTTGATCATCCCTAGCGGTTCTTGCTACATATTTAGTTAAACAACTCTGAGGTTTGCAGGTAGTTGCAGTTCTAACTTATCTAATATCAATGTATACTATCTTATCAATACGACGCAATCAAAACATCAGCGACACTTTGCGGAACTTCATAACAAAGCGTAAACAAAGTTATACTGTGCACGTATGTACTATTTGATCATCCCTAGCGGTTCTTGCACCATATTTTGTTAAATAACTCTGAGGTTTGCATGTAGTTGCAGTTCTAACTTATATTATATCAAAGTATACTATCTTATCAATACGACGCAATCAAAACCTCAGCGAAACTCTGCGGAACTTCATAACAAAGCGTAAACAAAGTTATACTATGCACGGATATACTATTAGATCTTCCTGAGCGGTTCTTGCTACATATTTTGTTATATAACTCTGAGGTGTGCAGGTATTTGCAGTTCTAACTTTTCTAATATCAAAGTATACTATCTTATCAATACGACGCAATCAAAACCTCAGTGACACTTTGCGGAACTTCATAACAAAGCGTAAACAAAGTTATACTGTGCACGTATGTACTATTTCATCATCCTGAGCGGTTCTTGTTACATATTTAGTTCAATAACTCTGAGGTTTGCATGTAGTTGCAGTTCTAACTTATATAATATCAAAGTATACTATCTTATCAATACGACGCAATCAAAACCTCAGCGAAACTCTACGGAACTTCATAACAAAGCGTAAACGAAGTTATACTATGCACGTATATACTATTTGATCATCCTGAGCGGTTCTTGCTACATATTTAGTTAAATAACTCTGAGCTTTGCAGGTATTTTCAGTTCTACCTTATATAATATCATAGTATACTATCTTACCAATACGACGCAATCAAAACATCAGTGAGACTTTGCAGAACTTCATAACAAAGCGTAAACAAAGTTATACTATGCACGAATGTACTATTTGATCTTCCTGAGCGGTTCTTGCTACATATTTTGTTACATAACTCTGATGTGTGCAGGTATTTGCAGTTCTAACTTATCTAATATCAATGTATACTACCTTGTCAATACGACGCAATCAAAACATCAGCGACACTTTGCGGAACTTCATAACAAAGCGTAAACAAGGTTATGCTATGCACGTATGTACTATTTGATCATCCTGAGCGGTTCTTGCTACATATTTTGTTAAATAACTCTAAGCGTTGCAGGTATTTGCAGTTCTAACTTATATAATATCAAAGTATACTATCTTATCAATACGACGCAATCAAAACCTCAGCGAAACTCTGCGGAACTTCATAACAAAGCGTGAACAAAGTTATACTATGCTCGGATGTACTATTTGATCATCCTGAGCGGTTCTGGATACATATGGGAATAAGAACGGCGATACAATGTAGGGACCGACGAGCGCAGCGCAGAGCGAGCGTACCTGTGTGCGTGTGTGCGTGTGTGTGTATGCGTGCGTGCGTGTGCACGATGGAAAAACTGACAATCGCCGAAGGTTCGAAACAGAAAGACACGCGACTGAGGGGGCGGTATTCGTTGAGAAGTCGAGTGGATCAGTACACAACCTTATACATATTGTTATATTCCTGTATCTCGTTAAATATACTTAATTTGTTTGATTAAATACGTCGCGTTCTATCTGTTCGGTTTGATTCTGATAACCCATCCTACATCTGGGGGCTCAGCCGCGGGAGTCAGAAAATATATTCGAAAAGATAAACGCGAAAAAGAAAAGTTAATCCGGTCGTGGTCGAATAAAGCTACAGGGCAACGCGCAATAAGAAAAGTCAAAGTGAAAGTGATAAAGCGAGTGTTAGCCAGTAGAATTCGATAGATCGTGGTAAAAAGTGAATAAACAAGGGGAAATTTGACGAGATGCAGAAAAATATGTGTCCAAGTGATAAAGTAGCAGGGAGAGGAAAGGCAAGTAATGCAAGTGAAGGGAGTGCACTATCCGAAGAAGAGTACAGCGAGAACGAAAGAACCGTAGTCGCTGTCGAAAGCGAAAGAGATCCAAAATCAGCGATAACAACAGAAAATATAATGAGAATGAAAGTGCACGAACTTCGCGAAAAGTTAAAGGAAATAAACGTGGACTCGACAGGGAGAAAAAGTGAATTACAAGAGAGATTAAAATATCATATCAGACAAGAGGAAGAGAGCGGAAGCGAAGAACCAGACGAATCTGAAGACGATGAATACGACTACGAATCAAGAAAAACCGCCAGAAAATCACCAATCGCTAACGCTAGTCCGTTTACAATCAAGGATGTCGAAGATTCAATGGCATATTTCACGGGCGACGATAACGCATCTATTAAAAAATGGATTGCAGATTTTGAAGATCTGAGCATGTTACTGCAATGGAATGAACTACAGAAACTGATATATGCAAAACGGATGCTGAAAGGTTCTGCAAAACAATTCATAGCGGCGGAAAGAGGCATTCTCTCATGGAAAGATTTGCAACAAAGGTTAAAAAATGAATTTGCAAGTGAAACAAATAGCGCGACAGTTCATTCGCGACTATTCCGAAGAAGAAAATTACCTCATGAAACCAGTCGTCAATATCTTTATGCGATGCGCGAAATAGCCAGTGAAGGCAATGTCGAAAATGAAGCCCTTATCGAATACATCATCAATGGCATACAGGACAATGAATATAACAAATCGATTTTGTATCAATCTCGTACGTTGGCAGAAATTAAGAAAAACCTAAAATTATACGATAAAATGCGGGAGAAATCAGAAAGAAAAACAAGCGTGAAAAAAGAAGAAACTAAAGAAAAGAAAGACACATCGCGCAAAGCCAAAATTCCTCGCTGCAACACGTGCGGATCGCCAGAACACGACGCAAGAACCTGCCCAGAGAAAGGAAAAGGACCCAAATGCTTCAAGTGTAATAATTTTGGACACATAGCGAATAAATGTGACAGTGCAAAAAGTGAACGCGATAATAAAACCGCGGGTGTAAATTGTGTTTCAAAATCAGTGTACCCGATTAAAGTAAATAACGTAGAATGCCGTGCGTTAATCGATTCGGGAAGTGACATCTCGCTGATGAAGAAAAATCAGCACGAAGAAATTGGCAGTCCACCGTTAACAACGACGGCAATGAGCATCACGGGCGCTGGCAATGCAACGACAAGGGTCATAGGATTTTTCAACACTGCTGCCCAGATAGCCGATGACATCTACGGTATCAAATTTTTCATCGTTCCATCACAGTCGATTCCATACAACGTAATTTTGGGACAAGACTTCCTAGAGAACGTTGAATTACGACTGGACAAAGGTAACATAGTTGCAATACGCAAAGCACCAACGACCGTAAGCGACGAAAGGCACGTTCCAAATTCAGACAGCAAGGACATCGCGGAAGCAGGTGAAGAGAATACAACGAACACCACCGATGCTGCATTTAGGGAATTACGTGAAATTATGTGCGTCGAAGTAGGTGAGTTAAATGTGAAAGAACAATACAAGGATAAGATCAAAATGTTAGTTGACGAATATAAACCAGCGGAAAAAGTTAATATTAAGATAGAGACAGTAATAACATTAAAAGATAATACTCCGATTAATATAAGACCGCGACGATTAGCGCCTAAGGAAAAGACAGTTCTAGATAATCAGATTGATGAATGGCTAAGGGAAGGGGTAATTCAACCAAGCACGAGTGAGTACGCGAGTCCAATAGTAATCGTACCGAAAAAGAACGGATCCTATAGAGTTTGCATTGACTATAGAGAACTAAATAAAAAAATTGAACGTGACCACTTCCCGATGCCTCTCATTGAAGAAAAAATAGACGAATTAAGAAATGCACGCGTATTTTCTGTAATAGATTTAAAAAATAGCTATTTACATGTACCAATTGCAAAAGAAAGTGTTAAGTATACCGCATTTGTTACACCGGATGCACAATATGAATTTTTAAAGACACCATTTGGACTTTGTATTAGCGCCACTAGTTTTTTAAGATATATAGATGAAATTTTTCGCGATCTCATCCAACAAAAGGTAATTTTTACGTATGTCGACGATATAATAATACCGGGATCAGACGATGAAGACGCATTAGAAAAATTAACAAGAGTATTAAGAATAGCAGCCGCAAACGGGTTAACAATTAGTTGGAATAAATGTCAATTCCTACGCACGCGAATAGAATATTTGGGTCACGAAATAGAAAACGGAAACGTTTATCCAGGAAATGCAAAAATTAAAGCAGTGCAAAAATTTCCACAACCTAAAAATAGGAAACAATTACAATCTCTTCTCGGATTAACCGGATACTTTCGTAAATTTATCAAAGATTATGCTAAAATCGCGATACCGTTATCAGATTTGCTCAAACAAAATCGACCGTTTATATGGAAACAAGAACAACAAGCAGCGTTTTTAACTTTGAAATCCATTTTATCCACGAATCCAGTACTACGAATCTACAATCCGAAAGCCGAAACAGAAATACATACCGACGCGAGTCAAGAAGGATTCGGTGCGGTCTTGTTACAAAAAGCGGAAAAAGAAAATGCATTTCATCCCGTGTATTATTATAGCAAGAAGACAACAGACGCAGAACAAAAATATCACTCATACGAACTCGAAGTATTAGCCGTGATAAATGCCGTAAAGAAATTCCGTGTTTATGTATTAGGTATACCGTTTAAATTAGTAACAGATTGCGAAGCGTTCAAAAAGACATTGTCGAAAAAAGATTTGTGCCCTAAAGTTGCGCGTTGGGCATTGAGCCTCGAAGAGTTCGAATACAATGTCGAACATAGAAAAGGCGCACGAGTCAAACACGTTGACGCGCTCAGCCGATTCCCAGTATTAGTCATAGAAGATACAATGTTAGCGATGCTAAAGAAAAAGCAGGGCGAAGAAGAAAGATTGCGCTTAATCAAACATACTCTAGAAACCGAGAAATACGACGACTACTTTGTAGAGAACGGAATTTTAATGAAACAGAAAAACAGTAAAAAGTTAGTGGTTGTACCTTCGTGCATGTACTTAGAAATAATAAGAAACACACACGAAAACGGGCATATTGGAGTGCGGAAAATGAAAGAACGTATAGAAACAGAATATTATATCCCTAATTTAGAAGAAAAATTGAAGAAATTTATTAGCTGTTGTATTCAATGTGTCGCATCAGAAAGAAAGCTAGGGAAACGTGAGGGTGAATTAACGCCAATTCCGAAAGGGTCAAGACCCTTAGAAACGTATCACATCGACCACGTAGGTCCAATTACCGCAACGGGAAAAGCTTATCGCTATATTTTTGTGGTGATAGACGGATTTTCAAAATTCACATGGTTGTATCCGACGAAAACAACTAACGCCAAAGAAGTAATAAACAAGCGACGTTATCTTCGGGGACCGAAGACCCCGGACGAACCCCCAGATATGGGAATAAGAACGGCGATACAATGTAGGGACCGACGAGCGCAGCGCAGAGCGAGCGTACCTGTGTGCGTGTGTGCGTGTGTGTGTATGCGTGCGTGCGTGTGCACGATGGAAAAACTGACAATCGCCGAAGGTTCGAAACAGAAAGACACGCGACTGAGGGGGCGGTATTCGTTGAGAAGTCGAGTGGATCAGTACACAACCTTATACATATTGTTATATTCCTGTATCTCGTTAAATATACTTAATTTGTTTGATTAAATACGTCGCGTTCTATCTGTTCGGTTTGATTCTGATAACCCATCCTACATACATATTTTGCCAAATCACTCTGAGGTTTGTAGGTAGTTACAGTTCTACCTTATATAATATCATAGTATACTATCTTACCAATTGCGACGCAATCAAAACATCAGCAAAACATTGCGGAACTTCATAACAAAGCGTAAACAAAGTTATACTATGCACGGATGTAATATTTGATCATCCAGACCGGTTCTTGCTACATATTTAGTTAAATAACTCTGAGGTTTGCAGATAGTTGCAGTTCTATCTTATATAATATCAAAGTATACTATCTTACGAATACAACACATTCAAAACATCAGCGAAACTGCGGAACTTCATAACAAAGCGTAAACAAAGTTATACTATGCACGGATGTACTATTTGATCATCCTGAGCGGTTCTGGATACATATTTTGTCAAATCACTCTCAGGTTTGTAGGTAGTTACAGTTCTACCTTATATAATATCATAGTATACTATCTTACCAATACGACGCAATCAAAACATCAGTGACACTTTACTGAACTGCGTAACAAAGCGTAAAGAAAGTTATACTCTGCACGTATGTACTATTTGATCATCCTGAGGGGTTCTTGCTACATATTTTGTTAAATAACTCTGAGGTTTGCAGATAGTTGCAGTTCTATCTTATATAATATCAAAGTATACTATCTTACGAATACAACACATTCAAAACATCAGCGAAACTGCGGAACTTCATAACAAAGCGTAAACAAAGTTATACTATGCACGGATGTACTATTTGATCATCCTGAGCGGTTCTGGATACATATTTTGTCAAATCACTCTCAGGTTTGTAGGTAGTTACAGTTCTACCTAATATAATATCATAGTATACTATCTTACCAATACGACGCAATCAAAACATCAGTGACACTTTGCGGAACTTGATAACAAAGCGTAAACAAAGTTATACTATGCACGTATGTACTATTTGATCATCCTGAGCGGTTCTTGCTACATATTTTGTTAAATAACTCTGAGGTGTGCAGGTATTTGCATTTCTAACTTATCTAATACCAATGTATACTATCTTATCACTACGACGCAATCAAAACATCAGCAAAACTTTGCGGAACTTCAAAACAAAGCGTAAACAAAGTTATACTATGCACGGATGTACTATTTGATCATCCTGAGCGGTTCTTGCTACATATTTTGTTAAATAACTCTGAGCTGTGCAGGTACTTGCAGTTCTAACTTATCTAATATCAATGTATACTATCTTATCAATACGACGCAATCAAAACATCAGCGAAACTTTGCGGAACTTCATAACAAAGCGTAAACAAAGTTATGCTATTCACGTATGTACTATTTGATCTTCCTGAGCGGTTCTTGCTACATATTTAGTTAAATAACTCTGAGCTTTGCAGGTATTTTCAGTTCTACCTTATATAATATCAAAGTATACTATCTTATCAATACGACGAAATAAAAAACCTCAGCGAAACTCTGCGGAACTTCATAACAAAGCGTAAAAAAAGTTATGCTATGCTCGGATGTACTATTTGATCATCCCTAGCGGTTCTTGCTACATATTTTGTTAAATAACTCTGAGCTTTGCAGGTATTTGCAGTTCTAACTTATATAATATCAAAGTATACTAGCTTATCAATACGACGCAATCAAAACCTCAGCGAAACTCTGCGGAACTTCGTAACAAAGGGTTAACAAAGTTATACTATGCACGGATGTACTATTTGATCATCCTGAGCGGTTCTTGCTACATATTTAGTTAAATATCTCTGAGCTTTGCAGGTATTTTCAGTTCTACCTTATATAATATCATAGTATACTATCTTATCAATACGTACGCCATCAAAACCTCAGCGAAACTTTGCAGAACTTCGTAACAAAGGGTTAACAAAGTTACACTATGCACGTATGTACTATTTGATCATCCTGAGCGGTTCTTGCTACATATTTTGTTAAATAACTCTGAGGTGTGCAGGTATTTGCAGTTCTAACTTATCTAATATCAATTTATACTATCTTATCAATACGACGCAATCAAAACATCAGCAAAACTTTGCGGAAGATCATAACAAAGCGTAAACAAAGTTATAGTATGCACGGATGTACTATTTGATCATCCTGAGCGGTTCTTGCTACATATTTAGTTAAATAACTCTGAGGTTTGCAGGTAGTTGCAGTTCTATCTTATATAATATCATTGTATACTATATTACCAATGCGACGCAATTAAACCATCAGCGAAACATTGCGGAACTTCATAACAAAGCATAAACAAAGTTATACTATGCATGGATATACTATTTGATCTTCCTGAGCGGTTCTTGCTACATATTTTGTTACATAACTCTGATGTGTGCAGGTATTTGCAGTTCTAACTTATCTAATATCAATGTATACTATCTTGTCAATACGACGCAATCAAAACATCAGCGACACTTTGCGGAACTTCATAACAAAGCGTAAACAAAGTTATACTATGCACGTATGTACTATTTGATCATCCCTAGCGGTTCTCGCTACATATTTTGTTAAATAACTCTGAGGTTTGCATGTAGTTGCAATTCTATCTTATATAATATCAATGCATACTATGTTATCAATACGACGTAATCAAAACATCAGCGAAACCTTGCGGAACTTCATAACAAAGCGTAAACAAAGTTATACTATGCACGTATGTACTATTTAATCGTCCTGAGCGGTTCTTGCCACATATTTAGTTAAATAACTCTGAGCATTGCAGGTATTTTCAGTTCTACCTTATATCATATCATAGTATACTATCTTACCAATAAGACGCAATCAAAACATCAGTGACACTTTGCAGAACTTCATAACAAAGCGTAAACAAAGTTATACTATGCACGGATGTACTATTTGATCATCCCTAGCGGTTCTTGCTACATATTTAGTTAAACAACTCTGAGGTTTGCAGGTAGTTGCAGTTCTATCTTATCTAATATCAATGTATACTATCTTATCAATACGACGCAATCAAAACATCAGCGACACTTTGCGGAACTTCATAACAAAGCGTAAACAAAGTTATACTGTGCACGTATGTACTATTTGATCATCCCTAGCGGTTCTTGCACCATATTTTGTTAAATAACTCTGAGGTTTGCATGTAGTTGCAGTTCTAACTTATATTATATCAAAGTATACTATCTTATCAATACGACGCAATCAAAACCTCAGCGAAACTCTGCGGAACTTCATAACAAAGCGTAAACAAAGTTATACTATGCACGGATATACTATTAGATCTTCCTGAGCGGTTCTTGCTACATATTTTGTTATATAACTCTGAGGTGTGCAGGTATTTGCAGTTCTAACTTTTCTAATATCAAAGTATACTATCTTATCAATACGACGCAATCAAAACATCAGCGACACTTTGCGGAACTTCATAACAAAGCATAAACAAAGTTATACTGTGCACGTATGTACTATTTCATCATCCTGAGCGGTTCTTGTTACATATTTAGTTCAATAACTCTGAGGTTTGCATGTAGTTGCAGTTCTAACTTATATAATATCAAAGTATACTATCTTATCAATACGACGCAATCAAAACCTCAGCGAAACTCTACGGAACTTCATAACAAAGCGTAAACGAAGTTATACTATGCACGTATATACTATTTGATCATCCTGAGCGGTTCTTGCTACATATTTAGTTAAATAACTCTGAGCTTTGCAGGTATTTTCAGTTCTACCTTATATAATATCATAGTATACTATCTTACCAATACGACGCAATCAAAACATCAGTGAGACTTTGCAGAACTTCATAACAAAGCGTAAACAAAGTTATACTATGCACGAATGTACTATTTGATCTTCCTGAGCGGTTCTTGCTACATATTTTGTTACATAACTCTGATGTGTGCAGGTATTTGCAGTTCTAACTTATCTAATATCAATGTATACTACCTTGTCAATACGACGCAATCAAAACATCAGCGACACTTTGCGGAACTTCATAACAAAGCGTAAACAAGGTTATGCTATGCACGTATGTACTATTTGATCATCCTGAGCGGTTCTTGCTACATATTTTGTTAAATAACTCTAAGCGTTGCAGGTATTTGCAGTTCTAACTTATATAATATCAAAGTATACTATCTTATCAATACGACGCAATCAAAACCTCAGCGAAACTCTGCGGAACTTCATAACAAAGCGTGAACAAAGTTATACTATGCTCGGATGTACTATTTGATCATCCTGAGCGGTTCTGGATACATATTTTGCCAAATCACTCTGAGGTTTGTAGGTAGTTACAGTTCTACCTTATATAATATCATAGTATACTATCTTACCAATTGCGACGCAATCAAAACATCAGCAAAACATTGCGGAACTTCATAACAAAGCGTAAACAAAGTTATACTATGCACGGATGTAATATTTGATCATCCAGACCGGTTCTTGCTACATATTTAGTTAAATAACTCTGAGGTTTGCAGATAGTTGCAGTTCTATCTTATATAATATCAAAGTATACTATCTTACGAATACAACACATTCAAAACATCAGCGAAACTGCGGAACTTCATAACAAAGCGTAAACAAAGTTATACTATGCACGGATGTACTATTTGATCATCCTGAGCGGTTCTGGATACATATTTTGTCAAATCACTCTCAGGTTTGTAGGTAGTTACAGTTCTACCTTATATAATATCATAGTATACTATCTTACCAATACGACGCAATCAAAACATCAGTGACACTTTACTGAACTGCGTAACAAAGCGTAAAGAAAGTTATACTCTGCACGTATGTACTATTTGATCATCCTGAGGGGTTCTTGCTACATATTTTGTTAAATAACTCTGAGGTTTGCAGATAGTTGCAGTTCTATCTTATATAATATCAAAGTATACTATCTTACGAATACAACACATTCAAAACATCAGCGAAACTGCGGAACTTCATAACAAAGCGTAAACAAAGTTATACTATGCACGGATGTACTATTTGATCATCCTGAGCGGTTCTGGATACATATTTTGTCAAATCACTCTCAGGTTTGTAGGTAGTTACAGTTCTACCTAATATAATATCATAGTATACTATCTTACCAATACGACGCAATCAAAACATCAGTGACACTTTGCGGAACTTGATAACAAAGCGTAAACAAAGTTATACTATGCACGTATGTACTATTTGATCATCCTGAGCGGTTCTTGCTACATATTTTGTTAAATAACTCTGAGGTGTGCAGGTATTTGCATTTCTAACTTATCTAATACCAATGTATACTATCTTATCACTACGACGCAATCAAAACATCAGCAAAACTTTGCGGAACTTCAAAACAAAGCGTAAACAAAGTTATACTATGCACGGATGTACTATTTGATCATCCTGAGCGGTTCTTGCTACATATTTTGTTAAATAACTCTGAGCTGTGCAGGTACTTGCAGTTCTAACTTATCTAATATCAATGTATACTATCTTATCAATACGACGCAATCAAAACATCAGCGAAACTTTGCGGAACTTCATAACAAAGCGTAAACAAAGTTATGCTATTCACGTATGTACTATTTGATCTTCCTGAGCGGTTCTTGCTACATATTTAGTTAAATAACTCTGAGCTTTGCAGGGATTTTCAGTTCTACCTTATATAATATCAAAGTATACTATCTTATCAATACGACGAAATAAAAAACCTCAGCGAAACTCTGCGGAACTTCATAACAAAGCGTAAAAAAAGTTATGCTATGCTCGGATGTACTATTTGATCATCCCTAGCGGTTCTTGCTACATATTTTGTTAAATAACTCTGAGCTTTGCAGGTATTTGCAGTTCTAACTTATATAATATCAAAGTATACTAGCTTATCAATACGACGCAATCAAAACCTCAGCGAAACTCTGCGGAACTTCGTAACAAAGGGTTAACAAAGTTATACTATGCACGGATGTACTATTTGATCATCCTGAGCGGTTCTTGCTACATATTTAGTTAAATATCTCTGAGCTTTGCAGGTATTTTCAGTTCTACCTTATATAATATCATAGTATACTATCTTATCAATACGTACGCCATCAAAACCTCAGCGAAACTTTGCAGAACTTCGTAACAAAGGGTTAACAAAGTTACACTATGCACGTATGTACTATTTGATCATCCTGAGCGGTTCTTGCTACATATTTTGTTAAATAACTCTGAGGTGTGCAGGTATTTGCAGTTCTAACTTATCTAATATCAATTTATACTATCTTATCAATACGACGCAATCAAAACATCAGCAAAACTTTGCGGAAGATCATAACAAAGCGTAAACAAAGTTATAGTATGCACGGATGTACTATTTGATCATCCTGAGCGGTTCTTGCTACATATTTAGTTAAATATCTCTGAGCTTTGCAGGTATTTTCAGTTCTACCTTATATAATATCATAGTATACTATCTTACCAATTGCGACGCAATCAAAACATCAGCAAAACATTGCGGAACTTCATAACAAAGCGTAAACAAAGTTATACTATGCACGGATGTAATATTTGATCATCCAGACCGGTTCTTGCTACATATTTAGTTAAATAACTCTGAGGTTTGCAGATAGTTGCAGTTCTATCTTATATAATATCAAAGTATACTATCTTACGAATACAACACATTCAAAACATCAGCGAAACTGCGGAACTTCATAACAAAGCGTAAACAAAGTTATACTATGCACGGATGTACTATTTGATCATCCTGAGCGGTTCTGGATACATATTTTGTCAAATCACTCTCAGGTTTGTAGGTAGTTACAGTTCTACCTTATATAATATCATAGTATACTATCTTACCAATACGACGCAATCAAAACATCAGTGACACTTTGGTGAACTGCGTAACAAAGCGTAAACAAAGTTATACTCTGCACGTATGTACTATTTGATCATCCTGAGGGGTTCTTGCTACATATTTTGTTAAATAACACTGAGCTTTGCAGGTATTTTCAGTTCTACCTTATATAATATCAAAGTATACTATCTTATCAATACGACGCAATCAAAACCTCAGCGAAACTCTGCGGAACTTCATAACAAAGCGTGAACAAAGTTATATTATGCACGGATGTACTATTTGATCATCCTGAGCGGTTCTTGCTACATATTTAGTTAAATATCTCTGAGCTTTGCAGGTATTTTCAGTTCTACCTTATATAATATCATAGTATACTATCTTACCAATACGACGCAATCAAAACATCAGTGACACTTTGCGGAACTTCATAACAAAGCGTAAACAATGTTATACTATGCACGGATGTACTATTTGATCATCCTGAGCGGTTCTTGCTATATATTTTGTTAAATAACTCTGAGGTGTGCAGGTACTTGCAGTTCTAACTTATCTAATATCAATGTATACTATCTTATCAATACGACGCAATCAAAACATCAGCGAAACTTTGCGGAACTTCATAACAAAGCGTAAACAAAGTTATGCTATTCACGTATGTACTATTTGATCTTCCTGAGCGGTTCTTGCTACATATTTAGTTAAATAACTCTGAGCTTTGCAGGTATTTTCAGTTCTACCTTATATAATATCATAGTATACTATCTTACCAATACGACGCAATCAAAACATCAGTGACACTTTGCGGAACTTCATACCAAAGCGTAAACAAAGTTATACTATGCACGTATGTACTATTTGATCATCCTGAGCGGTTCTTGCTACATATTTTGTTAAATAACTCTGAGCGTTGCAGGTATTTGCAGTTCTAACTTATATAATATCAAAGTATACTATCTTATCAATACGACGAAATAAAAAACCTCAGCGAAACTCTGCGGAACTTCATAACAAAGCGTAAAAAAAGTTATGCTATGCTCGGATGTACTATTTGATCATCCTGAGCGGTTCTGGATACATATTTTGCCAAATCACTTTCAGGTTTGTAGGTAGTTACAGTTCTACCTAATATAATATCATAGTATACTATCTTACCAATACGACGCAATTAAAACATCAGCGAAACATTGCGGAACTTCATAATAAAGCGTAAACAAAGTTATACTATGCACGTATGTACTATTTGATCATCCCTAGCGGTTCTTGCTACATATTTTGTTAAATAACTCTGAGCTTTGCAGGTATTTGCAGTTCTAACTTATATAATATCAAAGTGTACTAGCTTATCAATACGACGCAATCAAAACCTCAGCGAAACTCTGCGGAACTTCGTAACAAAGGGTTAACAAAGTTATACTATGCACGGATGTACTATTTGATCATCCTGAGCGGTTCTTGCTACATATTTTGTTAAATAACTCTGAGGTGTGCAGGTATTTGCAGTTCTAACTTATCTAATATCAATTTATACTATCTTATCAATACGACGCAATCAAAACATCAGCAAAACTTTGCGGAAGTTCATAACAAAGCGTAAACAAAGTTATACTATGCACGGATGTACTATTTGATCATCCTGAGCGGTTCTTGCTACATATTTTGTTAAATAACTCTGAGGTCTGCAGGTATTTGCAGTTCTAACTTATCTAATATCAATGTATACTATCTTATCAATACGACGCAATCAAAACATCAGCAAAACTTTGCGGAAGTTCATAACAAAGCGTAAACAAAGTTATACAAGCACGTATGTACTATTTGATCTTCCTGAGCGGTTCTTGCTACATATTTAGTTAAATAACTCTGAGCTTTGCAGGTATTTGGAGTTCTAACTTATCTAATATCAATGTATACTATCTTATCAATACGACACAATCAAAACATCAGTGACACTTTGCGGAACTTCATAACAAAGCGTAAACAAAGTTATACAAGCACGTATGTACTATTTGATCTTCCTGAGCGGTTCTTGCTACATATTTAGTTAAATAACTCTGAGCTTTGCAGGTATTTTCAGTTCTACCTTATATAATATCATAGTATACTATCTTACCAATTGCGACGCAATCAAAACATCAGCGAAACATTGCGGAACTTCATAACAAAGCGTAAACAAAGTTATACTATGCACGGATGTACTATTTGATCATCCAGACTGGTTCTTGCTACATATTTAGTTAAATAACTCTGAGGTTTGCAGATAGTTGCAGTTCTATCTTATATAATATCAAAGTATACTATCTTACGAATACAACACATTCAAAACCTCAGCGAAACTGCGGAACTTTATAACAAAGCGTAAACAAAGTTATACTATGCACGGATGTACTATTTGATCATCCTGAGCGGTTCTGGATACATATTTTGCCAAATCAGTCTCAGGTTTGTAGGTAGTTACAGTTCTACCTTATATAATATCATAGTATACTATCTTACCAATACGACGCAATCAAAACATCAGTGACACTTTGCGGAACTTCGTAACAAAGCGTAAACAAAGTTATACTCTGCACGTATGTACTATTTGATCATGCTGAGCGGTTCTTGCAACATATTTTGTTAAATAACACTGAGCTTTGCAGGTATTTTCAGTTCTACCTTATATAATATCAATGTATACTATCTTATCAATACGACGCAATCAAAACATCAGCGAAGCTTTGCGGAACTTCATAACAAAGCGTGAAGAAAGTTATACTATGCACGGATGTACTATTTGATCATCCTGAGCGGTTCTTGCTACATATTTAGTTAAATATCTCTGAACTTTGCAGGTATTTTCAGTTCTACCTTATATAATATCATAGTATACTACCTTACCAATTGCGACGCAATCAAAACATCAGCGAATCATTGCGGAACTTCATAACAAAGCGTAAACAAAGTTATACTATGCACGGATGTACTATTTGATCATCCTGAGCGGTTCTGGATACATATTTTGCCAAATCACTCTCAGGTTTGTAAGTAGTTACAGTTCTACCTTATATAATATCATAGTATACTATCTTACCAATCCGACGCAATCAAAACATCAGTGACACTTTGCGGAACTTCGTAACAAAGCGTAAACAAAGTTATACTCTGCACGTATGTAATATTTGATCATCCTGAGAGGTTCTTGCTACATATTTAGTTAAATAACTCTGAGCTTTGCAGGTATATTCAGTTCTACCTTATATAATATCATAGTATACTATCTTACCAATACGACGCAATCAAAACATCAGTGACACTTTGCGGAACTTCATACCAAAGCGTAAACAAAGTTATACTATGCACGTATGTACTTTTTGATCATCCAGAGCGGTCCTAGCAACATATTTTGTTAAATAACTCTGAGCTTTGCAGGTATTTGCAGTTCTAACTTATATAATATCAAAGTATACTATCTTATCAATACGACGAAATAAAAAACCTCAGCGAAACTCTGCGGAACTTCATAACAAAGCGTAAAAAAAGTTATGCTATGCTCGGATGTACTATTTGATCATCCTGAGCGGTTCTGGATACATATTTTGCCAAATCACTCTCAGGTTTGTAGGTAGTTACAGTTCTACCTAATATAATATCATAGTATACTATCTTACCAATACGACGCAATTAAAACATCAGCGAAACATTGCGGAACTTCATAATAAAGCGTAAACAAAGTTATACTATGCACGTATGTACTATTTGATCATCCCTAGCGGTTCTTGCTACATATTTTGTTAAATAACTCTGAGCTTTGCAGGTATTTGCAGTTCTAACTTATCTAATATCAATTTATACTATCTTATCAATACGACGCAATCAAAACATCAGCAAAACTTTGCGGAAGTTCATAACAAAGCGTAAACAAAGTTATACTATGCACGGATGTACTATTTGATCATCCTGAGCGGTTCTTGCTACATATTTTGTTAAATAACTCTGAGGTCTGCAGGTATTTGCAGTTCTAACTTATCTAATATCAATGTATACTATCTTATCAATACGACGCAATCAAAACATCAGCAAAACTTTGCGGAAGTTCATAACAAAGCGTAAACAAAGTTATACAAGCACGTATGTACTATTTGATCTTCCTGAGCGGTTCTTGCTACATATTTAGTTAAATAACTCTGAGCTTTGCAGGTATTTGGAGTTCTAACTTATCTAATATCAATGTATACTATCTTATCAATACGACACAATCAAAACATCAGTGACACTTTGCGGAACTTCATAACAAAGCGTAAACAAAGTTATACAAGCACGTATGTACTATTTGATCGTCCTGAGCGGTTCTTGCTACATATTTAGTTACATAACTCTAAGCTTTGCAGGTATTTTCAGTTCTACCTTATATAATGTCATAGTATAGTATCTTACCAATACGACACAATCAAAACATCAGTGACACTTTGCGGAACTTCATAACAAAGCGTAAACACGGTTATACTATGCACGTATGTACTATTTGATCATCCTGAGCGGTTCTGGATACCTATTTTGCCAAATCACTCTCAGGTTTGTAGGTAGTTGAAGTTCTACCTTATATAATATCATAGTACAGTATCTTACCAATACGACGCTATCCAAACCTCAGCGAAACTTTGCGGAAGATCATAACAAAGCGTAAACAAAGTTATAGTATGCACGGATGTACTATTTGATCATCCTGAGCGGTTCTTGCTACATATTTAGTTAAATATCTCTGAGCTTTGCAGGTATTTTCAGTTCTACCTTATATAATATCATAGTATACTATCTTACCAATTGCGACGCAATCAAAACATCAGCGAAACATTGCGGAACTTCATAACAAAGCGTAAACAAAGTTATACTATGCACGGATGTACTATTTGATCATCCAGACTGGTTCTTGCTACATATTTAGTTAAATAACTCTGAAGTTTGTAGATAGTTGCAGTTCTATCTTATATAATATCAAAGTATACTATCTTACGAATACAACACATTCAAAACCTCAGCGAAACTGCGGAACTTTATAACAAAGCGTAAACAAAGTTATACTATGCACGGATGTACTATTTGATCATCCTGAGCGGTTCTGGATACATATTTTGCCAAATCAGTCTCAGGTTTGTAGGTAGTTACAGTTCTACCTTATATAATATCATAGTATACTATCTTACCAATACGACGCAATCAAAACATCAGCAAAACTTTGCGGAAGTTCATAACAAAGCGTAAACAAAGTTATACTATGCACGGATGTACTATTTGATCATCCTGAGCGGTTCTTGCTACATATTTTGTTAAATAACTCTGAGGTCTGCAGGTATTTGCAGTTCTAACTTATCTAATATCAATGTATACTATCTTATCAATACGACGCAATCAAAACATCAGCAAAACTTTGCGGAAGTTCATAACAAAGCGTAAACAAAGTTATACAAGCACGTATGTACTATTTGATCATCCTGAGCGGTTCTTGCTACATATTTTGTTAAATAACTCTGAGGTGTGCAGGTATTTGCAGTTCTAACTTATCTAATATCAATTTATACTATCTTATCAATACGACGCAATCAAAACATCAGCAAAACTTTGCGGAAGTTCATAACAAAGCGTAAACAAAGTTATACTATGCACGGATGTACTATTTGATCATCCTGAGCGGTTCTTGCTACATATTTTGTTAAATAACTCTGAGCTTTGCAGGTATTTGGAGTTCTAACTTATCTAATATCAATGTATACTATCTTATCAATACGACACAATCAAAACATCAGTGACACTTTGCGGAACTTCATAACAAAGCGTAAACAAAGTTATACAAGCACGTATGTACTATTTGATCTTCCTGAGCGGTTCTTGCTACATATTTAGTTAAATAACTCTGAGCTTTGCAGGTATTTTCAGTTCTACCTTATATAATATCATAGTATACTATCTTACCAATTGCGACGCAATCAAAACATCAGCGAAACATTGCGGAACTTCATAACAAAGCGTAAACAAAGTTATACTATGCACGGATGTACTATTTGATCATCCAGACTGGTTCTTGCTACATATTTAGTTAAATAACTCTGAGGTTTGCAGATAGTTGCAGTTCTATCTTATATAATATCAAAGTATACTATCTTACGAATACAACACATTCAAAACCTCAGCGAAACTGCGGAACTTTATAACAAAGCGTAAACAAAGTTATACTATGCACGGATGTACTATTTGATCATCCTGAGCGGTTCTGGATACATATTTTGCCAAATCACTCTCAGGTTTGTAGGTAGTTACAGTTCTACCTTATATAATATCATAGTATACTATCTTACCAATACGACGCAATCAAAACATCAGTGACACTTTGCGGAACTTCGTAACAAAGCGTAAACAAAGTTATACTCTGCACGTATGTACTATTTGATCATCCTGAGGGGTTCTTGCTACATATTTTGTTAAATAACACTGAGCTTTGCAGGTATTTTCAGTTCTACCTTATATAATATCAAAGTATACTATCTTATCAATACGACGCAATCAAAACCTCAGCGAAACTCTGCGGAACTTCATAACAAAGCGTGAAGAAAGTTATACTATGCACGGATGTACTATTTGATCATCCTGAGCGGTTCTTGCTACATATTTAGTTAAATATCTCTGAACTTTGCAGGTATTTTCAGTTCTACCTTATATAATATCATAGTATACTACCTTACCAATTGCGACGCAATCAAAACATCAGCGAATAATTGCGGAACTTCATAACAAAGCGTAAACAAAGTTATACTATGCACGGATGTACTATTTGATCATCCTGAGCGGTTCTGGATACATATTTTGCCAAATCACTCTCAGGTTTGTAAGTAGTTACAGTTCTACCTTATATAATATCATAGTATACTATCTTACCAATCCGACGCAATCAAAACATCAGTGACACTTTGCGGAACTTCGTAACAAAGCGTAAACAAAGTTATACTCTGCACGTATGTACTATTTGATCATCCTGAAGGGTTCTTGCTACATATTTAGTTAAATAACTCTGAGCTTTGCAGGTATATTCAGTTCTACCTTATATAATATCATAGTATACTCTCTTAACAATACGACGCAATCAAAACATCAGTGACACTTTGCGGAACTTCATACCAAAGCGTAAACAAAGTTATACTATGCACGTATGTACTTTTTGATCATCCTGAGCGGTTCTTGCTACATATTTTGTTAAATAACTCTGAGCTTTGCAGGTATTTGCAGTTCTAACTTATATAATATCAAAGTATACTATCTTATCAATACGACGAAATAAAAAACCTCAGCGAAACTCTGCGGAACTTCATAACAAAGCGTAAAAAAAGTTATGCTATGCTCGGATGTACTATTTGATCATCCTGAGCGGTTCTGGATACATATTTTGCCAAATCACTCTCAGGTTTGTAGGTAGTTACAGTTCTACCTAATATAATATAATAGTATACTATCTTACCAATACGACGCAATTAAAACATCAGCGAAACATTGCGGAACTTCATAATAAAGCGTAAACAAAGTTATACTATGCACGTATGTACTATTTGATCATCCCTAGCGGTTCTTGCTACATATTTTGTTAAATAACTCTGAGCTTTGCAGGTATTTGCAGTTCTAACTTATATAATATCAAAGTGTACTAGCTTATCAATACGACGCAATCAAAACCTCAGCGAAACTCTGCGGAACTTCGTAACAAAGGGTTAACAAAGTTATACTATGCACGGATGTACTATTTGATCATCCTGAGCGGTTCTTGCTACATATTTAGTTAAATATCTCTGAGCTTTGCAGGTATTTTCAGTTCTACCTTATATAATGTCATAGTATACTATCTTATCAATACGTACGCCATCAAAACCTCAGCGAAACTTTGCAGAACTTCGTAACAAAGGGTTAACAAAGTTACACTATGCACGTATGTACTATTTGATCATCCTGAGCGGTTCTTGCTACATATTTTGTTAAATAACTCTGAGGTGTGCAGGTATTTGCAGTTCTAACTTATCTAATATCAATTTATACTATCTTATCAATACGACGCAATCAAAACATCAGCGAAACTTTGCGGAAGTTCATAACAAAGCGTAAACAAAGTTATACTATGCACGGATGTACTATTTGATCATCCTGAGCGGTTCTTGCTACATATTTTGTTAAATAACTCTGAGGTCTGCAGGTATTTGCAGTTCTAACTTATCTAATATCAATGTATACTATCTTATCAATACGACGCAATCAAAACATCAGCAAAACTTTGCGGAAGTTCATAACAAAGCGTAAACAAAGTTATACAAGCACGTATGTACTATTTGATCTTCCTGAGCGGTTCTTGCTACATATTTAGTTAAATAACTCTGAGCTTTGCAGGTATTTTCAGTTCTACCTTATATAATATCATAGTATACTATCTTACCAATACGACACAATCAAAACATCAGTGACACTTTGCGGAACTTCATAACAAAGCGTAAACAAGGTTATACTATGCACGTATGTACTATTTGATCATCCTGAGCGGTTCTTGCTACATATTTAGTTAAATAACTCTGAGCTTTGCAGGTATTTTCAGTTCTACCTTATATAATATCATAGTATACTATCTTACCAATACGACACAATCAAAACATCAGTGACACTTTGCGGAACTTCATAACAAAGCGTAAACAAGGTTATACTATGCACGTATGTACTATTTGATCATCCTGAGGGGTTCTTGCTACATATTTTGTTAAATAACACTGAGCTTTGCAGGTATTTTCAGTTCTACCTTATATAATATCAAAGTATACTATCTTATCAATACGACGCAATCAAAACCTCAGCGAAACTCTGCGGAACTTCATAACAAAGCGTGAAGAAAGTTATACTATGCACGGATGTACTATTTGATCATCCTGAGCGGTTCTTGCTACATATTTAGTTAAATATCTCTGAACTTTGCAGGTATTTTCAGTTCTACCTTATATAATATCATAGTATACTACCTTACCAATTGCGACGCAATCAAAACATCAGCGAATCATTGCGGAACTTCATAACAAAGCGTAAACAAAGTTATACTATGCACGGATGTACTATTTGATCATCCTGAGCGGTTCTGGATACATATTTTGCCAAATCACTCTCAGGTTTGTAAGTAGTTACAGTTCTACCTTATATAATATCATAGTATACTATCTTACCAATCCGACGCAATCAAAACATCAGTGACACTTTGCGGAACTTCGTAACAAAGCGTAAACAAAGTTATACAAGCACGTATGTACTATTTGATCTTCCTGAGCGGTTCTTGCTACATATTTAGTTAAATAACTCTGAGCTTTGCAGGTATTTTCAGTTCTACCTTATATAATATCATAGTATACTATCTTACCAATACGACACAATCAAAACATCAGTGACACTTTGCGGAACTTCATAACAAAGCGTAAACAAGGTTATACTATGCACGTATGTACTATTTGATCATCCTGAGCGGTTCTTGCTACATATTTAGTTAAATAACTCTGAGCTTTGCAGGTATTTTCAGTTCTACCTTATATAATATCATAGTATACTATCTTACCAATACGACACAATCAAAACATCAGTGACACTTTGCGGAACTTCATAACAAAGCGTAAACAAGGTTATACTATGCACGTATGTACTATTTGATCATCCTGAGCGGTTCTGGATACCTATTTTGCCAAATCACTCTCAGGTTTGTAGGTAGTTGAAGTTCTACCTTATATAATATCATAGTACAGTATCTTACCAATACGACGCTATCCAAACCTCAGCGAAACTTTGCGGAAGATCATAACAAAGCGTAAACAAAGTTATAGTATGCACGGATGTACTATTTGATCATCCTGAGCGGTTCTTGCTACATATTTAGTTAAATATCTCTGAGCTTTGCAGGTATTTTCAGTTCTACCTTATATAATATCATAGTATACTATCTTACCAATTGCGACGCAATCAAAACATCAGCGAAACATTGCGGAACTTCATAACAAAGCGTAAACAAAGTTATACTATGCACGGATGTACTATTTGATCATCCAGACTGGTTCTTGCTACATATTTAGTTAAATAACTCTGAAGTTTGCAGATAGTTGCAGTTCTATCTTATATAATATCAAAGTATACTATCTTACGAATACAACACATTCAAAACCTCAGCGAAACTGCGGAACTTTATAACAAAGCGTAAACAAAGTTATACTATGCACGGATGTACTATTTGATCATCCTGAGCGGTTCTGGATACATATTTTGCCAAATCAGTCTCAGGTTTGTAGGTAGTTACAGTTCTACCTTATATAATATCATAGTATACTATCTTACCAATACGACGCAATCAAAACATCAGCAAAACTTTGCGGAAGTTCATAACAAAGCGTAAACAAAGTTATACTATGCACGGATGTACTATTTGATCATCCTGAGCGGTTCTTGCTACATATTTTGTTAAATAACTCTGAGGTCTGCAGGTATTTGCAGTTCTAACTTATCTAATATCAATGTATACTATCTTATCAATACGACGCAATCAAAACATCAGCAAAACTTTGCGGAAGTTCATAACAAAGCGTAAACAAAGTTATACAAGCACGTATGTACTATTTGATCATCCTGAGCGGTTCTTGCTACATATTTTGTTAAATAACTCTGAGCGTTGCAGGTATTTGCAGTTCTAACTTATATAATATCAAAGTATACTATCTTATCAATACGACGAAATAAAAAACCTCAGCGAAACTCTGCGGAACTTCATAACAAAGCGTAAAAAAAGTTATGCTATGCTCGGATGTACTATTTGATCATCCTGAGCGGTTCTGGATACATATTTTGCCAAATCACTCTCAGGTTTGTAGGTAGTTACAGTTCTACCTAATATAATATCATAGTATACTATCTTACCAATACGACGCAATTAAAACATCAGCGAAACATTGCGGAACTTCATAATAAAGCGTAAACAAAGTTATACTATGCACGTATGTACTATTTGATCATCCCTAGCGGTTCTTGCTACATATTTTGTTAAATAACTCTGAGCTTTGCAGGTATTTGCAGTTCTAACTTATATAATATCAAAGTGTACTAGCTTATCAATACGACGCAATCAAAACCTCAGCGAAACTCTGCGGAACTTCGTAACAAAGGGTTAACAAAGTTATACTATGCACGGATGTACTATTTGATCATCCTGAGCGGTTCTTGCTACATATTTAGTTAAATATCTCTGAGCTTTGCAGGTATTTTCAGTTCTACCTTATATAATATCATAGTATACTATCTTATCAATACGTACGCCATCAAAACCTCAGCGAAACTTTGCAGAACTTCGTAACAAAGGGTTAACAAAGTTACACTATGCACGTATGTACTATTTGATCATCCTGAGCGGTTCTTGCTACATATTTTGTTAAATAACTCTGAGGTGTGCAGGTATTTGCAGTTCTAACTTATCTAATATCAATTTATACTATCTTATCAATACGACGCAATCAAAACATCAGCAAAACTTTGCGGAAGTTCATAACAAAGCGTAAACAAAGTTATACTATGCACGGATGTACTATTTGATCATCCTGAGCGGTTCTTGCTACATATTTTGTTAAATAACTCTGAGGTCTGCAGGTATTTGCAGTTCTAACTTATCTAATATCAATGTATACTATCTTATCAATACGACGCAATCAAAACATCAGCAAAACTTTGCGGAAGTTCATAACAAAGCGTAAACAAAGTTATACAAGCACGTATGTACTATTTGATCTTCCTGAGCGGTTCTTGCTACATATTTAGTTAAATAATTCTGAGCTTTGCAGGTATTTGGAGTTCTAACTTATCTAATATCAATGTATACTATCTTATCAATACGACACAATCAAAACATCAGTGACACTTTGCGGAAGTTCATAACAAAGCGTAAACAAAGTTATACAAGCACGTATGTACTATTTGATCTTCCTGAGCGGTTCTTGCTACATATTTAGTTAAATAACTCTGAGCTTTGCAGGTATTTTCAGTTCTACCTTATATAATATCGTAGTATACTATCTTACCAATACGACACAATCAAAACATCAGTGACACTTTGCGGAACTTCATAACAAAGCGTAAACAAGGTTATACTATGCACGTATGTACTATTTGATCATCCTGAGCGGTTCTGGATACCTATTTTGCCAAATCACTCTCAGGTTTGTAGGTAGTTGAAGTTCTACCTTATATAATATCATAGTACAGTATCTTACCAATACGACGCTATCCAAACCTCAGCGAAACTTTGCGGAAGATCATAACAAAGCGTAAACAAAGTTATAGTAGGCACGGATGTACTCTTTGATCATCCTGAGCGGTTCTTGCTACATATTTAGTTAAATATCTCTGAGCTTTGCAGGTATTTTCAGTTCTACCTTATATAATATCATAGTATACTATCTTACCAATTGCGACGCAATCAAAACATCAGCGAAACATTGCGGAACTTCATAACAAAGCGTAAACAAAGTTATACTATGCACGGATGTACTATTTGATCATCCAGACTGGTTCTTGCTACATATTTAGTTAAATAACTCTGAGGTTTGCAGATAGTTGCAGTTCTATCTTATATAATATCAAAGTATACTATCTTACGAATACAACACATTCAAAACCTCAGCGAAACTGCGGAACATTATAACAAAGCGTAAACAAAGTTATACTATGCACGGATGTACTATTTGATCATCCTGAGCGGTTCTGGATACATATTTTGCCAAATCAGTCTCAGGTTTGTAGGTAGTTACAGTTCTACCTTATATAATATCATAGTATACTATCTTACCAATACGACGCAATCAAAACATCAGCAAAACTTTGCGGAAGTTCATAACAAAGCGTAAACAAAGTTATACTATGCACGGATGTACTATTTGATCATCCTGTGCGGTTCTTGCTACATATTTTGTTAAATAACTCTGAGGTCTGCAGGTATTTGCAGTTCTAACTTATCTAATATCAATGTATACTATCTTATCAATACGACGCAATCAAAACATCAGCAAAACTTTGCGGAAGTTCATAACAAAGCGTAAACAAAGTTATACAAGCACGTATGTACTATTTGATCTTCCTGAGCGGTTCTTGCTACATATTTAGTTAAATAACTCTGAGCTTTGCAGGTATTTGGAGTTCTAACTTATCTAATATCAATGTATACTATCTTATCAATACGACACAATCAAAACATCAGTGACACTTTGCGGAACTTCATAACAAAGCGTAAACAAAGTTATACAAGCACGTATGTACTATTTGATCTTCCTGAGCGGTTCTTGCTACATATTTAGTTACATAACTCTAAGCTTTGCAGGTATTTTCAGTTCTACCTTATATAATGTCATAGTATAGTATCTTACCAATACGACACAATCAAAACATCAGTGACACTTTGCGGAACTTCATAACAAAGCGTAAACAAGGTTATACTATGCACGTATGTACTATTTGATCATCCTGAGCGGTTCTGGATACCTATTTTGCCAAATCACTCTCAGGTTTGTAGGTAGTTGAAGTTCTACCTTATATAATATCATAGTACAGTATCTTACCAATACGACGCTATCCAAACCTCAGCGAAACTTTGCGGAAGATCATAACAAAGCGTAAACAAAGTTATAGTATGCACGGATGTACTATTTGATCAACCTGAGCGGTTCTTGCTACATATTTAGTTAAATAACTCTGAGCTTTGCAGGTATTTTCAGTTCTACCTTATATAATATCATAGTATACTATCTTACCAATTGCGACGCAATCAAAACATCAGCGAAACATTGCGGAACTTCATAACAAAGCGTAAACAAAGTTATACTATGCACGGATGTACTATTTGATCATCCAGACTGGTTCTTGCTACATATTTAGTTAAATAACTCTGAGGTTTGCAGATAGTTGCAGTTCTATCTTATATAATATCAAAGTATACTATCTTACGAATACAACACATTCAAAACCTCAGCGAAACTGCGGAACTTTATAACAAAGCGTAAACAAAGTTATACTATGCACGGATGTACTATTTGATCATCCTGAGCGGTTCTGGATACATATTTTGCCAAATCAGTCTCAGGTTTGTAGGTAGTTACAGTTCTACCTTATATAATATCATAGTATACTATCTTACCAATACGACGCAATCAAAACATCAGTGACACTTTGCGGAACTTCGTAACAAAGCGTAAACAAAGTTATACTCTGCACGTATGTACTATTTGATCATCCTGAGGGGTTCTTGCTACATATTTTGTTACATAACACTGAGCTTTGCAGGTATTTTCAGTTCTACCTTATATAATATCAAAGTATACTATCTTATCAATACGACGCAATCAAAACCTCAGCGAAACTCTGCGGAACTTCATAACAAAGCGTGAACAATGTTATACTATGCACGGATGTACTATTTGATCATCCTGAGCGGTTCTTGCTACATATTTAGTTAAATATCTCTGAACTTTGCAGGTATTTTCAGTTCTACCTTATATAATATCATAGTATACTACCTTACCAATTGCGACGCAATCAAAACATCAGCGAATCATTGCGGAACTTCATAACAAAGCGTAAACAAAGTTATACTATGCACGGATGTACTATTTGATCATCCTGAGCGGTTCTGGATACATATTTTGCCAAATCACTCTCAGGTTTGTAAGTAGTTACAGTTCTACCTTATATAATATCATAGTATACTACCTTACCAATCCGACGCAATCAAAACATCAGTGACACTTTGCGGAACTTCGTAACAAAGCGTAAACAAAGTTATACTCTGCACGTATGTACTATTTGATCATCCTGAAGGGTTCTTGCTACATATTTTGTTAAATAACACTGAGCTTTGCAGGTATTTTCAGTTCTACCTTATATAATATCAAAGTATACTATCTTATCAATACGACGCAATCAAAACCTCAGCGAAACTCTGCGGAACTTCATAACAAAGCGTGAACAAAGTTATACTATGCACGGATGTACTATTTGATCATCCTGAGCGGTTCTTGCTACATATTTAGTTAAATATCTCTGAACTTTGCAGGTATTTTCAGTTCTACCTTATATAATATCATAGTATACTATCTTACCAATTGCGACGCAATCAAAACATCAGCGAATCATTGCGTAACTTCATAACAAAGCGTAAACAAAGTTATACTATGCACGGATGTACTATTTGATCATCCTGAGCGGTTCTGGATACATATTTTGCCAAATCACTCTCAGGTTTGTAGGTAGTTACAGTTCTACCTTATATAATATCATAGTATACTATCTTACCAATACGACGCAATCAAAACATCAGTGACACTTTGCGGAACTTCGTAACAAAGCGTAAACAAAGTTATACTCTGCACGTATGTACTATTTGATCATCCTGAGGGGTTCTTGCTACATATTTTGTTAAATAACACTGAGCTTTGCAGGTATTTTCAGTTCTACCTTATATAATATCAAAGTATACTATCTTATCAATACGACGCAATCAAAACCTCAGCGAAACTCTGCGGAACTTCATAACAAAGCGTGAACAAAGTTATACTATGCACGGATGTACTATTTGATCATCCTGAGCGGTTCTTGCTACATATTTAGTTAAATATCTCTGAACTTTGCAGGTATTTTCAGTTCTACCTTATATAATATCATAGTATACTACCTTACCAATTGCGACGCATTCAAAACATCAGCGAATCATTGCGGAACTTCATAACAAAGCGTAAACAAAGTTATACTATGCACGGATGTACTATTTGATCATCCTGAGCGGTTCTTGCTACATATTTTGTTAAATAACTCTAAGCGTTGCAGGTATTTGCAGTTCTAACTTATATAATATCAAAGTATACTATCTTATCAATACGACGCAATCAAAACCTCAGCGAAACTCTGCGGAACTTCATAACAAAGCGTGAACAAAGTTATACTATGCACGGATGTACTATTTGATCATCCTGAGCGGTTCTGGATACCTATGTTGCCAAATCACTCTCAGGTTTGTAGGTAGTTGAAGTTCTACCTTATATAATATCATAGTACAGTATCTTACCAATTGCGACGCAATCAAAACATCAGCGAAACATTGCGGAACTTCATAACAAAGCGTAAACAAAGTTATACTATGCACGGATGTACTATTTGATCATCCAGACTAGTTCTTGCTACATATTTAGTTAAATAACTCTGAGGTTTGCAGATAGTTGCAGTTCTAACTTATATAATATCAAAGTATACTATCTTACGAATACAACACATTCAAAACCTCAGCGAAACTGCGGAACTTTATAACAAAGCGTAAACAAAGTTATACTATGCACGGATGTACTATTTCATCATCCTGAGCGGTTCTGGATACATATTTTGCCAAATCACTCTCAGGTTTGTAGGTACTTACAGTTCTACCTTATATAATATCATAGTATACTATCTTACCAATACGACGCAATCAAAACATCAGTGACACTTTGCGGAACTTCGTAACAAAGCGTAAACAAAGTTATACTCTGCACGTATGTACTATTTGATCATCCTGAGGGGTTCTTGCTACATATTTTGTTAAATAACACTGAGCTTTGCAGGTATTTTCAGTTCTACCTTATATAATATCAAAGTATACTATCTTATCAATACGAGGCAATCAAAACCTCAGCGAAACTCTGCGGAACTTCATAATAAAGCGTAAACAAAGTTATACTATGCACGGATGTACTATTTGATCATCCAGAGCGGTTCTTGCTACATATTTTGTTAAATAACTCTGAGGTCTGCAGGTATTTGCAGTTCTAACTTATCTAATATCAATGTATACTATCTTATCAATACGACGCAATCAAAACATCAGCAAAACTTTGCGGAAGTTCATAACAAAGCGTAAACAAAGTTATACAAGCACGTATGTACTATTTGATCTTCCTGAGCGGTTCTTGCTACATATTTAGTTAAATAACTCTGAGCTTTGCAGGTATTTGCAGTTCTAACTTATCTAATATCAATGTATACTATCTTATCAATACGACGCAATCAAAACATCAGCAAAACTTTGCGGAAGTTCATAACAAAGCGTAAACAAAGTTATACTATGCACGGATGTACTATTTGATCATCCTGAGCGGCTCTTGCTACATATTTTGTTAAATAACTCTGAGGTCTGCAGGTATTTGCAGTTCTAACTTATACAATATCATAGTATACTATCTTACCAATACGACACAATCAAAACATCAGTGACACTTTGCGGAACTTCATAACAAAGCGTGAACAAAGTTATACTATGCACGGATGTACTATTTGATCATCCTGAGCGGTTCTGGATACCTATTTTGCCAAATCACTCTCAGGTTTGTAGGTAGTTGAAGTTCTACCTTATATAATATCATAGTACAGTATCTTACCAATACGACGCCATCCAAACCTCAGCGAAACTTTGCGGAAGATCATAACAAAGCGTAAACAAAGTTATAGTATGCACGGATGTACTATTTGATCATCCTGAGCGGTTCTTGCTACATATTTAGTTAAATATCTCTGAGCTTTGCAGGTATTTTCAGTTCTACCTTATATAATTTCATAGTATACTATCTTACCAATTGCGACGCAATCAAAACATCAGCGAAACATTGCGGAACTTCATAACAAAGCGTAAACAAAGTTATACTATGCACGGATGTACTATTTGATCATCCAGACTGGTTCTTGCTACATATTTAGTTAAATAACTCTGAGGTTTGCAGATAGTTGCAGTTCTATCTTATATAATATCAAAGTATACTATCTTACGAATACAACACATTCAAAACCTCAGCGAAACTGCGGAACTTTATAACAAAGCGTAAACAAAGTTATACTATGCACGGATGTACTATTTGATCATCCTTAGCGGTTCTGGATACATATTTTGCCAAATCACTCTCAGGTTTGTAGGTATTTGCAGTTCTAACTTATATAATATCATAGTATACTATCTTACCAATACGACGCAATCAAAACATCAGTGACACTTTGCGGAACTTCATAACAAAGCGTAAACAAAGTTATACAAGCACGTATGTACTATTTGATCTTCCTGAGCGGTTCTTGCTACATATTTAGTTAAATAACTCTGAGCTTTGCAGGTATTTTCAGTTCTACCTTATACAATATCATAGTATACTATCTTACCAATACGACACATTCAAAACCTCAGCGAAACTGCGGAACTTTATAACAAAGCGTAAACAAAGTTATACTATGCACGGATGTACTATTTGATCATCCTGAGCGGTTCTGGATACCTATTTTGCCAAATCACTCTCAGGTTTGTAGGTAGTTGAAGTTCTACCTTATATAATATCATAGTACAGTATCTTACCAATACGACGCCATCCAAACCTCAGCGAAACTTTGCGGAAGATCATAACAAAGCGTAAACAAAGTTATAGTATGCACGGATGTACTATTTGATCATCCTGAGCGGTTCTTGCTACATATTTAGTTAAATATCTCTGAGCTTTGCAGGTATTTTCAGTTCTACCTTATATAATTTCATAGTATACTATCTTACCAATTGCGACGCAATCAAAACATCAGCGAAACATTGCGGAACTTCATAACAAAGCGTAAACAAAGTTATACTATGCACGGATGTACTATTTGATCATCCAGACTGGTTCTTGCTACATATTTAGTTAAATAACTCTGAGGTTTGCAGATAGTTGCAGTTCTATCTTATATAATATCAAAGTATACTATCTTACGAATACAACACATTCAAAACCTCAGCGAAACTGCGGAACTTTATAACAAAGCGTAAACAAAGTTATACTATGCACGGATGTACTATTTGATCATCCTGAGCGGTTCTGGATACATATTTTGCCAAATCAGTCTCAGGTTTGTAGGTAGTTACAGTTCTACCTTATATAATATCATAGTATACTATCTTACCAATACGACGCAATCAAAACATCAGTGACACTTTGCGGAACTTCGTAACAAAGCGTAAACAAAGTTATACTCTGCACGTATGTACTATTTGATCATCCTGAGGGGTTCTTGCTACATATTTTGTTAAATAACACTGAGCTTTGCAGGTATTTTCAGTTCTACCTTATATAATATCAAAGTATACTATCTTATCAATACGACGGAATCAAAACCTCAGCGAAACTCTGCGGAACTTCATAACAAAGCGTAAACAAAGTTATACTATGCACGGATGTACTATTTGATCATCCTGAGCGGTTCTTGCTACATATTTAGTTAAATATCTCTGAACTTTGCAGGTATTTTCAGTTCTACCTTATATAATATCATAGTATACTACCTTACCAATTGCGACGCAATCAAAACATCAGCGAATCATTGCGGAACTTCATAACAAAGCGTAAACAAAGTTATACTATGCACGGATGTACTATTTGATCATCCTGAGCGGTTCTGGATACATATTTTGCCAAATCACTCTCAGGTTTGTAAGTAGTTACAGTTCTACCTTATATAATATCATAGTATACTATCTTACCAATCCGACGCAATCAAAACATCAGTGACACTTTGCGGAACTTCGTAACAAAGCGTAAACAAAGTTATACTCTGCACGTATGTACTATTTGATCATCCTGAAGGGTTCTTGCTACATATTTAGTTAAATAACTCTGAGCTTTGCAGGTATTTTCAGTTCTACCTTATATAATATCATAGTATACTATCTTACCAATACGACGCAATCAAAACATCAGTGACACTTTGCGGAACTTCATACCAAAGCGTAAACAAAGTTATACTATGCACGTATGTACTATTTGATCATCCTGAGCGGTTCTTGCTACATATTTTGTTAAATAACTCTGAGCGTTGCAGGTATTTGCAGTTCTAACTTATATAATATCAAAGTATACTATCTTATCAATACGACGAAATAAAAAACCTCAGCGAAACTCTGCGGAACTTCATAACAAAGCGTAAAAAAAGTTATGCTATGCTCGGATGTACTATTTGATCATCCTGAGCGGTTCTGGACACATATTTTGCCAAATCACTCTCAGGTTTGTAGGTAGTTACAGTTCTACCTAATATAATATCATAGTATACTATCTTACCAATACGACGCAATTAAAACATCAGCGAAACATTGCGGAACTTCATAATAAAGCGTAAACAAAGTTATACTATGCACGTATGTACTATTTGATCATCCCTAGCGGTTCTTGCTACATATTTTGTTAAATAACTCTGAGCTTTGCAGGTATTTGCAGTTCTAACTTATATAATATCAAAGTGTACTAGCTTATCAATACGACGCAATCAAAACCTCAGCGAAACTCTGCGGAACTTCGTAACAAAGGGTTAACAAAGTTATACTATGCACGGATGTACTATTTGATCATCCTGAGCGGTTCTTGCTACATATTTAGTTAAATATCTCTGAGCTTTGCAGGTATTTTCAGTTCTACCTTATATAATATCATAGTATACTATCTTATCAATACGTACGCCATCAAAACCTCAGCGAAACTTTGCAGAACTTCGTAACAAAGGGTTAACAAAGTTACACTATGCACGTATGTACTATTTGATCATCCTGAGCGGTTCTTGCTACATATTTTGTTAAATAACTCTGAGGTGTGCAGGTATTTGCAGTTCTAACTTATCTAATATCAATTTATACTATCTTATCAATACGACGCAATCAAAACATCAGCAAAACTTTGCGGAAGTTCATAACAAAGCGTAAACAAAGTTATACAAGCACGTATGTACTATTTGATCTTCCTGAGCGGTTCTTGCTACATATTTAGTTAAATAACTCTGAGCTTTGCAGGTATTTGGAGTTCTAACTTATCTAATATCAATGTATACTATCTTATCAATACGACACAATCAAAACATCAGTGACACTTTGCGGAACTTCATAACAAAGCGTAAACAAAGTTATACAAGCACGTATGTACTATTTGATCTTCCTGAGAGGTTCTTGCTACATATTTAGTTAAATAACTCTGAGCTTTGCAGGTATTTTCAGTTCTACCTTATATAATATCATAGTATACTATCTTACCAATACGACACAATCAAAACATCAGTGACACTTTCCGGAACTTCATAACAATGCGTAAACAAGGTTATACTATGCACGTATGTACTATTTGATCATCCTGAGCGGTTCTGGATACCTATTTTGCCAAATCACTCTCAGGTTTGTAGGTAGTTGAAGTTCTACCTTATATAATATCATAGTACAGTATCTTACCAATACGACGCTATCCAAACCTCAGCGAAACTTTGCGGAAGATCATAACAAAGCGTAAACAAAGTTATAGTATGCACGGATGTACTATTTGATCATCCTGAGCGGTTCTTGCTACATATTTAGTTAAATATCTCTGAGCTTTGCAGGTATTTTCAGTTCTACCTTATATAATATCATAGTATACTATCTTACCAATTGCGACGCAATCAAAACATCAGCGAAACATTGCGGAACTTCATAACAAAGCGTAAACACAGTTATACTATGCACGGATGTACTATTTGATCATCCAGACTGGTTCTTGCTACATATTTAGTTAAATAACTCTGAGGTTTGCAGATAGTTGCAGTTCTATCTTATATAATATCAAAGTATACTATCTTACGAATACAACACATTCAAATCCTCAGCGAAACTGCGGAACTTTATAACAAAGCGTAAACAAAGTTATACTATGCACGGATGTACTATTTGATCATCCTGAGCGGTTCTGGATACATATTTTGCCAAATCAGTCTCAGGTTTGTAGGTAGTTACAGTTCTACCTTATATAATATCATAGTATACTATCTTACCAATACGACGCAATCAAAACATCAGTGACACTTTGCGGAACTTCGTAACAAAGCGTAAACAAAGTTATACTCTGCACGTATGTACTATTTGATCATCCTGAGGGGTTCTTGCTACATATTTTGTTAAATAACACTGAGCTTTGCAGGTATTTTCAGTTCTACCTTATATAATATCAAAGTATACTTTCTTATCAATACGACGCAATCAAAACCTCAGCGAAACTCTGCGGAACTTCATAACAAAGCGTGAACAAAGTTATACTCTGCACGTATGTACTATTTGATCATCCTGAGGGGTTCTTGCTACATATTTTGTTAAATAACACTGAGCTTTGCAGGTATTTTCAGTTCTACCTTATATAATATCAAAGTATACTATCTTATCAATACGAGGCAATCAAAACCTCAGCGAAACTCTGCGGAACTTCGTAACAAAGCGTAAACAAAGTTATACTCTGCACGTATGTACTATTTGATCATCCTGAGGGGTTCTTGCTACATATTTTGTTAAATAACACTGAGCTTTGCAGGTATTTTCAGTTCTACCTTATATAATATCAAAGTATACTTTCTTATCAATACGACGCAATCAAAACCTCAGCGAAACTCTGCGGAACTTCATAACAAAGCGTGAACAAAGTTATACTATGCACGTATGTACTATTTGATCATCCTGAGCGGTTCTTGCTACATATTTAGTTAAATATCTCTGAACTTTGCAGGTATTTTCAGTTCTACCTTATATAATATCATAGTATACTACCTTACCAATTGCGACGCAATCAAAACATCAGCGAATCATTGCGGAACTTCATAACAAAGCGTAAACAAAGTTATACTATGCACGGATGTACTATTTGATCATCCTGAGCGGTTCTGGATACATATTTTGCCAAATCACTCTCAGGTTTGTAAGTAGTTACAGTTCTACCTTATATAATACCAAAGTATACTATCTTATCAATACGACGCAATCAAAACCTCAGCGAAACTCTGCGGAACTTCATAACAAAGCGTGAACAAAGTTATACTATGCACGGATGTACTATTTGATCATCCTGAGCGGTTCTTGCTACATATTTAGTTAAATATCTCTGAACTTTGCAGGTATTTTCATTTCTACCTTATATAATATCATAGTATACTATCTTACCAATTGCGACGCAATCAAAACATCAGCGAATCATTGCGTAACTTCATAACAAAGCGTAAACAAAGTTATACTATGCACGGATGTACTATTTGATCATCCTGAGCGGTTCTGGATACATATTTTGCCAAATCACTCTCAGGTTTGTAGGTAGTTACAGTTCTACCTTATATAATATCATAGTATACTATCTTACCAATACGACGCAATCAAAACATCAGTGACACTTTGCGGAACTTCGTAACAAAGCGTAAACAAAGTTATACTCTGCACGTATGTACTATTTGATCATCCTGAGGGGTTCTTGCTACATATTTTGTTAAATAACACTGAGCTTTGCAGGTATTTTCAGTTCTACCTTATATAATATCAAAGTATACTATCTTATCAATACGACGCAATCAAAACCTCAGCGAAACTCTGCGGAACTTCATAACAAAGCGTGAACAAAGTTATACTATGCACGGATGTACTATTTGATCATCCTGAGCGGTTCTTGCTACATATTTAGTTAAATATCTCTGAACTTTGCAGGTATTTTCAGTTCTACCTTATATAATATCAAAGTATACTATCTTATCAATACGACGCAATCAAAACCTCAGCGAAACTCTGCGGAACTTCATAACAAAGCGTGAACAAAGTTATACTATGCACGGATGTACTATTTGATCATCCTGAGCGGTTCTGGATACCTATGTTGCCAAATCACTCTCAGGTTTGTAGGTAGTTGAAGTTCTAACTTATCTAATATCAATGTATACTATCTTATCAATACGACGCAATCAAAACCTCAGCGAAACTCTGCGGAACTTCATAACAAAGCGTAAACAAAGTTATACTATGCACGGATGTACTATTTGATCATCCAGACTAGTTCTTGCTACATATTTAGTTAAATAACTCTGAGGTTTGCAGATAGTTGCAGTTCTAACTTATATAATATCAAAGTATACTATCTTACGAATACAACACATTCAAAACCTCAGCGAAACTGCGGAACTTTATAACAAAGCGTAAACAAAGTTATACTATGCACGGATGTACTATTTGATCATCCTGAGCGGTTCTGGATACATATTTTGCCAAATCACTCTCAGGTTTGTAGGTACTTACAGTTCTACCTTATATAATATCATAGTATACTATCTTACCAATACGACGCAATCAAAACATCAGTGACACTTTGCGGAACTTCGTAACAAAGCGTAAACAAAGTTATACTCTGCACGTATGTACTATTTGATCATCCTGAGGGGTTCTTGCTACATATTTTGTTAAATAACACTGAGCTTTGCAGGTATTTTCAGTTCTACCTTATATAATATCAAAGTATACTATCTTATCAATACGAGGCAATCAAAACCTCAGCGAAACTCTGCGGAACTTCGTAACAAAGCGTAAACAAAGTTATACTCTGCACGTATGTACTATTTGATCATCCTGAGGGGTTCTTGCTACATATTTTGTTAAATAACACTGAGCTTTGCAGGTATTTTCAGTTCTACCTTATATAATATCAAAGTATACTTTCTTATCAATACGACGCAATCAAAACCTCAGCGAAACTCTGCGGAACTTCATAACAAAGCGTGAACAAAGTTATACTATGCACGGATGTACTATTTGATCATCCTGAGCGGTTCTTGCTACATATTTAGTTAAATATCTCTGAACTTTGCAGGTATTTTCAGTTCTACCTTATATAATATCATAGTATACTACCTTACCAATTGCGACGCAATCAAAACATCAGCGAATCATTGCGGAACTTCATAACAAAGCGTAAACAAAGTTATACTATGCACGGATGTACTATTTGATCATCCTGAGCGGTTCTGGATACATATTTTGCCAAATCACTCTCAGGTTTGTAAGTAGTTACAGTTCTACCTTATATAATACCAAAGTATACTATCTTATCAATACGACGCAATCAAAACCTCAGCGAAACTCTGCGGAACTTCATAACAAAGCGTGAACAAAGTTATACTATGCACGGATGTACTATTTGATCATCCTGAGCGGTTCTTGCTACATATTTAGTTAAATATCTCTGAACTTTGCAGGTATTTTCAGTTCTACCTTATATAATATCATAGTATACTATCTTACCAATTGCGACGCAATCAAAACATCAGCGAATCATTGCGTAACTTCATAACAAAGCGTAAACAAAGTTATACTATGCACGGATGTACTATTTGATCATCCTGAGCGGTTCTGGATACATATTTTGCCAAATCACTCTCAGGTTTGTAGGTAGTTACAGTTCTACCTTATATAATATCATAGTATACTATCTTACCAATACGACGCAATCAAAACATCAGTGACACTTTGCGGAACTTCGTAACAAAGCGTAAACAAAGTTATACTCTGCACGTATGTACTATTTGATCATCCTGAGGGGTTCTTGCTACATATTTTGTTAAATAACACTGAGCTTTGCAGGTATTTTCAGTTCTACCTTATATAATATCAAAGTATACTATCTTATCAATACGACGCAATCAAAACCTCAGCGAAACTCTGCGGAACTTCATAACAAAGCGTGAACAAAGTTATACTATGCACGGATGTACTATTTGATCATCCTGAGCGGTTCTTGCTACATATTTAGTTAAATATCTCTGAACTTTGCAGGTATTTTCAGTTCTACCTTATATAATATCATAGTATACTACCTTACCAATTGCGACGCAATCAAAACATCAGCGAATCATTGCGGAACTTCATAACAAAGCGTAAACAAAGTTATACTATGCACGGATGTACTATTTGATCATTCTGAGCGGTTCTTGCTACATATTTTGTTAAATAACTCTAAGCGTTGCAGGTATTTGCAGTTCTAACTTATATAATATCAAAGTATACTATCTTATCAATACGACGCAATCAAAACCTCAGCGAAACTCTGCGGAACTTCATAACAAAGCGTGAACAAAGTTATACTATGCACGGATGTACTATTTGATCATCCTGAGCGGTTCTGGATACCTATGTTGCCAAATCACTCTCAGGTTTGTAGGTAGTTGAAGTTCTAACTTATCTAATATCAATGTATACTATCTTATCAATACGACGCAATCAAAACCTCAGCGAAACTCTGCGGAACTTCATAACAAAGCGTAAACAAAGTTATACTATGCACGGATGTACTATTTGATCATCCAGACTAGTTCTTGCTACATATTTAGTTAAATAACTCTGAGGTTTGCAGATAGTTGCAGTTCTAACTTATATAATATCAAAGTATACTATCTTACGAATACAACACATTCAAAACCTCAGCGAAACTGCGGAACTTTATAACAAAGCGTAAACAAAGTTATACTATGCACGGATGTACTATTTGATCATCCTGAGCGGTTCTGGATACATATTTTGCCAAATCACTCTCAGGTTTGTAGGTACTTACAGTTCTACCTTATATAATATCATAGTATACTATCTTACCAATACGACGCAATCAAAACATCAGTGACACTTTGCGGAACTTCGTAACAAAGCGTAAACAAAGTTATACTCTGCACGTATGTACTATTTGATCATCCTGAGGGGTTCTTGCTACATATTTTGTTAAATAACACTGAGCTTTGCAGGTATTTTCAGTTCTACCTTATATAATATCAAAGTATACTATCTTATCAATACGAGGCAATCAAAACCTCAGCGAAACTCTGCGGAACTTCATAACAAAGCGTAAACAAAGTTATACTATGCACGGATGTACTATTTGATCATCCAGACCGGTTCTTGCTACATATTTAGTTAAATAACTCTGAGGTTTGCAGATAGTTGCAGTTCTATCTTATATAATATCAAAGTATACTATCTTACGAATACAACACATTCAAAACCTCAGCGAAACTGCGGAACTTCATAACAAATCGTAAACAAAGTTATACTATGCACGGATGTACTATTTGATCATCCTGAGCGGTTCTGGATACATATTTTGCCAAATCACTCTCAGGTTTGTAGGTAGTTACAGTTCTACCTAATATAATATAATAGTATACTATCTTACCAATACGACGCAATTAAAACATCAGCGACACTTTGCGGAATTTCATAAGAAAGCGAGAACAAAGTTATACTATGCACGGATGTACTATTTCATCATCCAGAGCGGTTCTTTCTACATATTTAGTTAAATAACTCTGAGCATTGCAGGTAGTTGCAGTTCTATCTTACATAATATCAAAGTATACCACCTTACCAATTGCGACGCAATCAAAACATCAGCGAAACATTGCGGAACTTCATAATAAAGCGTAAACAAAGTTATACAAGCACGTATGTACTATTTGATCTTCCTGAGCGGTTCTTGCTACATATTTAGTTAAATAACTCTGAGCTTTGCAGGTATTTGCAGTTCTAACTTATCTAATATCAATGTATACTATCTTATCAATACGACGCAATCAAAACATCAGCAAAACTTTGCGGAAGTTCATAACAAAGCGTAAACAAAGTTATACTATGCACGGATGTACTATTTGATCATCCTGAGCGGCTCTTGCTACATATTTTGTTAAATAACTCTGAGGTCTGCAGGTATTTGCAGTTCTAACTTATATAATATCATAGTATACTATCTTACCAATACGACGCAATCAAAACATCAGTGACACTTTGCGGAACTTCATAACAAAGCGTAAACAAAGTTATACAAGCACGTATGTACTATTTGATCTTCCTGAGCGGTTCTTGCTACATATTTAGTTAAATAACTCTGAGCTTTGCAGGTATTTTCAGTTCTACCTTATACAATATCATAGTATACTATCTTACCAATACGACACAATCAAAACATCAGTGACACTTTGCGGAACTTCATAACAAAGCGTGAACAAAGTTATACTATGCACGGATGTACTATTTGATCATCCTGAGCGGTTCTGGATACCTATTTTGCCAAATCACTCTCAGGTTTGTAGGTAGTTGAAGTTCTACCTTATATAATATCATAGTACAGTATCTTACCAATACGACGCCATCCAAACCTCAGCGAAACTTTGCGGAAGATCATAACAAAGCGTAAACAAAGTTATAGTATGCACGGATGTACTATTTGATCATCCTGAGCGGTTCTTGCTACATATTTAGTTAAATATCTCTGAGCTTTGCAGGTATTTTCAGTTCTACCTTATATAATTTCATAGTATACTATCTTACCAATTGCGACGCAATCAAAACATCAGCGAAACATTGCGGAACTTCATAACAAAGCGTAAACAAAGTTATACTATGCACGGATGTACTATTTGATCATCCAGACTGGTTCTTGCTACATATTTAGTTAAATAACTCTGAGGTTTGCAGATAGTTGCAGTTCTATCTTATATAATATCAAAGTATACTATCTTACGAATACAACACATTCAAAACCTCAGCGAAACTGCGGAACTTTATAACAAAGCGTAAACAAAGTTATACTATGCACGGATGTACTATTTGATCATCCTTAGCGGTTCTGGATTCATATTTTGCCAAATCACTCTCAGGTTTGTAGGTATTTGCAGTTCTAACTTATATAATATCATAGTATACTATCTTACCAATACGACGCAATCAAAACATCAGTGACACTTTGCGGAACTTCATAACAAAGCGTAAACAAAGTTATACAAGCACGTATGTACTATTTGATCTTCCTGAGCGGTTCTTGCTACATATTTAGTTAAATAACTCTGAGCTTTGCAGGTATTTTCAGTTCTACCTTATACAATATCATAGTATACTATCTTACCAATACGACACATTCAAAACCTCAGCGAAACTGCGGAACTTTATAACAAAGCGTAAACAAAGTTATACTATGCACGGATGTACTATTTGATCATCCTGAGCGGTTCTGGATACCTATTTTGCCAAATCACTCTCAGGTTTGTAGGTAGTTGAAGTTCTACCTTATATAATATCATAGTACAGTATCTTACCAATACGACGCCATCCAAACCTCAGCGAAACTTTGCGGAAGATCATAACAAAGCGTAAACAAAGTTATACTCTGCACGTATGTACTATTTGATCATCCTGAGGGGTTCTTGCTACATATTTTGTTAAATAACACTGAGCTTTGCAGGTATTTTCAGTTCTACCTTATATAATATCAAAGTATACTATCTTATCAATACGACGGAATCAAAACCTCAGCGAAACTCTGCGGAACTTCATAACAAAGCGTAAACAAAGTTATACTATGCACGGATGTACTATTTGATCATCCTGAGCGGTTCTTGCTACATATTTAGTTAAATATCTCTGAACTTTGCAGGTATTTTCAGTTCTACCTTATATAATATCATAGTATACTACCTTACCAATTGCGACGCAATCAAAACATCAGCGAATCATTGCGGAACTTCATAACAAAGCGTAAACAAAGTTATACTATGCACGGATGTACTATTTGATCATCCTGAGCGGTTCTGGATACATATTTTGCCAAATCACTCTCAGGTTTGTAAGTAGTTACAGTTCTACCTTATATAATATCATAGTATACTATCTTACCAATCCGACGCAATCAAACCATCAGTGACACTTTGCGGAACTTCGTAACAAAGCGTAAACAAAGTTATACTCTGCACGTATGTACTATTTGATCATCCTGAAGGGTTCTTGCTACATATTTAGTTAAATAACTCTGAGCTTTGCAGGTATTTTCAGTTCTACCTTATATAATATCATAGTATACTCTCTTAACAATACGACGCAATCAAAACATCAGTGACACTTTGCGGAACTTCATACCAAAGCGTAAACAAAGTTATACTATGCACGTATGTACTTTTTGATCATCCAGAGCGGTTCTTGCTACATATTTTGTTAAATAACTCTGAGCGTTGCAGGTATTTGCAGTTCTAACTTATATAATATCAAAGTATACTATCTTATCAATACGACGAAATAAAAAACCTCAGCGAAACTCTGCGGAACTTCATAACAAAGCGTAAAAAAAGTTATGCTATGCTCGGATGTACTATTTGATCATCCTGAGCGGTTCTGGATACATATTTTGCCAAATCACTCTCAGGTTTGTAGGTAGTTACAGTTCTACCTAATATAATATCATAGTATACTATCTTACCAATACGACGCAATCAAAACATCAGCGTCACTTTGCGGAACTTCATAATAAAGCGTAAACAAAGTTATACTGTGCACGTATGTAATATTTGATCATCCCTAGCGGTTCTTGCTACATATTTTGTTAAATAACTCTGAGCTTTGCAGGTATTTTCAGTTCTACCTTATATAATATCAAAGTATACTATCTTATCAATACGACGCAATCAAAACCTCAGCGAAACTCTGCGGAACTTCATAACAAAGCGTGAACAAAGTTATACTATGCACGGATGTACTATTTGATCATCCTGAGCGGTTCTTGCTACATATTTAGTTAAATATCTCTGAACTTTGCAGGTATTTTCAGTTCTACCTTATATAATATCATAGTATACTACCTTACCAATTGCGACGCAATCAAAACATCAGCGAATCATTGCGGAACTTCATAACAAAGCGTAAACAAAGTTATACTATGCACGGATGTACTATTTGATCATCCTGAGCGGTTCTGGATACATATTTTGCCAAATCACTCTCAGGTTTGTAAGTAGTTACAGTTCTACCTTATATAATATCATAGTATACTATCTTACCAATCCGACGCAATCAAAACATCAGTGACACTTTGCGGAACTTCGTAACAAAGCGTAAACAAAGTTATACTCTGCACGTATGTACTATTTGATCATCCTGAAGGGTTCTTGCTACATATTTAGTTAAATAACTCTGAGCTTTGCAGGTATTTTCAGTTCTACCTTATATAATATCATAGTATACTATCTTACCAATACGACGCAATCAAAACATCAGTGACACTTTGCGGAACTTCATACCAAAGCGTAAACAAAGTTATACTATGCACGTATGTACTATTTGATCATCCTGAGCGGTTCTTGCTACATATTTTGTTAAATAACTCTGAGCGTTGCAGGTATTTGCAGTTCTAACTTATATAATATCAAAGTATACTATCTTATCAATACGACGAAATAAAAAACCTCAGCGAAACTTTGCGGAAGATCATAACAAAGCGTAAACAAAGTTATAGTATGCACGGATGTACTATTTGATCATCCTGAGCGGTTCTTGCTACATATTTAGTTAAATATCTCTGAGCTTTGCAGGTATTTTCAGTTCTACCTTTTATAATTTCATAGTATACTATCTTACCAATTGCGACGCAATCAAAACATCAGCGAAACATTGCGGAACTTCATAACAAAGCGTAAACAAAGTTATACTATGCACGGATGTACTATTTGATCATCCAGACTGGTTCTTGCTACATATTTAGTTAAATAACTCTGAGGTTTGCAGATAGTTGCAGTTCTATCTTATATAATATCAAAGTATACTATCTTACGAATACAACACATTCAAAACCTCAGCGAAACTGCGGAACTTTATAACAAAGCGTAAACAAAGTTATACTATGCACGGATGTACTATTTGATCATCCTTAGCGTTTCTGGATACATATTTTGCCAAATCACTCTCAGGTTTGTAGGTATTTGCAGTTCTAACTTATATAATATCATAGTATACTATCTTACCAATACGACGCAATCAAAACATCAGTGACACTTTGCGGAACTTCATAACAAAGCGTAAACAAAGTTATACAAGCACGTATGTACTATTTGATCTTCCTGAGCGGTTCTTGCTACATATTTTGTTAAATAACTCTGAGGTGTGCAGGTATTTGCAGTTCTAACTTATCTAATATCAATTTATACTATCTTATCAATACGACGCTATCAAAACATCAGCAAAACTTTGCGGAAGTTCATAACAAAGCGTAAACAAAGTTATACTATGCACGGATGTACTATTTGATCATCCTGAGCGGTTCTTGCTACATATTTTGTTAAATAACTGTGAGGTCTGCAGGTATTTGCAGTTCTAACTTATCTAATATCAATGTATACTATCTTATCAATACGACGCAATCAAAACATCAGCAAAACTTTGCGAAAGTTCATAACAAAGCGTAAACAAAGTTATACAAGCACGTATGTACTATTTGATCTTCCTGAGCGGTTCTTGCTACATATTTAGTTAAATAACTCTGAGCTTTGCAGGTATTTGGAGTTCTAACTTATCTAATATCAATGTATACTATCTTATCAATACGACACAATCAAAACATCAGTGACACTTTGCGGAACTTCATAACAAAGCGTAAACAAAGTTATACAAGCACGTATGTACTATTTGATCTTCCTGAGAGGTTCTTGCTAGATATTTAGTTAAATAACTCTGAGCTTTGCAGGTATTTTCAGTTCTACCTTATATAATATCATAGTATACTATCTTACCAATACGACACAATCAAAACATCAGTGACACTTTGCGGAACTTCATAACAATGCGTAAACAAGGTTATACTATGCACGTATGTACTATTTGATCATCCTGAGCGGTTCTGGATACCTATTTTGCCAAATCACTCTCAGGTTTGTAGGTAGTTGAAGTTCTACCTTATATAATATCATAGTACAGTATCTTACCAATACGACGCTATCCAAACCTCAGCGAAACTTTGCGGAAGATCATAACAAAGCGTAAACAAAGTTATAGTATGCACGGATGTACTATTTGATCATCCTGAGCGGTTCTTGCTACATATTTAGTTAAATAACTCTGAGCTTTGCAGGTATTTTCAGTTCTACCTTATATAATATCATAGTATACTATCTTACCAATTGCGACGCAATCAAAACATCAGCGAAACATTGCGGAACTTCATAACAAAGCGTAAACAAAGTTATACTATGCACGGATGTACTATTTGATCATCCAGACTGGTTCTTGCTACATATTTAGTTAAATAACTCTGAGGTTTGCAGATAGTTGCAGTTCTATCTTATATAATATCAAAGTATACTATCTTACGAATACAACACATTCAAAACCTCAGCGAAACTGCGGAACTTTATAACAAAGCGTAAACAAAGTTATACTATGCACGGATGTACTATTTGATCATCCTGAGCGGTTCTGGATACATATTTTGCCAAATCAGTCTCAGGTTTGTAGGTAGTTACAGTTCTACCTTATATAATATCATAGTATACTATCTTACCAATACGACGCAATCAAAACATCAGCGACACTTTGCGGAACTTCGTAACAAAGCGTAAACAAAGTTATACTCTGCACGTATGTACTATTTGATCATCCTGAGGGGTTCTTGCTACATATTTTGTTAAATAACACTGAGCTTTGCAGGTATTTTCAGTTCTACCTTATATAATATCAAAGTATACTTTCTTATCAATACGACGCAATCAAAACCTCAGCGAAACTCTGCGGAACTTCATAACAAAGCGTGAACAAAGTTATACTATGCACGGATGTACTATTTGATCATCCTGAGCGGTTCTTGCTACATATTTAGTTAAATATCTCTGAACTTTGCAGGTATTTTCAGTTCTACCTTATATAATATCATAGTATACTACCTTACCAATTGCGACGCAATCAAAACATCAGCGAATCATTGCGGAACTTCATAACAAAGCGTAAACAAAGTTATACTATGCACGGATGTACTATTTGATCATCCTGAGCGGTTCTGGATACATATTTTGCCAAATCACTCTCAGGTTTGTAGGTAGTTACAGTTCTACCTTATATAATATCATAGTATACTATCTTACCAATACGACGCAATCAAAACCTCAGCGAAACTCTGCGGAACTTCATAACAAAGCGTGAACAAAGTTATACTATGCACGGATGTACTATTTGATCATCCTGAGCGGTTCTTGCTACATATTTAGTTAAATATCTCTGAACTTTGCAGGTATTTTCAGTTCTACCTTATATAATATCATAGTATACTATCTTACCAATTGCGACGCAATCAAAACATCAGCGAATCATTGCGGAACTTCATAACAAAGCGTAAACAAAGTTATATTATGCACGGATGTACTATTTGATCATCCTGAGCGGTTCTGGATACATATTTTGCCAAATCACTCTCAGGTTTGTAGGTAGTTACAGTTCTACCTTATATAATATCATAGTATACTATCTTACCAATACAACACATTCAAAACCTCAGCGAAACAGCGGAACTTTATAACAAAGCGTAAACAAAGTTATACTATGCACGGATGTACTATTTGATCATCCAGAGCGGTTCTGGATACATATTTTGCCAAATCACTCTCAGGTTTGTAGATAGTTACAGTTCTACCTTATATAATATCATAGTATACTATCTTACCAATACGACGCAATCAAAACATCAGTGACACTTTGCGGAACTTCATAACAAAGCGTAAACAAAGTTATACTATGCACGGATGTACTATTTGATCATCCAGACCGGTTCTTGCTACATATTTAGTTAAATAACTCTGAGCTTTGCAGGTATTTTCAGTTCTACCTTATATAATATCATAGTATACTATCTTATCAATACGACGCAATCAAAACATCAGTGACACTTTGCGGAACTTCGTAACAAAGCGTAAACAAAGTTACACTATGCACTTATTTACTATTTGATCATCCTGAGCGGTTCTTGCTACATATTTTGTAAAATTACTCTGAGGTGTGCAGGTATTTGCAGTTCTAACTTATATAATATCAAAGTATACTATCTTATCAATACGACGAAATAAAAAACCTCAGCGAAACTCTGCGGAACTTCATAACAAAGCGTAAACAAAGTTATACTATGCACGTATGTACTATTTGATCATCCTGAGCGGTTCTTGCTACATATTTAGTTAAATAACTCTGAGCTTTGCAGGTATTTTCAGTTCTACCTTATATAATTTCATAGTATACTATCTTACCAATACGACGCAATCAAAACATCAGTGACACTTTGCGGAACTTCATAACAAAGCGTAAACAAAGTTATACTATGCACGGATGTACTATTTGATCATCCTGAGCGGTTCTTGCTACATATTTAGTTAAATAACTCTGAGCTTTGCAGGTATTTTCAGTTCTACCTTATATAATTTCATAGTATACTATCTTACCAATACGACGCAATCAAAACATCAGTGACACTTTGCGGAACTTCATAACAAAGCGTAAACAAAGTTATACTATGCACGGATGTACTATTTGATCATCCAGACCGGTTCTTGCTACATATTTAGTTAAATAACTCTGAGCTTTGCAGGTATTTTCAGTTCTACCTTATATAATTTCATAGTATACTATCCTACCAATTGCGACGCAATCAAAACATCAGCGAAACATTGCGGAACTTCATAACAAAGCGTAAACAAAGTTATACTATGCACGGATGTACTATTTGATCATCCTGAGCGGTTCTGGATACATATTTAGTTAAATATCTCTGAACTTTGCAGGTATTTTCAGTTCTACCTTATATAATATCATAGTATACTATCTTACCAATTGCGACGCAATCAAAACATCAGCGAATCATTGCGGAACTTCATAACAAAGCGTAAACAAAGTTATACTATGCACGGATGTACTATTTGATCATCCTGAGCGGTTCTGGATACATATTTTGCCAAATCACTCTCAGGTTTGTAGGTAGTTACAGTTCTACCTTATATAATATCATAGTATACTATCTTACCAATACGACGCAATCAAAACCTCAGCGAAACTCTGCGGAACTTCATAACAAAGCGTGAACAAACTTATACTATGCACGGATGTACTATTTGATCATCCTGAGCGGTTCTGGATACATATTTTGCCAAATCACTCTCAGGTTTGTAGGTAGTTACAGTTCTACCTTATATAATATCATAGTATACTATCTTACCAATACAACACATTCAAAACCTCAGCGAAACTGCGGAACTTTATAACAAAGCGTAAACAAAGTTATACTATGCACGGATGTACTATTTGATCATCCTGAGCGGTTCTGGATACATATTTTGCCAAATCACTCTCAGGTTTGTAGATAGTTACAGTTCTACCTTATATAATATCATAGTATACTATCTTACCAATACGACGCAATCAAAACATCAGTGACACTTTGCGGAACTTCATAACAAAGCGTAAACAAAGTTATACTATGCACGGATGTACTATTTGATCATCCAGACCGGTTCTTGCTACATATTTAGTTAAATAACTCTGAGCTTTGCAGGTATTTTCAGTTCTACCTTATATAATATCATAGTATACTATCTTATCAATACGACGCAATCAAAACATCAGTGACACTTTGCGGAACTTCGTAACAAAGCGTAAACAAAGTTACACTATGCACGTATTTACTATTTGATCATCCTGAGCGGTTCTTGCTACATATTTTGTAAAATTACTCTGAGGTGTGCAGGTATTTGCAGTTCTAACTTATATAATATCAAAGTATACTATCTTATCAATACGACGAAATAAAAAACCTCAGCGAAACTCTGCGGAACTTCATAACAAAGCGTAAACAAAGTTATACTATGCACGTATGTACTATTTGATCATCCTGAGCGGTTCTTGCTACATATTTAGTTATATAACTCTGAGCTTTGCAGGTATTTGCAGTTCTACCTTATATAATATCATAGTATACTATCTTATCAATACGACGCAATCAAAACATCAGTGACACTTTGCGGAACTTCATAACAAAGCGTAAACAAAGTTATACTATGCACGTATGTACTATTTGATCATCCTGAGCGGTTCTTGCTACATATTTTGTTAAATAACTCTGAGCGTTGCAGGTATTTGCAGTTCTAACTTATATAATATCAAAGTATACTATCTTATCAATACGACGAAATAAAAAACCTCAGCGAAACTCTGCGGAACTTCATAACAAAGCGTAAACAAAGTTATACTATGCACGTATGTACTATTTGATCATCCTGAGCGGTTCTTGCTACATATTTAGTTAAATAACTCTGAGCTTTGCAGGTATTTGCAGTTCTAACTTATATAATATCAATGCATACTATCATATCAATACGACGTAATCAAAACATCAGCGAAACATTGCGGAACTTCATAACAAAGCGTAAACAAAGTTATACTATGCACGTATGTACTATTTGATCATCCTGAGCGGTTCTTGCTACATATTTAGTTAAATAACTCTGAGCTTTGCAGGTACTTTCAGTTCTACCTTATATAATATCATAGTATACTATCTTACCAATACGACGCAATCAAAACATCAGTGACAGTTTGCGGAACTTCGTAACAAAGCGTAAACAAAGTTACACTCTGCACGTATGTACTATTTCATCATCCTGAGCGGTTCTTGCTACATATTTTGTTAAATAACTCTGAGCGTTGCAGGTATTTGCAGTTCTAACTTATATAATATCATAGTATACTATCTTATCAATACGTACGCCATCAAAACCTCAGCGAAACTTTGCAGAACTTCATAACAAAGCGTAAACAAAGTTATACTATGCACGGATGTACTATTTGATCATCCAGACCGGTTCTTGCTACATATTTAGTTAAATAACTCTGAGGTTTGCAGATAGTTGCAGTTCTATCTTATATAATATCAAAGTATACTATCTTACGAATACAACACATTCAAAACCTCAGCGAAACTGCGGAACTTCATAACAAATCGTAAACAAAGTTATACTATGCACGGATGTACTATTTGATCATCCTGAGCGGTTCTGGATACATATTTTGCAAAATCACTCTCAGGTTTGTAGGTAGTTACAGTTCTACCTAATATAATATAATAGTATACTATCTTACCAATACGACGCAATTAAAACATCAGCGACACTTTGCGGAATTTCATAAGACAGCGAGAACAAAGGTATACTATGCACGGATGTACTATTTCATCATCCAGAGCGGTTCTTTCTACATATTTAGTTAAATAACTCTGAGCATTGCAGGTAGTTGCAGTTCTATCTTACATAATATCAAAGTATACCACCTTACCAATTGCGACGCAATCAAAACATCAGCGAAACATTGCGGAACTTCATAATAAAGCGTAAACAAAGTTATACTATGCATGTATGTACTATTTGATCATCCCTAGCGGTTCTTGCTACATATTTTGTTAAATAACTCTGAGCTTTCCAGGTATTTGCAGTTCTAACTTATATAATATCAAAGTATACTAGCTTATCAATACGACGCAATCAAAACCTCAGCGAAACTCTGCGGAACTTCATAACAAAGCGTAAACAAAGTTATACTATGCACGTATGTACTATTTGATCATCCTGAGCGGTTCTTGCTACATATTTAGTTAAATAACTCTGAGCTTTGCAGGTATTTGCAGTTCTAACTTATATAATATCAATGCATACTATCATATCAATACGACGTAATCAAAACATCAGCGAAACATTGCGGAACTTCATAACAAAGCGTAAACAAAGTTATACTATGCACGTATGTACTATTTGATCATCCTGAGCGGTTCTTGCTACATATTTTGTTAAATAACTCTGAGCTTTCCAGGTATTTGCAGTTCTAACTTATATAATATCAAAGTATACTAGCTTATCAATACGACGCAATCAAAACCTCAGCGAAACTCTGCGGAACTTCATAACAAAGCGTAAACAAAGTTATACTATGCACGTATGCACTATTTGATCATCCTGAGCTGTTCTTGCTACATATTTTGTTAAATAACTCTGAGCGTTGCAGGTATTTGCAGTTCTAACTTATATAATATCAAAGTATACTAGCTTATCAATACGACGCAATCAAAACCTCAGCGAAACTCTGCGGAACTTCATAACAAAGCGTAAACAAAGTTATACTATGCACGGATGTACTATTTGATCATGCTGAGCGGTTCTGGATACATATTTTGCCAAATCACTCTCAGGTTTGTAGGTAGTTACAGTTCTACCTAATATAATATCATAGTATACTATCTTACCAATTGCGACGCAATCAAAACATCAGCGAAACATTGCGGAACTTCATAACAAAGCGTAAACAAAGTTATACTATGCACGGAGGTACTATTTGATCATCCAGAGCGGTTCTTGCTACATATTTAGTTAAATAACTCTGAGCTTAGCAGGTATTTGCAGTTCTAACTTATATAATATCAAAGTATACTATCTTATCAATACGACGAAATTGTTCAGGATTAGCCTAAAATTTTGAATATTCAAACGAAGGGGTTCCGACCGTTGTCGACCGGTTCATACTTGTTTTCGTGTTGCGAGCGCGAGACCGAGCAGCCGTTGTCTCGGTCGCGTAAACAGCCGTGTCACCAACGACAAACACCTTTGTTTGAATCTCACCTCGCGAGCAAAGGTGAACCGAATTCACCTATGGCAAAACCTAAGACAAACGGTTCTCCCGAGGTCTCGTGCGTTACCGTGTGCGAACGCACGAGCAGAACTCGTTCTACACTCACAGCCCTCGCTAGTATCTTTAACTCTCTCGCGTGATCTCGTCACCGAATCTCGAGGCTTATCCGTTTCTATCTCGTGACTTCGTCACATACTCGAAATTGATCATTTTCTCGCGGCATCGTCGCTTAGAGTATCGCGTTCACTCATATTACTGTACGTTGTCGACGGTTTGGCCTCGTGTGCCAAATAAAGTGTGTCCAACAAGAATTTGAAGTTTCCGTTTCTCGCCTCCTGCCTACACCACCTTCCTCAGCGTTCAATTCTGAGCGGACCCGGCCTCAGGCATCTCGAACTCTCGTTCAAGCCGAAACATTTTGGTCCTTCGAGCCGGATCTGAGGAAGTAGACTCTCATTGTTCAACATCCGACCATGGCCGAACATCTGGAGCACCAGATCAACCTTCAACGGGCCATCGAACGATCTGTGGTGAACTTCAAGAAATTGGGCAAAGAGAAGTGGACGAAGAGTGTAGTCCAGACCCGAATCGTCCACATCAAGGAGCAGTGGAGGAAGTACGAGGCTGGACATGCAAAGGTCGCGGCTGCCCTGTCCTCAAAGGAGCAGATGAACCACCCGTACTTCACCGAGGACCAGTTTGCAGCCACGGAGGAGGTTTACTTAGACAGCCTCGCCTTCATGACGGACGTCCTCGAGCAGTATAGAAAGGAGGATGTAAGTGTTGCTAACTCCGATCCCGCCAATACTCATCTCTCGATGGAACCGCCCGCGCAGCTCCCGCGAATCAACCTCCCGCAATTCGAAGGTCATTGCGAGACCTGGGAGGCCTTTCGCGACCGATTCGACGCGCTCATAATTTCGAACCGGGCCCTCACGGATGTCGCGCGTATGCACTATTTAGTCTCGTCGCTAAAAGGCCGCGCTCTTGATTGCGTGAGCAATATCCCGGTCACCGCGGCGAATTTCAAAATTGCGTGGGACGCGATTAAGGCACGTTACGATAATCCGCGCCGCCTCCTTGCCGTTCATCTGTCAGCGCTATTACAATTACCCGCTCTCAATCGCGAATCCGCGTCGGACCTGCAGGATCTGCGCGATCGTGTATGCATGGCCGTTTCGTCGCTCAATAATCTGGGTCGAAGTTCCGACGAACTATGGAACGATATCCTCGTCCATGTAATCTCGCAAAAACTCGATTCCACCACTAGGAAAGCGTGGAATATAAAAACTAGCGATGACGTGACACCGCCATCGTTCGACTCGTTACGAGCGTTCATCGATTCACGTGTCCGCGCTCTCGAGGACTTTAAGGGAGGGTCTGCGATTCCTCCCGTTTCGCGTCCGAAATCTCCCGCGCGTCTCAAAGGAGGATTTCCGGCAAATAAATTCCACCACGAGTCCACTAGGGTTCATACCGCGGCGGTAAAAAAGTCATCTCCGGTAGCGTGCCCGGTCTGTCGTGCGCGTCATTATATAAACGCGTGTCCATCGTTTCTATCGAAAAGCGCTGCTCATCGTAGCGAAATCATTAAGCGATTATCTCGGTGCTCAAATTGCTTGAGCCAAGCCCACGCCGCTCAAGATTGCACGAGCAAATATTCTTGTCGCGTCTGCCATCAGCGGCATCATACGTTATTGCATGACGAGAGACACGCTCCCGGTTCGATAACATCGGCCGAACCAAGCGAGAGCCCCTGCCCGAACGCCGAGGTACAGTCGCATCTCGCTTCAGCGAAAGCCACCCCGTCTAAGGCAATTCTACTAGCCACTGCGTGGGTGCAGGCGAGCGTCGAATCCGGCCGCAGCATAACGATTCGTGCGTTAATAGATCAAGGATCTGAAACAAGTTTCGTAACGGAGTCTGTCGCTCAGGTGTTACATGCGAAACGTCAACGTGTCGCGACGACGATTTCGGGAGTTGGTGGGGTACGCACAGGCACTGCTCGGCATGCGATACGCTTGCGTCTCTCCCCGCGCTCTTCTCGGTCTCCAACGGTCACAACAAACGCGCTCGTCTTACCGTCTCTGTCCACGTACACACCGCGGCGCGTAACGAATTCTTGTACTTTCGAGCATCTCTCGGATTTAAATTGGGCTGACGCGGATCCTTCAAGTCCCGACTCAATTCAATTGATCGTAGGAGCAGACATCTATCCGCACATTATCCTTGACGGAATACGAAAAGGCGAACCGGGGAAACCTATAGCGCAAAACTCCATTTTCGGCTGGATAATCTCGGGCCCCGTGTTCGCAAATTCGTCGCGCACACGCGGTCTGCCGAATTCCGTTGTCACGCATCACACTCTCACTGACCAGCAGTTACATTCAGACATGCAACGGTTTTGGGAAGTCGAAGGAGTCCCTCTCCAGTCGCTCCTCACACCGGACGAAGAAGCGTGCGAGCGACATTTTTGCGACAACACGTCTCGCGATTCCGACGGACGGTACATCGTTCGTCTGCCGTTCCGATCCGGACCTCCCATAGATATCGGGCAATCGCGTCGGGTCGCAGAAAAAATGATGCACTCTCTATCGCGTCGCCTTCAAACGAATTCCGCGATCGCAATTGAGTATAACGAGTTTCTTGACGAGTACGAGCGTCTAGGACATATGCGTCTCGCTCAAGATTCGAATGCATCATCTCGTCAATGCGTTTTCATTCCGCATCATCCTGTCCTTCGAGCTGACAGCGCGACGACCCACCTTCGCGTCGTGTTCAACGCCTCCAGCCTCACAACCAACGGCTCTTCCTTAAACGACCACCTTTTCGCCGGTCCGAAATTACAGAACGATCTCGCCGCAGTTATTCTACGATGGCGGAAATTCCGATACGTTTACACTGCCGATATCGCGAAAATGTACCGCCAAATCCTCATTGACGAACGGGACGTCGATTACCAACTGATTCTGTGGCAGCCCGCACTTTCCGCCTCGTGCCAAGAATATCAACTTCTCACAGTCACATACGGGATGACGTGCGCTCCATATCTTGCCCTTCGCGTCCTTCAACGTCTTAATGAGGACGACGGGCATCGTTTCCCTCTCGCGAAACAGATTCTTCGGGACCACATCTATGTGGACGACGTGCTGTTTGGGGACGATGACCTCGAATCCCTTCGCCAGTCTCGTAATCAGCTGACCGCGCTCCTCGATTGCGGGAAATTCAGACTACGGAAGTGGGCAAGCAACTCGTCCGCGTTGCTGACCGATCTCGATCCAGCGGACCACGGTCTTGCGTGCACTAAACCTCTCGCCCCTGACGATCAGCTCAAGGTCCTTGGAGTCAGCTGGAGTCCAAGCCTTGACGCCTTTCAATTTCGTGCCATCGTGACTGACCCATTGCCGTCGACGAAGAGGTCGGTTCTTTCTACGATAGCCAAACTCTACGACCCGTTAGGCTGGGTCACCCCAGCAACCGTTCTAGCGAAGATCTTCCTTCAGGATCTCTGGCGCCTCCGCATTAGTTGGGACGAAAAATTACCGGAGGCACTTCTCGATAAATGGCGATCGATCTGCGAGCGCCTATCCCTCCTCGACTCGGTTACCCTGCCTCGGTGGATCGGCTCCTCGTTGCTGTCTCCTAGCATCGAACTTCACGGCTTCGCCGATGCCTCGACAGTCGCTTACGCTGCTGTCGTGTATGCCAAATGCACCTCGTCCTGCGGCGAGGTCATGATTTCTCTGCTCGCTGGAAAATCGAAAGTAGCGCCTCTGACTCCCTTGACAATTCCTCGACTAGAATTGCAAGGGGCGGTTCTTCTCCCGCGTCTCATGGAATTCGTCCAGTCGACCCTCGGCACGCGAAATCTCTCCTGTGTGTGCTGGACCGATTCGACCGTTGTTCTGAATTGGGTCCAACAGCATCCCTCACGCTGGAAGACGTTTGTGGCCAACCGAGTTGCCAGGATTCAAGCCCGGCTCCCGCTCGCGGAATGGCGACACGTCTCCACAGAAGACAATCCTGCCGATTGTGCTTCTCGCGGGCTCCTAAGCGACGACCTTCTTCGGTCCTCTCTCTGGTGGCAAGGTCCCGCCTGGTTGATCCGCGATCGCTCCGAATGGCCACAGCTTCAGATCCGGATCAACGACAACAACCCGTTAGAGGCAAAAGTAATACTAGCTCAGTCCGCCGTCCTATCTCAACCTTGGGAACTGGAAACAAGGGTCTCTTCCTGGCCAAAACTCATTCGCGTCACAGCGTACCTTTTCCGTTTCGTGTACGCGTGTCGACGCCGTAACCCGGAGACAGGTCGAGCTCCGTCTCGCGGTTATGGTATCGCGCTTTCGGCTGACGAATGCAGTAACGCGAAGTTCTGGTGGATCCGTCGGATCCAGTCCATTCTATTCCCGTCGGAACGCAAGATTCTCCTACAGAACCAACCGCTGCCGTCGAAGAACACTCTTAGTGCTCTTAATCCTTTCCTCGATAACCAAGGGATCCTTCGCATGGGAGGTCGGCTACACCGTGCTCCCTTACCGTATCATTCGAAACATCCGATCATTCTCGCATCGCATCCCCTCGTACGACTAATCATCGAACACGCGCATCTTCGTTCGCTGCACGCCGGACTCCAACTCACCTTGAGCACCCTCCGCCAAAATTTCTGGATTTTACGAGCGCGAAATCTGGCGAAATCGGTCATTCACACCTGCGTAACCTGCGTTCGAGAGCGAGCTGCGATTCCCGACCAAATCATGGGCCAGCTTCCGGAACCTCGGGTCACTCCTCCCGCGAAATGCTTTGCTCACTGCGGGCTTGACTACGCCGGCCCCGTCCAGATTCGGGCATCTGCCGGTCGGGGCATCACCTCTCGCAAAGCGTATATCGCGCTGTTCGTATGCCTAGCCACCAAGGCGATCCATCTCGAGCTGGTTGCGGATTATTCGACACCCGCGTTTCTCAACGCCTACTGTCGATTTTGTTCTCGCCGAGGACTTCCAGAAGCAATGTATTCCGATAACGGTACCACGTTCATCGGGGCTAATCGCGAACTCCATCTCGCGCATAGCGAAACTCTCCGGGATCCCGAGTTTTTAAACAAAACTGCCACCGACGGTGTTTCATGGCACTTCATACCCCCGTCGGCCCCGCACTTCGGAGGCCTATGGGAGGCCGGCGTGAAAAGTATGAAACATCATATACGTCGTGTGTTAAAAGATCGCACTCTCACCTTTGAAGAGTTCACCACCCTGCTCTGCGCAATCGAAGCCTGCCTCAATTCGCGTCCGATCTCGCCTTTGTCCGACTCCTACGATGATTTCGAGTCATTGACTCCCGGCCACTTCTTAATCGGTTCGGCGCTCACGGTGCCCCCTCAGCCTTCGACTCTAACCTTGGCCGAAAATCGACTCTCGCGCTGGCAACTTATTCGACACATGACCGAGAGATTCTGGAAACTCTGGAGAGACGATTACGTCAACACCCTTCAGCAGCGCAGTAAGTGGCGTCGCGAACGACCTTCACTAGCGATCGGGCAGCTCGTACTTCTGCGCATTCCGAATCTTCCTCCCTGTAAATGGGAGCTCGGTCGCGTAACCGAACTGCATCCGGGCGAAGATGGCTCCACGCGCGTGGTGACTGTTAAAACGAGCACCGCCGAGCTCAAGCGGCCCATCGTCAAACTGTGCCCGCTGCCGGTTTCCTGCCAAAACACCGCGGAATAATAATAAATTTCTCCCTCAATGCGTTATCAATGTAAGTCGCGTCTCGTTAGCTTAAGTATGCGTTCAGTTTGTTTAAGTTTTGCGTGCGTTAAATTAAGTCTGCGTTCATTTGATTTAAGTTTTGCGTGCGTTAGATTAAGTATCCGTTCAGCTATTCCCCCGACTCATCATGGCGGGCGGCTCGACGATCTCGCGTCTCTCGACAAGGCGACCTCCGTCCACCTCTCAGTGTGGGTGCGTTTCGAAACTATCGTTTCAAGGCGGGCGGTATGTTCAGGATTAGCCTAAAATTTTGAATATTCAAACGAAGGGGTTCCGACCGTTGGTGACCGGTTCATACTTGTTTTCGTGTTGCGAGCGCGAGACCGAGCAGCCGTTGTCTCGGTCGCGTAAACAGCCGTGTCACCAACGACAAACACCTTTGTTTGAATCTCACCTCGCGAGCAAAGGTGAACCGAATTCACCTATGGCAAAACCTAAGACAAACGGTTCTCCCGAGGTCTCGTGCGTTACCGTGTGCGAACGCACGAGCAGAACTCGTTCTACACTCACAGCGCTCGCTAGTATCTTTAACTCTCTCGCGTGATCTCGTCACCGAATCTCGAGGCTTATCCGTTTCTATCTCGTGACTTCGTCACATACTCGAAATTGATCATTTTCTCGCGGCATCGTCGCTTAGAGTATCGCGTTCACTCATATTACTGTACGTTGTCGATGGTTTGGCCTCGTGTGCCAAATAAAGTGTGTCCAACAAGAATTTGAAGTTTCCGTTTCTCGCCTCCTGCCTACACCACCTTCCTCAGCGTTCAATTCTGAGCGGACCCGGCCTCAGGCATCTCGAACTCTCGTTCAAGCCGAAACAGAAATAAAAAACCTCAGCGAAACTCTGCGGAACTTCATAACAAAGCGTAAACAAAGTTATACTATGCACGTATGTACTATTTGATCATCCTGAGCGGTTCTTGCTACATATTTAGTTAAATAACTCTGAGCTTTGCAGGTATTTTCAGTTCTACCTTATATAATATCATAGTATACTATCTTATCAATACGACGCAATCAAAACATCAGTGACACTTTGCGGAACTTCGTAACAAAGCGTAAACAAAGTTACACTATGCACGTATTTACTATTTGATCATCCTGAGCGGTTCTTGCTACATATTTTGTTAAATTACTCTGAGGTGTGCAGGTATTTGCAGTTCTAACTTATCTAATATCAATGTATACTATCTTATCAATACGACGCAATCAAAACATCAGCGAAACTTTGCGGAACTTCATAACAAAGCGTAAACAAAGTTATACTATGCACGTATGTACTATTTGATCATCCTGAGCGGTTCTTGCTACATATTTTGTTAAATAACTCTGAGGTGTGCAGGTATTTGCATCTCTAACTTATCTAATACCAATGTATACTATCTTATCAATACGACGCAATCAAAACATCAGCAAAACTTTGCGGAACTTCAAAACAAAGCGTAAACAAAGTTATACTATGCACGGATGTACTATTTGATCATCCTGAGCGGTTCTTGCTACATATTTTGTTAAATAACTCTGAGGTGTGCAGGTACTTGCAGTTCTAACTTATATAATAGCAATGCATACTATCTTATCAATACGACGTAATCAAAACATCAGCGAAACTCTGCGGAACTTCATAACAAAGCGTAAACAAAGTTATACTATGCACGTATGTACTATTTGATCATCCTGAGCGGTTCTTGCTACATATTTTGTTAAATAACTCTGAGCGTTGCAGGTACTTGCAGTTCTAACTTATATAATATCAATGCATACTATCTTATCAATACGACGCAATTAAAACATCTGCGAAACATTGCGGAACTTCATAATAAAGCGTAAACAAAGTTATACTATGCACGTATGTACTATTTGATCATCCCTAGCGGTTCTTGCTACATATTTTGTTAAATAACTCTGAGCTTTGCAGGTATTTGCAGTTCTAACTTATATAATATCAAAGTATACTAGCTTATCAATACGACGCAATCAAAACCTCAGCGAAACTCTGCGGAACTTCATCACACAGCGTAAACAAAGTTATACTATGCACGTTTGTACTATTTGATCATCCTGAGCGGTTCTTGCTACATATTTTGTTAAATAACTCTGAGGTGTGCAGGTATTTGCAGTTCTAACTTATCTAATATCAATGTATACTATCTTATCAATACGACGCAATCAAAACATCAGCGAAACTCTGCGGAACTTCATAACAAAGCGTGAACAAAGTTATACTATGCACGGATGTACTATTTGATCATCCTGAGCGGTTCTGGATACATATTTTGCCAAATCACTCTCAGGTTTGTAGGTAGTTACAGTTCTACCTAATATAATATCATAGTATACTATCTTACCAATTGCGACCCAATCAAAACATCAGCGAAACATTGCGGAACTTCATAACAAAGCGTAAACAAAGTTATACTATGCACGGAGGTACTATTTGATCATCCTGAGCGGTTCTTGCTACATATTTAGTTAAATAACTCTGAGCGTTGCAGGTATTTGCAGTTCTAACTTATATAATATCAATGCATACTATCATATCAATACGACGTAATCAAAACATCAGCGAAACATTGCGGAACTTCATAACAAAGCGTAAACAAAGTTATACTATGCACGTATGTACTATTTGATCATCCTGAGCGGTTCTTGCTACATATTTAGTTAAATAACTCTGAGCTTTGCAGGTATTTTCAGTTCTACCTTATATAATATCATAGTATACTATCTTACCAATACGACGCAATCAAAACATCAGTGACAGTTTGCGGAACTTCGTAACAAAGCGTAAACAAAGTTACACTCTGCACGTATGTACTATTTCATCATCCTGAGCGGTTCTTGCTACATATTTTGTTAAATAACTCTGAGCGTTGCAGGTATTTGCAGTTCTATCTTATATAATATCAAAGTATACTATCTTACGAATACAACACATTCAAAACCTCAGCGAAACTGCGGAACTTCATAACAAATCGTAAACAAAGTTATACTATGCACGGATGTACTATTTGATCATCCTGAGCGGATAAGGATACATATTTTGCCAAATCACTCTCAGGTTTGTAGGTAGTTACAGTTCTACCTAATATAATATAATAGTATACTCTTACCAATACGACGCAATTAAAACATCAGCGACACTTTGCGGAATTTCATAAGAAAGCGAGAACAAAGTTATACTATGCACGGATGTACTATTTCATCATCCAGAGCGGTTCTTTCTACATATTTAGTTAAATAACTCTGAGCATTGCAGGTAGTTGCAGTTCTAACTTATCTAATACCAATGTATACTATCTTATCAATACGACGCAATCAAAACATCAGCAAAACTTTGCGGAACTTCAAAACAAAGCGTAAACAAAGTTATACTATGCACGGATGTACTATTTGATCATCCTGAGCGGTTCTTGCTACATATTTTGTTAAATAACTCTGAGGTGTGCAGGTACTTGCAGTTCTAACTTATCTAATATCAAAGTATACTATCTTACGAATACAACACATTCAAAACCTCAGCGAAACTGCGGAACTTCATAACAAAGCGTAAACAAAGTTATACTATGCACGGATGTACTATTTGATCATCCTGAGCGGTTCTGGATACATATTTTGCCAAATCACTCTCAGGTTTGTAGGTAGTTACAGTTCTACCTAATATAATATCATAGTATACTGTCTTACCAATACGACGCAATTAAAACATCAGCGAAACATTGCGGAACTTCATAATAAAGCGTAAACAAAGTTATACTATGCACGTTTGTACTATTTGATCATCCTGAGCGGTTCTTGCTACATATTTTGTTAAATAACTCTGAGGTGTGCAGGTATTTGCAGTTCTAACTTATCTAATATCAATGTATACTATCTTATCAATACGACGCAATCAAAACATCAGCGAAACTCTGCGGAACTTCATAACAAAGCGTGAACAAAGTTATACTATGCACGGATGTACTATTTGATCATCCTGAGCGGTTCTGGATACATATTTTGCCAAATCACTCTCAGGTTTGTAGGTAGTTACAGTTCTACCTAATATAATATCATAGTATACTATCTTACCAATTGCGACGCAATCAAAACATCAGCGAAACATTGCGGAACTTCATAACAAAGCGTAAACAAAGTTATACTATGCACGGAGGTACTATTTGATCATCCAGAGCGGTTCTTGCTACATATTTAGTTAAATAACTCTGAGCTTAGCAGGTATTTGCAGTCCTAACTTATATATTATCAAAGTATACTATCTTATCTATACGTACGCAATCAAAACCTCAACGATACTTTGCGGAACTTCATCACACAGCGTAAACAAAGTTATACTATGCACGTTTGTACTATTTGATCATCCTGAGCGGTTCTTGCTACATATTTTGTTAAATAACTCTGAGCTTTGCAGGTATTTGCAGTTCTAAGTTATATAATATCAAAGTATACTAGCTTATCAATACGACGCAATCAAAACCTCTGCGAAACTCTGCGGAACTTCATAACAAAGCGTGAACAAAGTTATACTATGCACGGATGTACTATTTGATCATCCTGAGCGGTTCTTGCTACATATTTAGTTAAATAACTCTGAGCGTTGCAGGTATTTGCAGTTCTAACTTATATAATATCAATGCATACTATCATATCAATACGACGTAATCAAAACATCAGCGAAACATTGCGGAACTTCATAACAAAGCGTAAACAAAGTTATACTATGCACGTATGTACTATTTGATCATCCTGAGCGGTTCTTGCTACATATTTAGTTAAATAACTCTGAGCTTTGCAGGTATTTTCAGTTCTACCTTATATAATATCATAGTATACTATCTTACCAATACGACGCAATCAAAACATCAGTGACAGTTTGCGGAACTTCGTAACAAAGCGTAAACAAAGTTACACTCTGCACGTATGTACTATTTCATCATCCTGAGCGGTTCTTGCTACATATTTTGTTAAATAACTCTGAGCGTTGCAGGTATTTGCAGTTCTATCTTATATAATATCAAAGTATACTATCTTACGAATACAACACATTCAAAACCTCAGCGAAACTGCGGAACTTCATAACAAATCGTAAACAAAGTTATACTATGCACGGATGTACTATTTGATCACCCTGAGCGGATAAGGATACATATTTTGCCAAATCACTCTCAGGTTTGTAGGTAGTTACAGTTCTACCTAATATAATATAATAGTATACTCTTACCAATACGACGCAATTAAAACATCAGCGACACTTTGCGGAATTTCATAAGAAAGCGAGAACAAAGTTATACTATGCACGGATGTACTATTTCATCATCCAGAGCGGTTCTTTCTACATATTTAGTTAAATAACTCTGAGCATTGCAGGTAGTTGCAGTTCTAACTTATCTAATACCAATGTATACTATCTTATCAATACGACGCAATCAAAACATCAGCAAAACTTTGCGGAACTTCAAAACAAAGCGTAAACAAAGTTATACTATGCACGGATGTACTATTTGATCATCCTGAGCGGTTCTTGCTACATATTTTGTTAAATAACTCTGAGGTGTGCAGGTACTTGCAGTTCTAACTTATCTAATATCAAAGTATACTATCTTACGAATACAACACATTCAAAACCTCAGCGAAACTGCGGAACTTCATAACAAAGCGTAAACAAAGTTATACTATGCACGGATGTACTATTTGATCATTCTGAGCGGTTCTGGATACATATTTTGCCAAATCACTCTCAGGTTTGTAGGTAGTTACAGTTCTACCTAATATAATATCATAGTATACTGTCTTACCAATACGACGCAATTAAAACATCAGCGAAACATTGCGGAACTTCATAATAAAGCGTAAACAAAGTTATACTATGCACGTTTGTACTATTTGATCATCCTGAGCGGTTCTTGCTACATATTTTGTTAAATAACTCTGAGCTTTCCAGGTATTTGCAGTTCTAACTTATATAATATCAAAGTATACTATCTTATCAATACGACGAAATAAAAAACCTCAGCGAAACTCTGCGGAACTTCATAACAAAGCGTAAACAAAGTTATACTATGCACGTATGTACTATTTGATCATCCTGAGCGGTTCTTGCTACATATTTAGTTAAATAACTCTGAGCTTTGCAGGTATTTTCAGTTCTACCTTATATAATTTCATAGTATACTATCTTACCAATACGACGCAATCAAAACATCAGTGACACTTTGCGGAACTTCATAACAAAGCGTAAACAAAGTTATACTATGCACGTATGTACTATTTGATCATCCTGAGCGGTTCTTGCTACATATTTTGTTAAATAACTCTGAGCGTTGCAGGTATTTGCAGTTCTAACTTATATAATATCAAAGTATACTATCTTATCAATACGACGAAATAAAAAACCTCAGCGAAACTCTGCGGAACTTCATAACAAAGCGTAAACAAAGTTATACTATGCACGTATGTACTATTTGATCATCCTGAGCGGTTCTTGCTACATATTTAGTTAAATAACTCTGAGCTTTGCAGGTATTTTCAGTTTTACCTTATATAATATCATAGTATACTATCTTATCAATACGACGCAAACAAAACATCAGTGACACTTTGCGGAACTTCGTAACAAAGCGTAAACAAAGTTACACTATGCACGTATTTACTATTTGATCATCCTGAGCGGTTCTTGCTACATATTTTGTTAAATTACTCTGAGGTGTGCAGGTATTTGCAGTTCTAACTTATCTAATATCAATGCATACTATCTTATCAATACGACGTAATCAAAACATCAGCGAAACATTGCGGAACTTCATAACAAAGCGTAAACAAAGTTATACTATGCACGTATGTACTATTTGATCATCCAGACCGGTTCTTGCTACATATTTAGTTAAATAACTCTGAGGTTTGCAGATAGTTGCAGTTCTATCTTATATAATATCAAAGTATACTATCTTACGAATACAACACATTCAAAACCTCAGCGAAACTGCGGAACTTCATAACAAAGCGTAAAGAAAGTTATACTATGCACGGATGTACTATTTGATCATCCTGAGCGGTTCTGGATACATATTTTGCCAAATCACTCTCAGGTTTGTAGGTAGTTACAGTTCTACCTAATATAATATCATAGTATACTGTCTTACCAATACGACGCAATTAAAACATCAGCGAAACATTGCGGAACTTCATAATAAAGCGTAAACAAAGTTACACTATGCACGTATTTACTATTTGATCATCCTGAGCGGTTCTTGCTACATATTTTGTTAAATAACTCTGAGCGTTGCAAGTATTTGCAGTTCTAACTTATATAATATCATAGTATACTATCTTATCAATACGTACGCCATCAAAACCTCAGAAAAACTTTGCAGAACTTCATAACAAAGCGTAAACAAAGTAATACTATGCACGGATGTACTATTTGATCATCCAGACCGGTTCTTGCTACATATTTAGTTAAATAACTCTGAGGTTTGCAGATAGTTGCAGTTCTATCTTATATAATATCAAAGTATACTATCTTACGAATACAACACATTCAAAACCTCAGCGAAACTGCGGAACTTCATAACAAAGCGTAAAGAAAGTTATACTATGCACGGATGTACTATTTGATCATCCTGAGCGGTTCTGGATACATATTTTGCCAAATCACTCTCAGGTTTGTAGGTAGTTACAGTTCTACCTAATATAATATCATAGTATACTGTCTTACCAATACGACGCAATTAAAACATCAGCGAAACATTGCGGAACTTCATAATAAAGCGTAAACAAAGTTACACTATGCACGTATTTACTATTTGATCATCCTGAGCGGTTCTTGCTACATATTTTGTTAAATTACTCTGAGGTGTGCAGGTATTTGCAGTTCTAACTTATCTAATATCAATGCATACTATCTTATCAATACGACGTAATCAAAACATCAGCGAAACATTGCGGAACTTCATAACAAAGCGTAAACAAAGTTATACTATGCACGTATGTACTATTTGATCATCCTGAGCGGTTCTTGCTACATATTTTGTTAAATAACTCTGAGCGTTGCAAGTATTTGCAGTTCTAACTTATATAATATCATAGTATACTATCTTATCAATACGTACGCCATCAAAACCTCAGCGAAACTTTGCAGAACTTCATAACAAAGCGTAAACAAAGTAATACTATGCACGGATGTACTATTTGATCATCCAGACCGGTTCTTGCTACATATTTAGTTAAATAACTCAGAGGTTTGCAGATAGTTGCAGTTCTATCTTATATAATATCAAAGTATACTATCTTACGAATACAACACATTCAAAACCTCAGCGAAACTGCGGAACTTCATAACAAAGCGTAAAGAAAGTTATACTATGCACGGATGTACTATTTGATCATCCTGAGCGGTTCTGGATACATATTTTGGCAAATCACTCTCAGGTTTGTAGGTAGTTACAGTTCTACCTAATATAATATCATAGTATACTGTCTTACCAATACGACGCAATTAAAACATCAGCGAAACATTGCGGAACTTCATAATAAAGCGTAAACAAAGTTATACTATGCACGTATGTACTATTTGATCATCCCTAGCGGTTCTTGCTACATATTTTGTTAAATAACTCTGAGCTTTGCAGGTATTTGCAGTTCTAACTTATATAATATCAAAGTATACTAGCTTATCAATACGACGCAATCAAAACCTCAGCGAAACTCTGCGGAACTTCATCACACAGCGTAAACAAAGTTATACTATGCACGTTTGTACTATTTGATCATCCTGAGCGGTTCTTGCTACATATTTTGTTAAATAACTCTGAGCTTTGCAGGTATTTGCAGTTCTAAGTTATATAATATCAAAGTATACTAGCTTATCAATACGTCGCAATCAAAACCTCAGCGAAACTCTGCGGAACTTCATAACAAAGCGTGAACAAAGTTATACTATGCACGGATGTACTATTTGATCATCCTGAGCGGTTCTGGATACATATTTTGCCAAATCACTCTCAGGTTTGTAGGTAGTTACAGTTCTACCTAATATAATATCATAGTATACTATCTTACCAATTGCGACGCAATCAAAACATCAGCGAAACATTGCGGAACTTCATAACAAAGCGTAAACAAAGTTATACTATGCACGGAGGTACTATTTGATCATCCAGAGCGGTTCTTGCTACATATTTAGTTAAATAACTCTGAGCTTAGCAGGTATTTGCAGTCCTAACTTATATATTATCAAAGTATACTATCTTATCTACACGTACGCAATCAAAACCTCAACGATACTTTGCGGAACTTCATAACAAAGCGTAAACAAAGTTATACTATGCACGTATGTACTATTTGATCATCCTGAGCGGTTCTTGCTACATATTTTGTTAAATAACTCTGAGCGTTGCAGGTATTTGCAGTTCTAACTTACATAATATCAAAGTATACCACCTTACCAATTGCGACGCAATCAAAACATCAGCGAAACATTGCGGAACTTCATAATAAAGCGTAAACAAAGTTATACTATGCACGTATGTACTATTTGATCATCCCTAGCGGTTCTTGCTACATATTTTGTTAAATAACTCTGAGCTTTGCAGGTATTTTCAGTTTTACCTTATATAATATCGTAGTATACTATCTTATCAATACGACGCAATCAAAACAAAGCGTAAACAAAGTTATACTATGCACGGATGTACTATTTGATCATCCTGAGCGGTTCTTGCTACATATTTTGTTAAATAACTCTGAGCGTTGCAGGTATTTGCAGTTCTAACTTACATAATATCAAAGTATACCACCTTACCAATTGCGACGCAATCAAAACATCAGCGAAACATTGCGGAACTTCATAATAAAGCGTAAACAAAGTTATACTATGCACGTATGTACTATTTGATCATCCTGAGCGGTTCTTGCTACATATTTTGTTAAATAACTCTGAGCGTTGCAGGTATTTGCAGTTCTAACTTATATAATATCAAAGTATACTATCTTACGAATACAACACATTCAAAACCTCAGCGAAACTGCGGAACTTCATAACAAAGCGTAAACAAAGTTATACTATGCACGGATGTACTATTTGATCATCCTGAGCGGTTCTGGATACATATTTTGCCAAATCACTCTCAGGTTTGTAGGTAGTTACAGTTCTACCTAATATAATATCATAGTATACTGTCTTACCAATACGACGCAATTAAAACATCAGCGAAACATTGCGGAACTTCATAATAAAGCGTAAACAAAGTTATACTATGCACGTATGTACTATTTGATCATCCCTAGCGGTTCTTGCTACATATTTTGTTAAATAACTCTGAGCTTTGCAGGTATTTGCAGTTCTAACTTATATAATATCAAAGTATACTAGCTTATCAATACGACGCAATCAAAACCTCAGCGAAACTCTGCTGAACTTCATCACACAGCGTAAACAAAGTTATACTATGCACGTTTGTACTATTTGATCATCCTGAGCGGTTCTTGCTACATATTTTGTTAAATAACTCTGAGCGTTGCAGGTATTTGCAGTTCTAACTTATCTAATATCAATGCATACTATCTTATCAATACGACGTAATCAAAACATCAGCGAAACATTGCGGAACTTCATAACAAAGCGTAAACAAAGTTATACTATGCACGTATGTACTATTTGATCATCCTGAGCGGTTCTGGATACATATTTTGCCAAATCACTCTCAGGTTTGTAGGTAGTTACAGTTCTACCTAATATAATATCATAGTATACTGTCTTACCAATACGACGCAATTAAAACATCAGCGAAACATTGCGGAACTTCATAATAAAGCGTAAACAAAGTTATACTATGCACGTATGTACTATTTGATCATCCCTAGCGGTTCTTGCTACATATTTTGTTAAATAACTCTGAGCTTTGCAGGTATTTGCAGTTCTAACTTATATAATATCAAAGTATACTAGCTTATCAATACGACGCAATCAAAACCTCAGCGAAACTCTGCTGAACTTCATCACACAGCGTAAACAAAGTTATACTATGCACGTTTGTACTATTTGATCATCCTGAGCGGTTCTTGCTACATATTTTGTTAAATAACTCTGAGCGTTGCAGGTATTTGCAGTTCTAACTTATCTAATATCAATGCATACTATCTTATCAATACGACGTAATCAAAACATCAGCGAAACATTGCGGAACTTCATAACAAAGCGTAAACAAAGTTATACTATGCACGTATGTACTATTTGATCATCCTGAGCGGTTCTTGCTACATATTTAGTTAAATAACTCTGAGGTTTGCAGATAGTTGCAGTTCTATCTTATATAATATCAAAGTATACTATCTTACGAATACAACACATTCAAAACCTCAGCGAAACTGCGGAACTTCATAACAAAGCGTAAAGAAAGTTATACTATGCACGGATGTACTATTTGATCATCCTGAGCGGTTCTTGCTACATATTTTGTTAAATAACTCTGAGCGTTGCAGGTATTTGCAGTTCTAACTTATATAATATCAAAGTATACTATCTTATCAATACGACGAAATAAAAAACCTCAGCGAAACTCTGCGGAACTTCATAACAAAGCGTAAAGAAAGTTATACTATGCACGGATGTACTATTTGATCATCCTGAGCGGTTCTTGCTACATATTTTGTTAAATAACTCTGAGCGTTGCAGGTATTTGCAGTTCTATCTTATATAATATCAAAGTATACTATCTTACGAATACAACACATTCAAAACCTCAGCGAAACTGCGGAACTTCATAACAAATCGTAAACAAAGTTATACTATGCACGTATGTACTATTTGATCATCCTGAGCGGTTCTTGCTACATATTTTGTTAAATAACTCTGAGCGTTGCAGGTATTTGCAGTTCTAACTTATATAATATCAAAGTATACTATCTTACGAATACAACACATTCAAAACCTCAGCGAAACTGCGGAACTTCATAACAAAGCGTAAACAAAGTTATACTATGCACGGATGTACTATTTGATCATCCTGAGCGGTTCTGGATACATATTTTGCCAAATCACTCTCAGGTTTGTAGGTAGTTACAGTTCTACCTAATATAATATCATAGTATACTGTCTTACCAATACGACGCAATTAAAACATCAGCGAAACATTGCGGAACTTCATAATAAAGCGTAAACAAAGTTATACTATGCACGTATGTACTATTTGATCATCCCTAGCGGTTCTTGCTACATATTTTGTTAAATAACTCTGAGCTTTGCAGGTATTTGCAGTTCTAACTTATATAATATCAAAGTATACTAGCTTATCAATACGACGCAATCAAAACCTCAGCGAAACTCTGCGGAACTTCATCACACAGCGTAATCAAAGTTATACTATGCACGTTTGTACTATTTGATCATCCTGAGCGGTTCTTGCTACATATTTTGTTAAATAACTCTGAGGTGTGCAGGTATTTGCAGTTCTAACTTATCTAATATCAATGTACACTATCTTATCAATACGACGCAATCAAAACATCAGCGAAACTCTGCGGAACTTCATAACAAAGCGTGAACAAAGTTATACTATGCACGGATGTACTATTTGATCATCCTGAGCGGTTCTGGATACATATTTTGCCAAATCACTCTCAGGTTTGTAGGTAGTTACAGTTCTACCTAATATAATATCATAGTATACTGTCTTACCAATACGACGCAATTAAAACATCAGCGAAACATTGCGGAACTTCATAATAAAGCGTAAACAAAGTTATACTATGCACGTATGTACTATTTGATCATCCCTAGCGGTTCTTGCTACATATTTTGTTAAATAACTCTGAGCTTTGCAGGTATTTGCAGTTCTAACTTATATAATATCAAAGTATACTAGCTTATCAATACGACGCAATCAAAACCTCATCGAAACTCTGCTGAACTTCATCACACAGCGTAAACAAAGTTATACTATGCACGTTTGTACTATTTGATCATCCTGAGCGGTTCTTGCTACATATTTTGTTAAATAACTCTGAGCGTTGCAGGTATTTGCAGTTCTAACTTATCTAATATCAATGCATACTATCTTATCAATACGACGTAATCAAAACATCAGCGAAACATTGCGGAACTTCATAACAAAGCGTAAACAAAGTTATACTATGCACGTATGTACTATTTGATCATCCTGAGCGGTTCTTGCTACATATTTTGTTAAATAACTCTGAGCGTTGCAAGTATTTGCAGTTCTAACTTATATAATATCATAGTATACTATCTTATCAATACGTACGCCATCAAAACCTCAGCGAAACTTTGCAGAACTTCATAACAAAGCGTAAACAAAGTAATACTATGCACGGATGTACTATTTGATCATCCAGACCGGTTCTTGCTACATATTTAGTTAAATAACTCTGAGGTTTGCAGATAGTTGCAGTTCTATCTTATATAATATCAAAGTATACTATCTTACGAATACAACACATTCAAAACCTCAGCGAAACTGCGGAACTTCATAACAAAGCGTAAAGAAAGTTATACTATGCACGGATGTACTATTTGATCATCCTGAGCGGTTCTTGCTACATATTTTGTTAAATAACTCTGAGCGTTGCAGGTATTTGCAGTTCTAACTTATATAATATCAAAGTATACTATCTTATCAATACGACGAAATAAAAAACCTCAGCGAAACTCTGCGGAACTTCATAACAAAGCGTAAAGAAAGTTATACTATGCACGGATGTACTATTTGATCATCCTGAGCGGTTCTTGCTACATATTTTGTTAAATAACTCTGAGGTGTGCAGGTACTTGCAGTTCTAACTTATCTAATATCAATGTATACTATCTTATCAATACGACGCAATCAAAACCTCAGCGAAACTCTGCGGAACTTCATAACAAAGCGTAAACAAAGTTATACTATGCACGTATGTACTATTTGATCATCCTGAGCGGTTCTTGCTACATATTTTGTTAAATAACTCTGAGCGTTGCAGGTATTTGCAGTTCTAACTTATATAATATCAAAGTATACTATCTTACGAATACAACACATTCAAAACCTCAGCGAAACTGCGGAACTTCATAACAAAGCGTAAACAAAGTTATACTATGCACGGATGTACTATTTGATCATCCTGAGCTGTTCTGGATACATATTTTGCCAAATCACTCTCAGGTTTGTAGGTAGTTACAGTTCTACCTAATATAATATCATAGTATACTGTCTTACCAATACGACGCAATTAAAACATCAGCGAAACATTGCGGAACTTCATAATAAAGCGTAAACAAAGTTATACTATGCACGTATGTACTATTTGATCATCCCTAGCGGTTCTTGCTACATATTTTGTTAAATAACTCTGAGCTTTGCAGGTATTTGCAGTTCTAACTTATATAATATCAAAGTATACTAGCTTATCAATACGACGCAATCAAAACCTCAGCGAAACTCTGCGGAACTTCATCACACAGCGTAAACAAAGTCATACTATGCACGTTTGTACTATTTGATCATCCTGAGCGGTTCTTGCTACATATTTTGTTAAATAACTCTGAGGTGTGCAGGTATTTGCAGTTCTAACTTATCTAATATCAATGTATACTATCTTATCAATACGACGCAATCAAAACATCAGCGAAACTCTGCGGAACTTCATAACAAAGCGTGAACAAAGTTATACTATGCACGGATGTACTATTTGATCATCCTGAGCGGTTCTGGATACATATTTTGCCAAATCACTCTCAGGTTTGTAGGTAGTTACAGTTCTACCTAATATAATATCATAGTATACTATCTTACCAATTGCGACGCAATCAAAACATCAGCGAAACATTGCGGAACTTCATAACAAAGCGTAAACAAAGTTATACTATGCACGGAGGTACTATTTGATCATCCAGAGCGGTTCTTGCTACATATTTAGTTAAATAACTCTGAGCTTAGCAGGTATTTGCAGTCCTAACTTATATATTATCAAAGTATACTATCTTATCTATACGTACGCAATCAAAACCTCAACGATACTTTGCGGAACTTCATAACAAAGCGTAAACAAAGTTATACTATGCACGTATGTACTATTTGATCATCCTGAGCGGTTCTTGCTACATATTTTGTTAAATAACTCTGAGCGTTGCAGGTATTTGCAGTTCTAACTTATATAATATCAAAGTATACTATCTTATCAATACGACGAAATAAAAAACCTCAGCGAAACTCTGCGGAACTTCATAACAAAGCGTAAACAAAGTTATACTATGCACGTATGTACTATTTGATCATCCTGAGCGGTTCCTGCTACATATTTAGTTAAATAACTCTGAGCTTTGCAGGTATTTTCAGTTTTACCTTATATAATATCATAGTATACTATCTTATCAATACGACGCAATCAAAACATCAGTGACACTTTGCGGAACTTCGTAACAAAGCGTAAACAAAGTTACACTATGCACGTATTTACTATTTGATCATCCTGAGCGGTTCTTGCTACATATTTTGTTAAATTACTCTGAGGTGTGCAGGTATTTGCAGTTCTAACTTATCTAATATCAATGCATACTATCTTATCAATACGACGTAATCAAAACATCAGCGAAACATTGCGGAACTTCATAACAAAGCGTAAACAAAGTTATACTATGCACGTATGTACTATTTGATCATCCTGAGCGGTTCTTGCTACATATTTTGTTAAATAACTCTGAGCGTTGCAAGTATTTGCAGTTCTAACTTATATAATATCATAGTATACTATCTTATCAATACGTTCGCCATCAAAACCTCAGCGAAACTTTGCAGAACTTCATAACAAAGCGTAAACAAAGTAATACTATGCACGGATGTACTATTTGATCATCCAGACCGGTTCTTGCTACATATTTAGTTAAATAACTCTGAGGTTTGCAGATAGTTGCAGTTCTATCTTATATAATATCAAAGTATACTATCTTACGAATACAACACATTCAAAACCTCAGCGAAACTGCGGAACTTCATAACAAAGCGTAAACAAAGTTATACTATGCACGGATGTACTATTTGATCATCCTGAGCGGTTCTGGATACATATTTTGCCAAATCACTCTCAGGTTTGTAGGTAGTTACAGTTCTACCTAATATAATATCATAGTATACTGTCTTACCAATACGACGCAATGAAAACATCAGCGAAACATTGCGGAACTTCATAATAAAGCGTAAACAAAGTTATACTATGCACGTATGTACTATTTGATCATCCCTAGCGGTTCTTGCTACATATTTTGTTAAATAACTCTGAGCTTTGCAGGTATTTGCAGTTCTAACTTATATAATATCAAAGTATACTAGCTTATCAATACGACGCAATCAAAACCTCAGCGAAACTCTGCGGAACTTCATCACACAGCGTAAACAAAGTTATACTATGCACGTTTGTACTATTTGATCATCCTGAGCGGTTCTTGCTACATATTTTGTTAAATAACTCTGAGCTTTGCAGGTATTTGCAGTTCTAAGTTATATAATATCAAAGTATACTAGCTTATCAATACGACGCAATCAAAACCTCAGCGAAACTCTGCGGAACTTCATAACAAAGCGTGAACAAAGTTATACTATGCACGGATGTACTATTTGATCATCCTGAGCGGTTCTGGATACATATTTTGCCAAATCACTCTCAGGTTTGTAGGTAGTTACAGTTCTACCTAATATAATATCATAGTATACTATCTTACCAATTGCGACGCAATCAAAACATCAGCGAAACATTGCGGAACTTCATAACAAAGCGTAAACAAAGTTATACTATGCACGTATGTACTATTTGATCATCCTGAGCGGTTCTTGCTACATATTTTGTTAAATAACTCTGAGCGTTGCAGGTATTTGCAGTTCTAACTTATATAATATCAAAGTATACTATCTTACGAATACAACACATTCAAAACCTCAGCGAAACTCTGCGGAACTTCATAACAAAGCGTAAACAAAGTTATACTATGCACGGATGTACTATTTGATCATCCTGAGCGGTTCTGGATACATATTTTGCCAAATCACTCTCAGGTTTGTAGGTAGTTACAGTTCTACCTAATATAATATCATAGTATACTGTCTTACCAATACGACGCAATTAAAACATCAGCGAAACATTGCGGAACTTCATAATAAAGCGTAAACAAAGTTATACTATGCACGTATGTACTATTTGATCATCCCTAGCGGTTCTTGCTACATATTTTGTTAAATAACTCTGAGCTTTGCAGGTATTTGCAGTTCTAACTTATATAATATCAAAGTATACTAGCTTATCAATACGACGCAATCAAAACCTCAGCGAAACTCTGCGGAACTTCATCACACAGCGTAAACAAAGTTATACTATGCACGTTTGTACTATTTGATCATCCTGAGCGGTTCTTGCTACATATTTTGTTAAATAACTCTGAGCGTTGCAGGTATTTGCAGTTCTAACTTATATAATATCATAGTATACTATCTTATCAATACGTACGCCATCAAAACCTCAGCGAAACTTTGCAGAACTTCATAACAAAGCGTAAACAAAGTAATACTATGCACGGATGTACTATTTGATCATCCAGACCGGTTCTTGCTACATATTTAGTTAAATAACTCTGTGGTTTGCAGATAGTTGCAGTTCTATCTTATATAATATCAAAGTATACTATCTTACGAATACAACACATTCAAAACCTCAGCGAAACTGCGGAACTTCATAACAAAGCGTAAAGAAAGTTATACTATGCACGGATGTACTATTTGATCATCCTGAGCGGTTCTGGATACATATTTTGCCAAATCACTCTCAGGTTTGTAGGTAGTTACAGTTCTACCTAATATAATATCATAGTATACTGTCTTACCAATACGACGCAATTAAAACATCAGCGAAACATTGCGGAACTTCATAATAAAGCGTAAACAAAGTTATACTATGCACGTATGTACTATTTGATCATCCCTAGCGGTTCTTGCTACATATTTTGTTAAATAACTCTGAGCTTTGCAGGTATTTGCAGTTCTAACTTATATAATATCAAAGTATACTAGCTTATCAATACGACGCAATCAAAACCTCAGCGAAACTCTGCGGAACTTCATCACACAGCGTAAACAAAGTTATACTATGCACGTTTGTACTATTTGATCATCCTGAGCGGTTCTTGCTACATATTTTGTTAAATAACTCTGAGCTTTGCAGGTATTTGCAGTTCTAACTTATATAATATCAAAGTATACTAGCTTATCAATACGACGCAATCAAAACCTCAGCGAAACTCTGCGGAACTTCATAACAAAGCGTGAACAAAGTTATACTATGCACGGATGTACTATTTGATCATCCTGAGCGGTTCTTGCTACATATTTAGTTAAATAACTCTGAGCTTAGTAGGTATTTGCAGTCCTAACTTATATATTATCAAAGTATACTATCTTATCTACACGTACGCAATCAAAACCTCAACGATACTTTGCGGAACTTCATAACAAAGCGTAAACAAAGTTATACTATGCACGTATGTACTATTTGATCATCCTGAGCGGTTCTTGCTACATATTTTGTTAAATAACTCTGAGCGTTGCAGGTATTTGCAGTTCTAACTTACATAATATCAAAGTATACCACCTTACCAATTGCGACGCAATCAAAACATCAGCGAAACATTGCGGAACTTCATAATAAAGCGTAAACAAAGTTATACTATGCACGTATGTACTATTTGATCATCCCTAGCGGTTCTTGCTACATATTTTGTTAAATAACTCTGAGGTGTGCAGGTATTTGCAGTTCTAACTTATCTAATATCAATGTATACTATCTTATCAATACGACGCAATCAAAACATCAGCGAAACTCTGCGGAACTTCATAACAAAGCGTGAACAAAGTTATACTATGCACGGATTTACTATTTGATCATCCTGAGCGGTTCTGGATACATATTTTGCCAAATCACTCTCAGGTTTGTAGGTAGTTACAGTTCTACCTAATATAATATCATAGTATACTATCTTACCAATTGCGACGCAATCAAAACATCAGCGAAACATTGTGGAACTTCATAACAAAGCGTAAACAAAGTTATACTATGCACGGAGGTACTATTTGATCATCCAGAGCGGTTCTTGCTACATATTTAGTTAAATAACTCTGAGGTTTGCAGATAGTTGCAGTTCTATCTTATATAATATCAAAGTATACTATCTTACGAATACAACACATTCAAAACCTCAGCGAAACTGCGGAACTTCATAACAAAGCGTAAAGAAAGTTATACTATGCACGGATGTACTATTTGATCATCCTGAGCGGTTCTGGATACATATTTTGCCAAATCACTCTCAGGTTTGTAGGTAGTTACAGTTCTACCTAATATAATATCATAGTATACTGTCTTACCAATACGACGCAATTAAAACATTAGCGAAACATTGCGGAACTTCATAATAAAGCGTAAACAAAGTTATACTATGCACGTATGTACTATTTGATCATCCCTAGCGGTTCTTGCTACATATTTTGTTAAATAACTCTGAGCTTTGCAGGTATTTGCAGTTCTAACTTATATAATATCAAAGTATACTAGCTTATCAAGACGACGCAATCAAAACCTCAGCGAAACTCTGCGGAACTTCATCACACAGCGTAAACAAAGTTATACTATGCACGTTTGTACTATTTGATCATCCTGAGCGGTTCTTGCTACATATTTTGTTAAATAACTCTGAGCTTTGCAGGTATTTGCAGTTCTAACTTATATAATATCAAAGTATACTAGCTTATCAATACGACGCAATCAAAACCTCAGCGAAACTCTGCGGAACTTCATAACAAAGCGTGAACAAAGTTATACTATGCACGGATGTACTATTTGATCATCCTGAGCGGTTCTTGCTACATATTTTGTTAAATAACTCTGAGCTTTGCAGGTATTTGCAGTTCTAACTTATATAATATCAAAGTATACTAGCTTATCAATACGACGCAATTAAAACATCAGCGAAACATTGCGGAACTTCATAATAAAGCGTAAACAAAGTTATACTATGCACGTATGTACTATTTGATCATCCTGAGCGGTTCTTGCTACATATTTTGTTAAATAACTCTGAGCGTTGCAGGTATTTGCAGTTCTAACTTACATAATATCAAAGTATACCACCTTACCAATTGCGACGCAATCAAAACATCAGCGAAACATTGCGGAACTTCATAATAAAGCGTAAACAAAGTTATACTATGCACGTATGTACTATTTGATCATCCCTAGCGGTTCTTGCTACATATTTTGTTAAATAACTCTGAGCTTTGCAGGTATTTTCAGTTTTACCTTATATAATATCATAGTATACTATCTTATCAATACGACGCAATCAAAACAAAGCGTAAACAAAGTTATACTATGCACGGATGTACTATTTGATCATCCTGAGCGGTTCTTGCTACATATTTTGTTAAATAACTCTGAGGTGTGCAGGTACTTGCAGTTCTAACTTATCTAATATCAATGTATACTATCTTATCAATACGACGCATTCAAAACCTCAGCGAAACTCTGCGGAACTTCATAACAAAGCGTAAACAAAGTTATACTATGCACGTATGTACTATTTGATCATCCTGAGCGGTTCTTGCTACATATTTTGTTAAATAACTCTGAGCGTTGCAGGTATTTGCAGTTCTAACTTATATAATATCAAAGTATACTATCTTACGAATACAACACATTCAAAACCTCAGCGAAACTGCGGAACTTCATAACAAAGCGTAAAGAAAGTTATACTATGCACGGATGTACTATTTGATCATCCTGAGCGGTTCTGGATACATATTTTGCCAAATCACTCTCAGGTTTGTAGGTAGTTACAGTTCTACCTAATATAATATCATAGTATACTGTCTTACCAATACGACGCAATTAAAACATCAGCGAAACATTGCGGAACTTCATAATAAAGCGTAAACAAAGTTATACTATGCACGTATGTACTATTTGATCATCCCTAGCGGTTCTTGCTACATATTTTGTTAAATAACTCTGAGCTTTGCAGGTATTTGCAGTTCTAACTTATATAATATCAAAGTATACTAGCTTATCAATACGACGCAATCAAAACCTCAGCGAAACTCTGCGGAACTTCATCACACAGCGTAAACAAAGTTATACTATGCACGTTTGTACTATTTGATCATCCTGAGCGGTTCTTGCTACATATTTTGTTAAATAACTCTGAGGTGTGCAGGTATTTGCAGTTCTAACTTATATAATATCATAGTATACTATCTTATCAATACGACGCAATCAAAACATCAGTGACACTTTGCGGAACTTCGTAACAAAGCGTGAACAAAGTTATACTATGCACGGATGTACTATTTGATCATCCTGAGCGGTTCTGGATACATATTTTGCCAAATCACTCTCAGGTTTGTAGGTAGTTACAGTTCTACCTAATATAATATCATAGTATACTATCTTACCAATTGCGACGCAATCAAAACATCAGCGAAACATTGCGGAACTTCATAACAAAGCGTAAACAAAGTTATACTATGCACGGAGGTACTATTTGATCATCCAGAGCGGTTCTTGCTACATATTTAGTTAAATAACTCTGAGCTTAGCAGGTATTTGCAGTCCTAACTTATATATTATAAAAGTATACTATCTTATCTATACGTACGCAATCAAAACCTCAACGATACTTTGCGGAACTTCATAACAAAGCGTAAACAAAGTTATACTATGCACGTATGTACTATTTGATCATCCTGAGCGGTTCTTGCTACATATTTTGTTAAATAACTCTGAGCGTTGCAGGTATTTGCAGTTCTAACTTATATAATATCAAAGTATACTATCTTATCAATACGACGAAATAAAAAACCTCAGCGAAACTCTGCGGAACTTCATAACAAAGCGTAAACAAAGTTATACTATGCACGGATGTACTATTTGATCATCCTGAGCGGTTCTGGATACATATTTTGCCAAATCACTCTCAGGTTTGTAGGTAGTTACAGTTCTACCTAATATAATATCATAGTATACTGTCTTACCAATACGACGCAATTAAAACATCAGCGAAACATTGCGGAACTTCATAATAAAGCGTAAACAAAGTTATACTATGCACGTATGTACTATTTGATCATCCCTAGCGGTTCTTGCTACATATTTTGTTAAATAACTCTGAGCTTTGCAGGTATTTGCAGTTCTAACTTATATAATATCAAAGTATACTAGCTTATCAATACGACGCAATCAAAACCTCAGCGAAACTCTGCGGAACTTCATCACAAAGCGTAAACAAAGTTATACTATGCACGTTTGTACTATTTGATCATCCTGAGCGGTTCTTGCTACATATTTTGTTAAATAACTCTGAGCTTTGCAGGTATTTGCAGTTCTAAGTTATATAATATCAAAGTATACTAGCTTATCAATACGACGCAATCAAAACCTCAGCGAAACTCTGCGGAACTTCATAACAAAGCGTGAACAAAGTTATACTATGCACGGATGTACTATTTGATCATCCTGAGCGGTTCTGGATACATATTTTGCCAAATCACTCTCAGGTTTGTAGGTAGTTACAGTTCTACCTAATATAATATCATAGTATACTATCTTACCAATTGCGACGCAATCAAAACATCAGCGAAACATTGCGGAACTTCATAACAAAGCGTAAACAAAGTTATACTATGCACGGAGGTACTATTTGATCATCCAGAGCGGTTCTTGCTACATATTTAGTTAAATAACTCTGAGCTTAGCAGGTATTTGCAGTCCTAACTTATATAATATCAAAGTATACTATCTTACGAATACAACACATTCAAAACCTCAGCGAAACTGCGGAACTTCATAACAAAGCGTAAAGAAAGTTATACTATGCACGGATGTACTATTTGATCATCCTGAGCGGTTCTGGATACATATTTTGCCAAATCACTCTCAGGTTTGTAGGTAGTTACAGTTCTACCTAATATAATATCATAGTATACTGTCTTACCAATACGACGCAATTAAAACATCAGCGAAACATTGCGGAACTTCATAATAAAGCGTAAACAAAGTTATACTATGCACGTATGTACTATTTGATCATCCCTAGCGGTTCTTGCTACATATTTTGTTAAATAACTCTGAGCTTTGCAGGTATTTGCAGTTCTAACTTATATAATATCAAAGTATACTAGCTTATCAATACGACGCAATCAAAACCTCAGCGAAACTCTGCGGAACTTCATCACACAGCGTGAACAAAGTTATACTATGCACGGATGTACTATTTGATCATCCTGAGCGGTTCTGGATACATATTTTGCCAAATCACTCTCAGGTTTGTAGGTAGTTACAGTTCTACCTAATATAATATCATAGTATACTATCTTACCAATTGCGACGCAATCAAAACATCAGCGAAACATTGCGGAACTTCATAACAAAGCGTAAACAAAGTTATACTATGCACGGAGGTACTATTTGATCATCCAGAGCGGTTCTTGCTACATATTTAGTTAAATAACTCTGAGCTTAGCAGGTATTTGCAGTCCTAACTTATATATTATCAAAGTATACTATCTTATCAATACGTACGCAAACAATACATCAGCGATACTTTGCGGAACTTCATAACAAAGCGAGAACAAAGTTATACTATGCACGGATGTACTATTTGATCATCCAGAGCGGTTCTTGCTACATATTTAGTTAAATAACTCTGAGCATTGCAGGTAGTTGCAGTTCTAACTTATCTAATACCAATGTATACTATCTTATCAATACGACGCAATCAAAACATCAGCAAAACTTTGCGGAACTTCAAAACAAAGCGTAAACAAAGTTATACTATGCACGGATGTACTATTTGATCATCCTGAGCGGTTCTTCCTACATATTTTGTTAAATAACTCTGAGGTTTGCATGTAGTTGCAGTTCTAACTTATCTAATATCAATGTATACTATCTTATCAATACGACGCAATCAAAACCTCAGCGAAACTAAGCGGAACTTCATAACAAAGCGTAAACAAAGTTATACTATGCACGTATGTACTATTTGATCATCCTGAGCGGTTCTTGCTACATATTTTGTTAAATAACTCTGAGCTTTGCAGGTATTTGCAGTTCTAACTTACATAATATCAAAGTATACCACCTTACCAATTGCGACGCAATCAAAACATCAGCGAAACATTGCGGAACTTCATAATAAAGCGTAAACAAAGTTATACTATGCACGGATGTACTATTTGATCATCCTGAGCGGTTCTGGATACATATTTTGCCAAATCACTCTCAGGTTTGTAGGTAGTTACAGTTCTACCTAATATAATATCATAGTATACTATCTTACCAATACGACGCAATTAAAACATCAGCGACACTTTGCGGAATTTCATAAGAAAGCGAGAACAAAGTTATACTATGCACGGATGTACTATTTCATCATCCAGAGCGGTTCTTTCTACATATTTAGTTAAATAACTCTGAGCATTGCAGGTAGTTGCAGTTCTAACTTATCTAATACCAATGTATACTATCTTATCAATACGACGCAATCAAAACATCAGCAAAACTTTGCGGAACTTCAAAACAAAGCGTAAACAAAGTTATACTATGCACGTATGTACTATTTGATCATCCCTAGCGGTTCTTGCTACATATTTTGTTAAATAACTCTGAGCTTTGCAGGTATTTTCAGTTTTACCTTATATAATATCATAGTATACTATCTTATCAATACGACGCAATCAAAACAAAGCGTAAACAAAGTTATACTATGCACGTATGTACTATTTGATCATCCCTAGCGGTTCTTGCTACATATTTTGTTAAATAACTCTGAGCTTTGCAGGTATTTGCAGTTCTAACTTATATAATATCAAAGTATACTAGCTTATCAATACGACGCAATCAAAACCTCAGCGAAACTCTGCGGAACTTCATCACACAGCGTAAACAAAGTTATACTATGCACGTTTGTACTATTTGATCATCCTGAGCGGTTCTTGCTACATATTTTGTTAAATAACTCTGAGGTGTGCAGGTATTTGCAGTTCTAACTTATATAATATCAAAGTATACTATCTTACGAATACAACACATTCAAAACCTCAGCGAAACTGCGGAACTTCATAACAAAGCGTAAAGAAAGTTATACTATGCACGGATGTACTATTTGATCATCCTGAGCGGTTCTGGATACATATTTTGCCAAATCACTCTCAGGTTTGTAGGTAGTTACAGTTCTACCTAATATAATATCATAGTATACTGTCTTACCAATACGACGCAATTAAAACATCAGCGAAACATTGCGGAACTTCATAATAAAGCGTAAACAAAGTTATACTATGCACGTATGTACTATTTGATCATCCCCAGCGGTTCTTGCTACATATTTTGTTAAATAACTCTGAGCTTTGCAGGTATTTGCAGTTCTAACTTATATATTATAAAAGTATACTATCTTATCTATACGTACGCAATCAAAACCTCAACGATACTTTGCGGAACTTCATAACAAAGCGTAAACAAAGTTATACTATGCACGTATGTACTATTTGATCATCCTGAGCGGTTCTTGCTACATATTTTGTTAAATAACTCTGAGCGTTGCAGGTATTTGCAGTTCTAACTTATATAATATCAAAGTATACTATCTTATCAATACGACGAAATAAAAAACCTCAGCGAAACTCTGCGGAACTTCATAACAAAGCGTAAACAAAGTTATACTATGCACGTATGTACTATTTGATCATCCTGAGCGGTTCTTGCTACATATTTAGTTAAATAACTCTGAGCTTTGCAGGTATTTTCAGTTTTACCTTATATAATATCATAGTATACTATCTTATCAATACGACGCAATCAAAACATCAGTGACACTTTGCGGAACTTCGTAACAAAGCGTAAACAAAGTTACACTATGCACGTATTTACTATTTGATCATCCTGAGCGGTTCTTGCTACATATTTTGTTAAATTACTCTGAGGTGTGCAGGTATTTGCAGTTCTAACTTATCTAATATCAATGCATACTATCTTATCAATACGACGTAATCAAAACATCAGCGAAACATTGCGGAACTTCATAACAAAGCGTAAACAAAGTTATACTATGCACGTATGTACTGTTTGATCATCCTGAGCGGTTCTTGCTACATATTTTGTTAAATAATTCTGAGCGTTGCAGGTATTTGCAGTTCTAACTTATATAATATCATAGTATACTATCTTATCAATACGTACGCCATCAAAACCTCAGCGAAACTTTGCAGAACTTCATAACAAAGCGTAAACAAAGTAATACTATGCACGGATGTACTATTTGATCATCCAGACCGGTTCTTGCTACATATTTAGTTAAATAACTCTGAGGTTTGCAGATAGTTGCAGTTCTATCTTATATAATATCAAAGTATACTATCTTACGAATACAACACATTCAAAACCTCAGCGAAACTGCGGAACTTCATAACAAAGCGTAAAGAAAGTTATACTATGCACGGATGTACTATTTGATCATCCTGAGCGGTTCTGGATACATATTTTGCCAAATCACTCTCAGGTTTGTAGGTAGTTACAGTTCTACCTAATATAATATCATAGTATACTGTCTTACCAATACGACGCAATTAAAACATCAGCGAAACATTGCGGAACTTCATAATAAAGCGTAAACAAAGTTATACTATGCACGTATGTACTATTTGATCATCCCTAGCGGTTCTTGCTACATATTTTGTTAAATAACTCTGAGCTTTGCAGGTATTTGCAGTTCTAACTTATATAATATCAAAGTATACTAGCTTATCAATACGACGCAATCAAAACCTCAGCGAAACTCTGCGGAACTTCATCACACAGCGTAAACAAAGTTATACTATGCACGTTTGTACTATTTGATCATCCTGAGCGGTTCTTGCTACATATTTTGTTAAATAACTCTGAGCTTTGCAGGTATTTGCAGTTCTAAGTTATATAATATCAAAGTATACTAGCTTATCAATACGACGCAATCAAAACCTCAGCGAAACTCTGCGGAACTTCATAACAAAGCGTGAACAAAGTTATACTATGCACGGATGTACTATTTGATCATCCTGAGCGGTTCTGGATACATATTTTGCCAAATCACTCTCAGGTTTGTAGGTAGTTACAGTTCTACCTAATATAATATCATAGTATACTATCTTACCAATTGCGACGCAATCAAAACATCAGCGAAACATTGCGGAACTTCATAACAAAGCGTAAACAAAGTTATACTATGCACGGAGGTACTATTTGATCATCCAGAGCGGTTCTTGCTACATATTTAGTTAAATAACTCTGAGCTTAGCAGGTATTTGCAGTCCTAACTTATATATTATCAAAGTATACTATCTTATCAATACGACGCAATCAAAACATCAGCAAAACTTTGCGGAACTTCAAAACAAAGCGTAAACAAAGTTATACTATGCACGTATGTACTATTTGATCATCCCTAGCGGTTCTTGCTACATATTTTGTTAAATAACTCTGAGCTTTGCAGGTATTTGCAGTTCTAACTTATATAATATCAAAGTATACTAGCTTATCAATACGACGCAATCAAAACCTCAGCGAAACTCTGCGGAACTTCATCACACAGCGTGAACAAAGTTATACTATGCACGGATGTACTATTTGATCATCCTGAGCGGTTCTGGATACATATTTTGCCAAATCACTCTCAGGTTTGTAGGTAGTTACAGTTCTACCTAATATAATATCATAGTATACTATCTTACCAATTGCGACGCAATCAAAACATCAGCGAAACATTGCGGAACTTCATAACAAAGCGTAAACAAAGTTATACTATGCACGGAGGTACTATTTGATCATCCAGAGCGGTTCTTGCTACATATTTAGTTAAATAACTCTGAGCTTAGCAGGTATTTGCAGTCCTAACTTATATATTATCAAAGTATACTATCTTATCAATACGTACGCAATCAAAACCTCAACGATACTTTGCGGAACTTCATAACAAAGCGAGAACAAAGTTATACTATGCACGGATGTACTATTTGATCATCCAGAGCGGTTCTTTCTACATATTTAGTTAAATAACTCTGAGCATTGCAGGTAGTTGCAGTTCTAACTTATCTAATACCAATGTATACTATCTTATCAATACGACGCAATCAAAACATCAGCAAAACTTTGCGGAACTTCAAAACAAAGCGTAAACAAAGTTATACTATGCACGGATGTACTATTTGATCATCCTGAGCGGTTCTTCCTACATATTTTGTTAAATAACTCTGAGGTGTGCATGTAGTTGCAGTTCTAACTTATCTAATATCAATGTATACTATCTTATCAATACGACGCAATCAAAACCTCAGCGAAACTAAGCGGAACTTCATAACAAAGCGTAAACAAAGTTATACTATGCACGTATGTACTATTTGATCATCCTGAGCGGTTCTTGCTACATATTTTGTTAAATAACTCTGAGCGTTGCAGGTATTTGCAGTTCTAACTTACATAATATCAAAGTATACCACCTTACCAATTGCGACGCAATCAAAACATCAGCGAAACATTGCGGAACTTCATAATAAAGCGTAAACAAAGTTATACTATGCACGGATGTACTATTTGATCATCCTGAGCGGTTCTGGATACATATTTTGCCAAATCACTCTCAGGTTTGTAGGTAGTTACAGTTCTACCTAATATAATATCATAGTATACTATCTTACCAATACGACGCAATTAAAACATCAGCGACACTTTGCGGAATTTCATAAGAAAGCGAGAACAAAGTTATACTATGCACGGATGTACTATTTCATCATCCAGAGCGGTTCTTTCTACATATTTAGTTAAATAACTCTGAGCATTGCAGGTAGTTGCAGTTCTAACTTATCTAATACCAATGTATACTATCTTATCAATACGACGCAATCAAAACATCAGCAAAACTTTGCGGAACTTCAAAACAAAGCGTAAACAAAGTTATACTATGCACGGATGTACTATTTGATCATCCTGAGCGGTTCTTGCTACATATTTTGTTAAATAACTCTGAGGTGTGCAGGTACTTGCATTTCTAACTTATCTAATATCAATGTATACTATCTTATCAATACGACGCAATCAAAACCTCAGCGAAACTCTGCGGAACTTCATAACAAAGCGTAAACAAAGTTATACTATGCACGTATGTACTATTTGATCATCCTGAGCGGTTCTTGCTACATATTTTGTTAAATAACTCTGAGCGTTGCAGGTATTTGCAGTTCTAACTTTTATAATATCAAAGTATACTATCTTACGAATACAACACATTCAAAACCTCAGCGAAACTGCGGAACTTCATAACAAAGCGTAAACAAAGTTATACTATGCACGGATGTACTATTTGATCATCCTGAGCGGTTCTGGATACATATTTTGCCAAATCACTCTCAGGTTTGTAGGTAGTTACAGTTCTACCTAATATAATATCATAGTATACTGTCTTACCAATACGACGCAATTAAAACATCAGCGAAACATTGCGGAACTTCATAATAAAGCGTAAACAAAGTTATACTATGCACGTATGTACTATTTGATCATCCCTAGCGGTTCTTGCTACATATTTTGTTAAATAACTCTGAGCTTTGCAGGTATTTGCAGTTCTAACTTATATAATATCAAAGTATACTATCTTATCAATACGACGCAATCAAAACCTCAGCGAAACTCTGCGGAACTTCATAACAAAGCGTGAACAAAGTTATACTATGCACGGATGTACTATTTGATCATCCTGAGCGGTTCTGGATACATATTTTGCCAAATCACTCTCAGGTTTGTAGGTAGTTACAGTTCTACCTAATATAATATCATAGTATACTATCTTACCAATTGCGACGCAATCAAAACATCAGCGAAACATTGCGGAACTTCATAACAAAGCGTAAACAAAGTTATACTATGCACGGAGGTACTATTTGATCATCCAGAGCGGTTCTTGCTACATATTTAGTTAAATAACTCTGAGCTTAGCAGGTATTTGCAGTCCTAACTTATATATTATCAAAGTATACTATCTTATCTATACGTACGCAATCAAAACCTCAACGATACTTTGCGGAACTTCATAACAAAGCGTAAACAAAGTTATACTATGCACGTATGTACTATTTGATCATCCTGAGCGGTTCTTGCTACATATTTTGTTAAATAACTCTGAGCGTTGCAGGTATTTGCAGTTCTAACTTACATAATATCAAAGTATACCACCTTACCAATTACGACGCAATCAAAACATCAGCGAAACATTGCGGAACTTCATAATAAAGCGTAAACAAAGTTATACTATGCACGTATGTACTATTTGATCATCCCTAGCGGTTCTTGCTACATATTTTGTTAAATAACTCTGAGCTTTGCAGGTATTTGCAGTTCTAACTTATATAATATCAAAGTATACTAGCTTATCAATACGACGCAATCAAAACCTCAGCGAAACTCTGCGGAACTTCATAACAAAGCGTAAACAAAGTTATACTATGCACGTATGTACTATTTGATCATCCTGAGCGGTTCTTGCTACATATTTAGTTAAATAACTCTGAGCTTTGCAGGTATTTTCAGTTCTACCTTATATAATATCATAGTATACTATCTTACCAATACGACGCAATCAAAACATCAGTGACAGTTTGCGGAACTTCGTAACAAAGCGTAAACAAAGTTACACTCTGCACGTATGTACTATTTCATCATCCTGAGCGGTTCTTGCTACATATTTTGTTAAATAACTCTGAGCGTTGCAGGTATTTGCAGTTCTATCTTATATAATATCAAAGTATACTATCTTACGAATACAACACATTCAAAACCTCAGCGAAACTGCGGAACTTCATAACAAATCGTAAACAAAGTTATACTATGCACGGATGTACTATTTGATCATCCTGAGCGGTTCTGGATACATATTTTGCCAAATCACTCTCAGGTTTGTAGGTAGTTACAGTTCTACCTAATATAATATAATAGTATACTATCTTACCAATACGACGCAATTAAAACATCAGCGACACTTTGCGGAATTTCATAAGAAAGCGAGAACAAAGTTATACTATGCACGGATGTACTATTTCATCATCCAGAGCGGTTCTTTCTACATATTTAGTTAAATAACTCTGAGCATTGCAGGTAGTTGCAGTTCTAACTTATCTAATACCAATGTATACTATCTTATCAATACGACGCAATCAAAACATCAGCAAAACTTTGCGGAACTTCAAAACAAAGCGTAAACAAAGTTATACTATGCACGGATGTACTATTTGATCATCCTGAGCGGTTCTTGCTACATATTTTGTTAAATAACTCTGAGGTGTGCAGGTACTTGCAGTTCTAACTTATCTAATACCAATGTATACTATCTTATCAATACGACGCAATCAAAACATCAGCAAAACTTTGCGGAACTTCAAAACAAAGCGTAAACAAAGTTATACTATGCAAGGATGTACTATTTGATCATCCTGAGCGGTTCTTGCTACATATTTTGTTAAATAACTCTGAGGTGTGCAGGTACTTGCAGTTCTAACTTATCTAATATCAATGTATACTATCTTATCAATACGACGCAATCAAAACCTCAGCGAAACTCTGCGGAACTTCATAACAAAGCGTAAACAAAGTTATACTATGCACGTATGTACTATTTGATCATCCTGAGCGGTTCTTGCTACTGTGACGTGGCAAATGTTGCCACGTCCCCCGAGTTTTAGCGGAAGACCGGGCCACCTTTCAAAACGGGCAAAAAGCGATCGGCACCCGCGAGCGCTCTCCCTGGGACGGTCGCTAAAGACCAAGGGGCAGCGCTAATGCGTTTTTGAACGCCGCGCCACTTGGCGCGACGCGAATTGCAGGATCGTATCCGGGTCCCGGGGGGGCCCGGAACCCTTTTCCTACTCGGCCATCGGAGGAATCTTCCGCCGAAAGACGCTGCCAGGACGTTCCGGGAAGATACCCGCCACTGGACAACGAGGGAAATCCTGAGCCCGGTTTAAGGAACCCGGAGGAGCTGCCGAGGAAGTACGCAGCTGAGAGGAACATCGTCTCCACCTCGTAGCTGCCTCACCCGCCATAGAAGAAAATGCGTCGCGGGATTGGCCCAGGATCTTCCTCCGCGGGAGAATTAACCAATCGACGTCTCAACTGCTGCCGATTGATGAGCGCCCCGGTCCCCGAACCGCCGAGCACGGCCTTGCCGTGCCCTAAACGATGATCGGTTCAAGCGTCGCGCGGAGTAGGGAAAGATTAGGAAAGGTGGGGGACGCCTCACTTCCGCGTTCCCGAGCCGGGCCGAAGTAGGCCATTGTGCCGAAAGCCCTAACAAGTATTAGATCGTTTACCATTGCTAACGAGTCAGTCGAATTTTGAACAAGTGCCCGTTTTGTAAAACTGCTGCCGGACGACTCGAGGGTCCTGCTGCCGGTCACATAGAGCTGCCGTAATTTTCTAGGAGCTGCCGTTGGTAAGCGCCGGTCAGGCTTTCTTATTCGAAGTGTTTACATGTTCTATTTCGCGTTGGCTTCGGGGACGTTTCGCGAACGACCTCATTTCGCGTTGTTGACGACGCGTTTCGGTTAATTTGTAATTCGTAGAGCTAGCAATTTGCGTACGAACCGGAACCGTCGGCCGGTTCGAGCACGGGTCAGATTTTGTAACGCGGAATCGCGTCTTGGCGTAAGGCCCGAAAAGCTGCCGGTTTTTGCGGGGAAAATTCCCACTATTTTGCCGAAAATCAAGTGACTGCCCACGGTGGGACGACGCGGCGTGGTCGAGTCCCATAAGAATTCGAGATCGCTGCCGGTACAATCCAGAGACTTTTGTACGCGTTAAACATCGGGGCACGATTCCAAATCGCTCTTGCAAATTTCCAACAACGGTGCCGAACATCGCGCCCGGGAATCGTGTCCGACGCGAAGAGCGAGCGAAGAAAACGCGAGCGGTTCAGAATCCGCCGTTTACCACCTATCATCGCGCGGGCTTACTTTCGGAACGGCTGCCGGTCTTTCCGCCGACAGTCGCCTGTAACATCTCAGTTAATAAACTATTGTAAAGCCCCTGAGTTCGTCTTCAGATACTTTGAGAAACCTTCCCGTCGCGGGGAACGTCCCGTATTCCTCCTCGTCAAGCCCTGGACCCGGGTGAGCTATCCCGGATATCGCGCGGCCGTCGGAAGGTCGGAATTCTGTATCGCGTTCGGGAGAAATCCCTTAGCGTTTCGCGTGGCATCTCGGGATGCCTGGCGCCCGTCCTCAGGACTCGTTCCGTTAGTTAAAATCAACGAAAACCGACTTTCCGACGCGCCGTTTGTCGCGGGTGGACCGCGTACCGCGCGACCGGTGCGTGGCCCGGCTTTACCGCCGTAAAACCCGTAGTTGCCCGGGTTTTCGCCGTCCGTCGGACCGGGAAAACCCAGGCAACGTGACACTACATATTTTGTTAAATAACTCTGAGCGTTGCAGGTATTTGCAGTTCTAACTTATATAATATCAAAGTATACTATCTTACGAATACAACACATTCAAAACCTCAGCGAAACTGCGGAACTTCATAACAAAGCGTAAACAAAGTTATACTATGCACGGATGTACTATTTGATCATCCTGAGCGGTTCTGGATACATATTTTGCCAAATCACTCTCAGGTTTGTAGGTAGTTACAGTTCTACCTAATATAATATCATAGTATACTGTCTTACCAATACGACGCAATTAAAACATCAGCGAAACATTGCGGAACTTCATAATAAAGCGTAAACAAAGTTATACAATGCACGTATGTACTAATTGATCATCCCTAGCGGTTCTTGCTACATATTTTGTTAAATAACTCTGAGCTTTGCAGGTATTTGCAGTTCTAACTTATATAATATCAAAGTATACTAGCTTATCAATACGACGCAATCAAAACCTCAGCGAAACTCTGCGGAACTTCATAACAAAGCGTGAACAAAGTTATACTATGCACGGATGTACTATTTGATCATCCTGAGCGGTTCTGGATACATATTTTGCCAAATCACTCTCAGGTTTGTAGGTAGTTACAGTTCTACCTAATATAATATCATAGTATACTATCTTACCAATTGCGACGCAATCAAAACATCAGCGAAACATTGCGGAACTTCATAACAAAGCGTAAACAAAGTTATACTATGCACGGAGGTACTATTTGATCATCCAGAGCGGTTCTTGCTACATATTTAGTTAAATAACTCTGAGCTTAGCAGGTATTTGCAGTCCTAACTTATATATTATCAAAGTATACTATCTTATCTATACGTACGCAATCAAAACCTCAACGATACTTTGCGGAACTTCATAACAAAGCGTAAACAAAGTTATACTATGCACGTATGTACTATTTGATCATCCTGAGCGGTTCTTGCTACATATTTTGTTAAATAACTCTGAGCGTTGCAGGTATTTGCAGTTCTAACTTACATAATATCAAAGTATACCACCTTACCAATTGCGACGCAATCAAAACATCAGCGAAACATTGCGGAACTTCATAATAAAGCGTAAACAAAGTTATACTATGCACGTATGTACTATTTGATCATCCCTAGCGGTTCTTGCTACATATTTTGTTAAATAACTCTGAGCTTTGCAGGTATTTGCAGTTCTAACTTATATAATATCAAAGTATACTAGCTTATCAATACGACGCAATCAAAACCTCAGCGAAACTCTGCGGAACTTCATAACAAAGCGTAAACAAAGTTATACTATGCACGTATGTACTATTTGATCATCCTGAGCGGTTCTTGCTACATATTTTGTTAAATAACTCTGAGCGTTGCAGGTATTTGCAGTTCTATCTTATATAATATCAAAGTATACTATCTTACGAATACAACACATTCAAAACCTCAGCGAAACTGCGGAACTTCATAACAAATCGTAAACAAAGTTATACTATGCACGGATGTACTATTTGATCATCCTGAGCGGTTCTGGATACATATTTTGCCAAATCACTCTCAGGTTTGTAGGTAGTTACAGTTCTACCTAATATAATATAATAGTATACTATCTTACCAATACGACGCAATTAAAACATCAGCGACACTTTGCGGAATTTCATAAGAAAGCGAGAACAAAGTTATACTATGCACGGATGTACTATTTCATCATCCAGAGCGGTTCTTTCTACATATTTAGTTAAATAACTCTGAGCATTGCAGGTAGTTGCAGTTCTAACTTATCTAATACCAATGTATACTATCTTATCAATACGACGCAATCAAAACATCAGCAAAACTTTGCGGAACTTCAAAACAAAGCGTAAACAAAGTTATACTATGCACGGATGTACTATTTGATCATCCTGAGCGGTTCTTGCTACATATTTTGTTAAATAACTCTGAGGTGTGCAGGTACTTGCAGTTCTAACTTATCTAATATCAATGTATACTATCTTATCAATACGACGCAATCAAAACCTCAGCGAAACTAAGCGGAACTTCATAACAAAGCGTAAACAAAGTTATACTATGCACGTATGTACTATTTGATCATCCCTAGCGGTTCTTGCTACATATTTTGTTAAATAACTCTGAGCTTTGCAGGTATTTGCAGTTCTAACTTATATAATATCAAAGTATACTAGCTTATCAATACGACGCAATCAAAACCTCAGCGAAACTCTGCGGAACTTCATAACAAAGCGTGAACAAAGTTATACTATGCACGGATGTACTATTTGATCATCCTGAGCGGTTCTGGATACATATTTTGCCAAATCACTCTCAGGTTTGTAGGTAGTTACAGTTCTACCTAATATAATATCATAGTATACTATCTTACCAATACGACGCAATTAAAACATCAGCGACACTTTGCGGAATTTCATAAGAAAGCGAGAACAAAGTTATACTATGCACGGATGTACTATTTCATCATCCAGAGCGGTTCTTTCTACATATTTAGTTAAATAACTCTGAGCATTGCAGGTAGTTGCAGTTCTAACTTATCTAATACCAATGTATACTATCTTATCAATACGACGCAATCAAAACATCAGCAAAACTTTGCGGAACTTCAAAACAAAGCGTAAACAAAGTTATACTATGCACGGATGTACTATTTGATCATCCTGAGCGGTTCTTGCTACATATTTTGTTAAATAACTCTGAGGTGTGCAGGTACTTGCATTTCTAACTTATCTAATATCAATGTATACTATCTTATCAATACGACGCAATCAAAACCTCAGCGAAACTCTGCGGAACTTCATAACAAAGCGTAAACAAAGTTATACTATGCACGTATGTACTATTTGATCATCCTGAGCGGTTCTTGCTACATATTTTGTTAAATAACTCTGAGCGTTGCAGGTATTTGCAGTTCTAACTTATATAATATCAAAGTATACTATCTTACGAATACAACACATTCAAAACCTCAGCGAAACTGCGGAACTTCATAACAAAGCGTAAACAAAGTTATACTATGCACGGATGTACTATTTGATCATCCTGAGCGGTTCTGGATACATATTTTGCCAAATCACTCTCAGGTTTGTAGGTAGTTACAGTTCTACCTAATATAATATCATAGTATACTGTCTTACCAATACGACGCAATTAAAACATCAGCGAAACATTGCGGAACTTCATAATAAAGCGTAAACAAAGTTATACTATGCACGTATGTACTATTTGATCATCCCTAGCGGTTCTTGCTACATATTTTGTTAAATAACTCTGAGCTTTGCAGGTATTTGCAGTTCTAACTTATATAATATCAAAGTATACTAGCTTATCAATACGACGCAATCAAAACCTCAGCGAAACTCTGCGGAACTTCATAACAAAGCGTGAACAAAGTTATACTATGCACGGATGAACTATTTGATCATCCTGAGCGGTTCTGGATACATATTTTGCCAAATCACTCTCAGGTTTGTAGGTAGTTACAGTTCTACCTAATATAATATCATAGTATACTATCTTACCAATTGCGACGCAATCAAAACATCAGCGAAACATTGCGGAACTTCATAACAAAGCGTAAACAAAGTTATACTATGCACGGAGGTACTATTTGATCATCCAGAGCGGTTCTTGCTACATATTTAGTTAAATAACTCTGAGCTTAGCAGGTATTTGCAGTCCTAACTTATATATTATCAAAGTATACTATCTTATCAATACGACGCAATCAAAACCTCAGCGAAACTCTGCGGAACTTCATAACAAAGCGTAAACAAAGTTATACTATGCACGTATGCACTATTTGATCATCCTGAGCGGTTCTTGCTACATATTTAGTTAAATAACTCTGAGCTTTGCAGGTATTTTCAGTTCTACCTTATATAATATCATAGTATACTATCTTACCAATACGACGCAATCAAAACATCAGTGACAGTTTGCGGAACTTCGTAACAAAGCGTAAACAAAGTTACACTCTGCACGTATGTACTATTTCATCATCCTGAGCGGTTCTTGCTACATATTTAGTTAAATAACTCTGAGCATTGCAGGTAGTTGCAGTTCTAACTTATCTAATACCAATGTATACTATCTTATCAATACGACGCAATCAAAACATCAGCAAAACTTTGCGGTACTTCAAAACAAAGCGTAAACAAAGTTATACTATGCACGGATGTACTATTTGATCATCCTGAGCGGTTCTTGCTACATATTTTGTTAAATAACTCTGAGGTGTGCAGGTACTTGCATTTCTAACTTATCTAATATCAATGTATACTATCTTATCAATACGACGCAATCAAAACCTCAGCGAAACTCTGCGGAACTTCATAACAAAGCGTAAACAAAGTTATACTATGCACGTATGTACTATTTGATCATCCTGAGCGGTTCTTGCTACATATTTTGTTAAATAACTCTGAGCGTTGCAGGTATTTGCAGTTCTAACTTATATAATATCAAAGTATACTATCTTACGAATACAACACATTCAAAACCTCAGCGAAACTGCGGAACTTCATAACAAAGCGTAAACAAAGTTATACTATGCACGGATGTACTATTTGATCATCCTGAGCGGTTCTGGATACATATTTTGCCAAATCACTCTCAGGTTTGTAGGTAGTTACAGTTCTACCTAATATAATATCATAGTATACTGTCTTACCAATACGACGCAATTAAAACATCAGCGAAACATTGCGGAACTTCATAATAAAGCGTAAACAAAGTTATACTATGCACGTATGTACTATTTGATCATCCCTAGCGGTTCTTGCTACATATTTTGTTAAATAACTCTGAGCTTTGCAGGTATTTGCAGTTCTAACTTATATAATATCAAAGTATACTAGCTTATCAATACGACGCAATCAAAACCTCAGCGAAACTCTGCGGAACTTCATAACAAAGCGTAAACAAAGTTATACTATGCACGGATGTACTATTTGATCATCCTGAGCGGTTCTGGATACATATTTTGCCAAATCACTCTCAGGTTTGTAGGTAGTTACAGTTCTACCTAATATAATATCATAGTATACTATCTTACCAATTGCGACGCAATCAAAACATCAGCGAAACATTGCGGAACTTCATAACAAAGCGTAAACAAAGTTATACTATGCACGGAGGTACTATTTGATCATCCAGAGCGGTTCTTGCTACATATTTAGTTAAATAACTCTGAGCTTAGCAGGTATTTGCAGTCCTAACTTATATATTATCAAAGTATACTATCTTATCTATACGTACGCAATCAAAACCTCAACGATACTTTGCGGAACTTCATAACAAAGCGTAAACAAAGTTATACTATGCACGTATGTACTATTTGATCATCCTGAGCGGTTCTTGCTACATATTTTGTTAAATAACTCTGAGCGTTGCAGGTATTTGCAGTTCTAACTTACATAATATCAAAGTATACCACCTTACCAATTACGACGCAATCAAAACATCAGCGAAACATTGCGGAACTTCATAATAAAGCGTAAACAAAGTTATACTATGCACGTATGTACTATTTGATCATCCCTAGCGGTTCTTGCTACATATTTTGTTAAATAACTCTGAGCTTTGCAGGTATTTGCAGTTCTAACTTATATAATATCAAAGTATACTAGCTTATCAATACGACGCAATCAAAACCTCAGCGAAACTCTGCGGAACTTCATAACAAAGCGTAAACAAAGTTATACTATGCACGTATGTACTATTTGATCATCCTGAGCGGTTCTTGCTACATATTTAGTTAAATAACTCTGAGCTTTGCAGGTATTTTCAGTTCTACCTTATATAATATCATAGTATACTATCTTACCAATACGACGCAATCAAAACATCAGTGAAAGTTTGCGGAACTTCGTAACAAAGCGTAAACAAAGTTACACTCTGCACGTATGTACTATTTCATCATCCTGAGCGGTTCTTGCTACATATTTTGTTAAATAACTCTGAGCGTTGCAGGTATTTGCAGTTCTATCTTATATAATATCAATGTATACTATCTTACGAATACAACACATTCAAAACCTCAGCGAAACTGCGGAACTTCATAACAAATCGTAAACAAAGTTATACTATGCACGGATGTACTATTTGATCATCCTGAGCGGTTCTGGATACATATTTTGCCAAATCACTCTCAGGTTTGTAGGTAGTTCCAGTTCTACCTAATATAATATAATAGTATACTATCTTACCAATACGACGCAATTAAAACATCAGCGACACTTTGCGGAATTTCATAAGACAGCGAGAACAAAGTTATACTATGCACGGATGTACTATTTCATCATCCAGAGCGGTTCTTTCTACATATTTAGTTAAATAACTCTGAGCATTGCAGGTAGTTGCAGTTCTATCTTACATAATATCAAAGTATACCACCTTACCAATTGCGACGCAATCAAAACATCAGCGAAACATTGTGGAACTTCATAATAAAGCGTAAACAAAGTTATACTATGCACGTATGTACTATTTGATCATCCCTAGCGGTTCTTGCTACATATTTTGTTAAATAACTCTGAGCTTTGCAGGTGTTTTCAGTTCTACCTTATATAATATCATAGTATACTATCTTATCAATACGTACGCCATCCAAACCTCAGCGAAACTTTGCAGAACTTCATAACAAAGCGTAAACAAAGTTATACTATGCACGGATGTACTATTTCATCATCCTGAGCGGTTCTTGCTACATATTTTGTTAAATAACTCTGAGGTTTGCAGGTAATTGCAGTTCTATCTTATATAATATCAAAGTATACTATCTTACGAATACAACACATTCAAAACCTCAGCGAAACTGCGGAACTTCATAACAAATCGTAAACAAAGTTATACTATGCACGGATGTACTATTTGATCATCCTGAGCGGTTCTGGATACATATTTTGCCAATTCACTCTCAGGTTTGTAGGTAGTTACAGTTCTACCTAATATAATATAATAGTATACTATCTTACCAATACGACGCAATTAAAACATCAGCGACACTTTGCGGAATTTCATAAGAAAGCGAGAACAAAGTTATACTATGCACGGATGTACTATTTCATCATCCAGAGCGGTTCTTTCTACATATTTAGTTAAATAACTCTGAGCATTGCAGGTAGTTGCAGTTCTAACTTATATAATATCAAAGTATACTATCTTACGAATACAACGGGGATGGCTCTTTTGCGCACAGACGATTGCGCACGACGGCATTGCACACGGTTCTTTTGGACACGGTATTATTGGACACACGGTTCTTTTGGACACAGTAACATTGGACACAGTGGGTTTTCGCTCACGCAAGGATTGCCCACATGGTTAAGACGCACACGCTGAATTACGCACATGTAAAATTGGACTCATGATAGATTGCGCACAGTATGGCGAATCGAGAACAAATAGAATTGCGCACAGTAATTTTGGACAGTGAAAGAAATGCGGCCAAATCGTTATTAATTTCGGGTTATGTGCGTTATAAAACATTTCCTCACGGAAAAAAGGGTTAGGGTTAGGGTTAGGGTTAGGATTAGGGAATCACTTGGGGGTAGAAGGGGGTGAATCGACTTTTTAATAGCCCTAAGGGGTAATGCGGGGGTGATATGCTTTCCGTAAAGTCTTTCAAAAATTTCGTTATTTTTTGTCTAGGACGCACGGTTTAGGAGATACAGCGATTTTTAGGGGAGGCGAAAATGATTTTGGGGAGGGGAAAGGGTTGGCGAATCGACTTTTGAATAGGCCTAAGGGGTAGTGCCGGGGTGATATGCTTTCTGTAAAGTCTTTCAAAAATTTCGTTATTTTTTGTCTAATACGCACGGTTTAGGAGATACATCGATTTTTAGAGGAGGCGAAAATGAATTTGGGTAGGGGAAAGGGGTGGCGAATCGACTTTTGAATAGGCCTAAGGGGTAGTGCCGGGGTGATATGCTTTCTGTAAAGTCTTTCAAAAATTTCGTTATTTTTTGTCTAGGACGCACGGTTTAGGAGATACAGCAATTTTAAAATTCTGTGAATGTGTCCAATTCTACTTGTGCGCAATTGAGATGTGTCCGATTCTTCGTATTCTGCATAGAAGATATATAATCATAGACTAATCACACAGCACAACACACGATGATTAACCATGTGGGCAATCCTTGCGTGAGCGAAAACCCACTGTGTCCAATGTTACTGTGTCCAAAAGAACCGTGTGTCCAATAATACCGTGTCCAAAAGAACCGTGTGCAATGCCGTCGTGCGCAATCGTCTGTGCGCAAAAGATGGCCTCTCAATACAACACATTCAAAACCTCAGCGAAACTGCGGAACTTCATAACAAAGCGTAAACAAAGTTATACTATGCACGGATGTACTATTTGATCATCCTGAGCGGTTCTGGATACATATTTTGCCAAATCACTCTCAGGTTTGTAGGTAGTTACAGTTCTACCTAATATAATATCATAGTATACTGTCTTACCAATACGACGCAATTAAAACATCAGCGAAACATTGCGGAACTTCATAATAAAGCGTAAACAAAGTTATACTATGCACGTATGTACTATTTGATCATCCCTAGCGGTTCTTGCTACATATTTTGTTAAATAACTCTGAGCTTTGCAGGTATTTGCAGTTCTAACTTATATAATATCAAAGTATACTAGCTTATCAATACGACGCAATCAAAACCTCAGCGAAACTCTGCGGAACTTCATAACAAAGCGTGAACAAAGTTATACTATGCACGGAGGTACTATTTGATCATCCAGAGCGGTTCTTGCTACATATTTAGTTAAATAACTCTGAGCTTAGCAGGTATTTGCAGTCCTAACTTATATATTATCAAAGTATACTATCTTATCTATACGTACGCAATCAAAACCTCAACGATACTTTGCGGAACTTCATAACAAAGCGTAAACAAAGTTATACTATGCACGGAGGTACTATTTGATCATCCAGAGCGGTTCTTGCTACATATTTAGTTAAATAACTCTGAGCTTAGCAGGTATTTGCAGTCCTAACTTATATATTATCAAAGTATACTATCTTATCTATACGTACGCAATCAAAACCTCAACGATACTTTGCGGAACTTCATAACAAAGCGTAAACAAAGTTATACTATGCACGTATGTACTATTTGATCATCCTGAGCGGTTCTTGCTACATATTTTGTTAAATAACTCTGAGCGTTGCAGGTATTTGCAGTTCTAACTTACATAATATCAAAGTATACCACCTTACCAATTGCGACGCAATCAAAACATCAGCGAAACATTGCGGAACTTCATAATAAAGCGTAAACAAAGTTATACTATGCACGTATGTACTATTTGATCATCCCTAGCGGTTCTTGCTACATATTTTGTTAAATAACTCTGAGCTTTGCAGGTATTTGCAGTTCTAACTTATATAATATCATAGTATACTATCTTACCAATACGACGCAATCAAAACCACAGCGAAACTCTGCGGAACTTCATAACAAAGCGTAAACAAAGTTATACTATGCACGTATGTACTATTTGATCATCCTGAGCGGTTCTTGCTACATATTTTGTTAAATAACTCTGAGCGTTGCAGGTATTTGCAGTTCTAACTTATATAATATCATAGTATACTATCTTATCAATACGTACGCCATCAAAACCTCAGCGAAACTTTGCAGAACTTCATAACAAAGCGTAAACAAAGTAATACTATGCACGGATGTACTATTTGATCATCCTGAGCGGTTCTGGATACATATTTTGCCAAATCACTCTCAGGTTTGTAGGTAGTTACAGTTCTACCTAATATAATATCATAGTATACTGTCTTACCAATACGACGCAATTAAAACATCAGCGAAACATTGCGGAACTTCATAATAAAGCGTAAACAAAGTTATACTATGCACGTATGTACTATTTGATCATCCCTAGCGGTTCTTGCTACATATTTTGTTAAATAACTCTGAGCTTTGCAGGTATTTTCAGCTCTACCGTATATAATATCATAGTATACTATCTTACCAATACGACGCAATCAAAACATCAGTGACACTTTGCGGAACTTCATAACAAAGCGTAAACAAAGTTATACTATGCACGTATGTACTATTTGATCATCCTGAGCGGTTCTTACTACATATTTTGTTAAATAAGTCTGAGCGTTGCAGGTATTTGCAGTTCTAACTTATATAATATCAAAGTATACTATCTTATCAATACGACGAAATAAAAAACCTCAGCGAAACTCTGCGGAACTTCATAACAAAGCGTAAACAAAGTTATACTATGCACGTATGTACTATTTGATCATCCTGAGCGGTTCTTGCTACATATTTAGTTAAATAACTCTGAGCTTTGCAGGTATTTGCAGTTCTAACTTATATAATATCAATGCATACTATCATATCAATACGACGTAATCAAAACATCAGCGAAACATTGCGGAACTTCATAACAAAGCGTAAACAAAGTTATACTATGCACGTATGTACTATTTGATCATCCTGAGCGGTTCTTGCTACATATTTTGTTAAATAACTCTGAGCGTTGCAGGTATTTGCAGTTCTAACTTATATAATATCAAAGTATACTATCTTACGAATACAACACATTCAAAACCTCAGCGAAACTGCGGAACTTCATAACAAATCGTAAACAAAGTTATACTATGCACGTATGTACTATTTGATCATCCTGAGCGGTTCTTGCTACATATTTTGTTAAATAACTCTGAGCGTTGCAGGTATTTGCAGTTCTAACTTATATAATATCAAAGTATACTATCTTATCAATACGACTAAATAAAAAACCTCAGCGAAACTCTGCGGAACTTCATAACAAAGCGTAAACAAAGTTATGCTATTCACGTATGTACTATTTGATCTTCCTGAGCGGTTCTTGCTAAATATTTAGTTAAATAACTCTGAGCTTTGCAGGTATTTTCAGCTCTACCGTATATAATATCATAGTATACTATCTTACCAATACGACGCAATCAAAACATCAGTGACACTTTGCGGAACTTCATAACAAAGCGTAAACAAAGTTATACTATGCACGTATGTACTATTTGATCATCCTGAGCGGTTCTTACTACATATTTTGTTAAATAAGTCTGAGCGTTGCAGGTATTTGCAGTTCTAACTTATATAATATCAAAGTATACTATCTTATCAATACGACGAAATAAAAAACCTCAGCGAAACTCTGCGGAACTTCATAACAAAGCGTAAACAAAGTTATACTATGCACGTATGTACTATTTGATCATCCTGAGCGGTTCTTGCTACATATTTAGTTAAATAACTCTGAGCTTTGCAGGTATTTGCAGTTCTAACTTATATAATATCAATGCATACTATCATATCAATACGACGTAATCAAAACATCAGCGAAACATTGCGGAACTTCATAACAAAGCGTAAACAAAGTTATACTATGCACGTATGTACTATTTGATCATCCTGAGCGGTTCTTGCTACATATTTTGTTAAATAACTCTGAGCGTTGCAGGTATTTGCAGTTCTAACTTATATAATATCATAGTATACTATCTTATCAATACGTACGCCATCAAAACCTCAGCGAAACTTTGCAGAACTTCATAACAAAGCGTAAACAAAGTAATACTATGCACGGATGTACTATTTGATCATCCAGACCGGTTCATGCTACATATTTAGTTAAATAACTCTGAGCTTTGCAGGTATTTTCAGCTCTACCGTATATAATATCATAGTATACTATCTTACCAATACGACGCAATCAAAACCTCAGCGAAACTCTGCGGAACTTCATAACAAAGCGTAAACAAATTTATACTATGCACGTATGTACTATTTGATCATCCTGAGCGGTTCTTGCTACATATTTTGTTAAATAACTCTGAGCGTTGCAGGTATTTGCAGTTCTAACTTATATAATATCAAAGTATACTATCTTATCAATACGACGAAATAAAAAACCTCAGCGAAACTCTGCGGAACTTCATAACAAAGCGTAAACAAAGTTATACTATGCACGTATGTACTATTTGATCATCCTGAGCGGTTCTTGCTACATATTTTGTTAAATAACTCTGAGCTTTGCAGGTATTTTCAGTTCTACCTTATATAATATCATAGTATACTACCTTATCAATACGACGCAATCAAAACGTCAGCAAAACTCTGCGGAACTTCATCACACAGCGTAAACAAAGTTATACTATGCACGTTTGTACTATTTGATCATCCTGAGCGGTTCTTGCTACATATTTTGTTAAATAACTCTGAGGTGTGCAGGTATTTGCAGTTCTAACTTATCTAATATCAATGTATACTATCTTATCAATACGACGCAATCAAAACATCAGCGAAACTCTGCGGAACTTCATAACAAAGCGTGAACAAAGTTATACTATGCACGGATGTACTATTTGATCATCCTGAGCGGTTCTGGATACATATTTTGCCAAATCACTCTCAGGTTTGTAGGTAGTTACAGTTCTACCTAATATAATATCATAGTATACTATCTTACCAATTGCGACGCAATCAAAACATCAGCGAAACATTGCGGAACTTCATAACAAAGCGTAAACAAAGTTATACTATGCACGGAGGTACTATTTGATCATCCAGAGCGGTTCTTGCTACATATTTAGTTAAATAACTCTGAGCTTAGCAGGTATTTGCAGTCCTAACTTATATATTATCAAAGTATACTATCTTATCTATACGTACGCAATCAAAACCTCAACGATACTTTGCGGAACTTCATAACAAAGCGTAAACAAAGTTATACTATGCACGTATGTAGTATTTGATCATCCTGAGCGGTTCTTGCTACATATTTTGTTAAATAACACTGAGCGTTGCAGGTATTTGCAGTTCTAACTTATATAATATCAAAGTATACTATCTTATCAATACGACGAAATAAAAAACCTCAGCGAAACTCTGCGGAACTTCATAACAAAGCGTAAACAATGTTATTCTATGCACGTATGTACTATTTGATCATCCTGAGCGGTTCTTGCTACATATTTAGTTAAATAACTCTGAGCTTTGCAGGTATTTTCAGTTCTACCTTATATAATATCATAGTATACTATCTTATCAATACGACGCAATCAAAACATCAGTGACACTTTGCGGAACTTCGTAACAAAGCGTAAACAAAGTTACACTATGCACGTATTTACTATTTGATCATCCTGAGCGGTTCTTGCTACATATTTTGTTAAATTACTCTGAAGTGTGCAGGTATTTGCAGTTCTAACTTATCTAATATCAATGTATACTATCTTATCAATACGACGCAATCAAAACATCAGCGAAACTTTGCGGAACTTCATAACAAAGCGTAAACAAAGTTATACTATGCACGTATGTACTATTTGATCATCCTGAGCGGTTCTTGCTACATATTTTGTTAAATAACTCTGAGGTGTGCAGGTATTTGCATTTCTAACTTATCTAATACCAATCTATACTATCTTATCAATACGACGCAATCAAAAAATCAGCAAAACATTGCGGAACTTCAAAACAAAGCGTAAACAAAGTTATACTATGCACGGATGTACTATTTGATCATCCTGAGCGGTTCTTGCTACATATTTTGTTAAATAACTCTGAGGTGTGCAGGTACTTGCAGTTCTAACTTATCTAATATCAATGTATACTATCTTATCAATACGACGCAATCAAAACATCAGCGAAACTTTGCGGAACTTCATAACAAAGCGTAAACAAAGTTATGCTATTCACGTATGTACTATTTGATCATCCCTAGCGGTTCTTGCTACATATTTTGTTAAATAACTCTGAGCTTTGCAGGTATTTGCAGTTCTAACTTATATAATATCAAAGTATACTAGCTTATCAATACGACGCAATCAAAACCTCAGCGAAACTCTGCGGAACTTCATAACAAAGCGTAAACAAAGTTATACTATGCACGTATGTACTATTTGATCATCCTGAGCGGTTCTTGCTACATATTTTGTTAAATAACTCTGAGCGTTGCAGGTATTTGCAGTTCTAACTTATATAATATCAATGCATACTATCTTATCAATACGACGTAATCAAAACATCAGCGAAACATTGCGGAACTTCATAACAAAGCGTAAACAAAGTTATACTATGCACGTATGTACTATTTGATCATCCTGAGCGGTTCTTGCTACATATTTTGTTAAATAACTCTGAGCGTTGCAGGTATTTGCAGTTCTAACTTATATAATATCAAAGTATACTATCTTATCAATACGACGAAATAAAAAACCTCAGCGAAACTCTGCGGAACTTCATAACAAAGCGTAAACAAAGTTATACTATGCACGTATGTACTATTTGATCATCCTGAGCGGTTCTTGCTACATATTTTGTTAAATAACTCTGAGGTGTGCAGGTACTTGCAGTTCTAACTTATCTAATATCAATGTATACTATCTTATCAATACGACGCAATCAAAACATCAGCGAAACTTTGCGGAACTTCATAACAAAGCGTAAACAAAGTTATACTATGCACGTATGTACTATTTGATCATCCTGAGCGGTTCTTGCTACATATTTTGTTAAATAACTCTGAGCGTTGCAGGTATTTGCAGTTCTAACTTATATAATATCAAAGTATACTATCTTATCAATACGACGAAATAAAAAACCTCAGCGAAACTCTGCGGAACTTCATAACAAAGCGTAAACAAAGTTATTCTATGCACGTATGTACTATTTGATCATCCTGAGCGGTTCTTGCTACATATTTGGTTAAATAACTCTGAGCATTGCAGGTATTTTCAGTTCTACCTTATATAATATCATAGTATACTATCTTATCAATACGACGCAATCAAAACATCAGTGACACTTTGCGGAACTTCGTAACAAAGCGTAAACAAAGTTACACTATGCACGTATTTACTATTTGATCATCCTGAGCGGTTCTTGCTACATATTTTGTTAAATTACTCTGAGGTGTGCAGGTATTTGCAGTTCTAACTTATCTAATATCAATGTATACTATCTTATCAATACGACGCAATCAAAACATCAGCGAAACTTTGCGGAACTTCATAACAAAGCGTAAACAAAGTTATACTATGCACGTATGTACTATTTGATCATCCTGAGCGGTTCTTGCTACATATTTTGTTAAATAACTCTGAGGTGTGCAGGTATTTGCATTTCTAACTTATCTAATACCAATCTGTACTATCTTATCAATACGACGAAATAAAAAACCTCAGCGAAACTCTGCGGAACTTCATAACAAAGCGTAAACAAAGTTATTCTATGCACGTATGTACTATTTGATCATCCTGAGCGGTTCTTGCTACATATTTTGTTAAATAACTCTGAGGTGTGCAGGTACTTGCAGTTCTAACTTATCTAATATCAATGTATACTATCTTATCAATACGACGCAATCAAAACATCAGCGAAACTTTGCGGAACTTCATAACAAAGCGTAAACAAAGTTATGCTATTCACGTATGTACTATTTGATCATCCCTAGCGGTTCTTGCTACATATTTTGTTAAATAACTCTGAGCTTTGCAGGTATTTGCAGTTTTAACTTATATAATATCAAAGTATACTAGCTTATCAATACGACGCAATCAAAACCTCAGCGAAACTCTGCGGAACTTCATAACAAAGCGTAAACAAAGTTATACTATGCACGTATGTACTGTAACGCCGTCCCTTTTTCCACGCTTGTCGAGGCGGGAAGCGGGGACGACTCCGGGAATTTACGGGCGTTGAAGCCGGGCCGCGCACGGCCGTGACGATACGCGGTCCTCCCAGTACAAAGAGCTACCTCGAGGGTCAACCTTGGTTTTCACGAAATCAGCTGATGGCTGTTCGGGCGCCAGGCACCGGACGGGTGCCGCACAAAAGTCGCGAAGGGCACCCTCGAGACGCCGCGATAGAAGGTGGCACGAATGGGGTCCAAGGGTCGGACACAGGGGGATCGAGGACAGCCCTCACGGCAGGGCGGATCGCGTAGGGCAGAAGAACGGGATCAACAAATTTGGCTCGATATGGTCTTTATTAGGACGATATTCACAGGTGCGCGGCCACGTGGCCGCTCCCGGAGCCCGCGCTCTTGTACACTTTTGCGGCTGATGATCTGCTCGCGGCGCGTGTCGATCGATATTACAATATTCCGCGTGCGCACTGTTTCTCGGTACGCTAATGGCCCTTATGGGCGATATCTCGCGGAGCGCGGGTGGACGGCGCGATACAATGACTGTCGCGGATCTACGTCGCGATACGGTGTTCTAATCGAGTCGAAACAATACAGCGAAATCTCGAGAATATGATCTGCGGTCGATCACGCTACGACTTCGACGGCGTTTCCCCGAGGAAGACTTCCCGAAAGTGGCTCTACACGATATGCTACCGAACTTCTCCAAAACGCCAACGGTTCGGCGTGAGTCCGACGGCTCGAGACGAATTTCGTCTCGGCCCACCAACGTTGGAGAACGCGACGGGCTGCTTACGCCTCGACGAGGTGAGCCGTCTCGTTCTCCCACGAAATTCCCACAAAATTTTCCCGATACCTCTCCGAACCAACTTGCACGAATTTCGCCCCAGAAGGGAGCGATAGAATGAAGGAGGGACCACTGCGTGGACTTACCGTATTCACGATAAAATGGCTCTCGATACTCCGCGATTGCTTCCGGCTTCCCTTCTGCGTGGCCGAAGGCACGATATTTCCAACCTCTGGGCGAAGCGCTGGATTTGCCCGATCACGATACTTCCCCGCGTACTCGCGATACTTTTCGGGTGTTCGAAGATCTCGATACGGAAGCAATCTCGTAAACGATATAATACGCGGAGCAACACGATATAATTCTTACGCGTGGTCGCACGACAGTGGTCCATCGATTTTCGTCGCGCGATCGTGAGGACTTCCGTATCCCCACTCTCGCGCGCTAATATCGATTTTCTCCTAATGGGGCGCGCGGGTTGCAAGTTTTCGGGAATGCAGGAGCGCGCTCTCGACGGGTCCCTGGGCCCCGGACCCCCGCGATATCTTCTGCGAAATCGCGGAAACACCAAAACGGTCAGTCTCGCTCTGACCTGATGAGACGGCGGCACGCCCTTAGTTGAAGCCCATATTCCAACTCTAAGGGGAGGCGGCAGCAGATCTAGGGCGATTCTCGTGGATCGCCGTTGTTCGTCAGGGCTTCTGTCTCGCCGCTCGCCTCCAGGTTCTCCGGCCTGGGTGCGTGGCCTCATCCTGTTCACCAAATTTACCGGCGCCGGATTTTCCTTTATTATATTCGGGTTGGCCGTATTTCGTCGAGCGCCTCGGCTGCTATTTCTCCTGTAACTTGCCCCGCTCGGCACGCGAAAACTCGTTAGCAATCGATATCGGATCGATACTACGTCTCCTCGAGGAACACCCACGCTTTCCGGTGGTCGAAGTCGGCGCCAAAAGGGCAGCCCGGTCCCTTCGACACTCAGGGGTAGGCGGACCAGTGACGTCGCAAAATTTGCAACGTCACAGTACTATTTGATCATCCTGAGCGGTTCTTGCTACATATTTTGTTAAATAACTCTGAGCGTTGCAGGTATTTGCAGTTCTAACTTATATAATATCAATGCATACTATCTTATCAATACGACGTAATCAAAACATCAGCGAAACATTGCGGAACTTCATAACAAAGCGTAAACAAAGTTATACTATGCACGTATGTACTATTTGATCATCCTGAGCGGTTCTTGCTACATATTTTGTTAAATAACTCTGAGCGTTGCAGGTATTTGCAGTTCTAACTTATATAATATCAAAGTATACTATCTTATCAATACGACGAAATAAAAAACCTCAGCGAAACTCTGCGGAACTTCATAACAAAGCGTAAACAAAGTTATACTATGCACGTATGTACTATTTGATCATCCTGAGCGGTTCTTGCTACATATTTAGTTAAATAACTCTGAGCTTTGCAGGTATTTTCAGTTCTACCTTATATAATATCATAGTATACTACCTTATCAATACGACGCAATCAAAACCTCAGCGAAACTCTGCGGAACTTCATCACACAGCGTAAACAAAGTTATACTATGCACGTTTGTACTATTTGATCATCCTGAGCGGTTCTTGCTACATATTTTGTTAAATAACTCTGAGGTGTGCAGGTATTTGCAGTTCTAACTTATCTAATATCAATGTATACTATCTTATCAATACGACGCAATCAAAACATCAGCGAAACTCTGCGGAACTTCATAACAAAGCGTGAACAAAGTTATACTATGCACGGATGTACTATTTGATCATCCTGAGCGGTTCTGGATACATATTTTGCCAAATCACTCTCAGGTTTGTAGGTAGTTACAGTTCTACCTAATATAATATCATAGTATACTATCTTACCAATTGCGACGCAATCAAAACATCAGCGAAACATTGCGGAACTTCATAACAAAGCGTAAACAAAGTTATACTATGCACGGAGGTACTATTTGATCATCCAGAGCGGTTCTTGCTACATATTTAGTTAAATAACTCTGAGCTTAGCAGGTATTTGCAGTCCTAACTTATATATTATCAAAGTATACTATCTTATCTATACGTACGCAATCAAAACCTCAACGATACTTTGCGGAACTTCATAACAAAGCGTAAACAAAGTTATACTATGCACGTATGTACTATTTGATCATCCTGAGCGGTTCTTGCTACATATTTTGTTAAATTACTCTGAGGTCTGCAGGTATTTGCAGTTCTAACTTATCTAATATCAATGTATACTATCTTATCAATACGACGCAATCAAAACATCAGCGAAACTATGCGGAACTTCATAATAAAGCGTAAACAAAGTTATACTATGCACGGATGTAATATTTGATCATCCTGAGCGGTTCTTGCTACATATTTTGTTAAATAACTCTGAGGTGTGCAGGTACTTGCAGTTCTAACTTATCTAATATCAATGTATACTATCTTATCAATACGACGCAATCAAAACATCAGCGAAACTTTGCGGAACTTCATAACAAAGCGTAAACAAAGTTATGCTATTCACGTATGTACTATTTGATCTTCCTGAGCGGTTCTTGCTACATAATTAGTTAAATAACTCTGAGCTTTGCAGGTATTTTCAGTTCTACCGTATATAATATCATAGTATACTATCTTACCAATACGACGCAATCAAAACATCAGTGACACTTTGCGGAACTTCATAACAAAGCGTAAACAAAGTTATACTATGCACGTATGTACTATTTGATCATCCTGAGCGGTTCTTGCTACATATTTTGTTAAATAACTCTGAGCGTTGCAGGTATTTGCAGTTCTAACTTATATAATATCAAAGTATACTATCTTATCAATACGACGAAATAAAAAACCTCAGCGAAACTCTGCGGAACTTCATAACAAAGCGTAAACAAAGTTATACTATGCACGTATGTACTATTTGATCATCCCTATCGGTTCTTGCTACATATTTTGTTAAATAACTCTGAGCTTTGCAGGTATTTGCAGTTCTAACTTATATAATATCAAAGTATACTAGCTTGTCAATACGACGCAATCAAAACTTCAGCGAAACTCTGCGGAACTTCATCACACAGCGTAAACAAAGTTAGCCTATGCACGGATGTACTATTTGTTCATCCTGAGCGGTTCTTGCTACATATTTTGTTAAAGAACTCTGAGGTGTGCAGGTATTTGCAGATCTAACTTATCTAATATGAATGTCTACTATCTTATCAATACGACGCAATCAAAACATCAGCGAAGCTTTGCGGAACTTCATAACAAAGCGTAAACAAAGTTATACTATGCACGTATGTACTATTTGTTCATCCTGAGCGGTTCTTGCTACATATTTTGTTAAATAACTCTGAGCGTTGCAGGTATTTGCAGTTCTAACTTATATAATATCATAGTATACTATCTTATCAATACGTACGCCATCAAAACCTCAGCGAAACTTTGCAGAACTTCATAACAAAGCGTAAACAAAGTTATACTATGCACGGATGTACTATTTGATCATCCAGACCGGCTCTTGCTACATATTTAGTTAAATAACTCGGAGGTTTGCAGATAGTTGCAGTTCTATCTTATATAATATCAAAGTATACTATCTTACGAATACAACACATTCAAAACCTCAGCGAAACTGCGGAACTTCATAACAAAGCGTAAACAAAGTTATACTATGCACGGATGTACTATTTGATCATCCTGAGCGGTTCTGGATACATATTTTGCCAAATCACTCTCAGGTTTGTAGGTAGTTACAGTTCTACCTAATATAATATCATAGTATACTGTCTTACCAATACGACGCAATTAAAACATCAGCGAAACATTGCGGAACTTCATAATAAAGCGTAAACAAAGTTATACTATGCACGTATGTACTATTTGATCATCCCTAGCGGTTCTTGCTACATATTTTGTTAAATAACTCTGAGCTTTGCAGGTATTTGCAGTTCTAACTTATATAATATCAAAGTATACTAGCTTATCAATACGACGCAATCAAAACCTCAGCGAAACTCTGCGGAACTTCATCACACAGCGTAAACAAAGTTATACTATGCACGTTTGTACTATTTGATCATCCTGAGCGGTTCTTGGTACATATTTTGTTAAATAACTCTGAGGTGTGCAGGTATTTGCAGTTCTAACTTATCTTATATCAATGTATACTATCTTATCAATACGACGCAATCAAAACATCAGCGAAACTCTGCGGAACTTCATAACAAAGCGTGAACAAAGTTATACTATGCACGGATGTACTATTTGATCATCCTGAGCGGTTCTGGATACATATTTTGCCAAATCACTCTCAGGTTTGTAGGTAGTTACAGTTCTACCTAATATAATATCATAGTATACTATCTTACCAATTGCGACGCAATCAAAACATCAGCGAAACATTGCGGAACTTCATAACAAAGCGTAAACAAAGTTATACTATGCACGGAGGTACTATTTGATCATCCAGAGCGGTTCTTGCTACATATTTAGTTAAATAACTCTGAGCTTAGCAGGTATTTGCAGTCCTAACTTATATATTATCAAAGTATACTATCTTATCTATACGTACGCAATCAAAACCTCAACGATACTTTGCGGAACATCATAACAAAGCGTAAACAAAGTTAGCCTATGCACGGATGTACTATTTGATCATCCTGAGCGGTTCTTGCTACATATTTTGTTAAATAACTCTGAGGTGTGCAGGTATTTGCAGATCTAACTTATCTAATATGAATGTATACTATCTTATCAATACGACGCAATCAAAACATCAGCGAAGCTTTGCGGAACTTCATAACAAAGCGTAAACAAATTTATACTATGCACGGATCTACTATTTGATCATCCTGAGCGGTTATTGATACATATTTTGTTAAAGAACTCTGAGGTGTGCAGATATTTGCAGATCTAACTTATCTAATATGAATGTATACTATCTTATCAATACGACGCAATCAAAACATCAGCGAAGCTTTGCGGAACTTCATAACAAAGCGTAAACAAAGTTATACTATGCACGGATGTACTATTTGATCATCCTGAGCGGTTCTTGCTACATATTTTGTTAAATAACTCTGAGGTCTGCAGGTATTTTCAGTTCTACCTTATATAATATCATAGTATACTATCTTACCAATACGTACTCCATCAAAACCTCAGCGAAACTTTGCAGAACTTCGTATCAAAGGGTTAACAAAGTTATACTCTGCACGTATGTACTATTTGATCATCCTGAGGGGTTCTTGCTACATATTTAGTTAAATAACTCTGAGCTTTGCAGGTATTTTCAGTTCTACCTTATATAATATCATAGTACACTATCTTACCAATACGACACAATCAAAACATCAGCAAAACTTTGCGGAAGTTCATAACAAAGCGTAAACAAAGTTATAATATGCACGGATGTACTATTTGATCATCCTGAGCGGTTCTTGCTACATATTTTGTTAAATAACTCTGAGGTCTGCAGGTATTTGCAGTTCTAACTTATCTAATATCAATGTATACTATCTTATCAATACGACGCAATCAAAACATCAGCAAAACTTTGCGGAACTTCATAACAAAGCGTAAACAAAGTTATGCTATTCACGTATGTACTATTTGATCTTCCTGAGCGGTTCTTGCTACATAATTAGTTAAATAACTCTGAGCTTTGCAGGTATTTTCAGTTCTACCGTATATAATATCATAGTATACTATCTTACCAATACGACGCAATCAAAACATCAGTGACACTTTGCGGAACTTCATAACAAAGCGTAAACAAAGTTATACTATGCACGTATGTACTATTTGATCATCCTGAGCGGTTCTTGCTACATATTTTGTTAAATAACTCTGAGCTTTGCAGGTATTTGCAGTTCTAACTTATATAATATCAAAGTATACTATCTTATCAATACGACGAAATAAAAAACCTCAGCGAAACTCTGCGGAACTTCATAACAAAGCGTAAACAAAGTTATACTATGCACGTATGTACTATTTGATCATCCCTATCGGTTCTTGCTACATATTTTGTTAAATAACTCTGAGCTTTGCAGGTATTTGCAGTTTTAACTTATATAATATCAAAATATACTAGCTTGTCAATACGACGCAATCAAAACCTCAGCGAAACTCTGCGGAACTTCATCACACAGCGTAAACAAAGTTAGCCTATGCACGGATGTACTATTTGTTCATCCTGAGCGGTTCTTGCTACATATTTTGTTAAAGAACTCTGAGGTGTGCAGGTATTTGCAGATCTAACTTATCTAATATGAATGTCTACTATCTTATCAATACGACGCAATCAAAACATCAGCGAAGCTTTGCGGAACTTCATAACAAAGCGTAAACAAAGTTATACTATGCACGTATGTACTATTTGTTCATCCTGAGCGGTTCTTGCTACATATTTTGTTAAATAACTCTGAGCGTTGCAGGTATTTGCAGTTCTAACTTATATAATATCATAGTATACTATCTTATCAATACGTACGCCATCAAAACCTCAGCGAAACTTTGCAGAACTTCATAACAAAGCGTAAACAAAGTTATACTATGCACGGATGTACTATTTGATCATCCAGACCGGCTCTTGCTACATATTTAGTTAAATAACTCGGAGGTTTGCAGATAGTTGCAGTTCTATCTTATATAATATCAAAGTATACTATCTTACGAATACAACACATTCAAAACCTCAGCGAAACTGCGGAACTTCATAACAAAGCGTAAACAAAGTTATACTATGCACGGATGTACTATTTGATCATCCTGAGCGGTTCTGGATACATATTTTTGCAAATCACTCTCAGGTTTGTAGGTAGTTGCAGTTCTACCTTATATAATATCAAAGTATACTATCTAATCAATACGACGCAATCAAAACATCAGTGACACTTTGCGGAACTTCATAACAAAGCGTAAACAAAGTTATACTATGCACGTATGTACTATTTGTTCATCCTGAGCGGTTCTTGCTACATATTTTGTTAAATAACTCTGAGCGTTGCAGGTATTTGCAGTTCTAACTTATATAATATCAAAGTATACTATCTTATCAATACGACGAAATCAAAACCTCAGCGAAACTCTGCGGAACTTCATAACAAAGCGTAAACAAAGTTAGCCTATGCACGGATGTACTATTTGATCATCCTGAGCGGTTCTTGCTACATATTTTGTTAAAGAACTCTGAGGTGTGCAGATATTTGCAGATCTAACTTATCTAATATGAATGTATACTATCTTATCAATACGACGCAATCAAAACATCAGCGAAGCTTTGCGGAATTTCATAACAAAGGGTAAACAAAGTTATACTATGCACGGATGTACTATTTGATCATCCTGAGCGGTTCTTGCTACATATTTTGTTAAATAACTCTGAGGTCTGCAGGTATTTTCAGTTCTACCTTATATAATATCATAGTATACTATCTTACCAATACGTACTCCATCAAAACCTCAGCGAAACTTTGCAGAACTTCGTATCAAAGGGTTAACAAAGTTATACTCTGCACGTATGTACTATTTGATCATCCTGAGGGGTTCTTGCTACATATTTAGTTAAATAACTCTGAGCTTTGCAGGTATTTTCAGTTCTACCTTATATAATATCATAGTACACTATCTTACCAATACGACACAATCAAAACATCAGCAAAACTTTGCGGAAGTTCATAACAAAGCGTAAACAAAGTTATACTATGCACGGATGTACTATTTGATCATCCTGAGCGGTTCTTGCTACATATTTTGTTAAATAACTCTGAGGTCTGCAGGTATTTGCAGTTCTAACTTATCTAATATCAATGTATACTATCTTATCAATACGACGCAATCAAAACATCAGCAAAACTTTGCAGAACTTCATAACAAAGCGTAAACAAAGTTATACTATGCACGGATGTACTATTTGATCATCCTGAGCGGTTCTTGCTACATATTTTGTTAAATAACTCTGAGGTCTGCAGGTATTTTCAGTTCTACCTTATATAATATCATAGTATACTATCTTACCAATACGACGCAATCAAAACATCAGTGACAGTTTGCGGAACTTCGTAACAAAGCGTAAACAAAGTTACACTCTGCACGTATGTACTATTTCATCATCCTGAGCGGTTCTTGCTACATATTTTGTTAAATAACTCTGAGCGTTGCAGGTATTTGCAGTTCTAACTTATATAATATCATAGTATACTATCTTATCAATACGTACGCCATCAAAACCTCAGCGAAACTTTGCAGAACTTCATAACAAAGCGTAAACAAAGTTATACTATGCACGGATGTACTATTTGATCATCCTGAGCGGTTCTTGCTACATATTTTGTTAAATAACTCTGAGGTCTGCAGGTATTTGCAGTTCTAACTTATCTAATATCAATGTATACTATCTTATCAATACGACGCAATCAAAACATCAGCAAAACTTTGCGGAAGTTCATAACAAAGCGTAAACAAGGTTATACTATGCACGTATGTACTATTTGATCATCCTGAGCGGTTCTTGCTACATATTTTGTTAAATAACTCTAAGCGTTGCAGGTATTTGCAGTTCTAACTTATATAATATCAAAGTATACTATCTTATCAATACGACGAAATCAAAACCTCAGCGAAACTATGTGGAACTTCATAACAAAGCGTGAACAAAGTGATACTATGCACGGATGTACTATTTGATCATCCTGAGCGGTTCTGGATACATATTTAGTTAAATATCTCTGAGCTTTGCAGGTATTTTCAGTTCTACCTTATATAATATCATAGTATACTATCTTACCAATACGACGCAATCAAAACATCAGTGACACTTTGCGGAACTTCGTATCAAAGCGTAAACAAAGTTATACTCTGCACGTATGTACTATTTGATCATCCTGAGGGGTTCTTGCTACATATTTAGTTAAATAACTCTGAGCTTTGCAGGTATTTTCAGTTCTACCTTATATAATATCATAGTACACTATCTTACCAATACGACACAATCAAAACATCAGCAAAACTTTGCGGAAGTTCATAACAAAGCGTAAACAAAGTTATACTATGCACGGATGTACTATTTGATCATCCTGAGCGGTTCTTGCTACATATTTTGTTAAATAACTCTGAGGTCTGCAGGTATTTGCAGTTCTAACTTATCTAATATCAATGTATACTATCTTATCAATACGACGCAATCAAAACATCAGCAAAACTTTGCGGAAGTTCATAACAAAGCGTAAACAAAGTTATACTATGCACGGATGTACTATTTGATCATCCTGAGCGGTTCTTGCTACATATTTTGTTAAATAACTCTGAGGTCTGCAGGTATTTTCAGTTCTACCTTATATAATATCATAGTATACTATCTTACCAATACGACGCAATCAAAACATCAGTGACAGTTTCCGGTCTTCGTAACAAAGCGTAAACAAAGTTACACTCTGCACGTATGTACTATTTCATCATCCTGAGCGATTCTTGCTACATATTTTGTTAAATAACTCTGAGCGTTGCAGGTATTTGCAGTTCTAACTTATATAATATCATAGTATACTATCTTATCAATACGTACGCCATCAAAACCTCAGCGAAACTTTGCAGAACTTCATAACAAAGCGTAAACAAAGTTATACTATGCACGGATGTACTATTTGATCATCCTGAGCGGTTCTTGCTACATATTTTGTTAAATAACTCTGAGGTCTGCAGGTATTTGCAGTTCTAACTTATCTAATATCAATGTATACTATCTTATCAATACGACGCAATCAAAACATCAGCAAAACTTTGCGGAAGTTCATAACAAAGCGTAAACAAAGTTATACTATGCACGGATGTACTATTTGATCATCCTGAGCGGTTATTGATACATATTTTGGCAAATCACTCTCAGGTTTGTAGGTAGTTGCAGTTCTACCTTATATAATATCAAAGTATACTATCTAATCAATACGACGCAATCAAAACATCAGTGACACTTTGCGGAACTTCATAACAAAGCGTAAACAAAGTTATACTATGCACGTATGTACTATTTGTTCATCCTGAGCGGTTCTTGCTACATATTTTGTTAAATAACTCTGAGCGTTGCAGGTATTTGCAGTTCTAACTTATATAATATCAAAGTATACTATCTTATCAATACGACGAAATCAAAACCTCAGCGAAACTCTGCGGAACTTCATAACAAAGCGTAAACAAAGTTAGCCTATGCACGGATGTACTATTTGATCATCCTGAGCGGTTCTTGCTACATATTTTGTTAAAGAACTCTGAGCTTTGCAGGTATTTGCAGTTCTAACTTATATAATATCAAAGTATACTAGCTTATCAATACGACGCAATCAAAACCTCAGCGAAACTATGTGGAACTTCATAACAAAGCGTGAACAAAGTGATACTATGCACGGATGTACTATTTGATCATCCTGAGCGGTTCTGGATACATATTTAGTTAAATATCTCTGAGCTTTGCAGGTATTTTCAGTTCTACCTTATATAATATCATAGTATACTATCTTACCAATACGACGCAATCAAAACATCAGTGACACTTTGCGGAACTTCGTATCAAAGCGTAAACAAAGTTATACTCTGCACGGATGTACTATTTGATCATCCTGAGCGGTTCTGGATACATATTTTGCCAAATCACTCTCAGGTTTGTAGGTAGTTACAGTTCTACCTAATATAATATCATAGTATACTATCTTACCAATTGCGACGCAATCAAAACATCAGCGAAACATTGCGGAACTTCATAACAAAGCGTAAACAAAGTTATACTATGCACGGAGGTACTATTTGATCATCCAGAGCGGTTCTTGCTACATATTTAGTTAAATAACTCTGAGCTTAGCAGGTATTTGCAGTCCTAACTTATATATTATCAAAGTATACTATCTTATCTATACGTACGCAATCAAAACCTCAACGATACTTTGCGGAACATCATAACAAAGCGTAAACAAAGTTAGCCTATGCACGGATGTACTATTTGATCATCCTGAGCGGTTCTTGCTACATATTTTGTTAAATAACTCTGAGGTGTGCAGGTATTTGCAGATCTAACTTATCTAATATGAATGTATACTATCTTATCAATACGACGCAATCAAAACATCAGCGAAGCTTTGCGGAACTTCATAACAAAGCGTAAACAAATTTATACTATGCACGGATCTACTATTTGATCATCCTGAGCGGTTATTGATACATATTTTGGCAAATCACTCTCAGGTTTGTAGGTAGTTGCAGTTCTACCTTATATAATATCAAAGTATACTATCTAATCAATACGACGCAATCAAAACATCAGTGACACTTTGCGGAACTTCATAACAAAGCGTAAACAAAGTTATACTATGCACGTATGTACTATTTGTTCATCCTGAGCGGTTCTTGCTACATATTTTGTTAAATAACTCTGAGCGTTGCAGGTATTTGCAGTTCAAACTTATATAATATCAAAGTATACTATCTTATCAATACGACGAAATCAAAACCTCAGCGAAACTCTGCGGAACTTCATAACAAAGCGTAAACAAAGTTAGCCTATGCACGGATGTACTATTTGATCATCCTGAGCGGTTCTGGATACATATTTTGCCAAATCACTCTCAGGTTTGTAGGTAGTTACAGTTCTACCTAATATAATATCATAGTATACTGTCTTACCAATACGACGCAATTAAAACATCAGCGAAACATTGCGGAACTTCATAATAAAGCGTAAACAAAGTTATACTATGCACGTATGTACTATTTGATCATCCCTAGCGGTTCTTGCTACATATTTTGTTAAATAACTCTGAGCTTTGCAGGTATTTGCAGTTCTAACTTATATAATATCAAAGTATACTAGCTTATCAATACGACGCAATCAAAACCTCAGCGAAACTCTGCGGAACTTCATCACACAGCGTAAACAAAGTTATACTATGCACGTTTGTACTATTTGATCATCCTGAGCGGTTCTTGCTACATATTTTGTTAAATAACTCTGAGGTGTGCAGGTATTTGCAGTTCTAACTTATCTTATATCAATGTATACTATCTTATCAATACGACGCAATCAAAACATCAGCGAAACTCTGCGGAACTTCATAACAAAGCGTGAACAAAGTTATACTATGCACGGATGTACTATTTGATCATCCTGAGCGGTTCTGGATACATATTTTGCCAAATCACTCTCAGGTTTGTAGGTAGTTACAGTTCTACCTAATATAATATCATAGTATACTATCTTACCAATTGCGACGCAATCAAAACATCAGCGAAACATTGCGGAACTTCATAACAAAGCGTAAACAAAGTTATACTATGCACGGAGGTACTATTTGATCATCCAGAGCGGTTCTTGCTACATATTTAGTTAAATAACTCTGAGCTTAGCAGGTATTTGCAGTCCTAACTTATATATTATCAAAGTATACTATCTTATCTATACGTACGCAATCAAAACCTCAACGATACTTTGCGGAACATCATAGCAAAGCGTAAACAAAGTTAGCCTATGCACGGATGTACTATTTGATCATCCTGAGCGGTTCTTGCTACATATTTTGTTAAATAACTCTGAGGTGTGCAGGTATTTGCAGATCTAACTTATCTAATATGAATGTATACTATCTTATCAATACGACGCAATCAAAACATCAGCGAAGCTTTGCGGAACTTCATAACAAAGCGTAAACAAATTTATACTATGCACGGATCTACTATTTGATCATCCTGAGCGGTTATTGATACATATTTTGGCAAATCACTCTCAGGTTTGTAGGTAGTTGCAGTTCTACCTTATATAATATCAAAGTATACTATCTAATCAATACGACGCAATCAAAACATCAGTGACACTTTGCGGAACTTCATAACAAAGCGTAAACAAAGTTATACTATGCACGTATGTACTATTTGTTCATCCTGAGCGGTTCTTGCTACATATTTTGTTAAATAACTCTGAGCGTTGCAGGTATTTGCAGTTCTAACTTATATAATATCAAAGTATACTATCTTATCAATACGACGAAATCAAAACCTCAGCGAAACTCTGCGGAACTTCATAACAAAGCGTAAACAAAGTTAGCCTATGCACGGATGTACTATTTGATCATCCTGAGCGGTTCTTGCTACATATTTTGTTAAAGAACTCTGAGGTGTGCAGATATTTGCAGATCTAACTTATCTAATATGAATGTATACTATCTTATCAATACGACGCAATCAAAACATCAGCGAAGCTTTGCGGAACTTCATAACAAAGCGTAAACAAAGTTATACTATGCACGGATGTACTATTTGATCATCCTGAGCGGTTCTTGCTACATATTTTGTTAAATAACTCTGAGGTTTGCAGGTATTTTCAGTTCTACCTTATATAATATCATAGTATACTATCTTACCAATACGACGCAATCAAAACATCAGTGACAGTTTGCGGAACTTCGTAACAAAGCGTAAACAAAGTTACACTCTGCACGTATGTACTATTTCATCATCCTGAGCGGTTCTTGCTACATATTTTGTTAAATAACTCTGAGCGTTGCAGGTATTTGCAGTTCTAACTTATATAATATCATAGTATACAATCTTATCAATACGTACGCCATCAAAACCTCAGCGAAACTTTGCAGAACTTCATAACAAAGCGTAAACAAAGTTATACTATGCACGGATGTACTATTTGATCATCCTGAGCGGTTCTTGCTACATATTTTGTTAAATAACTCTGAGGTCTGCAGGTATTTGCAGTTCTAACTTATCTAATATCAATGTATACTATCTTATCAATACGACGCAATCAAAACATCAGCAAAACTTTGCGGAAGTTCATAACAAAGCGTAAACAAGGTTATACTATGCACGTATGTACTATTTGATCATCCTGAGCGGTTCTTGCTACATATTTTGTTAAATAACTCTAAGCGTTGCAGGTATTTGCAGTTCTAACTTATATAATATCAAAGTATACTATCTTATCAATACGACGAAATCAAAACCTCAGCGAAACTATGTGGAACTTCATAACAAAGCGTGAACAAAGTGATACTATGCACGGATGTACTATTTGATCATCCTGAGCGGTTCTGGATACATATTTAGTTAAATATCTCTGAGCTTTGCAGGTATTTTCAGTTCTACCTTATATAATATCATAGTATACTATCTTACCAATACGACGCAATCAAAACATCAGTGACACTTTGCGGAACTTCGTATCAAAGCGTAAACAAAGTTATACTCTGCACGTATGTACTATTTGATCATCCTGAGGGGTTCTTGCTACATATTTAGTTAAATAACTCTGAGCTTTGCAGGTATTTTCAGTTCTACCTTATATAATATCATAGTACACTATCTTACCAATACGACACAATCAAAACATCAGAAAAACTTTGCGGAAGTTCATAACAAAGCGTAAACAAAGTTATACTATGCACGGATGTACTATTTGATCATCCTGAGCGGTTCTTGCTACATATTTTGTTAAATAACTCTGAGGTCTGCAGGTATTTGCAGTTCTAACTTATCTAATATCAATGTATACTATCTTATCAATACGACGCAATCAAAACATCAGCAAAACTTTGCGGAAGTTCATAACAAAGCGTAAACAAAGTTATACTATGCACGGATGTACTATTTGATCATCCTGAGCGGTTCTTGCTACATATTTTGTTAAATAACTCTGAGGTCTGCAGGTATTTTCAGTTCTACCTTATATAATATCATAGTATACTATCTTACCAATACGACGCAATCAAAACATCAGTGACAGTTTCCGGTCTTCGTAACAAAGCGTAAACAAAGTTACACTCTGCACGTATGTACTATTTCATCATCCTGAGCGATTCTTGCTACATATTTTGTTAAATAACTCTGAGCGTTGCAGGTATTTGCAGTTCTAACTTATATAATATCATAGTATACTATCTTATCAATACGTACGCCATCAAAACCTCAGCGAAACTTTGCAGAACTTCATAACAAAGCGTAAACAAAGTTATACTATGCACGGATGTACTATTTGATCATCCTGAGCGGTTCTTGCTACATATTTTGTTAAATAACTCTAAGCGTTGCAGGTATTTGCAGTTCTAACTTATATAATATCAAAGTATACTATCTTATCAATACGACGAAATCAAAACCTCAGCGAAACTATGTGGAACTTCATAACAAAGCGTGAACAAAGTGATACTATGCACGGATGTACTATTTGATCATCCTGAGCGGTTCTTGCTACATATTTTGTTAAATAACTCTGAGGTCTGCAGGTATTTTCAGTTCTACCTTATATAATATCATAGTATACTATCTTACCAATACGACGCAATCAAAACATCAGTGACAGTTTGCGGAACTTCGTAACAAAGCGTAAACAAAGTTACACTCTGCACGTATGTACTATTTCATCATCCTGAGCGATTCTTGCTACATATTTTGTTAAATAACTCTGAGCGTTGCAGGTATTTGCAGTTCTAACTTATATAATATCATAGTATACTATCTTATCAATACGTACGCCATCAAAACCTCAGCGAAACTTTGCAGAACTTCATAACAAAGCGTAAACAAAGTTATACTATGCACGGATGTACTATTTGATCATCCTGAGCGGTTCTTGCTACATATTTTGTTAAATAACTCTGAGGTCTGCAGGTATTTGCAGTTCTAACTTATCTAATATCAATGTATACTATCTTATCAATACGTCGCAATCAAAACATCAGTGACAGTTTCCGGTCTTCGTAACAAAGCGTAAACAAAGTTACACTCTGCACGTATGTACTATTTCATCATCCTGAGCGATTCTTGCTACATATTTTGTTAAATAACTCTGAGCGTTGCAGGTATTTGCAGTTCTAACTTATATAATATCATAGTATACTATCTTATCAATACGTACGCCATCAAAACCTCAGCGAAACTTTGCAGAACTTCATAACAAAGCGTAAACAAAGTTATACTATGCACGGATGTACTATTTGATCATCCTGAGCAGTTCTTGCTACATATTTTGTTAAATAACTCTAAGCGTTGCAGGTATTTGCAGTTCTAACTTATATAATATCAAAGTATACTATCTTATCAATACGACGAAATCAAAACCTCAGCGAAACTATGTGGAACTTCATAACAAAGCGTGAACAAAGTGATACTATGCACGGATGTACTATTTGATCATCCTGAGCGGTTCTTGCTACATATTTTGTTAAATAACTCTGAGGTCTGCAGGTATTTTCAGTTCTACCTTATATAATATCATAGTATACTATCTTACCAATACGACGCAATCAAAACATCAGTGACAGTTTGCGGAACTTCGTAACAAAGCGTAAACAAAGTTACACTCTGCACGTATGTACTATTTCATCATCCTGAGCGATTCTTGCTACATATTTTGTTAAATAACTCTGAGCGTTGCAGGTATTTGCAGTTCTAACTTATATAATATCATAGTATACTATCTTATCAATACGTACGCCATCAAAACCTCAGCGAAACTTTGCAGAACTTCATAACAAAGCGTAAACAAAGTTATACTATGCACGGATGTACTATTTGATCATCCTGAGCGGTTCTTGCTACATATTTTGTTAAATAACTCTGAGGTCTGCAGGTATTTGCAGTTCTAACTTATCTAATATCAATGTATACTATCTTATCAATACGTCGCAATCAAAACATCAGCAAAACTTTGCGGAAGTTCATAACAAAGCGTAAACAAAGTTATACTATGCACGGATGTACTATTTGATCATCCTGAGCGGTTCTTGCTACATATTTTGTTAAATAACTCTGAGGTGTGCAGGTATTTGCAGTTCTAACTTATCTAATATCAATGTATACTATCTTATCAATACGACGCAATCAAAACATCAGCAAAACTTTGCGGAAGTTCATAACAAAGCGTAAACAAAGTTATACAAGCACGTATGTACTATTTGATCTTCCTGAGCGGTTCTTGCTACATATTTAGTTAAATAACTCTGAGCTTTGCAGGTATTTTCAGTTCTACCTTATATAATATCAAAGTATACTATCTAATCAATACGACGCAATCAAAACATCAGTGACACTTTGCGGAACTTCATAACAAAGCGTAAACAAAGTTATACTATGCACGTATGTACTATTTGTTCATCCTGAGCGGTTCTTGCTACATATTTTGTTAAATAACTCTGAGCGTTGCAGGTATTTGCAGTTCTAACTTATATAATATCAAAGTATACTATCTTATCAATACGACGAAATCAAAACCTCAGCGAAACTTTGCGGAAGTTCATAACAAAGCGTAAACAAAGTTATACTATGCACGGATGTACTATTTGATCATCCTGAGCGGTTCTTGCTACATATTTTGTTGAATAACTCTGAGGTCTGCAGGTATTTGCAGTTCTAACTTATCTAATATCAATGTGGGATGTCTAAATTCCCGCGTAAAACAGGCGAAACGCGCTTCCCGCGAAGAACAGGCGGGACGCGTGTTCCGAGAAAAAACGAAAGAATAACGTCGAGACAAAAGACAATCGGACAACGTCGAGAGAACAGGCGAAGGAGAGACGATCTCGAGGAGTCTCGCGTCGGTCGTCACCGCGTACGGTTGTATCTTTGTATCTGTTGTTGTGTTGTATCTTTGTTCATCAATTTATTTTTTATAAAATTATAGCATATATTCGTTACGAGTCGGCTCATTAATTGATCCCTGCCCGCGTAGATCGATTACTTAATTCGATCGCAACATCGTGAACATAGGGAAATCCTACATTTGGGGGCTCAGCCGGGATTGCGTGGGCAATTAGATCAAGTGATCGGGACGATTCGGTTACGAGGTTCAGTTGAAGTTGAAAGTCAAGTTGAAAGTGTTTCGCGATTTATTCAGTTGTACGGCAGTGTGTAAGTTGGCCACTAGCCGAAGGAAGTTGTTGAAAATCAGCGAGCGACATTACGTTGTAACCAGAAAATTACCGAGATGAACGGAGGTGCAGAGGACAACTTGGAAACGTTGAACGGAAGCAAAATGAAGACTAAGGATAAGACGAACGAAAAATTGTCAGAAGAGATGATAGACTCAATGAAGGTGAAAGAGTTGCGAGAAAAATTAAGAGAGTTGCAACTAGCAGATACAGGCAACAAGAACGAGATGCGAGTGAGACTGAAAAATTACCTACGCGTCGGAACAGAGGAGGAGGAAGAAGAATCCGAAGACGAGGAAACAGACGACGATTCCGAGGAAAACATGGAAAGTGCAATGGAAGAAGATAAAAAATATCGCACACCGAGGAGACATACAACCTCAAGAAACGAAGTGATAAAATTCACAATTAAAGACGTCGACAATAGTATCCCATACTTCACAGGTGACGACAAATTGCCAATTAAAAAGTGGGTCAACGATTTCGAAGAACTAAGTGCGTTGCTTGAATGGAACGACTTACAAAAGTTGCTATACGGGAAAAGAATGATGAAGGGATCGGCGAAACAGTTTGTTACCTATGAAAAAGGGATAGTATCATGGCAGATTCTTAAAAAGAGGCTGTTGCGAGAATTTAAGGCGGAAATGAACAGCGCGTTAATCCATGAAGAGTTGCGTAAACGAAAAAGGCGGCCGAATGAGAGCGCGCGACAGTATGTGGGGGCCATGCAAGAAATTGCAAACCAAGGATCCGTGGAAGAAGATGCGTTAATCGAACATATTATTAATGGCATCCAAGATCGAGAACACAGCAAAACGATGCTGTATGAAGCGATGTCCCTTCACGAATTAAGGAGACGCTTAGAACTATATGACCGAAGGAAAGAGAAAGAAAAGGACGCCGACAGCGGCAGACGCTACGGGGAAAGGAAGGAACGCGACGGAGAAAACAGAAAGATGCAACAACGACCAGCACGGTTTCAGGAGGCAAGGTTCCAAAAGAAGATACATTGTTTCTCCTGTGGGTCAGTGGAACACGATATAAAGAATTGCACGCATAAAGGAAAGGGGCCTAAATGCTTTGCGTGTAATGAATTCGGACATTTATCAAAAGACTGCCAAACGCGTGTAAAATCGCTAAATAGTGGAGTCAATGTCAGCTGTGTAAGAAGTGTAAAAAACAGGCTGAGTGCTGTTAGTATAAACAATGTTGTGTGTTACGCGCTTATAGACACGGGAAGTGAGGTAAATTTAATGCGAGAAGACACGTGTCGCAAAATCGGTGGTCCTAGGTTACAGTCGACATCGCGGGTTTTTACCGGCTTCGGAAATGCGCGAACGGTACCCGTCGGTAAATTTAAAACGCAAGTGCGCGTCGGCAATAACGACTTCGACGTTGAAATGTTCACGGTGCCGAACGACGCTATGTCAACCGAGTTAATACTAGGACAAGATTTCTTAAAAGATGTGCAAGTGCAGATAAACCAAGGTGAAGTCGTGATAAAAAAAGTGAATCCAAGGCCCGAATCAATCGCCGATGCAGCGGAATCTGTCCTGATGGGTGACCTGGCGAGCGTCAACTGCATCGAACAAAGTGAATTGGACATTGTTAATGGACAATTTAAGAAACAGTTGCGGAACGTTGTAGAAAGGTATGAGCCGGCTAAAAATGTAAAAACAGCGGTCGAAACCCGAATTACGGTTGTAGACAAAAATCCAGTCCGACTGCGTCCCAGGCGTTTAGCTTTTAAGGAAAAGGAAATATTAAATCAACAAATACACGAATGGTTGCAAGAGGGAATAATTAGAAAAAGTTGTAGCGAATACGCTAGTCCCGTGGTTATCGTACCGAAAAAAGACAATTCATACCGCGTATGTATAGACTATCGCGAGTTAAATAAGAAGATAATCAAAGATAGATTTCCGATGCCTCTGATCGAGGACTGTATTGATTCTTTATCGGGCGCGCGAGTTTTCTCAGTACTTGATCTAAAGAACGGATTTTTTCATGTTCCCGTCGCCGAAGAAAGCAGAAAGTACACGTCGTTTGTAACACCCGACGGGCAATACGAGTTTGTCAAAACCCCGTTCGGCCTATGTAACAGTCCTACCAGTTTCCTCCGATTTATCGACAATATTTTCAGCGAACTAGTTAGAAACAAAACAGTCATAACCTATATGGACGATCTGATTGTGCCGGGCACAACCGATGAGCACGCGTTTGAAAATTTGAAAATCACGTTAAATGTCGCAGAAAAAAATGGTTTACGTATAAATTGGAAAAAATGTAGATTCCTCCAGCGAGAAGTTGAATTTCTGGGTCATACTATTACGAACGGTCATGTCGGCCCGTCACCGAATAAAGTTAAAGCGGTACAGGCTTTTCCAGAGCCCACTAAGAAAAAAGACGTGCAGAGTTTCCTCGGACTTACAGGATATTTCCGAAAGTTTATAGAAAATTATGCAAAAGTAGCGTATCCATTATCAGATTTACTAAAAGACGGTGTTAAATTTCGGTTCGACGTAGAGCAAAATCGGTCGTTTATCGCGTTAAAAACCGCGTTATGTTGCAAACCGGTGTTACGTATTTTTCAGCCCACAGCTATGACGGAATTACACACCGATGCTAGTTCGGACGGATACGGGGCAGTTCTACTGCAAAAAGCGTGCGACGAAAAGGTGTTCCATCCCGTTCATTATATGAGCAAAAAAACTACAGATGCAGAGAGAAAGTACAGCTCGTATGAATTAGAATTGTTAGCGATAGTAAGAGCAGTGCAAAAGTTTCGGGTGTACCTATTAGGATTAGATTTCACAATAATTACTGATTGCCAAGCGGTGCAAAAGACTTTGTACAAGAAAGATTTGTGTCCGCGAGTTGCGAGATGGGCGTTGACTCTCGAAGAATTCCATTATAAAATCGAACACCGATCGGGTGAACGTCTGAAACACGTTGATGCGCTAAGTAGATATCCGGTGTTTATCGTGGAAGATAAGATGCGCGAAATTATTCGGAAAACACAAAACGAAGATGAACGCATTCGAGCCATAAAACAGGTATTGGAAAGGGAAGCGTACGAGGACTATTTAATAGAACACGATTTATTGTTAAAGAGATACGGTGATAAAACTGTTGTAGTACTACCAGCGAGTATGTTTGTAGATACTATTCGACGAGTGCATGAGAATGGACATTTTGGAGTGAAGAAAGTTGTAGAGCGAATTAAGGAAGAATTTTATATCCCGAATTTAAGCGAGCGAGTAGAAAGAGTAATTAGTTGTTGCGTACCGTGCATATTAGCCGAAAAGAAAAAAGGTAAAAAGGAAGGGATGCTCTCTCCCGTTCCCAAAGGAGATACACCATTATGCACTTATCATATCGACCACCAAGGCCCGATGGTATCGACGGGTAAAAATTATAAGTATATATTAGTCGTAGTAGATGCTTTTGCTAAATTTGTATGGATTTACCCAACGAAGACGACAAATACAGCAGAAGTACTAAGTAGGTTGGTCGCGCAACAAAAAATTTTCGGAAATCCGAAGCGTATTATTTCTGATAAGGGAACCGCGTTTACGTCGAAAGAATTCAAAGAGTATTGTGCGTCGGAGTCCATCGAACATCTTACGACTACAACGGGTGTACCACGCGCGAATGGACAAGTTGAGCGCGTTAACCGTACCATTATTCCAGTGTTGACAAAACTCTCGTTAGATAACCCCGACCATTGGTACAAACATGTCGACCGGTTGCAACGATGTTTAAATAGCAGTTTTCAGCGTGCGGTGGGTATGACTCCATTCGAGATACTTTTTGGTGTCAAGATGCGACAAAAAGAGGATGTGAGAATTCTTTCGCTTATCGAACAAGAAACCGTTGAAATGTTCGATGCGAACCGTGATAGTTTGAGGCGCGCGGCAACCGAAAATATTATTAAGATTCAGGAGGAAAATCGTCGCGGCCATAACCGAAAATGTAAAGAAGCGATTAAATATAAGGAAGGGGATTTAGTAGCGATCCAAAGGACGCAGTTTGGAACTGGACTAAAAATTAAACCGAAATTTTTAGGGCCGTATAAAGTTGTAAAAGTGAAACGGAATGATCGATACGAAGTCGTGCGAATTGGTGAAACTGAAGGGCCGAGAATAACGTCGACCGCGGCCGATTATATGAAGCCGTATCTGGGTACATCTTCGGGGTCCGAAGATTTGCAGGATGGCCGAGTGTGGGATGTCTAAATTCCCGCGTAAAACAGGCGAAACGCGCTTCCCGCAAAGAACAGGCGGGACGCGTGTTCCGAGAAAAAACGAAAGAATAACGTCGAGACAAAAGACAATCGGACAACGTCGAGAGAACAGGCGAAGGAGAGACGATCTCGAGGAGTCTCGCGTCGGTCGTCACCGCGTACGGTTGTATCTTTGTATCTGTTGTTGTGTTGTATCTTTGTTCATCAATTTATTTTTTATTAAATTATAGCATATATTCGTTACGAGTCGGCTCATTAATTGATCCCTGCCCGCGTAGATCGATTACTTAATTCGATCGCAACATCGTGAACATAGGGAAATCCTACATCAATGTATACTATCTTATCAATACGACGCAATCAAAACATCAGCAAAACTTTGCGGAAGTTCATAACAAAGCGTAAACAAAGTTATACTATGCACGGATGTACTATTTGATCATCCTGAGCGGTTCTTGCTACATATTTTGTTAAATAACTCTGAGGTCTGCAGGTATTTTCAGTTCTACCTTATATAATATCATAGTATACTATCTTACCAATACGACGCAATCAAAACATCAGTGACAGTTTGCGGAACTTCGTAACAAAGCGTAAACAAAGTTACACTCTGCACGTATGTACTATTTCATCATCCTGAGCGGTTCTTGCTACATATTTTGTTAAATAACTCTGAGCGTTGCAGGTATTTGCAGTTCTAACATATATAATATCATAGTATACTATCTTATCAATACGTACGCCATCAAAACCTCAGCGAAACTTTGCAGAACTTCATAACAAAGCGTAAACAAAGTTATACTATGCACGGATGTACTATTTGATCATCCAGACCGGTTCTTGCTACATATTTAGTTAAATAACTCTGAGCGTTGCAGGTATTTGCAGTTCTAACTTATATAATATCAAAGTATACTATCTTATCAATACGACGAAATAAAAAACCTCAGCGAAACTCTGCGGAACTTCATAACAAAGCGTAAACAAAGTTATACTATGCACGTATGTACTATTTGATCATCCTGAGCGGTTCTTGCTACATATTTAGTTAAATAACTCTGAGCTTTGCAGGTATTTGCAGTTCTAACTTATCTAATATCAATGTATACTATCTTATCAATACGACGCAATCAAAACATCAGCAAAACTTTGCGGAAGTTCATAACAAAGCGTAAACAAAGTTATACTATGCACGTATGTACTATTTGATCATCCTGAGCGGTTCTTGCTACATATTTAGTTAAATAACTCTGAGCTTTGCAGGTATTTGCAGTTCTAACTTATCTAATATCAATGTATACTATCTTATCAATACGACGCAATCAAAACATCAGCAAAACTTTGCGGAAGTTCATAACAAAGCGTAAACAAAGTTATACAAGCACGTATATACTATTTGATCTTCCTGAGCGGTTCTTGCTACATATTTTGTTAAATAACTCTAAGCGTTGCAGGTATTTGCAGTTCTAACTTATATAATATCAAAGTATACTATCTTATCAATACGACGCAATCAAAACCTCAGCGAAACTGTGCGGAACTTCATAACAAAGCGTGAACAAAGTTATACTATGCACGGATGTACTATTTGATCATCCTGAGCGGTTCTGGATACCTATTTTGCCAAATCACTCTCAGGTTTGTAGGTAGTTGAAGTTCTACCTTATATAATATCATAGTACAGTATCTTACCAATACGACGCCATCCAAACCTCAGCGAAACTTTGCGGAAGATCATAACAAAGCGTAAACAAAGTTATAGTATGCACGGATGTACTATTTGATCATCCTGAGCGGTTCTTGCTACATATTTAGTTAAATATTTCTGAGCTTTGCAGGTATTTTCAGTTCTACCTTATATAATATCATAGTATACTATCTTACCAATACGACGCAATCAAAACATCAGTGACACTTTGCGGAACTTCGTAACAAAGCGTAAACAAAGTTATACTCTGCACGTGTTCCGGAATCGCGGGCTCTTTCCCCACCTCGCGCCAATCTGCGAGATCCAGACGCCAGCGCCGGGCGGAAGGATTCAAATTCGCGGGCCGCCTCCTCCCCCCGCGACAACCGCGATAGCGATAAGCAGGTGCCGAAGGCAGAGTGAGCTACGACACGCGACAAAGTATACACGCGCCATAACACACCTGAACTATCTTTCTCTATTGTTAATTTCTTTGTTGATTCATTGTTAAGTTTGTGACTGTAAAATATACGTTTTTGTTGTTTTGTTGAGTGCAGTGCGGCGGTTATTAAATTTTCCCAGCCTGAATCCGTTTAATCCCACGCGAGATCTCTGAACATTTCTGGTCCTTCGAGCCGGATTCAGGCGCCGTGCTCTCTTAACATCGAGCGCAATTTCGCAAGATCGATCTTCTGCATCTCCAATTGCACAGTGCTTTGTGATCTCCTCTTTTTGGTTCGCGTTGCACGCGGAAACGCTCTAAACGTGTACTTTAACGGTTACCGATCGTTCAAATTCGCAACAAGTCTTTGTCCTCCAGTTCGCGTGTGTCTGTGCGTGTGTGATCGACAAAACGTTCCTCGTCTCTCCGTCTGAGGTCACGTTCACACCGCGAGTTAGCTATTGACGATAACCTCTCTCTCTCGCTCTCGCGGCTCGCTTTCGACGCTCACGCGAGCGGCCGACTATCTCACTCTCTCGCTCTCGTTGCTCGCGTTCAAACCGCGAGTCAGCTGTTGACACGTTCTCTCTCGCTCGCACTCGCAGCATATCCGACGTGCGTGTCAACGGTAGACGCGCTCTCTCGCGCTCGTTCGTACGTTCGAATCGAACGACTTTCTTTGCTCGCGATATCTCCCGCGGAAGGAGCCGAAGAAATCTCGGAGGTTTTTTGCTAAAACTTGATCTCGGAAAAAAGAAACGCGGTTTCGTTCGTGATGGAAGACCTCATCTCCAGACAACTCAACGACGTGGATCTTCTGTCGCGCGCGTTTATCAATCTCAAGAAGAAGGGAGGACAGTCCTCGAAAGGGGTCATCGAGTCTCACCTGGCCGGGCTTGAGAAGAAGTGGAATATCATCGAGGATCGCCACGAGTCCATCCTGAGGTTAAAAACCGACCGAACTGGTGACATCCATTACTTCAAGTCGGACTTCATCGGTGAGGCAACCAACACATTTTATGACGAACGGGGCAAATTTCTTGATGCATTGCACGCACTCGAGTCTTCGACTGTCCCGCGTGCGAGCGGTAGTAATACTTCCGAGCCGAAGAGACAGTGAAGAAAATTAGCTCCCATTGAAATAACGCCGTTTGCTGGCAAATATTCCGAATGGACTTCCTTCAGGGATTACTTCACGACGCTTGTTGCCGACGATCCCGATCTCCAGAACGTCGAGAAGTTGCACTACCTCAGGGCGTCCTTGAAGGGAGAGGCGGCGAACCTCATCAAGAATATTCCGATTACGGCCGACAGCTATGAGCGCGCATGGAAAACACTCATTTCCTACTACGACAACAAACGAAACTTGTTGAAGCAGTGCCTTGACGCATTTTTACAGATCCAGCCGATAACGATCGAATCTCCTCAGGGCTTGAAGCGCCTTCGAAACGGGGCCATTGAGACTGTCGAGACGCTTCAGGTTCTCGGCCGACCGGCTTCCGCCGTTGATGACTTCCTGGTACATCTGACGATTCAACGTTGCGACCCTGTCACTCGACGGGACTGGGAGTTATCACTGGGCGACAGCACCGAGCTGTTGACCTGGTCGCAGGTTGACAGTTTCTTGAAATCGCGGATCCAAGCGTTGGAGCGAGCTGAGCCAACGGAAACAACGACGCCTGAGGCACCTCATTCGGCTCGAGCGGCTACCAGCGGCGACAAGAAGGCTTCCTCCCATCCGCGCAAGGTCACTGTGCACACGGCCTCAAGCTCAAAACCCGCCTCCCGGGTCTGTTGCTCGTACTGCCAAGCGAGCCACTTTGTGGCTGCGTGCGATAAATTTCGGGCTCGTCCTGTCGATGACCGTTCCAACTTCGTTTCAGAGAAGCAACTCTGCTACAATTGCCTCGGTCCACATCGTTTGGCGGAATGTCGATCCAAGAAGAGCTGTTTCATCTGCCAAGGACGTCATCACACCCTCATTCATCGGGCTCAACCGTCTCAACAGTCCACGGCAGCCGCTCAATCTTCTAGTCAATCGCCGACCGAGCGCCCTCCTCGAACGGTAGCATCGCACGCTACCAACACTGGTGCTGCTCAATCACGGGCCATCTTATTGGCAACGGCCAGGCTGACCTTATCGTCGGACAACGACAGAAGTGCAGTGGTGCGAGCCCTCATCGACCCCTGCTCAGAAGCGTCGTTCATCACGGAACGCCTGGCGCAACGTCTGCGGCTCCCTCGTCAATCTGTTGCGGTGTCGATTTCTGGAGTGGGTGCTGCCCTGTGTCACACGGCACGATCGGCGACTTATGCAACCATCTCGCCCCGCTTCGAAAGCAGTAGAAGTTGGCGGATAAGGATGCTCATCTTGCCCCGGCTCACCAACTACATGCCACCGCCGCAATGGGTCGAGTCGTCTCTCACCTTCACCGAAGGAATCCGTCTAGCCGACCCTCACCTCGAGTCACTCGATTCAATTGAGATGATCCTCGGTGCGGACGTGTTTCCACACATCATCGAGGAAGGGCTACTCAAGAGCCCCGACCAAGACACTCTCGCTCAAGCCACTGGGTTAGGATGGATCCTTACCGGAGCGCCTCGGTCGTCTTCGACGCGCGGGACCACGCCTCAGTCGTCCCCGCCGATCAACTGCCTGCAATGCCTCGTGGACGGGGATCTACCGCCGCTGCTGGAGCGATTCTGGGCTCAAGAGGAAGCGACTGACCCCTCTGCCGTGCCTCTTACGAGCGAAGAAGTCGAGTGCGAGACCCATTTCTCGGCCACCCAGAGGCGCACCTCAGAAGGGAAGTATGTTCTCAAGCTACCTTTCAAATCGAACTTGCCCCTCTTAGGCAACTCAGAGCCAGCAGCGCGAGCGATGTTGCAGCGGATGGAAAGGTCGTTCGTGGATCAACCCCAGCTGCGCGAGAAGTACGTGCAGTTCATGAAAGAGTACGAGACTGCGGGACACATGAGAGAGGTCTTGGTGGAGGACGAAAACCCAGCGTCAACTCCAAGGGCCTTCTACCTGCCTCATCACGGCGTGTTCAAAACGCACGGGGACACATCCAAGCTGCGGGTGGTTTTTAACGGCTCCGTCAAGCTTCGTAGCGGGCTCGCAATTAATGATTGCCTCCACACAGGCCCGAAATTGCAATCGGACATTTTCAATATCTTGCTTCGCTGGCGCATTTATCGTTATGTCTTTTCCGCAGATATTAAACAAATGTTCAGGCAAATCCTCGTTGACCCTGACGATCAGCGCTACCAGCGGATTCTGTGGCGGGACTCAACCCATGGACCGATCCGAACTTACCAGCTGTGCACCGTAACCTATGGATTGGCCAGTTCGCCTTACCAGGCAATCCGAACGTTACGGCAGCTCGCTTCGGACGAAGGTCACCGACTTCCGCAGGCAGCGGAACTGTTGCGCAACAATAGCTACGTCGACGACATCTTGGCTGGAGCGGACACCCTCGATGGAGCCAACCATCTCAAGGCTGAACTGGTTGAGCTGCTCATGGCGGGCGGCTTCCCACTTAGTAAATGGACTGCCAACCACCCTTCGATCCTGTCCAATGTTCCAGACGATCAGCTTGCCGCTTCTCAACATCGCATCTGGCAACAATCTGAAGCGCTCACGATGTTGGGAATCTCCTGGCAGCCATCAAACGACGCGTTCCATTTTTGTTTCTCTGCATCACCGGCGCCGGATGTGGTCACGAAACGGAAGGCGCTATCCCTCATCGCTCAGCTCTACGACCCACTGGGGTGGATCGTACCAATCACCGTTCGCTTCAAGATCTTCATGCAAACTCTCTGGCACACCGGACTCGATTGGGATGACAGCCTGCCACCTCCACTGCAGGTGCAGTGGAACCACTACTTCGAGCAACTCCAGCACATCCGGGACTTCTCCATTCCAAGATGGGTGGGAATCTCCACCGACCATCGATGTCTCGAGCTGCACGGGTTTTCGGATGCGTCCGAACGTGCCTACGCTGCTTGTCTCTACGTCAGGACTACTGACGACCAGGGCAACGTCAACTCCATGCTGCTGGCCTCTAAGTCAAAGGTGGCTCCTCTAAAACAGGTCTCCTTGCCTCGCTTGGAGCTCTCTGGTGCTCTGCTACTGGTCAGGCTCACGAAGAGGATCCAGGATGTCCTCGGTCTCGAGAATGTCGCTTGCCATCTGTGGTCGGATTCCACAGTTACCTTGTCGTGGATCCGCGAACACCCGTCGGTTGGGAAAACTTATGTTGCCAATCGCGTTTCAGAGATCCAGACCACGCTTACTCTGGCATCCTGGCATCATGTAGCTGGAAAGGAGAATCCAGCAGACTGCGCTTCGCGAGGGGTTTCCCCGCGAGAACTAGCCGACTCCCCACTCTGGCTATCGGGACCATCGTTCCTGCGCTCGGTCGACGCCGTCTGGACCTCCTCGACCGACTATCCATCGACAAGGGACTGCCCAGAAAGACGTGAGCCGTCCTGCCTGGTCGCCAGCGCTCAACCATCGGAGTCCGAGACACTTCTCCGCTTCAGTTGCCTCACCCGACTCCTGCGTGTCACGACGCGGTGCCTGGAGTTCGTCCAGAGGCTACGGTCTAGCCCCAAGCAGTTGGCGGGAGCGACAATCAATCACCTGGACCCAGTGAAGCTTGAATCCACCCTCAAGTTCTGGGTGAAACACACACAACACTTATTCTTCCACAACGAGATTCGATTGTTGTCCCAGGCCAGACCAGTTTCTCTCATAAGCCCACTAATCCGCTTGAACCCGTTTGTAGATGATCGTGGACTGCTGAGAGTCGGCGGGCGGCTGCGGCACTCACTGCTGCACCCGGACGAGAGGCATCCCATCATCCTCCCACGGGAATCACATCTCGCCCTGCTCGTTGTGCGAAACGCACACGCCAAGACACTACACGGAAGGACGCAGCTGACGCTTTCCTACGTTCGGCAGCGCTTCTGGATCGTTCGAGGGCGCCAGCTGGTCAAGACGGTCATCCTCAAGTGCCTCCGTTGCTGGCGACAACGTGCGGGCCCTACTACGCAGCTCATGGGCGATCTGCCATCCAGAAGAGTGCAGCGATACCGACCCTTCCTCCACAGCGGGATCGACTACGCTGGCCCTATCAACCTTCGGCTGTCCAAGGGTCGAGGCACACGAAGCTACAAGGGATACATCGCTGTCTTTGTTTGCCTCGCCACCCGCGCTGTCCATCTCGAAGTGGCCTCAGGGTACTCGACCGCCGACTTCCTAAATGTCTACCGACGCTTTGCCGCTCGACGAGGCATCTGCGCGAGCCTATCCAGCGACTGCGGCACTACCTTCGTCGGGGCGGACACAGAACTCCGAAACCTCTTTGCCCAGGCCGGAGCTCAGAGCGCGGAAATTGCTCAACTCCTAGCCAATGACGGCACGGAATGGAAGTTCAATCCACCGGCCGCGCCCCATTTTGGCGGAATCTGGGAAGCGGCCGTAAAGTCAACGAAGCTCCACCTCCGCCGAGTGCTCGGAGAAACCATCCTCACGTTCGAGGAGATGACGACCTTGCTCGCGCAAATCGAGGCCTGTCTCAACTCGAGACCGCTGTACCCCCTCAGCGATGACATCACGGACGCATCCGCGCTTACTCCAGCGCATTTCCTGATAGGAGAACCAACGCTCACGGTGCCGGAACCATCAGCGTTGGACTCATCACTGAGCCGGCCGCATCGCTGGCAGCTGCTCCGCCAAATGTACGAGCACTTTTGGAATCGATGGTCGTCCGAGTACCGGCACGAGCTCCAGCATCGGCCGAAATGGCGGACTCAGCAACCCCAACCCAAGGTGGGCGACTTGTGCCTCGTGAGAGCGAGTCCTCATCCGCCGTGCAAGTGGCCTCTCGCTCGGGTCATCGCCGTCACACCAGGGGCCGACGGATTGATTCGCGTCGTGGAACTGCGAACCGCCACGACCACTCTCACCCGACCTGTCGCCAAAATCAGCCTCTTGCCTCGACACCAGGACTGTTCGCCAGAATCTGGCGAAGGCGGGCGGAATGTTCCGGAATCGCGGGCTCTTTCCCCACCTCGCGCCAATCCGCGAGATCCAGACGCCAGCGCCGGGCGGAAGGATTCAAATTCGCGGGCCGCCTCCTCCCCCCGCGACAACCGCGATAGCGATAAGCAGGTGCCGAAGGCAGAGTGTGCTACGACACCCGACAAAGTATACACGCGCCATAACACACCTGATCTATCTTTCTCTATTGTTAATTTCTTTGTTGATTCATTGTTAAGTTTGTGACTGTAAAATATATGTTTTTGTTGTTTTGTTGAGTGCAGTGCGGCGGTTATTAAATTGTCCCAGCCTGAATCCGTTTAATCCCACGCGAGATCTCTGAACAGCACGTATGTACTATTTGATCATCCTGAGGGGTTCTTGCTACATATTTTGTTAAATAACACTGAGCTTTGCAGGTATTTTCAGTTCTACCTTATATAATATCATAGTATACTATCTTACCAATACGACGCAATCAAAACATCAGTGACACTTTGCGGAACTTCATAACAAAGCGTAAACAAAGTTATACAAGCACGTATGTACTATTTGATCTTCCTGAGCGGTTCTTGCTACATATTTAGTTAAATAACTCTGAGCTTTGCAGGTATTTTCAGTTCTACCTTATATAATATCATAGTATACTATCTTACCAATACGACACAATCAAAACATCAGTGACACTTTGCGGAACTTCATAACAAAGCGTAAACAAGGTTATACTATGCACGTATGTACTATTTGATCATCCTGAGCGGTTCTGGATACCTATTTTGCCAAATCACTCTCAGGTTTGTAGGTAGTTGAAGTTCTACCTTATATAATATCATAGTACAGTATCTTACCAATACGACGCCATCCAAACCTCAGCGAAACTTTGCGGAAGATCATAACAAAGCGTAAACAAAGTTATAGTATGCACGGATGTACTATTTGATCATCCTGAGCGGTTCTTGCTACATATTTAGTTAAATAACTCTGAGCTTTGCAGGTATATTCAGTTCTACCTTATATAATCTCAAAGTATACTATCCCACCAATACGACGCCATCAAAACCTCAGCGAAACTTTGCGGAACTTCATAACAAAGCGTAAACAAAGTTATACTATGCACGGAGGTACTATTTGATCATCCAGAGCGGTTCTTGCTACATATTTAGTTAAATAACTCTGAGCTTAGCAGGTATTTGCAGTCCTAACTTATATATTATCAAAGTATACTATCTTATCTATACGTACGCAATCAAAACCTCAACGATACTTTGCGGAACATCATAACAAAGCGTAAACAAAGTTAGCCTATGCACGGATGTACTATTTGATCATCCTGAGCGGTTCTTGCTACATATTTTGTTAAATAACACTGAGGTGTGCAGGTATTTGCAGATCTAACTTATCTAATATGAATGTATACTATCTTATCAATACGACGCAATCAAAACATCAGCGAAGGTTTGCGGAACTTCATAACAAAGCGTAAACAAATTTATACTATGCACGGATCTACTATTTGATCATCCTGAGCGGTTATGGATACATATTTTGGCAAATCACTCTCAGGTTTGTAGGTAGTTGCAGTTCTACCTTATATAATATCAAAGTATACTATCTAATCAATACGGCGCAATCAAAACCTCAGCGAAACTCTGCGGAACTTCATAACAAAGCGTAAACAAAGTTATACTATGCACGGATGTACTATTTGATCATCCAGAACGGTTCTTGCTACATATTTAGTTAAATAACTCTGAGGTGTGCAGGTATTTGCAGTTCTGACTTATATAATATCAAAGTATACTATCTTATCAATACAACGCAATCAAAACCTCAGCGAAACTCTGCGGAACTTCATAACAAAGCGTAAACAAAGTTATACTATGCACGGATGTACTATTTGATCAACCAGAGCGGTTCTTGCTACATATTTAGTTAAATAACTCTGAGGTGTGCAGGTATTTTCAGTCCTACCTTATATAATATCATAGTATACTATCTTACCAATACGACGCAATCAAAACATCAGTGACACTTTGCGGAACTTCATAACAAATCGTAAACAAAGTTATACTATGCACGTATGTACTATTTGTTCATCCTGAGCGGTTCTTGCTACATATTTTGTTAAATAACTCTGAGCGTTGCAGGTATTTGCAGTTCTAACTTAAATAATATCAAAGTATACTATCTTATCAATACGACGAAATCAAAACCTCAGCGAAACTCTGCGGAACTTCATAACAAAGCGTGAACAAAGTTATACTATGCACGTATGTACTATTTGATCATCCTGAGGGGTTCTTGCTACATATTTTGTTAAATAACACTGAGCTTTGCAGGTATTTTCAGTTCTACCTTATATAATATCATAGTATACTATCTTACCAATACGACGCAATCAAAACATCAGTGACACTTTGCGGAACTTCATAACAAAGCGTAAACAAAGTTATACAAGCACGTATGTACTATTTGATCTTCCTGAGCGGTTCTTGCTACATATTTAGTTACATAACTCTGAGCTTTGCAGGTATTTTCAGTTCTACCTTATATAATATCATAGTATACTATCTTACCAATACGACACAATCAAAACATCAGTGACACTTTGCGGAACTTCATAACAAAGCGTAAACAAGGTTATACTATGCACGGATGTACTATTTGATCATCCTGAGCGGTTCTGTGGATACCTATTTTGCCAAATCACTCTCAGGTTTGTAGGTAGTTGCAGTTCTATCTTACATAATATCATAGTACAGTATCTTACCAATACGACGCCATCCAAACCTCAGCGAAACTTTGCGGAAGATCATAACAAAGCGTAAACAAAGTTATAGTATGCACGGATGTACTATTTGATCATCCTGAGCGGTTCTTGCTACATATTTAGTTAAATAACTCTGAGCTTTGCAGGTATATTCAGTTCTATCTTATATAATCTCAAAGTATACTATCCCACCAAGACGACGCCATCAAAACCTCAGCGAAACTTTGCGGAACTTCATAACAAAGCGTAAACAAAGTTATACTATGCACGGATGTACTATTTGATCATCCAGAGCGGTTCTTGCTACATATTTAGTTAAATAACTCTGAGCTTAGCAGGTATTTGCAGTCCTAACTTATATATTATCAAAGTATACTATCTTATCTATACGTACGCAATCAAAACCTCAACGATACTTTGCGGAACATCATAACAAAGCGTAAACAAAGTTAGCCTATGCACGGATGTACTATTTGATCATCCTGAGCGGTTCTTGCTACATATTTTGTTAAATAACACTGAGGTGTGCAGGTATTTGCAGATCTAACTTATCTAATATGAATGTATACTATCTTATCAATACGACGCAATCAAAACATCAGCGAAGGTTTGCGGAACTTCATAACAAAGCGTAAACAAATTTATACTATGCACGGATCTACTATTTGATCATCCTGAGCGGTTATGGATACATATTTTGGCAAATCACTCTCAGGTTTGTAGGTAGTTGCAGTTCTACCTTATATAATATCAAAGTATACTATCTAATCAATACGGCGCAATCAAAACCTCAGCGAAACTCTGCGGAACTTCATAACACAGCGTAAACAAAGTTATACTATGCACGGATGTACTATTTGATCATCCAGAACGGTTCTTGCTACATATTTAGTTAAATAACTCTGAGGTGTGCAGGTATTTGCAGTTCTGACTTATATAATATCAAAGTATACTATCTTATCAATACGACGCAATCAAAACCTCAGCGAAACTCTGCGGAACTTCATAACAAAGCGTAAACAAAGTTATACTATGCACGGATGTACTATTTGATCAACCAGAGCGGTTCTTGCTACATATTTAGTTAAATAACTCTGAGGTGTGCAGGTATTTTCAGTTCTACCTTATATAATATCATAGTATACTATCTTACCAATACGACGCAATCAAAACATCAGTGACACTTTGCGGAACTTCATAACAAATCGTAAACAAAGTTATACTATGCACGTATGTACTATTTGTTCATCCTGAGCGGTTCTTGCTACATATTTTGTTAAATAACTCTGAGCGTTGCAGGTATTTGCAGTTCTAACTTAAATAATATCAAAGTATTACTATCTTATCAATACGACGAAATCAAAACCTCAGCGAAACTCTGCGGAACTTCATAACAAAGCGTGAACAAAGTTATACTATGCACGTATGTACTATTTGATCATCCTGAGGGGTTTTTGCTACATATTTTGTTAAATAACACTGAGCTTTGCAGGTATTTTCAGTTCTACCTTATATAATATCATAGTATACTATCTTACCAATACGACGCAATCAAAACATCAGTGACACTTTGCGGAACTTCATAACAAAGCGTAAACAAAGTTATACAAGCACGTATGTACTATTTGATCTTCCTGAGCGGTTCTTGCTACATATTTAGTTAAATAACTCTGAGCTTTGCAGGTATTTTCAGTTCTACCTTATATAATGTCATAGTATAGTATCTTACCAATACGACACAATCAAAACATCAGTGACACTTTGCGGAACATCATAACAAAGCGTAAACAAGGTTATACTATGCACGTATGTACTATTTGATCATCCTGAGCGGTTCTGGATACCTATTTTGCCAAATCACTCTCAGGTTTGTAGGTAGTTGAAGTTCTACCTTATATAATATCATAGTACAGTATCTTACCAATACGACGCCATCCAAACCTCAGCGAAACTTTGCGGAAGATCATAACAAAGCGTAAACAAAGTTATACTATGCACGGATGTACTATTTGATCATCCTGAGCGGTTCTTGCTACATATTTAGTTAAATAACTCTGAGCTTTGCAGGTATATTCAGTTCTACCTTATATAATCTCAAAGTATACTATCCCACCAATACGACGCCATCAAAACCTCAGCGAAACTTTGCGGAACTTCATAACACAGCGTAAACAAAGTTATACTATGCACGGAGGTACTATTTGATCATCCAGAGCGGTTCTTGCTACATATTTAGTTAAATAACTCTGAGCTTAGCAGGTATTTGCAGTCCTAACTTATATATTATCAAAGTATACTATCTTATCTATACGTACGCAATCAAAACCTCAACGATACTTTGCGGAACATCATAACAAAGCGTAAACAAAGTTAGCCTATGCACGGATGTACTATTTGATCATCCTGAGCGGTTCTTGCTACATATTTTGTTAAATAACACTGAGGTGTGCAGGTATTTGCAGATCTAACTTATCTAATATGAATGTATACTATCTTATCAATACGACGCAATCAAAACATCAGCGAAGGTTTGCGGAACTTCATAACAAAGCGTAAACAAATTTATACTATGCACGGATCTACTATTTGATCATCCTGAGCGGTTATGGATACATATTTTGGCAAATCACTCTCAGGTTTGTAGGTAGTTGCAGTTCTACCTTATATAATATCAAAGTATACTATCTAATCAATACGGCGCAATCAAAACCTCAGCGAAACTCTGCGGAACTTCATAACACAGCGTAAACAAAGTTATACTATGCACGTATGTACTATTTGTTCATCCTGAGCGGTTCTTGCTACATATTTTGTTAAATAACTCTGAGCGTTGCAGGTATTTGCAGTTCTAACTTAAATAATATCAAAGTATACTATCTTATCAATACGACGAAATCAAAACCTCAGCGAAACTCTGCGGAACTTCATAACAAAGCGTGAACAAAGTGATACTATGCACGGATGTACTATTTGATCATCCTGAGCCGTTCTGGATACATACTTAGTTAAATATCTCTGAGCTTTGCAGGTATTTTCAGTTCTACTTTATATAATATCATAGTATACTATCTTACCAATACGACGCAATCAAAACATCAGTGACACTTTGCGGAACTTCGTAACAAAGCGTAAACAAAGTTATACTCTGCACGTATGTACTATTTGATCATCCTGAGGGGTTCTTGCTTCATATTTAGTTAAATAACTCTGAGCTTTGCAGGTATTTTCAGTTCTACCTTATATAATATCATAATATACTATCTTACCAATACGACGCAATCAAAACATCAGTGACACACTGCGGAACTTCATAACATAGCGTAAACAAAGTTATACTATGCACGGATGTACTATTTGATCATCCTGAGCGGTTCTGGAAACATATTTTGCCAAATCACTCTCAGGTTTGTAGGTAGTTGAAGTTCTACCTTATATAATATCATAGTACAGTATCTTACCAATACGACGCCATCCAAACCACAGCGAAAATTTGCGGAAGATCATAACAAAGCGTAAACAAAGTTATAGTATGCACGGATGTACTATTTGATCATCCTGAGCGGTTCTTGCTACATATTTAGTTAAATATCTCTGAGCTTTGCAGGTATTTTCAGTTCTACCTTATATAATATCATAGTATACTATCTTACCAATTGCGACGCAATCAAAACATCAGCGAAACATTGCGGAACTTCATAACAAAGCGTAAACAAGGTTATACTATGCACGGATGTACTATTTGATCATCCAGAGCGGTTCTTGCTACATATTTAGTTAAATAACTCTGAGGTGTGCAGGTATTTTCAGTTCTACCTTATATAATATCATAGTATACTATCTTACCAATACGACGCAATCAAAACATCAGTGACACTTTGCGGAACTTCATAACAAAGCGTAAACAAGATTATACTATGCACGGATCTACTATTTGATCATCCTGAGCGGTTATGGATACATATTTTGTTAAATAACTCTAAGCGTTGCAGGTATTTGCAGTTCTAACTTATATAATATCAAAGTATACTATCTTATAAATACGACGCAATCAAAACCTCAGCGAAACTCTGCGGAACTTCATAACAAAGCGCGAACAAAGTTATACTATGCACGGATGTACTATTTGATCATCCAGAGCGGTTCTTGCTACATATTTAGTTAAATAACTCTGAGGTTTGCAGATAGTTGCAGTTCTATCTTATATAATATCAAAGTATACTATCTTACGAATACAACACATTCAAAACCTCAGCGAAACTGCGGAACTTCATAACAAAGCGTAAACAAAGTTATACTATGCACGGATGTACTATTTGATCATCCTGAGCGGTTCTGAATACATATTTTGCCAAATCACTCACAGGTTTGTAGGTAGTTGCAGTTCTACCTTATATAACATCATAGTATACTATCTTACCAATACGACGCAATTAAAACATCAGCGACACTTTGCGGAATTTCATAAGAAAGCGAGAACAAAGTTATACTATGCACGTATGTACTATTTGATCATCCCTAGCGGTTCTTGCTACATATTTTGTTAAATAACTCTGAGCTTTGCAGGTATTTGCAGTTCTAACTTATATAATATCAAAGTATACTAGCTTATCAATACGACGCAATCAAAACCTCAGTGAAACTCTGCGGAACTTCATCACACAGCGTAAACAAAGTTATACTATGCACGGATGTACTATTTGATCATCCAGAGCGGTTCTTGCTACATATTTAGTTATATAACTCTGAGGTGTGCAGGTATTTGCAGTTCTAACTTATCTAATATCAATGTATACTATCTTATTAATACGACGCAATCAAAACATCAGCGAAGCTTTGCGGAACTTGATAACAAAGCGTAAACAAAGTTATACTATGCACGGAGGTATATTTGATCATCCAGTGCGGTTCTTGCTACATATTTTGTTAAATAACTCTGAGGTCTGCAGGTATTTGCAGTTCTAACTTATCTAATATCAATGTATACTATCTTATCAATACGACGCAATCAAAACCTCAGCGAAACTCTGCGGAAGTTCATAACAAAGCGTAAACAAAGTTATACTATGCACGGATGTACTATTTGATCATCCAGACCGGTTCTTGCTACATATTTAGTTAAATAACTCTGAGTTTTGCAGGTATTTTCAGTTCTACCTTATATAATATCATAGTATACTATCTTACCAATACGACGCAATCGAAACATCAGTGACACTTTGCGGAACTTCATAACAAAGCGTAAACAAAGTTATACTATGCACGTATGTACTATTTGATCATCCTGAGCGGTTCTTGCTACATATTTAGTTAAATAACTCTGAGCTTTGCAGGTATATTCAGTTCTACCTTATATAATCTCAAAGTATACTATCCCACCAATACGACGCCATCCAAACCTCAGCGAAACTTTGCGGAAGATCATAACAAAGCGTAAACAAAGTTATAGTATGCACTTATGTACTATTTGATCATCCTGAGCGGTTCTGGATACCTATTTTGCCAAATCACTCTCAGGTTTGTAGGTAGTTGAAGTTCTATCGTATATAATATCATAGTACAGTATCTTACCAATACGACGCCATCCAAACCTCAGCGAAACTTTGCGGAAGATCATAACAAAGCGTAAACAAAGTTATAGTATGCACGGATGTACTATTTGATCATCCTGAGCGGTTCTTGCTACATTTTTAGTTAAATAACTCTGAGCTTTGCAGGTATATTCAGTTCTACCTTATATAATCTCAAAGTATACTATCCCACCAATACGACGCCATCAAAACCTCAGCGAAACTTTGCGGAACTTCATAACAAAGCGTAAACAAAGTTATACTATGCACGGAGGTACTATTTGATCATCCAGAGCGGTTCTTGCTACATATTTAGTTAAATAACTCTGAGCTTAGCAGGTATTTGCAGTCCTAACTTATATATTATCAAAGTATACTATCTTATCTATACGTACGCAATCAAAACCTCAACGATACTTTGCGGAACATCATAACAAAGCGTAAACAAAGTTAGCCTATGCACGGATGTACTATTTGATCATCCTGAGCGGTTCTTGCTACATATTTTGTTAAATAACACTGAGGTGTGCAGGTATTTGCAGATCTAACTTATCTAATATGAATGTATACTATCTTATCAATACGACGCAATCAAAACATCAGCGAAGCTTTGCGGAACTTCATAACAAAGCGTAAACAAATTTATACTATGCACGGATCTACTATTTGATCATCCTGAGCGGTTATGGATACATATTTTGGCAAATCACTCTCAGCTTTGTAGGTAGTTGCAGTTCTACCTTATATAATATCAAAGTATACTATCTAATCAATACGGCGCAATCAAAACCTCAGCGAAACTCTGCGGAACTTCATAACACAGCGTAAACAAAGTTATAGTATGCACGGATGTACTATTTGATCATCCAGAACGGTTCTTGCTACATATTTAGTTAAATAACTCTAAGGTGTGCAGGTATTTGCAGTTCTGACTTATATAATATCAAAGTATACTATCTTATCAATACGACGCAATCAAAACCTCAGCGAAACTCTGAGGAACTTCATCACACAGCGTAAACAAATTTATAGTATGCACGTATGTACTATTTGATCATCCCTAGCGGTTCTTGCTACATATTTTGTTAAATAACTCTAAGGTGTGCAGGTATTTGCAGTTCTGACTTATATAATATCAAAGTATACTATCTTATCAATACGACGCAATCAAAACCTCAGCGAAACTCTGCGGAACTTCATAACAAAGCGTAAACAAAGTTATACTATGCACGGAGGTATATTTGACCATCCAGAGCGGTTCTTGCTCCATATTTAGTTAAATAACTCTGAGCTTAGCAGGTATTTGCAGTCCTAACTTATATATTATCAAAGTATACTATCTTATCTATACGTACGCAATCAAAACCTCAACGATACTTTGCGGAACATCATAACAAAGCGTAAACAAAGTTAGCCTATGCACGGATGTACTATTTGATCATCCTGAGCGGTTCTTGCTACATATTTTGTTAAATAACTCTGAGGTGTGCAGGTATTTTCAGTTCTACCTTATATAATATCATAGTATACTATCTTACCAATACGACGCAATCAAAACATCAGTGACAGTTTGCGGAACTTCGTAACAAAGCGTAAACAAAGTTACACTCTGCACGTATGTACTATTTCATCATCCTGAACGGTTCTTGCTACATATTTTGTTAAATAACTCTGAGCGTTGCAGGTATTTGCAGTTCTAACTTATATAATATCATAGTATACTATCTTATCAATACGTACGCCATCAAAACCTCAGCGAAACTTTGCTGAACTTCATAACAAAGCGTAAACAAAGTTATACTATGCACGGATGTACTATTTGATCATCCAGACCGGTTCTTGCTACATATTTAGTTAAATAACTCTGAGTTTTGCAGGTATTTTCAGTTCTACCTTATATAATATCATAGTATACTATCTTACCAATACGACGCAATCGAAACATCAATGACACTTTTCGGAACTTCACAACAAAGCGTAAACAAAGTTATACTATGCACTTATGTACTATTTGATCATCCTGAGCGGTTCTTGCTACATATTTAGTTAAATAACTCTGAGCTTTGCAGGTATTTTCAGTTCTACCTTATATAATCTCAAAGTATACTATCCCACCAATACGACGCCATCCAAACCTCAGCGAAACTTTGCGGAAGATCATAACAAAGCGTAAACAAAGTTATAGTATGCACTTATGTACTATTTGATCATCCTGAGCGGTTCTGGATACCTATTTTGCCAAATCACTCTCAGGTTTGTAGGTAGTTGAAGTTCTATCGTATATAATATCATAGTACAGTATCTTACCAATACGACGCCATCCAAACCTCAGCGAAACTTTGCGGAAGATCATAACAAAGCGTAAACAAAGTTATAGTATGCACGGATGTACTATTTGATCATCCTGAGCGGTTCTTGCTACATTTTTAGTTAAATAACTCTGAGCTTTGCAGGTATATTCAGTTCTACCTTATATAATCTCAAAGTATACTATCCCACCAATACGACGCCATCAAAACCTCAGCGAAACTTTGCGGAACTTCATAACAAAGCGTAAACAAAGTTATACTATGCACGGAGGTACTATTTGATCATCCAGAGCGGTTCTTGCTACATATTTAGTTAAATAACTCTGAGCTTAGCAGGTATTTGCAGTCCTAACTTATATATTATCAAAGTATACTATCTTATCTATACGTACGCAATCAAAACCTCAACGATACTTTGCGGAACATCATAACAAAGCGTAAACAAAGTTAGCCTATGCACGGATGTACTATTTGATCATCCTGAGCGGTTCTTGCTACATATTTTGTTAAATAACACTGAGGTGTGCAGGTATTTGCAGATCTAACTTATCTAATATGAATGTATACTATCTTATCAATACGACGCAATCAAAACATCAGCGAAGCTTTGCGGAACTTCATAACAAAGCGTAAACAAATTTATACTATGCACGGATCTACTATTTGATCATCCTGAGCGGTTATGGATACATATTTTGGCAAATCACTCTCAGCTTTGTAGGTAGTTGCAGTTCTACCTTATATAATATCAAAGTATACTATCTAATCAATACGGCGCAATCAAAACCTCAGCGAAACTCTGCGGAACTTCATAACACAGCGTAAACAAAGTTATAGTATGCACGGATGTACTATTTGATCATCCAGAACGGTTCTTGCTACATATTTAGTTAAATAACTCTAAGGTGTGCAGGTATTTGCAGTTCTGACTTATATAATATCAAAGTATACTATCTTATCAATACGACGCAATCAAAACCTCAGCGAAACTCTGAGGAACTTCATCACACAGCGTAAACAAATTTATAGTATGCACGTATGTACTATTTGATCATCCCTAGCGGTTCTTGCTACATATTTTGTTAAATAACTCTAAGGTGTGCAGGTATTTGCAGTTCTGACTTATATAATATCAAAGTATACTATCTTATCAATACGACGCAATCAAAACCTCAGCGAAACTCTGCGGAACTTCATAACAAAGCGTAAACAAAGTTATACTATGCACGGAGGTATATTTGACCATCCAGAGCGGTTCTTGCTCCATATTTAGTTAAATAACTCTGAGCTTAGCAGGTATTTGCAGTCCTAACTTATATATTATCAAAGTATACTATCTTATCTATACGTACGCAATCAAAACCTCAACGATACTTTGCGGAACATCATAACAAAGCGTAAACAAAGTTAGCCTATGCACGGATGTACTATTTGATCATCCTGAGCGGTTCTTGCTACATATTTAGTTAAATAACTCTGAGCGTTGCAGGTATTTGCAGTTCTAACTTATATAATATCATAGTATACTATCTTGTCAATACGTACGCCATCAAAACCTCAGCGAAACTTTGCAGAACTTCATAACAAAGCGTAAACAAAGTTATACTATGCACGGATGTACTATTTGATCATCCAGACCGGTTCTTGCTACATATTTAGTTAAATAACTCTGAGTTTTGCAGGTATTTTCAGTTCTACCTTATATAATATCATAGTATACTATCTTACCAATACGACGCAATCGAAACATCAGTGACACTTTGCGGAACTTCATAACAAAGCGTAAACAAAGTTATACTATGCACGTATGTACTATTTGATCATCCTGAGCGGTTCTTGCTACATATTTAGTTAAATAACTCTGAGCTTTGCAGGTATATTCAGTTCTACCTTATATAATCTCAAAGTATACTATCCCACCAATACGACGCCATCCAAACCTCAGCGAAACTTTGCGGAAGATCATAACAAAGCGTAAACAAAGTTATAGTATGCACTTATGTACTATTTGATCATCCTGAGCGGTTCTGGATACCTATTTTGCCAAATCACTCTCAGGTTTGTAGGTAGTTGAAGTTCTATCGTATATAATATCATAGTACAGTATCTTACCAATACGACGCCATCCAAACCTCAGCGAAACTTTGCGGAAGATCATAACAAAGCGTAAACAAAGTTATAGTATGCACGGATGTACTATTTGATCATCCTGAGCGGTTCTTGCTACATTTTTAGTTAAATAACTCTGAGCTTTGCAGGTATATTCAGTTCTACCTTATATAATCTCAAAGTATACTATCCCACCAATACGACGCCATCAAAACCTCAGCGAAACTTTGCGGAACTTCATAACAAAGCGTAAACAAAGTTATACTATGCACGGAGGTACTATTTGATCATCCAGAGCGGTTCTTGCTACATATTTTGTTAAATAACTCTGAGCGTTGCAGGTATTTGCAGTTCTAACTTATATAATATCAAAGTATACTATCTTATCAATACGACGAAATCAAAACCTCAGCGAAACTCTGCGGAACTTCATAACAAAGCGTGAACAAAGTTATAGTATGCACGGATGTACTATTTGATCATCCTGAGCGGTTCTTGCTACATATTTAGTTAAATATCTCTGAGCTTTGCAGGTATTTTCAGTTCTACCTTACATAATATCATAGTATACTATCTTACCAATTGCGACGCAATCAAAACATCAGCGAAACATTGCGGAACTTCATAACAAAGCGTGAACAAAGTGATACTATGCACGGATGTACTATTTGATCATCCTGAGCGGTTCTTGCTACATATTTAGTTAAATATCTCTGAGCTTTGCAGGTATTTTCAGTTCTACCTTATATAATATCATAGTATACTATCTTACCAATACGACGCAATCGAAACATCAGTGACACATTGCGGAACTTCATAACAAAGCGTAAACAAAGTTATAGTATGCACGGATTTACTGTATGATCATCCTGACCGTTCTTGAAACATATTTTACAAATAACTCTGAGGTTTGCAGGTAGTTGCAGTTCTATCTTACATAATATCAAATATACTATCTTACCAATTGCGACGCAATCAAAACATCAGTGACACTTTGCGGAACTTCATAACAAAGCGTAAACAAGGTTATACTATGCACGTATGTACTATTTGATCATCCAGAGCGGTTCTTGCTACATATTTTGTTAAATAACTCTAAGCGTTGCAGGTATTTGCAGTTCTAACTTATATAATATCAAAGTATACTATCTTATCAATACGACGAAATCAAAACCTCAACGAAACTCTGAGGAACTTCATCACACAGCGTAAACAAATTTATAGTATGCACGTATGTACTATTTGATCATCCCTAGCGGTTCTTGCTACATATTTAGTTAAATAACTCTGAGGTTTACAGATAGTTGCAGTTCTATCTTATATAATATCAAAGTATACTATATTACCAATACAACACATTCAAAACCTCAGCGAAACTTGAGGAACTTCATAACAAAGCGTAAACAAAGTTATACTATGCACGGATGTACTATTTCATCATCCTGAGCGGTTCTGGATACATATTTTGCCAAATCACTCTCAGGTTTGTAGGTAGTTGCAGTTCTACCTTATATAATCTCAAAGTATACTATCCCAACAATACGACGCCATCAAAAACTCAGCGAAACTTTGCGGAACTTCATAACAAAGCGTAAACAAATTTATACTATGCACGGAGGTACTATTTGATCATCCAGAGCGGTTCTTGATACATATTTAGTTAAATAACTCTGAGCTAAGCAGGTATTTGCAGTCCTAACTTATATATTATCAAAGTATACTATCTTATCTATACGTACGCAATCAAAACCTCAACGATACTTTGCGGAACATCATAACAAAGCGTAAACAAAGTTAGCCTATGCACGGATGTACTATTTGATCATCCTGAGCGGTTCTTGCTACATATTTTGTTAAATATCTCTGAGCTTTGCAGGTATTTTCAGTTCTACCTTATATAATATCATAGTATACTATATTACCAATACGACGCAATCAAAACATCAGTAACACTTTGCGGAACTTCATAACAAAGCGTAAACAAAGTTATACTATGCACGTATGTACTATTTGATCTTCCTGAGCGGTTCTTGCTACATATTTAGTTAAATAACTCTGAGCTTTGCAGGTATTTTTAGTTCTACCTTATATAATATCATAGTATACTATCTTACCAATACGACGCAATCAAAACATCAGTGACACTTTGCGGAACTTCATAACAAAGCGTAAACAAAGTTATACTATGCACGGAGGTACTATTTGATCATCCAGAGCGGTTCTTGCTACATATTTTGTTAAATAACTGTGAGCTTAGCAGGTATTTGCAGTCCTAACTTATATATTATCAAAGTATACTATCTTATCTATACGTACGCAATCAAAACCTCAACGATACTTTGCGGAACATCATAACAAAGCGTAAACAAAGTTATACTATGCACGTATGTACTATTTGATCATCCTGAGCGGTTCTTGCTACATATTTTGTTAAATAACTCTGAGGTGTGCAGGTATTTGCAGATCTAACTTATCTAATATGAATGTATACTATCTTATCAATACGAAGCAATCAAAACATCAGCGAATCTTTGCGGAACTTCATAACAAAGCGTAAACAAAGTTATACTATGCACGGATGTACTATTTGATCATCCTTAGCGGTTCTTGCTACATATTTTGTTAAATAACTCCGAGGTGTGCAGGTATTTGCAGTTCTAACTTATCTAATATCAATGTATACTATCTTATCAATACGTACGCAATCAAAACATCAGCGAATCTTTGCGGAACTTCATAACAAAGCGTAAACAAAGTAAATAGTATGCACGGATTTACTGTATGATCATCCTGCCCGTTCTTGAAACATATTTTGCCAAATAACTCTGAGGTTTGCAGGTAGTTGCAGTTCTATCTTACATAATATCAAATATACTATCTTACCAATTGCGACGCAATCAAAACATCAGTGACACTTTGCGGAACTTCATAACAAAGCGTAAACAAGCTTATACTATGCACGTATGTACTATTTGATCATCCTGAGCGGTTCTTGCTACATATTTTGTAAAATAACTCTAAGCGTTGCAGGTATTTGCAGTTCTAACTTATATAATATCAAAGTATACTATCTTATCAATACGACGAAATCAAAACCTCAGCGAAACTCTGCGGAACTTCATAACAAAGCGTGAACAAAGTTATACTATGCACGGATGTACTATTTGATCATCCTGAGCGGTTCTGGATACATATTTAGTTAAATATCTCTGATCTTTGCAGGTATTTTCAGTTCTACATTATATAATATCATAGTATACTATCTTACCAATAAGACGCAATCAAAACATCAGTGACACTTTGCGGAACTTCGTAACAAAGCGTAAACAAAGTTATAGTATGCACGGATTTACTGTATGATCATCCTGCCCGTTCTTGAAACATATTTTGCCGAATAACTCTGAGGTTTGCAGGTAGTTGCAGTTCTATCTTACATAATATCAAATATACTATCTTACCAATTGCGACGCAATCAAAACATCAGCGAAACATTGCGGAACTTCATAATAAAGCGTAAACGAAGTTATACTATGCACGTATGTACTATTTGATCATCCCTAGCGGATCTTGCTACATATTTTGTTAAATAAATCTGAGCTTTGCAGGTATTTGCAGTTCTAACTTATATAATATCAAAGTATACTAGCTTATCAATACGACGCAATCAAAACCTCAGCGAAACTCTGCGGAACTTCGTAACAAAGCGTAAACAAAGTTATACTCTGCACGTATGTACTATTTGATCATCCTGAGGGGTTCTTGCTACGTATTTTGTTAAATAACACTGAGCTTTGCAGGTATTTTCAGTTCTACCTTATATAATACATAGTATACTATGTTACCAATACGTACGCAATCAAAAAATCAGCGAATCTTTGCGGAACTTCATAACAAAGCGTAAACAAAGTTATAGTATGCACGGATTTACTGTATGATCATCCTGACCGTTCTTGAAACATATTTTGCCAAATAACTCTGAGGTTTGCAGGTAGTTGCAGTTCTATCTTACATAATATCAAATATACTATCTTACCAATTGCGACGCAATCAAAACATTAGTGACAGTTTGCGGAACTTCATAACAAAGCGTAAACAAGGTTATACTATGCACGTATGCACTATTTGATCATCCTGAGCGGTTCTTGCAACATATTTTGTTAAATAACTCTGAGGTGTGCAGGTATTTGCAGATCTAACTTATCTAATATGAATGTATACTATCTTATCAATGCGACGCAATCAAAAAGTCAGCGAAACTGCGGAACTTCATAACCAAGCGTAAACAAAGTTATACTATGCACGGATGTACTATTTGATCATCCAGACCGGTTCTTGCTACATATTTAGTTAAATAACTCTGAGGTTTGCAGATAGTTGCAGTTCTATCTTATATAATATCAAAGTATACTATCTTACGAATACAACACATTCAAAACCTCAGCGAAACTGCGGAACTTCATAACAAATCGTAAACAAAGTTATACTATGCACGGATGTACTATTTGATCATCCTGAGCGGTTCTGGATACATATTTTGCCAAATCACTCTCAGGTTTGTAGGTAGTTACAGTTCTACCTAATATAATATAATAGTATACTATCTTACCAATACGACGCAATTAAAACATCAGCGACACTTTGCGGAATTTCATAAGACAGCGAGAACAAAGTTATACTATGCACGGATGTACTATTTCATCATCCAGAGCGGTTCTTGCTACATATTTAGTTAAATAACTCTGAGGTGTGCAGGTATTTTCAGTTCTACCTTATATAATATCATAGTATACTATCTTACCAATACGACGCAATCAAAACATCGGTGACACTTTGCGGAACTTCGTAACAAAGCGTAAACAAAGTTATACTCTGCACGTATGTTCTATTTGATCATCCTGAGGGGTTCTTGCTACATATTTTGTTAAATAACACTGAGCTTTGCAGGTATTTGCAGTCCTAACTTATATTTTATCAAAGTATACTATCTTATCTATACGTACGCAATCAAAACCTCAAAGATACTTTGCGGAACATCATAACAAAGCGTAAACAAAGTTAGCCTATGCACTTATGTACTATTTGATCATCCTGAGCGGTTCTTGCTACATATTTTGTTAAATAACTCTGAGGTGTGCAGGTATTTGCAGATCTAACTTATCTAATATGAATGTATACTATCTTATCAATACGAAGCAATCAAAACATCAGCGAATCTTTGCGGAACTTCATAACAAAGCGTAAACAAAGTTATACTATGCACGGATGTACTATTTGATCATCCTGAGCGGTTCTGGATACATATTTAGTTAAATATCTCTGATCTTTGCAGGTATTTTCAGTTCTACATTATATAATATCATAGTATACTATCTTACCAATAAGACGCAATCAAAACATCAGTGACACTTTGCGGAACTTCGTAACAAAGCGTAAACAAAGTTATAGTATGCACGGATTTACTGTATGATCATCCTGCCCGTTCTTGAAACATATTTTGCCGAATAACTCTGAGGTTTGCAGGTAGTTGCAGTTCTATCTTACATAATATCAAATATACTATCTTACCAATTGCGACGCAATCAAAACATCAGCGAAACATTGCGGAACTTCATAATAAAGCGTAAACGAAGTTATACTATGCACGTATGTACTATTTGATCATCCCTAGCGGATCTTGCTACATATTTTGTTAAATAAATCTGAGCTTTGCAGGTATTTGCAGTTCTAACTTATATAATATCAAAGTATACTAGCTTATGAATACGACTCAATCAAAACCTCAGCGAAACTCTGCGGAACTTCGTAACAAAGCGTAAACAAAGTTATACTCTGCACGTATGTACTATTTGATCATCCTGAGGGGTTCTTGCTACGTATTTTGTTAAATAACACTGAGCTTTGCAGGTATTTTCAGTTCTACCTTATATAATATCATAGTATACTATCTTACCAATACGTACGCAATCAAAAAATCAGCGAATCTTTGCGGAACTTCATAACAAAGCGTAAACAAAGTTATAGTATGCACGGATTTACTGTATGATCATCCTGACCGTTCTTGAAACATATTTTGCCAAATAACTCTGAGGTTTGCAGATAGTTGCAGTTCTATCTTACATAATATCAAATATACTATCTTACCAATTGCGACGCAATCAAAACATTAGTGACAGTTTGCGGAACTTCATAACAAAGCGTAAACAAGGTTATACTATGCACGTATGCACTATTTGATCATCCTGAGCGGTTCTTGCAACATATTTTGTTAAATAACTCTGAGGTGTGCAGGTATTTGCAGATCTAACTTATCTAATATGAATGTATACTATCTTATCAATACGACGCAATCAAAAAGTCAGCGAAACTGCGGAACTTCATAACCAAGCGTAAACAAAGTTATACTATGCACGGATGTACTATTTGATCATCCAGACCGGTTCTTGCTACATATTTAGTTAAATAACTCTGAGGTTTGCAGATAGTTGCAGTTCTATCTTATATAATATCAAAGTATACTATCTTACGAATACAACACATTCAAAACCTCAGCGAAACTGCGGAACTTCATAACAAATCGTAAACAAAGTTATACTATGCACGGATGTACTATTTGATCATCCTGAGCGGTTCTGGATACATATTTTGCCAAATCACTCTCAGGTTTGTAGGTAGTTACAGTTCTACCTAATATAATATAATAGTATACTATCTTACCAATACGACGCAATTAAAACAGCAGCGACACTTTTGCGGAATTTCATAAGACGGCGAGAACAATGTTATACTATGCACGGATGTACTATTTGATCATCCAGAGCGGTTCTTTCTACATATTTAGTTAAATAACTCTGAGCATTGCAGGTAGTTGCAGTTCTATCTTACATAATATCAAAGTATACCACCTTACCAATTGCGACGCAATCAAAACATCAGCGAAACATTGTGGAACTTCATAATAAAGCGTAAACAAAGTTATACTATGCACGTATGTACTATTTGATCATCCCTAGCGGTTCTTGCTACATATTTTGTTAAATAACTCTGAGCTTTGCAGGTGTTTTCAGTTCTACCTTATATAATATCATAGTATACTATCTTATCAATACGTACGCCATCCAAACCTCAGCGAAACTTTGCAGAACTTCATAACAAAGCGTAAACAAAGTTATACTATGCACGGATGTACTATTTCATCATCCTGAGCGGTTCTTGCTACATATTTTGTTAAATAACTCTGAGGTTTGCAGGTAATTGCAGTTCTATCTTATATAATATCAAAGTATACTATCTTACGAATACAACACATTCAAAACCTCAGCGAAACTGCGGAACTTCATAACAAATCGTAAACAAAGTTATACTATGCACGGATGTACTATTTGATCATCCTGAGCGGTTCTGGATACATATTTTGCCAATTCACTCTCAGGTTTGTAGGTAGTTACAGTTCTACCTAATATAATATAATAGTATACTATCTTACCAATACGACGCAATTAAAACATCAGCGACACTTTGCGGAATTTCATAAGAAAGCGAGAACAAAGTTATACTATGCACGGATGTACTATTTCATCATCCAGAGCGGTTCTTTCTACATATTTAGTTAAATAACTCTGAGCATTGCAGGTAGTTGCAGTTCTAACTTATATAATATCAAAGTATACTATCTTACGAATACAACACATTCAAAACCTCAGCGAAACTGCGGAACTTCATAACAAAGCGTAAACAAAGTTATACTATGCACGGATGTACTATTTGATCATCCTGAGCGGTTCTGGATACATATTTTGCCAAATCACTCTCAGGTTTGTAGGTAGTTACAGTTCTACCTAATATAATATCATAGTATACTGTCTTACCAATACGACGCAATTAAAACATCAGCGAAACATTGCGGAACTTCATAATAAAGCGTAAACAAAGTTATACTATGCACGTATGTACTATTTGATCATCCCTAGCGGTTCTTGCTACATATTTTGTTAAATAACTCTGAGCTTTGCAGGTATTTGCAGTTCTAACTTATATAATATCAAAGTATACTAGCTTATCAATACGACGCAATCAAAAAGTCAGCGAAACTGCGGAACTTCATAACCAAGCGTAAACAAAGTTATACTATGCACGGATGTACTATTTGATCATCCAGACCGGTTCTTGCTACATATTTAGTTAAATAACTCTGAGGTTTGCAGATAGTTGCAGTTCTATCTTATATAATATCAAAGTATACTATCTTACGAATACAACACATTCAAAACCTCAGCGAAACTGCGGAACTTCATAACAAATCGTAAACAAAGTTATACTATGCACGGATGTACTATTTCATCATCCAGAGCGGTTCTTTCTACATATTTAGTTAAATAACTCTGAGCATTGCAGGTAGTTGCAGTTCTAACTTATATAATATCAAAGTATACTATCTTACGAATACAACACATTCAAAACCTCAGCGAAACTGCGGAACTTCATAACAAAGCGTAAACAAAGTTATACTATGCACGGATGTACTATTTGATCATCCTGAGCGGTTCTGGATACATATTTTGCCAAATCACTCTCAGGTTTGTAGGTAGTTACAGTTCTACCTAATATAATATCATAGTATACTGTCTTACCAATACGACGCAATTAAAACATCAGCGAAACATTGCGGAACTTCATAATAAAGCGTAAACAAAGTTATACTATGCACGTATGTACTATTTGATCATCCCTAGCGGTTCTTGCAACATATTTTGTTAAATAACTCTGAGGTGTGCAGGTATTTGCAGATCTAACTTATCTAATATGAATGTATACTATCTTATCAATACGACGCAATCAAAAAGTCAGCGAAACTGCGGAACTTCATAACCAAGCGTAAACAAAGTTATACTATGCACGGATGTACTATTTGATCATCCAGACCGGTTCTTGCTACATATTTAGTTAAATAACTCTGAGGTTTGCAGATAGTTGCAGTTCTATCTTATATAATATCAAAGTATACTATCTTACGAATACAACACATTCAAAACCTCAGCGAAACTGCGGAACTTCATAACAAATCGTAAACAAAGTTATACTATGCACGGATGTACTATTTGATCATCCTGAGCGGTTCTGGATACATATTTTGCCAAATCACTCTCAGGTTTGTAGGTAGTTACAGTTCTACCTAATATAATATAATAGTATACTATCTTACCAATACGACGCAATTAAAACATCAGCGACACTTTGCGGAATTTCATAAGACAGCGAGAACAAAGTTATACTATGCACGGATGTACTATTTCATCATCCAGAGCGGTTCTTTCTACATATTTAGTTAAATAACTCTGAGCATTGCAGGTAGTTGCAGTTCTATCTTACATAATATCAAAGTATACCACCTTACCAATTGCGACGCAATCAAAACATCAGCGAAACATTGTGGAACTTCATAATAAAGCGTAAACAAAGTTATACTATGCACGTATGTACTATTTGATCATCCCTAGCGGTTCTTGCTACATATTTTGTTAAATAACTCTGAGCTTTGCAGGTGTTTTCAGTTCTACCTTATATAATATCATAGTATACTATCTTATCAATACGTACGCCATCCAAACCTCAGCGAAACTTTGCAGAACTTCATAACAAAGCGTAAACAAAGTTATACTATGCACGGATGTACTATTTCATCATCCTGAGCGGTTCTTGCTACATATTTTGTTAAATAACTCTGAGGTTTGCAGGTAATTGCAGTTCTATCTTATATAATATCAAAGTATACTATCTTACGAATACAACACATTCAAAACCTCAGCGAAACTGCGGAACTTCATAACAAATCGTAAACAAAGTTATACTATGCACGGATGTACTATTTGATCATCCTGAGCGGTTCTGGATACATATTTTGCCAATTCACTCTCAGGTTTGTAGGTAGTTACAGTTCTACCTAATATAATATAATAGTATACTATCTTACCAATACGACGCAATTAAAACATCAGCGACACTTTGCGGAATTTCATAAGAAAGCGAGAACAAAGTTATACTATGCACGGATGTACTATTTCATCATCCAGAGCGGTTCTTTCTACATATTTAGTTAAATAACTCTGAGCATTGCAGGTAGTTGCAGTTCTAACTTATATAATATCAAAGTATACTATCTTACGAATACAACACATTCAAAACCTCAGCGAAACTGCGGAACTTCATAACAAAGCGTAAACAAAGTTATACTATGCACGGATGTACTATTTGATCATCCTGAGCGGTTCTGGATACATATTTTGCCAAATCACTCTCAGGTTTGTAGGTAGTTACAGTTCTACCTAATATAATATCATAGTATACTGTCTTACCAATACGACGCAATTAAAACATCAGCGAAACATTGCGGAACTTCATAATAAAGCGTAAACAAAGTTATACTATGCACGTATGTACTATTTGATCATCCCTAGCGGTTCTTGCTACATATTTTGTTAAATAACTCTGAGCTTTGCAGGTATTTGCAGTTCTAACTTATATAATATCAAAGTATACTAGCTTATCAATACGACGCAATCAAAACCTCAGCGAAACTCTGCGGAACTTCATAACAAAGCGTGAACAAAGTTATACTATGCACGGAGGTACTATTTGATCATCCAGAGCGGTTCTTGCTACATATTTAGTTAAATAACTCTGAGCTTAGCAGGTATTTGCAGTCCTAACTTATATATTATCAAAGTATACTATCTTATCTATACGTACGCAATCAAAACCTCAACGATACTTTGCGGAACTTCATAACAAAGCGTAAACAAAGTTATACTATGCACGGAGGTACTATTTGATCATCCAGAGCGGTTCTTGCTACATATTTAGTTAAATAACTCTGAGCTTAGCAGGTATTTGCAGTCCTAACTTATATATTATCAAAGTATACTATCTTATCTATACGTACGCAATCAAAACCTCAACGATACTTTGCGGAACTTCATAACAAAGCGTAAACAAAGTTATACTATGCACGTATGTACTATTTGATCATCCTGAGCGGTTCTTGCTACATATTTTGTTAAATAACTCTGAGCGTTGCAGGTATTTGCAGTTCTAACTTACATAATATCAAAGTATACCACCTTACCAATTGCGACGCAATCAAAACATCAGCGAAACATTGCGGAACTTCATAACAAAGCGTAAACAAAGTTATACTATGCACGTATGTACTATTTGATCATCCCTAGCGGTTCTTGCTACATATTTTGTTAAATAACTCTGAGCTTTGCAGGTATTTGCAGTTCTAACTTATATAATATCAATGTGTACTATCTTACCAATACGACGCAATCAAAACCTCAGCGAAACTCTGCGGAACTTCATAACAAAGCGTAAACAAAGTTATACTATGCACGTATGTACTATTTGATCATCCTGAGCGGTTCTTGCTACATATTTTGTTAAATAACTCTGAGCGTTGCAGGTATTTGCAGTTCTAACTTATATAATATCATAGTATACTATCTTATCAATACGTACGCCATCAAAACCTCAGCGAAACTTTGCAGAACTTCATAACAAAGCGTAAACAAAGTAATACTATGCACGGATGTACTATTTGATCATCCTGAGCGGTTCTGGATACATATTTTGCCAAATCACTCTCAGGTTTGTAGGTAGTTACAGTTCTACCTAATATAATATAATAGTATACTATCTTACCAATACGACGCAATTAAAACATCAGCGACACTTTGCGGAATTTCATAAGACAGCGAGAACAAAGTTATACTATGCACGGATGTACTATTTCATCATCCAGAGCGGTTCTTTCTACATATTTAGTTAAATAACTCTGAGCGTTGCAGGTATTTGCAGTTCTAACTTATATAATATCAATGCATACTATCATATCAATACGACGCAATCAAAACCTCAGCGAAACTCTGCGGAACTTCATCACACAGCGTAAACAAAGTTATACTATGCACGTTTGTACTATTTGATCATCCTGAGCGGTTCTTGCTACATATTTTGTTAAATAACTCTGAGGTGTGCAGGTATTTGCAGTTCTAACTTATCTAATATCAGTGTATACTATCTTATCAATACGACGCAATCAAAACATCAGCAAAACTCTGCGGAACTTCATAACAAAGCGTGAACAAAGTTATACTATGCACGGATGGACTATTTGATCATCCTAAGCGGTTCTGGATACATATTTTGCCAAATCACTTTCAGGTTTGTAGGTAGTTACAGTTCTACCTAATATAATATCATAGTATACTATCTTACCAATTGCGACGCAATCAAAACATCAGCGAAACATTGCGGAACTTCATAACAAAGCGTAAACAAAGTTATACTATGCACGGAGGTACTATTTGATCATCCAGAGCGGTTCTTGCTACATATTTAGTTAAATAACTCTGAGCTTAGCAGGTATTTGCAGTTCTAACTTATATAATATCAAAGTATACTATCTTATCAATACGACGAAATAAAAAACCTCAGCGAAACTCTGCGGAACTTCATAACAAAGCGTAAACAAAGTTATACTATGCACGTATGTACTATTTGATCATCCTGAGCGGTTCTTGCTACATATTTTGTTAAATAAGTCTGAGCGTTGCAGGTATTTGCAGTTCTAACTTATATAATATCAAAGTATACTATCTTATCAATACGACGAAATAAAAAACATCAGCGAAACTCTGCGGAACTTCATAACAAAGCGTAAACAAAGTTATACTATGCACGTATGTACTATTTGATCATCCTGAGCGGTTCTTGCTACATATTTTGTTAAATAACTCTGAGCGTTGCAGGTATTTGCAGTTCTAACTTATATAATATCATAGTATACTATCTTATCAATACGTACGCCATCAAAACCTCAGCGAAACTTTGCAGAACTTCATAACAAAGCGTAAACAAAGTTATACTCTGCACGTATGTACTATTTGATCATCCTGAGGGGTTCTTGCTACGTATTTTGTTAAATAACACTGAGCTTTGCAGGTATTTTCAGTTCTACCTTATATAATATCATAGTATACTATCTTACCAATACGTACGCAATCAAAAAATCAGCGAATCTTTGCGGAACTTCATAACAAAGCGTAAACAAAGTTATAGTATGCACGGATTTACTGTATGATCATCCTGACCGTTCTTGAAACATATTTTGCCAAATAACTCTGAGGTTTGCAGGTAGTTGCAGTTCTATCTTACATAATATCAAATATACTATCTTACCAATTGCGACGCAATCAAAACATTAGTGACAGTTTGCGGAACTTCATAACAAAGCGTAAACAAGGTTATACTATGCACGTATGCACTATTTGATCATCCTGAGCGGTTCTTGCAACATATTTTGTTAAATAACTCTGAGGTGTGCAGGTATTTGCAGATCTAACTTATCTAATATGAATGTATACTATCTTATCAATACGACGCAATCAAAAAGTCAGCGAAACTGCGGAACTTCATAACCAAGCGTAAACAAAGTTATACTATGCACGGATGTACTATTTGATCATCCAGACCGGTTCTTGCTACATATTTAGTTAAATAACTCTGAGGTTTGCAGATAGTTGCAGTTCTATCTTATATAATATCAAAGTATACTATCTTACGAATACAACACATTCAAAACCTCAGCGAAACTGCGGAACTTCATAACAAATCGTAAACAAAGTTATACTATGCACGGATGTACTATTTGATCATCCTGAGCGGTTCTGGATACATATTTTGCCAAATCACTCTCAGGTTTGTAGGTAGTTACAGTTCTACCTAATATAATATAATAGTATACTATCTTACCAATACGACGCAATTAAAACATCAGCGACACTTTGCGGAATTTCATAAGACAGCGAGAACAAAGTTATACTATGCACGGATGTACTATTTCATCATCCAGAGCGGTTCTTTCTACATATTTAGTTAAATAACTCTGAGCATTGCAGGTAGTTGCAGTTCTATCTTACATAATATCAAAGTATACCACCTTACCAATTGCGACGCAATCAAAACATCAGCGAAACATTGTGGAACTTCATAATAAAGCGTAAACAAAGTTATACTATGCACGTATGTACTATTTGATCATCCCTAGCGGTTCTTGCTACATATTTTGTTAAATAACTCTGAGCTTTGCAGGTGTTTTCAGTTCTACCTTATATAATATCATAGTATACTATCTTATCAATACGTACGCCATCCAAACCTCAGCGAAACTTTGCAGAACTTCATAACAAAGCGTAAACAAAGTTATACTATGCACGGATGTACTATTTCATCATCCTGAGCGGTTCTTGCTACATATTTTGTTAAATAACTCTGAGCGTTGCAGGTATTTGCAGTTCTATCTTATATAATATCAAAGTATACTATCTTACGAATACAACACATTCAAAACCTCAGCGAAACTGCGGAACTTCATAACAAAGCGTAAACAAAGTTATACTATGCACGGATGCACTATTTGATCATCCTGAGCGGTTCTGGATACATATTTTGCCAAATCACTCTCAGGTTTGTAGGTAGTTACAGTTCTACCTAATATAATATCATAGTATACTGTCTTACCAATACGACGCAATTAAAACATCAGCGAAACATTGCGGAACTTCATAATAAAGCGTAAACAAAGTTATACTATGCACGTATGTACTATTTGATCATCCCTAGCGGTTCTTGCTACATATTTTGTTAAATAACTCTGAGCTTTGCAGGTATTTGCAGTTCTAACTTATATAATATCAAAGTATACTAGCTTATCAATACGACGCAATCAAAACCTCAGCGAAACTCTGCGGAACTTCGTAACAAAGCGTGAACAAAGTTATACTATGCACGGAGGTACTATTTGATCATCCAGAGCGGTTCTTGCTACATATTTAGTTAAATAACTCTGAGCTTAGCAGGTATTTGCAGTCCTAACTTATATATTATCAAAGTATACTATCTTATCTATACGTACGCAATCAAAACCTCAACGATACTTTGCGGAACTTCATAACAAAGCGTAAACAAAGTTATACTATGCACGGAGGTACTATTTGATCATCCAGAGCGGTTCTTGCTACATATTTAGTTAAATAACTCTGAGCTTAGCAGGTATTTGCAGTCCTAACTTATATATTATCAAAGTATACTATCTTATCTATACGTACGCAATCAAAACCTCAACGATACTTTGCGGAACTTCATAACAAAGCGTAAACAAAGTTATACTATGCACGTATGTACTATTTGATCATCCTGAGCGGTTCTTGCTACATATTTTGTTAAATAACTCTGAGCGTTGCAGGTATTTGCAGTTCTAACTTACATAATATCAAAGTATACCACCTTACCAATTGCGACGCAATCAAAACATCAGCGAAACATTGCGGAACTTCATAATAAAGCGTAATCAAAGTTATACTATGCACGTATGTACTATTTGATCATCCCTAGCGGTTCTTGCTACATATTTTGTTAAATAACTCTGAGCTTTGCAGGTATTTGCAGTTCTAACTTATATAATATCATAGTATACTATCTTACCAATACGACGCAATCAAAACCTCAGCGAAACTCTGCGGAACTTCATAACAAAGCGTAAACAAAGTTATACTATGCACGTATGTACTATTTGATCATCCTGAGCGGTTCTTGCTACATATTTTGTTAAATAACTCTGAGCGTTGCAGGTATTTGCAGTTCTAACTTATATAATATCATAGTATACTATCTTATCAATACGTACGCCATCAAAACCTCAGCGAAACTTTGCAGAACTTCATAACAAAGCGTAAACAAAGTAATACTATGCACGGATGTACTATTTGATCATCCTGAGCGGTTCTGGATACATATTTTGCCAAATCACTCTCAGGTTTGTAGGTAGTTACAGTTCTACCTAATATAATATCATAGTATACTGTCTTACCAATACGACGCAATTAAAACATCAGCGAAACATTGCGGAACTTCATAATAAAGCGTAAACAAAGTTATACTATGCACGTATGTACTATTTGATCATCCCTAGCGGTTCTTGCTACATATTTTGTTAAATAACTCTGAGCTATGCAGGTATTTGCAGTTCTAACTTATATAATATCATAGTATACTAGCTTATCAATACGACGCAATCAAAACCTCAGCGAAACTCTGCGGAACTTCATCACACAGCGTAAACAAAGTTATACTATGCACGTTTGTACTATTTGATCATCCTGAGCGGTTCTTGCTACATATTTTGTTAAATAACTCTGAGGTGTGCAGGTATTTGCAGTTCTAACTTATCTAATATCAGTGTATACTATCTTATCAATACGACGCAATCAAAACATCAGCAAAACTCTGCGGAACTTCATAACAAAGCGTGAACAAAGTTATACTATGCACGGATGGACTATTTGATCATCCTAAGCGGTTCTGGATACATATTTTGCCAAATCACTCTCAGGTTTGTAGGTAGTTACAGTTCTACCTAATATAATATCATAGTATACTATCTTACCAATTGCGACGCAATCAAAACATCAGCGAAACATTGCGGAACTTCATAACAAAGCGTAAACAAAGTTATACTATGCACGGAGGTACTATTTGATCATCCAGAGCGGTTCTTGCTACATATTTAGTTAAATAACTCTGAGCTTAGCAGGTATTTGCAGTTCTAACTTATATAATATCAAAGTATACTATCTTATCAATACGACGAAATAAAAAACCTCAGCGAAACTCTGCGGAACTTCATAACAAAGCGTAAACAAAGTTATACTATGCACGTATGTACTATTTGATCATCCTGAGCGGTTCTTGCTACATATTTTGTTAAATAAGTCTGAGCGTTGCAGGTATTTGCAGTTCTAACTTATATAATATCAGTGTATACTATCTTATCAATACGACGCAATCAAAACATCAGCAAAACTCTGCGGAACTTCATAACAAAGCGTGAACAAAGTTATACTATGCACGGATGGACTATTTGATCATCCTAAGCGGTTCTGGATACATATTTTGCCAAATCACTCTCAGGTTTGTAGGTAGTTACAGTTCTACCTAATATAATATCATAGTATACTATCTTACCAATTGCGACGCAATCAAAACATCAGCGAAACATTGCGGAACTTCATAACAAAGCGTAAACAAAGTTATACTATGCACGGAGGTACTATTTGATCATCCAGAGCGGTTCTTGCTACATATTTAGTTAAATAACTCTGAGCTTAGCAGGTATTTGCAGTTCTAACTTATATAATATCAAAGTATACTATCTTATCAATACGACGAAATAAAAAACCTCAGCGAAACTCTGCGGAACTTCATAACAAAGCGTAAACAAAGTTATACTATGCACGTATGTACTATTTGATCATCCTGAGCGGTTCTTGCTACATATTTTGTTAAATAAGTCTGAGCGTTGCAGGTATTTGCAGTTCTAACTTATATAATATCAAAGTATACTATCTTATCAATACGACGAAATAAAAAACATCAGCGAAACTCTGCGGAACTTCATAACAAAGCGTAAACAAAGTTATACTATGCACGTATGTACTATTTGATCATCCTGAGCGGTTCTTGCTACATATTTTGTTAAATAACTCTGAGCGTTGCAGGTATTTGCAGTTCTAACTTATATAATATCAATGCATACTATCATATCAATACGACGTAATCAAAACATCAGCGAAACATTGCGGAACTTCATAACAAAGCGTAAACAAAGTTATACTATGCACGTATGTACTATTTGATCATCCTGAGCGGTTCTTGCTACATATTTTGTTAAATAACTCTGAGCGTTGCAGGTATTTGCAGTTCTAACTTATATAATATCAAAGTATACTATCTTACGAATACAACACATTCAAAACCTCAGCGAAACTGCGGAACTTCATAACAAATCGTAAACAAAGTTATACTATGCACGGATGTACTATTTGATCATCCTGAGCGGTTCTGGATACATATTTTGCCAAATCACTCTCAGGTTTGTAGGTAGTTACAGTTCTACCTAATATAATATAATAGTATACTATCTTACCAATACGACGCAATTAAAACATCAGCGACACTTTGCGGAATTTCATAAGACAGCGAGAACAAAGTTATACTATGCACGGATGTACTATTTCATCATCCAGAGCGGTTCTTTCTACATATTTAGTTAAATAACTCTGAGCGTTGCAGGTATTTGCAGTTCTAACTTATATAATATCAATGCATACTATCATATCAATACGACGTAATCAAAACATCAGCGAAACATTGCGGAACTTCATAACAAAGCGTAAACAAAGTTATACTATGCACGTATGTACTATTTGATCATCCTGAGCGGTTCCTGCTACATATTTTGTTAAATAACTCTGAGCGTTGCAGGTATTTGCAGTTCTAACTTATATAATATCATAGTATACTATCTTATCAATACGTACGCCATCAAAACCTCAGCGAAACTTTGCAGAACTTCATAACAAAGCGTAAACAAAGTAATACTATGCACGGATGTACTATTTGATCATCCTGAGCGGTTCTGGATACATATTTTGTTAAATAACTCTGAGCGTTGCAGGTATTTGCAGTTCTAACTTATATAATATCAATGAATACTATCTTATCAATACGACGTAATCAAAACATCAGCGAAACATTGCGGAACTTCATAACAAAGCGTAAACAAAGTTATACTATGCACGTATGTACTATTTGATCATCCTGAGCGGTTCTTGCTACATATTTTGTTAAATAACTCTGAGCGTTGCAGGTATTTGCAGTTCTAACTTATATAATATCATAGTATACTATCTTATCAATACGACGCAATCAAAACATCAGCGAAACTTTGAGGAACTTCATAACAAAGCGTAAACAAAGTTATGCTATTCACGTATGTACTATTTGATCATCCCTAGCGGTTCTTGCTACATATTTTGTTAAATAACTCTGAGCTTTGCAGGTGTTTTCAGTTCTACCTTATATAATATCATAGTATACTATCTTATCAATACGTACGCCATCCAAACCTCAGCGAAACTTTGCAGAACTTCATAACAAAGCGTAAACAAAGTTATACTATGCACGGATGTACTATTTCATCATCCTGAGCGGTTCTTGCTACATATTTTGTTAAATAACTCTGAGGTTTGCAGGTAATTGCAGTTCTATCTTATATAATATCAAAGTATACTATCTTACGAATACAACACATTCAAAACCTCAGCGAAACTGCGGAACTTCATAACAAAGCGTAAACAAAGTTATACTATGCACGGATGTACTATTTGATCATCCTGAGCGGTTCTGGATACATATTTTGCCAAATCACTCTCAGGTTTGTAGGTAGTTACAGTTCTACCTAATATAATGTCATAGTATACTGTCTTACCAATACGACGCAATTAAAACATCAGCGAAACATTGCGGAACTTCATAATAAAGCGTAAACAAAGTTATACTATGCACGTATGTACTATTTGATCATCCAGAGCGGTTCTTGCTACATATTTAGTTAAATAACTCTGAGCTTAGCAGGTATTTGCAGTCCTAACTTATATATTATCAAAGTATACTATCTTATCTATACGTACGCAATCAAAACCTCAACGATACTTTGCGGAACTTCATAACAAAGCGTAAACAAAGTTATACTATGCACGGAGGTACTATTTGATCATCCAGAGCGGTTCTTGCTACATATTTAGTTAAATAACTCTGAGCTTAGCAGGTATTTGCAGTCCTAACTTATATATTATCAAAGTATACTATCTTATCTATACGTACGCAATCAAAACCTCAACGATACTTTGCGGAACTTCATAACAAAGCGTAAACAAAGTTATACTATGCACGTATGTACTATTTGATCATCCTGAGCGGTTCTTGCTACATATTTTGTTAAATAACTCTGAGCTTTGCAGGTATTTGCAGTTCTAACTTACATAATATCAAAGTATACCACCTTACCAATTGCGACGCAATCAAAACATCAGCGAAACTTTGCGGAACTTCATAAAAAAGCGTAATCAAAGTTATACTATGCACGTATGTACTATTTGATCATCCCTAGCGGTTCTTGCTACATATTTTGTTAAATAACTCTGAGCTTTGCAGGTATTTGCAGTTCTAACTTATATAATATCATAGTATACTATCTTACCAATACGACGCAATCAAAACCTCAGCGAAACTCTGCGGAACTTCATAACAAAGCGTAAACAAAGTTATACTATGCACGTATGTACTATTTGATCATCCTGAGCGGTTCTTGCTACATATTTTGTTAAATAACTCTGAGCTTTGCAGGTATTTGCAGTTCTAACTTATATAATATCATAGTATACTATCTTATCAATACGTACGCCATCAAAACCTCAGCGAAACTTTGCAGAACTTCATAACAAAGCGTAAACAAAGTAATACTATGCACGGATGTACTATTTGATCATCCTGAGCGGTTCTGGATACATATTTTGCCAAATCACTCTCAGGTTTGTAGGTAGTTACAGTTCTACCTAATATAATATCATAGTATACTGTCTTACCAATACGACGCAATTAAAACATCAGCGAAACATTGCGGAACTTCATAATAAAGCGTAAACAAAGTTATACTATGCACGTATGTACTATTTGATCATCCCTAGCGGTTCTTGCTACATATTTTGTTAAATAACTCTGAGCTATGCAGGTATTTGCAGTTCTAACTTATATAATATCATAGTATACTAGCTTATCAATACGACGCAATCAAAACCTCAGCGAAACTCTGCGGAACTTCATCACACAGCGTAAACAAAGTTATACTATGCACGTTTGTACTATTTGATCATCCTGAGCGGTTCTTGCTACATATTTTGTTAAATAACTCTGAGGTGTGCAGGTATTTGCAGTTCTAACTTATCTAATATCAGTGTATACTATCTTATCAATACGACGCAATCAAAACATCAGCAAAACTCTGCGGAACTTCATAACAAAGCGTGAACAAAGTTATACTATGCACGGATGGACTATTTGATCATCCTAAGCGGTTCTGGATACATATTTTGCCAAATCACTCTCAGGTTTGTAGGTAGTTACAGTTCTACCTAATATAATGTCATAGTATACTGTCTTACCAATACGACGCAATTAAAACATCAGCGAAACATTGCGGAACTTCATAATAAAGCGTAAACAAAGTTATACTATGCACGTATGTACTATTTGATCATCCCTAGCGGTTATTGCTACATATTTTGTTAAACAACTCTGAGGTTTGCAGATATTTTCAGTTGTAACTTATATAATATCAAAGTATACTATCTTATCAATACGACGCAATCAAAACCTCAGCGAAACTCTGCGGAACTTCATAACAAAGCGTGAACAAAGTTATACTATGCACGGAGGTACTATTTGATCATCCAGAGCGGTTCTTGCTACATATTTAGTTAAATAACTCTGAGCTTAGCAGGTATTTGCAGTCCTAACTTATATATTATCAAAGTATACTATCTTATCTATACGTACGCAATCAAAACCTCAACGATACTTTGCGGAACTTCATAACAAAGCGTAAACAAAGTTATACTATGCACGGAGGTACTATTTGATCATCCAGAGCGGTTCTTGCTACATATTTAGTTAAATAACTCTGAGCTTAGCAGGTATTTGCAGTCCTAACTTATATATTATCAAAGTATACTATCTTATCTATACGTACGCAATCAAAACCTCAACGATACTTTGCGGAACTTCATAACAAAGCGTAAACAAAGTTATACTATGCACGTATGTACTATTTGATCATCCTGAGCGGTTCTTGCTACATATTTTGTTAAATAACTCTGAGCGTTGCAGGTATTTGCAGTTCTAACTTACATAATATCAAAGTATACCACCTTACCAATTGCGACGCAATCAAAACATCAGCGAAACATTGCGGAACTTCATAAAAAAGCGTAATCAAAGTTATACTATGCACGTATGTACTATTTGATCATCCCTAGCGGTTCTTGCTACATATTTTGTTAAATAACTCTGAGCTTTGCAGGTATTTGCAGTTCTAACTTATATAATATCATAGTATACTATCTTACCAATACGACGCAATCAAAACCTCAGCGAAACTCTGCGGAACTTCATAACAAAGCGTAAACAAAGTTATACTATGCACGTATGTACTATTTGATCATCCTGAGCGGTTCTTGCTACATATTTTGTTAAATAACTCTGAGCGTTGCAGGTATTTGCAGTTCTAACTTATATAATATCATAGTATACTATCTTATCAATACGTACGCCATCAAAACCTCAGCGAAACTTTGCAGAACTTCATAACAAAGCGTAAACAAAGTAATACTATGCACGGATGTACTATTTGATCATCCTGAGCGGTTCTGGATACATATTTTGCCAAATCACTCTCAGGTTTGTAGGTAGTTACAGTTCTACCTAATATAATATCATAGTATACTGTCTTACCAATACGACGCAATTAAAACATCAGCGAAACATTGCGGAACTTCATAATAAAGCGTAAACAAAGTTATACTATGCACGTATGTACTATTTGATCATCCCTAGCGGTTCTTGCTACATATTTTGTTAAATAACTCTGAGCTATGCAGGTATTTGCAGTTCTAACTTATATAATATCATAGTATACTAGCTTATCAATACGACGCAATCAAAACCTCAGCGAAACTCTGCGGAACTTCATCACACAGCGTAAACAAAGTTATACTATGCACGTTTGTACTATTTGATCATCCTGAGCGGTTCTTGCTACATATTTTGTTAAATAACTCTGAGGTGTGCAGGTATTTGCAGTTCTAACTTATCTAATATCAGTGTATACTATCTTATCAATACGCAGCAATCAAAACCTCAGCAAAACTCTGCGGAACTTCATAACAAAGCGTGAACAAAGTTATACTATGCACGGATGGACTATTTGATCATCCTAAGCGGTTCTGGATACATATTTTGCCAAATCACTCTCAGGTTTGTAGGTAGTTACAGTTCTACCTAATATAATATCATAGTATACTATCTTACCAATTGCGACGCAATCAAAACATCAGCGAAACATTGCGGAACTTCATAACAAAGCGTAAACAAAGTTATACTATGCACGGAGGTACTATTTGATCATCCAGAGCGGTTCTTGCTACATATTTAGTTAAATAACTCTGAGCTTAGCAGGTATTTGCAGTTCTAACTTATATAATATCAAAGTATACTATCTTATCAATACGACGAAATAAAAAACCTCAGCGAAACTCTGCGGAACTTCATAACAAAGCGTAAACAAAGTTATACTATGCACGTATGTACTATTTGATCATCCTGAGCGGTTCTTGCTACATATTTTGTTAAATAAGTCTGAGCGTTGCAGGTATTTGCAGTTCTAACTTATATAATATCAAAGTATACTATCTTATCAATACGACGAAATAAAAAACATCAGCGAAACTCTGCGGAACTTCATAACAAAGCGTAAACAAAGTTATACTATGCACGTATGTACTATTTGATCATCCTGAGCGGTTCTTGCTACATATTTTGTTAAATAACTCTGAGCGTTGCAGGTATTTGCAGTTCTAACTTATATAATATCATAGTATACTATCTTATCAATACGTACGCCATCAAAACCTCAGCGAAACTTTGCAGAACTTCATAACAAAGCGTAAACAAAGTAATACTATGCACGGATGTACTATTTGATCATCCTGAGCGGTTCTGGATACATATTTTGCCAAATCACTCTCAGGTTTGTAGGTAGTTACAGTTCTACCTAATATAATATCATAGTATACTGTCTTACCAATACGACGCAATTAAAACATCAGCGAAACATTGCGGAACTTCATAATAAAGCGTAAACAAAGTTATACTATGCACGTATGTACTATTTGATCATCCCTAGCGGTTCTTGCTACATATTTTGTTAAATAACTCTGAGCTATGCAGGTATTTGCAGTTCTAACTTATATAATATCATAGTATACTAGCTTATCAATACGACGCAATCAAAACCTCAGCGAAACTCTGCGGAACTTCATCACACAGCGTAAACAAAGTTATACTATGCACGTTTGTACTATTTGATCATCCTGAGCGGTTCTTGCTACATATTTTGTTAAATAACTCTGAGGTGTGCAGGTATTTGCAGTTCTAACTTATCTAATATCAGTGTATACTATCTTATCAATACGACGCAATCAAAACATCAGCAAAACTCTGCGGAACTTCATAACAAAGCGTGAACAAAGTTATACTATGCACGGATGGACTATTTGATCATCCTAAGCGGTTCTGGATACATATTTTGCCAAATCACTCTCAGGTTTGTAGGTAGTTACAGTTCTACCTAATATAATATCATAGTATACTATCTTACCAATTGCGACGCAATCAAAACATCAGCGAAACATTGCGGAACTTCATAACAAAGCGTAAACAAAGTTATACTATGCACGGAGGTACTATTTGATCATCCAGAGCGGTTCTTGCTACATATTTAGTTAAATAACTCTGAGCTTAGCAGGTATTTGCAGTTCTAACTTATATAATATCAAAGTATACTATCTTATCAATACGACGAAATAAAAAACCTCAGCGAAACTCTGCGGAACTTCATAACAAAGCGTAAACAAAGTTATACTATGCACGTATGTACTATTTGATCATCCTGAGCGGTTCTTGCTACATATTTTGTTAAATAAGTCTGAGCGTTGCAGGTATTTGCAGTTCTAACTTATATAATATCAAAGTATACTATCTTATCAATACGACGAAATAAAAAACATCAGCGAAACTCTGCGGAACTTCATAACAAAGCGTAAACAAAGTTATACTATGCACGTATGTACTATTTGATCATCCTGAGCGGTTCTTGCTACATATTTTGTTAAATAACTCTGAGCGTTGCAGGTATTTGCAGTTCTAACTTATATAATATCAATGCATACTATCATATCAATACGACGTAATCAAAACATCAGCGAAACATTGCGGAACTTCATAACAAAGCGTAAACAAAGTTATACTATGCACGTATGTACTATTTGATCATCCTGAGCGGTTCTTGCTACATATTTTGTTAAATAACTCTGAGCGTTGCAGGTATTTGCAGTTCTAACTTATATAATATCAAAGTATACTATCTTACGAATACAACACATTCAAAACCTCAGCGAAACTGCGGAACTTCATAACAAATCGTAAACAAAGTTATACTATGCACGGATGTACTATTTGATCATCCTGAGCGGTTCTGGATACATATTTTGCCAAATCACTCTCAGGTTTGTAGGTAGTTACAGTTCTACCTAATATAATATAATAGTATACTATCTCACCAATACGACGCAATTAAAACATCAGCGACACTTTGCGGAATTTCATAAGACAGCGAGAACAAAGTTATACTATGCACGGATGTACTATTTCATCATCCAGAGCGGTTCTTTCTACATATTTAGTTAAATAACTCTGAGCGTTGCAGGTATTTGCAGTTCTAACTTATATAATATCAATGCATACTATCATATCAATACGACGTAATCAAAACATCAGCGAAACATTGCGGAACTTCATAACAAAGCGTAAACAAAGTTATACTATGCACGTATGTACTATTTGATCATCCTGAGCGGTTCTTGCTACATATTTTGTTAAATAACTCTGAGCGTTGCAGGTATTTGCAGTTCTAACTTATATAATATCATAGTATACTATCTTATCAATACGTACGCCATCAAAACCTCAGCGAAACTTTGCAGAACTTCATAACAAAGCGTAAACAAAGTAATACTATGCACGGATGTACTATTTGATCATCCTGAGCGGTTCTGGATACATATTTTGTTAAATAACTCTGAGCGTTGCAGGTATTTGCAGTTCTAACTTATATAATATCAATGCATACTATCTTATCAATACGACGTAATCAAAACATCAGCGAAACATTGCGGAACTTCATAACAAAGCGTAAACAAAGTTATACTATGCACGTATGTACTATTTGATCATCCTGAGCGGTTCTTGCTACATATTTTGTTAAATAACTCTGAGCGTTGCAGGTATTTGCAGTTCTAACTTATATAATATCATAGTATACTATCTTATCAATACGACGCAATCAAAACATCAGCGAAACTCTGCGGAGCTTCATAACAAAGCGTAAACAAAGTTATACTATGCACGTATGTACTATTTGATCATCCTGAGCGGTTCTTGCTACATATTTAGTTAAATAACACTGAGCTTTGCAGGTATTTGCAGTCCTAACTTATATTTTATCAAAGTATACTATCTTATCTATACGTACGCAATCAAAACCTCAAAGATACTTTGCGGAACATCATAACAAAGCGTAAACAAAGTAATACTATGCACGGATGTACTATTTGATCATCCTGAGCGGTTCTGGATACATATTTTGTTAAATAACTCTGAGCGTTGCAGGTATTTGCAGTTCTAACTTATATAATATCAATGCATACTATCTTATCAATACGACGTAATCAAAACATCAGCGAAACATTGCGGAACTTCATAACAAAGCGTAAACAAAGTTATACTATGCACGTATGTACTATTTGATCATCCTGAGCGGTTCTTGCTACATATTTTGTTAAATAACTCTGAGCGTTGCAGGTATTTGCAGTTCTAACTTATATAATATCATAGTATACTATCTTATCAATACGACGCAATCAAAACATCAGCGAAACTTTGCGGAACTTCATAACAAAGCGTAAACAAAGTTATGCTATTCACGTATGTACTATTTGATCATCCCTAGCGGTTCTTGCTACATATTTTGTTAAATAACTCTGAGCTTTGCAGGTATTTGCAGTTCTAACTTATATAATATCAAAGTATACTAGCTTATCAATACGACGCAATCAAAACCTCATCGAAACTCTGCGGAGCTTCATAACAAAGCGTAAACAAAGTTATACTATGCACGTATGTACTATTTGATCATCCTGAGCGGTTCTTGCTACATATTTAGTTAAATAACACTGAGCTTTGCAGGTATTTGCAGTCCTAACTTATATTTTATCAAAGTATACTATCTTATCTATACGTACGCAATCAAAACCTCAAAGATACTTTGCGGAACATCATAACAAAGCGTAAACAAAGTTAGCCTATGCACTTATGTACTATTTGATCATCCTGAGCGGTTCTTGCTACATATTTTGTTAAATAACTCTGAGGTGTGCAGGTATTTGCAGTTCTAACTTATATAATATCAATGAATACTATCTTATCAATACGACGTAATCAAAACATCAGCGAAACATTGCGGAACTTCATAACAAAGCGTAAACAAAGTTATACTATGCACGTATGTACTATTTGATCATCCTGAGCGGTTCTTGCTACATATTTTGTTAAATAACTCTGAGCGTTGCAGGTATTTGCAGTTCTAACTTATATAATATCATAGTATACTATCTTATCAATACGACACAATCAAAACATCAGCGAAACTTTGAGGAACTTCATAACAAAGCGTAAACAAAGTTATGCTATTCACGTATGTACTATTTGATCATCCCTAGCGGTTCTTGCTACATATTTTGTTAAATAACTCTGAGCTTTGCAGGTGTTTTCAGTTCTACCTTATATAATATCATAGTATACTATCTTATCAATACGTACGCCATCCAAACCTCAGCGAAACTTTGCAGAACTTCATAACAAAGCGTAAACAAAGTTATACTATGCACGGATGTACTATTTCATCATCCTGAGCGGTTCTTGCTACATATTTTGTTAAATAACTCTGAGGTTTGCAGGTAATTGCAGTTCTATCTTATATAATATCAAAGTATACTATCTTACGAATACAACACATTCAAAACCTCAGCGAAACTGCGGAACTTCATAACAAAGCGTAAACAAAGTTATACTATGCACGGATGTACTATTTGATCATCCTGAGCGGTTCTGGATACATATTTTGCCAAATCACTCTCAGGTTTGTAGGTAGTTACAGTTCTACCTAATATAATGTCATAGTATACTGTCTTACCAATACGACGCAATTAAAACATCAGCGAAACATTGCGGAACTTCATAACAAAGCGTAAACAAAGTTATACTATGCACGTATGTACTATTTGATCATCCAGAGCGGTTCTTGCTACATATTTAGTTAAATAACTCTGAGCTTAGCAGGTATTTGCAGTCCTAACTTATATATTATCAAAGTATACTATCTTATCTATACGTACGCAATCAAAACCTCAACGATACTTTGCGGAACTTCATAACAAAGCGTAAACAAAGTTATACTATGCACGGAGGTACTATTTGATCATCCAGAGCGGTTCTTGCTACATATTTAGTTAAATAACTCTGAGCTTAGCAGGTATTTGCAGTCCTAACTTATATATTATCAAAGTATACTATCTTATCTATACGTACGCAATCAAAACCTCAACGATACTTTGCGGAACTTCATAACAAAGCGTAAACAAAGTTATACTATGCACGTATGTACTATTTGATCATCCTGAGCGGTTCTTGCTACATATTTTGTTAAATAACTCTGAGCGTTGCAGGTATTTGCAGTTCTAACTTACATAATATCAAAGTATACCACCTTACCAATTGCGACGCAATCAAAACATCAGCGAAACATTGCGGAACTTCATAATAAAGCGTAATCAAAGTTATACTATGCACGTATGTACTATTTGATCATCCCTAGCGGTTCTTGCTACATATTTTGTTAAATAACTCTGAGCTTTGCAGGTATTTGCAGTTCTAACTTATATAATATCATAGTATACTATCTTACCAATACGACGCAATCAAAACCTCAGCGAAACTCTGCGGAACTTCATAACAAAGCGTAAACAAAGTTATACTATGCACGTATGTACTATTTGATCATCCTGAGCGGTTCTTGCTACATATTTTGTTAAATAACTCTGAGCTTTGCAGGTATTTGCAGTTCTAACTTATATAATATCATAGTATACTATCTTATCAATACGTACGCCATCAAAACCTCAGCGAAACTTTGCAGAACTTCATAACAAAGCGTAAACAAAGTAATACTATGCACGGATGTACTATTTGATCATCCTGAGCGGTTCTGGATACATATTTTGCCAAATCACTCTCAGGTTTGTAGGTAGTTACAGTTCTACCTAATATAATATCATAGTATACTGTCTTACCAATACGACGCAATTAAAACATCAGCGAAACATTGCGGAACTTCATAATAAAGCGTAAACAAAGTTATACTATGCACGTATGTACTATTTGATCATCCCTAGCGGTTCTTGCTACATATTTTGTTAAATAACTCTGAGCTATGCAGGTATTTGCAGTTCTAACTTATATAATATCATAGTATACTAGCTTATCAATACGACGCAATCAAAACCTCAGCGAAACTCTGCGGAACTTCATCACACAGCGTAAACAAAGTTATACTATGCACGTTTGTACTATTTGATCATCCTGAGCGGTTCTTGCTACATATTTTGTTAAATAACTCTGAGGTGTGCAGGTATTTGCAGTTCTAACTTATCTAATATCAGTGTATACTATCTTATCAATACGACGCAATCAAAACATCAGCAAAACTCTGCGGAACTTCATAACAAAGCGTGAACAAAGTTATACTATGCACGGATGGACTATTTGATCATCCTAAGCGGTTCTGGATACATATTTTGCCAAATCACTCTCAGGTTTGTAGGTAGTTACAGTTCTACCTAATATAATGTCATAGTATACTGTCTTACCAATACGACGCAATTAAAACATCAGCGAAACATTGCGGAACTTCATAATAAAGCGTAAACAAAGTTATACTATGCACGTATGTACTATTTGATCATCCCTAGCGGTTCTTGCTACATATTTTGTTAAATAACTCTGAGCTTTGCAGGTATTTGCAGTTCTAACTTATATAATATCAAAGTATACTAGCTTATCAATACGACGCAATCAAAACCTCAGCGAAACTCTGCGGAACTTCATAACAAAGCGTGAACAAAGTTATACTATGCACGGAGGTACTATTTGATCATCCAGAGCGGTTCTTGCTACATATTTAGTTAAATAACTCTGAGCTTAGCAGGTATTTGCAGTCCTAACTTATATATTATCAAAGTATACTATCTTATCTATACGTACGCAATCAAAACCTCAACGATACTTTGCGGAACTTCATAACAAAGCGTAAACAAAGTTATACTATGCACGGAGGTACTATTTGATCATCCAGAGCGGTTCTTGCTACATATTTAGTTAAATAACTCTGAGCTTAGCAGGTATTTGCAGTCCTAACTTATATATTATCAAAGTATACTATCTTATCTATACGTACGCAATCAAAACCTCAACGATACTTTGCGGAACTTCATAACAAAGCGTAAACAAAGTTATACTATGCACGTATGTACTATTTGATCATCCTGAGCGGTTCTTGCTACATATTTTGTTAAATAACTCTGAGCGTTGCAGGTATTTGCAGTTCTAACTTACATAATATCAAAGTATACCGCCTTACCAATTGCGACGCAATCAAAACATCAGCGAAACATTGCGGAACTTCATAATAAAGCGTAATCAAAGTTATACTATGCACGTATGTACTATTTGATCATCCCTAGCGGTTCTTGCTACATATTTTGTTAAATAACTCTGAGCTTTGCAGGTATTTGCAGTCCTAACTTATATATTATCAAAGTATACTATCTTATCTATACGTACGCAATCAAAACCTCAACGATACTTTGCGGAACTTCATAACAAAGCGTAAACAAAGTAATACTATGCACGGATGTACTATTTGATCATCCTGAGCGGTTCTGGATACATATTTTGCCAAATCACTCTCAGGTTTGTAGGTAGTTACAGTTCTACCTAATATAATATCATAGTATACTGTCTTACCAATACGACGCAATTAAAACATCAGCGAAACATTGCGGAACTTCATAATAAAGCGTAAACAAAGTTATACTATGCACGTATGTACTATTTGATCATCCCTAGCGGTTCTTGCTACATATTTTGTTAAATAACTCTGAGCTATGCAGGTATTTGCAGTTCTAACTTATATAATATCATAGTATACTAGCTTATCAATACGACGCAATCAAAACCTCAGCGAAACTCTGCGGAACTTCATCACACAGCGTAAACAAAGTTATACTATGCACGTTTGTACTATTTGATCATCCTGAGCGGTTCTTGCTACATATTTTGTTAAATAACTCTGAGGTGTGCAGGTATTTGCAGTTCTAACTTATCTAATATCAGTGTATACTATCTTATCAATACGACGCAATCAAAACATCAGCAAAACTCTGCGGAACTTCATAACAAAGCGTAAACAAAGTTATACTATGCACGGATGGACTATTTGATCATCCTAAGCGGTTCTGGATACATATTTTGCCAAATCACTCTCAGGTTTGTAGGTAGTTACAGTTCTACCTAATATAATGTCATAGTATACTGTCTTACCAATACGACGCAATTAAAACATCAGCGAAACATTGCGGAACTTCATAATAAAGCGTAAACAAAGTTATACTATGCACGTATGTACTATTTGATCATCCCTAGCGGTTCTTGCTACATATTTTGTTAAATAACTCTGAGCTTTGCAGGTATTTGCAGTTCTAACTTATATAATATCAAAGTATACTATCTTATCAATACGACGCAATCAAAACCTCAGCGAAACTCTGCGGAACTTCATAACAAAGCGTGAACAAAGTTATACTATGCACGGAGGTACTATTTGATCATCCAGAGCGGTTCTTGCTACATATTTAGTTAAATAACTCTGAGCTTAGCAGGTATTTGCAGTCCTAACTTATATATTATCAAAGTATACTATCTTATCTATACGTACGCAATCAAAACCTCAACGATACTTTGCGGAACTTCATAACAAAGCGTAAACAAAGTTATACTATGCACGGAGGTACTATTTGATCATCCAGAGCGGTTCTTGCTACATATTTAGTTAAATAACTCTGAGCTTAGCAGGTATTTGCAGTCCTAACTAATATATTATCAAAGTATACTATCTTATCTATACGTACGCAATCAAAACCTCAACGATACTTTGCGGAACTTCATAACAAAGCGTAAACAAAGTTATACTATGCACGTATGTACTATTTGATCATCCTGAGCGGTTCTTGCTACATATTTTGTTAAATAACTCTGAGCGTTGCAGGTATTTGCAGTTCTAACTTACATAATATCAAAGTATACCACCTTACCAATTGCGACGCAATCAAAACATCAGCGAAACATTGCGGAACTTCATAAAAAAGCGTAATCAAAGTTATACTATGCACGTATGTACTATTTGATCATCCCTAGCGGTTCTTGCTACATATTTTGTTAAATAACTCTGAGCTTTGCAGGTATTTGCAGTTCTAACTTATATAATATCATAGTATACTATCTTACCAATACGACGCAATCAAAACCTCAGCGAAACTCTGCGGAACTTCATAACAAAGCGTAAACAAAGTTATACTATGCACGTATGTACTATTTGATCATCCTGAGCGGTTCTTGCTACATATTTTGTTAAATAACTCTGAGCTTTGCAGGTATTTGCAGTTCTAACTTATATAATATCATAGTATACTATCTTATCAATACGTACGCCATCAAAACCTCAGCGAAACTTTGCAGAACTTCATAACAAAGCGTAAACAAAGTAATACTATGCACGGATGTACTATTTGATCATCCTGAGCGGTTCTGGATACATATTTTGCCAAATCACTCTCAGGTTTGTAGGTAGTTACAGTTCTACCTAATATAATATCATAGTATACTGTCTTACCAATACGACGCAATTAAAACATCAGCGAAACATTGCGGAACTTCATAATAAAGCGTAAACAAAGTTATACTATGCACGTATGTACTATTTGATCATCCCTAGCGGTTCTTGCTACATATTTTGTTAAATAACTCTGAGCTATGCAGGTATTTGCAGTTCTAACTTATATAATATCATAGTATACTAGCTTATCAATACGACGCAATCAAAACCTCAGCGAAACTCTGCGGAACTTCATCACACAGCGTAAACAAAGTTATACTATGCACGTTTGTACTATTTGATCATCCTGAGCGGTTCTTGCTACATATTTTGTTAAATAACTCTGAGGTGTGCAGGTATTTGCAGTTCTAACTTATCTAATATCAGTGTATACTATCTTATCAATACGACGCAATCAAAACATCAGCAAAACTCTGCGGAACTTCATAACAAAGCGTGAACAAAGTTATACTATGCACGGATGGACTATTTGATCATCCTAAGCGGTTCTGGATACATATTTTGCCAAATCACTCTCAGGTTTGTAGGTAGTTACAGTTCTACCTAATATAATATCATAGTATACTATCTTACCAATTGCGACGCAATCAAAACATCAGCGAAACATTGCGGAACTTCATAACAAAGCGTAAACAAAGTTATACTATGCACGGAGGTACTATTTGATCATCCAGAGCGGTTCTTGCTACATATATAGTTAAATAACTCTGAGCTTAGCAGGTATTTGCAGTTCTAACTTATATAATATCAAAGTATACTATCTTATCAATACGACGAAATAAAAAACCTCAGCGAAACTCTGCGGAACTTCATAACAAAGCGTAAACAAAGTTATACTATGCACGTATGTACTATTTGATCATCCTGAGCGGTTCTTGCTACATATTTTGTTAAATAAGTCTGAGCGTTGCAGGTATTTGCAGTTCTAACTTATATAATATCAAAGTATACTATCTTATCAATACGACGAAATAAAAAACATCAGCGAAACTCTGCGGAACTTCATAACAAAGCGTAAACAAAGTTATACTATGCACGTATGTACTATTTGATCATCCTGAGCGGTTCTTGCTACATATTTTGTTAAATAACTCTGAGCGTTGCAGGTATTTGCAGTTCTAACTTATATAATATCATAGTATACTATCTTATCAATACGTACGCCATCAAAACCTCAGCGAAACTTTGCAGAACTTCATAACAAAGCGTAAACAAAGTAATACTATGCACGGATGTACTATTTGATCATCCTGAGCGGTTCTGGATACATATTTTGCCAAATCACTCTCAGGTTTGTAGGTAGTTACAGTTCTACCTAATATAATATCATAGTATACTGTCTTACCAATACGACGCAATTAAAACATCAGCGAAACATTGCGGAACTTCATAATAAAGCGTAAACAAAGTTATACTATGCACGTATGTACTATTTGATCATCCCTAGCGGTTCTTGCTACATATTTTGTTAAATAACTCTGAGCTATGCAGGTATTTGCAGTTCTAACTTATATAATATCATAGTATACTAGCTTATCAATACGACGCAATCAAAACCTCAGCGAAACTCTGCGGAACTTCATCACACAGCGTAAACAAAGTTATACTATGCACGTTTGTACTATTTGATCATCCTGAGCGGTTCTTGCTACATATTTTGTTAAATAACTCTGAGGTGTGCAGGTATTTGCAGTTCTAACTTATATAATATCAGTGTATACTATCTTATCAATACGACGCAATCAAAACATCAGCAAAACTCTGCGGAACTTCATAACAAAGCGTGAACAAAGTTATACTATGCACGGATGGACTATTTGATCATCCTAAGCGGTTCTGGATACATATTTTGCCAAATCACTCTCAGGTTTGTAGGTAGTTACAGTTCTACCTAATATAATATCATAGTATACTATCTTACCAATTGCGACGCAATCAAAACATCAGCGAAACATTGCGGAACTTCATAACAAAGCGTAAACAAAGTTATACTATGCACGGAGGTACTATTTGATCATCCAGAGCGGTTCTTGCTACATATTTAGTTAAATAACTCTGAGCTTAGCAGGTATTTGCAGTTCTAACTTATATAATATCAAAGTATACTATCTTATCAATACGACGAAATAAAAAACCTCAGCGAAACTCTGCGGAACTTCATAACAAAGCGTAAACAAAGTTATACTATGCACGTATGTACTATTTGATCATCCTGAGCGGTTCTTGCTACATATTTTGTTAAATAAGTCTGAGCGTTGCAGGTATTTGCAGTTCTAACTTATATAATATCAAAGTATACTATCTTATCAATACGACGAAATAAAAAACATCAGCGAAACTCTGCGGAACTTCATAACAAAGCGTAAACAAAGTTATACTATGCACGTATGTACTATTTGATCATCCTGAGCGGTTCTTGCTACATATTTTGTTAAATAACTCTGAGCGTTGCAGGTATTTGCAGTTCTAACTTATATAATATCAATGCATACTATCATATCAATACGACGTAATCAAAACATCAGCGAAACATTGCGGAACTTCATAACAAAGCGTAAACAAAGTTATACTATGCACGGATGTACTATTTGATCATCCTGAGCGGTTCTTGCTACATATTTTGTTAAATAACTCTGAGCGTTGCAGGTATTTGCAGTTCTAACTTATATAATATCAAAGTATACTATCTTACGAATACAACACATTCAAAACCTCAGCGAAACTGCGGAACTTCATAACAAATCGTAAACAAAGTTATACTATGCACGGATGTACTATTTGATCATCCTGAGCGGTTCTGGATACATATTTTGCCAAATCACTCTCAGGTTTGTAGGTAGTTACAGTTCTACCTAATATAATATAATAGTATACTATCTTACCAATACGACGCAATTAAAACATCAGCGACACTTTGCGGAATTTCATAAGACAGCGAGAACAAAGTTATACTATGCACGGATGTACTATTTCATCATCCAGAGCGGTTCTTTCTACATATTTAGTTAAATAACTCTGAGCGTTGCAGGTATTTGCAGTTCTAACTTATATAATATCAATGCATACTATCATATCAATACGACGTAATCAAAACATCAGCGAAACATTGCGGAACTTCATAACAAAGCGTAAACAAAGTTATACTATGCACGTATGTACTATTTGATCATCCTGAGCGGTTCTTGCTACATATTTAGTTAAATAACTCTGAGCGTTGCAGGTATTTGCAGTTCTAACTTATATAATATCATAGTATACTATCTTATCAATACGTACGCCATCAAAACCTCAGCGAAACTTTGCAGAACTTCATAACAAAGCGTAAACAAAGTAATACTATGCACGGATGTACTATTTGATCATCCTGAGCGGTTCTGGATACATATTTTGTTAAATAACTCTGAGCGTTGCAGGTATTTGCAGTTCTAACTTATATAATATCAATGCATACTATCTTATCAATACGACGTAATCAAAACATCAGCGAAACATTGCGGAACTTCATAACAAAGCGTAAACAAAGTTATACTATGCACGTATGTACTATTTGATCATCCTGAGCGGTTCTTGCTACATATTTTGTTAAATAACTCTGAGCTTTGCAGGTATTTGCAGTTCTAACTTATATAATATCATAGTATACTATCTTATCAATACGACGCAATCAAAACATCAGCGAAACTTTGCGGAACTTCATAACAAAGCGTAAACAAAGTTATGCTATTCACGTATGTACTATTTGATCATCCCTAGCGGTTCTTGCTACATATTTTGTTAAATAACTCTGAGCTTTGCAGGTATTTGCAGTTCTAACTTATATAATATCAAAGTATACTAGCTTATCAATACGACGCAATCAAAACCTCATCGAAACTCTGCGGAGCTTCATAACAAAGCGTAAACAAAGTTATACTATGCACGTATGTACTATTTGATCATCCTGAGCGGTTCTTGCTACATATTTAGTTAAATAACACTGAGCTTTGCAGGTATTTGCAGTCCTAACTTATATTTTATCAAAGTATACTATCTTATCTATACGTACGCAATCAAAACCTCAAAGATACTTTGCGGAACATCATAACAAAGCGTAAACAAAGTTAGCCTATGCACTTATGTACTATTTGATCATCCTGAGCGGTTCTTGCTACATATTTTGTTAAATAACTCTGAGGTGTGCAGGTATTTGCAGATCTAACTTATCTAATATGAATGTATACTATCTTATCAATACGAAGCAATCAAAACATCAGCGAATCTTTGCGGAACTTCATAACAAAGCGTAAACAAAGTTATACTATGCACGGATGTACTATTTGATCATCCTTAGCGGTTCTTGCTACATATTTTGTTAAATAACTCCGAGGTGTGCAGGTATTTGCAGTTCTAACTTATCTAATATCAATGTATACTATCTTATCAATACGTACGCAATCAAAACATCAGCGAATCTTTGCGGAACTTCATAACAAAGCGTAAACAAAGTTATAGTATGCACGGATTTACTGTGTGATCATCCTGCCCGTTCTTGAAACATATTTTGCCAAATAACTCTGAGGTTTGCAGGTAGTTGCAGTTCTATCTTACATAATATCAAATATACTATCTTACCAATTGCGACGCAATCAAAACATCAGTGACACTTTGCGGAACTTCATAACAAAGCGTAAACAAGGTTATACTATGCACGTATGTACTATTTGATCATCCTGAGCGGTTCTTGCTACATATTTTGTAAAATAACTCTAAGCGTTGCAGGTATTTGCAGTTCTAACTTATATAATATCAAAGTATACTATCTTATCAATACGACGAAATCAAAACCTCAGCGAAACTCTGCGGAACTTCAGAACAAAGCGTGAACAAAGTTATACTATGCACGGATGTACTATTTGATCATCCTGAGCGGTTCTGGATACATATTTAGTTAAATATCTCTGATCTTTGCAGGTATTTTCAGTTCTACATTATATAATATCATAGTATACTATCTTACCAATAAGACGCAATCAAAACATCAGTGACACTTTGCGGAACTTCGTAACAAAGCGTAAACAAAGTTATAGTATGCACGGATTTACTGTATGATCATCCTGCCCGTTCTTGAAACATATTTTGCCGAATAACTCTGAGGTTTGCAGGTAGTTGCAGTTCTATCTTACATAATATCAAATATACTATCTTACCAATTGCGACGCAATCAAAACATCAGCGAAACATTGCGGAACTTCATAATAAAGCGTAAACGAAGTTATACTATGCACGTATGTACTATTTGATCATCCCTAGCGGATCTTGCTACATATTTTGTTAAATAAATCTGAGCTTTGCAGGTATTTGCAGTTCTAACTTATATAATATCAAAGTATACTAGCTTATCAATACGACGCAATCAAAACCTCAGCGAAACTCTGCGGAACTTCGTAACAAAGCGTAAACAAAGTTATACTCTGCACGTATGTACTATTTGATCATCCTGAGGGGTTCTTGCTACGTATTTTGTTAAATAACACTGAGCTTTGCAGGTATTTTCAGTTCTACCTTATATAATATCATAGTATACTATCTTATCAATACGATGCAATCAAAGAGTCAGCGAAACTGCGGAACTTCATAACCAAGCGTAAACAAAGTTATACTATGCACGGATGTACTATTTGATCATCCAGACCGGTTCTTGCTACATATTTAGTTAAATAACTCTGAGGTTTGCAGATAGTTGCAGTTCTATCTTATATAATATCAAAGTATACTATCTTACGAATACAACACATTCAAAACCTCAGCGAAACTGCGGAACTTCATAACAAATCGTAAACAAAGTTATACTATGCACGGATGTACTATTTGATCATCCTGAGCGGTTCTGGATACATATTTTGCCAAATCACTCTCAGGTTTGTAGGTAGTTACAGTTCTACCTGATATAATATAATAGTATACTATCTTACCAATACGACGCAATTAAAACATCAGCGACACTTTGCGGAATTTCATAAGACAGCGAGAACAAAGTTATACTATGCACGGATGTACTATTTCATCATCCAGAGCGGTTCTTTCTACATATTTAGTTAAATAACTCTGAGCATTGCAGGTAGTTGCAGTTCTATCTTACATAATATCAAAGTATACCACCTTATCAATTGCGACGCAATCAAAACATCAGCGAAACATTGTGGAACTTCATAATAAAGCGTAAACAAAGTTATACTATGCACGTATGTACTATTTGATCATCCCTAGCGGTTCTTGCTACATATTTTGTTAAATAACTCTGAGCTTTGCAGGTGTTTTCAGTTCTACCTTATATAATATCATAGTATACTATCTTATCAATACGTACGCCATCCAAACCTCAGCGAAACTTTGCAGAACTTCATAACAAAGCGTAAACAAAGTTATACTATGCACGGATGTACTATTTCATCATCCTGAGCGGTTCTTGCTACATATTTTGTTAAATAACTCTGAGCTTTGCAGGTATTTGCAGTTCTACCTAATATAATATAATAGTATACTATCTTACCAATACGACGCAATTAAAACATCAGCGACACTTTGCGGAACTTCATAACAAAGCGTGAACAAAGTTATACTATGCACGGATGTACTATTTGATCATCCCTAGCGGTTCTTGCTACATATTTTGTTAAATAACTCTGAGCTTTGCAGGTATTTGCAGTTCTAACTTATATAATATCAAAGTATACTAGCTTATCAATACGACGCAATCAAAACCTCAGCGAATCTCTGCGGAACTTCATAACAAAGCGTGAACAAAGTTATACTATGCACGGAGGTACTATTTGATCATCCAGAGCGGTTCTTGCTACATATTTAGTTAAATAACTCTGAGCTTAGCAGGTATGTGCAGTCCTAACTTATATATTATCAAAATATACTATCTTATCTATACGTACGCAATCAAAACCTCAACGATACTTTGCGGAACTTCATAACAAAGCGTAAACAAAGTTATACTATGCACGGAGGTACTATTTGATCATCCAGAGCGGTTCTTGCTACATATTTAGTTAAATAACTCTGAGCTTAGCAGGTATTTGCAGTCCTAACTTATATATTATCAAAGTATACTATCTTATCTATACGTACGCAATCAAAACCTCAACGATACTTTGCGGAACTTCATAACAAAGCGTAAACAAAGTTATACTATGCACGTATGTACTATTTGATCATCCTGAGCGGTTCTTGCTACATATTTTGTTAAATAACTCTGAGCTTTGCAGGTATTTGCAGTTCTAACTTACATAATATCAAAGTATACCACCTTACCAATTGCGACGCAATCAAAACATCAGCGAAACGTATCGGAACTTCATAACAAACCGTAAACAAAGTTATACTATGCACGTATGTACTATTTGATCATCCCTAGCGGTTCTTGCTACATATTTTGTTAAATAACTCTGAGCTTTGCAGGTATTTGCAGTTCTAACTTATATAATATCATAGTATACTATCTTACCAATACGACGCAATCAAAACCTCAGCGAAACTCTGCGGAACTTCATAACAAAGCGTAAACAAAGTTATACTATGCACGTATGTACTATTTGATCATCCTGAGCGGTTCTTGCTACATATTTTGTTAAATAACTCTGAGCGTTGCAGGTATTTGCAGTTCTAACTTATATAATATCATAGTATACTATCTTATCAATACGTACGCCATCAAAACCTCAGCGAAACTTTGCAGAACTTCATAACAAAGCGTAAACAAAGTAATACTATGCACGGATGTACTATTTGATCATCCTGAGCGGTTCTGGATACATATTTTGCCAAATCACTCTCAGGTTTGTAGGTAGTTACAGTTCTACCTAATATAATATCATAGTATACTGTCTTACCAATACGACGCAATTAAAACATCAGCGAAACATTGCGGAACTTCATAATAAAGCGTAAACAAAGTTATACTATGCACGTATGTACTATTTGATCATCCCTAGCGGTTCTTGCTACATATTTTGTTAAATAACTCTGAGCTATGCAGGTATTTGCAGTTCTAACTTATATAATATCATAGTATACTAGCTTATCAATACGACGCAATCAAAACCTCAGCGAAACTCTGCGGAACTTCATCACACAGCGTAAACAAAGTTATACTATGCACGTTTGTACTATTTGATCATCCTGAGCGGTTCTTGCTACATATTTTGTTAAATAACTCTGAGGTGTGCAGGTATTTGCAGTTCTAACTTATCTAATATCAGTGTATACTATCTTATCAATACGACGCAATCAAAACATCAGCAAAACTCTGCGGAACTTCATAACAAAGCGTGAACAAAGTTATACTATGCACGGATGGACTATTTGATCATCCTAAGCGGTTCTGGATACATATTTTGCCAAATCACTCTCAGGTTTGTAGGTAGTTACAGTTCTACCTAATATAATATCATAGTATACTATCTTACCAATTGCGACGCAATCAAAACATCAGCGAAACATTGCGGAACTTCATAACAAAGCGTAAACAAAGTTATACTATGCACGGAGGTACTATTTGATCATCCAGAGCGGTTCTTGCTACATATTTAGTTAAATAACTCTGAGCTTAGCAGGTATTTGCAGTTCTAACTTATATAATATCAAAGTATACTATCTTATCAATACGACGAAATAAAAAACCTCAGCGAAACTCTGCGGAACTTCATAACAAAGCGTAAACAAAGTTATACTATGCACGTATGTACTATTTGATCATCCTGAGCGGTTCTTGCTACATATTTTGTTAAATAAGTCTGAGCGTTGCAGGTATTTGCAGTTCTAACTTATATAATATCAAAGTATACTATCTTATCAATACGACGAAATAAAAAACATCAGCGAAACTCTGCGGAACTTCATAACAAAGCGTAAACAAAGTTATACTATGCACGTATGTACTATTTGATCATCCTGAGCGGTTCTTGCTACATATTTTGTTAAATAACTCTGAGCGTTGCAGGTATTTGCAGTTCTAACTTATATAATATCAATGCATACTATCATATCAATACGACGTAATCAAAACATCAGCGAAACATTGCGGAACTTCATAACAAAGCGTAAACAAAGTTATACTATGCACGTATGTACTATTTGATCATCCTGAGCGGTTCTTGCTACATATTTTGTTAAATAACTCTGAGCGTTGCAGGTATTTGCAGTTCTAACTTATATAATATCAAAGTATACTATCTTACGAATACAACACATTCAAAACCTCAGCGAAACTGCGGAACTTCATAACAAATCGTAAACAAAGTTATACTATGCACGGATGTACTATTTGATCATCCTGAGCGGTTCTGGATACATATTTTGCCAAATCACTCTCAGGTTTGTAGGTAGTTACAGTTCTACCTAATATAATATAATAGTATACTATCTTACCAATATGACGCAATTAAAACATCAGCGACACTTTGCGGAATTTCATAAGACAGCGAGAACAAAGTTATACTATGCACGGATGTACTATTTCATCATCCAGAGCGGTTCTTTCTACATATTTAGTTAAATTACTCTGAGCATTGCAGGTAGTTGCAGTTCTATCTTACATAATATCAAAGTATACCACCTTACCAATTGCGACGCAATCAAAACATCAGCGAAACATTGCGGAACTTCATAATAAAGCGTAAACAAAGTTATACTATACACGTATGTACTATTTGATCATCCCTAGCGGTTCTTGCTACATATTTTGTTAAATAACTCTGAGCTTTGCAGGTATTTGCAGTTCTAACTTATATAATATCAAAGTATACTAGCTTATCAATACGACGCAATCAAAACCTCAGCGAAACTCTGCGGAACTTCATAACAAAGCGTAAACAAAGTTATACTATGCACGTATGTACTATTTGATCATCCTGAGCGGTTCTTGCTACATATTTTGTTAAATAACTCTGAGCGTTGCAGGTATTTGCAGTTCTAACTTATATAATATCAATGCATACTATCTTATCAATACGACGTAATCAAAACATCAGCGAAACATTGCGGAACTTCATAACAAAGCGTAAACAAAGTTATACTATGCACGTATGTACTATTTGATCATCCTGAGCGGTTCTTGCTACATATTTTGTTAAATAACTCTGAGCGTTGCAGGTATTTGCAGTTCTAACTTATATAATATCATAGTATACTATCTTATCAATACGTACGCCATCAAAACCTCAGCGAAACTTTGCAGAACTTCATAACAAAGCGTAAACAAAGTAATACTATGCACGGATGTACTATTTGATCATCCTGAGCGGTTCTGGATACATATTTTGCCAAATCACTCTCAGGTTTGTAGGTAGTTACAGTTCTACCTAATATAATATCATAGTATACTGTCTTACCAATACGACGCAATTAAAACATCAGCGAAACATTGCGGAACTTCATAATAAAGCGTAAACAAAGTTATACTATGCACGTATGTACTATTTGATCATCCCTAGCGGTTCTTGCTACATATTTTGTTAAATAACTCTGAGCTATGCAGGTATTTGCAGTTCTAACTTATATAATATCATAGTATACTATCTTACCAATACGACGCAATTAAAACATCAGCGACACTTTGCGGAATTTCATAAGACAGCGAGAACAAAGTTATACTATGCACGGATGTACTATTTCATCATCCAGAGCGGTTCTTTCTACATATTTAGTTAAATAACTCTGAGCGTTGCAGGTATTTGCAGTTCTAACTTATATAATATCAATGCATACTATCATATCAATACGACGTAATCAAAACATCAGCGAAACATTGCGGAACTTCATAACAAAGCGTAAACAAAGTTATACTATGCACGTATGTACTATTTGATCATCCTGAGCGGTTCTTGCTACATATTTTGTTAAATAACTCTGAGCGTTGCAGGTATTTGCAGTTCTAACTTATATAATATCATAGTATACTATCTTATCAATACGTACGCCATCAAAACCTCAGCGAAACTTTGCAGAACTTCATAACAAAGCGTAAACAAAGTAATACTATGCACGGATGTACTATTTGATCATCCTGAGCGGTTCTGGATACATATTTTGTTAAATAACTCTGAGCGTTGCAGGTATTTGCAGTTCTAACTTATATAATATCAATGCATACTATCTTATCAATACGACGTAATCAAAACATCAGCGAAACATTGCGGAACTTCATAACAAAGCGTAAACAAAGTTATACTATGCACGTATGTACTATTTGATCATCCTGAGCGGTTCTTGCTACATATTTTGTTAAATAACTCTGAGCGTTGCAGGTATTTGCAGTTCTAACTTATATAATATCATAGTATACTATCTTATCAATACGTACGCCATCAAAACCTCAGCGAAACTTTGCAGAACTTCATAACAAAGCGTAAACAAAGTAATACTATGCACGGATGTACTATTTGATCATCCTGAGCGGTTCTGGATACATATTTTGTTAAATAACTCTGAGCGTTGCAGGTATTTGCAGTTCTAACTTATATAATATCAATGCATACTATCTTATCAATACGACGTAATCAAAACATCAGCGAAACATTGCGGAACTTCATAACAAAGCGTAAACAAAGTTATACTATGCACGTATGTACTATTTGATCATCCTGAGCGGTTCTTGCTACATATTTTGTTAAATAACTCTGAGCGTTGCAGGTATTTGCAGTTCTAACTTATATAATATCATAGTATACTATCTTATCAATACGACGCAATCAAAACATCAGCGAAACTTTGCAGAACTTCATAACAAAGCGTAAACAAAGTAATACTATGCACGGATGTACTATTTGATCATCCTGAGCGGTTCTGGATACATATTTTGTTAAATAACTCTGAGGTGTGCAGGTATTTGCAGATCTAACTTATCTAATATGAATGTATACTATCTTATCAATACGAAGCAATCAAAACATCAGCGAATCTTTGCGGAACTTCATAACAAAGCGTAAACAAAGTTATACTATGCACGGATGTACTATTTGATCATCCTTAGCGGTTCTTGCTACATATTTTGTTAAATAACTCCGAGGTGTGCAGGTATTTGCAGTTCTAACTTATCTAATATCAATGTATACTATCTTATCAATACGTACGCAATCAAAACATCAGCGAATCTTTGCGGAACTTCATAACAAAGCGTAAACAAAGTTATAGTATGCACGGATTTACTGTATGATCATCCTGCCCGTTCTTGAAACATATTTTGCCAAATAACTCTGAGGTTTGCAGGTAGTTGCAGTTCTATCTTACATAATATCAAATATACTATCTTACCAATTGCGACGCAATCAAAACATCAGTGACACTTTGCGGAACTTCATAACAAAGCGTAAACAAGGTTATACTATGCACGTATGTACTATTTGATCATCCTGAGCGGTTCTTGCTACATATTTTGTAAAATAACTCTAAGCGTTGCAGGTATTTGCAGTTCTAACTTATATAATATCAAAGTATACTATCTTATCAATACGACGAAATCAAAACCTCAGCGAAACTCTGCGGAACTTCATAACAAAGCGTGAACAAAGTTATACTATGCACGGATGTACTATTTGATCATCCTGAGCGGTTCTGGATACATATTTAGTTAAATATCTCTGATCTTTGCAGGTATTTTCAGTTCTACATTATATAATATCATAGTATACTATCTTACCAATAAGACGCAATCAAAACATCAGTGACACTTTGCGGAACTTCGTAACAAAGCGTAAACAAAGTAATAGTATGCACGGATTTACTGTATGATCATCCTGCCCGTTCTTGAAACATATTTTGCCGAATAACTCTGAGGTTTGCAGGTAGTTGCAGTTCTATCTTACATAATATCAAATATACTATCTTACCAATTGCGACGCAATCAAAACATCAGCGAAACATTGCGGAACTTCATAATAAAGCGTAAACGAAGTTATACTATGCACGTATGTACTATTTGATCATCCCTAGCGGATCTTGCTACATATTTTGTTAAATAAATCTGAGCTTTGCAGGTATTTGCAGTTCTAACTTATATAATATCAAAGTATACTAGCTTATCAATACGACGCAATCAAAACCTCAGCGAAACTCTGCGGAACTTCGTAACAAAGCGTAAACAAAGTTATACTCTGCACGTATGTACTATTTGATCATCCTGAGGGGTTCTTGCTACGTATTTTGTTAAATAACACTGAGCTTTGCAGGTATTTTCAGTTCTACCTTATATAATATCATAGTATACTATCTTATCAATACGACGCAATCAAAGAGTCAGCGAAACTGCGGAACTTCATAACCAAGCGTAAACAAAGTTATACTATGCACGGATGTACTATTTGATCATCCAGACCGGTTCTTGCTACATATTTAGTTAAATAACTCTGAGGTTTGCAGATAGTTGCAGTTCTATCTTATATAATATCAAAGTATACTATCTTACGAATACAACACATTCAAAACCTCAGCGAAACTGCGGAACTTCATAACAAATCGTAAACAAAGTTATACTATGCACGGATGTACTATTTGATCATCCTGAGCGGTTCTGGATACATATTTTGCCAAATCACTCTCAGGTTTGTAGGTAGTTACAGTTCTACCTAATATAATATAATAGTATACTAGCTTATCAATACGACGCAATCAAAACCTCAGCGAATCTCTGCGGAACTTCATAACAAAGCGTGAACAAAGTTATACTATGCACGGAGGTACTATTTGATCATCCAGAGCGGTTCTTGCTACATATTTAGTTAAATAACTCTGAGCTTAGCAGGTATTTGCAGTCCTAACTTATATATTATCAAAATATACTATCTTATCTATACGTACGCAATCAAAACCTCAACGATACTTTGCGGAACTTCATAACATAGCGTAAACAAAGTTATACTATGCACGGAGGTACTATTTGATCATCCAGAGCGGTTCTTGCTACATATTTAGTTAAATAACTCTGAGCTTAGCAGGTATTTGCAGTCCTAACTTATATATTATCAAAGTATACTATCTTATCTATACGTACGCAATCAAAACCTCAACGATACTTTGCGGAACTTCATAACAAAGCGTAAACAAAGTTATACTATGCACGTATGTACTATTTGATCATCCTGAGCGGTTCTTGCTACATATTTTGTTAAATAACTCTGAGCGTTGCAGGTATTTGCAGTTCTAACTTACATAATATCAAAGTATACCACCTTACCAATTGCGACGCAATCAAAACATCAGCGAAACATTGCGGAACTTCATAACAAAGCGTAAACAAAGTTATACTATGCACGTATGTACTATTTGATCATCCCTAGCGGTTCTTGCTACATATTTTGTTAAATAACTCTGAGCTTTGCAGGTATTTGCAGTTCTAACTTATATAATATCATAGTATACTATCTTACCAATACGACGCAATCAAAACCTCAGCGAAACTCTGCGGAACTTCATAACAAAGCGTAAACAAAGTTATACTATGCACGTATGTACTATTTGATCATCCTGAGCGGTTCTTGCTACATATTTTGTTAAATAACTCTGAGCGTTGCAGGTATTTGCAGTTCTAACTTATATAATATCATAGTATACTATCTTATCAATACGTACGCCATCAAAACCTCAGCGAAACTGCGGAACTTCATAACAAAGCGTAAACAAAGTTATACTATGCACGGATGTACTATTTGATCATCCTGAGCGGTTCTGGATACATATTTTGCCAAATCACTCTCAGGTTTGTAGGTAGTTACAGTTCTACCTAATATAATATCATAGTATACTGTCTTACCAATACGACGCAATTAAAACATCAGCGAAACATTGCGGAACTTCATAATAAAGCGTAAACAAAGTTATACTATGCACGTATGTACTATTTGATCATCCCTAGCGGTTCTTGCTACATATTTTGTTAAATAACTCTGAGCTATGCAGGTATTTGCAGTTCTAACTTATATAATATCATAGTATACTATCTTATCAATACGACGCAATCAAAACCTCAGCGAAACTCTGCGGAACTTCATCACACAGCGTAAACAAAGTTATACTATGCACGTTTGTACTATTTGATCATCCTGAGCGGTTCTTGCTACATATTTTGTTAAATAACTCTGAGGTGTGCAGGTATTTGCAGTTCTAACTTATCTAATATCAGTGTATACTATCTTATCAATACGACGCAATCAAAACATCAGCAAAACTCTGCGGAACTTCATAACAAAGCGTGAACAAAGTTATACTATGCACGGATGGACTATTTGATCATCCTAAGCGGTTCTGGATACATATTTTGCCAAATCACTCTCAGGTTTGTAGGTAGTTACAGTTCTACCTAATATAATATCATAGTATACTATCTTACCAATTGCGAAGCAATCAAAACATCAGCGAAACATTGCGGAACTTCATAACAAAGCGTAAACAAAGTTATACTATGCACGGAGGTACTATTTGATCATCCAGAGCGGTTCTTGCTACATATTTAGTTAAATAACTCTGAGCTTAGCAGGTATTTGCAGTTCTAACTTATATAATATCAAAGTATACTATCTTATCAATACGACGAAATAAAAAACCTCAGCGAAACTCTGCGGAACTTCATAACAAAGCGTAAACAAAGTTATACTATGCACGTATGTACTATTTGATCATCCTGAGCGGTTCTTGCTACATATTTTGTTAAATAAGTCTGAGCGTTGCAGGTATTTGCAGTTCTAACTTATATAATATCAAAGTATACTATCTTATCAATACGACGAAATAAAAAACATCAGCGAAACTCTGCGGAACTTCATAACAAAGCGTAAACAAAGTTATACTATGCACGTATGTACTATTTGATCATCCTGAGCGGTTCTTGCTACATATTTTGTTAAATAACTCTGAGCTTTGCAGGTATTTGCAGTTCTAACTTATATAATATCAATGCATACTATCATATCAATACGACGTAATCAAAACATCAGCGAAACATTGCGGAACTTCATAACAAAGCGTAAACAAAGTTATACTATGCACGTATGTACTATTTGATCATCCTGAGCGGTTCTTGCTACATATTTTGTTAAATAACTCTGAGCGTTGCAGGTATTTGCAGTTCTAACTTATATAATATCAAAGTATACTATCTTACGAATACAACACATTCAAAACCTCAGCGAAACTGCGGAACTTCATAACAAATCGTAAACTAAGTTATACTATGCACGGATGTACTATTTGATCATCCTGAGCGGTTCTGGATACATATTTTGCCAAATCACTCTCAGGTTTGTAGGTAGTTACAGTTCTACCTAATATAATATAATAGTATACTATCTTACCAATACGACGCAATTAAAACATCAGCGACACTTTGCGGAATTTCATAAGACAGCGAGAACAAAGTTATACTATGCACGGATGTACTATTTCATCATCCAGAGCGGTTCTTTCTACATATTTAGTTAAATTACTCTGAGCATTGCAGGTAGTTGCAGTTCTATCTTACATAATATCAAAGTATACCACCTTACCAATTGCGACGCAATCAAAACATCAGCGAAACATTGCGGAACTTCATAACAAAGCGTAAACAAAGTTATACTATGCACGTATGTACTATTTGATCATCCTGAGCGGTTCTTGCTACATATTTTGTTAAATAACTCTGAGCGTTGCAGGTATTTGCAGTTCTAACTTATATAATATCATAGTATACTATCTTATCAATACGACGCAATCAAAACATCAGCGAAACTTTGCGGATCTTCATAACAAAGCGTAAACAAAGTTATGCTATTCACGTATGTACTATTTGATCATCCCTAGCGGTTCTTGCTACATATTTTGTTAAATAACTCTGAGCTTTGCAGGTATTTGCAGTTCTAACTTATATAATATCAAAGTATACTAGCTTATCAATACGACGCAATCAAAACCTCATCGAAACTCTGCGGAGCTTCATAACAAAGCGTAAACAAAGTTATACTATGCACGTATGTACTATTTGATCATCCTGAGCGGTTCTTGCTACATATTTTGTTAAATAACTCTGAGCGTTGCAGGTATTTGCAGTTCTAACTTATATAATATCAATGCATACTATCTTATCAATACGACGTAATCAAAACATCAGCGAAACTCTGCGGAACTTCATAACAAAGCGTAAACAAAGTTATTCTATGCACGTATGTACTATTTGATCATCCTGAGCGGTTCTTGCTACATATTTTGTTAAATAACTCTGAGCTTTGCAGGTATTTTCAGTTCTACCTTATATAATATCATAGTATACTACCTTATCAATACGACGCAATCAAAACGTCAGCAAAACTCTGCGGAACTTCATCACACAGCGTAAACAAAGTTATACTATGCACGTTTGTACTATTTGATCATCCTGAGCGGTTCTTGCTACATATTTTGTTAAATAACTCTGAGGTGTGCAGGTATTTGCAGTTCTAACTTATCTAATATCAATGTATACTATCTTATCAATACGACGCAATCAAAACATCAGCGAAACTCTGCGGATCTTCATAACAAAGCGTAAACAAAGTTATGCTATTCACGTATGTACTATTTGATCATCCCTAGCGGTTCTTGCTACATATTTTGTTAAATAACTCTGAGCTTTGCAGGTATTTGCAGTTCTAACTTATATAATATCAAAGTATACTAGCTTATCAATACGACGCAATCAAAACCTCATCGAAACTCTGCGGAGCTTCATAACAAAGCGTAAACAAAGTTATACTATGCACGGATGTACTATTTGATCATCCTGAGCGGTTCTGGATACATATTTTGCCAAATCACTCTCAGGTTTGTAGGTAGTTACAGTTCTACCTAATATAATATAATAGTATACTATCTTACCAATACGACGCAATTAAAACATCAGCGACACTTTGCGGAATTTCATAAGACAGCGAGAACAAAGTTATACTATGCACGGATGTACTATTTCATCATCCAGAGCGGTTCTTTCTACATATTTAGTTAAATTACTCTGAGCATTGCAGGTAGTTGCAGTTCTATCTTACATAATATCAAAGTATACCACCTTACCAATTGCGACGCAATCAAAACATCAGCGAAACATTGCGGAACTTCATAATAAAGCGTAAACAAAGTTATACTATACACGTATGTACTATTTGATCATCCCTAGCGGTTCTTGCTACATATTTTGTTAAATAACTCTGAGCTTTGCAGGTATTTGCAGTTCTAACTTATATAATATCAAAGTATACTATCTTATCAATACGACGCAATCAAAACCTCAGCGAAACTCTGCGGAACTTCATAACAAAGCGTAAACAAAGTTATACTATGCACGTATGTACTATTTGATCATCCTGAGCGGTTCTTGCTACATATTTTGTTAAATAACTCTGAGCGTTGCAGGTATTTGCAGTTCTAACTTATATAATATCAATGCATACTATCTTATCAATACGACGTAATCAAAACATCAGCGAAACATTGCGGAACTTCATAACAAAGCGTAAACAAAGTTATACTATGCACGTATGTACTATTTGATCATCCTGAGCGGTTCTTGCTACATATTTTGTTAAATAACTCTGAGCGTTGCAGGTATTTGCAGTTCTAACTTATATAATATCATAGTATACTATCTTATCAATACGACGCAATCAAAACATCAGCGAAACTTTGCGGAACTTCATAACAAAGCGTAAACAAAGTTATGCTATTCACGTATGTACTATTTGATCATCCCTAGCGGTTCTTGCTACATATTTTGTTAAATAACTCTGAGCTTTGCAGGTATTTGCAGTTCTAACTTATATAATATCAAAGTATAATAGCTTATCAATACGACGCAATCAAAACCTCAGCGAAACTCTGCGGAACTTCATAACAAAGCGTAAACAAAGTTATACTATGCACGTATGTACTGTAACGCCGTCCCTTTTTCCACGCTTGTCGAGGCGGGAAGCGGGGACGACTCCGGGAATTTACGGGCGTTGAAGCCGGGCCGCGCACGGCCGTGACGATACGCGGTCCTCCCAGTACAAAGAGCTACCTCGAGGGTCAACCTTGGTTTTCACGAAATCAGCTGATGGCTGTTCGGGCGCCAGGCACCGGACTGGTGCCGCACAAAAGTCGCGAAGGGCACCCTCGAGACGCCGCGATAGAAGGTGGCACGAATGGGGTCCAAGGGTCGGACACAGGGGGATCGAGGACAGCCCTCACGGCAGGGCGGATCGCGTAGGGCAGAAGAACGGGATCAACAAATTTGGCTCGATATGGTCTTTATTAGGACGATATTCACAGGTGCGCGGCCACGTGGCCGCTCCCGGAGCCCGCGCTCTTGTACACTTTTGCGGCTGATGATCTGCTCGCGGCGCGTGTCGATCGATATTACAATATTCCGCGTGCGCACTGTTTCTCGGTACGCTAATGGCCCTTATGGGCGATATCTCGCGGAGCGCGGGTGGACGGCGCGATACAATGACTGTCGCGGATCTACGTCGCGATACGGTGTTCTAATCGAGTCGAAACAATACAGCGAAATCTCGAGAATATGATCTGCGGTCGATCACGCTACGACTTCGACGGCGTTTCCCCGAGGAAGACTTCCCGAAAGTGGCTCTACACGATATGCTACCGAACTTCTCCAAAACGCCAACGGTTCGGCGTGAGTCCGACGGCTCGAGACGAATTTCGTCTCGGCCCACCAACGTTGGAGAACGCGACGGGCTGCTTACGCCTCGACGAGGTGAGCCGTCTCGTTCTCCCACGAAATTCCCACAAAATTTTCCCGATACCTCTCCGAACCAACTTGCACGAATTTCGCCCCAGAAGGGAGCGATAGAATGAAGGAGGGACCACTGCGTGGACTTACCGTATTCACGATAAAATGGCTCTCGATACTCCGCGATTGCTTCCGGCTTCCCTTCTGCGTGGCCGAAGGCACGATATTTCCAACCTCTGGGCGAAGCGCTGGATTTGCCCGATCACGATACTTCCCCGCGTACTCGCGATACTTTTCGGGTGTTCGAAGATCTCGATACGGAAGCAATCTCGTAAACGATATAATACGCGGAGCAACACGATATAATTCTTACGCGTGGTCGCACGACAGTGGTCCATCGATTTTCGTCGCGCGATCGTGAGGACTTCCGTATCCCCACTCTCGCGCGCTAATATCGATTTTCTCCTAATGGGGCGCGCGGGTTGCAAGTTTTCGGGAATGCAGGAGCGCGCTCTCGACGGGTCCCTGGGCCCCGGACCCCCGCGATATCTTCTGCGAAATCGCGGAAACACCAAAACGGTCAGTCTCGCTCTGACCTGATGAGACGGCGGCACGCCCTTAGTTGAAGCCCATATTCCAACTCTAAGGGGAGGCGGCAGCAGATCTAGGGCGATTCTCGTGGATCGCCGTTGTTCGTCAGGGCTTCTGTCTCGCCGCTCGCCTCCAGGTTCTCCGGCCTGGGTGCGTGGCCTCATCCTGTTCACCAAATTTACCGGCGCCGGATTTTCCTTTATTATATTCGGGTTGGCCGTATTTCGTCGAGCGCCTCGGCTGCTATTTCTCCTGTAACTTGCCCCGCTCGGCACGCGAAAACTCGTTAGCAATCGATATCGGATCGATACTACGTCTCCTCGAGGAACACCCACGCTTTCCGGTGATCGAAGTCGGCGCCAAAAGGGCAGCCCGGTCCCTTCGACACTCAGGGGTAGGCGGACCAGTGACGTCGCAAAATTTGCAACGTCACAGTACTATTTGATCATCCTGAGCGGTTCTTGCTACATATTTTGTTAAATAACTCTGAGCGTTGCAGGTATTTGCAGTTCTAACTTATATAATATCAATGCATACTATCTTATCAATACGACGTAATCAAAACATCAGCGAAACATTGCGGAACTTCATAACAAAGCGTAAACAAAGTTATACTATGCACGTATGTACTATTTGATCATCCTGAGCGGTTCTTGCTACATATTTTGTTAAATAACTCTGAGCGTTGCAGGTATTTGCAGTTCTAACTTATATAATATCAAAGTATACTATCTTACGAATACAACACATTCAAAACCTCAGCGAAACTGCGGAACTTCATAACAAACCGTAAACAAAGTTATACTATGCACGGATGTACTATTTGATCATCCTGAGCGGTTCTGGATACATATTTTGCCAAATCACTCTCAGGTTTGTAGGTAGTTACAGTTCTACCTAATATAATATAATAGTATACTATCTTACCAATACGACGCAATTAAAACATCAGCGACACTTTGCGGAATTTCATAAGACAGCGAGAACAAAGTTATACTATGCACGTTTGTACTATTTGATCATCCTGAGCGGTTCTTGCTACATATTTTGTTAAATAACTCTGAGGTGTGCAGGTATTTGCAGTTCTAACTTATCTAATATCAATGTATACTATCTTATCAATACGACGCAATCAAAACATCAGCGAAACTCTGCGGAACTTCATAACAAAGCGTGAACAAAGTTATACTATGCACGGATGTACTATTTGATCATCCTGAGCGGTTCTGGATACATATTTTGCCAAATCACTCTCAGGTTTGTAGGTAGTTACAGTTCTACCTAATATAATATCATAGTATACTATCTTACCAATTGCGACGCAATCAAAACATCAGCGAAACATTGCGGAACTTCATAACAAAGCGTAAACAAAGTTATACTATGCACGGAGGTACTATTTGATCATCCAGAGCGGTTCTTGCTACATATTTAGTTAAATAACTCTGAGCTTAGCAGGTATTTGCAGTCCTAACTTATATATTATCAAAGTATACTATCTTATCTATACGTACGCAATCAAAACCTCAACGATACTTTGCGGAACATCATAACAAAGCGTAAACAAAGTTAGCCTATGCACGGATGTACTATTTGATCATCCTGAGCGGTTCTTGCTACATATTTTGTTAAATAACTCTGAGGTGTGCAGGTATTTGCAGATCTAACTTATCTAATATGAATGTATACTATCTTATCAATACGACGCAATCAAAACATCAGCGAAGCTTTGCGGAACTTCATAACAAAGCGTAAACAAATTTATACTATGCACGGATCTACTATTTGATCATCCTGAGCGGTTATTGATACATATTTTGGCAAATCACTCTCAGGTTTGTAGGTAGTTGCAGTTCTACCTTATATAATATCAAAGTATACTATCTAATCAATACGACGCAATCAAAACATCAGTGACACTTTGCGGAACTTCATAACAAAGCGTAAACAAAGTTATACTATGCACGTATGTACTATTTGTTCATCCTGAGCGGTTCTTGCTACATATTTTGTTAAATAACTCTGAGCGTTGCAGGTATTTGCAGTTCTAACTTATATAATATCAAAGTATACTATCTTATCAATACGACGAAATCAAAACCTCAGCGAAACTCTGCGGAACTTCATAACAAAGCGTAAACAAAGTTAGCCTATGCACGGATGTACTATTTGATCATCCTGAGCGGTTCTTGCTACATATTTTGTTAAATAACTCTGAGGTCTGCAGGTATTTGCAGTTCTAACTTATCTAATATCAATGTATACTATCTTATCAATACGACGCAATCAAAACATCAGCAAAACTTTGCAGAACTTCATAACAAAGCGTAAACAAAGTTATACTATGCACGGATGTACTATTTGATCATCCTGAGCGGTTCTTGCTACATATTTTGTTAAATAACTCTGAGGTCTGCAGGTATTTTCAGTTCTACCTTATATAATATCATAGTATACTATCTTACCAATACGACGCAATCAAAACATCAGTGACAGTTTGCGGAACTTCGTAACAAAGCGTAAACAAAGTTACACTCTGCACGTATGTACTATTTCATCATCCTGAGCGGTTCTTGCTACATATTTTGTTAAATAACTCTGAGCGTTGCAGGTATTTGCAGTTCTAACTTATATAATATCATAGTATACTATCTTATCAATACGTACGCCATCAAAACCTCAGCGAAACTTTGCAGAACTTCATAACAAAGCGTAAACAAAGTTATACTATGCACGGATGTACTATTTGATCATCCTGAGCGGTTCTTGCTACATATTTTGTTAAATAACTCTGAGGTCTGCAGGTATTTGCAGTTCTAACTTATCTAATATCAATGTATACTATCTTATCAATACGACGCAATCAAAACATCAGCAAAACTTTGCGGAAGTTCATAACAAAGCGTAAACAAGGTTATACTATGCACGTATGTACTATTTGATCATCCTGAGCGGTTCTTGCTACATATTTTGTTAAATAACTCTAAGCGTTGCAGGTATTTGCAGTTCTAACTTATATAATATCAAAGTATACTATCTTATCAATACGACGAAATCAAAACCTCAGCGAAACTATGCGGAACTTCATAACAAAGCGTGAACAAAGTGATACTATGCACGGATGTACTATTTGATCATCCTGAGCGGTTCTGGATACATATTTAGTTAAATATCTCTGAGCTTTGCAGGTATTTTCAGTTCTACCTTATATAATATCATAGTATACTATCTTACCAATACGACGCAATCAAAACATCAGTGACACTTTGCGGAACTTCGTAACAAAGCGTAAACAAAGTTATACTCTGCACGTATGTACTATTTGATCATCCTGAGGGGTTCTTGCTACATATTTAGTTAAATAACTCTGAGCTTTGCAGGTATTTTCAGTTCTACCTTATATAATATCATAGTGCACTATCTTACCAATACGACACAATCAAAACATCAGCAAAACTTTGCGGAAGTTCATAACAAAGCGTAAACAAAGTTATACTATGCACGGATGTACTATTTGATCATCCTGAGCGGTTCTTGCTACATATTTTGTTAAATAACTCTGAGGTCTGCAGGTATTTGCAGTTCTAACTTATCTAATATCAATGTATACTATCTTATCAATACGACGCAATCAAAACATCAGCAAAACTTTGCGGAAGTTCATAACAAAGCGTAAACAAAGTTATACTATGCACGGATGTACTATTTGATCATCCTGAGCGGTTCTTGCTACATATTTTGTTAAATAACTCTGAGGTCTGCAGGTATTTTCAGTTCTACCTTATATAATATCATAGTATACTATCTTACCAATACGACGCAATCAAAACATCAGTGACAGTTTCCGGTCTTCGTAACAAAGCGTAAACAAAGTTACACTCTGCACGTATGTACTATTTCATCATCCTGAGCGATTCTTGCTACATATTTTGTTAAATAACTCTGAGCGTTGCAGGTATTTGCAGTTCTAACTTATATAATATCATAGTATACTATCTTATCAATACGTACGCCATCAAAACCTCAGCGAAACTTTGCAGAACTTCATAACAAAGCGTAAACAAAGTTATACTATGCACGGATGTACTATTTGATCATCCTGAGCGGTTCTTGCTACATATTTTGTTAAATAACTCTGAGGTCTGCAGGTATTTGCAGTTCTAACTTATCTAATATCAATGTATACTATCTTATCAATACGACGCAATCAAAACATCAGCAAAACTTTGCGGAAGTTCATAACAAAGCGTAAACAAAGTTATACTATGCACGGATGTACTATTTGATCATCCTGAGCGGTTCTTGCTACATATTTTGTTAAATAACTCTGAGGTCTGCAGGTATTTTCAGTTCTACCTTATATAATATCATAGTATACTATCTTACCAATACGACGCAATCAAAACATCAGTGACAGTTTGCGGAACTTCGTAACAAAGCGTAAACAAAGTTACACTCTGCACGTATGTACTATTTCATCATCCTGAGCGATTCTTGCTACATATTTTGTTAAATAACTCTGAGCGTTGCAGGTATTTGCAGTTCTAACTTATATAATATCATAGTATACTATCTTATCAATACGTACGCCATCAAAACCTCAGCGAAACTTTGCAGAACTTCATAACAAAGCGTAATCAAAGTTATACTATGCACGGATGTACTATTTGATCATCCTGAGCGGTTCTTGCTACATATTTTGTTAAATAACTCTGAGGTCTGCAGGTATTTGCAGTTCTAACTTATCTAATATCAATGTATACTATCTTATCAATACGACGCAATCAAAACATCAGCAAAACTTTGCGGAAGTTCATAACAAAGCGTAAACAAAGTTATACTATGCACGGATGTACTATTTGATCATCCTGAGCGGTTCTTGCTACATATTTTGTTAAATAACTCTGAGGTCTGCAGGTATTTTCAGTTCTACCTTATATAATATCATAGTATACTATCTTACCAATACGACGCAATCAAAACATCAGTGACAGTTTGCGGAACTTCGTAACAAAGCGTAAACAAAGTTACACTCTGCACGTATGTACTATTTCATCATCCTGAGCGGTTCTTGCTACATATTTTGTTAAATAACTCTGAGCGTTGCAGGTATTTGCAGTTCTAACTTATATAATATCATAGTATACTATCTTATCAATACGTACGCCATCAAAACCTCAGCGAAACTTTGCAGAACTTCGTATCAAAGGGTTAACAAAGTTACACTATGCACGTATGTACTATTTGATCATCCTGAGCGGTTCTTGCTACATATTTTGTTAAATAACTCTGAGCTTTGCAGGTATTTTCAGTTCTACCTTATATAATATCAAAGTATACTATCTAATCAATACGACGCAATCAAAACATCAGTGACACTTTGCGGAACTTCATAACAAAGCGTAAACAAAGTTATACTATGCACGTATGTACTATTTGTTCATCCTGAGCGGTTCTTGCTACATATTTTGTTAAATAACTCTGAGCGTTGCAGGTATTTGCAGTTCTAACTTATATAATATCAAAGTATACTATCTTATCAATACGACGAAATCAAAACCTCAGCGAAACTTTGCGGAAGTTCATAACAAAGCGTAAACAAAGTTATACTATGCACGGATGTACTATTTGATCATCCTGAGCGGTTCTTGCTACATATTTTGTTAAATAACTCTGAGGTCTGCAGGTATTTGCAGTTCTAACTTATCTAATATCAATGTGGGATGTCTAAATTCCCGCGTAAAACAGGCGAAACGCGCTTCCCGCGAAGAACAGGCGGGACGCGTGTTCCGAGAAAAAACGAAAGAATAACGTCGAGACAAAAGACAATCGGACAACGTCGAGAGAACAGGCGAAGGAGAGACGATCTCGAGGAGTCTCGCGTCGGTCGTCACCGCGTACGGTTGTATCTTTGTATCTGTTGTTGTGTTGTATCTTTGTTCATCAATTTATTTTTTATTAAATTATAGCATATATTCGTTACGAGTCGGCTCATTAATTGATCCCTGCCCGCGTAGATCGATTACTTAATTCGATCGCAACATCGTGAACATAGGGAAATCCTACATTTGGGGGCTCAGCCGGGATTGCGTGGGCAATTAGATCAAGTGATCGGGACGATTCGGTTACGAGGTTCAGTTGAAGTTGAAAGTCAAGTTGAAAGTGTTTCGCGATTTATTCAGTTGTACGGCAGTGTGTAAGTTGGCCACTAGCCGAAGGAAGTTGTTGAAAATCAGCGAGCGACATTACGTTGTAACCAGAAAATTACCGAGATGAACGGAGGTGCAGAGGACAACTTGGAAACGTTGAACGGAAGCAAAATGAAGACTAAGGATAAGACGAACGAAAAATTGTCAGAAGAGATGATAGACTCAATGAAGGTGAAAGAGTTGCGAGAAAAATTAAGAGAGTTGCAACTAGCAGATACAGGCAACAAGAACGAGATGCGAGTGAGACTGAAAAATTACCTACGCGTCGGAACAGAGGAGGAGGAAGAAGAATCCGAAGACGAGGAAACAGACGACGATTCCGAGGAAAACATGGAAAGTGCAATGGAAGAAGATAAAAAATATCGCACACCGAGGAGACATACAACCTCAAGAAACGAAGTGATAAAATTCACAATTAAAGACGTCGACAATAGTATCCCATACTTCACAGGTGACGACAAATTGCCAATTAAAAAGTGGGTCAACGATTTCGAAGAACTAAGTGCGTTGCTTGAATGGAACGACTTACAAAAGTTGCTATACGGGAAAAGAATGATGAAGGGATCGGCGAAACAGTTTGTTACCTATGAAAAAGGGATAGTATCATGGCAGATTCTTAAAAAGAGGCTGTTGCGAGAATTTAAGGCGGAAATGAACAGCGCGTTAATCCATGAAGAGTTGCGTAAACGAAAAAGGCGGCCGAATGAGAGCGCGCGACAGTATGTGGGGGCCATGCAAGAAATTGCAAACCAAGGATCCGTGGAAGAAGATGCGTTAATCGAACATATTATTAATGGCATCCAAGATCGAGAACACAGCAAAACGATGCTGTATGAAGCGATGTCCCTTCACGAATTAAGGAGACGCTTAGAACTATATGACCGAAGGAAAGAGAAAGAAAAGGACGCCGACAGCGGCAGACGCTACGGGGAAAGGAAGGAACGCGACGGAGAAAACAGAAAGATGCAACAACGACCAGCACGGTTTCAGGAGGCAAGGTTCCAAAAGAAGATACATTGTTTCTCCTGTGGGTCAGTGGAACACGATATAAAGAATTGCACGCATAAAGGAAAGGGGCCTAAATGCTTTGCGTGTAATGAATTCGGACATTTATTAAAAGACTGCCAAACGCGTGTAAAATCGCTAAATAGTGGAGTCAATGTCAGCTGTGTAAGAAGTGTAAAAAACAGGCTGAGTGCTGTTAGTATAAACAATGTTGTGTGTTACGCGCTTATAGACACGGGAAGTGAGGTAAATTTAATGCGAGAAGACACGTGTCGCAAAATCGGTGGTCCTAGGTTACAGTCGACATCGCGGGTTTTTACCGGCTTCGGAAATGCGCGAACGGTACCCGTCGGTAAATTTAAAACGCAAGTGCGCGTCGGCAATAACGACTTCGACGTTGAAATGTTCACGGTGCCGAACGACGCTATGTCAACCGAGTTAATACTAGGACAAGATTTCTTAAAAGATGTGCAAGTGCAGATAAACCAAGGTGAAGTCGTGATAAAAAAAGTGAATCCAAGGCCCGAATCAATCGCCGATGCAGCGGAATCTGTCCTGATGGGTGACCTGGCGAGCGTCAACTGCATCGAACAAAGTGAATTGGACATTGTTAATGGACAATTTAAGAAACAGTTGCGGAACGTTGTAGAAAGGTATGAGCCGGCTAAAAATGTAAAAACAGCGGTCGAAACCCGAATTACGGTTGTAGACAAAAATCCAGTCCGACTGCGTCCCAGGCGTTTAGCTTTTAAGGAAAAGGAAATATTAAATCAACAAATACACGAATGGTTGCAAGAGGGAATAATTAGAAAAAGTTGTAGCGAATACGCTAGTCCCGTGGTTATCGTGCCGAAAAAAGACAATTCATACCGCGTATGTATAGACTATCGCGAGTTAAATAAGAAGATAATCAAAGATAGATTTCCGATGCCTCTGATCGAGGACTGTATTGATTCTTTATCGGGCGCGCGAGTTTTCTCAGTACTTGATCTAAAGAACGGATTTTTTCATGTTCCCGTCGCCGAAGAAAGCAGAAAGTACACGTCGTTTGTAACACCCGACGGGCAATACGAGTTTGTCAAAACCCCGTTCGGCCTATGTAACAGTCCTACCAGTTTCCTCCGATTTATCGACAATATTTTCAGCGAACTAGTTAGAAACAAAACAGTCATAACCTATATGGACGATCTGATTGTGCCGGGCACAACCGATGAGCACGCGTTTGAAAATTTGAAAATCACGTTAAATGTCGCAGAAAAAAATGGTTTACGTATAAATTGGAAAAAATGTAGATTCCTCCAGCGAGAAGTTGAATTTCTGGGTCATACTATTACGAACGGTCATGTCGGCCCGTCACCGAATAAAGTTAAAGCGGTACAGGCTTTTCCAGAGCCCACTAAGAAAAAAGACGTGCAGAGTTTCCTCGGACTTACAGGATATTTCCGAAAGTTTATAGAAAATTATGCAAAAGTAGCGTATCCATTATCAGATTTACTAAAAGACGGTGTTAAATTTCGGTTCGACGTAGAGCAAAATCGGTCGTTTATCGCGTTAAAAACCGCGTTATGTTGCAAACCGGTGTTACGTATTTTTCAGCCCACAGCTATGACGGAATTACACACCGATGCTAGTTCGGACGGATACGGGGCAGTTCTACTGCAAAAAGCGTGCGACGAAAAGGTGTTCCATCCCGTTCATTATATGAGCAAAAAAACTACAGATGCAGAGAGAAACTACAGCTCGTATGAATTAGAATTGTTAGCGATAGTAAGAGCAGTGCAAAAGTTTCGGGTGTACCTATTAGGATTAGATTTCACAATAATTACTGATTGCCAAGCGGTGCAAAAGACTTTGTACAAGAAAGATTTGTGTCCGCGAGTTGCGAGATGGGCGTTGACTCTCGAAGAATTCCATTATAAAATCGAACACCGATCGGGTGAACGTCTGAAACACGTTGATGCGCTAAGTAGATATCCGGTGTTTATCGTGGAAGATAAGATGCGCGAAATTATTCGGAAAACACAAAACGAAGATGAACGCATTCGAGCCATAAAACAGGTATTGGAAAGGGAAGCGTACGAGGACTATTTAATAGAACACGATTTATTGTTAAAGAGATACGGTGATAAAACTGTTGTAGTACTACCAGCGAGTATGTTTGTAGATACTATTCGACGAGTGCATGAGAATGGACATTTTGGAGTGAAGAAAGTTGTAGAGCGAATTAAGGAAGAATTTTATATCCCGAATTTAAGCGAGCGAGTAGAAAGAGTAATTAGTTGTTGCGTACCGTGCATATTAGCCGAAAAGAAAAAAGGTAAAAAGGAAGGGATGCTCTCTCCCGTTCCCAAAGGAGATACACCATTATGCACTTATCATATCGACCACCAAGGCCCGATGGTATCGACGGGTAAAAATTATAAGTATATATTAGTCGTAGTAGATGCTTTTGCTAAATTTGTATGGATTTACCCAACGAAGACGACAAATACAGCAGAAGTACTAAGTAGGTTGGTCGCGCAACAAAAAATTTTCGGAAATCCGAAGCGTATTATTTCTGATAAGGGAACCGCGTTTACGTCGAAAGAATTCAAAGAGTATTGTGCGTCGGAGTCCATCGAACATCTTACGACTACAACGGGTGTACCACGCGCGAATGGACAAGTTGAGCGCGTTAACCGTACCATTATTCCAGTGTTGACAAAACTCTCGTTAGATAACCCCGACCATTGGTACAAACATGTCGACCGGTTGCAACGATGTTTAAATAGCAGTTTTCAGCGTGCGGTGGGTATGACTCCATTCGAGATACTTTTTGGTGTCAAGATGCGACAAAAAGAGGATGTGAGAATTCTTTCGCTTATCGAACAAGAAACCGTTGAAATGTTCGATGCGAACCGTGATAGTTTGAGGCGCGCGGCAACCGAAAATATTATTAAGATTCAGGAGGAAAATCGTCGCGGCCATAACCGAAAATGTAAAGAAGCGATTAAATATAAGGAAGGGGATTTAGTAGCGATCCAAAGGACGCAGTTTGGAACTGGACTAAAAATTAAACCGAAATTTTTAGGGCCGTATAAAGTTGTAAAAGTGAAACGGAATGATCGATACGAAGTCGTGCGAATTGGTGAAACTGAAGGGCCGAGAATAACGTCGACCGCGGCCGATTATATGAAGCCGTATCTGGGTACATCTTCGGGGTCCGAAGATTTGCTGGATGGCCGAGTGTGGGATGTCTAAATTCCCGCGTAAAACAGGCGAAACGCGCTTCCCGCGAAGAACAGGCGGGACGCGTGTTCCGAGAAAAAACGAAAGAATAACGTCGAGACAAAAGACAATCGGACAACGTCGAGAGAACAGGCGAAGGAGAGACGATCTCGAGGAGTCTCGCGTCGGTCGTCACCGCGTACGGTTGTATCTTTGTATCTGTTGTTGTGTTGTATCTTTGTTCATCAATTTATTTTTTATTAAATTATAGCATATATTCGTTACGAGTCGGCTCATTAATTGATCCCTGCCCGCGTAGATCGATTACTTAATTCGATCGCAACATCGTGAACATAGGGAAATCCTACATCAATGTATACTATCTTATCAATACGACGCAATCAAAACATCAGCAAAACTTTGCGGAAGTTCATAACAAAGCGTAAACAAAGTGATACTATGCACGGATGTACTATTTGATCATCCTGAGCGGTTCTTGCTACATATTTTGTTAAATAACTCTGAGGTCTGCAGGTATTTTCAGTTCTACCTTATATAATATCATAGTATACTATCTTACCAATACGACGCAATCAAAACATCAGTGACAGTTTGCGGAACTTCGTAACAAAGCGTAAACAAAGTTACACTCTGCACGTATGTACTATTTCATCATCCTGAGCGGTTCTTGCTACATATTTTGTTAAATAACTCTGAGCGTTGCAGGTATTTGCAGTTCTAACATATATAATATCATAGTATACTATCTTATCAATACGTACGCCATCAAAACCTCAGCGAAACTTTGCAGAACTTCATAACAAAGCGTAAACAAAGTTATACTATGCACGGATGTACTATTTGATCATCCAGACCGGTTCTTGCTACATATTTAGTTAAATAACTCTGAGCGTTGCAGGTATTTGCAGTTCTAACTTATATAATATCAAAGTATACTATCTTATCAATACGACGAAATAAAAAACCTCAGCGAAACTCTGCGGAACTTCATAACAAAGCGTAAACAAAGTTATACTATGCACGTATGTACTATTTGATCATCCTGAGCGGTTCTTGCTACATATTTAGTTAAATAACTCTGAGCTTTGCAGGTATTTGCAGTTCTAACTTATATAATATCAATGTATACTATCTTATCAATACGACGCAATCAAAACATCAGCGAAACTCTGCGGAACTTCATAACAAAGCGTGAACAAAGTTATACTATGCACGGATGTACTATTTGATCATCCTGAGCGGTTCTTGCTACATATTTAGTTAAATATCTCTGAGCTTTGCAGGTATTTTCAGTTCTACCTTATATAATATCATAGTATACTATCTTATCAATACGTACGCCATCAAAACCTCAGCGAAACTTTGCAGAACTTCGTATCAAAGGGTTAACAAAGTTACACTATGCACGTATGTACTATTTGATCATCCTGAGCGGTTCTTGCTACATATTTTGTTAAATAACTCTGAGGTGTGCAGGTATTTGCAGTTCTAACTTATCTAATATCAATGTATACTATCTTATCAATACGACGCAATCAAAACATCAGCAAAACTTTGCGGAAGTTCATAACAAAGCGTAAACAAAGTTATACAAGCACGTATATACTATTTGATCTTCCTGAACGGTTCTTGCTACATATTTAGTTAAATAACTCTGAGCTTTGCAGGTATTTTCAGTTCTACCTTATATAATATCATAGTATACTATCTTACCAATACGACACAATCAAAACATCAGTGACACTTTGCGGAACTTCATAACAAAGCGTAAACAAGGTTATACTATGCACGTATGTACTATTTGATCATCCTGAGCGGTTCTTGCTACATATTTTGTTAAATAACTCTAAGCGTTGCAGGTATTTGCAGTTCTAACTTATATAATATCAAAGTATACTATCTTATCAATACGACGCAATCAAAACCTCAGCGAAACTCTGCGGAACTTCATAACAAAGCGTGAACAAAGTTATACTATGCACAGATGTACTATTTGATCATCCTGAGCGGTTCTGGATACCTATTTTGCCAAATCACTCTCAGGTTTGTAGGTAGTTGAAGTTCTACCTTATATAATATCATAGTACAGTATCTTACCAATACGACGCCATCCAAACCTCAGCGAAACTTTGCGGAAGATCATAACAAAGCGTAAACAAAGTTATAGTATGCACGGATGTACTATTTGATCATCCTGAGCGGTTCTTGCTACATATTTAGTTAAATATTTCTGAGCTTTGCAGGTATTTTCAGTTCTACCTTATATAATATCATAGTATACTATCTTACCAATTGCGACGCAATCAAAACATCAGCGAAACATTGCGGAACTTCATAACAAAGCGTAAACAAAGTTATACTATGCACGGAGGTACTATTTGATCATCCAGAGCGGTTCTTGCTACATATTTAGTTAAATAACTCTGAGCTTAGCAGGTATTTGCAGTCCTAACTTATATATTATCAAAGTATACTATCTTATCTATACGTACGCAATCAAAACCTCAACGATACTTTGCGGAACATCATAACAAAGCGTAAACAAAGTTAGCCTATGCACGGATGTACTATTTGATCATCCTGAGCGGTTCTTGCTACATATTTTGTTAAATAACTCTGAGGTGTGCAGGTATTTGCAGATCTAACTTATCTAATATGAATGTATACTATCTTATCAATACGACGCAATCAAAACATCAGCGAAGCTTTGCGGAACTTCATAACAAAGCGTAAACATATTTATACTATGCACGGATCTACTATTTGATCATCCTGAGCGGTTATGGATACATATTTTGGCAAATCACTCTCAGGTTTGTAGGTAGTTGCAGTTCTACCTTATATAATATCAAAGTATACTATCTAATCAATACGACGCAATCAAAACATCAGTGACACTTTGCGGAACTTCATAACAAAGCGTAAACAAAGTTATACTATGCACGTATGTACTATTTGTTCATCCTGAGCGGTTCTTGCTACATATTTTGTTAAATAACTCTGAGCGTTGCAGGTATTTGCAGTTCTAACTTATATAATATCAAAGTATACTATCTTATCAATACGACGAAATCAAAACCTCAGCGAAACTCTGCGGAACTTCATAACAAAGCGTGAACAAAGTGATACTATGCACGGATGTACTATTTGATCATCCTGAGCGGTTCTGGATACATATTTAGTTAAATATCTCTGAGCTTTGCAGGTATTTTCAGTTCTACCTTATATAATATCATAGTATACTATCTTACCAATACGACGCAATCAAAACATCAGTGACACTTTGCGGAACTTCGTAACAAAGCGTAAACAAAGTTATACTCTGCACGTGTTCCGGAATCGCGGGCTCTTTCCCCACCTCGCGCCAATCCGCGAGATCCAGACGCCAGCGCCGGGCGGAAGGATTCAAATTCGCGGGCCGCCTCCTCCCCCCCGCGACAACCGCGATAGCGATAAGCAGGTGCCGAAGGCAGAGTGAGCTACGACACGCGACAAAGTATACACGCGCCATAACACACCTGAACTATCTTTCTCTATTGTTAATTTCTTTGTTGATTCATTGTTAAGTTTGTGACTGTAAAATATACGTTTTTGTTGTTTTGTTGAGTGCAGTGCGGCGGTTATTAAATTTTCCCAGCCTGAATCCGTTTAATCCCACGCGAGATCTCTGAACATTTCTGGTCCTTCGAGCCGGATTCAGGCGCCGTGCTCTCTTAACATCGAGCGCAATTTCGCAAGATCGATCTTCTGCATCTCCAATTGCACAGTGCTTTGTGATCTCCTCTTTTTGGTTCGCGTTGCACGCGGAAAACGCTCTAAACGTGTACTTTAACGGTTACCGATCGTTCAAATTCGCAACAAGTCTTTGTCCTCCAGTTCGCGTGTGTCTGTGCGTGTGTGATCGACAAAACGTTCCTCGTCTCTCCGTCTGAGGTCACGTTCACACCGCGAGTTAGCTATTGACGATAACCTCTCTCTCTCGCTCTCGCGGCTCGCTTTCGACGCTCACGCGAGCGGCCGACTATCTCACTCTCTCGCTCTCGTTGCTCGCGTTCAAACCGCGAGTCAGCTGTTGACACGTTCTCTCTCGCTCGCACTCGCAGCATATCCGACGTGCGTGTCAACGGTAGACGCGCTCTCTCGCGCTCGTTCGTACGTTCGAATCGAACGACTTTCTTTGCTCGCGATATCTCCCGCGGAAGGAGCCGAAGAAATCTCGGAGGTTTTTTGCTAAAACTTGATCTCGGAAAAAAGAAACGCGGTTTCGTTCGTGATGGAAGACCTCATCTCCAGACAACTCAACGACGTGGATCTTCTGTCGCGCGCGTTTATCAATCTCAAGAAGAAGGGAGGACAGTCCTCGAAAGGGGTCATCGAGTCTCACCTGGCCGGGCTTGAGAAGAAGTGGAATATCATCGAGGATCGCCACGAGTCCATCCTGAGGTTAAAAACCGACCGAACTGGTGACATCCATTACTTCAAGTCGGACTTCATCGGTGAGGCAACCAACACATTTTATGACGAACGGGGCAAATTTCTTGATGCATTGCACGCACTCGAGTCTTCGACTGTCCCGCGTGCGAGCGGTAGTAATACTTCCGAGCCGAAGAGACAGCGAAGAAAATTAGCTCCCATTGAAATAACGCCGTTTGCTGGCAAATATTCCGAATGGACTTCCTTCAGGGATTACTTCACGACGCTTGTTGCCGACGATCCCGATCTCCAGAACGTCGAGAAGTTGCACTACCTCAGGGCGTCCTTGAAGGGAGAGGCGGCGAACCTCATCAAGAATATTCCGATTACGGCCGACAGCTATGAGCGCGCATGGAAAACACTCATTTCCTACTACGACAACAAACGAAACTTGTTGAAGCAGTGCCTTGACGCATTTTTACAGATCCAGCCGATAACGATCGAATCTCCTCAGGGCTTGAAGCGCCTTCGAAACGGGGCCATTGAGACTGTCGAGACGCTTCAGGTTCTCGGCCGACCGGCTTCCGCCGTTGATGACTTCCTGGTACATCTGACGATTCAACGTTGCGACCCTGTCACTCGACGGGACTGGGAGTTATCACTGGGCGACAGCACCGAGCTGTTGACCTGGTCGCAGGTTGACAGTTTCTTGAAATCGCGGATCCAAGCGTTGGAGCGAGCTGAGCCAACGGAAACAACGACGCCTGAGGCACCTCATTCGGCTCGAGCGGCTACCAGCGGCGACAAGAAGGCTTCCTCCCATCCGCGCAAGGTCACTGTGCACACGGCCTCAAGCTCAAAACCCGCCTCCCGGGTCTGTTGCTCGTACTGCCAAGCGAGCCACTTTGTGGCTGTGTGCGATAAATTTCGGGCTCGTCCTGTCGATGACCGTTCCAACTTCGTTTCAGAGAAGCAACTCTGCTACAATTGCCTCAGTCCACATCGTTTGGCGGAATGTCGATCCAAGAAGAGCTGTTTCATCTGCCAAGGACGTCATCACACCCTCATTCATCGGGCTCAACCGTCTCAACAGTCCACGGCAGCCGCTCAATCTTCTAGTCAATCGCCGACCGAGCGCCCTCCTCGAACGGTAGCATCGCACGCTACCAACACTGGTGCTGCTCAATCACGGGCCATCTTATTGGCAACGGCCAGGCTGACCTTATCGTCGGACAACGACAGAAGTGCAGTGGTGCGAGCCCTCATCGACCCCTGCTCAGAAGCGTCGTTCATCACGGAACGCCTGGCGCAACGTCTGCGGCTCCCTCGTCAATCTGTTGCGGTGTCGATTTCTGGAGTGGGTGCTGCCCTGTGTCACACGGCACGATCGGCGACTTATGCAACCATCTCGCCCCGCTTCGAAAGCAGTAGAAGTTGGCGGATAAGGATGCTCATCTTGCCCCGGCTCACCAACTACATGCCACCGCCGCAATGGGTCGAGTCGTCTCTCACCTTCACCGAAGGAATCCGTCTAGCCGACCCTCACCTCGAGTCACTCGATTCAATTGAGATGATCCTCGGTGCGGACGTGTTTCCACACATCATCGAGGAAGGGCTACTCAAGAGCCCCGACCAAGACACTCTCGCTCAAGCCACTGGGTTAGGATGGATCCTTACCGGAGCGCCTCGGTCGTCTTCGACGCGCGGGACCACGCCTCAGTCGTCCCCGCCGATCAACTGCCTGCAATGCCTCGTGGACGGGGATCTACCGCCGCTGCTGGAGCGATTCTGGGCTCAAGAGGAAGCGACTGACCCCTCTGCCGTGCCTCTTACGAGCGAAGAAGTCGAGTGCGAGACCCATTTCTCGGCCACCCAGAGGCGCACCTCAGAAGGGAAGTATGTTCTCAAGCTACCTTTCAAATCGAACTTGCCCCTCTTAGGCAACTCAGAGCCAGCAGCGCGAGCGATGTTGCAGCGGATGGAAAGGTCGTTCGTGGATCAACCCCAGCTGCGCGAGAAGTACGTGCAGTTCATGAAAGAGTACGAGACTGCGGGACACATGAGAGAGGTCTTGGTGGAGGACGAAAACCCAGCGTCAACTCCAAGGGCCTTCTACCTGCCTCATCACGGCGTGTTCAAAACGCACGGGGACACATCCAAGCTGCGGGTGGTTTTTAACGGCTCCGTCAAGCTTCGTAGCGGGCTCGCAATTAATGATTGCCTCCACACAGGCCCGAAATTGCAATCGGACATTTTCAATATCTTGCTTCGCTGGCGCATTTATCGTTATGTCTTTTCCGCAGATATTAAACAAATGTTTAGGCAAATCCTCGTTGACCCTGACGATCAGCGCTACCAGCGGATTCTGTGGCGGGACTCAACCCATGGACCGATCCGAACTTACCAGCTGTGCACCGTAACCTATGGATTGGCCAGTTCGCCTTACCAGGCAATCCGAACGTTACGGCAGCTCGCTTCGGACGAAGGTCACCGACTTCCGCAGGCAGCGGAACTGTTGCGCAACAATAGCTACGTCGACGACATCTTGGCTGGAGCGGACACCCTCGATGGAGCCAACCATCTCAAGGCTGAACTGGTTGAGCTGCTCATGGCGGGCGGCTTCCCACTTAGTAAATGGACTGCCAACCACCCTTCGATCCTGTCCAATGTTCCAGACGATCAGCTTGCCGCTTCTCAACATCGCATCTGGCAACAATCTGAAGCGCTCACGATGTTGGGAATCTCCTGGCAGCCATCAAACGACGCGTTCCATTTTTGTTTCTCTGCATCACCGGCGCCGGATGTGGTCACGAAACGGAAGGCGCTATCCCTCATCGCTCAGCTCTACGACCCACTGGGGTGGATCGTACCAATCACCGTTCGCTTCAAGATCTTCATGCAAACTCTCTGGCACACCGGACTCGATTGGGATGACAGCCTGCCACCTCCACTGCAGGTGCAGTGGAACCACTACTTCGAGCAACTCCAGCACATCCGGGACTTCTCCATTCCAAGATGGGTGGGAATCTCCACCGACCATCGATGTCTCGAGCTGCACGGGTTTTCGGATGCGTCCGAACGTGCCTACGCTGCTTGTCTCTACGTCAGGACTACTGACGACCAGGGCAACGTCAACTCCATGCTGCTGGCCTCTAAGTCAAAGGTGGCTCCTCTAAAACAGGTCTCCTTGCCTCGCTTGGAGCTCTCTGGTGCTCTGCTACTGGTCAGGCTCACGAAGAGGATCCAGGATGTCCTCGGTCTCGAGAATGTCGCTTGCCATCTGTGGTCGGATTCCACAGTTACCTTGTCGTGGATCCGCGAACACCCGTCGGTTGGGAAAACTTATGTTGCCAATCGCGTTTCAGAGATCCAGACCACGCTTACTCTGGCATCCTGGCATCATGTAGCTGGAAAGGAGAATCCAGCAGACTGCGCTTCGCGAGGGGTTTCCCCGCGAGAACTAGCCGACTCCCCACTCTGGCTATCGGGACCATCGTTCCTGCGCTCGGTCGACGCCGTCTGGACCTCCTCGACCGACTATCCATCGACAAGGGACTGCCCAGAAAGACGTGGGCCGTCCTGCCTGGTCGCCAGCGCTCAACCATCGGAGTCCGAGACACTTCTCCGCTTCAGTTGCCTCACCCGACTCCTGCGTGTCACGACGCGGTGCCTGGAGTTCGTCCAGAGGCTACGGTCTAGCCCCAAGCAGTTGGCGGGAGCGACAATCAATCACCTGGACCCAGTGAAGCTTGAATCCACCCTCAAGTTCTGAGTGAAACACACACAACACTTATTCTTCCACAACGAGATTCGATTGTTGTCCCAGGCCAGACCAGTTTCTCTCATAAGCCCACTAATCCGCTTGAACCCGTTTGTAGATGATCGTGGACTGCTGAGAGTCGGCGGGCGGCTGCGGCACTCACTGCTGCACCCGGACGAGAGGCATCCCATCATCCTCCCACGGGAATCACATCTCGCCCTGCTCGTTGTGCGAAACGCACACGCCAAGACACTACACGGAGGGACGCAGCTGACGCTTTCCTACGTTCGGCAGCGCTTCTGGATCGTTCCAGGGCGCCAGCTGGTCAAGACGGTCATCCTCAAGTGCCTCCGTTGCTGGCGACAACGTGCGGGCCCTACTACGCAGCTCATGGGCGATCTGCCATCCAGAAGAGTGCAGCGATACCGACCCTTCCTCCACAGCGGGATCGACTACGCTGGCCCTATCAACCTTCGGCTGTCCAAGGGTCGAGGCACACGAAGCTACAAGGGATACATCGCTGTCTTTGTTTGCCTCGCCACCCGCGCTGTCCATCTCGAAGTGGCCTCAGGGTACTCGACCGCCGACTTCCTAAATGTCTACCGACGCTTTGCCGCTCGACGAGGCATCTGCGCGAGCCTATCCAGCGACTGCGGCACTACCTTCGTCGGGGCGGACACAGAACTCCGAAACCTCTTTGCCCAGGCCGGAGCTCAGAGCGCGGAAATTGCTCAACTCCTAGCCAATGACGGCACGGAATGGAAGTTCAATCCACCGGCCGCGCCCCATTTTGGCGGAATCTGGGAAGCGGCCGTAAAGTCAACGAAGCTCCACCTCCGCCGAGTGCTCGGAGAAACCATCCTCACGTTCGAGGAGATGACGACCTTGCTCGCGCAAATCGAGGCCTGTCTCAACTCGAGACCGCTGTACCCCCTCAGCGATGACATCACGGACGCATCCGCGCTTACTCCAGCGCATTTCCTGATAGGAGAACCAACGCTCACGGTGCCGGAACCATCAGCGTTGGACTCATCACTGAGCCGGCCGCATCGCTGGCAGCTGCTCCGCCAAATGTACGAGCACTTTTGGAATCGATGGTCGTCCGAGTACCGGCACGAGCTCCAGCATCGGCCGAAATGGCGGACTCAGCAACCCCAACCCAAGGTGGGCGACTTGTGCCTCGTGAGAGCGAGTCCTCATCCGCCGTGCAAGTGGCCTCTCGCTCGGGTCATCGCCGTCACACCAGGGGCCGACGGATTGATTCGCGTCGTGGAACTGCGAACCGCCACGACCACTCTCACCCGACCTGTCGCCAAAATCAGCCTCTTGCCTCGACACCAGGACTGTTCGCCAGAATCTGGCGAAGGCGGGCGGAATGTTCCGGAATCGCGGGCTCTTTCCCCACCTCGCGCCAATCCGCGAGATCCAGACGCCAGCACCGGGCGGAAGGATTCAAATTCGCGGGCCGCCTCCTCCCCCCGCGACAACCGCGATAGCGATAAGCAGGTGCCGAAGGCAGAGTGTGCTACGACACGCGACAAAGTATACACGCGCCATAACACACCTGATCTATCTTTCTCTATTGTTAATTTCTTTGTTGATTCATTGTTAAGTTTGTGACTGTAAAATATACGTTTTTGTTGTTTTGTTGAGTGCAGTGCGGCGGTTATTAAATTTTCCCAGCCTGAATCCGTTTAATCCCACGCGAGATCTCTGAACAGCACGTATGTACTATTTGATCATCCTGAGGGGTTCTTGCTACATATTTTGTTAAATAACACTGAGCTTTGCAGGTATTTTCAGTTCTACCTTATATAATATCATAGTATACTATCTTACCAATACGACGCAATCAAAACATCAGTGACACTTTGCGGAACTTCATAACAAAGCGTAAACAAAGTTATACAAGCACGTATGTACTATTTGATCTTCCTGAGCGGTTCTTGCTACATATTTAGTTAAATAACTCTGAGCTTTGCAGGTATTTTCAGTTCTACCTTATATAATGTCATAGTATAGTATCTTACCAATACGACACAATCAAAACATCAGTGACACTTTGCGGAACTTCATAACAAAGCGTAAACAAGGTTATACTATGCACGTATGTACTATTTGATCATCCTGAGCGGTTCTGGATACCTATTTTGCCAAATCACTCTCAGGTTTGTAGGTAGTTGAAGTTCTACCTTATATAATATCATAGTACAGTATCTTACCAATACGACGCCATCCAAACCTCAGCGAAACTTTGCGGAAGATCATAACAAAGCGTAAACAAAGTTATAGTATGCACGGATGTACTATTTGATCATCCTGAGCGGTTCTTGCTACATATTTAGTTAAATAACTCTGAGCTTTGCAGGTATATTCAGTTCTACCTTATATAATCTCAAAGTATACTATCCCACCAATACGACGCCATCAAAACCTCAGCGAAACTTTGCGGAACTTCATAACAAAGCGTAAACAAAGTTATACTATGCACGGAGGTACTATTTGATCATCCAGAGCGGTTCTTGCTACATATTTAGTTAAATAACTCTGAGCTTAGCAGGTATTTGCAGTCCTAACTTATATATTATCAAAGTATACTATCTTATCTATACGTACGCAATCAACACCTCAACGATACTTTGCGGAACATCATAACAAAGCGTAAACAAAGTTAGCCTATGCACGGATGTACTATTTGATCATCCTGAGCGGTTCTTGCTACATATTTTGTTAAATAACACTGAGGTGTGCAGGTATTTGCAGATCTAACTTATCTAATATGAATGTATACTATCTTATCAATACGACGCAATCAAAACATCAGCGAAGGTTTGCGGAACTTCATAACAAAGCGTAAACAAATTTATACTATGCACGGATCTACTATTTGATCATCCTGAGCGGTTATGGATACATATTTTGGCAAATCACTCTCAGGTTTGTAGGTAGTTGCAGTTCTACCTTATATAATATCAAAGTATACTATCTAATCAATACGGCGCAATCAAAACCTCAGCGAAACTCTGCGGAACTTCATAACACAGCGTAAACAAAGTTATACTATGCACGGATGTACTATTTGATCATCCAGAACGGTTCTTGCTACATATTTAGTTAAATAACTCTGAGGTGTGCAGGTATATGCAGTTCTGACTTATATAATATCAAAGTATACTATCTTATCAATACGACGCAATCAAAACCTCAGCGAAACTCTGCGGAACTTCATCACACAGCGTAAACAAAGTTATACTATGCACGGATGTACTATTTGATCAACCAGAGCGGTTCTTGCTACATATTTAGTTAAATAACTCTGAGGTGTGCAGGTATTTTCAGTTCTACCTTATATAATATCATAGTATACTATCTTACCAATACGACGCAATCAAAACATCAGTGACACTTTGCGGAACTTCATAACAAATCGTAAACAAAGTTATACTATGCACGTATGTACTATTTGTTCATCCTGAGCGGTTCTTGCTACATATTTTGTTAAATAACTCTGAGCGTTGCAGGTATTTGCAGTTCTAACTTAAATAATATCAAAGTATACTATCTTATCAATACGACGAAATCAAAACCTCAGCGAAACTCTGCGGAACTTCATAACAAAGCGTGAACAAAGTGATACTATGCACGGATGTACTATTTGATCATCCTGAGCCGTTCTGGATACATACTTAGTTAAATATCTCTGAGCTTTGCAGGTATTTTCAGTTCTACTTTATATAATATCATAGTATACTATCTTACCAATACGACGCAATCAAAACATCAGTGACACTTTGCGGAACTTCGTAACAAAGCGTAAACAAAGTTATACTCTGCACGTATGTACTATTTGATCATCCTGAGGGGTTCTTGCTTCATATTTAGTTAAATAACTCTGAGCTTTGCAGGTATTTTCAGTTCTACCTTATATAATATCATAATATACTATCTTACCAATACGACGCAATCAAAACATCAGTGACACACTGCGGAACTTCATAACATAGCGTAAACAAAGTTATACTATGCACGGATGTACTATTTGATCATCCTGAGCGGTTCTGGAAACATATTTTGCCAAATCACTCTCAGGTTTGTAGGTAGTTGAAGTTCTACCTTATATAATATCATAGTACAGTATCTTACCAATACGACGCCATCCAAACCACAGCGAAAATTTGCGGAAGATCATAACAAAGCGTAAACAAAGTTATAGTATGCACGGATGTACTATTTGATCATCCTGAGCGGTTCTTGCTACATATTTAGTTAAATATCTCTGAGCTTTGCAGGTATTTTCAGTTCTACCTTATATAATATCATAGTATACTATCTTACCAATTGCGACGCAATCAAAACATCAGCGAAACATTGCGGAACTTCATAACAAAGCGTAAACAAAGTTATACTATGCACGGATGTACTATTTGATCATCCAGAGCGGTTCTTGCTACATATTTAGTTAAATAACTCTGAGGTGTGCAGGTATTTTCAGTTCTACCTTATATAATATCATAGTATACTATCTTACCAATACGACGCAATCAAAACATCAGTGACACTTTGCGGAACTTCATAACAAAGCGTAAACAAAGTTATACTATGCACGGATCTACTATTTGATCATCCTGAGCGGTTATGGATACATATTTTGGCAAATCACTCTCAGGTTTGTAGGTAGTTGCAGTTCTACCTTATATAATATCAAAGTATACTATCTAATCAATACGGCGCAATCAAAACCTCAGCAAAACTCTGCGGAACTTCATAACACAGCGTAAACAAAGTTATACTATGCACGGATGTACTATTTGATCATCCAGAACGGTTCTTGCTACATATTTAGTTAAATAACTCTGAGGTGTGCAGGTATTTGCAGTTCTGACTTATATAATATCAAAGTATACTATCTTATCAATACGACGCAATCAAAACCTCAGCGAAACTCTGCGGAACTTCATCACACAGCGTAAACAAAGTTATACTCTGCACGGATGTACTATTTGATCATCCAGAGCGGTTCTTGCTACATATTTAGTTAAATAACTCTGAGGTGTGCAGGTATTTTCAGTTCTACCTTATATAATATCATAGTATACTATCTTACCAATACGACGCAATCAAAACATCAGTGACACTTTGCGGAACTTCATAACAAAGCGTAAACAAAGTTATACTATGCACGTATGTACTATTTGTTCATCCTGAGCGGTTCTTGCTACATATTTTGTTAAATAACTCTGAGCTTTGCAGGTGTTTGCAGTTCTAACTTATATAATATCAAAGTATACTAGCTTATCAATACGACGCAATCAAAACCTCAGCGACACTCTGCGGAACTTCATAAGAAAGGGTAAACAGAGTTATACTATACACGTTTGGACTATTTGATCATCCTGAGCGGTTCTTGCTACATATTTTGTTAAATAACTCTAAGCGTTGCAGGTATTTGCAGTTCTAACTTATATAATATCAAAGTATACTATCTTATCAATACGTACGCCATCAAAACCTCAGCGAAACTTTGCGGAACTTCATAACAAAGCGTGAACAAAGTGATACTATGCACGGATGTACTATTTGATCATCCTGAGCGGTTCTGGATACATATTTAGTTAAATATCTCTGAGCTTTGCAGGTATTTTCAGTTCTACCTTATATAATATCATAGTATACTATCTTACCAATACGACGCAATCAAAACATCAGCGACACTTTGCGGAATTTCATAAGAAAGCGAGAACAAAGTTATACTATGCACGTATGTACTATTTGATCATCCCTAGCGGTTCTTGCTACATATTTTGTTAAATAACTCTGAGCTTTGCAGGTATTTGCAGTTCTAACTTATATAATATCAAAGTATACTAGCTTATCAATACGACGCAATCAAAACCTCAGTGAAACTCTGCGGAACTTCATCACACAGCGTAAACAAAGTTATACTATGCACGGATGTACTATTTGATCATCCAGAGCGGTTCTTGCTACATATTTAGTTAAATAACTCTGAGGTGTGCAGGTATTTGCAGTTCTAACTTATCTAATATCAATGTATACTATCTTATTAATACGACGCAATCAAAACATCAGCGAAGCTTTGCGGAACTTCATAACAAAGCGTAAACAAAGTTATACTATGCACGGAGGTATATTTGATCATCCAGTGCGGTTCTTGCTACATATTTTGTTAAATAACTCTGAGCTTTGCAGGTATTTTCAGTTCTACCTTATATAATATCATAGTTTACTATCTTACCAATACGACGCAATCAAAACATCAGTGACAGTTTGCGGAACTTCGTAACAAAGCGTAAACAAAGTTACACTCTGCACGTATGTACTATTTCATCATCCTGAACGGTTCTTGCTACATATTTTGTTAAATAACTCTGAGCGTTGCAGGTATTTGCAGTTCTAACTTATATAATATCATAGTATACTATCTTATCAATACGTACGCCATCAAAACCTCAGCGAAACTTTGCAGAACTTCATAACAAAGCGTAAACAAAGTTATACTATGCACGGATGTACTATTTGATCATCCAGACCGGTTCTTGCTACATATTTAGTTAAATAACTCTGAGTTTTGCAGGTATTTTCAGTTCTACCTTATATAATATCATAGTATACTATCTTACCAATACGACGCAATCGAAACATCAGTGACACTTTGCGGAACTTCATAACAAAGCGTAAACAAAGTTATACTATGCACGTATGTACTATTTGATCATCCTGAGCGGTTCTTGCTACATATTTAGTTAAATAACTCTGAGCTTTGCAGGTATATTCAGTTCTACCTTATATAATCTCAAAGTATACTATCCCACCAATACGACGCCATCCAAACCTCAGCGAAACTTTGCGGAAGATCATAACAAAGCGTAAACAAAGTTATAGTATGCACTTATGTACTATTTGATCATCCTGAGCGGTTCTGGATACCTATTTTGCCAAATCACTCTCAGGTTTGTAGGTAGTTGAAGTTCTATCTTATATAATATCATAGTACAGTATCTTACCAATACGACGCCATCCAAACCTCAGCGAAACTTTGCGGAAGATCATAACAAAGCGTAAACAAAGTTATAGTATGCACGGATGTACTATTTGATCATCCTGAGCGGTTCTTGCTACATTTTTAGTTAAATAACTCTGAGCTTTGCAGGTATATTCAGTTCTACCTTATATAATCTCAAAGTATACTATCCCACCAATACGACGCCATCAAAACCTCAGCGAAACTTTGCGGAACTTCATAACAAAGCGTAAACAAAGTTATACTATGCACGGAGGTACTATTTGATCATCCAGAGCGGTTCTTGCTACATATTTAGTTAAATAACTCTGAGCTTAGCAGGTATTTGCAGTCCTAACTTATATATTATCAAAGTATACTATCTTATCTATACGTACGCAATCAAAACCTCAACGATACTTTGCGGAACATCATAACAAAGCGTAAACAAAGTTAGCCTATGCACGGATGTACTATTTGATCATCCTGAGCGGTTCTTGCTACATATTTTGTTAAATAACACTGAGGTGTGCAGGTATTTGCAGATCTAACTTATCTAATATGAATGTATACTATCTTATCAATACGACGCAATGAAAACATCAGCGCAGCTTTGCGGAACTTCATAACAAAGCGTAAACAAATTTATACTATGCACGGATCTACTATTTGATCATCCTGAGCGGTTATGGATACATATTTTGGCAAATCACTCTCAGCTTTGGAGGTAGTTGCAGTTCTACCTTATATAATATCAAAGTATACTATCTAATCAATACGGCGCAATCAAAACCTCAGCGAAACTCTGCGGAACTTCATAACACAGCGTAAACAAAGTTATAGTATGCACGGATGTACTATTTGATCATCCAGAACGGTTCTTGCTACATATTTAGTTAAATAACTCTAAGGTGTGCAGGTATTTGCAGTTCTGACTTATATAATATCAAAGTATACTATCTTATCAATACGACGCAATCAAAACCTCAGCGAAACTCTGCGGAACTTCATAACACAGCGTAAACAAAGTTATAGTATGCACGGATGTACTATTTGATCATCCAGAACGGTTCTTGCTACATATTTAGTTAAATAACTCTAAGGTGTGCAGGTATTTGCAGTTCTGACTTATATAATATCAAAGTATACTATCTTATCAATACGACGCAATCAAAACCTCAGCGAAACTCTGAGGAACTTCATCACACAGCGTAAACAAATTTATAGTATGCACGTATGTACTATTTGATCATCCCTAGCGGTTCTTGCTACATATTTTGTTAAATAACTCTAAGGTGTGCAGGTATTTGCAGTTCTGACTTATATAATATCAAAGTATACTATCTTATCAATACGACGCAATCAAAACCTCAGCGAAACTCTGCGGAACTTCATCACACAGCGTAAACAAAGTTATACTATGCACGGATGTACTATTTGATCATCCAGAGCGGTTCTTGCTACATATTTAGTTAAATAACTCTGAGGTGTGCAGGTATTTTCAGTTCTACCTCATATAATATCATAGTATACTATCTTACCAATACGACGCAATCAAAACATCAGCGAAGCTTTGCGGAACTTCATAACAAAGCGTAAACAAAGTTATACTATGCACGTTTGTACTATTTGATCATCCTGAGCGGTTCTTGCTACATATTTAGTTAAATAACTCTGAGCTTTGCAGGTATTTTCAGTTCTACCTTATATAATCTCAAAGTATACTATCCCACCAATACGACGCCATCAAAACCTCAGCGAAACTTTGCGGAACTTCATAACAAAGCGTAAACAAAGTTATACTATGCACGGAGGTATATTTGACCATCCAGAGCGGTTCTTGCTCCATATTTAGTTAAATAACTCTGAGCTTAGCAGGTATTTGCAGTCCTAACTTATATATTATCAAAGTATACTATCTTATCTATACGTACGCAATCAAAACCTCAACGATACTTTGCGGAACATCATAACAAAGCGTAAACAAAGTTAGCCTATGCACGGATGTACTATTTGATCATCCTGAGCGGTTCTTGCTACATATTTTGTTAAATAACTCTGAGGTGTGCAGGTATTTTCAGTTCTACCTTATATAATATCATAGTATACTATCTTACCAATACGACGCAATCAAAACATCAGTGACACTTTGCGGAACTTCATAACAAAGCGTAAACAAAGTTATACTATGGACGTATGTACTATTTGTTCATCCTGAGCGGTTCTTGCTACATATTTAGTTAAATAACTCTGAGCTTTGCAGGTATTTTCAGTTCTACCTTATATAATCTCAAAGTATACTATCCCACCAATACGACGCCATCAAAACCTCAGCGAAACTTTGCGGAACTTCATAACAAAGCGTAAACAAAGTTATACTATGCACGGAGGTATATTTGATCATCCAGAGCGGTTCTTGCTCCATATTTAGTTAAATAACTCTGAGCTTAGCAGGTATTTGCAGTCCTAACTTATATATTATCAAAGTATACTATCTTATTTATACGTACGCAATCAAAACCTCAACGATACTTTGCGGAACTTCATCAAACAGCGTAAACAAAGTTATACTATGCACGGATGTACTATTTGATCATCCAGGGCGGTTCTTGCTACATATTTAGTTAAATAACTCTGAGGTGTGCAGGTATTTTCAGTTCTACCTTATATAATATCATAGTATACTATCTTACCAATACGACGCAATCAAAACATCAGTGACACGTTGCGGAACTTCATAACAAAGCGTAAACAAAGTTATACTATGCACGTATGTACTATTTGTTCATCCTGAGCGGTTCTTGCTACATATTTTGTTAAATAACTCTGAGCGTTGCAGGTATTTGCAGTTCTAACTTATATAATATCAAAGTATACTATCTTATCAATACGACGAAATCAAAACCTCAGCGAAACTCTGCGGAACTTCATAACAAAGCGTGAACAAAGTTATAGTATGCACGGATGTACTATTTGATCATCCTGAGCGGTTCTTGCTACATATTTAGTTAAATATCTCTGAGCTTTGCAGGTATTTTCAGTTCTACCTTATATAATATCATAGTATTCTATCTTACCAATTGCGACGCAATCAAAACATCAGCGAAACATTGCGGAACTTCATAACAAAGCGTAAACAAAGTTATACTATGCACGTATGTACTATTTGATCTTCCTGAGCGGTTCTTGCTACATATTTAGTTAAATAACTCTGAGGTGTGCAGGTATTTGCAGTTCTAACTTATCTAATATCAATGTATACTATCTTATCAATACGGCGCAATCAAAACATCAGCAAAACTTGGCGGAAGTTCATAACAAAGAGTGAACAAAGTTATACTATGGACGGATGTACTATTTGATCATCCAGAGCGGTTCTTGCTACATATTTAGTTAAATAACTCTGAGGTTTACAGATAGTTGCAGTTCTATCTTATATAATATCAAAGTATACTATATTACCAATACAACACATTCAAAACCTCAGCGAAACTTGAGGAACTTCATAACAAAGCGTAAACAAAGTTATACTATGCACGGATGTACTATTTCATCATCCTGAGCGGTTCTGGATACATATTTTGCCAAATCACTCTCAGGTTTGTAGGTAGTTGCAGTTCTACCTTATATAATCTCAAAGTATACTATCCCAACAATACGACGCCATCAAAAACTCAGCGAAACTTTGCGGAACTTCATAACAAAGCGTAAACAAATTTATACTATGCACGGAGGTACTATTTGATCATCCAGAGCGGTTCTTGATACATATTTAGTTAAATAACTCTGAGCTAAGCAGGTATTTGCAGTCCTAACTTATATATTATCAAAGTATACTATCTTATCTATACGTACGCAATCAAAACCTCAACGATACTTTGCGGAACATCATAACAAAGCGTAAACAAAGTTAGCCTATGCACGGATGTACTATTTGATCATCCTGAGCGGTTCTTGCTACATATTTTGTTAAATATCTCTGAGCTTTGCAGGTATTTTCAGTTCTACCTTATATAATATCATAGTATACTATATTACCAATACGACGCAATCAAAACATCAGTAACACTTTGCGGAACTTCATAACAAAGCGTAAACAAAGTTATACTATGCACGTATGTACTATTTGATCTTCCTGAGCGGTTCTTGCTACATATTTAGTTAAATAACTCTGAGCTTTGCAGGTATTTTTAGTTCTACCTTATATAATATCATAGTATACTATCTTACCAATACGACGCAATCAAAACATCAGTGACACTTTGCGGAACTTCATAACAAAGCGTAAACAAAGTTATACTATGCACGGAGGTACTATTTGATCATCCAGAGCGGTTCTTGCTACATATTTTGTTAAATAACTGTGAGCTTAGCAGGTATTTGCAGACCTAACTTATATATTATCAAAGTATACTATCTTATCTATACGTACGCAATCAAAACCTCAACGATACTTTGCGGAACATCATAACAAAGCGTAAACAAAGTTAGCCTATGCACGGATGTTATTATTTGATCATCCTGAGCGGTTCTTGCTACATATTTTGTTAAATAACTCTGAGGTGTGCAGGTATTTGCAGATCTAACTTATCTAATATGAATGTATACTATCTTATCAATACGACGCAATCAAAACCTAAGCGAAACTCTGCGGAACTTCATCACACAGCGTAAAGAAAGTTATACTATGCACGTATGTACTATTTGATCATCCAGAGCTGTTCTTGCTACATATTTAGTTAAATAACTCTGAGGTGTGCAGGTATTTTCAGTTCTACCTTATATAATATCATAGTATACTATCTTACCAATACGACGCAATCAAAACATCAGTGACACTTTGCGGAACTTCGTAACAAAGCGTAAACAAAGTTATACTCTGCACGTATGTTCTATTTGATCATCCTGAGGGGTTCTTGCTACATATTTTGTTAAATAACACTGAGCTTTGCAGGTATTTGCAGTCCTAACTTATATTTTATCAAAGTATACTATCTTATCTATACGTACGCAATCAAAACCTCAAAGATACTTAGCGGAACATCATAACAAAGCGTAAACAAAGTTAGCCTATGCACTTATGTACTATTTGATCATCCTGAGCGGTTCTTGCTACATATTTTGTTAAATAACTCTGAGGTGTGCAGGTATTTGCAGATCTAACTTATCTAATATGAATGTATACTGTCTTATCAATACGAAGCAATCAAAACATCAGCGAATCTTTGCGGAACTTCATAACAAAGCGTAAACAAAGTTATACTATGCACGGATGTACTATTTGATCATCCTTAGCGGTTCTTGCTACATATTTTGTTAAATAACTCCGAGGTGTGCAGGTATTTGCAGTTCTAACTTATCTAATATCAATGTATACTATCTTATCAATACGTACGCAATCAAAACATCAGCGAATCTTTGCGGAACTTCATAACAAAGCGTAAACAAAGTTATAGTATGCACGGATTTACTGTATGATCATCCTGCCCGTTCTTGAAACATATTTTGCCAAATAACTCTGAGGTTTGCAGGTAGTTGCAGTTCTATCTTATATAATATCAAAGTATACTATCTTATCAATACGACGAAATCAAAACCTCAGCGAAACTCTGCGGAACTTCATAACAAAGCGTGAACAAAGTTATACTATGCACGGATGTACTATTTGATCATCCTGAGCGGTTCTGGATACATATTTAGTTAAATATCTCTGATCTTTGCAGGTATTTTCAGTTCTACATTATATAATATCATAGTATACTATCTTACCAATAAGACGCAATCAAAACATCAGTGACACTTTGCGGAACTTCGTAACAAAGCGTAAACAAAGTTATAGTATGCACGGATTTACTGTATGATCATCCTGCCCGTTCTTGAAACATATTTTGCCGAATAACTCTGAGGTTTGCAGGTAGTTGCAGTTCTATCTTACATAATATCAAATATACTATCTTACCAATTGCGACGCAATCAAAACATCAGCGAAACATTGCGGAACTTCATAATAAAGCGTAAACGAAGTTATACTATGCACGTATGTACTATTTGATCATCCCTAGCGGATCTTGCTACATATTTTGTTAAATAAATCTGAGGTGTGCATGTATTGGCAGTTCTAACTCATATATAATATAAAAGTATACAATCTTATCAATACGACGCAATCAAAACGTCAGCGAAACTGCGGATCTTCATAACAAAGCGTAAACAAAGTTATACTATGCACGGATGTACTATTTGATCATCCAGAGCGGTTCTTGCTACATATTTAGTTAAATAACTCTGAGGTTTACAGATAGTTGCAGTTCTATCTTATATAATATCAAAGTATACTATTTTACCAATACAACACATTCTAAACCTCAGCGAAACTGCGGAACTTCATAACAAAGAGTGAACAAAGTTGTACTATGCACGGGTGTACTATTTGATCATCCTGAGCGGTTCTGGATACATATTTTGCCAAATCACTCTCAGGTTTGTTGGTAGTTGCAGTTGTACCTTATATAATATCATAGTATACTATCTTATCAATACGTACGCAATCAAAACATCAGCGAATCTTTGCGGAACTTCATAACAAAGCGTAAACAAAGTTATAGTATGCACGGATTTACTGTATGATCATCCTGACCGTTCTTGAAACATATTTTGCCAAATAACTCTGAGGTTTGCAGGTAGTTGCAGTTCTATCTTACATAATATCAAATATACTATCTTACCAATTGCGACGCAATCAAAACATTAGTGACAGTTTGCGGAACTTCATAACAAAGCGTAAACAAGGTTATACTATGCACGTATGCACTATTTGATCATCCTGAGCGGTTCTTGCTACATATTTTGTTAAATAACTCTGAGGTGTGCAGGTATTTGCAGATCTAACTTATCTAATATGAATGTATACTATCTTATCAATACGACGCAATCAAAAAGTCAGCGAAACTGCGGAACTTCATAACCAAGCGTAAACAAAGTTATACTATGCACGGATGTACTATTTGATCATCCTGAGCGGTTCTGGATACATATTTTGCCAAATCACTCTCAGCTTTGTAGGTAGTTGCAGTTCTACCTTATATAATATCATAATATACTATCTTACGAATACGACGCAATTAAAACATGAGCGACACTTAGCGGAATTTCATAAGAAAGCGAGAACAAAGTTATACTATGCACGGATGTACTATTTGATCATCCAGAGCGGTTCTTTCTACATATTTAGTTAAATAACTCTGAGCATTGCAGGTAGTTGCAGTTCTATCTTACGTAATATCAAAGTATACTAGCTTATCAATACGACGCAATCAAAACCTCAGCGAAACTCTGCGGAACTTCATAAGAAAGCGTAAACAGAGTTATACTATACACGTTTGGACTATTTGATCATCCTGAGCGGTTCTTGCTACATATTTTGTTAAATAACTCTAAGCGTTGCAGGTATTTGCAGTTCTAACTTATATAATATCAAAGTATACTATCTTATCAATACGACGAAATCAAAACCTCAACGAAACTCTCCGGAACTTCATAACAAAGCGTGAACAAAGTTATACTATGCACGGATGTTCTATTTGATCATCCTGAGCGGTTCTGGATACATATTTAGTTAAATATCTCTGAGCTTTGCAGGTATTTTCAGTTCTACCTTCTATAATATCATAGTATACTATCTTACCAATACGACGCAATCAAAACATCAGTGTCACTTTGCGGAACTTCGTAACATAGCGTAAACAAAGTTATACTCTGCACGTATGTACTATTTGATCATCCTGAGGGGTTCTTGCTACATATTTTGTTAAATAACACTGAGCTTTGCAGGTATTTTCAGTTCTACCTTATATAATATCATAGTATACTATCTTACCAATACGACGCAATCAAAACATCAGTGACACTTTGCGGAACTTCATAACAAAGCGTAAACAAAGTTATACTATGCACGTATGTACTATTTGATCATCCTGAGCGGTTCTTGCTACATATTTTGTTAAATAATTCTGAGCTTTGCAGGTATTTGCAGTTCTAACTTATATATTATCAAAGTATACTATCTTATCAATACGTACGCCATGAAAACCTCAGCGGAACTTTGCGGAACTTCATAACAAAGCGTAAACAAAGTTATACTATGCACGGATGTACTATTTGATCATCCTGAGCGGTTCTTGCTACGTATTTTGTTAAATAACTCTGAGCTTTGCAGGTATTTGCAGTTCTAACTTATATATTATCAAAGTATACTATCTTATTAATACGTACGCCAGCAAAACCTCAGCGAAACTTTGCGGAACTTCATAACAAAGCGTAAACAAAGTTATACTATGCACGTATGTACTATTTGATCATCCCTAGCGGTTCTTGCTACATATTTAGTTAAATAACTCTGAGCTTTGCAGGTATTTTCAGTTCTACCTTATATAATATCATAGTATACTATCTTACCAATACGACACAATCAAAACATCAGTGACACTTTGCGGAACTTCATAACAAAGCGTGAACAAAGTTATACTATGCACGTATGTACTATTTGATCATCCTGAGCGGTTCTTGCTACATATTTTGTTAAATAACTCTAAGCGTTGCAGGTATTTGCAGTTCTAACTTATATAATATCAAAGTATACTATCTTATCAATACGAAGCAATCAAAACCTCAGCGAAACTCTGCGGAACTTCATAACAAAGCGTGAACAAAGTTATACTATGCACGGATGTACTATTTGATCATCCTGAGCGGTTCTGGAAACATATTTTGCCAAATCACTCTCAGGTTTGTAGGTAGTTGAAGTTCTACCTTATATAATATCATAGTACAGTATCTTACCAATACGACGCAATCAAAACATCAGCGAAACTCTGCGGAACTTCATAACAAAGCGTGAACAAAGTTATACTATGCACGGATGTACTATTTGATCATCCTGAGCGGTTCTTGCTACATATTTAGTTAAATAACTCTGAGCTTAGCAGGTATTTGCAGTCCTAACTTATATATTATCAAAGTATACTATCTTATCTATACGTACGCAATCAAAACTTCAACGATACTTTGCGGAACTTCATAACAAAGCGTAAACAAAGTTACACTATGCACGGAGGTACTATTTGATCATCCAGAGCGGTTCTTGCTACATATTTAGTTAAATAACTCTGAGCTTAGCAGGTATTTGCAGTCCTAACTTATATATTATCAAAGTATACTATCTTATCTATACGTACGCAATCAAAACCTCAACGATACTTTGCGGAACATCATAACAAAGCGTAAACAAAGTTAGCCTATGCACGGATGTACTATTTGATCATCCTGAGCGGTTCTTGCTACATATTTTGTTAAATAACTCTGAGGTGTGCAGGTATTTGCAGATCTAACTTATCTAATATGAATGTATACTATCTTATCAATACGACGCAATCAAAACATCAGCGAAGCTTTGCGGAACTTCATAACAAAGCGTAAACAAATTTATACTATGCACGGATCTACTATTTGATCATCCTGAGCGGTTATGGATACATATTTAGTAAAATCACTCTCAGCTTTGTAGGTATTTTCAGTTCTACCTTATATAATATCAAAGTATACTATCTAATCAATACGACGCAATCAAAACATCAGTGACACTTTGCGGAACTTCATAACAAAGCGTAAACAAAGTTATACTATGCACGTATGTACTATTTGTTCATCCTGAGCGGTTCTTGCTACATATTTTGTTAAATAACTCTGAGCGTTGCAGGTATTTGCAGTTCTAACTTATATAATATCAAAGTATACTATCTTATCAATACGACGAAATCAAAACCTCAGCGAAACTCTGCGGAACTTCATAACAAAGCGTGAACAAAGTGATACTATGCACGGATGTACTATTTGATCTTCCTGAGCGGTTCTGGATACATATTTAGTTAAATATCTCTGAGCTTTGCAGGTATTTTCAGTTCTACCTTATATAATATCATAGTATACTATCTTACCAATACGACGCAATCAAAACATCAGTGACACTTTGCGGAACTTCGTAACAAAGCGTAAACAAAGTTATACTCTGCACGTATGTACTATTTGATCATCCTGAGGGGTTCTTGCTACATATTTAGTTAAATAACTCTGAGCTTTGCAGGTATTTTCAGTTCTACCTTTATTAATATCATAGTATACTATCTTACCAATACGACACAATCAAAACATCAGCAAAACTTTGCGGAAGTTCATAACAAAGCGTAAACAAAGTTATACTATGCACGGATGTACTATTTGATCATCCTGAGCGGTTCTTGCTACATATTTTGTTAAATAACTCTGAGGTGTGCAGGTATTTGCAGTTCTAACTTATCTAATATCAATGTATACTATCTTATCAATACGACGCAATCAAAACCTCAGCGAAACTTTGCAGAACTTCGTAACAAAGGGTTAACAAAGTTACACTATGCACGTATGTACTATTTGATCATCCTGAGCGGTTCTTGCTACATATTTTGTTAAATAACTCTGAGGTGTGCAGGTATTTGCAGTTCTAACTTATCTAATATCAATGTATACTATCTTATCAATACGACGCAATCAAAACATCAGCAAAACTTTGCGGAAGTTCATAACAAAGCGTAAACAAAGTTATACTATGCACGGATGTACTATTTGATCATCGAGACCGGTTCTTGCTACATATTTAGTTAAATAACTCTGAGGTTTGCAGATAGTTGCAGTTCTATCTTATATAATATCAAAGTATACTATCTTACGAATACAACACATTCAAAACCTCAGCGAAACTGCGGAACTTCATAACAGAGCGTAAACAAAGTTATACTATGCACGGATGTACTATTTGATCATCCTGAGCGGTTCTTGCTACATATTTTGTTAAATAACTCTGAGCTTTGCAGGTATTTGCAGTTCTAACTTATATAATATCAAAGTATACTAGCTTATCAATACGACGCAATCAAAACCTCAGCGAAACTCTGCGGAACTTCATAACAAAGCGTAAACAAAGTTATACTATGCACGTATGTACTATTTGATCATCCTGAGCGGTTCTTGCTACATATTTTGTTAAATAACTCTGAGCGTTGCAGGTATTTGCAGTTCTAACTTATATAATATCAAAGTATACAATCTTATCAATACGACGAAATAAAAAACCTCAGCGAAACTCTGCGGAACTTCATAACAAAGCGTAAACAAAGTTACACTATGCACGTATGTACTATTTGATCATTCTGAGCGGTTCTTGCTACATATTTTGTTAAATAACTCTAAGCGTTGCAGGTATTTGCAGTTCTAACTTATATAATATCAAAGTATACTATCTTATCAATACGACGCAATCAAAACCTCAGCGAAACTCTGCGGAACTTCATAACAAAGCGTGAACAAGTTATACTATGCACGGATGTACTATTTGATCATCCTGAGCGGTTCTGGATACCTATTTTGCCAAATCACTCTCAGGTTTGTAGGTAGTTGAAGTTCTACCTTATATAATATCATAGTACAGTATCTTACCAATACGACGCCATCCAAACCTCAGCGAAACTTTGCGGAAGATCATAACAAAGCGTAAACAAAGTTATAGTATGCACGGATGTACTATTTGATCATCCTGAGCGGTTCTTGCTACATATTTAGTTAAATATCTCTGAGATTTGCAGGTATTTTCAGTTCTACCTTATATAATATCATAGTATACTATCTTACCAATTGCGACGCAATCAAAACATCAGCGAAACATTGCGGAACATCATAACAAAGCGTAAACAAAGTTAGCCTATGCACGGATGTACTATTTCACCATCCTGAGCGGTTCTTGCTACATATTTTGTTAAATAACTCTGAGGTGTGCAGGTATTTGCAGATCTAACTTATCTAATATGAATGTATACTATCTTATCAATACGACGCAATCAAAACATCAGCGAAGCTTTGCGGAACTTCATAACAAAGCGTAAACAAATTTATACTATGCACGGATCTACTATTTGATCATCCTGAGCGGTTATGGATACATATTTTGGCAAATCACTCTCAGGTATGTAGGTAGTTGCAGTTCTACCTTATATAATATCAAAGTATACTATCTAATCAATACGACGCAATCAAAACATCAGTGACACTTTGCGGAACTTCATAACAAAGCGTAAACAAAGTTATACTATGCACGTATGTACTATTTGTTCATCCTGAGCAGTTCTTGCTACATATTTTGTTAAATAACTCTGAGCGTTGCAGGTATTTGCAGTTCTAACTTATATAATATCAAAGTATACTATCTTATCAATACGACGAAATCAAAACCTCAGCGAAACTCTGCGGAACTTCATAACAAAGCGTGAACAAAGTGATACTATGCACGGATGTACTATTTGATCATCCTGAGCGGTTCTGGATACATATTTAGTTAAATATCTCTGAGCTTTGCAGGTATTTTCAGTTCTACCTTATATAATATCATAGCATACTATCTTACCAATACGACGCAATCAAAACATCAGTGACACTTTTCGGAACTTCGTAACAAAGCGTAAACAAAGTTATACTATGCACGGATGTACTATTTGATCATCCTGAGCGGTTCTTGCTACATATTTTGTTAAATAACTCTGAGGTCTGCAGGTATTTGGAGTTCTAACTTATCTAATATCAATGTATACTATCTTATCAATACGACGCAATCAAAACATCAGCAATACTTTGCGGAAGTTCATAACAAAGCGTAAACAAAGTTATACTATGCACGGATGTACTATTTGATCATCCTGAGCGGTTCTTGCTACATATTTTGTTAAATAACTCTGAGGTGTGCAGGTATTTGCAGTTCTAACTTATCTAATATCAATGTATACTATCGTATCAATACGACGCAATCAAAACATCATTGACACTTTGCGGAACTTCGTAACAAAGCGTAAACAAAGTTATACTCTGCACGTGTTCCGGAATCGCGGGCTCTTTCCCCACCTCGCGCCAATCCGCGAGATCCAGACGCCAGCGCCGGGCGGAAGGATTCAAATTCGCGGGCCGCCTCCTCCCCCCGCGACAACCGCGATAGCGATAAGCAGGTGCCGAAGGCAGAGTGTGCTACGACACGCGACAAAGTATACACGCGCCATAACACACCTGATCTATCTTTCTCTATTGTTAATTTCTTTGTTGATTCATTGTTAAGTTTGTGACTGTAAAATATACGTTTTTGTTGTTTTGTTGAGTGCAGTGCGGCGGTTATTAAATTTTCCCAGCCTGAATCCGTTTAATCCCACGCGAGATCTCTGAACAGCACGTATGTACTATTTGATCATCCTGAGGGGTTCTTGCTACATATTTTGTTAAATAACACTGAGCTTTGCAGGTATTTTCAGTTCTACCTTATATAATATCATAGTATACTATGTTACCAATACGACGCAATCAAAACATCAGTGACACTTTGCGGAACTTCATAACAAAGCGTAAACAAAGTTATACAAGCACGTATGTACTATTTGATCTTCCTGAGCGGTTCTTGCTACATATTTAGTTAAATAACTCTGAGCTTTGCAGGTATTTTCAGTTCTACCTTATATAATATCATAGTATACTATCTTACCAATACGACACAATCAAAACATCAGTGACACTTTGCGGAACTTCATAACAAAGCGTAAACAAGGTTATACTATGCACGTATGTACTATTTGATCATCCTGAGCGGTTCTGGATACCTATTTTGCCAAATCACTCTCAGGTTTGTAGGTAGTTGAAGTTCTACCTTATATAATATCATAGTACAGTATCTTACCAATACGACGCCATCCAAACCTCAGCGAAACTTTGCGGAAGATCATAACAAAGCGTAAACAAAGTTATAGTATGCACGGATGTACTATTTGATCATCCTGAGCGGTTCTTGCTACATATTTAGTTAAATATCTCTGAGCTTTGCAGGTATTTTCAGTTCTACCTTATATAATATCATAGTAAACTATCTTACCAATTGCGACGCAATCAAAACATCAGCGAAACATTGCGGAACTTCATAACAAAGCGTAAACAAAGTTATACTATGCACGGAGGTACTATTTGATCATCCTGAGCGGTTCTTGCTACATATTTTGTTAAATAACTCTAAGCGTTGCAGGTATTTGCAGTTCTAACTTATATAATATCAAAGTATACTATCTTATCAATACGACGCAATCAAAACCTCAGCGAAACTCTGCGGAACTTCATAACAAAGCGTGAACAAGTTATACTATGCACGGATGTACTATTTGATCATCCTGAGCGGTTCTGGATACCTATTTTGCCAAATCACTCTCAGGTTTGTAGGTAGTTGAAGTTCTACCTTATATAATATCATAGTACAGTATCTTACCAATACGACGCCATCCAAACCTCAGCGAAACTTTGCGGAAGATCATAACAAAGCGTAAACAAAGTTATAGTATGCACGGATGTACTATTTGATCATCCTGAGCGGTTCTTGCTACATATTTAGTTAAATATCTCTGAGATTTGCAGGTATTTTCAGTTCTACCTTATATAATATCATAGTATACTATCTTACCAATTGCGACGCAATCAAAACATCAGCGAAACATTGCGGAACATCATAACAAAGCGTAAACAAAGTTAGCCTATGCACGGATGTACTATTTCACCATCCTGAGCGGTTCTTGCTACATATTTTGTTAAATAACTCTGAGGTGTGCAGGTATTTGCAGATCTAACTTATCTAATATGAATGTATACTATCTTATCAATACGACGCAATCAAAACATCAGCGAAGCTTTGCGGAACTTCATAACAAAGCGTAAACAAATTTATACTATGCACGGATCTACTATTTGATCATCCTGAGCGGTTATGGATACATATTTTGGCAAATCACTCTCAGGTATGTAGGTAGTTGCAGTTCTACCTTATATAATATCAAAGTATACTATCTAATCAATACGACGCAATCAAAACATCAGTGACACTTTGCGGAACTTCATAACAAAGCGTAAACAAAGTTATACTATGCACGTATGTACTATTTGTTCATCCTGAGCAGTTCTTGCTACATATTTTGTTAAATAACTCTGAGCGTTGCAGGTATTTGCAGTTCTAACTTATATAATATCAAAGTATACTATCTTATCAATACGACGAAATCAAAACCTCAGCGAAACTCTGCGGAACTTCATAACAAAGCGTGAACAAAGTGATACTATGCACGGATGTACTATTTGATCATCCTGAGCGGTTCTGGATACATATTTAGTTAAATATCTCTGAGCTTTGCAGGTATTTTCAGTTCTACCTTATATAATATCATAGCATACTATCTTACCAATACGACGCAATCAAAACATCAGTGACACTTTTCGGAACTTCGTAACAAAGCGTAAACAAAGTTATACTATGCACGGATGTACTATTTGATCATCCTGAGCGGTTCTTGCTACATATTTTGTTAAATAACTCTGAGGTCTGCAGGTATTTGGAGTTCTAACTTATCTAATATCAATGTATACTATCTTATCAATACGACGCAATCAAAACATCAGCAATACTTTGCGGAAGTTCATAACAAAGCGTAAACAAAGTTATACTATGCACGGATGTACTATTTGATCATCCTGAGCGTTTCTTGCTACATATTTTGTTAAATACCTCTGAGGTGTGCAGGTAATGCAGTTCTAACTTATCTAATATCAATGTACTCTATATTATCAATACGACGCAATCAAAACATCATTGACACTTTGCGGAACTTCGTAACAAAGCGTAAACAAAGTTATACTCTGCACGTGTTCCGGAATCGCGGGCTCTTTCCCCACCTCGCGCCAATCCGCGAGATCCAGACGCCAGCGCCGGGCGGAAGGATTCAAATTCGCGGGCCGCCTCCTCCCCCCGCGACAACCGCGATAGCGATAAGCAGGTGCCGAAGGCAGAGTGAGCTACGACACGCGACAAAGTATACACGCGCCATAACACACCTGAACTATCTTTCTCTATTGTTAATTTCTTTGTTGATTCATTGTTAAGTTTGTGACTGTAAAATATACGTTTTTGTTGTTTTGTTGAGTGCAGTGCGGCGGTTATTAAATTTTCCCAGCCTGAATCCGTTTAATCCCACGCGAGATCTCTGAACATTTCTGGTCCTTCGAGCCGGATTCAGGCGCCGTGCTCTCTTAACATCGAGCGCAATTTCGCAAGATCGATCTTCTGCATCTCCAATTGCACAGTGCTTTGTGATCTCCTCTTTTTGGTTCGCGTTGCACGCGGAAAACGCTCTAAACGTGTACTTTAACGGTTACCGATCGTTCAAATTCGCAACAAGTCTTTGTCCTCCAGTTCGCGTGTGTCTGTGCGTGTGTGATCGACAAAACGTTCCTCGTCTCTCCGTCTGAGGTCACGTTCACACCGCGAGTTAGCTATTGACGATAACCTCTCTCTCTCTCGCTCTCGCGGCTCGCTTTCGACGCTCACGCGAGCGGCCGACTATCTCACTCTCTCGCTCTCGTTGCTCGCGTTCAAACCGCGAGTCAGCTGTTGACACGTTCTCTCTCGCTCGCACTCGCAGCATATCCGACGTGCGTGTCAACGGTAGACGCGCTCTCTCGCGCTCGTTCGTACGTTCGAATCGAACGACTTTCTTTGCTCGCGATATCTCCCGCGGAAGGAGCCGAAGAAATCTCGGAGGTTTTTTGCTAAAACTTGATCTCGGAAAAAAGAAACGCGGTTTCGTTCGTGATGGAAGACCTCATCTCCAGACAACTCAACGACGTGGATCTTCTGTCGCGCGCGTTTATCAATCTCAAGAAGAAGGGAGGACAGTCCTCGAAAGGGGTCATCGAGTCTCACCTGGCCGGGCTTGAGAAGAAGTGGAATATCATCGTGGATCGCCACGAGTCCATCCTGAGGTTAAAAACCGACCGAACTGGTGACATCCATTACTTCAAGTCGGACTTCATCGGTGAGGCAACCAACACATTTTATGACGAACGGGGCAAATTTCTTGATGCATTGCACGCACTCGAGTCTTCGACTGTCCCGCGTGCGAGCGGTAGTAATACTTCCGAGCCGAAGAGACAGCGAAGAAAATTAGCTCCCATTGAAATAACGCCGTTTGCTGGCAAATATTCCGAATGGACTTCCTTCAGGGATTACTTCACGACGCTTGTTGCCGACGATCCCGATCTCCAGAACGTCGAGAAGTTGCACTACCTCAGGGCGTCCTTGAAGGGAGAGGCGGCGAACCTCATCAAGAATATTCCGATTACGGCCGACAGCTATGAGCGCGCATGGAAAACACTCATTTCCTACTACGACAACAAACGAAACTTGTTGAAGCAGTGCCTTGACGCATTTTTACAGATCCAGCCGATAACGATCGAATCTCCTCAGGGCTTGAAGCGCCTTCGAAACGGGGCCATTGAGACTGTCGAGACGCTTCAGGTTCTCGGCCGACCGGCTTCCGCCGTTGATGACTTCCTGGTACATCTGACGATTCAACGTTGCGACCTTGTCACTCGACGGGACTGGGAGTTATCACTGGGCGACAGCACCGAGCTGTTGACCTGGTCGCAGGTTGACAGTTTCTTGAAATCGCGGATCCAAGCGTTGGAGCGAGCTGAGCCAACGGAAACAACGACGCCTGAGGCACCTCATTCGGCTCGAGCGGCTACCAGCGGCGACAAGAAGGCTTCCTCCCATCCGCGCAAGGTCACTGTGCACACGGCCTCAAGCTCAAAACCCGCCTCCCGGGTCTGTTGCTCGTACTGCCAAGCGAGCCACTTTGTGGCTGTGTGCGATAAATTTCGGGCTCGTCCTGTCGATGACCGTTCCAACTTCGTTTCAGAGAAGCAACTCTGCTACAATTGCCTCAGTCCACATCGTTTGGCGGAATGTCGATCCAAGAAGAGCTGTTTCATCTGCCAAGGACGTCATCACACCCTCATTCATCGGGCTCAACCGTCTCAACAGTCCACGGCAGCCGCTCAATCTTCTAGTCAATCGCCGACCGAGCGCCCTCCTCGAACGGTAGCATCGCACGCTACCAACACTGGTGCTGCTCAATCACGGGCCATCTTATTGGCAACGGCCAGGCTGACCTTATCGTCGGACAACGACAGAAGTGCAGTGGTGCGAGCCCTCATCGACCCCTGCTCAGAAGCGTCGTTCATCACGGAACGCCTGGCGCAACGTCTGCGGCTCCCTCGTCAATCTGTTGCGGTGTCGATTTCTGGAGTGGGTGCTGCCCTGTGTCACACGGCACGATCGGCGACTTATGCAACCATCTCGCCCCGCTTCGAAAGCAGTAGAAGTTGGCGGATAAGGATGCTCATCTTGCCCCGGCTCACCAACTACATGCCACCGCCGATATGGGTCGAGTCGTCTCTCACCTTCACCGAAGGAATCCGTCTAGCCGACCCTCACCTCGAGTCACTCGATTCAATTGAGATGATCCTCGGTGCGGAAGTGTTTCCACACATCATCGAGGAAGGGCTACTCAAGAGCCCCGACCAAGACACTCTCGCTCAAGCCACTGGGTTAGGATGGATCCTTACCGGAGCGCCTCGGTCGTCTTCGACGCGCGGGACCACGCCTCAGTCGTCCCCGCCGATCAACTGCCTGCAATGCCTCGTGGACGGGGATCTACCGCCGCTGCTGGAGCGATTCTGGGCTCAAGAGGAAGCGACTGACCCCTCTGCCGTGCCTCTTACGAGCGAAGAAGTCGAGTGCGAGACCCATTTCTCGGCCACCCAGAGGCGCACCTCAGAATGGAAGTATGTTCTCAAGCTACCTTTCAAATCGAACTTGCCCCTCTTAGGCAACTCAGAGCCAGCAGCGCGAGCGATGTTGCAGCGGATGGAAAGGTCGTTCGTGGATCAACCCCAGCTGCGCGAGAAGTACGTGCAGTTCATGAAAGAGTACGAGACTGCGGGACACATGAGAGAGGTCTTGGTGGAGGACGAAAACCCAGCGTCAACTCCAAGGGCCTTCTACCTGTCTCATCACGGCGTGTTCAAAACGCACGGGGACACATCCAAGCTGCGGGTGGTTTTTAACGGCTCCGTCAAGCTTCGTAGCGGGCTCGCAATTAATGATTGCCTCCACACAGGCCCGAAATTGCAATCGGACATTTTCAATATCTTGCTTCGCTGGCGCATTTATCGTTATGTCTTTTCCGCAGATATTAAACAAATGTTCAGGCAAATCCTCGTTGACCCTGACGATCAGCGCTACCAGCGGATTCTGTGGCGGGACTCAACCCATGGACCGATCCGAACTTACCAGCTGTGCACCGTAACCTATGGATTGGCCAGTTCGCCTTACCAGGCAATCCGAACGTTACGGCAGCTCGCTTCGGACGAAGGTCACCGACTTCCGCAGGCAGCGGAACTGTTGCGCAACAATAGCTACGTCGACGACATCTTGGCTGGAGCGGACACCCTCGATGGAGCCAACCATCTCAAGGCTGAACTGGTTGAGCTGCTCATGGCGGGCGGCTTCCCACTTAGTAAATGGACTGCCAACCACCCTTCGATCCTGTCCAATGTTCCAGACGATCAGCTTGCCGCTTCTCAACATCGCATCTGGCAACAATCTGAAGCGCTCACGATGTTGGGAATCTCCTGGCAGCCATCAAACGACGCGTTCCATTTTTGTTTCTCTGCATCACCGGCGCCGGAGGTGGTCACGAAACGGAAGGCGCTATCCCTCATCGCTCAGCTCTACGACCCACTGGGGTGGATCGTACCAATCACCGTTCGCTTCAAGATCTTCATGCAAACTCTCTGGCACACCGGACTCGATTGGGATGACAGCCTGCCACCTCCACTGCAGGTGCAGTGGAACCACTACTTCGAGCAACTCCAGCACATCCGGGACTTCTCCATTCCAAGATGGGTGGGAATCTCCACCGACCATCGATGTCTCGAGCTGCACGGGTTTTCGGATGCGTCCGAACGTGCCTACGCTGCGTGTCTCTACGTCAGGACTACTGACGACCAGGGCAACGTCAACTCCATGCTGCTGGCCTCTAAGTCAAAGGTGGCTCCTCTAAAACAGGTCTCCTTGCCTCGCTTGGAGCTCTCTGGTGCTCTGCTACTGGTCAGGCCACGAAGAGGATCCAGGATGTCCTCGGTCTCGAGAATGTCGCTTGCCATCTGTGGTCGGATTCCACAGTTACCTTGTCGTGGATCCGCGAACACCCGTCGGTTGGGAAAACTTATGTTGCCAATCGCGTTTCAGAGATCCAGACCACGCTTACTCTGGCATCCTGGCATCATGTAGCTGGAAAGGAGAATCCAGCAGACTGCGCTTCGCGAGGGGTTTCCCCGCGAGAACTAGCCGACTCCCCACTCTGGCTATCGGGACCATCGTTCCTGCGCTCGGTCGACGCCGTCTGGACCTCCTCGACCGACTATCCATCGACAAGGGACTGCCCAGAAAGACGTGGGCCGTCCTGCCTGGTCGCCAGCGCTCAACCATCGGAGTCCGAGACACTTCTCCGCTTCAGTTGCCTCACCCGACTCCTGCGTGTCACGACGCGGTGCCTGGAGTTCGTCCAGAGGCTACGGTCTAGCCCCAAGCAGTTGGCGGGAGCGACCATCAATCACCTGGACCCAGTGAAGCTTGAATCCACCCTCAAGTTCTGGGTGAAACACACACAACACTTATTCTTCCACAACGAGATTCGATTGTTGTCCCAGGCCAGACCAGTTTCTCTCATAAGCCCACTAATCCGCTTGAACCCGTTTGTAGATGATCGTGGACTGCTGAGAGTCGGCGGGCGGCTGCGGCACTCACTGCTGCACCCGGACGAGAGGCATCCCATCATCCTCCCACGGGAATCACATCTCGCCCTGCTCGTTGTGCGAAACGCACACGCCAAGACACTACACGGAGGGACGCAGCTGACGCTTTCCTACGTTCGGCAGCGCTTCTGGATCGTTCGAGGGCGCCAGCTGGTCAAGACGGTCATCCTCAAGTGCCTCCGTTGCTGGCGACAACGTGCGGGCCCTACTACGCAGCTCATGGGCGATCTGCCATCCAGAAGAGTGCAGCGATACCGACCCTTCCTCCACAGCGGGATCGACTACGCTGGCCCTATCAACCTTCGGCTGTCCAAGGGTCGAGGCACACGAAGCTACAAGGGATACATCGCTGTCTTTGTTTGCCTCGCCACCCGCGCTGTCCATCTCGAAGTGGCCTCAGGGTACTCGACCGCCGACTTCCTAAATGTCTACCGACGCTTTGCCGCTCGACGAGGCATCTGCGCGAGCCTATCCAGCGACTGCGGCACTACCTTCGTCGGGGCGGACACAGAACTCCGAAACCTCTTTGCCCAGGCCGGAGCTCAGAGCGCGGAAATTGCTCAACTCCTAGCCAATGACGGCACGGAATGGAAGTTCAATCCACCGGCCGCGCCCCATTTTGGCGGAATCTGGGAAGCGGCCGTAAAGTCAACGAAGCTCCACCTCCGCCGAGTGCTCGGAGAAACCATCCTCACGTTCGAGGAGATGACGACCTTGCTCGCGCAAATCGAGGCCTGTCTCAACTCGAGACCGCTGTACCCCCTCAGCGATGACATCACGAACGCATCCGCGCTTACTCCAGCGCATTTCCTGATAGGAGAACCAACGCTCACGGTGCCGGAACCATCAGCGTTGGACTCATCACTGAGCCGGCCGCATCGCTGGCAGCTGCTCCGCCAAATGTACGAGCACTTTTGGAATCGATGGTCGTCCGAGTACCGGCACGAGCTCCAGCATCGGCCGAAATGGCGGACTCAGCAACCCCAACCCAAGGTGGGCGACTTGTGCCTCGTGAGAGCGAGTCCTCATCCGCCGTGCAAGTGGCCTCTAGCTCGGGTCATCGCCGTCACACCAGGGGCCGACGGATTGATTCGCGTCGTGGAACTGCGAACCGCCACGACCACTCTCACCCGACCTGTCGCCAAAATCAGCCTCGTGCCTCGACACCAGGACTATTCGCCAGAATCTGGCGAAGGCGGGCGGAATGTTCCGGAATCGCGGGCTCTTTCCCCACCTCGCGCCAATCCGCGAGATCCAGACGCCAGCGCCGGGCGGAAGGATTCAAATTCGCGGGCCGCCTCCTCCCCCCGCGACAACCGCGATAGCGATAAGCAGGTGCCGAAGGCAGAGTGAGCTACGACACGCGACAAAGTATACACGCGCCATAACACACCTGATCCATCTTTCTCTATTGTTAATTTCTTTGTTGATTCATTGTTAAGTTTGTGACTGTAAAATATACGTTTTTGTTGTTTTGTTGAGTGCAGTGCGGCGGTTAATAAATTTTCCCAGCCTGAATCCGTTTAATCCCACGCGAGATCTCTGAACAGCACGTATGTACTATTTGATCATCCAGAGCGGTTCTTGCTACATATTTAGTTAAATAACTCTGAGGTGTGCAGGTATTTTCAGTTCTACCTTATATAATATCATAGTATACTATCTTACCAATACGACGCAATCAAAGCATCAGTGACACTTTGCGGAACTTCATAACAAAGCGTAAACAAAGTTATACAAGCACGTATGTACTATTTGATCTTCCTGAGCGGTTCTTGCTACATATTTAGTTAAATAACTCTGAGCTTCGCAGGTATTTTCAGTTCTACCTTATATAATATCATAGTATACTATCTTACCAATACGACACAATCAAAACATCAGTGACACTTTGCGGAACTTCATAACAAAGCGTAAACAAGGTTATACTATGCACGTATGTACTATTTGATCATCCTGAGCGGTTCTGGATACCTATTTTGCCAAATCACTCTCAGGTTTGTAGGTAGTTGAAGTTCTACCTTATATAATATCATAGTACAGTATCTTACCAATACGACGCCATCCAAACCTCAGCGAAACATTGCGGAAGATCATAACAAAGCGTAAACAAAGTTATAGTATGCACGGATGTACTATTTGATCATCCTGAGCGGTTCTTGCTACATATTTAGTTAAATAACTCTGAGCTTTGCAGGTATATTCAGTTCTACCTTATATAATCTCAAAGTATACTATCCCACCAATACGACAGCATCAAAACCTCAGCGAAACTTTGCGGAACTTCATAACAAAGCTTAAACAAAGTTATACTATGCACGGAGGTACTATTTGATCATCCAGAGCGGTTCTTGCTACATATTTAGTTAAATAACTCTGAGCTTAGCAGGTATTTGCAGTCCTAACTTATATATTATCAAAGTATACTATCTTATCTATACGTACGCAATCAAAACCTCAACGATACTTTGCGGAACATTATAACAAAGCGTAAACAAAGTTAGCCTATGCACGGATGTACTATTTGATCATCCTGAGCGGTTCTTGCTACATATTTTGTTAAATAACACTGAGGTGTGCAGGTATTTGCAGATCTAACTTATCTAATATGAATGTATACTATCTTATCAATACGACGCAATCAAAACATCAGCGAAGCTTTGCGGAACTTCATAACAAAGCGTAAACAAATTTATACTATGCACGGATCTACTATTTGATCATCCTGAGCGGTTATGGATACATATTTTGGCAAATCACTCTCAGGTTTGTAGGTAGTTGCAGTTCTACCTTATATAATATCAAAGTATACTATCTAATCAATACGACGCAATCAAAACCTCAGCGAAACTCTGCGGAACTTCGTCACACAGCGTAAACAAAGTTATACTATGCACGTATGTACTATTTGATCATCCAGAGCGGTTCTTGCTACATATTTAGTTAAATAACTCTGAGGTGTGCAGGTATTTTCAGTTCTACCTTATATAATATCATAGTATACTATCTTACCAATACGACGCAATCAAAACATCAGTGACACTTTGCGGAACTTCATAACAAAGCGTAAACAAAGTTATACTCTGCACGTATGTACTATTTGATCATCCTGAGGGGTTCTTGCTACATATTTTGTTAAATAACACTGAGCTTTGCAGGTATTTTCAGTTCTACCTTATATAATATCATAGTATACTATCTTACCAATACGACGCAATCAAAACCTCAGTGACACTTTGCGGAACTTCATAACAAAGCGTAAACAAAGTTATACAAGCACGTATGTACTATTTGATCTTCCTGAGCGGTTCTTGCTACATATTTAGTTAAATAACTCTGAGCTTCGCAGGTATTTTCAGTTCTACCTTATATAATATCATAGTATACTATCTTACCAATACGACACAATCAAAACATCAGTGACACTTTGCGGAACTTCATAACAAAGCGTAAACAAGTTTATACTATGCACGTATGTACTATTTGATCATCCTGAGCGGTTCTGGATACCTATTTTGCCAAATCACTCTCAGGTTTGTAGGTAGTTGAAGTTCTACCTTATATAATATCATAGTACAGTATCTTACCAATACGACGCCATCCAAACCTCAGCGAAACATTGCGGAAGATCATAACAAAGCGTAAACAAAGTTATAGTATGCACGGATGTACTATTTGATCATCCTGAGCGGTTCTTGCTACATATTTAGTTAAATAACTCTGAGCTTTGCAGGTATATTCAGTTCTACCTTATATAATCTCAAAGTATACTATCCCACCAATACGACAGCATCAAAACCTCAGCGAAACTTTGCGGAACTTCATAACAAAGCTTAAACAAAGTTATACTATGCACGGATGTACTATTTGATCATCCAGAGCGGTTCTTGCTACATATTTAGTTAAATAACTCTGAGCTTAGCAGGTATTTGCAGTCCTAACTTATATATTATCAAAGTATACTATCTTATCTATACGTACGCAATCAAAACCTCAACGATACTTTGCGGAACATTATAACAAAGCGTAAACAAAGTTAGCCTATGCACGGATGTACTATTTGATCATCCTGAGCGGTTCTTGCTACATATTTTGTTAAATAACACTGAGGTGTGCAGGTATTTGCAGATCTAACTTATCTAATATGAATGTATACTATCTTATCAATACGACGCAATCAAAACATCAGCGAAGCTTTGCGGAACTTCATAACAAAGCGTAAACAAATTTATACTATGCACGGATCTACTATTTGATCATCCTGAGCGGTTATGGATACATATTTTGGCAAATCACTCTCAGGTTTGTAGGTAGTTGCAGTTCTACCTTATATAATATCAAAGTATACTATCTAATCAATACGACGCAATCAAAACCTCAGCGAAACTCTGCGGAACTTCATCACACAGCGTAAACAAAGTTATACTATGCACGTATGTACTATTTGATCATCCAGAGCGGTTCTTGCTACATATTTAGTTAAATAACTCTGAGGTGTGCAGGTATTTTCAGTTCTACCTTATATAATATCATAGTATACTATCTTACCAATACGACGCAATCAAAACATCAGTGACACTTTGCGGAACTTCATAACACAGCGTAAACAAAGTTATACTCTGCACGTATGTACTATTTGATCATCCTGAGGGGTTCTTGCTACATATTTTGTTAAATAACACTGAGCTTTGCAGGTATTTGCAGTCCTAACTTATATTTTATCAAAGTATACTATCTTATCTATACGTACGCAATCAAAACCTCAAAAATACTTTGCGGAACATCATAACAAAGCGTAAACAAAGTTATACTATGCACGTATGTACTATTTGATCATCCAGAGCGGTTCTTGCTACATATTTAGTTAAATAACTCTGAGGTGTGCAGGTATTTGCAGTTCTGACTTATATAATATCAAAGTATACTATCTTATCAATACGACGAAATCAAAACCTCAGCGAAACTCTGCGGAACTTCATAACAAAGCGTGAACAAAGTTATAGTATGCACGGATGTACTATTTGATCATCCTGAACGGTTCTTGCTACATATTTTGTTCAATAACTCTGAGCTTTGCAGGTATTTGCAGTTCTAACTTATATAATCTCAAAGTATACTATCCCACCAATACGACGCCATCAAAACCTCAGCGAAACTTTGCGGAACTTCATAACAAAGCGTAAACAAAGTTATACTATGCACGGAGGTATATTTGATCATCCAGAGCGGTTCTTGCTACATATTTTGTTAAATAACTCTGAGATGTGCAGGTATTTGCAGATCTAACTTATCTAATATGAATGTATACTATCTTATCAATACGACGCAATCAAAACATCAGCGATGCTTTGCGGAACTTCATAACAAAGCGTAAACAAATATATACTATGCACGGATCTATATTTGATCATCCTGAGCGGTTATGGATACATATTTTGGCAAATCACTCTCAGGTTTGTAGGTAGTTGCAGTTCTACCTTATATAATATCATAGTACATTATCTTACCAATACGACGCCATCCAAACCTCAGCGAAACTATGCGGAAGATCATAACAAAGCGTAAACAAAGTTATAGTATGCACGGATGTACTATTTGATCATCCTGAGCGGTTCTTGCTACATATTTAGTTAAATAACTCTGAGGTGTGCAGGTATTTGCAGTTCTAACTTATATAATATCAAAGTATACTATCTTATCAATACGACGCAATCAAAACATCAGTGACACTTTGCGGAACTTCATAACAAAGCGTAAAAAAGGTTATACTATGCACGTATGTACTATTTGATCATCCTGAGCGGTTCTTGCTACATATTTTGTTAAATAACTCTAAGCGTTGCAGGTATTTGCAGTTCTAACTTATATAATATCAAAGTATACTATCTTATAAATACGACGCAATCAAAACCTCAGCGAAACATTGCGGAACTTCATAATAAAGCGTAAACAAAGTTATACTATGCACGTATGTACTATTTGATCATCCCTAGCGGTTCTTGCTACATATTTTGTTAAATAATTCTGAGCTTTGCAGGTATTTGCAGTTCTAACTTATATTTTATCAAAGTATACTATCTTATCTATACGTACGCAATCAAAACCGCAACGATACTTTGGGGAACATCATAACAAAGCGTAAACAAAGTTAGCCTATGCACGGATGTACTATTTCATCATCCTGAGCGGTTCTTGCTACATATTTTGTTAAATAACTCTGAGGTGTGCAGGTATTTGCAGATCTAACTTATCTAATATGAATGTATACTATCTTATCAATACGACGCAATCAAAACATCAGCGAAGCTTTGCGGAACTTCATAACAAAGCGTAAACAAAGTTATACTATGCACGGATGTACTATTTGATCATCCTGAGCGGTTCTTCCTACATATTTTGTTAAATAAATCTGAGGTGTGCATGTATTTGCAGTTCTAACTCATATATAATATAAAAGTATACTATCTTATCAATACGACGCAATCAAAACGACAGCGAAACTGCGGAACTCCATAACAAAGCGTAAACAAAGTTATAGTATGCACGGATTTACTGTATGATCATCCTGCCCGTTCTTGAAACATATTTTGCCAAATAACTCTGAGGTTTGCAGGTAGTTGCAGTTCTATCTTACATAATATCAAATATACTATCTTACCAATTGCGACGCAATCAAAACATTAGTGACAGTTTGCGGAACTTCATAACAAAGCGTAAACAAGGTTATACTATGCACGTATGCACTATTTGATCATCCTGAGCGGTTCTTGCTACATATTTTGTTAAATAACTCTGAGGTGTGCAGGTATTTGCAGATCTAACTTATCTAATATGAATGTATACTATCTTATCAATACGACGCAATCAAAACATCAGCGAAGCTTTGCGGAACTTCATAACAAAGCGTAAACAAAGTTATACTATGCACGGATGTACTATTTGATCATCCTGAGCGGTTCTTCCTACATATTTTGTTAAATAAATCTGAGGTGTGCATTGTAACGTCGTCCCTTTTTCGCCGCGTGTTAGGACGGGAATCGGGGACGACTCCGGGAATTTACAGGCTCTAAGGCCGGGCCGCGCACGGCCGTGACAATGCGCGGTCCTCCCGGTACAAACGCGATCTCGAAGGTCAGCCTCGGACTGCACGAAAAGAAGAGCCTTCTGCTCGGGCGCCAGGCACCGTAAGGGTGCCACGCGAAACACGTTGAGGGCACCTTCGAGAAACACGAGATGACATAAAGCATGGAGGGGTCCAAGGGTCGGACACGGGATAACGGGGACAGCCCTCACGGCAGGGCGGATCTCGCAGGTTACAGTAACGAGAAACGAAGTCGGCTCTATTAGTTCTTTATTATAAAATTAGGGGGTTTACAATCACGCGGCCACGAGGCCGCACCCGAGAGCCCGCGCTCTTCATACATGATAGCGAAAAGGTGGAGGGTTCGCAGCGCGTGGTTGTCACGGAGTAAAATAATCCGCGCGCGTACGGTAGCTAGGTACGGATCAAACGCCCGTTAGGGCGGGATTTCGCGGAACGCAGATGGACGGCGCAAATACAACCGGACTGTCGCGATTCTTGTTCGCTAAACGATATTATGGTCGATTACGATCTCACTACGACCGCGGCTCCGCCGAGGAAGACTTTCCGAATTCTACAGGGATCGGGAAAACTACCGAAAAACTCAAAACGCCGACGGTTCGGCGTGAGCGAACTTGCTCGAGACGATAGGCGTCTCGGCACACGAAATCTTGAAAACGCGAAATAACTCGAACCAACCCGGAATAGATCACCAAAAACCGTCAGGAAGGACCACTGCGTGGACTTACCGTCTCGCTCGACACGGGATTCCCTGGTCCGCTCTCGCTGCCCGTTCGCCAATTGCCCGGCACGGAAGTTGATCCTCGCGGCGGGTGTATTAGCACCCGTTAACGCGGCGACGCGAAACTTGCGAGCCGGGACACGAAAAATCAACCGCGGAAGTTCTTATAAAACCTCGGGATTTCGGCAGCGATCGCGGACCGGTACCCTACGCGACGGAAGCAATCACGACAGTAATCCTTCGCTAACCGAGACGCGACGATGAGGTCCTACGTTACCCCCACCGCGGCCCTAATTCCGATTTTGCCTAACGGAGCGTGTTAGGCACGAGTTTCCGGGGACACAGGAACGTATACTCGACGGGTCCAGGAGCCCCAGACCCACGCGAAAAGTACCATCCTCCCGGCCGCTCTTGGCGGGCGGGGAAAAAACCAAAGGGGTCAGATCCTAGGTCTGCCCTGACGAGATCTCGACACTACCCCCGCCGGGACCCCGTTGCAAGTGGCTGAGGTGAGGCGGCGGCAGGACCGCGACAAGACGTCATGATGTTCGAGAAGGGGTCCTCGTCCTGCAGGCTCGCCTCCGGGTTGTCGGGCCCGAGTGTGTTATCTCCGTCACAATAAAGTACCAGTACTGGATTTTGTTGTCCGTAATTCGTCGAGTGTTTCCTGATTAAATCCTCCTGAAACTCGGCCAGGCTCGGCACGCGAAAATTCGTAAATGGTCGATCCCTGATCGATACGGAAGTTCCTCGGGGAGCGCTTTCTAACCGATAGAGCAGTCGTAACCTACGCGAAAACGCAGTCCGGTCCCTCCGATGTTCGTTATCGGGTGGGAAAGTGACGTCGCAAAATTTGCAACGTCACAGCATGTATTTGCAGTTCTAACTCATATATAATATAAAATTATACTATCTTATCAATACGACGCAATCAGAAAGTCAGCGAAACTGCGGAACTTCATAACCAATCGTAAACAAAGTTATACTATGCACGGATGTACTATTTGATCATCCTGAGCGGTTCTGGATACATATTTTGCCAAATCACTCTCAGCTTTGTAGGTAGTTGCAGTTCTACCTTATATAATATCATAGTATACTATCTTACCAATACGACGCAATTAAAACATGAGCGACACTTTGCGGAATTTCATAAGAAAGCGAGAACAAAGTTATACTATGCACGGATGTACTATTTGATCATCCAGAGCGGTTCTTTCTACATATTTAGTTAAATAACTCTGAGCATTGCAGGTAGTTGCAGTTCTATCTTACATAATATCAAAGTATACCACCTTACCAATTGCGACGCAATCAAAACATCAGCGAAACATTGCGGAACTTCATAATAAAGCGTAAACAAAGTTATACTATGCACGTATGTACTATTTGATCATCCCTAGCGGATCTTGCTACATATTTTGTTAAATAACTCTGAGCTTTGCAGGTGTTTGCAGTTCTAACTTATATAATATCAAAGTATACTAGCTTATCAATACGACGCAATCAAAACCTCAGCGACACTCTGCGGAACTTCATAAGAAAGGGTAAACAGAGTTATACTATACACGTTTGGACTATTTGATCATCCTGAGCGGTTCTTGCTACATATTTTGTTAAATAACTCTAAGCGTTGCAGGTATTTGCAGTTCTAACTTATATAATATCAAAGTATACTATCTTATCAATACGTACGCCATCAAAACCTCAGCGAAACTTTGCGGAACTTCATAACAAAGCGTAAACAAAGTTATACTATGCACGGATGTACTATTTGATCATCCTGAGCGGTTCTTGCTACATATTTTGTTAAATAACTCTGAGCTTTGCAGGTATTTGCAGTTCTAACTTATATATTATCAAAGTATACTATCTTATCAATACGTACGCCATCAAAACCTCAGCGAAACTTTGCGGAACTTCATAACAAAGCGTAAACAAAGTTATACTATGCACGGATGTACTATTTGATCATCCTGAGCGGTTCTTGCTACATATTTTGTTAAATAACTCTGAGGTTTACAGATAGTTGCAGTTCTATCTTATATAATATCAAAGTATACTATCTTACCAATACAACACATTCAAAACCTCAGCGAAACTTGCGGAACTTCATAACAAAGCGTAAACAAAGTTATACTATGCACGGATGTACTATTTGATCATCCTGAGCGGTTCTGGATACATATTTTGCCAAATCACTCTCAGGTTTGTAGGTAGTTGCAGTTCTACCTTATACTAGGTGTACTTGCCCGGGTGGTTATGTAGACTTAAGAGCGCAGCGTGATATGCCTTCCGCAATGAAAAATCCGATTGGTGTTCTAACACCAAATATGGAACGGAAATACGGGACGGAAATGCGTCACGCGACGATAATCGTCCCAGGTCAAATTCCCTAACCCTAGTAATCCGTTACCTGGTACTGATGATCGACAGAGTCATAAAGCGAATAGAGAAAAAAAAAGGTGAACATAAAGGTAAAGGTAAACGGACGGGCAAAAAGTAGAAAAATCTTTCGAGAAGGGACTCCTCGTTCGAGAGAGAGAGAGAGAGAGAGAGAGAGAGAGAGAGAACATTAACATTTTATGTTTTATTTATCGGTTTTCTTCTTTATTTACATAATGACCTGTCCGATTTTCGATTTTATTTTTTTTAAACCTTCTCGGAGGAAACATGCATATGTGTGCAAAATTTCATTGAAATCGGTCGAGCGGTTTAGGAGGAGAAGAATGTCAACGAAATGTAAGAGTAGCGTAAAGAAGAGCTTCGCTCGTTCACTTCGTTCACTCGGGGGTGATTTGAGAAAAGATGTAACGAAATATGGAACGGAAATACGGGACGGAAATGCGTCACGCGACGACAATCGTCCCAGGTCAAATTCCCTAACCCTAGTAATCCGTTACCTGGTACTGATGATCGACAGAGTCATAAAGCGAGTAGAGAAAAAAAAGGTGAACATAAAGGTAAAGGTAAACGGACGGGCAAAAAGTAGAAAAATCTTTCGAGAAGGGACTCCTCGTTCGAGAGAGAGAGAGAACATTAACATTTTATGTTTTATTTATCGTTTTTCTTCTTTATTTACATAATGACTTGTCCGATTTTCGATTTTATTTTTTTAAAACCTTCTCGGAGGACACATGCATATGTGTGCAAAATTTCATTGAAATCGGTCGAGCGGTTTAGGAGGAGAAGAATGTCCACGAAATGTAAGGGTAGCGTAAAGAAGAGCTTCGCTCGTTCACTTCGTTCACTCGCTGCGCTCTTAATAATCTCAAAGTATACTATCCCACCAATACGATGCCATCAAAACCTCAGCGAAACTTTGCGGAACTTCATAACAAAGCGTAAACAAAGTTATACTATGCACGGGTGTACTATTTGATCATCCTGAGCGGTTCTGGATACATATTTTGCTAAATCACTCTCAGCTTTGTAGGTAGTTGCAGTTCTACCTTATATAATATCATAGTATACTATCTTACCAATACGACGCAATTAAAACATGAGCGACACTTTGCGGAATTTCATAAGAAAGCGAGAACAAAGTTATACTATGCACGGATGTACAATTTGATCATCCAGAGCGCTTCTTTCTACATATTTAGTTAAATAACTCTGAGCATTGCAGGTAGTTGCAGTTCTATCTTACATAATATCAAAGTATACCACCTTACCAATTGCGACGCAATCAAAACATCAGCGAAACATTGCGGAACTTCATAATAAAGCGTAAACAAAGTTATACTATGCACGTATGTACTATTTGATCATCCCTAGCGGATCTTGCTACATATTTTGTTAAATAACTCTGAGCTTTGCAGGTGTTTGCAGTTCTAACTTATATAATATCAAAGTATACTAGCTTATCAATACGACGCAATCAAAACCTCAGCGAAACTCTGCGGAACTTCATAAGAAAGGGTAAACAGAGTTATACTATACACTTTTGGACTATTTGATCATCCTGAGCGGTTCTTGCTACATATTTTGTTAAATAACTCTAAGCGTTGCAGGTATTTGCAGTTCTAACTTATATAATATCAGAGTATACTATCTTATCAATACGACGAAATCAAAACCTCACCGAAACTCTGCGGAACTTCATAACAAAGCGTGAACAAAGTTATACTATGCACGGATGTTCTATTTGATCATCCTGAGCGGTTCTGGATACATATTTAGTTAAATATCTCTGAGCTTTGCAGGTATTTTCAGTTCTACCTTATATAATATCATAGTATACTATCTTACCAATACGACGCAATCAAAACATCAGTGACACTTTGCGGAACTTCGTAACAAAGCGTAAACAAAGTTATAATCTGCACGTATGTACTATTTGATCATCCTGAGGGGTTCTTGCTACATATTTTGTTAAATAACACTGAGCTTTGCAGGTATTTTCAGTTCTACCTTATATAATATCATAGTATACTATATTACCAATACGACGCAATCAAAACATCAGTGACACTTTGCGGAACTTCATAACAAAGCGTAATCAAAGTTATACTATGCACGTATGTACTATTTGATCTTCCTGAGCGGTTCTTGCTACATATTTAGTTAAATAACTCTGAGCTTTGCAGGTATTTTCCGTTCTACCTTATATAATATCATAGTATACTATCTTAACAATACGACGCAATCAAAACCTCAGCGAAACTCTGCGGAACTTCATAAGAAAGGGTAAACAGAGTTATACTATACACTTTTGGACTATTTGATCATCCTGAGCGGTTCTTGCTACATATTTTGTTAAATAACTCTAAGCGTTGCAGGTATTTGCAGTTCTAACTTATATAATATCAAAGTATACTATCTTATCAATACGACGAAATCAAAACCTCAGCGAAACTCTGCGGAACTTCATAACAAAGCGTAAACAAAGTTATACTATGCACGGATGTACTATTTGATCATCCTGAGCGGTTCTTGCTACATATTTTGTTAAACAACTCTGAGGTGTGCAGGTATTTGCAGTTCTAACTTATCTAATATCAATGTATACTATCTTACCAATACGACGCAATCAAAACATCAGTGACACTTTGCGGAACTTCGTAACAAAGCGTAAACAAAGTTATACTCTGCACGTATGTACTATTTGATCATCCTGAGGGGTTCTTGCTACATATTTTGTTAAATAACACTGAGCTTTGCAGGTATTTTCAGTTCTACCTTATATAATATCATAGTATACTATCTTACCAATACGACGCAATCAAAACATCAGTGACACTTTGCGGAACTTCATAACAAAGCGTAAACAAAGTTATACTATGCACGGATGTACTATTTGATCATCCTGAGCGGTTCTTGCTACATATTTTGTTAAATAACTCTGAGGTGTGCAGGTATTTTCAGTTCTACCTTATATAATATCATAGTATACTATCTTACCAATACGACGCAATCAAAACATCAGTGACACTTTGCGGAACTTCATAACAAAGCGTAAACAAAGTTATACTATGCACGGATGTACTATTTGATCATCCTGAGCGGTTCTTGCTACATATTTTGTTAAACAACTCTGAGGTGTGCAGGTATTTGCAGTTCTAACTTATCTAATATCATAGTATACTATATTACCAATACGACGGAATCAAAACATCAGTGACACTTTGCGGAACTTCATAACAAAGCGTAAACAAAGTTATACTATGCACGTATGTACTATTTGATCGTCCTGAGTGGTTCTTGCTACATATTTAGTTAAATAACTCTGAGCTTTGCAGGTATTTTCCGTTCTACCTTATATAATATCATAGTATACTATCTTACCAATACGACGCAATCAAAACATCAGAGACACTTTGCGGAACTTCATAACAAAGCGTAAACAAAGTTATACTATGCACGGATGTACTATTTGATCATCCAGAGCGGTTCTTGCTACATATTTAGTTAAATAACTCTGAGGTTTACAGATAGTTGCAGTTCTATCTTATATAATATCAAAGTATACTATCTTACCAATACAACACATTCAAAACCTCAGCGATACTTGCGGAACTTCATAACAAAGCGTAAACAAAGTTATACTATGCACGGATGTACTATTTGATCATCCTGAGCGGTTCTTGCTACATATTTTGTTAAACAACTCTGAGGTTTACAGATAGTTGCAGTTCTATCTTATATAATATCAATGTATACTATCTTACCAATACGACGCAATCAAAACATCAGTGACACTTTGCGGAACTTCATAACAAAGCGTAAACAAAGTTATACTATGCACGGATGTACTATTTGATCATCCTGAGCGGTTCTTGCTACATATTTTGTTAAACAGCTCTGAGGTGTGCAGGTATTTGCAGTTCTAACTTATCTAATATCATAGTATACTATATTACCAATACGACGCAATCAAAACATCAGTGACACTTTGCGGAACTTCATAACAAAGCGTAAACAAAGTTATACTATGCACGTATGTACTATTTGATCTTCCTGAGTGGTTCTTGCTACATATTTAGTTAAATAACTCTGAGCTTTGCAGGTATTTTCCGTTCTACCTTATATAATATCATAGTATACTATCTTACCAATACGACGCAATCAAAACATCAGAGACACTTTGCGGAACTTCATAACAAAGCGTAAACAAAGTTATACTATGCACGGATGTACTATTTGATCATCCTGAGCGGTTCTTGCTACATATTTTGTTAAACAACTCTGAGGTGTGCAGGTATTTGCAGTTCTAACTTATCTAATATCATAGTATACTATATTACCAATACGACGCAATCAAAACATCAGTGACACTTTGCGGAACTTCATAACAAAGCGTAAACAAAGTTATACTATGCACGTATGTACTATTTGATCTTCCTGAGTGGTTCTTGCTACATATTTAGTTAAATAACTCTGAGTTTTGCAGGTATTTTCCGTTCTACCTTATATAATATCATAGTATACTATCTTACCAATACGACGCAATCAAAACATCAGAGACACTTTGCGGAACTTCATAACAAAGCGTAAACAAAGTTATACTATGCACGGATGTACTATTTGATCATCCTGAGCGGTTCTTGCTACATATTTTGTTAAATAACTCTAAGGTGTGCAGGTATTTGCAGTTCTAACTTATCTAATATCAATGTATACTATCTCATCAATACGACGGAATCAAAACATCAGTGACACTTTGCGGAACTTCATAACAAAGCGTAAACAAAGTTATACTATGCATGGATGTACTATTTGATCATCCTGAGCGGTTCTTGCTACATATTTTGTTAAATAACTCTGAGGTGTGCAGGTATTTGCAGTTCTAACTTATCTAATATCAATGTATACTATCTTATCAATACGACGGAATCAAAACATCAGTGACACTTTGCGGAACTTCATAACAAAGCGTAAACAAAGTTATACTATGCACGGATGTACTATTTGATCATCCTGAGCGGTTCTTCCTACATATTTTGTTAAATAAATCTGAGGTGTGCATGTATTTGCAGTTCCAACTCATATATAATATAAAAGTATGCTATCTTATCAATACGACGCAATCAAAACGTCAGCGAAACTGCGGAACTTCATAACAAAGCGTAAACAAAGTTATACTTTGCACGGATGTACTATTTGATCATCCTGAGCGGTTCTGGATACATATTTTGCCAAATCACTCTCAGGTTTGTAGGTAGTTGCAGTTCTACCTTATATAATCTCAAAGTATACTACCCCACCAATACGACGCCATCAAAACCTCAGCGATACTTTGCGGAACTTCATAACAAAGCGTAAACAAAGTTATACCAGGCACGGAGGTACTATTTGATCATCCAGAGCGGTTCTTGCTACATATTTAGTTAAATAACACTGAGCTTTGCAGGTTTTTTCAGTTCTACCTTATATAATATCATAGTATACTATATTACCAATACGACGCAATCAAAACATCAGTGACACTTTGCGGAACTTCATAACAAAGCGTAATCAAAGTTATACTATGCACGTATGTACTATTTGATCTTCCTGAGCGGTTCTTGCTACATATTTAGTTAAATAACACTGAGCTTTGCAGGTATTTTCCGTTCTACCTTATATAATATCATAGTATACTATCTTAACAATACGACGCAATCAAAACATCAGTGACACTTTGCGGAACTTCATAACAAAGCGTAAACAAAGTTATACTATGCACGTATGTACTATTTGTTCATCCTGAGCGGTTCTTGCTACATATTTTGTTAAATAACACTGAGCTTTGCAGGTATTTTCAGTTCTACCTTATATAATATCATAGTATACTATATTACCAATACGACGCAATCAAAACATCAGTGACACTTTGCGGAACTTCATAACAAAGCGTAATCAAAGTTATACAAGCACGTATGTACTATTTGATCTTCCTGAGCGGTTCTTGCTACATATTTAGTTAAATAACTCTGAGCTTTGCAGGTATTTTCAGTTCTACCTTATATAATATCATAGTATACTATCTTACCAATACGACACAATCAAAACATCAGTGACACTTTGCGGAACTTCATAACAAAGCGTAAACAAGGTTATACTATGCACGTATGTACTATTTGATCATCCTGAGCGGTTCTTGCTACATATTTTGTTAAATAACTCTAAGCGTTGCAGGTATTTGCAGTTCTAACTTATATAATATCAAAGTATACTATCTTATCAATACGACGCAATCAAAACCTCAGCGAAACTCTGCGGAACTTCATAACAAAGCGTGAACAAAGTTATACTATGCACGGATGTACTATTTGATCATCCTGAGCGGTTCTGGATACCTATTTTGCCAAATCACTCTCAGGTTTGTAGGTAGTTGAAGTTCTACCTTATATAATACCATAGTACAGTATCTTACCAATACGACGCCATCCAAACCTCAGCGAAACTTTGCGGAAGATCATAACAAAGCGTAAACAAAGTTATAGTATGCACGGATGTACTATTTGATCAACCTGAGCGGTTCTTGCTACATATTTAGTTAAATAACTCTGAGCTTTGCAGATATTTTCAGTTCTACCTTATATAATATCATAGTATACTATCTTACCAATTGCGACGCAATCAAAACCTCAGCGAAACTTTGCGGAACTTCATAACAAAGTGTAAACAAAGTTACACTATGCACGGATATACTATTTGATCATCCAGAGCGGTTCTTGCTACATATTTAGTTAAATAACTCTGAGCTTAGCAGGTATTTGCAGTCCTAACTTATATATTATCAAAGTATACTATCTTATCTATACGTACGCAATCAAAACCTCAACGATACTTTGCGGAACATCATAACAAAGCGTAAACAAAGTTAGCCTATGCACGGATGTACTATTTGAACATCCTGAGCGGTTCTTCCTACATAGTTTGTTAAATAACTCTGAGGTGTGCAGGTATTTGCAGATCTAACTTATCTAATATGAATGTATACTATCTTATCAATACGACGCAATCAAAACATCAGCGAAGCTTTGCGGAACTTCATAACAAAGCGTAAACAAATTTATACTATGCACGGATCTACTATTTGATCATCCTGAGCGGTTATGGATACATATTTTGGCAAATCACTCTCAGGTTTGTAGGTAGTTGCAGTTCTACCTTATATAATATCAAAGTATACTATCTAATCAATACGACGCAATCAAAACATCAGTGACACTTTGCGGAACTTCGTAACAAAGCGTGAACAAAGTTATACTCTGCACGTATGTACTATTTGATCATCCTGAGGGGTTCTTGCTACATATTTTGTTAAATAACTCTAAGCGTTGCAGGTATTTGCAGTTCTAACTTATATAATATCAAAGTATACTATCTTATCAATACGAAGCAATCAAAACCTCAGCGAAACTCTGCGGAACTTCATAACAAAGCGTGAACAAAGTTATACTATGCACGGATGTACTATTTGATCATCCTGAGCGGTTCTGGAAACATATTTTGCCAAATCACTCTCAGGTTTGTAGGTAGTTGAAGTTCTACCTTATATAATATCATAGTACAGTATCTTACCAATACGACGCAATCAAAACATCAACGAAACTCTGCGGAACTTCATAACAAAGCGTGAACAAAGTTATACTATGCATGTATGTACTATTTGATCATCCTGAGCGGTTCTTGCTACATATTTAGTTAAATATCTCTGCACTTTGCAGGTATTTTCAGTTCTACCTTATATAATATCATAGTATACTATCTTACCAATACGACGCAATCAAAACATCAGTGACACTTTGCGGAACTTCGTAACAAAGCGTAAACAAAGTTATACTCTGCACGTATGTACTATTTGATCATCCTGAGGGGTTCTTGCTACATATTTAGTTAAATAACTCTGAGCTTTGCAGGTATTTTCAGTTCTACCTTATATAATATCATAGTATACTATCTTACCAATACGACACAATCAAAACATCAGTGACACTTTGCGGAACTTCATAACAAAGCGTGAACAAAGTTATACTATGCACGTATGTACTATTTGATCATCCTGAGCGGTTCTTGCTACATATTTTGTTAAATAACTCTAAGCGTTGCAGGTATTTGCAGTTCTAACTTATATAATATCAAAGTATACTATCTTATCAATGCGAAGCAATCAAAACCTCAGCGAAACTCTGCGGAACTTCATAACAAAGCGTGAACAAAGTTATACTATGCACGGATGTACTATTTGATCATCCTGAGCGGTTCTGGAAACATATTTTGCCAAATCACTCTCAGGTTTGTAGGTAGTTGAAGTTCTACCTTATATAATATCATAGTATACTATCTTACCAATACGACGCAATCAAAACATCAGCGAAACTCTGCGGAACTTCATAACAAAGCGTGAACAAAGTTATACTATGCACGGATGTACTATTTGATCATCCTGAGCGGTTCTTGCTACATATTTAGTTAAATATCTCTGCGCTTTGCAGGTATTTTCAGTTCTACCTTATATAATATCATAGTATACTATCTTACCAATACGACGCAATCAAAACATCAGTGACACTTTGCGGAACTTCGTAACAAAGCGTAAACAAAGTTATACTCTGCACGTATGTACTATTTGATCATCCTGAGGGGTTCTTGCTACATATTTAGTTAAATAACTCTGAGCTTTGCAGGTATTTTCAGTTCTACCTTATATAATATCATAGTACAGTATCTTAGCAATACGACGCAATCAAAACATCAGCGAAACTCTGCGGAACTTCATAACAAAGCGTGAACAAAGTTATACTATGCACGGATGTACTATTTGATCATCCTGAGCGGTTCTTGCTACATATTTAGTTAAATATCTCTGCGCTTTGCAGGTATTTTCAGTTCTACCTTATATAATATCATAGTATACTATCTTACCAATACGACGCAATCAAAACATCAGTGACACTTTGCGGAACTTCATAACAAAGCGTAAACAAGGTTATACTATGCACGTATGTACTATTTGATCATCCTGAGCGGTTCTTGCTACATATTTTGTTAAATAACTCTAAGCGTTGCAGGTATTTGCAGTCCTAACTTATATATTATCAAAGTATACTATCTTATCAATACGACGCAATCAAAACCTCAGCGAAACTCTGCGGAACTTCATAACAAAGCGTGAACAAAGTTATACTATGCACGGATGTACTATTTGATCATCCTGAGCGGTTCTGGATACCTATTTTGCCAAATCACTCTCAGGTTTGTAGGTAGTTGAAGTTCTACCTTATATAATATCATAGTACAGTATCTTACCAATACGACACCATCCAAACCTCAGCGAAACTTTGCGGAAGATCATAACAAAGCGTAAACAAAGTTATAGTATGCACGGATGTACTATTTGATCATCCTGAGCGGTTCTTGCTACATATTTAGTTAAATATCTCTGAGCTTTGCAGGTATTTTCAGTTCTACCTTATATAATATCATAGTATACTATCTTACCAATTGCGACGCAATCAAAACATCAGCGAAACATTGCGGAACTTCATAACAAAGCGTAAACAAAGTTATAGTATGCACGGATGTACTATTTGATCATCCTGAGCGGTTCTTGCTACATATTTAGTTAAATATCTCTGAGCTTTGCAGGTATTTTCAGTTCTACCTTATATAATATCATAGTATACTATCTTACCAATTGCGACGCAATCAAAACATCAGCGAAACATTGCGGAACTTCATAACAAAGCGTAAACAAAGTTACACTATGCACGGAGGTACTATTTGATCATCCAGAGCGGTTCTTGCTACATATTTAGTTAAATAACTCTGAGCTTAGCAGGTATTTGCAGTCCTAACTTATATATTATCAAAGTATACTATCTTATCTATACGTACGCAATCAAAACCTCAACGATACTTTGCGGAACATCATAACAAAGCGTAAACAAAGTTAGCCTATGCACGGATGTACTATTTGAACATCCTGAGCGGTTCTTCCTACATAGTTTGTTAAATAACTCTGAGGTGTGCAGGTATTTGCAGATCTAACTTATCTAATATGAATGTATACTATCTTATCAATACGACGCAATCAAAACATCAGCGAAGCTTTGCGGAACTTCATAACAAAGCGTAAACAAATTTATACTATGCACGGATCTACTATTTGATCATCCTGAGCGGTTATGGATACATATTTTGGCAAATCACTCTCAGGTTTGTAGGTAGTTGCAGTTCTACCTTATATAATATCAAAGTATACTATCTAATCAATACGACGCAATCAAAACATCAGTGACACTTTGCGGAACTTCGTAACAAAGCGTGAACAAAGTTATACTCTGCACGTATGTACTATTTGATCATCCTGAGGGGTTCTTGCTACATATTTTGTTAAATAACTCTAAGCGTTGCAGGTATTTGCAGTTCTAACTTATATAATATCAAAGTATACTATCTTATCAATACGAAGCAATCAAAACCTCAGCGAAACTCTGCGGAACTTCATAACAAAGCGTGAACAAAGTTATACTATGCACGGATGTACTATTTGATCATCCTGAGCGGTTCTGGAAACATATTTTGCCAAATCACTCTCAGGTTTGTAGGTAGTTGAAGTTCTACCTTATATAATATCATAGTACAGTATCTTACCAATACGACGCAATCAAAACATCAGCGAAACTCTGCGGAACTTCATAACAAAGCGTGAACAAAGTTATACTATGCACGGATGTACTATTTGATCATCCTGAGCGGTTCTTGCTACATATTTAGTTAAATATCTCTGCACTTTGCAGGTATTTTCAGTTCTACCTTATATAATATCATAGTATACTATCTTACCAATACGACGCAATCAAAACATCAGTGACACTTTGCGGAACTTCGTAACAAAGCGTAAACAAAGTTATACTCTGCACGTATGTACTATTTGATCATCCTGAGGGGTTCTTGCTACATATTTAGTTAAATAACTCTGAGCTTTGCAGGTATTTTCAGTTCTACCTTATATAATATCATAGTATACTATCTTACCAATACGACACAATCAAAACATCAGTGACACTTTGCGGAACTTCATAACAAAGCGTGAACAAAGTTATACTATGCACGTATGTACTATTTGATCATCCTGAGCGGTTCTTGCTACATATTTTGTTAAATAACTCTAAGCGTTGCAGGTATTTGCAGTTCTAACTTATATAATATCAAAGTATACTATCTTATCAATGCGAAGCAATCAAAACCTCAGCGAAACTCTGCGGAACTTCATAACAAAGCGTGAACAAAGTTATACTATGCACGGATGTACTATTTGATCATCCTGAGCGGTTCTGGAAACATATTTTGCCAAATCACTCTCAGGTTTGTAGGTAGTTGAAGTTCTACCTTATATAATATCATAGTACAGTATCTTACCAATACGACGCAATCAAAACATCAGCGAAACTCTGCGGAACTTCATAACAAAGCGTGAACAAAGTTATACTATGCACGGATGTACTATTTGATCATCCTGAGCGGTTCTTGCTACATATTTAGTTAAATATCTCTGCGCTTTGCAGGTATTTTCAGTTCTACCTTATATAATATCATAGTATACTATCTTACCAATACGACGCAATCAAAACATCAGTGACACTTTGCGGAACTTCGTAACAAAGCGTAAACAAAGTTATACTCTGCACGTATGTACTATTTGATCATCCTGAGGGGTTCTTGCTACATATTTAGTTAAATAACTCTGAGCTTTGCAGGTATTTTCAGTTCTACCTTATATAATATCATAGTACAGTATCTTAGCAATACGACGCAATCAAAACATCAGCGAAACTCTGCGGAACTTCATAACAAAGCGTGAACAAAGTTATACTATGCACGGATGTACTATTTGATCATCCTGAGCGGTTCTTGCTACATATTTAGTTAAATATCTCTGCGCTTTGCAGGTATTTTCAGTTCTACCTTATATAATATCATAGTATACTATCTTACCAATACGACGCAATCAAAACATCAGTGACACTTTGCGGAACTTCATAACAAAGCGTAAACAAGGTTATACTATGCACGTATGTACTATTTGATCATCCTGAGCGGTTCTTGCTACATATTTTGTTAAATAACTCTAAGCGTTGCAGGTATTTGCAGTCCTAACTTATATATTATCAAAGTATACTATCTTATCAATACGACGCAATCAAAACCTCAGCGAAACTCTGCGGAACTTCATAACAAAGCGTGAACAAAGTTATACTATGCACGGATGTACTATTTGATCATCCTGAGCGGTTCTGGATACCTATTTTGCCAAATCACTCTCAGGTTTGTAGGTAGTTGAAGTTCTACCTTATATAATATCATAGTACAGTATCTTACCAATACGACACCATCCAAACCTCAGCGAAACTTTGCGGAAGATCATAACAAAGCGTAAACAAAGTTATAGTATGCACGGATGTACTATTTGATCATCCTGAGCGGTTCTTGCTACATATTTAGTTAAATATCTCTGAGCTTTGCAGGTATTTTCAGTTCTACCTTATATAATATCATAGTATACTATCTTACCAATTGCGACGCAATCAAAACATCAGCGAAACATTGCGGAACTTCATAACAAAGCGTAAACAAAGTTATACTATGCACGGAGGTACTATTTGATCATCCAGAGCGGTTCTTGCTACATATTTAGTTAAATAACTCTCAGCTTAGCAGGTATTTGCAGTCCTAACTTATATATTATCAAAGTATACTATCTTATCTATACGTACGCAATCAAAACCTCAACGATACTTTGCGGAACATCATAACAAAGCGTAAACAAAGTTAGCCTATGCACGGATGTACTATTTGATCATCCTGAGCGGTTCTTGCTACATATTTTGTTAAATAACTCTGAGGTGTGCAGGTATTTGCAGATCTAACTTATCTAATATGAATGTATACTATCTTATCAATACGACGCAATCAAAACATCAGCGAAGCTTTGCGGAACTTCATAACAAAGCGTAAACAAATTTATACTATGCACGGATCTACTATTTGATCATCCTGAGCGGTTATGGATACATATTTTGCCAAATCACTCTCAGGTTTGTAGGTAGTTGAAGTTCTACCTTATATAATATCATAGTACAGTATCTTACCAATACGACGCAATCAAAACATCAGCGAAACTCTGCGGAACTTCATAACAAAGCGTGAACAAAGTTATACTATGCACGTATGTACTATTTGATCATCCTGAGCGGTTCTTGCTACATATTTAGTTAAATATCTCTGCTCTTTGCAGGTATTTTCAGTTCTACCTTATATAATATCATAGTATACTATCTTACCAATACGACGCAATCAAAACATCAGTGACACTTTGCGGAACTTCGTAACAAAGCGTAAACAAAGTTATACTCTGCACGTATGTACTATTTGATCATCCTGAGGGGTTCTTGCTACATATTTAGTTAAATAACTCTGAGCTTTGCAGGTATTTTCAGTTCTACCTTATATAATATCATAGTATACTATCTTACCAATACGACGCAATCAAAACATCAGTGACACTTTGCGGAACTTCGTAACAAAGCGTAAACAAAGTTATACTCTGCACGTATGTACTATTTGATCATCCTGAGGGGTTCTTGCTACATATTTAGTTAAATAACTCTGAGCTTTGCAGGTATTTTCAGTTCTACCTTATATAATGTCATAGTATAGTATCTTACCAATACGACACAATCAAAACATCAGTGACACTTTGCGGAACTTCATAACAAAGCGTGAACAAAGTTATACTATGCACGTATGTACTATTTGATCATCCTGAGCGGTTCTTGCTACATATTTTGTTAAATAACTCTAAGCGTTGCAGGTATTTGCAGTTCTAACTTATATAATATCAAAGTATACTATCTTATCAATACGAAGCAATCAAAACCTCAGCGAAACTCTGCGGAACTTCATAACAAAGCGTGAACAAAGTTATACTATGCACGGATGTACTATTTGATCATCCTGAGCGGTTCTGGAAACATATTTTGCCAAATCACTCTCAGGTTTGTAGGTAGTTGAAGTTCTACCTTATATAATATCATAGTACAGTATCTTACCAATACGACGCAATCAAAACATCAGCGAAACTCTGCGGAACTTCATAACAAAGCGTGAACAAAGTTATACTATGCACGGATGTACTATTTGATCATCCTGAGCGGTTCTTGCTACATATTTAGTTAAATATCTCTGCGCTTTGCAGGTATTTTCAGTTCTACCTTATATAATATCATAGTATACTATCTTACCAATTGCGACGCAATCAAAACATCAGCGAAACATTGCGGAACTTCATAACAAAGCGTAAACAAAGTTACACTATGCACGGAGGTACTATTTGATCATCCAGAGCGGTTCTTGCTACATATTTAGTTAAATAACTCTGAGCTTAGCAGGTATTTGCAGTCCTAACTTATATATTATCAAAGTATACTATCTTATCTATACGTACGCAATCAAAACCTCAACGATACTTTGCGGAACATCATAAGAAAGCGTAAACAAAGTTAGCCTATGCACGGATGTACTATTTGATCATCCTGAGCGGTTCTTGCTACATATTTTGTTAAATAACTCTGAGGTGTGCAGGTATTTGCAGATCTAACTTATCTAATATGAATGTATACTATCTTATCAATACGACGCAATCAAAACATCAGCGAAGCTTTGCGGAACTTCATAACAAAGCGTAAACAAATTTATACTATGCACGGATCTACTATTTGATCATCCTGAGCGGTTATGGATACATATTTTGGCAAATCACTCTCAGGTTTGTAGGTAGTTGCAGTTCTACCTTATATAATATCAAAGTATACTATCTAATCAATACGACGCAATCAAAACATCAGTGACACTTTGCGGAACTTCATAACAAAGCGTAAACAAAGTTATACTATGCACGTATGTACTATTTGTTCATCCTGAGCGGTTCTTGCTACATATTTTGTTAAATAACTCTGAGCGTTGCAGGTATTTGCAGTTCTAACTTATATAATATCAAAGTATACTATCTAATCAATACGACGCAATCAAAACATCAGTGACACTTTGCGGAAGTTCATAACAAAGCGTAAACAAAGTTATACTATGCACGAATGTACTATTTGATCATCCTGAGCGGTTCTTGCTACATATTTTGTTAAATAACTCTGAGGTGTGCAGGTATTTGCAGTTCTAACTTATCTAATATCAATGTATACTATCTTATCAATACGACGCAATCAAAACCTCAGCGAAACTTTGCAGAACTTCGTAACAAAGGGTTAACAAAGTTACACTATGCACGTATGTACTATTTGATCATCCTGAGCGGTTCTTGCTACATATTTTGTTAAATAACTCTGAGGTGTGCAGGTATTTGCAGTTCTAACTTATCTAATATCAATGTATACTATCTTATCAATACGACGCAATCAAAACATCAGCAAAACTTTGCGGAAGTTCATAACAAAGCGTAAACAAAGTTATACTATGCACGGATGTACTATTTGATCATCGAGACCGGTTCTTGCTACATATTTAGTTAAATAACTCTGAGGTTTGCAGATAGTTGCAGTTCTATCTTATATAATATCAAAGTATACTATCTTACGAATACAACACATTCAAAACCTCAGCGAAACTGCGGAACTTCATAACAAAGCGTAAACAAAGTTATACTATGCACGGAGGTACTATTTGATCATCCAGAGCGGTTCTTGCTACATATTTAGTTAAATAACTCTGAGCTTAGCAGGTATTTGCAGTCCTAACTTATATATTATCAAAGTATACTATCTTATCTATACGTACGCAATCAAAACCTCAACGATACTTTGCGGAACATCATAAGAAAGCGTAAACAAAGTTAGCCTATGCACGGATGTACTATTTGATCATCCTGAGCGGTTCTTGCTACATATTTTGTTAAATAACTCTGAGGTGTGCAGGTATTTGCAGATCTAACTTATCTAATATGAATGTATACTATCTTATCAATACGACGCAATCAAAACATCAGCGAAGCTTTGCGGAACTTCATAACAAAGCGTAAACAAATTTATACTATGCACGGATCTACTATTTGATCATCCTGAGCGGTTATGGATACATATTTTGGCAAATCACTCTCAGGTTTGTAGGTAGTTGCAGTTCTACCTTATATAATATCAAAGTATACTATCTAATCAATACGACGCAATCAAAACATCAGTGACACTTTGCGGAACTTCATAACAAAGCGTAAACAAAGTTATACTATGCACGTATGTACTATTTGTTCATCCTGAGCGGTTCTTGCTACATATTTTGTTAAATAACTCTGAGCGTTGCAGGTATTTGCAGTTCTAACTTATATAATATCAAAGTATACTATCTAATCAATACGACGCAATCAAAACATCAGTGACACTTTGCGGAAGTTCATAACAAAGCGTAAACAAAGTTATACTATGCACGAATGTACTATTTGATCATCCTGAGCGGTTCTTGCTACATATTTTGTTAAATAACTCTGAGGTGTGCAGGTATTTGCAGTTCTAACTTATCTAATATCAATGTATACTATCTTATCAATACGACGCAATCAAAACCTCAGCGAAACTTTGCAGAACTTCGTAACAAAGCGTTAACAAAGTTACACTATGCACGTATGTACTATTTGATCATCCTGAGCGGTTCTTGCTACATATTTTGTTAAATAACTCTGAGGTGTGCAGGTATTTGCAGTTCTAACTTATCTAATATCAATGTATACTATCTTATCAATACGACGCAATCAAAACATCAGCAAAACTTTGCGGAAGTTCATAACAAAGCGTAAACAAAGTTATACTATGCACGGATGTACTATTTGATCATCGAGACCGGTTCTTGCTACATATTTAGTTAAATAACTCTGAGGTTTGCAGATAGTTGCAGTTCTATCTTATATAATATCAAAGTATACTATCTTACGAATACAACACATTCAAAACCTCAGCGAAACTGCGGAACTTCATAACAAAGCGTAAACAAAGTTATACTATGCACGGATGTACTATTTGATCATCCTGAGCGGTTCTTGCTACATATTTTGTTAAATAACTCTGAGCTTTGCAGGTATTTGCAGTTCTAACTTATATAATATCAAAGTATACTAGCTTATCAATACGACGCAATCAAAACCTCAGCGAAACTCTGCGGAACTTCATAACAAAGCGTAAACAAAGTTATACTATGCACGTATGTACTATTTGATCATCCTGAGCGGTTCTTGCTACTGTCACGTTGCCTGGGTTTTCCCGGTCCGACGGACGGCGAAAACCTGGGCAACTACGGGTTTTAAGGCGGTAAAGCCGGGCCACGCACCGGTCGCGCGGTACGCGGTCCACCCGCGACAAACGACACGTCGAAAAGTCGGTTTTCGCGAATTCTAAATGAGGATCGAGTCCTGCTAACGGGCGCCAGGCATCGAAAGAGGCCACGCTAAGCTTCACGGTAATTCTTCAAGACGCGAAACGGAATTCCGACTTCCCGACGGCCGCGCGATATTCGGGATAGCTCACCCGGGACCAGGGTTCGACGAGAGGAATACGGGACGTTCCCCGCGACGGGAAGGTTTCTCAAAGCAATCGAATGCGAATTAGGGGCTTTACCATAGTTTATTAAACTGAGGTGTTACATACGACTGTCGGGAGGTCGCCCGGCAGCAGTAAGAAGGAAGCCCGCGCGATACTGGTTGTTATTCGGCGGATTTTCGACCGCTCGCGCTCTTATCGCTCGATTTGCGCGTCGGACACGACCCCGGACGCGATGTTCGGCGTCGCTGTTACAAAAGTGTCGAGCGAGATCGGACCGTGTCCCGATGTTCAACGCGTGACAGAGGTTAACGATTGTACCGGCAGCAAGAATCGAATGTTACGGGATCCGGTCACGCCACGTCGTCCCACCGTGGGCAGTCTCTATGATAGTCGCGAAAATATATTTGGGAATTCTCCCCGCAAAAACCGGCAGCATTTCGGGCCGTACACCAAGACGCGATTTCGCGTTACAAAATTTGCCCATGCTCAAACCGGCCGACGGTCCCGGCTCCTACGCGATTTACCAACGACGCGATTTACGGCAGCGCGGAAACTCGTCGTTAACGACGCGAATAGAGGTCGTTCGCAAAAACGTTCCCGAGCCAACGCGAAATAGTTCAAGTACGATTCGAATATCAGAGCCTGACCGGCGCTTACCAACGGCAGCTTCTCAGGTCCGCTGCAGCTCGCAGGTGTCCGGCAGCGTTACGAATCAGTCGTACGGCAGCTTATCTCAAGTCGTCCGGCAGCAATAATTTACGCGGCAAAAGTACTTCGTGCAATAGGCAATGGTAAAACGTCTATTACTTTCGATCGCGTTCGGCACAATGGCCTACTTCGGCCCGGCTCGGGAACGCGGAAGTGAGGCGTCCCCCACTTTTCCTAATTTTTCCCTACTCCGCGCGACGCTTGAACCGATCATTGTTTAGGGCACGGCAAGGCCGTGCTCGGCGGTTCGGGAACCGGGGCGCTCATCAATCGGCAGCAGTTGAGACGTCGATTGGTTGATTCTCCCGCGGAGGAAGATCCTGGGCCAATCCCGCGACGCATTTTCTTCTATGGCGGGCGAGGCAGCTACGAGGTGGAGATGATGGTCGTCTCAGCTGCGTATTCCTCGGCAGCTCCTCCGGGTTTCTTGACCCGGGCTCAGGATTTCCCTCGTTGTCCAGTGGCGGGTATCTTACCGGAACGTCCTGGCAGCATCTCTCGGCGGAACATTCCTCCGGTGGCCGAGTAGGAAAAGGGTTCCGGGCCCCCCCGGGACCCGGATACGATCCTGCAATTCGCGTCGCGCCAAGTGGCGCGGCGTTCAAAAACGCATTAGCGCTGCCCCTTGGTCTTTAGCGACCGTCCCAGGGAGAGCGCTCGCGGGTGCCGATCGCTTTTTTTGCCCGTTTTGAAGGTGGCCCGGTCTTTCGCTAAAACTCGGGGGACGTGGCAACTTTTGCCACGTCACAACTCCCCCCTCCCCGGAAGAGACCGGGCCATACCGGTGGCAGCCACCGGTCAGGCTTTCGCGGGCCCGGCAACGAGCGCTCGACCTCAGACTGTCCCACGGCTTATGCCAACAAATACAACGTACCTGACGAGTACCCTTCACCAATGTAATTTCACACACAAATTTACACGATCACAACGGTTCGGGCGAGATACCCGCTTCCGGCCGGCACCAATTTACCTGGTTCGCGAATTTTTTTAGCTAATCGGAGGGAGTTCGAGGCGATGGGGTTCGCAACGCAATATCAAAAAAAACAAAAAATTTTGATTCCTGTGTTCCGGCAGCGACTGATTCTTGTTTTCCGGCAGCGGCTGACTATTTCGTATCCGTCTTCCTTCTGCCTCGTCACCAGTCTCGTGTTATTCGTTATCCGAAATGATTCTGGGCCTAAACTTAGGCACATTCAATCTTTGAATACTCCTCGCGCTGGGCGGAAGCCATCATTCTGCTGGGCATCCTGGGGACCGCTTTGGAGGGAGGTCTCGGCAGCTTTAATAGAGGGGTCGGTCGTGTTGCCCTGTGCGGGTCTACCGTTTCTTCCTTCTGCTCCTTGCGGGAGCGAGCCTAACCGGCCCGGTGCTCCTACTCGACGGCCTCCACGCGGGTCTTTAGCTGGCTGGTGTACGTCGGGGATCCTGCTGCCTTTTCCTCCCTGGTTGGCGTAGGAGGCGACGGGGGCTCCTGCTTGGCCTCGTCCTGGTTTCCGGACCCGGTGGGCTCCGGCTCCTCGGGGTCGCTTTCCGTGGCAGACCCGGGGGTATCTCCGGCACCTTGTCAGCTCGAGTGGTGGGCTCTGCCACCAGAGTGTCCTCAACCGTCTGGCTCGGTGGAGGGTCCAACGGCAGCTCTTCTAGGTCCCCGTCGAATGTCATCGTAGTCCCTAATCCGGGGCTCGGCAGCTGGTTCGACTCAAGGCGGTAGTCGGCCGATTGATATAGGATGGCGGAGCTCTTTTTCTTCTCCACTGTTACTTCCGCTTCTAGGGAGACCGTATTGGTTGCTTTCCGCTAGGTGTTCGCGGGGCGCTGCGCCTATCTCCAGCCGATAGTCGGTGGCGTCGGCCACTTTTCGATGTCTCCCTAAGCCTCTCCAGGGGGTTGCCCGTCTTTAGCCTTGTGGCTCCGGCAGCTATCAAGTAACGGCTAGATTTTTGCCGTATTCCGTCACTAGGTAATACACGACTGGCGATATTTTCTTCCGTATGGTTCCTTATCCGACGTATTTCGGTACTAATATGACCGTAACATTTTGGGCCTTGGGCGAAAGGACACGTTGCCGTCGTCACCCTTCAACCCCTACCTCAAACTCTCAATTTCGATTTCGCAATTTATAGGGACGCGCCTGTCGAATCTACGCGTCTTTCAATTTTTCCGAACATCCAGCTCTTTCACGCCGGCAGCTGGGCGACTCTAGCTTTCTACAGTTTCGTGAACCTTACGTCGAGATCTAGGGGCGGCTCGGCGCTCGCCCGTGCACATTTGACCGGTCGCGGTTCTCGCCCGAAATTTACGAAGGCTGGGGAAGCCTGTCCAACGGAATGTCGTGCGGTGTTGCACGCCACGTTCACCCGAGGTTTCCGAAAAAAAAAAATTCCCGTACACGGCACCCAAAATCTTTCTAGTTCGTCCACTCGCCCTCCCACGTTTCGTACCATTGAGTTGTTATCCAATCTAAGTCTTCCGGCAGCCAATGAAATAAATGTTCGTACGTGATTTTATAATATTTCCTCAGTTGGAATAGGCGATCCAGGAAGGCTTCCGAGTCCTCCCTGGGTGCCTTGGAAATTCTAATTCGCCATTTTCGCCTTGTTTCTTAGATTGGGGTTCTCCAATAAAACACGTCTCTTGGTACTGTCGTGGGCCTAGCGTGTGAGCAACTCGTTGTTCGTTTATTTCCTATCTTATCGGGTACGTGGTGTAAGGGGTACGGCTTCTTACGAAAATCCGGCAGCGGTAGAATCATGCTATTCGGCGATGATCTATTCGTTCACGCATGTTCTTCTGTTGTTAATATTTCAACGGATCAAAGCAATGCGTTCCCGTATACCGACTTCGCGTCCCCCACGTCCCCTTCGTCACGTTCCGCTTGTGTGTTTCGTCCCGGTATTTACAATATTTCAAGTCCGTTATCTTCTAACTCGATTCTTCGCGAGAGGCCATAAACATCGGGTGTTTGTGTTTTGTTTACATCGCTCAGGCGAGGCGACCCTGGGCTTGCTACGCTACGCGCTCGAACAATAGAACGCTGTCTCACCCGGCAGCAGAAAAACTTCCCCGAATTCCTCGGGAATTGTATCGGGTGTCCTTTGGATTTCTTAATTTTCACCGGCAGCACGATTATAATTTTCGATATTCGTGGCTTTCCCCAGCTATCTTTACACGTGGTTCGACAATCGCGTATTTTACCGCTCGTTAAATATTTCATCGCTTCGTGATTTCGCTAATTTCCTTTAGCTCGACAATTAAGATGACGGCACACCACCGTTATACAATTATATAATACCATACAACATCATTTCCAATACCATTTCATGTATCATAAACATCAATTATAAATTTTAGAAATCCAGAGAAACAGAATATTTTATACACAAGAAATGCCAAGCAATTTATCAATAAAACAAAATATCACGAAATGTATAGCATGAAATATATATGACATATAATATCAATTCACATAACCATCATAAATATCATCATACTTATCATACACATCATAAATATCATATCACATATTACCAATACATTCTGTCCACGTCATCAAGTTTTCCCAAATAGATAGACGAAAATAATTTGTAAATAATAAATTAATTAAAACAATAATAAAATAACCGCAAAGATAACAGGATAAATTATAAAATAACGAAATAAAATCCCAAAATAACAAATTAAAATCAAAAGGTAACAAAATAAATAAGGAAATAACAAAACCAATAGGGGTAATAATAAATTAAGTAACAAAAATGAATAGGACTCGAAACACAATAACTAAGGGAAGAACTAAAAGGAAAGACTAAATTAACCGAATAAATTATGGGCGAACACAAAATAAATATTAATAAGTGGAATTTTACGAAATTACTTAACGACCAAAATAAATTATCTTTAAAATCAATTGAATATTTAACTCCGTTTAAATTAAGTAGTTTTTCTCCTTGATGGCGTGGAACGACATAATAAAATACATTTCATATAAATCATATAAAATATCATCAAAATTTCATCACATAATAATTGCGTTGGCTCGTTTTATTCGCGAAATTTCGGTTCTACGGAATGGTACTCGTCAGTTTACGACGCGGCTTTTCCGTTTCGACTTTCAACTGTTCCCTTATCGACTTTTAACCGGCAGCAATACAATAATTTTGAGAGCCCCGCACTCTCTCGCTCGTCTAAATTGAAAAGGCCCTTCGCATTTTCCCTTTTACGACCGGATGTTCTTTGTCGAATTCGACGAAGGATCTTTACAAAACCTGTTCGGGCGCCAATTTGTCACGTTGCCTGGGTTTTCCCGGTCCGACGGACGGCGAAAACCTGGGCAACTACGGGTTTTAAGGCGGTAAAGCCGGGCCACGCACCGGTCGCGCGGTACGCGGTCCACCCGCGACAAACGACACGTCGAAAAGTCGGTTTTCGCGAATTCTAAATGAGGATCGAGTCCTGCTAACGGGCGCCAGGCATCGAAAGAGGCCACGCTAAGCTTCACGGTAATTCTTCAAGACGCGAAACGGAATTCCGACTTCCCGACGGCCGCGCGATATTCGGGATAGCTCACCCGGGACCAGGGTTCGACGAGAGGAATACGGGACGTTCCCCGCGACGGGAAGGTTTCTCAAAGCAATCGAATGCGAATTAGGGGCTTTACCATAGTTTATTAAACTGAGGTGTTACATACGACTGTCGGGAGGTCGCCCGGCAGCAGTAAGAAGGAAGCCCGCGCGATACTGGTTGTTATTCGGCGGATTTTCGACCGCTCGCGCTCTTATCGCTCGATTTGCGCGTCGGACACGACCCCGGACGCGATGTTCGGCGTCGCTGTTACAAAAGTGTCGAGCGAGATCGGACCGTGTCCCGATGTTCAACGCGTGACAGAGGTTAACGATTGTACCGGCAGCAAGAATCGAATGTTACGGGATCCGGTCACGCCACGTCGTCCCACCGTGGGCAGTCTCTATGATAGTCGCGAAAATATATTTGGGAATTCTCCCCGCAAAAACCGGCAGCATTTCGGGCCGTACACCAAGACGCGATTTCGCGTTACAAAATTTGCCCATGCTCAAACCGGCCGACGGTCCCGGCTCCTACGCGATTTACCAACGACGCGATTTACGGCAGCGCGGAAACTCGTCGTTAACGACGCGAATAGAGGTCGTTCGCAAAAACGTTCCCGAGCCAACGCGAAATAGTTCAAGTACGATTCGAATATCAGAGCCTGACCGGCGCTTACCAACGGCAGCTTCTCAGGTCCGCTGCAGCTCGCAGGTGTCCGGCAGCGTTACGAATCAGTCGTACGGCAGCTTATCTCAAGTCGTCCGGCAGCAATAATTTACGCGGCAAAAGTACTTCGTGCAATAGGCAATGGTAAAACGTCTATTACTTTCGATCGCGTTCGGCACAATGGCCTACTTCGGCCCGGCTCGGGAACGCGGAAGTGAGGCGTCCCCCACTTTTCCTAATTTTTCCCTACTCCGCGCGACGCTTGAACCGATCATTGTTTAGGGCACGGCAAGGCCGTGCTCGGCGGTTCGGGAACCGGGGCGCTCATCAATCGGCAGCAGTTGAGACGTCGATTGGTTGATTCTCCCGCGGAGGAAGATCCTGGGCCAATCCCGCGACGCATTTTCTTCTATGGCGGGCGAGGCAGCTACGAGGTGGAGATGATGGTCGTCTCAGCTGCGTATTCCTCGGCAGCTCCTCCGGGTTTCTTGACCCGGGCTCAGGATTTCCCTCGTTGTCCAGTGGCGGGTATCTTACCGGAACGTCCTGGCAGCATCTCTCGGCGGAACATTCCTCCGGTGGCCGAGTAGGAAAAGGGTTCCGGGCCCCCCCGGGACCCGGATACGATCCTGCAATTCGCGTCGCGCCAAGTGGCGCGGCGTTCAAAAACGCATTAGCGCTGCCCCTTGGTCTTTAGCGACCGTCCCAGGGAGAGCGCTCGCGGGTGCCGATCGCTTTTTTTGCCCGTTTTGAAGGTGGCCCGGTCTTTCGCTAAAACTCGGGGGACGTGGCAACTTTTGCCACGTCACAACTTGGTGGAGGCGCCGGGCAGGTTAGGCTCGCTCCCGCAAGGAGCAGAAGGAAGAAACGGTAGACCCGCACAGGGCAACACGACCGACCCCTCTATTAAAGCTGCCGAGACCTCCCTCCAAAGCGGTCCCCAGGATGCCCAGCAGAATGATGGCTTCCGCCCAGCGCGAGGAGTATTCAAAGATTGAATGTGCCTAAGTTTAGGCCCAGAATCATTTCGGATAACGAATAACACGAGACTGGTGACGAGGCAGAAGGAAGACGGATACGAAATAGTCAGCCGCTGCCGGAAAACAAGAATCAGTCGCTGCCGGAACACAGGAATCAAAATTTTTTGTTTTTTTTGATATTGCGTTGCGAACCCCATCGCCTCGAACTCCCTCCGATTAGCTAAAAAAATTCGCGAACCAGGTAAATTGGTGCCGGCCGGAAGCGGGTATCTCGCCCGAACCGTTGTGATCGTGTAAATTTGTGTGTGAAATTACATTGGTGAAGGGTACTCGTCAGGTACGTTGTATTTGTTGGCATAAGCCGTGGGACAGTCTGAGGTCGAGCGCTCGTTGCCGGGCCCGCGAAAGCCTGACCGGTGGCTGCCACCGGTATGGCCCGGTCTCTTCCGGGGAGGGGGGAGTTGTGACGTGGCAAAAGTTGCCACGTCCCCCGAGTTTTAGCGAAAGACCGGGCCACCTTCAAAACGGGCAAAAAAAGCGATCGGCACCCGCGAGCGCTCTCCCTGGGACGGTCGCTAAAGACCAAGGGGCAGCGCTAATGCGTTTTTGAACGCCGCGCCACTTGGCGCGACGCGAATTGCAGGATCGTATCCGGGTCCCGGGGGGGCCCGGAACCCTTTTCCTACTCGGCCACCGGAGGAATGTTCCGCCGAGAGATGCTGCCAGGACGTTCCGGTAAGATACCCGCCACTGGACAACGAGGGAAATCCTGAGCCCGGGTCAAGAAACCCGGAGGAGCTGCCGAGGAATACGCAGCTGAGACGACAATTTGTCACGTTGCCTGGGTTTTCCCGGTCCGACGGACGGCGAAAACCTGGGCAACTACGGGTTTTAAGGCGGTAAAGCCGGGCCACGCACCGGTCGCGCGGTACGCGGTCCACCCGCGACAAACGACACGTCGAAAAGTCGGTTTTCGCGAATTCTAAATGAGGATCGAGTCCTGCTAACGGGCGCCAGGCATCGAAAGAGGCCACGCTAAGCTTCACGGTAATTCTTCAAGACGCGAAACGGAATTCCGACTTCCCGACGGCCGCGCGATATTCGGGATAGCTCACCCGGGACCAGGGTTCGACGAGAGGAATACGGGACGTTCCCCGCGACGGGAAGGTTTCTCAAAGCAATCGAATGCGAATTAGGGGCTTTACCATAGTTTATTAAACTGAGGTGTTACATACGACTGTCGGGAGGTCGCCCGGCAGCAGTAAGAAGGAAGCCCGCGCGATACTGGTTGTTATTCGGCGGATTTTCGACCGCTCGCGCTCTTATCGCTCGATTTGCGCGTCGGACACGACCCCGGACGCGATGTTCGGCGTCGCTGTTACAAAAGTGTCGAGCGAGATCGGACCGTGTCCCGATGTTCAACGCGTGACAGAGGTTAACGATTGTACCGGCAGCAAGAATCGAATGTTACGGGATCCGGTCACGCCACGTCGTCCCACCGTGGGCAGTCTCTATGATAGTCGCGAAAATATATTTGGGAATTCTCCCCGCAAAAACCGGCAGCATTTCGGGCCGTACACCAAGACGCGATTTCGCGTTACAAAATTTGCCCATGCTCAAACCGGCCGACGGTCCCGGCTCCTACGCGATTTACCAACGACGCGATTTACGGCAGCGCGGAAACTCGTCGTTAACGACGCGAATAGAGGTCGTTCGCAAAAACGTTCCCGAGCCAACGCGAAATAGTTCAAGTACGATTCGAATATCAGAGCCTGACCGGCGCTTACCAACGGCAGCTTCTCAGGTCCGCTGCAGCTCGCAGGTGTCCGGCAGCGTTACGAATCAGTCGTACGGCAGCTTATCTCAAGTCGTCCGGCAGCAATAATTTACGCGGCAAAAGTACTTCGTGCAATAGGCAATGGTAAAACGTCTATTACTTTCGATCGCGTTCGGCACAATGGCCTACTTCGGCCCGGCTCGGGAACGCGGAAGTGAGGCGTCCCCCACTTTTCCTAATTTTTCCCTACTCCGCGCGACGCTTGAACCGATCATTGTTTAGGGCACGGCAAGGCCGTGCTCGGCGGTTCGGGAACCGGGGCGCTCATCAATCGGCAGCAGTTGAGACGTCGATTGGTTGATTCTCCCGCGGAGGAAGATCCTGGGCCAATCCCGCGACGCATTTTCTTCTATGGCGGGCGAGGCAGCTACGAGGTGGAGATGATGGTCGTCTCAGCTGCGTATTCCTCGGCAGCTCCTCCGGGTTTCTTGACCCGGGCTCAGGATTTCCCTCGTTGTCCAGTGGCGGGTATCTTACCGGAACGTCCTGGCAGCATCTCTCGGCGGAACATTCCTCCGGTGGCCGAGTAGGAAAAGGGTTCCGGGCCCCCCCGGGACCCGGATACGATCCTGCAATTCGCGTCGCGCCAAGTGGCGCGGCGTTCAAAAACGCATTAGCGCTGCCCCTTGGTCTTTAGCGACCGTCCCAGGGAGAGCGCTCGCGGGTGCCGATCGCTTTTTTTGCCCGTTTTGAAGGTGGCCCGGTCTTTCGCTAAAACTCGGGGGACGTGGCAACTTTTGCCACGTCACACTACATATTTTGTTAAATAACTCTGAGCGTTGCAGGTATTTGCAGTTCTAACTTATATAATATCAAAGTATACTATCTTATCAATACGACGAAATAAAAAACCTCAGCGAAACTCTGCGGAACTTCATAACAAAGCGTAAACAAAGTTACACTATGCACGTATGTACTATTTGATCATTCTGAGCGGTTCTTGCTACATATTTTGTTAAATAACTCTAAGCGTTGCAGGTATTTGCAGTTCTAACTTATATAATATCAAAGTATACTATCTTATCAATACGACGCAATCAAAACCTCAGCGAAACTCTGCGGAACTTCATAACAAAGCGTGAACAAGTTATACTATGCACGGATGTACTATTTGATCATCCTGAGCGGTTCTGGATACCTATTTTGCCAAATCACTCTCAGGTTTGTAGGTAGTTGAAGTTCTACCTTATATAATACCATAGTACAGTATCTTACCAATACGACGCCATCCAAACCTCAGCGAAACTTTGCGGAAGATCATAACAAAGCGTAAACAAAGTTATAGTATGCACGGATGTACTATTTGATCATCCTGAGCGGTTCTTGCTACATATTTAGTTAAATATCTCTGAGCTTTGCAGGTATTTTCAGTTCTACCTTATATAATATCATAGTATACTATCTTACCAATTGCGACGCAATCAAAACATCAGCGAAACATTGCGGAACTTCATAACAAAGCGTAAACAAAGTTATACTATGCACGGAGGTACTATTTGATCATCCAGAGCGGTTCTTGCTACATATTTAGTTAAATAACTCTGAGCTTAGCAGGTATTTGCAGTCCTAACTTATATATTATCAAAGTATACTATCTTATCTATACGTACGCAATCAAAACCTCAACGATACTTTGCGGAACATCATAACAAAGCGTAAACAAAGTTAGCCTATGCACGGATGTACTATTTGATCATCCTGAGCGGTTCTTCCTACATATTTTGTTAAATAACTCTGAGGTGTGCAGGTATTTGCAGATCTAACTTATCTAATATGAATGTATACTATCTTATCAATACGACGCAATCAAAACATCAGCGAAGCTTTGCGGAACTTCATAACAAAGCGTAAACAAATTTATACTATGCACGGATCTACTATTTGATCATCCTGAGCGGTTATGGATACATATTTTGGCAAATCACTCTCAGGTTTGTAGGTAGTTGCAGTTCTACCTTATATAATATCAAAGTATACTATCTAATCAATACGACGCAATCAAAACATCAGTGACACTTTGCGGAACTTCGTAACAAAGCGTGAACAAAGTTATACTCTGCACGTATGTACTATTTGATCATCCTGAGGGGTTCTTGCTACATATTTAGTTAAATAACTCTGAGCTTTGCAGGTATTTTTAGTTCTACCTTATATAATATCATAGTATACTATCTTACCAATACGACACAATCAAAACATCAGTGACACTTTGCGGAACTTCATAACAAAGCGTAAACAAGGTTATACTATGCACGTATGTACTATTTGATCATCCTGAGCGGTTCTTGCTACATATTTTGTTAAATAACTCTAAGCGTTGCAGGTATTTGCAGTTCTAACTTATATAATATCAAAGTATACTATCTTATCAATACGAAGCAATCAAAACCTCAGCGAAACTCTGCGGAACTTCATAACAAAGCGTGAACAAAGTTATACTATGCACGGATGTACTATTTGATCATCCTGAGCGGTTCTGGAAACATATTTTGCCAAATCACTCTCAGGTTTGTAGGTAGTTGAAGTTCTACCTTATATAATATCATAGTACAGTATCTTACCAATACGACGCAATCAAAACATCAGCGAAACTCTGCGGAACTTCATAACAAAGCGTGAACAAAGTTATACTATGCACGGATGTACTATTTGATCATCCTGAGCGGTTCTTGCTACATATTTAGTTAAATATCTCTGCACTTTGCAGGTATTTTCAGTTCTACCTTATATAATATCATAGTATACTATCTTACCAATACGACGCAATCAAAACATCAGTGACACTTTGCGGAACTTCGTAACAAAGCGTAAACAAAGTTATACTCTGCACGTATGTACTATTTGATCATCCTGAGGGGTTCTTGCTACATATTTAGTTAAATAATTCTGAGCTTTGCAGGTATTTTCAGTTCTACCTTATATAATATCATAGTATACTATCTTACCAATACGACGCAATCAAAACATCAGTGACACTTTGCGGAACTTCGTAACAAAGCGTAAACAAAGTTATACTCTGCACGTATGTACTATTTGATCATCCTGAGGGGTTCTTGCTACATATTTATTAATTAACTCTGAGCTTTGCAGGTATTTTCAGTTCTACCTTATATAATATCATAGTATACTATCTTACCAATACGACACAATCAAAACATCAGTGACACTTTGCGGAACTTCATAACAAAGCGTGAACAAAGTTATACTATGCACGTATGTACTATTTGATCATCCTGAGCGGTTCTTGCTACATATTTTGTTAAATAACTCTAAGCGTTGCAGGTATTTGCAGTTCTAACTTATATAATATCAAAGTATACTATCTTATCAATGCGAAGCAATCAAAACCTCAGCGAAACTCTGCGGAACTTCATAACAAAGCGTGAACAAAGTTATACTATGCACGGATGTACTATTTGATCATCCTGAGCGGTTCTGGAAACATATTTTGCCAAATCACTCTCAGGTTTGTAGGTAGTTGAAGTTCTACCTTATATAATATCATAGTACAGTATCTTACCAATACGACGCAATCAAAACATCAGCGAAACTCTGCGGAACTTCATAACAAAGCGTGAACAAAGTTATACTATGCACGGATGTACTATTTGATCATCCTGAGCGGTTCTTGCTACATATTTAGTTAAATATCTCTGCGCTTTGCAGGTATTTTCAGTTCTACCTTATATAATATCATAGTATACTATCTTACCAATACGACGCAATCAAAACATCAGTGACACTTTGCGGAACTTCGTAACAAAGCGTAAACAAAGTTATACTCTGCACGTATGTACTATTTGATCATCCTGAGGGGTTCTTGCTACATATTTAGTTAAATAACTCTGAGCTTTGCAGGTATTTTCAGTTCAACCTTATATAATATCATAGTATACTATCTTACCAATACGACGCAATCAAAACATCAGTGACACTTTGCGGAACTTCGTAACAAAGCGTAAACAAAGTTATACTCTGCACGTATGTACTATTTGATCATCCTGAGCGGTTCTTGCTACATATTTAGTTAAATAACTCTGAGCTTTGCAGGTATTTGCAGTTCTACCTTATATAATATCATAGTACAGTATCTTACCAATACGACGCAATCAAAACATCAGCGAAACTCTGCGGAACTTCATAACAAAGCGTGAACAAAGTTATACTATGCACGGATGTACTATTTGATCATCCTGAGCGGTTCTTGCTACATATTTAGTTAAATATCTCTGCGCTTTGCAGGTATTTTCAGTTCTACCTTATATAATATCATAGTATACTATCTTACCAATACGACGCAATCAAAACATCAGTGACACTTTGCGGAACTTCGTAACAAAGCGTAAACAAAGTTATACTCTGCACGTATGTACTATATGATCATCCTGAGCGGTTCTTGCTACATATTTAGTTAAATAACTCTGAGCTTTGCAGGTATTTTCAGTTCTACCTTATATAATATCATAGTATACTATCTTACCAATTGCGACGCAATCAAAACATCAGCGAAACATTGCGGAACTTCATAACAAAGCGTAAACAAAGTTATACTATGCACGGAGGTACTATTTGATCATCCAGAGCGGTTCTTGCTACATATTTAGTTAAATAACTCTGAGCTTAGCAGGTATTTGCAGTCATAACTTATATATTATCAAAGTATACTATCTTATCTATACGTACGCAATCAAAACCTCAACGATACTTTGCGGAACATCATAACAAAGCGTAAACAAAGTTAGCCTATGCACGGATGTACTATTTGATCATCCTGAGCGGTTCTTCCTACATATTTTGTTAAATACCTCTGAGGTGTGCAGGTATTTGCAGATCTAACTTATCTAATATGAATGTATACTATCTTATCAATACGACGCAATCAAAACATCAGCGAAGCTTTGCGGAACTTCATAACAAAGCGTAAACAAATTTATACTATGCACGGATCTACTATTTGATCATCCTGAGCGGTTATGGATACATATTTTGGCAAATCACTCTCAGGTTTGTAGGTAGTTGCAGTTCTACCTTATATAATATCAAAGTATACTATCTAATCAATACGACGCAATCAAAACATCAGTGACACTTTGCGGAACTTCGTAACAAAGCGTGAACAAAGTTATACTCTGCACGTATGTACTATTTGATCATCCTGAGGGGTTCTTGCTACATATTTAGTTAAATAACTCTGAGCTTTGCAGGTATTTTTAGTTCTACCTTATATAATATCATAGTATACTATCTTACCAATACGACACAATCAAAACATCAGTGACACTTTGCGGAACTTCATAACAAAGCGTAAACAAGGTTATACTATGCACGTATGTACTATTTGATCATCCTGGGCGGTTCTTGCTACATATTTTGTTAAATAACTCTAAGCGTTGCAGGTATTTGCAGTTCTAACTTATATAATATCAATGTATACTATCTTATCAATACGAAGCAATCAAAACCTCAGCGAAACTCTGCGGAACTTCATAACAAAGCGTGAACAAAGTTATACTATGCACGGATGTACTATTTGATCATCCTGAGCGGTTCTGGAAACATATTTTGCCAAATCACTCTCAGGTTTGTAGGTAGTTGAAGTTCTACCTTATATAATATCATAGTACAGTATCTTACCAATACGACGCAATCAAAACATCAGCGAAACTCTGCGGAACTTCATAACAAAGCGTGAACAAAGTTATACTCTGCACGTATGTACTATTTGATCATCCTGAGGGGTTCTTGCTACATATTTAGTTAAATAACTCTGAGCTTTGCAGGTATTTTCAGTTCTACCTTATATAATATCATAGTATACTATCTTACCAATACGACGCAATCAAAACATCAGTGACACTTTGCGGAACTTCGTAACAAAGCGTAAACAAAGTTATACTCTGCACGTATGTACTATTTGATCATCCTGAGGGGTTCTTGCTACATATTTAGTTAAATAACTCTGAGCTTTGCAGGTATTTTCAGTTCTACCTTATATAATATCATAGTATACTATCTTACCAATACGACACAATCAAAACATCAGTGACACTTTGCGGAACTTCATAACAAAGCGTGAACAAAGTTATACTATGCACGTATGTACTATTTGATCATCCTGAGCGGTTCTTGCTACATATTTTGTTAAATAACTCTAAGCGTTGCAGGTATTTGCAGTTCTAACTTATATAATATCAAAGTATACTATCTTATCAATGCGAAGCAATCAAAACCTCAGCGAAACTCTGCGGAACTTCATAACAAAGCGTGAACAAAGTTATACTATGCACGGATGTACTATTTGATCATCCTGAGCGGTTCTGGAAACATATTTTGCCAAATCACTCTCAGGTTTGTAGGTAGTTGAAGTTCTACCTTATATAATATCATAGTACAGTATCTTACCAATACGACGCAATCAAAACATCAGCGAAACTCTGCGGAACTTCATAACAAAGCGTGAACAAAGTTATACTATGCACGGATGTACTATTTGATCATCCTGAGCGGTTCTTGCTACATATTTAGTTAAAGATCTCTGCGCTTTGCAGGTATTTTCAGTTCTACCTTATATAATATCATAGTATACTATCTTACCAATACGACGCAATCAATACATCAGTGACACTTTGCGGAACTTCGTAACAAAGCGTAAACAAAGTTATACTCTGCACGTATGTACTATTTGATCATCCTGAGGGGTTCTTGCTACATATTTAGTTAAATAACTCTGAGCTTTGCAGGTATTTTCAGTTCTACCTTATATAATATCATAGTATACTATCTTACCAATACGACGCAATCAAAACATCAGTGACACTTTGCGGAACTTCGTAACAAAGCGTAAACAAAGTTATACTCTGCACGTATGTACTATTTGATCATCCTGAGCGGTTCTTGCTACATATTTAGTTAAATAACTCTGAGCTTTGCAGGTATTTGCAGTTCTACCTTATATAATATCATAGTACACTATCTTACCAATACGACGCAATCAAAACATCAGCGAAACTTTGCGGAACTTCATAACGAAGCGTAAACAAAGTTATACTATGAACTGATGTACTATTTGATCATCCTGAGCGGTTCTTGCTACATATTTAGTTAAATATCTCTGCGCTTTGCAGGTATTTTCAGTTCTACCTTATATAATATCATAGTATACTATCTTACCAATACGACGCAATCAAAACATCAGTGACACTTTGCGGAACTTCGTAACAAAGCGTAAACAAAGTTATACTCTGCACGTATGTACTATTTGATCATCCTGAGGGGTTCTTGCTACATATTTAGTTAAATAACTCTGAGCTTTGCAGGTATTTTCAGTTCTACCTTTATTAATATCATAGTATACTATCTTACCAATACGACACAATCAAAACATCAGCAAAACTTTGCGGAAGTTCATAACAAAGCGTAAACAAAGTTATACTATGCACGGATGTACTATTTGATCATCCTGAGCGGTTCTTGCTACATATTTTGTTAAATAACTCTGAGGTGTGCAGGTATTTGCAGTTCTAACTTATCTAATATCAATGTATACTATCTTATCAATACGACGCAATCAAAACCTCAGCGAAACTTTGCAGAACTTCGTAACAAAGGGTTAACAAAGTTACACTATGCACGTATGTACTATTTGATCATCCTGAGCGGTTCTTGCTACATATTTTGTTAAATAACTCTGAGGTGTGCAGGTATTTGCAGTTCTAACTTATATAATATCAATGTATACTATCTTATCAATACGACGCAATCAAAACATCAGCAAAACTTTGCGGAAGTTCATAACAAAGCGTAAACAAAGTTATACTATGCACGGATGTACTATTTGATCATCGAGACCGGTTCTTGCTACATATTTAGTTAAATAACTCTGAGGTTTGCAGATAGTTGCAGTTCTATCTTATATAATATCAAAGTATACTATCTTACGAATACAACACATTCAAAACCTCAGCGAAACTGCGGAACTTCATAACAAAGCGTAAACAAAGTTATACTATGCACGGATGTACTATTTGATCATCCTGAGCGGTTCTTGCTACATATTTTGTTAAATAACTCTGAGCTTTGCAGGTATTTGCAGTTCTAACTTATATAATATCAAAGTATACTATCTTATCAATACGACGCAATCAAAACCTCAGCGAAACTCTGCGGAACTTCATAACAAAGCGTAAACAAAGTTATACTATGCACGTATGTACTATTTGATCATCCTGAGCGGTTCTTGCTACATATTTTGTTAAATAACTCTGAGCTTTGCAGGTATTTGCAGTTCTAACTTATATAATATCAAAGTATACTATCTTATCAATACGACGAAATAAAAAACCTCAGCGAAACTCTGCGGAACTTCATAACAAAGCGTAAACAAAGTTACACTATGCACGTATGTACTATTTGATCATTCTGAGCGGTTCTTGCTACATATTTTGTTAAATAACTCTAAGCGTTGCAGGTATTTGCAGTTCTAACTTATATAATATCAAAGTATACTATCTTATCAATACGACGCAATCAAAACCTCAGCGAAACTCTGCGGAACTTCATAACAAAGCGTGAACAAGTTATACTATGCACGGATGTACTATTTGATCATCCTGAGCGGTTCTGGATACCTATTTTGCCAAATCACTCTCAGGTTTGTAGGTAGTTGAAGTTCTACCTTATATAATACCATAGTACAGTATCTTACCAATACGACGCCATCCAAACCTCAGCGAAACTTTGCGGAAGATCATAACAAAGCGTAAACAAAGTTATAGTATGCACGGATGTACTATATGATCAACCTGAGCGGTTCTTGCTACATATTTAGTTAAATAACTCTGAGCTTTGCAGGTATTTTCAGTTCTACCTTATATAATATCATAGTATACTATCTTACCAATTGCGACGCAATCAAAACCTCAGCGAAACATTGCGGAACTTCATAACAAAGCGTAAACAAAGTTATACTATGCACGGAGGTACTATTTGATCATCCAGAGCGGTTCTTGCTACATATTTAGTTAAATAACTCTGAGCTTAGCAGGTATTTGCAGTCCTAACTTATATATTATCAAAGTATACTATCTTATCTATACGTACGCAATCAAAACCTCAACGATACTTTGCGGAACATCATAACAAAGCGTAAACAAAGTTAGCCTATGCACGGATGTACTATTTGATCATCCTGAGCGGTTCTTCCTACATATTTTGTTAAATAACTCTGAGGTGTGCAGGTATTTGCAGATCTAACTTATCTAATATGAATGTATACTATCTTATCAATACGACGCAATCAAAACATCAGCGAAGCTTTGCGGAACTTCATAACAAAGCGTAAACAAATTTATACTATGCACGGATCTACTATTTGATCATCCTGAGCGGTTATGGATACATATTTTGGCAAATCACTCTCAGGTTTGTAGGTAGTTGCAGTTCTACCTTATATAATATCAAAGTATACTATCTAATCAATACGACGCAATCAAAACATCAGTGACACTTTGCGGAACTTCGTAACAAAGCGTGAACAAAGTTATACTCTGCACGTATGTACTATTTGATCATCCTGAGGGGTTCTTGCTACATATTTAGTTAAATAACTCTGAGCTTTGCAGGTATTTTTAGTTCTACCTTATATAATATCATAGTATACTATCTTACCAATACGACACAATCAAAACATCAGTGACACTTTGCGGAACTTCATAACAAAGCGTAAACAAGGTTATACTATGCACGTATGTACTATTTGATCATCCTGAGCGGTTCTTGCTACATATTTTGTTAAATAACTCTAAGCGTTGCAGGTATTTGCAGTTCTAACTTATATAATATCAAAGTATACTATCTTATCAATACGAAGCAATCAAAACCTCAGCGAAACTCTGCGGAACTTCATAACAAAGCGTGAACAAAGTTATACTATGCACGGATGTACTATTTGATCATCCTGAGCGGTTCTGGAAACATATTTAGTTAAATATCTCTGCACTTTGCAGGTATTTTCAGTTCTACCTTATATAATATCATAGTATACTATCTTACCAATACGACGCAATCAAAACATCAGTGACACTTTGCGGAACTTCGTAACAAAGCGTAAACAAAGTTATACTCTGCACGTATGTACTATTTGATCATCCTGAGGGGTTCTTGCTACATATTTAGTTAAATAACTCTGAGCTTTGCAGGTATTTTCAGTTCTACCTTATATAATATTATAGTATACTATCTTACCAATACGACGCAATCAAAACATCAGTGACACTTTGCGGAACTTCGTAACAAAGCGTAAACAAAGTTATACTCTGCACGTATGTACTATTTGATCATCCTGAGGGGTTCTTGCTACATATTTAGTTAAATAACTCTGAGCTTTGCAGGTATTTTCAGTTCTACCTTATATAATATCATAGTATACTATCTTACCAATACGACACAATCAAAACATCAGTGACACTTTGCGGAACTTCATAACAAAGCGTGAACAAAGTTATACTATGCACGTATGTACTATTTGATCATCCTGAGCGGTTCTTGCTACATATTTTGTTAAATAACTCTAAGCGTTGCAGGTATTTGCAGTTCTAACTTATATAATATCAAAGTATACTATCTTATCAATACGAAGCAATCAAAACCTCAGCGAAACTCTGCGGAACTTCATAACAAAGCGTGAACAAAGTTATACTATGCACGGATGTACTATTTGATCATCCTGAGCGGTTCTGGAAACATATTTTGCCAAATCACTCTCAGGTTTGTAGGTAGTTGAAGTTCTACCTTATATAATATCATAGTACAGTATCTTACCAATACGACGCAATCAAAAGATCAGCGAAACTCTGCGGAACTTCATAACAAAGCGTGAACAAAGTTATACTATGCACGGATGTACTATTTGATCATCCTGAGCGGTTCTTGCTACATATTTAGTTAAATATCTCTGCACTTTGCAGGTATTTTCAGTTCTACCTTATATAATATCATAGTATACTATCTTACCAATACGACGCAATCAAAACATCAGTGACACTTTGCGGAACTTCGTAACAAAGCGTAAACAAAGTTATACTCTGCACGTATGTACTATTTGATCATCCTGAGGGGTTCTTGCTACATATTTAGTTAAATAACTCTGAGCTTTGCAGGTATTTTCAGTTCTACCTTATATAATATCATAGTATACTATCTTACCAATACGACGCAATCAAAACATCAGTGACACTTTGCGGAACTTCGTAACAAAGCGTAAACAAAGTTATACTCTGCACGTATGTACTATTTGATCATCCTGAGGGGTTCTTGCTACATATTTAGTTAAATAACTCTGAGCTTTGCAGGTATTTTCAGTTCTACCTTATATAATATCATAGTATACTATCTTACCAATACGACACAATCAAAACATCAGTGACACTTTGCGGAACTTCATAACAAAGCGTGAACAAAGTTATACTATGCACGTATGTACTATTTGATCATCCTGAGCGGTTCTTGCTACATATTTTGTTAAATAACTCTAAGCGTTGCAGGTATTTGCAGTTCTAACTTATATAATATCAAAGTATACTATCTTATCAATGCGAAGCAATCAAAACCTCAGCGAAACTCTGCGGAACTTCATAACGAAGCGTGAACAAAGTTATACTATGCACGGATGTACTATTTGATCATCCTGAGCGGTTCTGGAAACATATTTTGCCAAATCACTCTCAGGTTTGTAGGTAGTTGAAGTTCTACCTTATATAATATCATAGTACAGTATCTTACCAATACGACGCAATCAAAACATCAGCGAAACTCTGCGGAACTTCATAACAAAGCGTGAACAAAGTTATACTATGCACGGATGTACTATTTGATCATCCTGAGCGGTTCTTGCTACATATTTAGTTAAATATCTCTGCGCTTTGCAGGTATTTTCAGTTCTACCTTATATAATATCATAGTATACTATCTTACCAATACGACGCAATCAAAACATCAGTGACACTTTGCGGAACTTCGTAACAAAGCGTAAACAAAGTTATACTCTGCACGTATGTACTATTTGATCATCCTGAGGGGTTCTTGCTACATATTTAGTTAAATAACTCTGAGCTTTGCAGGTATTTTCAGTTCTACCTTATATAATATCATAGTATACTATCTTACCAATACGACGCAATCAAATCATCAGTGACACTTTGCGGAACTTCGTAACAAAGCGTAAACAAAGTTATACTCTGCACGTATGTACTATTTGATCATCCTGAGCGGTTCTTGCTACATATTTAGTTAAATAACTCTGAGCTTTGCAGGTATTTGCAGTTCTACCTTATATAATATCATAGTACAGTATCTTACCAATACGACGCAATCAAAACATCAGCGAAACTCTGCGGAACTTCATAACAAAGCGTGAACAAAGTTATACTATGCACGGATGTACTATTTGATCATCCTGAGCGGTTCTTGCTACATATTTAGTTAAATATCTCTGCGCTTTGCAGGTATTTTCAGTTCTACCTTATATAATATCATAGTATACTATCTTACCAATACGACGCAATCAAAACATCAGTGACACTTTGCGGAACTTCGTAACAAAGCGTAAACAAAGTTATACTATGCACGTATGTACTATTTGATCATCCTGAGGGGTTCTTGCTACATATTTAGTTAAATAACTCTGAGCTTTGCAGGTATTTTCAGTTCTACCTTTATTAATATCATAGTATACTATCTTACCAATACGACACAATCAAAACATCAGCAAAACTTTGCGGAAGTTCATAACAAAGCGTAAACAAAGTTATACTATGCACGGATGTACTATTTGATCATCCTGAGCGGTTCTTGCTACATATTTTGTTAAATAACTCTGAGGTGTGCAGGTATTTGCAGTTCTAACTTATCTAATATCAATGTATACTATCTTATCAATACGACGCAATCAAAACCTCAGCGAAACTTTGCAGAACTTCGTAACAAAGGGTTAACAAAGTTACACTATGCACGTATGTACTATTTGATCATCCTGAGCGGTTCTTGCTACATATTTTGTTAAATAACTCTGAGGTGTGCAGGTATTTGCAGTTCTAACTTATTTAATATCAATGTATACTATCTTATCAATACGACGCAATCAAAACATCAGCAAAACTTTGCGGAAGTTCATAACAAAGCGTAAACAAAGTTATACTATGCACGGATGTACTATTTGATCATCGAGACCGGTTCTTGCTACATATTTAGTTAAATAACTCTGAGGTTTGCAGATAGTTGCAGTTCTATCTTATATAATATCAAAGTATACTATCTTACGAATACAACACATTCAAAACCTCAGCGAAACTGCGGAACTTCATAACAAAGCGTAAACAAAGTTATACTATGCACGGATGTACTATTTGATCATCCTGAGCGGTTCTTGCTACATATTTTGTTAAATAACTCTGAGCTTTGCAGGTATTTGCAGTTCTAACTTATATAATATCAAAGTATACTATCTTATCAATACGACGCAATCAAAACCTCAGCGAAACTCTGCGGAACTTCATAACAAAGCGTAAACAAAGTTATACTATGCACGTATGTACTATTTGATCATCCTGAGCGGTTCTTGCTACATATTTTGTTAAATAACTCTGAGCTTTGCAGGTATTTGCAGTTCTAACTTATATAATATCAAAGTATACTATCTTATCAATACGACGAAATAAAAAACCTCAGCGAAACTCTGCGGAACTTCATAACAAAGCGTAAACAAAGTTACACTATGCACGTATGTACTATTTGATCATTCTGAGCGGTTCTTGCTACATATTTTGTTAAATAACTCTAAGCGTTGCAGGTATTTGCAGTTCTAACTTATATAATATCAAAGTATACTATCTTATCAATACGACGCAATCAAAACCTCAGCGAAACTCTGCGGAACTTCATAACAAAGCGTGAACAAGTTATACTATGCACGGATGTACTATTTGATCATCCTGAGCGGTTCTGGATACCTATTTTGCCAAATCACTCTCAGGTTTGTAGGTAGTTGAAGTTCTACCTTATATAATACCATAGTACAGTATCTTACCAATACGACGCCATCCAAACCTCAGCGAAACTTTGCGGAAGATCATAACAAAGCGTAAACAAAGTTATAGTATGCACGGATGTACTATTTGATCATCCTGAGCGGTTCTTGCTACATATTTAGTTAAATATCTCTGAGCTTTGCAGGTATTTTCAGTTCTACCTTATATAATATCATAGTATACTATCTTACCAATTGCGACGCAATCAAAACATCAGCGAAACATTGCGGAACTTCATAACAAAGCGTAAACAAAGTTATACTCTGCACGTATGTACTATTTGATCATCCTGAGGGGTTCTTGCTACATATTTAGTTAAATAACTCTGAGCTTTGCAGGTATTTTCAGTTCTACCTTATATAATATCATAGTATACTATCTTACCAATACGACGCAATCAAAACATCAGTGACACTTTGCGGAACTTCGTAACAAAGCGTAAACAAAGTTATAGTATGCACGGATGTACTATTTGATCATCCTGAGCGGTTCTTGCTACATATTTAGTTAAATATCTCTGAGCTTTGCAGGTATTTTCAGTTCTACCTTATATAATATCATAGTATACTATCTTACCAATTGCGACGCAATCAAAACATCAGCGAAACATTGCGGAACTTCATAACAAAGCGTAAACAAAGTTATACTATGCACGGAGGTACTATTTGATCATCCAGAGCGGTTCTTGCTACATATTTAGTTAAATAACTCTGAGCTTAGCAGGTATTTGCAGTCCTAACATATATATTATCAAAGTATACTATCTTATCTATACGTACGCAATCAAAACCTCAACGATACTTTGCGGAACATCATAACAAAGCGTAAACAAAGTTAGCCTATGCACGGATGTACTATTTGATCATCCTGAGCGGTTCTTCCTACATATTTTGTTAAATAACTCTGAGGTGTGCAGGTATTTGCAGATCTAACTTATCTAATATGAATGTATACTATCTTATCAATACGACGCAATCAAAACATCAGCGAAGCTTTGCGGAACTTCATAACAAAGCGTAAACAAATTTATACTATGCACGGATCTACTATTTGATCATCCTGAGCGGTTATGGATACATATTTTGGCAAATCACTCTCAGGTTTGTAGGTAGTTGCAGTTCTACCTTATATAATATCAAAGTATACTATCTAATCAATACGACGCAATCAAAACATCAGTGACACTTTGCGGAACTTCGTAACAAAGCGTGAACAAAGTTATACTCTGCACGTATGTACTATTTGATCATCCTGAGGGGTTCTTGCTACATATTTAGTTAAATAACTCTGAGCTCTGCAGGTATTTTTAGTTCTACCTTATATAATATCATAGTATACTATCTTACCAATACGACACAATCAAAACATCAGTGACACTTTGCGGAACTTCATAACAAAGCGTAAACAAGGTTATACTATGCACGTATGTACTATTTGATCATCCTGAGCGGTTCTTGCTACATATTTTGTTAAATAACTCTAAGCGTTGCAGGTATTTGCAGTTCTAACTTATATAATATCAAAGTATACTATCTTATCAATACGAAGCAATCAAAACCTCAGCGAAACTCTGCGGAACTTCATAACAAAGCGTGAACAAAGTTATACTATGCACGGATGTACTATTTGATCATCCTGAGCGGTTCTGGAAACATATTTTGCCAAATCACTCTCAGGTTTGTAGGTAGTTGAAGTTCTACCTTATATAATATCATAGTACAGTATCTTACCAATACGACGCAATCAAAACATCAGCGAAACTCTGCGGAACTTCATAACAAAGCGTGAACAAAGTTATACTATGCACGGATGTACTATTTGATCATCCTGAGCGGTTCTTGCTACATATTTAGTTAAATATCTCTGCACTTTGCAGGTATTTTCAGTTCTACCTTATATAATATCATAGTATACTATCTTACCAATACGACGCAATCAAAACATCAGTGACACTTTGCGGAACTTCGTAACAAAGCGTAAACAAAGTTATACTCTGCACGTATGTACTATTTGATCATCCTGAGGGGTTCTTGCTACATATTTAGTTAAATAACTCTGAGCTTTGCAGGTATTTTCAGTTCTACCTTATATAATATCATAGTATACTATCTTACCAATACGACGCAATCAAAACATCAGTGACACTTTGCGGAACTTCGTAACAAAGCGTAAACAAAGTTATACTCTGCACGTATGTACTATTTGATCATCCTGAGGGGTTCTTGCTACATATTTAGTTAAATAACTCTGAGCTTTGCAGGTATTTTCAGTTCTACCTTATATAATATCATAGTATACTATCTTACCAATACGACACAATCAAAACATCAGTGACACTTTGCGGAACTTCATAACAAAGCGTGAACAAAGTTATACTATGCACGTATGTACTATTTGATCATCCTGAGCGGTTCTTGCTACATATTTTGTTAAATAACTCTAAGCGTTGCAGGTATTTGCAGTTCTAACTTATATAATATCAAAGTATACTATCTTATCAATGCGAAGCAATCAAAACCTCAGCGAAACTCTGCGGAACTTCATAACAAAGCGTGAACAAAGTTATACTATGCACGGATGTACTATTTGATCATCCTGAGCGGTTCTGGAAACATATTTTGCCAAATCACTCTCAGGTTTGTAGGTAGTTGAAGTTCTACCTTATATAATATCATAGTACAGTATCTTACCAATACGACGCAATCAAAACATCAGCGAAACTCTGCGGAACTTCATAACAAAGCGTGAACAAAGTTATACTATGCACGGATGTACTATTTGATCATCCTGAGCGGTTCTTGCTACATATTTAGTTAAATATCTCTGCGCTTTGCAGGTATTTTCAGTTCTACCTTATATAATATCATAGTATACTATCTTACCAATACGACGCAATCAAAACATCAGTGACACTTTGCGGAACTTCGTAACAAAGCGTAAACAAAGTTATACTCTGCACGTATGTACTATTTGATCATCCTGAGGGGTTCTTGCTACATATTTAGTTAAATAACTCTGAGCTTTGCAGGTATTTTCAGTTCTACCTTATATAATATCATAGTATACTATCTTACCAATACGACGCAATCAAAACATCAGTGACACTTTGCGGAACTTCGTAACAAAGCGTAAACAAAGTTATACTCTGCACGTATGTACTATTTGATCATCCTGAGCGGTTCTTGCTACATATTTAGTTAAATAACTCTGAGCTTTGCAGGTATTTGCAGTTCTACCTTATATAATATCATAGTACAGTATCTTACCAATACGACGCAATCAAAACATCAGCGAAACTCTGCGGAACTTCATAACAAAGCGTGAACAAAGTTATACTATGCACGGATGTACTATTTGATCATCCTGAGCGGTTCTTGCTACATATTTAGTTAAATATCTCTGCGCTTTGCAGGTATTTTCAGTTCTACCTTATATAATATCATAGTATACTATCTTACCAATACGACGCAATCAAAACATCAGTGACACTTTGCGGAACTTCGTAACAAAGCGTAAACAAAGTTATACTCTGCACGTATGTACTATTTGATCATCCTGAGGGGTTCTTGCTACATATTTAGTTAAATAACTCTGAGCTTTGCAGGTATTTTCAGTTCTACCTTTATTAATATCATAGTATACTATCTTACCAATACGACACAATCAAAACATCAGCAAAACTTTGCGGAACTTCATAACAAAGCGTAAACAAAGTTATACTATGCACGGATGTACTATTTGATCATCCTGAGCGGTTCTTGCTACATATTTTGTTAAATAACTCTGAGGTGTGCAGGTATTTGCAGTTCTAACTTATCTAATATCAATGTATACTATCTTATCAATACGACGCAATCAAAACCTCAGCGAAACTTTGCGGAACTTCATAACAAAGGGTTAACAAAGTTACACTATGCACGTATGTACTATTTGATCATCCTGAGCGGTTCTTGCTACATATTTTGTTAAATAACTCTGAGGTGTGCAGGTATTTGCAGTTCTAACTTATCTAATATCAATGTATACTATCTTATCAATACGACGCAATCAAAACATCAGCGAAACTTTGCGGAAGTTCATAACAAAGCGTAAACAAAGTTATACTATGCACGGATGTACTATTTGATCATCGAGAGCGGTTCTTGCTACATATTTAGTTAAATAACTCTGAGGTTTGCAGATAGTTGCAGTTCTATCTTATATAATATCAAAGTATACTATCTTACGAATACAACACATTCAAAACCTCAGCGAAACTGCGGAACTTCATAACAAAGCGTAAACAAAGTTATACTATGCACGGATGTACTATTTGATCATCCTGAGCGGTTCTTGCTACATATTTTGTTAAATAACTCTGAGCTTTGCAGGTATTTGCAGTTCTAACTTATATAATATCAAAGTATACTAGCTTATCAATACGACGCAATCAAAACCTCAGCGAAACTCTGCGGAACTTCATAACAAAGCGTAAACAAAGTTATACTATGCACGTATGTACTATTTGATCATCCTGAGCGGTTCTTGCTACATATTTTGTTAAATAACTCTGAGCGTTGCAGGTATTTGCAGTTCTAACTTATATAATATCAAAGTATACTATCTTATCAATACGACGAAATAAAAAACCTCAGCGAAACTCTGCGGAACTTCATAACAAAGCGTAAACAAAGTTATACTATGCACGTATGTACTATTTGATCATTCTGAGCGGTTCTTGCTACATATTTTGTTAAATAACTCTAAGCGTTGCAGGTATTTGCAGTTCTAACTTATATAATATCAAAGTATACTATCTTATCAATACGACGCAATCAAAACCTCAGCGAAACTCTGCGGAACTTCATAACAAAGCGTGAACAAGTTATACTATGCACGGATGTACTATTTGATCATCCTGAGCGGTTCTGGATACCTATTTTGCCAAATCACTCTCAGGTTTGTAGGTAGTTGAAGTTCTACCTTATATAATACCATAGTACAGTATCTTACCAATACGACGCCATCCAAACCTCAGCGAAACTTTGCGGAAGATCATAACAAAGCGTAAACAAAGTTATAGTATGCACGGATGTACTATTTGATCATCCTGAGCTGTTCTTGCTACATATTTAGTTAAATATCTCTGAGCTTTGCAGGTATTTTCAGTTCTACCTTATATAATATCATAGTATACTATCTTACCAATTGCGACGCAATCAAAACATCAGCGAAACATTGCGGAACTTCATAACAAAGCGTAAACAAAGTTATACTATGCACGGAGGTACTATTTGATCATCCAGAGCGGTTCTTGCTACATATTTAGTTAAATAACTCTGAGCTTAGCAGGTATTTGCAGTCCTAACTTATATATTATCAAAGTATACTATCTTATCTATACGTACGCAATCAAAACCTCAACGATACTTTGCGGAACATCATTACAAAGCGTAAACAAAGTTAGCCTATGCACGGATGTACTATTTGATCATCCTGAGCGGTTCTTCCTACATATTTTGTTAAATAACTCTGAGGTGTGCAGGTATTTGCAGATCTAACTTATCTAATATGAATGTATACTATCTTATCAATACGACGCAATCAAAACATCAGCGAAGCTTTGCGGAACTTCATAACAAAGCGTAAACAAATTTATACTATGCACGGATCTACTATTTGATCATCCTGAGCGGTTATGGATACATATTTTGGCAAATCACTCTCAGGTTTGTAGGTAGTTGCAGTTCTACCTTATATAATATCAAAGTATACTATCTAATCAATACGACGCAATCAAAACATCAGTGACACTTTGCGGAACTTCGTAACAAAGCGTGAACAAAGTTATACTCTGCACGTATGTACTATTTGATCATCCTGAGGGGTTCTTGCTACACATTTAGTTAAATAACTCTGAGCTTTGCAGGTATTTTTAGTTCTACCTTATATAATATCATAGTATACTATCTTACCAATACGACACAATCAAAACATCAGTGACACTTTGCGGAACTTCATAACAAAGCGTAAACAAGGTTATACTATGCACGTATGTACTATTTGATCATCCTGAGCGGTTCTTGCTACATATTTTGTTAAATAACTCTAAGCGTTGCAGGTATTTGCAGTTCTAACTTATATAATATCAAAGTATACTATCTTATCAATACGAAGCAATCAAAACCTCAGCGAAACTCTGCGGAACTTCATAACAAAGCGTGAACAAAGTTATACTATGCACGGATGTACTATTTGATCATCCTGAGCGGTTCTGGAAACATATTTTGCCAAATCACTCTCAGGTTTGTAGGTAGTTGAAGTTCTACCTTATATAATATCATAGTACAGTATCTTACCAATACGACGCAATCAAAACATCAGCGAAACTCTGCGGAACTTCATAACAAAGCGTGAACAAAGTTATACTATGCACGGATGTACTATTTGATCATCCTGAGCGGTTCTTGCTACATATTTAGTTAAATATCTCTGCACTTTGCAGGTATTTTCAGTTCTACCTTATATAATATCATAGTATAATATCTTACCAATACGACGCAATCAAAACATCAGTGACACTTTGCGGAACTTCGTAACAAAGCGTAAACAAAGTTATACTCTGCACGTATGTACTATTTGATCATCCTGAGGGGTTCTTGCTACATATTTAGTTAAATAACTCTGAGCTTTGCAGGTATTTTCAGTTCTACCTTATATAATATCATAGTATACTATCTTACCAATACGACGCAATCAAAACATCAGTGACACTTTGCGGAACTTCGTAACAAAGCGTAAACAAAGTTATACTCTGCACGTATGTACTATTTGATCATCCTGAGGGGTTCTTGCTACATATTTAGTTAAATAACTCTGAGCTTTGCAGGTATTTTCAGTTCTACCTTATATAATATCATAGTATACTATCTTACCAATACGACACAATCAAAACATCAGTGACACTTTGCGGAACTTCATAACAAAGCGTGAACAAAGTTATACTATGCACGTATGTACTATTTGATCATCCTGAGCGGTTCTTGCTACATATTTTGTTAAATAACTCTAAGCGTTGCAGGTATTTGCAGTTCTAACTTATATAATATCAAAGTATACTATCTTATCAATGCGAAGCAATCAAAACCTCAGCAAAACTCTGCGGAACTTCATAACAAAGCGTGAACAAAGTTATACTATGCACGGATGTACTATTTGATCATCCTGAGCGGTTCTGGAAACATATTTTGCCAAATCACTCTCAGGTTTGTAGGTAGTTGAAGTTCTACCTTATATAATATCATAGTACAGTATCTTACCAATACGACGCAATCAAAACATCAGCGAAACTCTGCGGAACTTCATAACAAAGCGTGAACAAAGTTATACTATGCACGGATGTACTATTTGATCATCCTGAGCGGTTCTTGCTACATATTTAGTTAAATATCTCTGCGCTTTGCAGGTATTTTCAGTTCTACCTTATATAATATCATAGTATACTATCTTACCAATACGACGCAATCAAAACATCAGTGACACTTTGCGGAACTTCGTAACAAAGCGTAAACAAAGTTATACTCTGCACGTATGTACTATTTGATCATCCTGAGGGGTTCTTGCTACATATTTAGTTAAATAACTCTGAGCTTTGCAGGTATTTTCAGTTCTACCTTATATAATATCATAGTATACTATCTTACCAATACGACGCAATCAAAACATCAGTGACACTTTGCGGAACTTCGTAACAAAGCGTAAACAAAGTTATACTCTGCACGTATGTACTATTTGATCATCCTGAGCGGTTCTTGCTACATATTTAGTTAAATAACTCTGAGCTTTGCAGGTATTTGCAGTTCTACCTTATATAATATCATAGTACAGTATCTTACCAATACGACGCAATCAAAACATCAGCGAAACTCTGCGGAACTTCATAACAAAGCGTGAACAAAGTTATACTATGCACGGATGTACTATTTGATCATCCTGAGCGGTTCTTGCTACATATTTAGTTAAATATCTCTGCGCTTTGCAGGTATTTTCAGTTCTACCTTATATAATATCATAGTATACTATCTTACCAATACGACGCAATCAAAACATCAGTGACACTTTGCGGAACTTCGTAACAAAGCGTAAACAAAGTTATACTATGCACGTATGTACTATTTGATCATCCTGAGCGGTTCTTGCTACATATTTAGTTAAATAACTCTGAGCTTTGCAGGTATTTTCAGTTCTACCTTATATAATATCATAGTATACTATCTTACCAATTGCGACGCAATCAAAACCTCAGCGAAACTTTGCGGAACTTCATAACAAAGCGTAAACAAAGTTATACTATGCACGGAGGTACTATTTGATCATCCAGAGCGGTTCTTGCTACATATTTAGTTAAATAACTCTGAGCTTAGCAGGTATTTGCAGTCATAACTTATATATTATCAAAGTATACTATCTTATCTATACGTACGCAATCAAAACCTCAACGATACTTTGCGGAACATCATAACAAAGCGTAAACAAAGTTAGCCTATGCACGGATGTACTATTTGATCATCCTGAGCGGTTCTTCCTACATATTTTGTTAAATACCTCTGAGGTGTGCAGGTATTTGCAGATCTAACTTATCTAATATGAATGTATACTATCTTATCAATACGACGCAATCAAAACATCAGCGAAGCTTTGCGGAACTTCATAACAAAGCGTAAACAAATTTATACTATGCACGGATCTACTATTTGATCATCCTGAGCGGTTATGGATACATATTTTGGCAAATCACTCTCAGGTTTGTAGGTAGTTGCAGTTCTACCTTATATAATATCAAAGTATACTATCTAATCAATACGACGCAATCAAAACATCAGTGACACTTTGCGGAACTTCGTAACAAAGCGTGAACAAAGTTATACTCTGCACGTATGTACTATTTGATCATCCTGAGGGGTTCTTGCTACATATTTAGTTAAATAACTCTGAGCTTTGCAGGTATTTTTAGTTCTACCTTATATAATATCATAGTATACTATCTTACCAATACGACACAATCAAAACATCAGTGACACTTTGCGGAACTTCATAACAAAGCGTAAACACAGTTATACTATGCACGTATGTACTATTTGATCATCCTGAGCGGTTCTTGCTACATATTTTGTTAAATAACTCTAAGCGTTGCAGGTATTTGCAGTTCTAACTTATATAATATCAAAGTATACTATCTTATCAATACGAAGCAATCAAGACCTCAGCGAAACTCTGCGGAACTTCATAACAAAGCGTGAACAAAGTTATACTATGCACGGATGTACTATTTGATCATCCTGAGCGGTTCTGGAAACATATTTTGCCAAATCACTCTCAGGTTTGTAGGTAGTTGAAGTTCTACCTTATATAATATCATAGTACAGTATCTTACCAATACGACGCAATCAAAACATCAGCGAAACTCTGCGGAACTTCATAACAAAGCGTGAACAAAGTTATACTATGCACGGATGTACTATTTGATCATCCTGAGCGGTTCTTGCTACATATTTAGTTAAATATCTGTGCACTTTGCAGGTATTTTCAGTTCTACCTTATATAATATCATAGTATACTATCTTACCAATACGACGCAATCAAAACATCAGTGACACTTTGCGGAACTTCGTAACAAAGCGTAAACAAAGTTATACTCTGCACGTATGTACTATTTGATCATCCTGAGGGGTTCTTGCTACATATTTAGTTAAATAACTCTGAGCTTTGCAGGTATTTTCAGTTCTACCTTATATAATATCATAGTATACTATCTTACCAATACGACGCAATCAAAACATCAGTGACACTTTGCGGAACTTCGTAACAAAGCGTAAACAAAGTTATACTCTGCACGTATGTACTATTTGATCATCCTGAGGGGTTCTTGCTACATATTTAGTTAAATAACTCTGAGCTTTGCAGGTATTTTCAGTTCTACCTTATATAATATCATAGTATACTATCTTACCAATACGACACAATCAAAACATCAGTGACACTTTGCGGAACTTCATAACAAAGCGTGAACAAAGTTATACTATGCACGTATGTACTATTTGATCATCCTGAGCGGTTCTTGCTACATATTTTGTTAAATAACTCTAAGCGTTGCAGGTATTTGCAGTTCTAACTTATATAATATCAAAGTATACTATCTTATCAATGCGAAGCAATCAAAACCTCAGCGAAACTCTGCGGAACTTCATAACAAAGCGTGAACAAAGTTATACTATGCACGGATGTACTATTTGATCATCCTGAGCGGTTCTGGAAACATATTTTGCCAAATCACTCTCAGGTTTGTAGGTAGTTGAAGTTCTACCTTATATAATATCATAGTACAGTATCTTACCAATACGACGCAATCAAAACATCAGCGAAACTCTGCGGAACTTCATAACAAAGCGTAAACAAAGTTATACTATGCACGGATGTACTATTTGATCATCCTGAGCGGTTCTTGCTACATATTTAGTTAAATATCTCTGCGCTTTGCAGGTATTTTCAGTTCTACCTTATATAATATCATAGTATACTATCTTACCAATACGACGCAATCAAAACATCAGTGACACTTTGCGGAACTTCATAACAAAGCGTAAACAAAGTTATACTCTGCACGTATGTACTATTTGATCATCCTGAGGGGTTCTTGCTACATATTTAGTTAAATAACTCTGAGCTTTGCAGGTATTTTCAGTTCTACCTTATATAATATCATAGTATACTATCTTACCAATACGACACAATCAAAACATCAGTGACACTTTGCGGAACTTCGTAACAAAGCGTAAACAAAGTTATACTCTGCACGTATGTACTATTTGATCATCCTGAGGGGTTCTTGCTACATATTTAGTTAAATAACTCTGAGCTTTGCAGGTATTTTCAGTTCTACCTTATATAATATCATAGTATACTATCTTACCAATACGACGCAATCAAAACATCAGTGACACTTTGCGGAACTTCGTAACAAAGCGTAAACAAAGTTATACTCTGCACGTATGTACTATTTGATCATCCTGAGCGGTTCTGGAAACATATTTTGCCAAATCACTCTCAGGTTTGTAGGTAGTTGAAGTTCTACCTTATATAATATCATAGTACAGTATCTTACCAATACGACGCAATCAAAACATCAGCGAAACTCTGCGGAACTTCATAACAAAGCGTGAACAAAGTTATACTATGCACGGATGTACTATTTGATCATCCTGAGCGGTTCTTGCTACATATTTAGTTAAATATCTCTGCGCTTTGCAGGTATTTTCAGTTCTACCTTATATAATATCATAGTATACTATCTTACCAATACGACGCAATCAAAACATCAGTGACACTTTGCGGAACTTCGTAACAAAGCGTAAACAAAGTTATACTCTGCACGTATGTACTATTTGATCATCCTGAGGGGTTCTTGCTACATATTTAGTTAAATAACTCTGAGCTTTGCAGGTATTTTCAGTTCTACCTTATATAATATCATAGTATACTATCTTACCAATACGACGCAATCAAAACATCAGTGACACTTTGCGGAACTTCGTAACAAAGCGTAAACAAAGTTATACTCTGCACGTATGTACTATTTGATCATCCTGAGGGGTTCTTGCTACATATTTAGTTAAATAACTCTGAGCTTTGCAGGTATTTTCAGTTCTACCTTATATAATGTCATAGTATAGTATCTTACCAATACGACACAATCAAAACATCAGTGACACTTTGCGGAACTTCATAACAAAGCGTGAACAAAGTTATACTATGCACGTATGTACTATTTGATCATCCTGAGCGGTTCTTGCTACATATTTTGTTAAATAACTCTAAGCGTTGCAGGTATTTGCAGTTCTAACTTATATAATATCAAAGTATACTATCTTATCAATACTACGCAATCAAAACCTCAGCAAAACTCTGCGGAACTTCATAACAAAGCGTAAACAAAATTATACTATGCAGGATGTACTATTTGATCATCCAGAGCGGTTCTGGAAACATATTTTGCCAAATCACTCTCAGGTTTGTAGGTAGTTGAAGTTCTACCTTATATAATATCATAGTACAGTATCTTACCAATACGACGCAATCAAAACATCAGCGAAACTTTGCGGAACTTCATAACAAAGCGTGAACAAAGTTATACTATGCACGGATGTACTATTTGATCATCCTGAGCGGTTCTTGCTACATATTTAGTTAAATATCTCTGCGCTTTGCAGGTATTTTCAGTTCTACCTTATATAATATCATAGTATACTATCTTACCAATACGACGCAATCAAAACATCAGTGACACTTTGCGGAACTTCGTAACAAAGCGTAAACAAAGTTATACTCTGCACGTATGTACTATTTGATCATCCTGAGGGGTTCTTGCTACATATTTAGTTAAATAACTCTGAGCTTTGCAGGTATTTTCAGTTCTACCTTATATAATATCATAGTATACTATCTTACCAATACGACGCAATCAAAACATCAGTGACACTTTGCGGAACTTCGTAACAAAGCGTAAACAAAGTTATACTCTGCACGTATGTACTATTTGATCATCCTGAGCGGTTCTTGCTACATATTTAGTTAAATAACTCTGAGCTTTGCAGGTATTTGCAGTTCTACCTTATATAATATCATAGTACAGTATCTTACCAATACGACGCAATCAAAACATCAGCGAAACTCTGCGGAACTTCATAACAAAGCGTAAACAAAGTTATACTATGCACGGATGTACTATTTGATCATCCTGAGCGGTTCTTGCTACATATTTAGTTAAATATCTCTGCGCTTTGCAGGTATTTTCAGTTCTACCTTATATAATATCATAGTATACTATCTTACCAATACGACGCAATCAAAACATCAGTGACACTTTGCGGAACTTCGTAACAAAGCGTAAACAAAGTTATACTCTGCACGTATGTACTATTTGATCATCCTGAGCGGTTCTTGCTACATATTTAGTTAAATAACTCTGAGCTTTGCAGGTATTTTCAGTTCTACCTTATATAATATCATAGTATACTATCTTACCAATTGCGACGCAATCAAAACATCAGCGAAACATTGCGGAACTTCATAACAAAGCGTAAACAAAGTTATACTATGCACGGATGTACTATTTGATCATCCAGAGCGGTTCTTGCTACATATTTAGTTAAATAACTCTGAGCTTAGCAGGTATTTGCAGTCATAACTTATATATTATCAAAGTATACTATCTTATCTATACGTACGCAATCAAAACCTCAACGATACTTTGCGGAACATCATAACAAAGCGTAAACAAAGTTAGCCTATGCACGGATGTACTATTTGATCATCCTGAGCGGTTCTTCCTACATATTTTGTTAAATACCTCTGAGGTGTGCAGGTATTTGCAGATCTAACTTATCTAATATGAATGTATACTATCTTATCAATACGACGCAATCAAAACATCAGCGAAGCTTTGCGGAACTTCATAACAAAGCGTAAACAAATTTATACTATGCACGGATCTACTATTTGATCATCCTGAGCGGTTATGGATACATATTTTGGCAAATCACTCTCAGGTTTGTAGGTAGTTGCAGTTCTACCTTATATAATATCAAAGTATACTATCTAATCAATACGACGCAATCAAAACATCAGTGACACTTTGCGGAACTTCGTAACAAAGCGTGAACAAAGTTATACTCTGCACGTATGTACTATTTGATCATCCTGAGGGGTTCTTGCTACATATTTAGTTAAATAACTCTGAGCTTTGCAGGTATTTTTAGTTCTACCTTATATAATATCATAGTATACTATCTTACCAATACGACACAATCAAAACATCAGTGACACTTTGCGGAACTTCATAACAAAGCGTAAACAAGGTTATACTATGCACGTATGTACTATTTGATCATCCTGAGCGGTTCTTGCTACATATTTTGTTAAATAACTCTAAGCGTTGCAGGTATTTGCAGTTCTAACTTATATAATATCAAAGTATACTATCTTATCAATACGAAGCAATCAAGACCTCAGCGAAACTCTGCGGAACTTCATAACAAAGCGTGAACAAAGTTATACTATGCACGGATGTACTATTTGATCATCCTGAGCGGTTCTGGAAACATATTTTGCCAAATCACTCTCAGGTTTGTAGGTAGTTGAAGTTCTACCTTATATAATATCATAGTACAGTATCTTACCAATACGACGCAATCAAAACATCAGCGAAACTCTGCGGAACTTCATAACAAAGCGTGAACAAAGTTATACTATGCACGGATGTACTATTTGATCATCCTGAGCGGTTCTTGCTACATATTTAGTTAAATATCTGTGCACTTTGCAGGTATTTTCAGTTCTACCTTATATAATATCATAGTATACTATCTTACCAATACGACGCAATCAAAACATCAGTGACACTTTGCGGAACTTCGTAACAAAGCGTAAACAAAGTTATACTCTGCACGTATGTACTATTTGATCATCCTGAGGGGTTCTTGCTACATATTTAGTTAAATAACTCTGAGCTTTGCAGGTATTTTCAGTTCTACCTTATATAATATCATAGTATACTATCTTACCAATACGACGCAATCAAAACATCAGTGACACTTTGCGGAACTTCGTAACAAAGCGTAAACAAAGTTATACTCTGCACGTATGTACTATTTGATCATCCTGAGGGGTTCTTGCTACATATTTAGTTAAATAACTCTGAGCTTTGCAGGTATTTTCAGTTCTACCTTATATAATATCATAGTATACTATCTTACCAATACGACACAATCAAAACATCAGTGACACTTTGCGGAACTTCATAACAAAGCGTGAACAAAGTTATACTATGCACGTATGTACTATTTGATCATCCTGAGCGGTTCTTGCTACATATTTTGTTAAATAACTCTAAGCGTTGCAGGTATTTGCAGTTCTAACTTATATAATATCAAAGTATACTATCTTATCAATGCGAAGCAATCAAAACCTCAGCGAAACTCTGCGGAACTTCATAACAAAGCGTGAACAAAGTTATACTATGCACGGATGTACTATTTGATCATCCTGAGCGGTTCTGGAAACATATTTTGCCAAATCACTCTCAGGTTTGTAGGTAGTTGAAGTTCTACCTTATATAATATCATAGTACAGTATCTTACCAATACGACGCAATCAAAACATCAGCGAAACTCTGCGGAACTTCATAACAAAGCGTGAACAAAGTTATACTATGCACGGATGTACTATTTGATCATCCTGAGCGGTTCTTGCTACATATTTAGTTAAATATCTCTGCGCTTTGCAGGTATTTTCAGTTCTACCTTATATAATATCATAGTATACTATCTTACCAATACGACGCAATCAAAACATCAGTGACACTTTGCGGAACTTCGTAACAAAGCGTAAACAAAGTTATACTCTGCACGTATGTACTATTTGATCATCCTGAGGGGTTCTTGCTACATATTTAGTTAAATAACTCTGAGCTTTGCAGGTATTTTCAGTTCTACCTTATATAATATCATAGTATACTATCTTACCAATACGACACAATCAAAACATCAGTGACACTTTGCGGAACTTCGTAACAAAGCGTAAACAAAGTTATACTCTGCACGTATGTACTATTTGATCATCCTGAGGGGTTCTTGCTACATATTTAGTTAAATAACTCTGAGCTTTGCAGGTATTTTCAGTTCTACCTTATATAATATCATAGTATACTATCTTACCAATACGACGCAATCAAAACATCAGTGACACTTTGCGGAACTTCGTAACAAAGCGTAAACAAAGTTATACTCTGCACGTATGTACTATTTGATCATCCTGAGCGGTTCTGGAAACATATTTTGCCAAATCACTCTCAGGTTTGTAGGTAGTTGAAGTTCTACCTTATATAATATCATAGTACAGTATCTTACCAATACGACGCAATCAAAACATCAGCGAAACTCTGCGGAACTTCATAACAAAGCGTGAACAAAGTTATACTATGCACGGATGTACTATTTGATCATCCTGAGCGGTTCTTGCTACATATTTAGTTAAATATCTCTGCGCTTTGCAGGTATTTTCAGTTCTACCTTATATAATATCATAGTATACTATCTTACCAATACGACGCAATCAAAACATCAGTGACACTTTGCGGAACTTCGTAACAAAGCGTAAACAAAGTTATACTCTGCACGTATGTACTATTTGATCATCCTGAGGGGTTCTTGCTACATATTTAGTTAAATAACTCTGAGCTTTGCAGGTATTTTCAGTTCTACCTTATATAATATCATAGTATACTATCTTACCAATACGACGCAATCAAAACATCAGTGACACTTTGCGGAACTTCGTAACAAAGCGTAAACAAAGTTATACTCTGCACGTATGTACTATTTGATCATCCTGAGCGGTTCTTGCTACATATTTAGTTAAATAACTCTGAGCTTTGCAGGTATTTGCAGTTCTACCTTATATAATATCATAGTATACTATCTTACCAATACGACACAATCAAAACATCAGTGACACTTTGCGGAACTTCATAACAAAGCGTGAACAAAGTTATACTATGCACGTATGTACTATTTGATCATCCTGAGCGGTTCTTGCTACATATTTTGTTAAATAACTCTAAGCGTTGCAGGTATTTGCAGTTCTAACTTATATAATATCAAAGTATACTATCTTATCAATGCGAAGCAATCAAAACCTCAGCGAAACTCTGCGGAACTTCATAACAAAGCGTGAACAAAGTTATACTATGCACGGATGTACTATTTGATCATCCTGAGCGGTTCTGGAAACATATTTTGCCAAATCACTCTCAGGTTTGTAGGTAGTTGAAGTTCTACCTTATATAATATCATAGTACAGTATCTTACCAATACGACGCAATCAAAACATCAGCGAAACTCTGCGGAACTTCATAACAAAGCGTGAACAAAGTTATACTATGCACGGATGTACTATTTGATCATCCTGAGCGGTTCTTGCTACATATTTAGTTAAATATCTCTGCGCTTTGCAGGTATTTTCAGTTCTACCTTATATAATATCATAGTATACTATCTTACCAATACGACGCAATCAAAACATCAGTGACACTTTGCGGAACTTCGTAACAAAGCGTAAACAAAGTTATACTCTGCACGTATGTACTATTTGATCATCCTGAGCGGTTCTTGCTACATATTTAGTTAAATAACTCTGAGCTTTGCAGGTATTTTCAGTTCTACCTTATATAATATCATAGTATACTATCCCACCAATACGACGCCATCAAAACCTCAGCGATACTTTGCGGAACTTCATAACAAAGCGTAAACAAAGTTATACCAGGCACGTATGTACTATTTGATCTTCCTGAGCGGTTCTTGCTACATATTTAGTTACATAACTCTAAGCTTTGCAGGTATTTTCAGTTCTACCTTATATAATGTCATAGTATAGTATCTTACCAATACGACACAATCAAAACATCAGTGACACTTTGCGGAACTTCATAACAAAGCGTAAACAAGGTTATACTATGCACGTATGTACTATTTGATCATCCTGAGCGGTTCTTGCTACATATTTTGTTAAATAACTCTAAGCGTTGCAGGTATTTGCAGTTCTAACTTATATAATATCAAAGTATACTATCTTATCAATACGACGCAATCAAAACCTCAGCGAAACTCTGCAGAACTTCATAACAAAGCGTGAACAAAGTTATACTATGCACGGATGTACTATTTGATCATCCTGAGCGGTTCTGGATACCTATTTTGCCAAATCACTCTCAGGTTTGTAGGTAGTTGAAGTTCTACCTTATATAATATCATAGTACAGTATCTTACCAATACGACGCCATCCAAACCTCAGCGAAACTTTGCGGAAGATCATAACAAAGCGTAAACAAAGTTATAGTATGCACGGATGTACTATTTGATCATCCTGAGCGGTTCTTGCTACATATTTAGTTAAATATCTCTGAGCTTTGCAGGTATTTTCAGTTCTACCTTATATAATATCATAGTATACTATCTTACCAATTGCGACGCAATCAAAACATCAGCGAAACATTGCGGAACTTCATAACAAAGCGTAAACAAAGTTATACTATGCACGGAGGTACTATTTGATCATCCAGAGCGGTTCTTGCTACATATTTAGTTAAATAACTCTCAGCTTAGCAGGTATTTGCAGTCCTAACTTATATATTATCAAAGTATACTATCTTATCTATACGTACGCAATCAAAACTTCAACGATACTTTGCGGAACATCATAACAAAGCGTAAACAAAGTTAGCCTATGCACGGATGTACTCTTTGATCATCCTGAGCGGTTCTTGCTACATATTTTGTTAAATAACTCTGAGGTGTGCAGGTATTTGCAGATCTAACTTATCTAATATGAATGTATACTATCTTATCAATACGACGCAATCAAAACATCAGCGAAGCTTTGCGGAACTTCATAACAAAGCGTAAACAAATTTATACTATGCACGGATCTACTATTTGATCATCCTGAGCGGTTATGGATACATATTTTGCCAAATCACTCTCAGGTTTGTAGGTAGTTGAAGTTCTACCTTATATAATATCATAGTACAGTATCTTACCAATACGACGCAATCAAAACATCAGCGAAACTCTGCGGAACTTCATAACAAAGCGTGAACAAAGTTATACTATGCACGGATGTACTATTTGATCATCCTGAGCGGTTCTTGCTACATATTTAGTTAAATATCTCTGCGCTTTGCAGGTATTTTCAGTTCTACCTTATATAATATCATAGTATACTATCTTACCAATACGACGCAATCAAAACATCAGTGACACTTTGCGGAACTTCGTAACAAAGCGTAAACAAAGTTATACTCTGCACGTATGTACTATTTGATCATCCTGAGGGGTTCTTGCTACATATTTAGTTAAATAACTCTGAGCTTTGCAGGTATTTTCAGTTCTACCTTATATAATATCATAGTATACTATCTTACCAATACGACGCAATCAAAACATCAGTGACACTTTGCGGAACGTCGTAACAAAGCGTAAACAAAGTTATACTCTGCACGTATGTACTATTTGATCATCCTGAGGGGTTCTTGCTACATATTTAGTTAAATAACTCTGAGCTTTGCAGGTATTTTCAGTTCTACCTTATATAATATCATAGTATACTATCTTACCAATACGACACAATCAAAACATCAGTGACACTTTGCGGAACTTCATAACAAAGCGTGAACAAAGTTATACTATGCACGTATGTACTATTTGATCATCCTGAGCGGTTCTTGCTACATATTTTGTTAAATAACTCTAAGCGTTGCAGGTATTTGCAGTTCTAACTTATATAATATCAAAGTATACTATCTTATCAATACGAAGCAATCAAAACCTCAGCGAAACTCTGCGGAACTTCATAACAAAGCGTGAACAAAGTTATACTATGCACGGATGTACTATTTGATCATCCTGAGCGGTTCTGGAAACATATTTTGCCAAATCACTCTCAGGTTTGTAGGTAGTTGAAGTTCTACCTTATATAATATCATAGTACAGTATCTTACCAATACGACGCAATCAAAACATCAGCGAAACTCTGCGGAACTTCATAACAAAGCGTGAACAAAGTTATACTATGCACGGATGTACTATTTGATCATCCTGAGCGGTTCTTGCTACATATTTAGTTAAATATCTCTGCGCTTTGCAGGTATTTTCAGTTCTACCTTATATAATATCATAGTATACTATCTTACCAATTGCGACGCAATCAAAACATCAGCGAAACATTGCGGAACTTCATAACAAAGCGTAAACAAAGTTACACTATGCACGGAGGTACTATTTGATCATCCAGAGCGGTTCTTGCTACATATTTAGTTAAATAACTCTGAGCTTAGCAGGTATTTGCAGTCCTAACTTATATATTATCAAAGTATACTATCTTATCTATACGTACGCAATCAAAACCTCAACGATACTTTGCGGAACATCATAAGAAAGCGTAAACAAAGTTAGCCTATGCACGGATGTACTATTTGATCATCCTGAGCGGTTCTTGCTACATATTTTGTTAAATAACTCTGAGGTGTGCAGGTATTTGCAGATCTAACTTATCTAATATGAATGTATACTATCTTATCAATACGACGCAATCAAAACATCAGCGAAGCTTTGCGGAACTTCATAACAAAGCGTAAACAAATTTATACTATGCACGGATCTACTATTTGATCATCCTGAGCGGTTATGGATACATATTTTGGCAAATCACTCTCAGGTTTGTAGGTAGTTGCAGTTCTACCTTATATAATATCAAAGTATACTATCTAATCAATACGACGCAATCAAAACATCAGTGACACTTTGCGGAACTTCGTAACAAAGCGTTAACAAAGTTATACTCTGCACGTATGTACTATTTGATCATCCTGAGGGGTTCTTGCTACATATTTAGTTAAATAACTCTGAGCTTTGCAGGTATTTTTAGTTCTACCTTATATAATATCATAGTATACTATCTTACCAATACGACACAATCAAAACATCAGTGACACTTTGCGGAACTTCATAACAAAGCGTAAACAAGGTTATACTATGCACGTATGTACTATTTGATCATCCTGAGCGGTTCTTGCTACATATTTTGTTAAATAACTCTAAGCGTTGCAGGTATTTGCAGTTCTAACTTATATAATATCAAAGTGTACAATCTTATCAATACGAAGCAATCAAAACCTCAGCGAAACTCTGCGGAACTTCATAACAAAGCGTGAACAAAGTTATACTATGCAAGGATGTACTATTTGATCATCCTGAGCGGTTCTGGAAACATATTTTGCCAAATCACTCTCAGGTTTGTAGGTAGTTGAAGTTCTACCTTATATAATATCATAGTACAGTATCTTACCAATACGACGCAATCAAAACATCAGCGAAACTCTGCGGAACTTCATAACAAAGCGTGAACAAAGTTATACTATGCACGGATGTACTATTTGATCATCCTGAGCGGTTCTTGCTACATATTTAGTTAAATATCTCTGCACTTTGCAGGTATTTTCAGTTCTACCTTATATAATATCATAGTATACTATCTTACCAATACGACGCAATCAAAACATCAGTGACACTTTGCGGAACTTCGTAACAAAGCGTAAACAAAGTTATACTCTGCACGTATGTACTATTTGATCATCCTGAGGGGTTCTTGCTACATATTTAGTTAAATAACTCTGAGCTTTGCAGGTATTTTCAGTTCTACCTTATATAATATCATAGTATACTATCTTACCAATACGACGCAATCAAAACATCAGTGACACTTTGCGGAACTTCGTAACAAAGCGTAAACAAAGTTATACTCTGCACGTATGTACTATTTGATCATCCTGAGGGGTTCTTGCTACATATTTAGTTAAATAACTCTGAGCTTTGCAGGTATTTTCAGTTCTACCTTATATAATATCATAGTATACTATCTTACCAATACGACACAATCAAAACATCAGTGACACTTTGCGGAACTTCATAACAAAGCGTGAACAAAGTTATACTATGCACGTATGTACTATTTGATCATCCTGAGCGGTTCTTGCTACATATTTTGTTAAATAACTCTAAGCGTTGCAGGTATTTGCAGTTCTAACTTATATAATATCAAAGTATACTATCTTATCAATGCGAAGCAATCAAAACCTCAGCGAAACTCTGCGGAACTTCATAACAAAGCGTGAACAAAGTTATACTATGCACGGATGTACTATTTGATCATCCTGAGCGGTTCTGGAAACATATTTTGCCAAATCACTCTCAGGTTTGTAGGTAGTTGAAGTTCTACCTTATATAATATCATAGTACAGTATCTTACCAATACGACGCAATCAAAACATCAGCGAAACTCTGCGGAACTTCATAACAAAGCGTAAACAAAGTTATACTATGCACGGATGTACTATTTGATCATCCTGAGCGGTTCTTGCTACATATTTAGTTAAATATCTCTGCGCTTTGCAGGTATTTTCAGTTCTACCTTATATAATATCATAGTATACTATCTTACCAATACGACGCAATCAAAACATCAGTGACACTTTGCGGAACTTCGTAACAAAGCGTAAACAAAGTTATACTCTGCACGTATGTACTATTTGATCATCCTGAGGGGTTCTTGCTACATATTTAGTTAAATAACTCTGAGCTTTGCAGGTATTTTCAGTTCTACCTTATATAATATCATAGTATACTATCTTACCAATACGACGCAATCAAAACATCAGTGACACTTTGCGGAACTTCGTAACAAAGCGTAAACAAAGTTATACTCTGCACGTATGTACTATTTGATCATCCTGAGCGGTTCTTGCTACATATTTAGTTAAATAACTCTGAGCTTTGCAGGTATTTGCAGTTCTACCTTATATAATATCATAGTACAGTATCTTACCAATACGACGCAATCAAAACATCAGCGAAACTCTGCGGAACTTCATAACAAAGCGTGAACAAAGTTATACTATGCACGGATGTACTATTTGATCATCCTGAGCGGTTCTTGCTACATATTTAGTTAAATATCTCTGCGCTTTGCAGGTATTTTCAGTTCTACCTTATATAATATCATAGTATACTATCTTACCAATACGACGCAATCAAAACATCAGTGACACTTTGCGGAACTTCGTAACAAAGCGTAAACAAAGTTATACTCTGCACGTATGTACTATTTGATCATCCTGAGCGGTTCTTGCTACATATTTAGTTAAATAACTCTGAGCTTTGCAGGTATTTTCAGTTCTACCTTATATAATATCATAGTATACTATCCCACCAATACGACGCCATCAAAACCTCAGCGATACTTTGCGGAACTTCATAACAAAGCGTAAACAAAGTTATACCAGGCACGTATGTACTATTTGATCTTCCTGAGCGGTTCTTGCTACATATTTAGTTAAATAACTCTGAGCTTTGCAGGTATTTTCAGTTCTACCTTATATAATATCATAGTATAGTATCTTACCAATACGACACAATCAAAACATCAGTGACACTTTGCGGAACTTCATAACAAAGCGTAAACAAGGTTATACTATGCACGTATGTACTATTTGATCATCCTGAGCGGTTCTTGCTACATATTTTGTTAAATAACTCTAAGCGTTGCAGGTATTTGCAGTTCTAACTTATATAATATCAAAGTATACTATCTTATCAATACGACGCAATCAAAACCTCAGCGAAACTCTGCGGAACTTCATAACAAAGCGTGAACAAAGTTATACTATGCACGGATGTACTATTTGATCATCCTGAGCGGTTCTGGATACCTATTTTGCCAAATCACTCTCAGGTTTGTAGGTAGTTGAAGTTCTACCTTATATAATATCATAGTACAGTATCTTACCAATACGACGCCATCCAAACCTCAGCGAAACTTTGCGGAAGATCATAACAAAGCGTAAACAAAGTTATAGTATGCACGGATGTACTATTTGATCATCCTGAGCGGTTCTTGCTACATATTTAGTTAAATATCTCTGAGCTTTGCAGGTATTTTCAGTTCTACCTTATATAATATCATAGTATACTATCTTACCAATTGCGACGCAATCAAAACATCAGCGAAACATTGCGGAACTTCATAACAAACCGTAAACAAAGTTATACTATGCACGGAGGTACTATTTGATCATCCAGAGCGGTTCTTGCTACATATTTAGTTAAATAACTCTCAGTTTAGCAGGTATTTGCAGTCCTAACTTATATATTATCAAAGTATACTATCTTATCTATACGTACGCAATCAAAACTTCAACGATACTTTGCGGAACATCATAACAAAGCGTAAACAAAGTTAGCCTATGCACGGATGTACTATTTGATCATCCTGAGCGGTTCTTGCTACATATTTTGTTAAATAACTCTGAGGTGTGCAGGTATTTGCAGATCTAACTTATCTAATATGAATGTATACTATCTTATCAATACGACGCAATCAAAACATCAGCGAAGCTTTGCGGAACTTCATAACAAAGCGTAAACAAATTTATACTATGCACGGATCTACTATTTGATCATCCTGAGCGGTTATGGATACATATTTTGCCAAATCACTCTCAGGTTTGTAGGTAGTTGAAGTTCTACCTTATATAATATCATAGTACAGTATCTTACCAATACGACGCAATCAAAACATCAGCGAAACTCTGCGGAACTTCATAACAAAGCGTGAACAAAGTTATACTATGCACGGATGTACTATTTGATCATCCTGAGCGGTTCTTGCTACATATTTAGTTAAATATCTCTGCGCTTTGCAGGTATTTTCAGTTCTACCTTATATAATATCATAGTATACTATCTTACCAATACGACACAATCAAAACATCAGTGACACTTTGCGGAACTTCATAACAAAGCGTGAACAAAGTTATACTATGCACGTATGTACTATTTGATCATCCTGAGCGGTTCTTGCTACATATTTTGTTAAATAACTCTAAGCGTTGCAGGTATTTGCAGTTCTAACTTATATAATATCAAAGTATACTATCTTATCAATACGAAGCAATCAAAACCTCAGCGAAACTCTGCGGAACTTCATAACAAAGCGTGAACAAAGTTATACTATGCACGGATGTACTATTTGATCATCCTGAGCGGTTCTGGAAACATATTTTGCCAAATCACTCTCAGGTTTGTAGGTAGTTGAAGTTCTACCTTATATAATATCATAGTACAGTATCTTACCAATACGACGCAATCAAAACATCAGCGAAACTCTGCGGAACTTCATAACAAAGCGTAAACACAGTTATACTATGCACGGATGTACTATTTCATCATCCTGAGCGGTTCTTGCTACATATTTAGTTAAATATCTCTGCGCTTTGCAGATATTTTCAGTTCTACCTTATATAATATCATAGTATACTATCTTACCAATTGCGACGCAATCAAAACCTCAGCGAAACTTTGCGGAACTTCATAACAAAGTGTAAACAAAGTTACACTATGCACGGAGGTACTATTTGATCATCCAGAGCGGTTCTTGCTACATATTTAGTTAAATAACTCTGAGCTTAGCAGGTATTTGCAGTCCTAACTTATATATTATCAAAGTATACTATCTTATCTATACGTACGCAATCAAAACCTCAACGATACTTTGCGGAACATCATAAGAAAGCGTAAACAAAGTTAGCCTATGCACGGATGTACTATTTGATCATCCTGAGCGGTTCTTGCTACATATTTTGTTAAATAACTCTGAGGTGTGCAGGTATTTGCAGATCTAACTTATCTAATATGAATGTATACTATCTTATCAATACGACGCAATCAAAACATCAGCGAAGCTTTGCGGAACTTCATAACAAAGCGTAAACAAATTTATACTATGCACGGATCTACTATTTGATCATCCTGAGCGGTTATGGATACATATTTTGGCAAATCACTCTCAGGTTTGTAGGTAGTTGCAGTTCTACCTTATATAATATCAAAGTATACTATCTAATCAATACGACGCAATCAAAACATCAGTGACACTTTGCGGAACTTCATAACAAAGCGTGAACAAAGTTATACTCTGCACGTATGTACTATTTGATCATCCTGAGGGGTTCTTGCTACATATTTAGTTAAATAACTCTGAGCTTTGCAGGTATTTTTAGTTCTACCTTATATAATATCATAGTATACTATCTTACCAATACGACACAATCAAAACATCAGTGACACTTTGCGGAACTTCATAACAAAGCGTAAACAAGGTTATACTATGCACGTATGTACTATTTGATCATCCTGAGCGGTTCTTGCTACATATTTTGTTAAATAACTCTAAGCGTTGCAGGTATTTGCAGTTCTAACTTATATAATATCAAAGTATACTATCTTATCAATACGAAGCAATCAAAACCTCAGCGAAACTCTGCGGAACTTCATAACAAAGCGTGAACAAAGTTATACTATGCACGGATGTACTATTTGATCATCCTGAGCGGTTCTGGAAACATATTTTGCCAAATCACTCTCAGGTTTGTAGGTAGTTGAAGTTCTACCTTATATAATATCATAGTACAGTATCTTACCAATACGACGCAATCAAAACATCAGCGAAACTCTGCGGAACTTCATAACAAAGCGTGAACAAAGTTATACTATGCACGGATGTACTATTTGATCATCCTGAGCGGTTCTTGCTACATATTTAGTTAAATATCTCTGCACTTTGCAGGTATTTTCAGTTCTACCTTATATAATATCATAGTATACTATCTTACCAATACGACGCAATCAAAACATCAGTGACACTTTGCGGAACTTCGTAACAAAGCGTAAACAAAGTTATACTCTGCACGTATGTACTATTTGATCATCCTGAGGGGTTCTTGCTACATATTTAGTTAAATAACTCTGAGCTTTGCAGGTATTTTCAGTTCTACCTTATATAATATCATAGTATACTATCTTACCAATACGACGCAATCAAAACATCAGTGACACTTTGCGGAACTTCGTAACAAAGCGTAAACAAAGTTATACTCTGCACGTATGTACTATTTGATCATCCTGAGGGGTTCTTGCTACATATTTAGTTAAATAACTCTGAGCTTTGCAGGTATTTTCAGTTCTACCTTATATAATATCATAGTATACTATCTTACCAATACGACGCAATCAAAACATCAGTGACACTTTGCGGAACTTCATAACAAAGCGTGAACAAAGTTATACTATGCACGTATGTACTATTTGATCATCCTGAGCGGTTCTTGCTACATATTTTGTTAAATAACTCTAAGCGTTGCAGGTATTTGCAGTTCTAACTTATATAATATCAAAGTATACTATCTTATCAATGCGAAGCAATCAAAACCTCAGCGAAACTCTGCGGAACTTCATAACAAAGCGTGAACAAAGTTATACTATGCACGGATGTACTATTTGATCATCCTGAGCGGTTCTGGAAACATATTTTGCCAAATCACTCTCAGGTTTGTAGGTAGTTGAAGTTCTACCTTATATAATATCATAGTACAGTATCTTACCAATACGACGCAATCAAAACATCAGCGAAACTCTGCGGAACTTCATAACAAAGCGTGAACAAAGTTATACTATGCACGGATGTACTATTTGATCATCCTGAGCGGTTCTTGCTACATATTTAGTTAAATATCTCTGCGCTTTGCAGGTATTTTCAGTTCTACCTTATATAATATCATAGTATACTATCTTACCAATACGACGCAATCAAAACATCAGTGACACTTTGCGGAACTTCGTAACAAAGCGTAAACAAAGTTATACTCTGCACGTATGTACTATTTGATCATCCTGAGGGGTTCTTCCTACATATTTAGTTAAATAACTCTGAGCTTTGCAGGTATTTTCAGTTCTACCTTATATAATATCATAGTATACTATCTTACCAATACGACGCAATCAAAACATCAGTGACACTTTGCGGAACTTCGTAACAAAGCGTAAACAAAGTTATACTCTGCACGTATGTACTATTTGATCATCCTGAGCGGTTCTTGCTACATATTTTGTTAAATAACTCTAAGCGTTGCAGGTATTTGCAGTTCTAACTTATATAATATCAAAGTATACTATCTTATCAATGCGAAGCAATCAAAACCTCAGCGAAACTCTGCGGAACTTCATAACAAAGCGTGAACAAAGTTATACTATGCACGGATGTACTATTTGATCATCCTGAGCGGTTCTGGAAACATATTTTGCCAAATCACTCTCAGGTTTGTAGGTAGTTGAAGTTCTACCTTATATAATATCATAGTACAGTATCTTACCAATACGACGCAATCAAAACATCAGCGAAACTCTGCGGAACTTCATAACAAAGCGTGAACAAAGTTATACTATGCACGGATGTACTATTTGATCATCCTGAGCGGTTCTTGCTACATATTTAGTTAAATATCTCTGCGCTTTGCAGGTATTTTCAGTTCTACCTTATATAATATCATAGTATACTATCTTACCAATACGACGCAATCAAAACATCAGTGACACTTTGCGGAACTTCGTAACAAAGCGTAAACAAAGTTATACTCTGCACGTATGTACTATTTGATCATCCTGAGGGGTTCTTGCTACATATTTAGTTAAATAACTCTGAGCTTTGCAGGTATTTTCAGTTCTACCTTATATAATATCATAGTATACTATCTTACCAATACGACGCAATCAAAACATCAGTGACACTTTGCGGAACTTCGTAACAAAGCGTAAACAAAGTTATACTCTGCACGTATGTACTATTTGATCATCCTGAGCGGTTCTTGCTACATATTTAGTTAAATAACTCTGAGCTTTGCAGGTATTTGCAGTTCTACCTTATATAATATCATAGTACAGTATCTTACCAATACGACGCAATCAAAACATCAGCGAAACTCTGCGGAACTTCATAACAAAGCGTGAACAAAGTTATACTATGCACGGATGTACTATTTGATCATCCTGAGCGGTTCTTGCTACATATTTAGTTAAATATCTCTGCGCTTTGCAGGTATTTTCAGTTCTACCTTATATAATATCATAGTATAGTATCTTACCAATACGACGCCATCAAAACATCAGTGACACTTTGCGGAACTTCATTACAAAGCGTAAACAAAGTTATACTATTCACGTATGTACTATTTGATCATCCTGAGGGGTTCTTGCTACATATTTAGTTAAATAACTCTGAGCTTTGCAGGTATTTTCAGTTCTACCTTATATAATATCATAGTATACTATCCCACCAATACGACGCCATCAAAACCTCAGCGAAACTTTGCGGAACTTCATAACAAAGCGTAAACAAAGTTATACCAGGCACGTATGTACTATTTGATCTTCCTGAGCGGTTCTTGCTACATATTTAGTTAAATAACTCTGAGCTTTGCAGGTATTTTCAGTTCTACCTTATATAATATCATAGTATACTATCTTACCAATACGACACAATCAAAACATCAGTGACACTTTGCGGAACTTCATAACAAAGCGTAAACAAGGTTATACTATGCACGTATGTACTATTTGATCATCCTGAGCGGTTCTTGCTACATATTTTGTTAAATAACTCTAAGCGTTGCAGGTATTTGCAGTTCTAACTTATATAATATCAAAGTATACTATCTTATCAATACGACGCAATCAAAACCTCAGCGAAACTCTGCGGAACTTCATAACAAAGCGTGAACAAAGTTATACTATGCACGGATGTACTATTTGATCATCCTGAGGGGTTCTTGCTACATATTTAGTTAAATAACTCTGAGCTTTGCAGGTATTTTCAGTTCTACCTTATATAATATCATAGTATACTATCTTACCAATACGACACAATCAAAACATCAGTGACACTTTGCGGAACTTCATAACAAAGCGTGAACAAAGTTATACTATGCACGTATGTACTATTTGATCATCCTGAGCGGTTCTTGCTACATATTTTGTTAAATAACTCTAAGCGTTGCAGGTATTTGCAGTTCTAACTTATATAATATCAAAGTATACTATCTTATCAATACGAAGCAATCAAAACCTCAGCGAAACTCTGCGGAACTTCATAACAAAGCGTGAACAAAGTTATACTATGCACGGATGTACTATTTGATCATCCTGAGCGGTTCTGGAAACATATTTTGCCAAATCACTCTCAGGTTTGTAGGTAGTTGAAGTTCTACCTTATATAATATCATAGTACAGTATCTTACCAATACGACGCAATCAAAACATCAGCGAAACTCTGCGGAACTTCATAACAAAGCGTGAACAAAGTTATACTATGCACGGATGTACTATTTGATCATCCTGAGCGGTTCTTGCTACATATTTAGTTAAATATCTCTGCGCTTTGCAGGTATTTTCAGTTCTACCTTATATAATATCATAGTATACTATCTTACCAATTGCGACGCAATCAAAACATCAGCGAAACATTGCGGAACTTCATAACAAAGCGTAAACAAAGTTACACTATGCACGGAGGTACTATTTGATCATCCAGAGCGGTTCTTGCTACATATTTAGTTAAATAACTCTGAGCTTAGCAGGTATTTGCAGTCCTCACTTATATATTATCAAAGTATACTATCTTATCTATACGTACGCAATCAAAACCTCAACGATACTTTGCGGAACATCATAACAAAGCGTAAACAAAGTTATAGTATGCACGGATGTACTATTTGATCATCCTGAGCGGTTCTTGCTACATATTTAGTTAAATATCTCTGAGCTTTGCAGGTATTTTCAGTTCTACCTTATATAATATCATAGTATACTATCTTACCAATTGCGACGCAATCAAAACATCAGCGAAACATTGCGGAACATCATAACAAAGCGTAAACAAAGTTAGCCTATGCACGGATGTACTATTTCACCATCCTGAGCGGTTCTTGCTACATATTTTGTTAAATAACTCTGAGGTGTGCAGGTATTTGCAGATCTAACTTATCTAATATGAATGTATACTATCTTATCAATACGACGCAATCAAAACATCAGCGAAGCTTTGCGGAACTTCATAACAAAGCGTAAACAAATTTATACTATGCACGGATCTACTATTTGATCATCCTGAGCGGTTATGGATACATATTTTGGCAAATCACTCTCAGGTATGTAGGTAGTTGCAGTTCTACCTTATATAATATCAAAGTATACTATCTAATCAATACGACGCAATCAAAACATCAGTGACACTTTGCGGAACTTCATAACAAAGCGTAAACAAAGTTATACTATGCACGTATGTACTATTTGTTCATCCTGAGCAGTTCTTGCTACATATTTTGTTAAATAACTCTGAGCGTTGCAGGTATTTGCAGTTCTAACTTATATAATATCAAAGTATACTATCTTATCAATACGACGAAATCAAAACCTCAGCGAAACTCTGCGGAACTTCATAACAAAGCGTGAACAAAGTGATACTATGCACGGATGTACTATTTGATCATCCTGAGCGGTTCTGGATACATATTTAGTTAAATATCTCTGAGCTTTGCAGGTATTTTCAGTTCTACCTTATATAATATCATAGTATACTATCTTACCAATACGACGCAATCAAAACATCAGTGACACTTTGCGGAACTTCGTAACAAAGCGTAAACAAAGTTATACTATGCACGGATGTACTATTTGATCATCCTGAGCGGTTCTTGCTACATATTTTGTTAATTAACTCTGAGGTCTGCAGGTATTTGGAGTTCTAACTTATCTAATATCAATGTATACTATCTTATCAATACGACGCAATCAAAACATCAGCAATACTTTGCGGAAGTTCATAACAAAGCGTAAACAAAGTTATACTATGCACGGATGCACTATTTGATCATCCTGAGCGGTTCTTGCTACATATTTTGTTAAATAACTCTGAGGTGTGCAGGTATTTGCAGTTCTAACTTATCTAATATCAATGTATACTATCGTATCAATACGACGCAATCAAAACATCATTGACACTTTGCGGAACTTCGTAACAAAGCGTAAACAAAGTTATACTCTGCTCGTGTTCCGGAATCGCGGGCTCTTTCCCCACCTCGCGCCAAACCGCGAGATCCAGACGCCAGCGCCGGGCGGAAGGATTCAAATTCGCGGGCCGCCTCCTCCCCCCGCGACAACCGCGATAGCGATAAGCAGGTGCCGAAGGCAGAGTGAGCTACGACACGCGACAAAGTATACACGCGCCATAACACACCTGAACTATCTTTCTCTATTGTTAATTTCTTTGTTGATTCATTGTTAAGTTTGTGACTGTAAAATATACGTTTTTGTTGTTTTGTTGAGTGCAGTGCGGCGGTTATTAAATTTTCCCAGCCTGAATCCGTTTAATCCCACGCGAGATCTCTGAACATTTCTGGTCCTTCGAGCCGGATTCAGGCGCCGTGCTCTCTTAACATCGAGCGCAATTTCGCAAGATCGATCTTCTGCATCTCCAATTGCACAGTGCTTTGTGATCTCCTCTTTTTGGTTCGCGTTGCACGCGGAAAACGCTCTAAACGTGTACTTTAACGGTTACCGATCGTTCAAATTCGCAACAAGTCTTTGTCCTCCAGTTCGCGTGTGTCTGTGCGTGTGTGATCGACAAAACGTTCCTCGTCTCTCCGTCTGAGGTCACGTTCACACCGCGAGTTAGCTATTGACGATAACCTCTCTCTCTCTCGCTCTCGCGGCTCGCTTTCGACGCTCACGCGAGCGGCCGACTATCTCACTCTCTCGCTCTCGTTGCTCGCGTTCAAACCGCGAGTCAGCTGTTGACACGTTCTCTCTCGCTCGCACTCGCAGCATATCCGACGTGCGTGTCAACGGTAGACGCGCTCTCTCGCGCTCGTTCGTACGTTCGAATCGAACGACTTTCTTTGCTCGCGATATCTCCCGCGGAAGGAGCCGAAGAAATCTCGGAGGTTTTTTGCTAAAACTTGATCTCGGAAAAAAGAAACGCGGTTTCGTTCGTGATGGAAGACCTCATCTCCAGACAACTCAACGACGTGGATCTTCTGTCGCGCGCGTTTATCAATCTCAAGAAGAAGGGAGGACAGTCCTCGAAAGGGGTCATCGAGTCTCACCTGGCCGGGCTTGAGAAGAAGTGGAATATCATCGAGGATCGCCACGAGTCCATCCTGAGGTTAAAAACCGACCGAACTGGTGACATCCATTACTTCAAGTCGGACTTCATCGGTGAGGCAACCAACACATTTTATGACGAACGGGGCAAATTTCTTGATGCATTGCACGCACTCGAGTCTTCGACTGTCCCGCGTGCGAGCGGTAGTAATACTTCCGAGCCGAAGAGACAGCGAAGAAAATTAGCTCCCATTGAAATAACGCCGTTTGCTGGCAAATATTCCGAATGGACTTCCTTCAGGGATAACTTCACGACGCTTGTTGCCGACGATCCCGATCTCCAGAACGTCGAGAAGTTGCACTACCTCAGGGCGTCCTTGAAGCGAGAGGCGGCGAACCTCATCAAGAATATTCCGATTACGGCCGACAGCTATGAGCGCGCATGGAAAACACTCATTTCCTACTACGACAACAAACGAAACTTGTTGAAGCAGTGCCTTGACGCATTTTTACAGATCCAGCCGATAACGATCGAATCTCCTCAGGGCTTGAAGCGCCTTCGAGACGGGGCCATTGAGACTGTCGAGACGCTTCAGGTTCTCGGCCGACCAGCTTCCGCCGTTGATGACTTCCTGGTACATCTGACGATTCAACGTTGCGACCCTGTCACTCGACGGGACTGGGAGTTATCACTGGGCGACAGCACCGAGCTGTTGACCTGGTCGCAGGTTGACAGTTTCTTGAAATCGCGGATCCAAGCGTTGGAGCGAGCTGAGCCAACGGAAACAACGACGCCTGAGGCACCTCATTCGGCTCGAGCGGCTACCAGCGGCGACAAGAAGGCTTCCTCCCATCCGCGCAAGGTCACTGTGCACACGGCCTCAAGCTCAAAACCCGCCTCCCGGGTCTGTTGCTCGTACTGCCAAGCGAGCCACTTTGTGGCTGCGTGCGATAAATTTCGGGCTCGTCCTGTCGATGACCGTTCCAACTTCGTTTCAGAGAAGCAACTCTGCTACAATTGCCTCGGTCCACATCGTTTGGCGGAATGAGCGCCCTCCTCGAACGGTAGCATCGCACGCTACCAACACTGGTGCTGCTCAATCACGGGCCATCTTATTGGCAACGGCCAGGCTGACCTTATCGTCGGACAACGACAGAAGTGCAGTGGTGCGAGCCCTCATCGACCCCTGCTCAGAAACGTCGTTCATCACGGAACGCCTGGCGCAACGTCTGCGGCTCCCTCGTAAGATAGTATATTTGATATTATGTAAGATAGAACTGCAACTACCTGCAAACCTCAGAGTTATTTGGCAAAATATGTTTCAAGAACGGGCAGGATGATCATACAGTAAATCCGTGCATACTATAACTTTGTTTACGCTTTGTTATGAAGTTCCGCAAAGATTCGCTGATGTTTTGATTGCGTACGTATTGATAAGATAATATACTATGATATTATATAAGGTAGAACTGCAACTACCAACAAACCTGAGAGTGATTTCGCAAAATATGTATCCAGAACCGCTCAGGATGATCAAATAGTACATAAGTACATAGTATAACCTTGTTTACGCTTTGTTATGAAGTTCCGCAAAGTGTCACTGATGGTTTGATGGCGTCGTATTGGTGGGATAGTATACTTTGAGATTATATAAGGTAGAACTGCAACTACCTACAAACCTCAGAGTTATTTGGCAAAATATGTTTCAAGAACGGGCAGGATGATCATACAGTAAATCCGTGCATACTATAACTTTGTTTACGCTTTGTTATGAAGTTCCGCAAAGTTTTGCGGATGTTTTGATTGCGTCGTATTGATAAGATAGTATACATTGATATTAGATAAGTTAGAACTGAAAATGCCTGCAAAGCTCAGAGTTATTTAACTAAATATGTAGCAAGAACCGCTCAGGAAGATCAAATAGTACATACGTGCATAGTATAACTTTGTTTACGCTTTGTTATGAAGTTCCGAAAAGTTTCGCTGAGGTTTTGATGGCGTACGTATTGATAAGATAGTATACTTTGATAATATATAAGTTAGAACTGCAAATACCTGCAAAGCTCAGAGTTATTTAACAAAATATGTAGCAAGAACCGCTCAGGATGATCAAATAGTACATACGTGCAGAGTATAACTTTGTTTACGCTTTGTTACGAAGTTCCGCAAAGTGTCACTGATGTTTTGATTGCGTCGCAATTGGTAAGATAGTATACTTTTATATTATATATGAGTTAGAACTGCAAATACATGCACACCTCAGATTTATTTAACAAAATATGTAGGAAGAACCGCTCAGGATGATCAAATAGTACATCCGTGCATAGTATAACTTTGTTTACGCTGTGTTATGAAGTTCCGCAGAGTTTCGCTGATGTTTTGATTGCGTCGTATTGATAAGATAGTATACATTGATATTAGATAAGTTAGAACTGCAAATACCTGCACACCTCAGAGTTATTTAACTAAATATGTAGCAAGAACCGCTCTGGATGATCAAATAGTACATCCGTGCATATTATAACTTTGTTTACGCAATGTGATGAAGTTCCGCAGAGTTTCGCTGAGGTTTTGATTGCGTCGTATTGATAAGCTAGTATACTTTGATATTATGTAAGATAGAACTGCAAATACCTGCAACGCTTAGAGTTATTTAATAAAATATGTAGCAAGAACCGCTCAGGATGATCAAATAGTACATACGTGCATAGTATAACCTTGTTTACGCTTTGTTATGAAGTTCCGCAAAGTGTCACTGATGTTTTGATTGCGTCGCAATTGGTAAGATAGTATACTTTTATATTATATATGAGTTAGAACTGCAAATACATGCACACCTCAGATTTATTTAACAAAATATGTAGCAAGAACCGCTCAGAATGATCAAATAGTACATCCGTGCATAGGCTAACTTTGTTTACGCTTTGTTATGATGTTCCGCAAAGTATCGTTGATGTTTTGATTGCGTACGTATAGATAAGATAGTATACTTTGATAATATATAAGTTAGGACTGCAAATACCTGCTAAGCTCAGAGTTATTTAACTAAATATGTAGCAAGAACCGCTCAGGATGATCAAATAGTACACCCGTGCATAGTATAACTTTGTTTACGCTTTGTTATGAAGTTCCGCAAAGTTTCGCTGAGGTTTTGATGGCGTACGTATTGATAAGATAGTATACTTTGATAATATATAAGTTAGAACTGCAAATACCTGCAAAGCTCAGAGTTATTTAACAAAATATGTAGCAAGAACCGCACAGGATGATCAAATAGTACATACGTGCATAGTATAACTTTGTTTACGCTTTGTTATGAAGTTCCGCAAAGTGTCACTAATGTTTTCATTGCGTCGTATTGGTAAGATAGTATACTTTTATATTATATATGTGTTAGAACTGCAAATACATGCACACCTCAGATTTATTTAACAAAATATGTAGGAAGAACCGCTCAGGATGATCAAATAGTAAATCCGTGCATACTATAACTTTGTTTAAGCTTTGTTATGAAGTTCCACAAAGATTCGCTGATGTTTTGATTGCGTACGTATTGATAAGATACTATACTATGATATTATATAAGGTACAACTGCAACTAACAACAAACCTGAGAGTGATTTGGCAAAATATGTATCCAGAACCGCTCAGGATGATCAAATAGTACATCCGTGCATAGTATAACTTTGTTTACGCTTTGTTATGAAGTTCGGCAAAGCTTCGCTGATGTTTTGATTGCGTCGTATTGATAAGATAGTATACATTCATATTAGATAAGTTAGATCTGCAAATATATGTACACCTCAGAGTTATTTAACAAAATATGTAGCAAGAACCGCTCAGAATGATCAAATAGTACATCCGTGCAAACGCTAACTTTGTTTACGCTTTGTTATGATGTTCCGCAAAGTATCGTTGAGGTTTTGATTGCGTACGTATAGATAAGATAGTATACTTTGATAATATATAAGTTAGTACTGCAAATACCTGCTAAGCTCAGAGTTATTTAACTAAATATGTAGCAAGAACCGCTCTGGATGATCAAATAGTACCTCCGTGCATAGTATAAATTTGTTTACGCTTTGTTATGAAGTTCCGCAAAGTTTCGCTGAGGTTTTGATGGCGTCGTATTGGTGGGATAGTATACTTTGAGATTATATGAGGTAGAACTGCAACTACCAACAAACCTGAGAGTGATTTGGCAAAATATGTATCCAGAACCGCTCAGGATGATCAAATAGTACATCCGTGCATAGTATAACTTTGTTTACGCTTTGTTATGAAGTTCGGCAAAGCTTCGCTGATGTTTTGATTGCGTCGTATTGATAAGATAGTATACATTCATATTAGATAAGTTAGATCTGCAAATATATGTACACCTCAGAGTTATTTAACAAAATATGTAGCAAGAACCGCTCAGAATGATCAAATAGTACATCCGTGCAAACGCTAACTTTGTTTACGCTTTGTTATGATGTTCCGCAAAGTATCGTTGAGGTTTTGATTGCGTACGTATAGATAAGATAGTATACTTTGATAATATATAAGTTAGTACTGCAAATACCTGCTAAGCTCAGAGTTATTTAACTAAATATGTAGCAAGAACCGCTCTGGATGATCAAATAGTACCTCCGTGCATAGTATAAATTTGTTTACGCTTTGTTATGAAGTTCCGCAAAGTTTCGCTGAGGTTTTGATGGCGTCGTATTGGTGGGATAGTATACTTTGAGATTATATGAGGTAGAACTGCAACTACCAACAAACCTGAGAGTGATTTGGCAAAATATGTATCCAGAACCGCTCAGGATGATCAAATAGTACATCCGTGCATAGTATAACTTTGTTTACGCTTTGTTATGAAGTTCCGCAGTTTCGCTGACGTTTTGATTGCGTCGTATTGATAAGATAGCATACTTTTATATTATATATGAGTTAGAACTGCAAATACATGCACACCTCAGATTTATTTAACAAAATATGTAGGAAGAACCGCTCAGGATGATCAAATAGTACATCCGTGCATAGTATAACTTTGTTTACGCTGTGTTATGAAGTTCCGCAGAGTTTCGCTGATGTTTTGATTGCGTCGTATTGATAAGATAGTATACATTGATATTAGATAAGTTAGAACTGCAAATACCTGCACACCTCAGAGTTATTTAACTAAATATGTAGCAACAACCGCTCAGGATGATCAAATAGTACATCCGTGCATAGTATAACTTTGTTTACGCTTTGTTATGAAGTTCCGCAAGTATCGCTGAGGTTTTGAATGTGTTGTATTGGTAAGATAGTATACTTTGATATTATATAAGATAGAACTGCAACTATCTGTAAACCTCAGAGTTATTTAACTAAATATGTAGCAAGAACCGCTCTGGATGATCAAATAGTACATCCGTGCATAGTATAACTTTGTTTACGCTTTGTTATGAAGTTCCGCAAAGTGTCACTGATGTTTTGATTGCGTCGTATTGGTAATATAGTATACTATGATATTATATAAGTTAGAACTGAAAATGCCTGCAAAGCTCAGAGTTATTTAACTAAATATGTAGCAAGAACCGCTCAGGAAGATCAAATAGTACATACGTGCATAGTATAACTTTGTTTACGCTTTGTTATGAAGTTCCGAAAAGTTTCGCTGAGGTTTTGATGGCGTACGTATTGATAAGATAGTATACTTTGATAATATATAAGTTAGAACTGCAAATACCTGCAAAGCTCAGAGTTATTTAACAAAATATGTAGCAAGAACCGCTCAGGATGATCAAATAGTACATACGTGCAGAGTATAACTTTGTTTACGCTTTGTTACGAAGTTCCGCAAAGTGTCACTGATGTTTTGATTGCGTCGCAATTGGTAAGATAGTATACTTTTATATTATATATGAGTTAGAACTGCAAATACATGCACACCTCAGATTTATTTAACAAAATATGTAGGAAGAACCGCTCAGGATGATCAAATAGTACATCCGTGCATAGTATAACTTTGTTTACGCTGTGTTATGAAGTTCCGCAGAGTTTCGCTGATGTTTTGATTGCGTCGTATTGATAAGATAGAATACATTGATATTAGATAAGTTAGAACTGCAAATACCTGCACACCTCAGAGTTATTTAACTAAATATGTAGCAAGAACCGCTCTGGATGATCAAATAGTACATCCGTGCATAGTATAACTTTGTTTACGCTTTGTTATGAAGTTCCGCAAAGTGTCACTGATGTTTTGATTGCGTCGTATTGGTAATATAGTATACTATGATATTATATAAGTTAGAACTGAAAATGCCTGCAAAGCTCAGAGTTATTTAACTAAATATGTAGCAAGAACCGCACAGGATGATCAAATAGTACATACGTGCATAGTATAACTTTGTTTACGCTTTGTTATGAAGTTCCGCAAAGTGTCACTAATGTTTTCATTGCGTCGTATTGGTAAGATAGTATACTTTTATATTATATATGTGTTAGAACTGCAAATACATGCACACCTCAGATTTATTTAACAAAATATGTAGGAAGAACCGCTCAGGATGATCAAATAGTAAATCCGTGCATACTATAACTTTGTTTAAGCTTTGTTATGAAGTTCCACAAAGATTCGCTGATGTTTTGATTGCGTACGTATTGATAAGATACTATACTATGATATTATATAAGGTACAACTGCAACTACCAACAAACCTGAGAGTGATTTGGCAAAATATGTATCCAGAACCGCTCAGGATGATCAAATAGTACATCCGTGCATAGTATAACTTTGTTTACGCTTTGTTATGAAGTTCGGCAAAGCTTCGCTGATGTTTTGATTGCGTCGTATTGATAAGATAGTATACATTCATATTAGATAAGTTAGATCTGCAAATATATGTACACCTCAGAGTTATTTAACAAAATATGTAGCAAGAACCGCTCAGAATGATCAAATAGTACATCCGTGCAAACGCTAACTTTGTTTACGCTTTGTTATGATGTTCCGCAAAGTATCGTTGAGGTTTTGATTGCGTACGTATAGATAAGATAGTATACTTTGATAATATATAAGTTAGTACTGCAAATACCTGCTAAGCTCAGAGTTATTTAACTAAATATGTAGCAAGAACCGCTCTGGATGATCAAATAGTACCTCCGTGCATAGTATAAATTTGTTTACGCTTTGTTATGAAGTTCCGCAAAGTTTCGCTGAGGTTTTGATGGCGTCGTATTGGTGGGATAGTATACTTTGAGATTATATGAGGTAGAACTGCAACTACCAACAAACCTGAGAGTGATTTGGCAAAATATGTATCCAGAACCGCTCAGGATGATCAAATAGTACATCCGTGCATAGTATAACTTTGTTTACGCTTTGTTATGAAGTTCCGCAGTTTCGCTGACGTTTTGATTGCGTCGTATTGATAAGATAGCATACTTTTATATTATATATGAGTTAGAACTGCAAATACATGCACACCTCAGATTTATTTAACAAAATATGTAGGAAGAACCGCTCAGGATGATCAAATAGTACATCCGTGCATAGTATAACTTTGTTTACGCTGTGTTATGAAGTTCCGCAGAGTTTCGCTGATGTTTTGATTGCGTCGTATTGATAAGATAGTATACATTGATATTAGATACGTTAGAACTGCAAATACCTGCACACCTCAGAGTTATTTAACTAAATATGTAGCAAGAACCGCTCTGGATGATCAAATAGTACATCCGTGCATATTATAACTTTGTTTACGCAATGTGACGAAGTTCCGCAGAGTTTCGCTGAGGTTTTGATTGCGTCGTATTGATAAGCTAGTATACTTTGATATTATGTAAGATAGAACTGCAAATACCTGCAACGCTTAGAGTTATTTAATAAAATATATAGCAAGAACCACTCAGGATGATCAAATAGTACATACGTGCATAGTATAACCTTGTTTACGCTTTGTTATGAAGTTCCGCAAAGTGTCACTGATGTTTTGATTGCGTCGCAATTGGTAAGATAGTATACTTTTATATTATATATGAGTTAGAACTGCAAATACATGCACACCTCAGATTTATTTAACAAAATATGTAGCAAGAACCGCTCAGAATGATCAAATAGTACATCCGTGCATAGGCTAACTTTGTTTACGCTTTGTTATGATGTTCCGCACAGTATCGTTGAAGTTTTGATTGCGTACGTATAGATAAGATAGTATACTTTGATAATATATAAGTTAGGACTGCAAATACCTGCTAAGCTCAGAGTTATTTAACTAAATATGTAGCAAGAACCGCTCAGGATGATCAAATAGTACACCCGTGCATAGTATAACTTTGTTTACGCTTTGTTATGAAGTTCCGCAAAGTTTCGCTGAGGTTTTGATGGCGTACGTATTGATAAGATAGTATACTTTGATAATATATAAGTTAGAACTGCAAATACCTGCAAAGCTCAGAGTTATTTAACAAAATATGTAGCAAGAACCGCACAGGATGATCAAATAGTACATACGTGCATAGTATAACTTTGTTTACGCTTTGTTATGAAGTTCCGCAAAGTGTCACTAATGTTTTCATTGCGTCGTATTGGTAAGATAGTATACTTTTATATTATATATGAGTTAGAACTGCAAATACATGCACACCTCAGATTTATTTAACAAAATATGTAGGAAGAACCGCTCAGGATGATCAAATAGTAAATCCGTGCATACTATAACTTTGTTTAAGCTTTGTTATGAAGTTCCACAAAGATTCGCTGATGTTTTGATTGCGTACGTATTGATAAGATACTATACTATGATATTATATAAGGTACAACTGCAACTACCAACAAACCTGAGAGTGATTTGGCAAAATATGTATCCAGAACCGCTCAGGATGATTAAATAGTACACCCGTGCATAGTATAACTTTGTTTACGATTTGTTATGAAGTTCCGCAAAGTTTCGCTGAGGTTTTGATGGCGTACGTATTGATAAGATAGTATACTTTGATAATATATAAGTTAGAACTGCAAATACCTGCAAAGCTCAGAGTTATTTAACAAAATATGTAGCAAGAACCGCACAGGATGATCAAATAGTACATACGTGCATAGTATAACTTTGTTTACGCTTTGTTATCAAGTTCCGCAAAGTGTCACTAATGTTTTCATTGCGTCGTATTGGTAAGGTAGTATACTATGATATTATATAAGGTAGAACGGAAAATACCTGCAAAGCTCAGAGTTATTTAACTAAATATGTAGCAAGAACCGCTCAGGAAGATCAAATAGTACATACGTGCATAGTATAACTTTGTTTACGCTTTGTTATGAAGTTCCGCAAAGTGTCACTGATGTTTTGATTGCGTCGTATTGGTAATATAGTATACTATGATATTACATAAGGTAGAACTGAAAATACCTGCAAAGCTCAGTGTTATTTAACAAAATATGTAGCAAGAACCCCTCTGGATGATCAAATAGTACATACGTGCAGAGTATAACTTTGTTTACGCTTTGTTACGAAGTTCCGCAAAGTGTCACTTATGTTTTGATTTCGTCGTATTGATAAGATAGTATACTTTGATATTATATAAGTTAGAACTGCAAATACCTGCAACGCTTAGAGTTATTTAACAAAATATGTAGCAAGAACCGCTCAGGAAGATCAAATAGTACATACGTGCATAGTATAACTTTGTTTACGCTTTCTTATGAAGTTCCGCAAAGTGTCGCTGATGTTTTAATTGCGTCGTATTGGTAAGATAGTATACTATGATATTATATAAGGTAGAACTGCAACTACCTACAAAGCTGAGAGTGATTTGGCAAAATATGTATCCAGAACCGCTCAGGATGATCAAATAGTACATCCGTGCATAGTATAACTTTGTTTACGCTTTGTTATGAAGTTCCGCAGCTTCGCTGACTTTTTGATTGCGTCGTATTGATAAGATAGTATACTTTTATATTATATATGAGTTAGAACTGCAAATACCTGCACACCTCAGAGTTATTTAACAAAATATGTAGCAAGAACCGCTCAGGATGATCAAATAGTACATACGTGAATAGTATAACTTTGTTTACGCTTTGTTATGAAGTTCCGCAATGTTTCGCTGATGTTTTGATTGCGTCGTATTGGTAAGATAGTATACTATGATATTATATAAGTTAGAACTGCAAATACCTGCAACGCTTAGAGTTATTTAACAAAATATGTAGCAAGAACCGCTCAGGAAGATCAAATAGTACATACGTGCATAGTATAACTTTGTTTACGCTTTCTTATGAAGTTCCGCAAAGTGTCGCTGATGTTTTAATTGCGTCGTATTGGTAAGATAGTATACTATGATATTATATAAGGTAGAACTGCAACTACCTACAAAGCTGAGAGTGATTTGGCAAAATATGTATCCAGAACCGCTCAGGATGATCAAATAGTACATCCGTGCATAGTATAACTTTGTTTACGCTTTGTTATGAAGTTCCGCAGTTTCGCTGACTTTTTGATTGCGTCGTATTGATAAGATAGTATACTTTTATATTATATATGAGTTAGAACTGCAAATACCTGCACACCTCAGAGTTATTTAACAAAATATGTAGCAAGAACCGCTCAGGATGATCAAATAGTATATCCGTGCATAGTATAACTTTGTTTACGCTTTGTTATGAAGTTCCGCAAGTATCGCTGAGGTTTTGAATGTGTTGTATTGGTAAGATAGTATACTTTGATATTATATAAGATAGAACTGCAACTATCTGTAAACCTCAGAGTTATTTAACTAAATATGTAGCAATAACCGCTCAGGATGATCAAATAGAACATCCGTGCATAGTATAACTTTGTTCACGCTTTGTTATGAATTTCCGCAGAGTTTCGCTGAGGTTTTGATTTCGTCGTATTGATAAGATAGTATACTTTGATATTATATAAGTTAGAACTGCAAATACCTGCAACGCTTAGAGTTATTTAACAAAATATGTAGCAAGAGCCGCTCAGGATGATCAAATAGTCCAAACGTGTATAGTATAACTCTGTTTACGTTTTCTTATGAAGTTCCGCAGAGTTTCGCTGAGGTTTTGATTGCGTCGTATTGATAAGCTAGTATACTTTGATATTATATAAGTTAGAACTGCAAATACCTGCAAAGCTCAGAGTTATTTAACAAAATATGTAGCAAGATCCGCTAGGGATGATCAAATAGTACATACGTGCATACTATAACTTTGTTTACGCTTTGTTATGAAGTTCCGCAATGTTTCGCTGATGTTTTGATTGCGTCGCAATTGGTAAGGTGGAATACTTTGATATTATGTAAGATAGAACTGCAACTACCTGCAATGCTCAGAGTTATTTAACTAAATATGTAGAAAGAACCGCTCTAGATGATCAAATAGTACATCCGTGCATAGTATAACTTTGTTCTCGCTTTCTTATGAAATTCCGCAAAGTGTCGCTGATGTTTTAATTGCGTCGTATTGGCAAGATAGTATACTATGATATTATATAAGGTACAACTGCAACTACCAACAAACCCGAGAGTGATTTGGCAAAATATGTATCCAGAACCGCTCAGGATGATCAAATAGTACACCCGTGCATAGTATAACTTTGTTCTCTCTTTGTTATGAACTTCCGCAAAGTTTTGCTGATGTTTTGATTGCGTCGTATTGATAAGATAGTATACATTGATATTAGATAAGTTAGAACTGCAAATACCTGCACACCTCAGAGTTATTTAACAAAATATGTAGCAAGAACCGCTCTGGATGATCAAATAGTACATCCGTGCATAGTATAACTTTGTTTACGCTTTGTTATGAAGTTCCGCAATGTTTCGCTGATGTTTTGATTGCGTCGCAATTGGTAAGATAGTATACTATGATATTATGTAAGATAGAACTGCAACTACCTGCAAACCTCAGAGTTATTTGGCAAAATATGATTCAAGAACGGGCAGGATGATCATACAGTAAATCCGTGCATACTATAACTTTGTTTACGCTTTGTTATGAAGTTCCGCAATGTTTCGCTGATGTTTTGATTGCGTCGCAATTGGTAAGATAGTATACTTTGATATTATGTAAGATAGAACTGCAACTACCTGCAAACCTCATAGTTATTTGGCAAAATATGTATCCAGAACCGCTCAGGATGATCAAATAGTACACCCGTGCATAGTATAACTTTGTTTACGCTTTGTTATGAAGTTCCGCAAAGTTTCGCTGAGGTTTTGATGGCGTCGTATTGGTAAGATAGTATACTATGATATTATATAAGGTAGAACTGAAAATACCTGCAAAGCTCAGAGTTATTTAACTAAATATGTATCCAGAACCGCTCAGGATGATCAAATAGAACATCCGTGCATAGTATAACTTTGTTTACGCTTTGTTATGAAGTTCCGCAGTTTCGCTGACGTTTTGATTGCGTCGTATTGATAAGATAGCATACTTTTATATTATATATGAGTTAGAACTGCAAATACATGCACACCTCAGATTTATTTAACAAAATATGTAGGAAGAACCGCTCAGGATGATCAAATAGTACATCCGTGCATAGTATAACTTTGTTTACGCTTTGTTATGAAGTTCCTCAAGTTTCGCTGAGGTTTTGAATGTGTTGTATTGGTAAGATAGTATACTTTGATATTACATAAGATAGAACTGCAACTATCTGTAAACCTCAGAGTTATTTAACTAAATATGTAGCAAGAACCGCTCTGGATGATCAAATAGTACATCCGTGCATAGTATAACTTTGTTTACGCTTTGTTATGAAGTTCCGCAATGTTTCGCTGATGTTTTGATTGCGTCGCAATTGGTAAGATAGTATACTATGATATTATGTAAGATAGAACTGCAACTACCTGCAAACCTCAGAGTTATTTGGCAAAATATGATTCAAGAACGGGCAGGATGATCATACAGTAAATCCGTGCATACTATAACTTTGTTTACGCTTTGTTATGACGTTCCGCAATGTTTCGCTGATGTTTTGATTGCGTCGCAATTGGTAAGATAGTATACTATGATATTATGTAAGATAGAACTGCAACTACCTGCAAACCTCATAGTTATTTGGCAAAATATGTATCCAGAACCGCTCAGGATGATCAAATAGTACACCCGTGCATAGTATAACTTTCTTTACGCTTTGTTATGAAGTTCCGCAAAGTTTCGCTGAGGTTTTGATGGCGTACGTATTGATAAGATAGTATACTTTGATAATATATAAGTTAGAACTGCAAATACCTGCACACCTCAGAGTTATTTAACAACATATGTAGCAAGAACCCCTCAGGATGATCAAATAGTACATACGTGCAGAGTATAACTTTGTTTACGCTTTGTTACGAAGTTCCGCAAAGTGTCACTGATGTTTTGATTGCGTCGTATTGGTAAGATAGTATACTATGATATTATATAAGGTATAACTGAAAATACCTGCAAAGCTCAGAGATATTTAACTAAATATGTAGCAAGAACCGCTCAGGAAGATCAAATAGTACATACGTGCATAGTATAACTTTGTTCACGCTTTGTTATGAAGTTCCGCAAAGTGTCACTGATGTTTTGATTGCGTCGTATTGGTAAGATAGTATACTATGATATTATATAAGGTAGAACTGAAAATACCTGCAAAGCTCAGAGTTATTTAACTAAATATGTAGCAAGAACCGCTCAGGATGTTCAAATAGTACATACGTGCATAGTATAACTTTGTTTACGCTTTGTTATGAAGTTCCGCAAAGATTCGCTGATGTTTTGATTGCGTACGTATTGATAAGATAGTATACTATGATATTATATAAGGTACAACTGCAACTACCAACAAACCTGAGAGTGATTTGGCAAAATATGTATCCAGAACCGCTCAGGATGATCAAATAGTACACCCGTGCATAGTATAACTTTGTTTACGCTTTGTTATGAAGTTCCGCAAAGTTTTGCTGACGTTTTGATTGTGTCGTATTCATAAGATAGCATACTTTTATATTATATATGAGTTAGAACTGCAAATACATGCACACCTCAGATTTATTTAACAAAATATGTAGCAAGAACCGCTCAGAATGATCAAATAGTACATCCGTGCATAGGCTAACTTTGTTTACGCTTTGTTATGATGTTCCGCAAAGTATCGTTGAGGTTTTGATTGCGTACGTATAGATAAGATAGTATACTTTGATAATATATAAGTTAGGACTGCAAATACCTGCTAAGCTCAGAGTTATTTAACTAAATATGTAGCAAGAACCGCTCTGGATGATCAAATAGTACATCCGTGCATAGTATAACTTTGTTTACGCTTTTTTATGAAGTTCCGCAAAGCGTCACTGATGTTTTGAATGCGTCGTATTGATAAGATAGTATACATTGATATTAGATAAGTTAGAACTGCAAATACCTGCACACCTCAGAGTTATTTAACAAAATATGTAGCAAGAACCGCTCAGGATGATCAAATAGTACATCCGTGCATAGTATAACTTTGTTTACGCTTTGTTATGAAGTTCCGCAAGTATCGCTGAGGTTTTGAATGTGTTGTATTGGTAAGATAGTATACTTTGATATAATATAAGATAGAACTGCAACTATCTGTAAACCTCAGAGTTATTTAACTAAATATGTAGCAAGAACCGCTCTGGATGATCAAATAGTACATCCGTGCATAGTATAACTTTGTTTACGCTTTGTTATGAAGTTCCTCAAGTTTCGCTGAGGTTTTGAATGTGTTGTATTGGTAAGATAGTATACTTTGATATTACATAAGATAGAACTGCAACTATCTGTAAACCTCAGAGTTATTTAACTAAATATGTAGCAAGAACCGCTCTGGATGATCAAATAGTACATCCGTGCATAGTATAACTTTGTTTACGCTTTGTTATGAAGTTCCGCAATGTTTCGCTGATGTTTTGATTGCGTCGCAATTGGTAAGATAGTATACTATGATATTATGTAAGATAGAACTGCAACTACCTGCAAACCTCAGAGTTATTTGGCAAAATATGATTCAAGAACGGGCAGGATGATCATACAGTAAATCCGTGCATACTATAACTTTGTTTACGCTTTGTTATGAAGTTCCGCAATGTTTCGCTGATGTTTTGATTGCGTCGCAATTGGTAAGATAGTATACTTTGATATTATGTAAGATAGAACTGCAACTACCTGCAAACCTCATAGTTATTTGGCAAAATATGTATCCAGAACCGCTCAGGATGATCAAATAGTACACCCGTGCATAGTATAACTTTGTTTACGCTTTGTTATGAAGTTCCGCAAAGTTTCGCTGAGGTTTTGATGGCGTCGTATTGGTAAGATAGTATACTATGATATTATATAAGGTAGAACTGAAAATACCTGCAAAGCTCAGAGATATTTAACTAAATATGTATCCAGAACCGCTCAGGATGATCAAATAGAACATCCGTGCATAGTATAACTTTGTTTACGCTTTGTTATGAAGTTCCGCAGTTTCGCTGACGTTTTGATTGCGTCGTATTGATAAGATAGCATACTTTTATATTATATATGAGTTAGAACTGCAAATACATGCACACCTCAGATTTATTTAACAAAATATGTAGGAAGAACCGCTCAGGATGATCAAATAGTACATCCGTGCATAGTATAACTTTGTTTACGCTTTGTTATGAAGTTCCTCAAGTTTCGCTGAGGTTTTGAATGTGTTGTATTGGTAAGATAGTATACTTTGATATTACATAAGATAGAACTGCAACTATCTGTAAACCTCAGAGTTATTTAACTAAATATGTAGCAAGAACCGCTCTGGATGATCAAATAGTACATCCGTGCATAGTATAACTTTGTTTACGCTTTGTTATGAAGTTCCGCAAAGTGTCACTGATGTTTTGATTGCGTCGTATTGATAAGATAGTATACATTGATATTAGATAAGTTAGAACTGCAAATACCTGCACACCTCAGAGTTATTTAACAAAATATGTAGCAAGAACCGCTCAGGATGATCAAATAGTACATCCGTGCATAGTATAACTTTGTTTACGCTATTTATGAAGTTCCGCAAAGTGTCACTGATGTTTTGATTGCGTCGTATTGGTAAGATAGTATACTATGATATTATATAAGGTAGAACGGAAAATACCTGCAAAGCTCAGAGTTATTTAACTAAATATGTAGCAAGAACCGCTCAGGAAGATCAAATAGTACATACGTGCATAGTATAACTTTGTTTACGCTTTGTTATGAAGTTCCGCAAAGTGTCACTGATGTTTTGATTGCGTCGTATTGGTAATATAGTATACTATGATATTATATAAGGTAGAACTGAAAATACCTGCAAAGCTCAGTGTTATTTAACAAAATATGTAGCAAGAACCCCTCAGGATGATCAAATAGTACATACGTGCAGAGTATAACTTTGTTTACGCTTTGTTACGAAGTTCCGCAAAGTGTCACTGATGTTTTGATTGCGTCGCAATTGGTAAGGTGGTATACTTTGATATTATGTAAGATAGAACTGCAACTACCTGCAATGCTCAGAGTTATTTAACTAAATATGTAGAAAGAACCGCTCTGGATGATCAAATAGTACATCCGTGCATAGTATAACTTTGTTCTCGCTTTCTTATGAAATTCCGCAAAGTGTCGCTGATGTTTTAATTGCGTCGTATTGGTAAGATAGTATACATTCATAATAGATAAGTTAGATCTGCAAATACCTGCACACCTCAGAGTTATTTAACAAAATATGTAGGAACAACCGCTCAGGATGATCAAATAGTACATCCGTGCATAGTATAACTTTGTTTACGCTTTGTTATGAAGTTCCGCAGAGTTTCGCTGAGGTTTTGATTGCGTCGTATTGATAAGATAGTATACTTTGATATTATATAAGTTAGAACTGCAACTACATGAAAACCTCAGAGTTATTGAACTAAATATGTAACAAGAACCGCTCAGGATGATGAAATAGTACATACGTGAACAGTATAACTTTGTTTACGCTTTGTTATGAAGTTCCGCAAAGTTTCGCTGAGGTTTTGATTGCGTCGTATTGATAAGATAGTATACTTTGATATTATATAAGTTAGAACTGCAAATACCTGCAATGCTCAGAGTTATTTAACAAAATATGTTGCAAGAACCGCTCAGGATGATCAAATAGTATATACGTGCATAGTATAACTTTGTTTACGCTTTGTTATGAAGTTCCGGAGAGTTTCGCTGAGGTTTTGATTGCGTCGTACTGATAAGATAGTATACTTTGATATTATATAAGTTAGAACTGCAACTACATGAAAACCTCAGAGTTATTGAACTAAATATGTAACAAGAACCGCTCAGGATGATGAAATAGTACATACGTGAACAGTATAACTTTGTTTACGCTTTGTTATGAAGTTCCGCAAAGTTTCGCTGAGGTTTTGATTGCGTCGTATTGATAAGATAGTATACTTTGATATTATATAAGTTAGAACTGCAAATACCTGCAATGCTCAGAGTTATTTAACAAAATATGTTGCAAGAACCGCTCAGGATGATCAAATAGTACATACGTGCATAGTATAACTTTGTTTACGCTTTGTTATGAAGTTCTGCAAAGTGTCACTGATGTTTTGATTGCGTCTTATTGGTAAGATAGTATACTATGATACGATATAAGGTAGAACTGCAACTACCTGCAAACCTCAGAGTTGTTTAACTAAATATGTAGCAAGAACCGCTCTGGATGATCAAATAGTACATCCGTGCATAGTATAACTTTGTTTACGCTTTGTTATGAAGTTCTGCAAAGTGTCACTGATGTTTTGATTGCGTCTTATTGGTAAGATAGTATACTATGATATGATATAAGGTAGAACTGAAAATACCTGCAAAGCTCAGAGTTATTTAACTAAATATGTGGCAAGAACCGCTCAGGATGATCAAATAGTACATACGTGCATAGTATAACTTTGTTTACGCTTTGTTATGAAGTTCTGCAAAGTGTCACTGATGTTTTGATTGCGTCTTATTGGTAAGATAGTATACTATGATATGATATAAGGTAGAACTGAAAATACCTGCAAAGCTCAGAGTTATTTAATTAAATATGTGGCAAGAACCGCTCAGTATGATCAAATAGTATATACGTGCATAGTATAACTTTGTTTACGCTTTGTTATGAAGTTCCGGAGAGTATCGCTGATGTTTTGATTACGCCGTATTGATAAGATAGTATGCATTGATATTATATAAGATAGAATTGCAACTACATGCAAACCTCAGAGTTATTTAACAAAATATGTAGCAAGAACCGCTAGGCATGATCAAATAGTACATACGTGCATAGTATAACTTTGTTTATGCTTTGTTATCAAGTTCCGCAAAGTGTCGCTGATGTTTTGATTGCGTCGTATTGACAAGGTAGTATACATTGATATTAGATAAGTTAGAACTACAAATACCTGCACACATCAGAGTTATGTAACAAAATATGTAGCAAGAACCGCTCAGGAAGATCAAATAGTATATCCGTGCATAGTATAACTTTGTTTATGCTTTGTTATGAAGTTCCGCAATGTTTCGCTGATGGTTTAATTGCGTCGCATTGGTAATATAGTATACTATGATATTATATAAGATAGAACTGCAACTACCTGCAAACCTCAGAGTTATTTAACTAAATATGTAGCAAGAACCGCTCTAGATGATCAAATAGTACATCCGTGCATAGTATAACTTTGTTTACGCTTTGTTATGAAGTTCCGCAAAGTTTCGCTGAGGTTTTGATGGCGTCGTATTGGTGGGATAGTATACTTTGATATTATATAAGATAGAACTGCAACTACATGCAAACCTCAGAGTTATTTAACTAAGTATGTAGCAAGAACCGCTCTAGATGATCAAATAGTACATCCGTGCATAGTATAACTTTGTTTACGCTTTGTTATGAAGTTCCGCAAAGTTTCGCTGAGGTTTTGATGGCGTACGTATTGATAAGATAGTATACATTCATATTAGATAAGTTAGATCTGCAAATACCTGCACACCTCAGAGTTATTTAACAAAATATGTAGCAAGAACCGCTCAGGATGATCAAATAGTACATCCGTGCATAGGCTAACTTTGTTTACGCTTTGTTATGATGTTCCGCAAAGTATCGTTGAGGTTTTGATTGCGTACGTATAGATAAGATAGTATACTTTGATAATATATAAGTTAGGACTGCAAATACCTGCTAAGCTCAGAGTTATTTAACTAAATATGTAGCAAGAACCGCTCTGGATGATCAAATAGTACCTCCGTGCATAGTATAACTTTGTTTACGCTTTGTTATGAAGTTCCGCAAAGTATCGCTGAGGTTTTGATGGCGTCGTATTGGTGGGATAGTATACTTTGAGATTATATAAGGTAGAACTGCAACTACCTACAAACCTGAGAGTGATTTGGCAAAATATGTATCCAGAACCGCTCAGGATGATCAAATAGTACAACCGTGCATAGTATAACTTTGTTTACGCTTTGTTATGAAGTTCCGCAGTTTCGCTGACGTTTTGATTGCGTCGTATTGATAAGATAGTATACTTTGATATTATATAAGTTAGAACTGCAAATACCTGCAACGCTTAGAGTTATTTAACAAAATATGTAGCAAGAACCGCTCAGGATGATCAAATAGTCCAAACGTGTATAGTATAACTCTGTTTACGCTTTCTTATGAAGTTCCGCAGAGTTTCGCTGATGTTTTGATTGCGTCGCAATTGGTAAGGTGGTATACTTTGATATTATGTAAGATAGAACTGCAACTACCTGCAATGCTCAGAGTTATTTAACTAAATATGTAGAAAGAACCGCTCTGGATGATCAAATAGTACATCCGTGCATAGTATAACTTTGTTCTCGCTTTCTTATGAAATTCCGCAAAGTGTCGCTGATGTTTTAATTGCGTCGTATTGGTAAGATAGTATACATTCATATAAGATAAGTTAGATCTGCAAATACCTGCACACCTCAGAGTTATTTAACTAAATATGTAGCAAGAACCGCTCTGGATGATCAAATAGTACATCCGTGCATAGTATAACTTTGTTTACGCTTTGTTATGAAGTTCCGCAAAGTGTCACTGATGTTTTGATTGCGTCGTATTGATAAGATAGTATACATTGATATTAGATAAGTTAGAACTGCAAATACCTGCACACCTCAGAGTTATTTAACAAAATATGTAGCAAGAACCGCTCAGGATGATCAAATAGTACATCCGTGCATAGTATAACTTTGTTTACGCTTTTTATGAAGTTCCGCAAAGTGTCACTGATGTTTTGATTGCGTCGGATTGGTAAGATAGTATACTATGATATTATATAAGGTAGAACGGAAAATACCTGCAAAGCTCAGAGTTATTTAACTAAATATGTAGCAAGAACCGCTCTGGATGATCAAATAGTACATACGTGCATAGTATAACTTTGTTTACGCTTTGTTATGAAGTTCCGCAAAGTGTCACTGATGTTTTGATTGCGTCGTATTGATAAGATAGTATACATTGATAGTAGATAAGTTAGAACTGCAAATACCTGCACACCTCAGAGTTATTTAACAAAATATGTAGCAAGAACCCCTCAGGATGATCAAATAGTACATACGTGCAGAGTATAACTTTGTTTACGCTTTGTTATGAAGTTCCGCAATGTTTCGCTGATGGTTTAATTGCGTCGCATTGGTAATATAGTATACTATGATATTATATAAGATAGAACTGCAACTACCTGCAAACCTCAGAGTTATTTAACTAAATATGTAGCAAGAACCGCTCTAGATGATCAAATAGTACATCCGTGCATAGTATAACTTTGTTTACGCTTTGTTATGAAGTTCTGCAAAGTGTCACTGATGTTTTGATTGCGTCTTATTGGTAAGATAGTATACTATGATACGATATAAGGTAGAACTGCAACTACATGAAAACCTCAGAGTTATTGAACTAAATATGTAACAAGAACCGCTCAGGATGATGAAATAGTACATACGTGCACAGTATAACTTTGTTTACGCTTTGTTATGAAGTTCCGCAAAGTGACGCTGATTTTTTGATTGCGTCGTATTGATAAGATTGTATAAATTGATATTAGATAAGATAGAACTGCAACTACCTGCAAACCTCAGAGTTGTTTAACTAAATATGTAGCAAGAACCGCTCTGGATGATCAAATAGTACATCCGTGCATAGTATAACTTTGTTTACGCTTTGTTATGAAGTTCTGCAAAGTGTCACTGATGTTTTGATTGCGTCTTATTGGTAAGATAGTATACTATGATATGATATAAGGTAGAACTGAAAATACCTGCAAAGCTCAGAGTTATTTAACTAAATATGTGGCAAGAACCGCTCAGGATGATCAAATAGTACATCCGTGCATAGTATAACTTTGTTCTCGCTTTCTTATGAAATTCCGCAAAGTGTCGCTGATATTTTAATTGCGTCGTATTGGTAAGATAGTATACATTCATATAAGATAAGTTAGATCTGCAAATACCTGCACACCTCAGAGTTATTTAACTAAATATGTAGCAAGAACCGCTCTGGATGATCAAATAGTACATCCGTGCATAGTATAACTTTGTTTACGCTTTGTTATGAAGTTCCGCAAAGTGTCACTGATGTTTTGATTGCGTCGTATTGATAAGATAGTATACATTGATATTAGATGAGTTAGAACTGCAAATACCTGCACACCTCAGAGTTATTTAACAAAATATGTAGCAAGAACCGCTCAGGATGATCAAACAGTACATCCGTGCATAGTATAACTTTGTTTACGCTTTTTATGAAGTTCCGCAAAGTGTCACTGATGTTTTGATTGCGTCGTATTGGTAAGATAGTATACTATGATATTATATAAGGTAGAACGGAAAATACCTGCAAAGCTCAGAGTTATTTAACTAAATATGTAGCAAGAACCGCTCTGGATGATCAAATAGTACATCCGTGCATAGTATAACTTTGTTTACGCTTTGTTATGAAGTTCCGCAAAGTTTCGCTGAGGTTTTGATGGCGTACGTATTGATAAGATAGTATACATTCATATTAGATAAGTTAGATCTGCAAATACCTGCACACCTCAGAGTTATTTAACAAAATATTTAGCAAGAACCGCTCAGGATGATCAAATAGTACATCCGTGCATAGGCTAACTTTGTTTACGCTTTGTTATGATGTTCCGCAAAGTATCGTTGAGGTTTTGATTGCGTACGTATAGATAAGATAGTATACTTTGATAATATATAAGTTAGGACTGCAAATACCTGCTAAGCTCAGAGTTATTTAACTAAATATGTAGCAAGAACCGCTCTGGATGATCAAATAGTATCTCCGTGCATAGTATAACTTTGTTTACGCTTTGTTATGAAGTTCCGCAAAGTATCGCTGAGGTTTTGATGGCGTCGTATTGGTGGGATAGTATACTTTGAGATTATATAAGGTAGAACTGCAACTACCTACAAACCTGAGAGTGATTTGGCAAAATATGTATCCAGAACCGCTCAGGATGATCAAATAGTACAACCGTGCATAGTATAACTTTGTTTACGCTTTGTTACGAAGTTCCGCAAAGTGTCACTGATGTTTTGATTGCGTCGCAATTGGTAAGGTGGTATACTTTGATATTATGTAAGATAGAACTGCAACTACCTGCGTTGCTCAGAGTTATTTAACTAAATATCTAGCAAGAACCGCTCTGGATGATCCAATAGTACATCCGTGCATAGTATAACTTTGTTCTCGCTTTCTTATGAAATTCCGCAAAGTGTCGCTGATGTTTTAATTGCGTCGTATTGGTAAGATAGTATACATTGATATTAGATAAGTTAGAACTGCAAATACCTGCACAGCTCAGAGTTATTTAACAAAATATGTAGGAACAACCGCTCAGGATGATCAAATAGTACATCCGTGCATAGTATAACTTTGTTTACGCTTTGTTATGAAGTTCCGCAAGTATCGCTGAGGTTTTGAATGTGTTGTATTGGTAAGATAGTATACTTTGATATTATATAAGATAGAACTGCAACTATCTGTAAACCTCAGAGTTATTTAACTAAATATGTAGCAAGAACCGCTCTGGATGATCAAATAGTACATCCGTGCATAGTATAACTTTGTTTACGCTTTGTTATGAAGTTCCGCAAAGTGTCACTGATGTTTTGATTGCGTCGTATTGGTAATATAGTATACTATGATATTATATAAGGTAGAACTGAAAATACCTGCAAAGCTCAGTGTTATTTAACAAAATATGTAGCAAGAACCGCTCAGGATGATCAAATAGTACATCCGTGCATAGGCTAACTTTGTTTACGCTTTGTTATGATGTTCCGCAAAGTATCGTTGAGGTTTTGATTGCGTACGTATAGATAAGATAGTATACTTTGATAATATATAAGTTAGGACTGCAAATACCTGCTAAGCTCAGAGTTATTTAACTAAATATGTAGCAAGAACCGCTCTGGATGATCAAATAGTACCTCCGTGCATAGTATAACTTTGTTTACGCTTTGTTATGAAGTTCCGCAAAGTATCGCTGAGGTTTTGATGGCGTCGTATTGGTGGGATAGTATACTTTGAGATTATATAAGGTAGAACTGCAACTACCTACAAACCTGAGAGTGATTTGGCAAAATATGTATCCAGAACCGCTCAGGATGATCAAATAGTACAACCGTGCATAGTATAACTTTGTTTACGCTTTGTTACGAAGTTCCGCAAAGTGTCACTGATGTTTTGATTGCGTCGCAATTGGTAAGGTGGTATACTTTGATATTATGTAAGATAGAACTGCAACTACCTGCAATGCTCAGAGTTATTTAACTAAATATGTAGAAAGAACCGCTCTGGATGATCAAATAGTACATCCGTGCATAGTATAACTTTGTTCTCGCTTTCTTATGAAATTCCGCAAAGTGTCGCTGATGTTTTAATTGCGTCGTATTGGTAAGATAGTATACATTGATATTAGATAAGTTAGAACTGCAAATACCTGCACACCTCAGAGTTATTTAACAAAATATGTAGGAACAACCGCTCAGGATGATCAAATAGTACATCCGTGCATAGTATAACTTTGTTTACGCTTTGTTATGAAGTTCCGCAAGTATCGCTGAGGTTTTGAATGTGTTGTATTGGTAAGATAGTATACTTTGATATTATATAAGATAGAACTGCAACTATCTGTAAACCTCAGAGTTATTTAACTAAATATGTAGCAAGAACCGCTCTGGATGATCAAATAGTACATCCGTGCATAGTATAACTTTGTTTACGCTTTGTTATGAAGTTCCGCAAAGTGTCACTGATGTTTTGATTGCGTCGTATTGGTAATATAGTATACTATGATATTATATAAGGTAGAACTGAAAATACCTGCAAAGCTCAGTGTTATTTAACAAAATATGTAGCAAGAACCACTCAGGATGATCAAATAGTACATACGTGCAGAGTATAACTTTGTTTACGCTTTGTTACGAAGTTCCGCAAAGTGTCACTGATGTTTTGATTGCGTCGTATTGGTAAGATAGTATACTATGATATTATATAAGGTAGAACTGAAAATACCTGCAAAGCTCAGAGATTTTTAACTAAATATGTATCCAGAACCGCTCAGGATGATCAAATAGAACATCCGTGCATAGTATAACTTTGTTCACGCTTTGTTATGAAGTTCCGCAGAGTTTCGCTGAGGTTTTGATTTCGTCGTATTGATAAGATAGTATACTTTGATATTATATAAGTTAGAACTGCAAATACCTGCAACGCTTAGAGTTATTTAACAAAATATGTAGGAAGAACCGCTCAGGATGATCAAATAGTACATCCGTGCATAGTATAACTTTGTTTACGCTTTGTTATGAAGTTCCGCAAGTATCGCTGAGGTTTTGAATGTGTTGTATTGGTAAGATAGTATACTTTGATATTATATAAGATAGAACTGCAACTATCTGTAAACCTCATAGTTATTTAACTAAATATGTAGCAAGAACCGCTCTGGATGATCAAATAGTACATCCGTGCATAGTATAACTTTGTTTACGCTTTGTTATGAAGTTCCGCAAAGTGTCACTGATGTTTTGATTGCGTCGTATTGGTAATATAGTATACTATGATATTATATAAGGTAGAACTGAAAATACCTGCAAAGCTCAGTGTTATTTAACAAAATATGTAGCAAGAACCCCTCAGGATGATCAAATAGTACATACGTGCAGAGTATAACTTTGTTTACGCTTTGTTACGAAGTTCCGCAAAGTGTCACTGATGTTTTGATTGCGTCGTATTGGTAAGATAGTATACTATGATATTATATAAGGTAGAACTGAAAATATCTGCAAAGCTCAGAGATTTTTAACTAAATATGTATCCAGAACCGCTCAGGATGATCAAATAGAACATCCGTGCATAGTATAACTTTGTTCACGCTTTGTTATGAAGTTCCGCAGAGTTTCGCTGAGGTTTTGATTTCGTCGTATTGATAAGATAGTATACTTTGATATTATATAAGTTAGAACTGCAAATACCTGCAACGCTTAGAGTTATTTAACAAAATATGTAGGAAGAACCGCTCAGGATGATCAAATAGTACATCCGTGCATAGTATAACTTTGTTTACGCTTTGTTATGAAGTTCCGCAAGTATCGCTGAGGTTTTGAATGTGTTGTATTGGAAAGATAGTATACTTTGATATTATATAAGATAGAACTGCAACTATCTGTAAACCTCATAGTTATTTAACTAAATATGTAGCAAGAACCGCTCTGGATGATCAAATAGTACATCCGTGCATAGTATAACTTTGTTTACGCTTTGTTATGAAGTTCCGCAAAGTGCCACTGATGTTTTGATTGCGTCGTATTGGTAATATAGTATACTATGATATTAGATAAGTTAGAACTGCAAATACCTGCACACCTCAGAGTTGTTTAACAAAATATGTAGCAAGAACCGTTCAGGATGATCAAATAGTACATCCGTGCATAGTATAACTTTGTTTACGCTTTGTTATGAAGTTCCGCAAAGTGTCACTGATGTTTTGATTGCGTCGTATTGGTAAGATAGTATACTATGATATTATATAAGGTAGAACGGAAAATACCTGCAAAGCTCAGTGTTATTTAACAAAATATGTAGCAAGAACCCCTCAGGATGATCAAATAGTACATACGTGCAGATTATAACTTTGTTTACGCTTTGTTACGAAGTTCCGCAAAGTGTCACTGATGTTTTGATTGTGTCGTATTGGTAAGATAGTATACTATGATATTATATAAGGTAGAACTGAAAATACCTGCAAAGCTCAGAGATATTTAACTAAATATGTAGCAAGAACCGCTCTGGATGATCAAATAGTACATCCGTGCATAGTATAACTTTGTTTACGCTTTGTTATGAAGTTCCGCAATGTTTCGCTGATGTTTGATTGCGTCGCAATTGGTAAGATAGTATACTATGATATTATGTAAGATAGAACTGCAACTACCTACAAAGCTGAGAGTGATTTGGCAAAATATGTATCCAGAACCGCTCAGGATGATCAAATAGTACATCCGTGCATAGTATAACTTTGTTTACGCTTTGTTATGAAGTTCCGCAGTTTCGCTGAGGTTTTGATTTCGTCGTATTGATAAGATAGTATACTTTGATATTATATAAGTTAGAACTGCAAATACCTGCAACGCTTAGAGTTATTTAACAAAATATGTAGCAAGTACCGCTCAGGATGATCAAATAGTACATACGTGCATAGTATAACCTTGTTTACGCTTTGTTATGAAGTTCCGCAAAGTGTCACTGATGGTTTGATTGCGTCGCAATTGGTAAGGGATGACTGACGTGTTCTTCGAAGGTGGCGGAGAAACAGAGGATGTCATCGATGAAATTGACGACGTATCCATCCATTCCCTCTAGGATCCTTCGTAGCGCCCTTACTAAGCTCGCGCTACTAGTTTTTAGTCCGAAGGGTGTCACTACATATTCGTAACACCGTCCACGGTACAGAAATGCTGTGTATTTCCGTGAGTCCTGCGTCAGGGGTATCTGCCAGAAACTGTTGGTCAAATCGAGGCTCGTTAAATAATCCACTCTTCGGAAGCGTTGAAAAATTGCGTCTGGTGTTTCAGACATCTCGTGGTCGTCCACCAGGTATTCGTTTAATTTTCTCGCATCGAGACAAAGCCGTAGCGACCCATTTTTTTTTAATACCGGCACCACCGGATTTAAGTAGGGGCTGGTACTCGGTCTAATGATGTCGTTCTCTAACATCCTTTGAATTTCCGTATCTGCCGCCTCCATGTGTTTTAGCGGTATCGGATAGGTCCGGCTACAATATGGCTTAGGAGTTTTCACGTGTAAATGATGCTCGTAACACGTTACTCGTCCTATCGTATCCCGCCATACTTCTGGAAATGCCTCGATAACGCGAAGTAATTCTGTCTTTTGTGCCGATGTTGCTGGCACGGTCGTGAGAAGTTGGGCTATGGTCTCTTTCCGCGATCTCTTCGGCTCCTCAGTCTGATTCGCCGCTTCGCCCACTGTTCTCATTGTGGGGTCAGTTGATTCTGATTCCTCGGTCATTTTGATAGTAACTCGACCGTCTCTCGTGTCTAGAGAAAGCGATTCTTGCTGGAAGTCTACTATAGCCTGTGCTCGTCTCAGTGAGTCAATGCCGAGGATTACTTCGCATATCAGGCCTGGAACTACCACTGCCGATGTCTCGATCGTCTTGCTGTCACAGCTTATAGTGACCCAAAGTTGTTTTTTCAACCTGGCTGACCTACTTCCGGTTGCTCCGATGACGACGGCCCCCGTAACAGGCAAGGTTGGGCACCTGCTCAGCTTGTCTTGGTGCGACGAGTACCATGCTTCTGAGACAGCCGTCACAGTGCTTCCCGTGTCCACGAGTGCTCGAACTGGAATGCCCTCGATTTGCAAGGGTACCTCCGGACAGCGACTCACCCTTTCACCTGGGAGTTGGGATTCCCCGTCTTCCTGAAGTTCTTGACGCGTGTTCGGAAATAGTGACCCAATCGTTAGGTGAATGTTTTCCCCGCTTGTCTCTGAGGAGAAACCTTTCGTCTGACGGGGAAAACTACTCAGACGATTTTCTGAGGTTTCCCCTAGTCGTTTTCCGCGGTCGCTTCTAGTTCAGGGGCATCCGCTTCTTCTTCTTCGGGGGCGTCCTCGTTGACGTGCGCCACTCGGATACGATTTGGCGTTGAATCGCTCGGCCGATCTGGTGGCCGTCTGTGATCCTGCCAGGGACGTGCATTGTCGTACCTCTGTCGCTGGTGTTCTGTGACAGGACGCTGGTACTCTACTGTTGGACGCTGGTCTCCCCGACTAGGTCGTGCTTGTGTCGAGTTCGTTGGATTTGATCGCGACAGGTTGGTTGTCGACTGACCCATCCTCTCATGCGCGACGCGAGTACTCCAGTCTCGTCCGGGATTCGGGCGCTCCTCTGGCTTCGGACGGTTAACGGTCCCACCGTTATCAAAACGCTCGAGCAAGGCGAGGAATGCATCGATTGTATTGATATTTTGGCCAAGGACGCAATCATCCACTGCTTGAGTAAAATGCCTTGCCAGCATCTGTACGATCTCTTCGTCCGCTGGCCTTGGAATCAAATCGCGTGCGGTACCAATCAGCTTCATTGCGTAGGCCACCCGCGAAACTCCGGACTCGGTACGATGAACCCCGACATTTAAATTGTCTCGTATTTTCCGTTGGATCGCTGGGCTCCAGAATCGATCCCGGAGTGCCTGTGAGAACTGTGCCCATGTGGTTATTTCCTCAGACACGATGTCCCACCATTCGCCAGCTATGCCCTGCAAGGACTGTCCGAGGATGAATTTCAACTCCTCATCAGGTAGGCGAGCTGCCTCAACGAATCGCTTCATCTCTCTCATGAACTTGGCCGGCCTCTCAGTAGGTTTGCCCTCAAAAGTCGGCATTTGTGGCTTAACCAGAAATGGACGGTTCGCCGCTGCCATCGTTGCATCGAGACGGATGGACTCGTTGTGTGCCCATCGTGATTCGACGGAATCTCTTCGCAGGGCGTTCAACCGTTGACTTTGGTTGACCGTTTCGTCGGCATATGCATTTCGGTGTGCCGCAATCTGCCTCCGACAGTTCTCAAGGCTGTCCCGTACTTCTTTTCGGACGTCTGCAATTCGTTGCGCCTGTGTCTTGGCCTCGCGCTCTATCCGTGCCTCGATTTCACGGCGGAAATCGCGCATCTCCGCGCGACATTCAGTTACGCTCTCATACAATTCTTCGACTCCGATTTGGGCGTTCAACCTTTCTTGGAGCACTCTCATTTGCTTCTTCAGTTGTGCAACTTCAGTCTTCAGCTCACTGATGGCAGCAGAAGTGAGTTCCGTCCCAAGAACGTTGCTTAGCCCACCGGAACGTACATCGCTTGCCACGTTAGAAATCTGCACGGTTCCCTCCATGATTACACCATCGGAAACACCTGGAGGCGGTGTTCTTGGTGTGCGTGAGGATCGCGATATGATTTGACCCGGGGTGTCGCTCGCGTCCGTTTTACCGTCGTCTCCCAATACCCCCGGAGTTTGACGCGTACGAGGTTTACTCATGATCAGTTGCTCCGATATTTCGCTAGTCCAGACCAAACCGCCCCACGTTGGGCGCCAAATATGTAACCGTTCTTTTGGTTATTATATTTTACTATGCGTATTTTTCGTTATTAAAACTACTTCGCGGGGGCCGGTTACTACCCTAATCTTTCTAGGCTCGTGAATCCCCGAGCTAGGATGGATTCGTGCCTCCAGGCACTGGAAAGCGGCGAGGTTTGGACTAGTAAATAAATATTAGAGTCTTGTTATGGAAAACGAATGTATATATATTCTGTAGGAACTGTTTTCTTTGATATTATAATTTTAACAGTGCACTGAGGCAAATGGACGCGACATGTGTCATTCGCCCGTGTTTCGCAGCCGGCGCGTGACTCGCTCGCGATACGCTCGCTTGACTCTACGCCTGCATTTATAATTCGATAGTATTCGGTCGACGATCGTGCAACGTTCAATTCGGACAGTGCTAATCTACACCCGTGATCGAGTGGCGTCTTCACCTGTCAAACCCTCCAGGTACTCGGCCAGTATTCGGACGAGTTTACTGGAAGGAGACACACACAAGATCTTGGTCACACCACGGGACACATGAATTCATCCCTCGGCATGTAGCATGGCCTCGGAATGATTTCAGGCAATGGTCACGGAAGTGTACCCAGGATCGTGCACAGTTCGATCGTCTCGATTACTTAGAGACGCACACCAGACCACGATTACCTCATGTGACCCATGAGTCCACCCTTTGGTACAGCGTGGCCTCGGAGTGTACTCGGACACAGGTCACGGCAAAATCCTCGGGATCGTATGTTGCTCTATCGTACCGATTCGGGGAAGACACGCACTAAATCTCGGTCGCACCACGGGACCCAGGAGTCTACCCGTCGGCACGTTGCGTGGCCTTGGAGTATGCTCTGCAGGGATCACGACAGAGTAACCGAGATCGTACCAAGTATGACCACCTCTTAGCCGTGAGAGGCCCACCGCGAAACCTTAGCAATTCCACGGAACCCAGGAGTCTACTCTTCGGCACCTTGTGTGGCCTTGGAGTATGCTCTATTGAGGCAACGAAAGAATTGCCGCGATAGCGGGAAAGAAAGCCGTCTCGATCCGGAAGAGACCCACACTAAACCACAGTGACTCCACGAAACCCAGGAGATTACTCTTCGGCACTGTGAGTGGCCTCAGCGTAATCTCGGCGAGGGACACGACAGAGTAACTAGGATCGTATGCTGGTCGACCGTCTTACTTCGACCCGATCGGCACGAGCAGTATTTCTCAATAATACTGCCGCGCAATTCGCAACTGACCGATATTAGAACTGTCCAACCAACCATGCACTCGGCCGTATTCTCGTACGAGTGGTCAGGAAGGAGACGCACACAAAATCGTTGTTACCTCCACACGACCAAGGAGTTTTCCCTTTGGCACTTTTACGTGGCCTCCGAGCAAGCTCTTACTGAGGTCGCGACCAGGCAACAATGACTGTGTTATGTCTGTCTCGAGTCTGTTGTTGTCCTAGCAGCACGATGTATGGAACGAGTACGTTATGCCTGTTCGACGTGCCTATCGTACGAATACTAACGCGTCACAACTCCTCCGAAACGCAAAACTAAACTTTTATAAGGTTTGTGTCATTCAGACACCGGCGCTTTACATTCGCCGTCACCTCTTATCACCACGACTTGCTCGCTGCAAGGTACATCACTTTGTGAATTTAGAAAAAAATACTTTATGATTGATTTACGTCTATATAATTTTAGACACGGGACTACTACGCTGTTACGACCGAGGATCGCGGAATTTTAAATTATGTGGATATGTTTCGACTGTGCCACGGCGCGGTTTGTGCTCGTGACTCCTCGGTTTGAGGCGCGTAGGCACTGAGAGCAGGAAGGACGGTTTGCCTATCTCTGCCCGAGTCGGTTTGACTCCTCGAAGTGCGTACCGTTTTTCGTCGAACAGGCAATTTCGCGAACGCGTGTTTCCCGGACCGCTTCCAGACGTAGAGTGCTGGATCTACGGCTCGCATCGACCTCCTTCGATCGTTATCGAGTGGGGATCGATGCGTGCGCAATTAGACGCGTGTCACAATATCTCGCGGTTCTTCTCTGTTCTCCGACTCGCGAGCGCCGTGATGGAATGTGGTGGTGGGGGACGGCGTCGCCGTTCAATATACGCGGTGTTGATATGTAACCGATACGGTTACATATTACCCCCCACCTTCGCTTTCGAGGCTACCAATGCAGCACGCAGTATGGATGCATGGTAGGCTCGAAGTACCGCCGACAACGCAAACGCGATGCTGAGACTGAGAACGACCGCAAAAAAAACAAAAAGTAGTTTTTTACCTATGTTCCCGAAAATTAAACTAAACCTAACGATACTGTTGTATACAGTTTTCTATATTAACGAAATTTAAACTAAACGCAACGCTGTTGCTATGCACAACAAAATCAATTCAGGCACTTTGAGTTAAACAAAAAACAGTCTTTTATATAAATTAAATGTAACTTAAACTCACTTGTCTTTGACGCACAGAAAATAACTGTCTTTGCTTGTAACAACGAAGAGAAAAAAAAAATGACAGTCTTTTTGCTCATATTTACAAAAGGAAGAGAAAAGAGAAAAAAAAAGAAATATATATATATAAAAAAAGACACACACACACACTTTTCACTCACTTTCTTTTTTTTTTTTTTTTTTTTTTTTAAGTTATTTCTCCGCTTTTGGGGACTCCAGCAACTCCTCGATCATCCTCTCTGTTATGTTGAGGAGGCCAAGCGGGTCCCGGGGGTTGACATCCGGTGGCTGAAGTCGGGGGTCCGGATCCAGGTCGCAGGAGTCCCACGACAGCTCCGGATCCTCCTGCTCTGCCTGTTGTTGTGGCGGCGGCTGTTCGGGGATCACCTCCCACGACATGTCCAGTACCGCTGTCGATGAGCACCCGGCGCCGGTTCCCCCTGGTCTTGCCTCCACCGGTTTATGCTCCAGCAGCACCTTAGTTGTACCTCGTCCGAGGCTTTCCCAACTTCTCCGGGCCTTTTCCGGGCCCCCTTTCGGCGTTTGTGTTTGGGCCGGCTTCCTGGGCACCCTTGCTTGCGACGCCACACCGTGGGCATACCGTCGTTTCCTCCAACGCCCCGCTTTCCAGGGACCCGCTGTTTTGGTGATGAGTGCGGGTGGAGGCAGGTCGTGGAACGTTATGTTCATACCGGTCTGGGTGGGTCGGTTGACCATTGCCCATGCCGCGTAGGCTTGATTGCTTGCGTCCATGTTTATAAACTTTGATGTTGTAGACACGGCGACTAGTTGTCGAATGTCTTCGCCCGAGATTGTTCGTCCTTATATTCGGGACGATTTGGAGTTTCTTAGAATCCCCCAACTACTTCGAGTGTAGCGATGTTCATCTCGGGTGTTTTGTTGTTATCTCGCTCTCTCTCTTGTTGATGATACTGTTTCAAGCATAACGCGTGGAACGTGCCACGAATCTCCTTTGTTTGGGGGTTTCTTAGAACGTACGTCGAAGGTCCTTTTTTTTTGTAGTACCTCGTATGGACCTTCGTACAAATGGAAAAATTTTGCTATTTCTCGATCTGCGGCATTCGACACCGGGTTTGTTTTTATGAGTACGAAATCTCCCTGTTCGTACTCTGTATGTGTTTTGCCCGCGTTCGCTCGCTCGCATCGCTTCCGTGCTTTTTGTGACATCCGCCGGAAAGCGAGCTGTATGTTGTCGTTGTATGACTTGTCGTCTGTCATCCTTTTCTCGCCGGTATGTCGGAACCACTTCGCCCACGGACGTACAGGTTTTTCCTTCAGCAGGAGTTCGGTTGGCGTGAACCCTGTGCTATCATGCACCACCTCATTGCAGCAGGTCTCGATTACGTCGACCCACTTGGCCCATGCCGCATGTGCATGTGCTGCCAAGGTGCGAAAGATGCGTCCGATCTCTCGGTTAACCCTTTCAACCGGGTTGCTTTGTGGGTGCCGAACGGAGGACAATACGTGGTGTATTCCTTCTTTCAGTAAGGCTGCCGTCCATTTCTTAGAGGTGAACTGTGTTCCGTGGTCGGTGATGATTCGTTTGGGTTTTCCGTATGTTGGAATGTATCGCGTGAAAATGCGTGCAAGCGTTACGTGGGTGGTCGCGTTTCGCAAGGGATACAATTTTACGTGTTTGGAAAACAGTTCCTCTACTACAAGAATATACCTGACTCCCCCCCTTGACACCGGCAATGGGCCATAGAAATCGACGGACAACGTTTCGAGCGGACACTTCGGGGTGATATGTTGCATATCGGCATGCGTCGCGTGCGTAGGGATTTTCACGCGTTGGCATGTATCACACGTTGATATTAGCTTTCTCGCATGTCGATGCAGTTTCTGCACATAGAAAGTTTCGGCTATGAGTCTTACAGTTTTATCTCCACCGACATGCGCGTACATTTCGTGTACCTCACGAATGAGATTGTCGCGTAGGAGTGTGGGAATCACCGCCCGTTCCTCCCCGCTTCTGTTTACGTGATACAACATGCCGTTATTAAGCCGATATCGGGATTTAGAGTTTATGCAGTGCTGGTCGCATTGCTCGCGGATACGGCGCAACTTCTCGTCCTTCTGCTGCCATTCAGAGAGCTTTTTTAGAGCTGTTGCTAAGGCTGTTGACATTGGTCGAGCCAAGGCGGTCATGATCGGTACGCAGGTTTCCCGATCCGCCTTTTCCCCACTCGATGAGCCGTATATTCTACTCATGATGTCTGCCGGAACATTTTCTTTCCCCGGTCGGAACCTGATTTCGATTTGATAGTCTTGTATGGACAATATCCATCGAGTAAGCCGTTGACTGAGCAGCTTGCTATGCATTAAGAACGTAATAGCTTTGTGATCGGTTAGAAGGATGATCTTAGCTCCATACAGGTACGTTCTAAGCTTTCCCAGTGCCCATACAATCGCTAGAAGTTCCTTCTCCGTGGTGAAATATTTCAGCTCCGGCCCTTTTAACGTTCGGCTCGCGAACGTAATTGGTCTCAGCTGGCCCTTCGCGTCTAGCTGCTCAATTACTGCTCCGATTGCTGATGAACTGGCATCCGTAGACAGAAAGAACGGTTTACGTGTATCCGCGTATTGCAGGGCAACTTCTGTGCAAAACGTGTCTTTTACCTCATTGAAGGTTGTCTGCAACGCGTTATTCCACGTCCAGCGATTTCCTTTTTTAAGTAAGGCTAGCAACGGTGCTGTTGTTGCTGCATGTTTGTCTGTGAACTTGCTATAATAATTCACAAGTCCCAGGAAACCTCGTAGTTGTTTCACATTCCGTGGAGATGGAAATGCACGAATCAAAGCGAGTTTTTCCGGATCTTGCTTTAGCCCTTCTGTCGAGAGTATATGCCCGAGGAATTTTATCTCTCGCCTCATGAATTTACATTTTTCGAGATTGAGAGTGAGATTATGATCTCTCAGCCGTCTTAATAATGTAGCGAGATGTCAATCTGTTGCGGTGTCGATTTCTGGAGTGGGTGCTGCCCTGTGTCACACGGCACGATCGGCGACTTATGCAACCATCTCGCCCCGCTTCGAAAGCAGTAGAAGTTGGCGGATAAGGATGCTCATCTTGCCCCGGCTCACCAACAACATGGGGGATGGCTCTTTTGCGCACAGACGATTGCGCACGACGGCATTGCACACGGTTCTTTTGGACACGGTATTATTGGACACACGGTTCTTTTGGACACAGTAACATTGGACACAGTGGGTTTTCGCTCACGCAAGGATTGCCCACATTCTTAAGACGCACACGCTGAGTTACGCACATGTAAAATTTGACTCATGATAGATTGTGCACAGAATGGCGAATCGAGAACAAATATAATTGCGCACAGTAATTTTGGACAGTGATGGAAATGCGGCCAAGTCGTTATTAATTTCGGGTTATGTGCGTTATAAAACATTTCCTCACGGAAAAAAGGGTTTGGGTTAGGGTTAGGGTTAGGGTTAGGATTAGGGAATCACTTGGGGTAGAAGGGGGTGAATCGACTTTTGAGTAGAACTGCGGGGTTAGGTAAGGGTGGTATGCCCCTGGGAAAGCCTCCCAAAATTTTTACTTTTCACTTTTTGAATTTTTTCAAAATTTTTTTTTATTTTTGAATTTTGAATAGGCCTAAGGGGTAGTGCCGGGGTGATATGCTTTCTATTAAGTCTTTTAAAAATTTCGTTATTTTTTGTCTAGGACGCACGGTTTAGGAGATACAGCGATTTTAAAATTCTGTGAATGTGCCCAATTCTATTTGTGCGCAATTGACCATGTGGGCAATCCTTGCGTGAGCGAAAACCCACTGTGTCCAATGTTACTGTGTCCAAAAGAACCGTGTGTCCAATAATACCGTGTCCAAAAGAACCGTGTGCAATGCCGTCGTGCGCAATCGTCTGTGCGCAAAAGATGGCCTCTCAACAACATGCCACCGCCGCAATGGGTCGAGTCGTCTCTCACCTTCACCGAAGGAATCCGTCTAGCCGACCCTCACCTCGAGTCACTCGATTCAATTGAGATGATCCTCGGTGCGGACGTGTTTCCACACATCATCGAGGAAGGGCTACTCAAGAGCCCCGACCAAGACACTCTCGCTCAAGCCACTGGGTTAGGATGGATCCTTACCGGAGCGCCTCGGTCGTCTTCGACGCGCGGGACCACGCCTCAGTCGTCCCCGCCGATCAACTGCCTGCAATGCCTCGTGGACGGGGATCTACCGCCGCTGCTGGAGCGATTCTGGGCTCAAGAGGAAGCGACTGACCCCTCTGCCGTGCCTCTTACGAGCGAAGAAGTCGAGTGCGAGACCCATTTCTCGGCCACCCAGAGGCGCACCTCAGAATGGAAGTATGTTCTCAAGCTACCTTTCAAATCGAACTTGCCCCTCTTAGGCAACTCAGAGCCAGCAGCGCGAGCGATGTTGCAGCGGATGGAAAGGTCGTTCGTGGATCAACCCCAGCTGCGCGAGAAGTACGTGCAGTTCATGAAAGAGTACGAGACTGCGGGACACATGAGAGAGGTCTTGGTGGAGGACGAAAACCCAGCGTCAACTCCAAGGGCCTTCTACCTGTCTCATCACGGCGTGTTCAAAACGCACGGGGACACATCCAAGCTGCGGGTGGTTTTTAACGGCTCCGTCAAGCTTCGTAGCGGGCTCGCAATTAATGATTGCCTCCACACAGGCCCGAAATTGCAATCGGACATTTTCAATATCTTGCTTCGCTGGCGCATTTATCGTTATGTCTTTTCCGCAGATATTAAACAAATGTTCAGGCAAATCCTCGTTGACCCTGACGATCAGCGCTACCAGCGGATTCTGTGGCGGGACTCAACCCATGGACCGATCCGAACTTACCAGCTGTGCACCGTAACCTATGGATTGGCCAGTTCGCCTTACCAGGCAATCCGAACGTTACGGCAGCTCGCTTCGGACGAAGGTCACCGACTTCCGCAGGCAGCGGAACTGTTGCGCAACAATAGCTACGTCGACGACATCTTGGCTGGAGCGGACACCCTCGATGGAGCCAACCATCTCAAGGCTGAACTGGTTGAGCTGCTCATGGCGGGCGGCTTCCCACTTAGTAAATGGACTGCCAACCACCCTTCGATCCTGTCCAATGTTCCAGACGATCAGCTTGCCGCTTCTCAACATCGCATCTGGCAACAATCTGAAGCGCTCACGATGTTGGGAATCTCCTGGCAGCCATCAAACGACGCGTTCCATTTTTGTTTCTCTGCATCACCGGCGCCGGAGGTGGTCACGAAACGGAAGGCGCTATCCCTCATCGCTCAGCTCTACGACCCACTGGGGTGGATCGTACCAATCACCGTTCGCTTCAAGATCTTCATGCAAACTCTCTGGCACACCGGACTCGATTGGGATGACAGCCTGCCACCTCCACTGCAGGTGCAGTGGAACCACTACTTCGAGCAACTCCAGCACATCCGGGACTTCTCCATTCCAAGATGGGTGGGAATCTCCACCGACCATCGATGTCTCGAGCTGCACGGGTTTTCGGATGCGTCCGAACGTGCCTACGCTGCGTGTCTCTACGTCAGGACTACTGACGACCAGGGCAACGTCAACTCCATGCTGCTGGCCTCTAAGTCAAAGGTGGCTCCTCTAAAACAGGTCTCCTTGCCTCGCTTGGAGCTCTCTGGTGCTCTGCTACTGGTCAGGCTCACGAAGAGGATCCAGGATGTCCTCGGTCTCGAGAATGTCGCTTGCCATCTGTGGTCGGATTCCACAGTTACCTTGTCGTGGATCCGCGAACACCCGTCGGTTGGGAAAACTTATGTTGCCAATCGCGTTTCAGAGATCCAGACCACGCTTACTCTGGCATCCTGGCATCATGTAGCTGGAAAGGAGAATCCAGCAGACTGCGCTTCGCGAGGGGTTTCCCCGCGAGAACTAGCCGACTCCCCACTCTGGCTATCGGGACCATCGTTCCTGCGCTCGGTCGACGCCGTCTGGACCTCCTCGACCGACTATCCATCGACAAGGGACTGCCCAGAAAGACGTGGGCCGTCCTGCCTGGTCGCCAGCGCTCAACCATCGGAGTCCGAGACACTTCTCCGCTTCAGTTGCCTCACCCGACTCCTGCGTGTCACGACGCGGTGCCTGGAGTTCGTCCAGAGGCTACGGTCTAGCCCCAAGCAGTTGGCGGGAGCGACAATCAATCACCTGGACCCAGTGAAGCTTGAATCCACCCTCAAGTTCTGGGTGAAACACACACAACACTTATTCTTCCACAACGAGATTCGATTGTTGTCCCAGGCCAGACCAGTTTCTCTCATAAGCCCACTAATCCGCTTGAACCCGTTTGTAGATGATCGTGGACTGCTGAGAGTCGGCGGGCGGCTGCGGCACTCACTGCTGCACCCGGACGAGAGGCATCCCATCATCCTCCCACGGGAATCACATCTCGCCCTGCTCGTTGTGCGAAACGCACACGCCAAGACACTACACGGAGGGACGCAGCTGACGCTTTCCTACGTTCGGCAGCGCTTCTGGATCGTTCGAGGGCGCCAGCTGGTCAAGACGGTCATCCTCAAGTGCCTCCGTTGCTGGCGACAACGTGCGGGCCCTACTACGCAGCTCATGGGCGATCTGCCATCCAGAAGAGTGCAGCGATACCGACCCTTCCTCCACAGCGGGATCGACTACGCTGGCCCTATCAACCTTCGGCTGTCCAAGGGTCGAGGCACACGAAGCTACAAGGGATACATCGCTGTCTTTGTTTGCCTCGCCACCCGCGCTGTCCATCTCGAAGTGGCCTCAGGGTACTCGACCGCCGACTTCCTAAATGTCTACCGACGCTTTGCCGCTCGACGAGGCATCTGCGCGAGCCTATCCAGCGACTGCGGCACTACCTTCGTCGGGGCGGACACAGAACTCCGAAACCTCTTTGCCCAGGCCGGAGCTCAGAGCGCGGAAATTGCTCAACTCCTAGCCAATGACGGCACGGAATGGAAGTTCAATCCACCGGCCGCGCCCCATTTTGGCGGAATCTGGGAAGCGGCCGTAAAGTCAACGAAGCTCCACCTCCGCCGAGTGCTCGGAGAAACCATCCTCACGTTCGAGGAGATGACGACCATGCTCGCGCAAATCGAGGCCTGTCTCAACTCGAGACCGCTGTACCCCCTCAGCGATGACATCACGAACGCATCCGCGCTTACTCCAGCGCATTTCCTGATAGGAGAACCAACGCTCACGGTGCCGGAACCATCAGCGTTGGACTCATCACTGAGCCGGCCGCATCGCTGGCAGCTGCTCCGCCAAATGTACGAGCACTTTTGGAATCGATGGTCGTCCGAGTACCGGCACGAGCTCCAGCATCGGCCGAAATGGCGGACTCAGCAACCCCAACCCAAGGTGGGCGACTTGTGCCTCGTGAGAGCGAGTCCTCATCCGCCGTGCAAGTGGCCTCTAGCTCGGGTCATCGCCGTCACACCAGGGGCCGACGGATTGATTCGCGTCGTGGAACTGCGAACCGCCACGACCACTCTCACCCGACCTGTCGCCAAAATCAGCCTCTTGCCTCGACACCAGGACTATTCGCCAGAATCTGGCGAAGGCGGGCGGAATGTTCCGGAATCGCGGGCTCTTTCCCCACCTCGCGCCAATCCGCGAGATCCAGACGCCAGCGCCGGGCGGAAGGATTCAAATTCGCGGGCCGCCTCCTCCCCCCGCGACAACCGCGATAGCGATAAGCAGGTGCCGAAGGCAGAGTGAGCTACGACACGCGACAAAGTATACACGCGCCATAACACACCTGATCCATCTTTCTCTATTGTTAATTTCTTTGTTGATTCATTGTTAAGTTTGTGACTGTAAAATATACGTTTTTGTTGTTTTGTTGAGTGCAGTGCGGCGGTTAATAAATTTTCCCAGCCTGAATCCGTTTAATCCCACGCGAGATCTCTGAACAGCACGTATGTACTATTTGATCATCCTGAGGGGTTCTTGCTACATATTTTGTTAAATAACACTGAGCTTTGCAGGTATTTTCAGTTCTACCTTATATAATATCATAGTATACTATCTTACCAATACGACGCAATCAAAACCTCAGTGACACTTTGCGGAACTTCATAACAAAGCGTAAACAAAGTTATACAAGCACGTATGTACTATTTGATCTTCCTGAGCGGTTCTTGCTACATATTTAGTTAAATAACTCTGAGCTTCGCAGGTATTTTCAGTTCTACCTTATATAATATCATAGTATACTATCTTACCAATACGACACAATCAAAACATCAGTGACACTTTGCGGAACTTCATAACAAAGCGTAAACAAGGTTATACTATGCACGTATGTACTATTTGATCATCCTGAGCGGTTCTGGATACCTATTTTGCCAAATCACTCTCAGGTTTGTAGATAGTTGAAGTTCTACCTTATATAATATCATAGTACAGTATCTTACCAATACGACGCCATCCAAACCTCAGCGAAACTTTGCGGAAGATCATAACAAAGCGTAAACAAAGTTATAGTATGCACGGATGTACTATTTGATCATCCTGAGCGGTTCTTGCTACATATTTAGTTAAATAACTCTGAGCTTTGCAGGTATATTCAGTTCTACCTTATATAATCTCAAAGTATACTATCCCACCAATACGACAGCATCAAAACCTCAGCGAAACTTTGCGGAAGATCATAACAAAGCGTAAACAAAGTTATAGTATGCACGGATGTACTATTTGATCATCCAGAGCGGTTCTTGCTACATATTTACTTAAATAACTCTGAGCTTAGCAGGTATTTGCAGTCCTAACTTATATATTATCAAAGTATACTATCTTATCTATACGTACGCAATCAAAACCTCAACGATACTTTGCGGAACATCATAACAAAGCGTAAACAAAGTTAGCCTATGCACGGATGTACTATTTGATCATCCTGAGCGGTTCTTGCTACATATTTTGTTAAATAACACTGAGGTGTGCAGGTATTTGCAGATCTAACTTATCTAATATGAATGTATACTATCTTATCAATACGACGCAATCAAAACATCAGCGAAGCTTTGCGGAACTTCATAACAAAGCGTAAACAAATTTATACTATGCACGGATCTACTATTTGATCATCCTGAGCGGTTATGGATACATATTTTGGCAAATCACTCTCAGGTTTGTAGGTAGTTGCAGTTCTACCTTATATAATATCAAAGTATACTATCTAATCAATACGACGCAATCAAAACCTCAGCGAAACTCTGCGGAACTTCATCACACAGCGTAAACAAAGTTATACTATGCACGTATGTACTATTTGATCATCCAGAGCGGTTCTTGCTACATATTTAGTTAAATAACTCTGAGGTGTGCAGGTATTTTCAGTTCTACCTTATATAATATCATAGTATACTATCTTACCAATACGACGCAATCAAAACATCAGTGACACTTTGCGGAACTTCGTAACAAAGCGTAAACAAAGTTATACTCTGCACGTATGTACTATTTGATCATCCTGAGGGGTTCTTGCTACATATTTTGTTAAATAACACTGAGCTTTGCAGGTATTTGCAGTCCTAACTTATATTTTATCAAAGTATACTATCTTATCTATACGTACGCAATCAAAACCTCAAAAATACTTTGCGGAACATCATAACAAAGCGTAAACAAAGTTATACTATGCACGTATGTACTATTTGATCATCCAGAGCGGTTCTTGCTACATATTTTGTTCAATAACTCTGAGGTGTGCAGGTATTTGCAGTTCTAACTTATCTAATATCAATGTATACTATCTTATCAATACGACGCAATCAAAACATCAGTGACACTTTGCGGAACTTCATAACAAAGCGTAAACAAAGTTATACTATGCACGGAGGTATATTTGATCATCCAGAGCGGTTCTTGCTACATATTTTGTTAAATAACTCTGAGGTGTGCAGGTATTTGCAGATCTAACTTATCTAATATGAATGTATACTATCTTATCAATACGACGCAATCAAAACATCAGCGAAGCTTTGCGGAACTTCATAACAAAGCGTAAACAAATATATACTATGCACGGATCTGCTATTTGATCATCCTGAGCGGTTATGGATACATATTTTGGCAAATCACTCTCAGGTTTGTAGGTAGTTGCAGTTCTACCTAACATAATATCAAAGTATTCTATCTAATCAATACGGCGCAATCAAAACCTCAGCGAAACTCTGCGGAACTTCATAACACAGCGTAAACAAAGTTATACTATGCACGGATGTACTATTTGATCATCCAGAACGGTTCTTGCTACATATTTAGTTAAATAACTCTGAGGTGTGCAGGTATTTGCAGTTCTAACTTATATAATATCAAAGTATACTATCTTATCAATACGACGCAATCAAAACCTCAGCGAAACTCTGCGGAAGTTCATAACAAAGAGTGAACAAAGTTATACTATGCACGGATGTACCATTTGATCATCCAGAGCGGTTCTTTCTACATATTTAGTTAAATAACTCTGAACATTGCAGGTATTTTCAGTTCTACCTTATATAATATCATAGTATACTATCTTACCAATACGACGCAATCAAAACATCAGTGACACTTTGCGGAACTTCGTAACAAAGCGTAAACAAAGTTATACTCTGCACGTATGTACTATTTGATCATCCAGAGCGGTTCTTGCTACATATTTAGTTAAATAACTCTGAGGTGTGCAGGTATTTTCAGTTCTACCTTATATAATATCATAGTATACTATCTTACCAATACGACGCAATCAAAACATCAGTGACACTCTGCGGAACTTCATAACACAGCCTAAACAAAGTTATACTATGCACGGATGTACTATTTGATCATCCAGAGCGGTTCTTTCTACATATTTAGTTAAATAACTCTGAGCATTGCAGGTAGTTGCAGTTCTATCTTACATAATATCAAAGTATACCACCTTACCAATTGCGACGCAATCAAAACATCAGCGAAACATTGCGGAACTTCATAAGAATGCGTAAACAGAGTTATACTATACACGGATGTACTATTTGATCATCCAGAACGGTTCTTGCTACATATTTTGTTAAATAACTCTGAGGTGTGCAGGTATTTTCAGTTCTACCTTATATAATATCATCGTATACTATCTTACCAATACGACGCAATTAAAACATCAGCGACTCTTTGCGGAATTTCATAAGAAAGCGAGAACAAAGTTATACTATGCACGTATGTACTATTTGATCATCCCTAGCGGTTCTTGCTACATATTTTGTTCAATAACTCTGAGGTGTGCAGGTATTTGCAGTTCTAACTTATCTAATATCAATGTATACTATCTTATCAATACGACGCAATCAAAACATCAGTGACACTTTGCGGAACTTCATAACAAAGCGTAAACAAAGTTATACTATGCACGGATGTACTATTTGATCATCCAGAGCGGTTCTTGCTACATATTTAGTTAAATAACTCTGAGGTGTGCAGGTATTTGCAGATCTAACTTATCTTATATGAATGTATACTATCTTACCAATACGACGCAATTAAAACATCAGCGACACTTTGCGGAACTTCATAACAAAGCGTAAACAAAGTTATACTATGCACGGAGGTATATTTGATCATCCAGAGCGGTTCTTGCTACATATTTTGTTAAATAACTCTGAGGTGTGCAGGTATTTTCAGTTCTACCTTATATAATATCATCGTATACTATCTTACCAATACGACGCAATTAAAACATCAGCGACTCTTTGCGGAATTTCATAAGAAAGCGAGAACAAAGTTATACTATGCACGTATGTACTATTTGATCATCCCTAGCGGTTCTTGCTACATATTTTGTTCAATAACTCTGAGGTGTGCAGGTATTTGCAGTTCTAACTTATCTAATATCAATGTATACTATCTTATCAATACGACGCAATCAAAACATCAGTGACACTTTGCGGAACTTCATAACAAAGCGTAAACAAAGTTATACTATGCACGGATGTACTATTTGATCATCCAGAGCGGTTCTTGCTACATATTTAGTTAAATAACTCTGAGGTGTGCAGGTATTTGCAGATCTAACTTATCTTATATGAATGTATACTATCTTACCAATACGACGCAATTAAAACATCAGCGACACTTTGCGGAACTTCATAACAAAGCGTAAACAAAGTTATACTATGCACGGAGGTATATTTGATCATCCAGAGCGGTTCTTGCTACATATTTTGTTAAATAACTCTGAGGTGTGCAGGTATTTGCAGATCTAACTTATCTAATATGAATGTATACTATCTTATCAATACGACGCAATCAAAACATCAGCGAAGCTTTGCGGAACTTCATAACAAAGCGTAAACAAATATATACTATGCACGGATCTGCTATTTGATCATCCTGAGCGGTTATGGATACATATTTTGGCAAATCACTCTCAGGTTTGTAGGTAGTTGCAGTTCTACCTAACATAATATCAAAGTATTCTATCTAATCAATACGGCGCAATCAAAACCTCAGCGAAACTCTGCGGAACTTCATAACAAAGCTTAAACAAAGTTATACTATGCACGGATGTACTATTTGATCATCCAGAACGGTTCTTGCTACATATTTAGTTAAATAACTCTGAGGTGTGCAGGTATTTGCAGTTCTAACTTATATAATATCAAAGTATACTATCTTATCAATACGACGCAATCAAAACCTCAGCGAAACTCTGCGGAACTTCATCACACAGCGTAAACAAAGTTATACTCTGCACGTATGTACTATTTGATCATCCTGAGGGGTTCTTGCTACACATTTTGTTAAATAACACTGAGCTTTGCAGGTATTTTCAGTTCTACCTTATATAATATCATAGTATACTATATTACCAATACGACACAATCAAAGCATCAGTGACACTTTGCGGAACTTCATAACAAAGCGTAAAAAAGGTTATACTATGCACGTATGTACTATTTGATCATCCTGAGCGGTTCTTGCTACATATTTTGTTAAATAACTCTAAGCGTTGCAGGTATTTGCAGTTCTAACTTATATAATATCAAAGTATACTATCTTATAAATACGACGCAATCAAAACCTCAGCGAAACTCTGCGGAAATTCATAGCAAAGCGTGAACAAAGTTATACTATGCACGGATGTACTATTTGATCATCCTGAGCGGTTCTGGAAACATATTTTGCCAAATCACTCTCAGGTTTGTAGGTAGTTGAAGTTCTACCTTATATAATATCATAGTACATTATCTTACCAATACGACGCCATCCAAACCTCAGCGAAACTATGCGGAAGATCATAACAAAGCGTAAACAAAGTTATAGTATGCACGGATGTACTATTTGATCATCCTGAGCGGTTCTTGCTACATATTTAGTTAAATAACTCTGAGGTATGCAGGTATTTTCAGTTCTACCTTATATAATATCATAGTATACTATCTTACCAATTGCGACGCAATCAAAACATCAGCGAAATATTGCGGAACTTCATAACAAAGCGTAAACAATGTTATACTATGCACGGATGTACTATTTGATCATCCTGAGCGGTTCTTGCTACATATTTTGTTAAATAACTCTGAGGTGTGCAGGTATTTGCAGTTCTAAGTTATCTAATATCAATGTATACTATCTTATCAATACGACGCAATCAAAACATCAGCAAAACTTTACGGAAGTTCATAACAAAGAGTGAACAAAGTTATACTATGCACGGATGTACCATTTGATCATCCAGAGCGGTTCTTTCTACATATTTTGTTAAATAACTCTGAGGTGTGCAGGTATTTGCAGTTCTAAGTTATCTAATATCAATGTATACTATCTTATCAATACGACGCAATCAAAACATCAGCAAAACTTTGCGGAAGTTCATAATAAAGCGTAAACAAAGTTATACTATGCACGTATGTACTATTTGATCATCCCTAGCGGTTCTTGCTACATATTTTGTTAAATAATTCTGAGCTTTGCAGGTATTTGCAGTTCTAACTTATATAATATCAAAGTATACTAGCTTAACAATACGACGCAATCAAAACCTCAGTGAAACTCTGCGGAACTTCATCACACAGCGTAAACAAAGTTATACTATGCACGGATGTACTATTTGATCATCCAGAACGGTTCTTGCTACATATTTAGTTAAATAACTCTGAGGTGTGCAGGTATTTGCAGTTCTAACTTATATAATATCAAAGTATACTATCTTATCAATACGACGCAATCAAAACCTCAGCGAAACTCTGCGGAAGTTCATAACAAAGAGTGAACAAAGTTATACTATGCACGGATGTACCATTTGATCATCCAGAGCGGTTCTTTCTACATATTTAGTTAAATAACTCTGAGCATTGCAGGTATTTTCAGTTCTACCTTATATAATATCATAGTATACTATCTTACCAATACGACGCAATCAAAACATCAGTGACACTTTGCGGAACTTCGTAACAAAGCGTAAACAAAGTTATACTCTGCACGTATGTACTATTTGATCATCCAGAGCGGTTCTTGCTACATATTTAGTTAAATAACTCTGAGGTGTGCAGGTAGTTGCAGTTCTACCTTATATAATATCATAGTATACTATCTTACCAATACGACGCAATCAAAACATCAGTGACACTCTGCGGAACTTCATAACACAGCGTAAACAAAGTTATACTATGCACGGATGTACTATTTGATCATCCAGAGCGGTTCTTTCTACATATTTAGTTAAATAACTCTGAGCATTGCAGGTAGTTGCAGTTCTATCTTACATAATATCAAAGTATTCCACCTTACCAATTGCGACGCAATCAAAACATCAGCGAAACATTGCGGAACTTCATAATAAAGCGTAAACAAAGTTATACTATGCACGTATGTACTATTTGATCATCCCTAGCGGTTCTTGCTACATATTTTGTTAAATAATTCTGAGCTTTGCAGGTATTTGCAGTTCTAACTTATATTTTATCAAAGTATACTATCTTATCTATACGTACGCAATCAAAACCTCAAAGATACTTTGCGGAACATCATAACAAAGCGTAAACAAAGTTAGCCTATGCACGGATGTACTATTTGATCATCCTGAGCGGTTCTTGCTATAATATTTTGTTAAATAACTCTGAGCTGTGCAGGTATTTGCAGATCTAACTTATCTAATATGAATGTATACTATCTTATCAATACGAAGCAATCAAAACATCAGCGAAGCTTTGCGGAACTTCATAACAAAGCGTAAACAAAGTTATACTATGCACGTATGTACTATTTGATCATCCTTAGCGGTTCTTGCTACATATTTTGTTAAATAACTCTGAGGTGTGCAGGTATTTGCAGTTCTAACTTATCTAATATCAATGTATACTATCTTATCAATACGTACGCAATCAAAACATCAGCGAATCTTTTGCGGAACTTCATAACAAAGCGTAAACAAAGTTATAGTATGCACGGATTTACTGTATGATCATCCTGCCCGTTCTTGAAACATATTTTGCCAAATAACTCTGAGGTTTGCAGGTAGTTGCAGTTCTATCTTACATAATATCAAATATACTATCTTACCAATTGCGACGCAATCAAAACATCAGTGACACTTTGCGGAACTTCATAACAAAGCGTAAACAAGGTTATACTATGCACGTATGTACTATTTGATCATCCTGAGCGGTTCTTGCTACATATTTTGTTAAATAACTCTAAGCGTTGCAGGTATTTGCAGTTCTAACTTATATATTATCAAAGTATACTATCTTATCAATACGACGAAATCAAAACCTCAGCGAAACTCTGCGGAACTTCATAACAAAGCGTGAACAAAGTTATACTATGCACGGATGTACTATTTGATCATCCTGAGCGGTTCTGGATACATATTTAGTTAAATATCTCTGAGCTTTGCAGGTATTTTCAGTTCTACCTTATATAATATCATAGTATACTATCTTACCAATAAGACGCAATCAAAACATCAGTGACACTTTGCGGAACTTCGTAACAAAGCGTAAACAAAGTTATACTCTGCACGTATGTACTATTTGATCATCCTGAGGGGTTCTTGCTACATATTTTGTTAAATAACTCTGAGGTGTGCAGGTATTTGCAGTTCTAACTTATCTAATATCAATGTATACTATCTTATCAATACGACGCAATCAAAACATCAGCAAAACTTGGCGGAAGCTCATAACAAAGAGTGAACAAAGTTATACTATGCACGGATGTACTATTTGATCATCCTGAGCGGTTCTGGATACATATTTTGCCAAATCACTCTCAGGTTTGTAGGTAGTTGCAGTTCTACCTTATATAATCTCAAAGTATACTATCCCAACAATTCGACGCCATCAAAACCTCAGCGAAACTTTGCGGAACTTCATAGCAAAGCGTAAACAAAGTTATACTATGCACGGAGGTACTATTTGATCATCCAGAGCGGTTCTTGCTCCATATTTAGTTAAATAACTCTGAGCTTAGCAGGTATTTGCAGTCCTAACTTATATATTATCAAAGTATACTATCTTATCTATACGTACGCAATCAAAACATCAGCGAAGCTTTGCGGAACTTCATAACAAAGCGTAAACAAAGTTATACTATGCACGGATGTACTATTTGATCATCCTGAGCGGTTCTTGCTATAATATTTTGTTAAATAACTCTGAGGTGTGCAGGTATTTGCAGTTCTAACTTATCTAATATCAATGTATACTATCTTATCAATACGACGCAATCAAAACATCAGCAAAACTTGGCGGAAGCTCATAACAAAGAGTGAACAAAGTTATACTATGCACGGATGTACTATTTGATCATCCTGAGCGGTTCTGGATACATATTTTGCCAAATCACTCTCAGGTTTGTAGGTAGTTGCAGTTCTACCTTATATAATCTCAAAGTATACTATCCCAACAATACGACGCCATCAAAACCTCAGCGAAACTTTGCGGAACTTCATAGCAAAGCGTAAACAAAGTTATACTATGCACGGAGGTACTATTTGATCATCCAGAGCGGTTCTTGCTCCATATTTAGTTAAATAACTCTGAGCTTAGCAGGTATTTGCAGTCCTAACTTATATATTATCAAAGTATACTATCTTATCTATACGTACGCAATCAAAACATCAGCGAAGCTTTGCGGAACTTCATAACAAAGCGTAAACAAAGTTATACTATGCACGGATGTACTATTTGATCATCCAGAGCGGTTCTTTCTACATATTTAGTTAAATAACTCTGAGCATTGCAGGTAGTTGCAGTTCTATCTTACATAATATCAAAGTATACCACCTTACCAATTGCGACGCAATCAAAACATCAGCGAAACATTGCGGAACTTCATAATAAAGCGTAAACAAAGTTATACTATGCACGTATGTACTATTTGATCATCCCTAGCGGTTCTTGCTACATATTTAGTTAAATAACTCTGAGCTTTGCAGGTATTTTCAGTTCTACCTTATATAATATCATAGTATACTATCTTACCAATACGACGCAATCAAAACATCAGTGACACTTTGCGGAACTTCATAACAAAGCGTGAACAAAGTTATACTATGCACGTATGTACTATTTGATCTTCCTGAGCGGTTCTTGCTACATATTTAGTTAAATAACTCTGAGCTTTGCAGGTATTTTCAGTTCTACCTTATATAATATCATAGTATACTATCTTACCAATACGACGCAATCAAAACATCAGTGACACTTTGCGGAACTTCATAACAAAGCGTAAACAAAGTTATAGTATGCACGTATGTACTATTTGATCTTCCTGAGCGGTTCTTGCTACATATTTAGTTAAATAACTCTGAGCTTTGCAGGTATTTGCAGTTCTAACTTATCTAATATCAATGTTGTAACCGTATCGGTTACATATCAACACCGCGTATATTGAACGGCGACGCCGTCCCCCACCACCACATTCCATCACGGCGCTCGCGAGTCGGAGAACAGAGAAGAACCGCGAGATATTGTGACACGCGTCTAATTGCGCACGCATCGATCCCCACTCGATAACGATCGAAGGAGGTCGATGCGAGTCGTAGATCCAGCACTCTACGTCTGGAAGCGGTCCGGGAAACACGCGTTCGCGAAATTGCCTGTTCGACGAAAAACGGTACGCACTTCGAGGAGTCAAACCGACTCGGCAGAGATAGGCAAACCGTCCTTCCTGCTCTCAGTGCCTACGCGCCTCAAACCGAGGAGTCACGAGCACAAACCGCGCCGTGGCACAGTCGAAACATATCCACATAATTTAAAATTCCGCGATCCTCGGTCGTAACAGCGTAGTAGTCCCGTGTCTAATATTATATAGACGTAAATCAATCATAAAGTATTTTTTTCTAAATTCACAAAGTGATGTACCTTGCAGCGAGCAAGTCGTGGTGATAAGAGGTGACGGCGAATGTAAAGCGCCGGTGTCTGAATGACACAAACCTTATAAAAGTTTAGTTTTGCGTTTCGGAGGAGTTGTGACGCGTTAGTATTCGTACGATAGGCACGTCGAACAGGCATAACGTACTCGTTCCATACATCGTGCTGCTAGGACAACAACAGACTCGAGACAGACATAACACAGTCATTGTTGCCTGGTCGCGACCTCAGTAAGAGCTTGCTCGGAGGCCACGTAAAAGTGCCAAAGGGAAAACTCCTTGGTCGTGTGGAGGTAACAACGATTTTGTGTGCGTCTCCTTCCTGACCACTCGTACGAGAATACGGCCGAGTGCATGGTTGGTTGGACAGTTCTAATATCGGTCAGTTGCGAATTGCGCGGCAGTATTATTGAGAAATACTGCTCGTGCCGATCGGGTCGAAGTAAGACGGTCGACCAGCATATGATCCTAGTTACTCTGTCGTGTCCCTCGCCGAGATTACGCTGAGGCCACTCACAGTGCCGAAGAGTAATCTCCTGGGTTTCGTGGAGTCACTGTGGTTTAGTGTGGGTCTCTTCCGGATCGAGACGGCTTTCTTTCCCGCTATCGCGGCAATTCTTTCGTTGCCTCAATAGAGCATACTCCAAGGCCACACAAGGTGCCGAAGAGTAGACTCCTGGGTTCCGTGGAATTGCTAAGGTTTCGCGGTGGGCCTCTCACGGCTAAGAGGTGGTCATACTTGGTACGATCTCGGTTACTCTGTCGTGATCCCTGCAGAGCATACTCCAAGGCCACGCAACGTGCCGACGGGTAGACTCCTGGGTCCCGTGGTGCGACCGAGATTTAGTGCGTGTCTTCCCCGAATCGGTACGATAGAGCAACATACGATCCCGAGGATTTTGCCGTGACCTGTGTCCGAGTACACTCCGAGGCCACGCTGTACCAAAGGGTGGACTCATGGGTCACATGAGGTAATCGTGGTCTGGTGTGCGTCTCTAAGTAATCGAGACGATCGAACTGTGCACGATCCTGGGTACACTTCCGTGACCATTGCCTGAAATCATTCCGAGGCCATGCTACATGCCGAGGGATGAATTCATGTGTCCCGTGGTGTGACCAAGATCTTGTGTGTGTCTCCTTCCAGTAAACTCGTCCGAATACTGGCCGAGTACCTGGAGGGTTTGACAGGTGAAGACGCCACTCGATCACGGGTGTAGATTAGCACTGTCCGAATTGAACGTTGCACGATCGTCGACCGAATACTATCGAATTATAAATGCAGGCGTAGAGTCAAGCGAGCGTATCGCGAGCGAGTCACGCGCCGGCTGCGAAACACGGGCGAATGACACATGTCGCGTCCATTTGCCTCAGTGCACTGTTAAAATTATAATATCAAAGAAAACAGTTCCTACAGAATATATATACATTCGTTTTCCATAACAAGACTCTAATATTTATTTACTAGTCCAAACCTCGCCGCTTTCCAGTGCCTGGAGGCACGAATCCATCCTAGCTCGGGGATTCACGAGCCTAGAAAGATTAGGGTAGTAACCGGCCCCCGCGAAGTAGTTTTAATAACGAAAAATACGCATAGTAAAATATAATAACCAAAAGAACGGTTACATATTTGGCGCCCAACGTGGGGCGGTTTGGTCTGGACTAGCGAAATATCGGAGCAACTGATCATGAGTAAACCTCGTACGCGTCAAACTCCGGGGGTATTGGGAGACGACGGTAAAACGGACGCGAGCGACACCCCGGGTCAAATCATATCGCGATCCTCACGCACACCAAGAACACCGCCTCCAGGTGTTTCCGATGGTGTAATCATGGAGGGAACCGTGCAGATTTCTAACGTGGCAAGCGATGTACGTTCCGGTGGGCTAAGCAACGTTCTTGGGACGGAACTCACTTCTGCTGCCATCAGTGAGCTGAAGACTGAAGTTGCACAACTGAAGAAGCAAATGAGAGTGCTCCAAGAAAGGTTGAACGCCCAAATCGGAGTCGAAGAATTGTATGAGAGCGTAACTGAATGTCGCGCGGAGATGCGCGATTTCCGCCGTGAAATCGAGGCACGGATAGAGCGCGAGGCCAAGACACAGGCGCAACGAATTGCAGACGTCCGAAAAGAAGTACGGGACAGCCTTGAGAACTGTCGGAGGCAGATTGCGGCACACCGAAATGCATATGCCGACGAAACGGTCAACCAAAGTCAACGGTTGAACGCCCTGCGAAGAGATTCCGTCGAATCACGATGGGCACACAACGAGTCCATCCGTCTCGATGCAACGATGGCAGCGGCGAACCGTCCATTTCTGGTTAAGCCACAAATGCCGACTTTTGAGGGCAAACCTACTGAGAGGCCGGCCAAGTTCATGAGAGAGATGAAGCGATTCGTTGAGGCAGCTCGCCTACCTGATGAGGAGTTGAAATTCATCCTCGGACAGTCCTTGCAGGGCATAGCTGGCGAATGGTGGGACATCGTGTCTGAGGAAATAACCACATGGGCACAGTTCTCACAGGCACTCCGGGATCGATTCTGGAGCCCAGCGATCCAACGGAAAATACGAGACAATTTAAATGTCGGGGTTCATCGTACCGAGTCCGGAGTTTCGCGGGTGGCCTACGCAATGAAGCTGATTGGTACCGCACGCGATTTGATTCCAAGGCCAGCGGACGAAGAGATCGTACAGATGCTGGCAAGGCATTTTACTCAAGCAGTGGATGATTGCGTCCTTGGCCAAAATATCAATACAATCGATGCATTCCTCGCCTTGCTCGAGCGTTTTGATAACGGTGGGACCGTTAACCGTCCGAAGCCAGAGGAGCGCCCGAATCCCGGACGAGACTGGAGTACTCGCGTCGCGCATGAGAGGATGGGTCAGTCGACAACCAACCTGTCGCGATCAAATCCAACGAACTCGACACAAGCACGACCTAGTCGGGGAGACCAGCGTCCAACAGTAGAGTACCAGCGTCCTGTCACAGAACACCAGCGACAGAGGTACGACAATGCACGTCCCTGGCAGGATCACAGACGGCCACCAGATCGGCCGAGCGATTCAACGCCAAATCGTATCCGAGTGGCGCACGTCAACGAGGACGCCCCCGAAGAAGAAGAAGCGGATGCCCCTGAACTAGAAGCGACCGCGGAAAACGACTAGGGGAAACCTCAGAAAATCGTCTGAGTAGTTTTCCCCGTCAGACGAAAGGTTTCTCCTCAGAGACAAGCGGGGAAAACATTCACCTAACGATTGGGTCACTATTTCCGAACACGCGTCAAGAACTTCAGGAAGACGGGGAATCCCAACTCCCAGGTGAAAGGGTGAGTCGCTGTCCGGAGGTACCCTTGCAAATCGAGGGCATTCCAGTTCGAGCACTCGTGGACACGGGAAGCACTGTGACGGCTGTCTCAGAAGCATGGTACTCGTCGCACCAAGACAAGCTGAGCAGGTGCCCAACCTTGCCTGTTACGGGGGCCGTCGTCATCGGAGCAACCGGAAGTAGGTCAGCCAGGTTGAAAAAACAACTTTGGGTCACTATAAGCTGTGACAGCAAGACGATCGAGACATCGGCAGTGGTAGTTCCAGGCCTGATATGCGAAGTAATCCTCGGCATTGACTCACTGAGACGAGCACAGGCTATAGTAGACTTCCAGCAAGAATCGCTTTCTCTAGACACGAGAGACGGTCGAGTTACTATCAAAATGACCGAGGAATCAGAATCAACTGACCCCACAATGAGAACAGTGGGCGAAGCGGCGAATCAGACTGAGGAGCCGAAGAGATCGCGGAAAGAGACCATAGCCCAACTTCTCACGACCGTGCCAGCAACATCGGCACAAAAGACAGAATTACTTCGCGTTATCGAGGCATTTCCAGAAGTATGGCGGGATACGATAGGACGAGTAACGTGTTACGAGCATCATTTACACGTGAAAACTCCTAAGCCATATTGTAGCCGGACCTATCCGATACCGCTAAAACACATGGAGGCGGCAGATACGGAAATTCAAAGGATGTTAGAGAACGACATCATTAGACCGAGTACCAGCCCCTACTTAAATCCGGTGGTGCCGGTATTAAAAAAAAATGGGTCGCTACGGCTTTGTCTCGATGCGAGAAAATTAAACGAATACCTGGTGGACGACCACGAGATGTCTGAAACACCAGACGCAATTTTTCAACGCTTCCGAAGAGTGGATTATTTAACGAGCCTCGATTTGACCAACAGTTTCTGGCAGATACCCCTGACGCAGGACTCACGGAAATACACAGCATTTCTGTACCGTGGACGGTGTTACGAATATGTAGTGACACCCTTCGGACTAAAAACTAGTAGCGCGAGCTTAGTAAGGGCGCTACGAAGGATCCTAGAGGGAATGGATGGATACGTCGTCAATTTCATCGATGACATCCTCTGTTTCTCCGCCACCTTCGAAGAACACGTCAGTCATCCCTTACCAATTGCGACGCAATCAAACCATCAGTGACACTTTGCGGAACTTCATAACAAAGCGTAAACAAGGTTATACTATGCACGTATGTACTATTTGATCATCCTGAGCGGTACTTGCTACATATTTTGTTAAATAACTCTAAGCGTTGCAGGTATTTGCAGTTCTAACTTATATAATATCAAAGTATACTATCTTATCAATACGACGAAATCAAAACCTCAGCGAAACTGCGGAACTTCATAACAAAGCGTAAACAAAGTTATACTATGCACGGATGTACTATTTGATCATCCTGAGCGGTTCTGGATACATATTTTGCCAAATCACTCTCAGCTTTGTAGGTAGTTGCAGTTCTATCTTACATAATATCATAGTATACTATCTTACCAATTGCGACGCAATCAAACATCAGCGAAACATTGCGGAACTTCATAACAAAGCGTAAACAAAGTTATACTATGCACGGATGTACTATTTGATCATCCAGAGCGGTTCTTGCTACATATTTAGTTAAATATCTCTGAGCTTTGCAGGTATTTTCAGTTCTACCTTATATAATATCATAGTATACTATCTTACCAATACGACACAATCAAAACATCAGTGACACTTTGCGGAACTTCGTAACAAAGCGTAAACAAAGTTATAATCTGCACGTATGTACTATTTGATCATCCTGAGGGGTTCTTGCTACATATTTTGTTAAATAACACTGAGCTTTGCAGGTATTTTCAGTTCTACCTTATATAATATCATAGTATACTATATTACCAATACGACGCAATCAAAACATCAGTGACACTTTGCGGAACTTCATAACAAAGCGTAAACAAAGTTATACTATGCACGGATGTACTATTTGATCATCCAGAGCGGTTCTTGCTACATATTTAGTTAAATAACTATGAGGTTTACAGATAGTTGCAGTTCTATCTTATATAATATCAAAGTATACTATCTTACCAATACAACACATTCAAAACCTCAGCGATACTTGCGGAACTTCATAACAAAGCGTAAACAAAGTTATACTATGCACGGATGTACTATTTGATCATCCTGAGCGGTTCTTCCTACATATTTTGTTAAATAACTCTAAGCGTTGCAGGTATTTGCAGTTCTAACTTATATAATATCAAAGTATACTATCTTATCAATACGACGAAATCAAAACCTCAGCGAAACTCTGCGGAACTTCATAACAAAGCGTGAACAAAGTTATACTATGCACGGATGTTCTATTTGATCATCCTGAGCGGTTCTGGATACATATTTAGTTAAAAATCTCTGAGCTTTGCAGGTATTTTCAGTTCTACCTTATATAATATCATAGTATACTATCTTACCAATACGACGCAATCAAAACATCAGTGACACTTTGCGGAACTTCGTAACAAAGCGTAAACAAAGTTATACTCTGCACGTATGTACTATTTGATCATCCTGAGGGGTTCTTGCTACATATTTTGTTAAATAACACTGAGCTTTGCAGGTATTTTCAGTTCTACCTTATATAATATCATAGTATACTATATTACCAATACGACGCAATCAAAACATCAGTGACACTTTGCGGAACTTCATAACAAAGCGTAAACAAAGTTATACTATGCACGGATGTACTATTTGATCATCCAGAGCGGTTCTTGCTACATATTTAGTTAAATAACTCTGAGGTTTACAGATAGTTGCAGTTCTGTCTTATATAATATCAAAGTATACTATCTTACCAATACAACACATTCAAAACCTCAGCGATACTTGCGGAACTTCATAACAAAGCGTAAACAAAGTTATACTATGCACGGATGTACTATTTGATCATCCTGAGCGGTTGTTCCTACATATTTTGTTATATAACTCTGAGGTGTGCAGGTATTTGCAGTTCTAACTTATCTAATATCAATGTATACTATCTTACCAATACGACGCAATTAAAACATCAGCGACACTTTGCGGAATTTCATAAGAAAGCGAGAACAAAGTTATACTATGCACGGATGTACTATTGGATCATCCAGAGCGGTTCTTGCTACATATTTAGTTAAATAACTCTGAGCAACGCAGGTAGTTGCAGTTCTATCTTACATAATATCAAAGTATACCACCTTACCAATTGCGACGCAATCAAAACATCAGTGACACTTTGCGGAACTTCGTAACAAAGCGTAAACAAAGTTATACTATGCACGGTTGTACTATTTGATCATCCTGAGCGGCTCTGGTTACATATTTTGCCAAATCACTCTCAGGTTTGTAGGTATTTGCAGTTCTATCTTATATAATATCAAAGTATACTATCTTACCAATACGACGCCATCAAAACCTCAGCGATACTTTGCGGAACTTCATAACAAAGCGTAAACAAAGTTATACTATGCACGGAGGTACTATTTGATCATCCAGAGCGGTTCTTGCTACATATTTAGTTAAATAACTCTGAGCTTAGCAGGTATTTGCAGTCCTAACTTATATATTATCAAAGTATACTATCTTATCTATACGTACGCAATCAAAACCTCAACGATACTTTGCGGAACATCATAACAAAGCGTAAACAAAGTTAGCCTATGCACGGATGTACTATTTGATCATCCTGAGCGGTTCTTGCTACATATTTTGTTAAATAACTCTGAGGTGTGCAGGTATTTGCAGATCTAACTTATCTAATATGAATGTATACTATCTTATCAATACGACGCAATCAAAACATCAGCGAAGCTTTGCCGAACTTCATAACAAAGCGTAAACAAAGTTATACTATGCACGGATGTACTATTTGATCATCCTGAGCGGTTCTGGATACATATTTTGCCAAATCACTCTCAGGTTTGTTGGTAGTTGCAGTTGTACCTTATATAATATCATAGTATAGTATCTTATCAATACGTACGCAATCAAAACATCAGCGAATCTTTGTGGAACTTCATAACAAAGCTTAAACAAAGTTATAGTATGCACGGATTTACTATTTGATCATCCTGAGCGGTTCTTCCTACATATTTTGTTAAATAAATCTGAGGTGTGCATGTATTTGCAGTTCTAACTCATATATAATATAAAAGTATACTATCTTACCAATACGACGCAATGAAAACATTAGTGACACTTTGCGGAACTTCATAACAAAGCGTAAACAAAGTTATACTATGCACGTATGTACTATTTGATCATCCTGTGCGGTTCTTGCTACATATTTTGTTAAATAACTCTGAGCTTTGCAGGTATTTGCAGTTCTAACTTATATATTATCAAAGTATACTATCTTATCAATACGTACGCCATCAAAACCTCAGCGAAACTTTGCGGGACTTCATAACAAAGCGTAAACAAAGTTATACTATGCACGGGTGTACTATTTGATCATCCTGAGCGGTTCTTGCTACATATTTTGTTAAATAAATCTGAGGTGTGCATGTATTTGCAGTTCTAACTCATATATAATATAAAAGTATACTATCTTACCAATTGCGACGCAATCAAAACATCAGTGACACTTTGCGGAACTTCATAACAAAGCGTAAACAAGGTTATACTATGCACGTATGTACTATTTGATCATCCTGAGCGGTTCTTGCTACATATTTTATTAAATAACTCTAAGCGTTGCAGGTATTTGCAGTTCTATCTTACATAATATCAAAGTATACTAGCTTATCAATACGACGCAATCAAAACCTCAGCGAAACTCTGCGGAACTTCATCACATTGCGTAAACAAAGTTATAATATGCACGGATGTACTATTTGATCATCCAGAGCGGTTCTTGCTACATATTTAGTTAAATAACTCTGAGGTGTGCAGGTATTTGCAGTTCTAACTTATCTAATATCAATGTATACTATCTTATCAATACGACGCAATCAAAACATCAGCGAAACTCTGCGGAACTTCATAACACAGCGTAAACAAAGTTATACTATGCACGGATGTACTATTTGATCATCCTGAGCGGTTCTTCCTACATATTTTGTTAAATAAATCTGAGGTGTGCATGTATTTGCAGTTCTAACTCATATATAATATAAAAGTATACTATCTTACCAATTGCGACGCAATCAAAACATCAGTGACACTTTGCGGAACTTCGTAACAAAGCGTAAACAAAGTTATACTCTGCACGTATGTACTATTTGATCATCCTGAGCGGTTCTTGCTACATATTTTGTTAAATAACTCTGAGCTTTGCAGGTATTTGCAGTTCTAACTTATCTAATATCAATGTATACTATCCCACCAATACGACGCCATCAAAACCTCAGCGAAACTTTGCGGAACTTCATAACAAAGCGTAAACAAGGTTATACTATGTACGTATGTACTATTTGATCATCCTGAGCGGTTCTGGATACATATTTTGCGAAATCACTCTCAGGTTTGTTGGTAGTTGCAGTTCTACCTTATATAATATCATAGTATACTATCTTATCAATACGTACGCAATCAAAACATCAGCGAATCTTTGCGGAACTTCATAACAAAGCGTAAACATATTTTGCCAAATAACTCTGAGGTTTGCAGGTAGTTGCAGTTCTATCTTACATAATATCAAATATACTATCTTACCAATTGCGACGCAATCAAACCATCAGTGACACTTTGCGGAACTTCATAACAAAGCGTAAACAAGGTTATACTATGCACGTATGTACTATTTGATCATCCTGAGCGGTACTTGCTACATATTTTGTTAAATAACTCTAAGCGTTGCAGGTATTTGCAGTTCTAACTTATATAATATCAAAGTATACTATCTTATCAATACGACGAAATCAAAACCTCAGCGAAACTCTGCGGAACTACATAACAAAGCGTGAACAAAGTTATACTATAACTAATAACTCTGAGCTTTGCAGGAATTTGCAGTTCTAACTTATATATTATCAAAGTATACTATCTTATCAATACGTACGCCATCAAAACCTCAGCGAAAATTTGCGGAACTTCATAACAAAGCGTAAACAAAGTTATACTATGCACGGATGTACTATTTGATCATCCTGGGCGGTTCTTGCTACATATTTTGTTAAATAACTCTGAGGTGTGCAGGTATTTGCAGTTCTAACTTATCTAATATCAATGTATACTATCTTATCAATACGACGCAATCAAAACATCAGCAAAACTTGGCGGAAGTTCATAACAATGAGTGAACAAAGTTATACTATGCACGGATGTACTATTTGATCATCCAGAGCGGTTCTTGCTACATATTTAGTTAAATAACTCTGAGGTTTACAGATAGTTGCAGTTCTATCTTATATAATATCAAAGTATACTATCTTACCAATACAGCACATTCAAAACCTCAGCGAAACTTGAGGAACTTCATAACAAAGCGTAAACAAAGTTATACTATGCACGGATGTACTATTTGATCATCCTGAGCGGTTCTTCCTACATATTTTGTTAAATAAATCTGAGGTGTGCATGTATTTGCAGTTCTAACTCATATATAATATAAAAGTATGCTATCTTATCAATACGACGCAATCAAAACGTCACGAAACTGCGGAACTTCATAACAAAGCGTAAACAAAGTTATACTATGCACGTATGTACTATTTGATCATCCTGAGCGGTTCTTCCTACATATTTTGTTAAATAAATCTGAGGTGTGCATGTATTTGCAGTTCTAACTCATATATAATATAAAAGTATGCTATCTTATCAATACGACGCAATCAAAACGTCAGCGAAACTGCGGAACTTCATAACAAAGCATAAACAAAGTTATACTATGCACGGATGTACTATTTGATCATCCTGAGCGGTTCTGGATACATATTTTGCCAAATCACTCTCAGGTTTGTAGGTAGTTGCAGTTCTACCTTATATAATCTCAAAGTATACTGTCCCACCAATACGACGCCATCAAAACATCAGCGAAACTTTGCGGAACTTCATAACAAAGCGTAAACAAAGTTATACTATGCACGGATGTACTATTTGATCATACTGAGCGGTTCTGGATACATATTTTGCCAAATCACTCTCAGCTTTGTAGATAGTTGCAGTTTTACCACATATAATATCATAGTATACTATCTTACCAATACGACGCAATCAAAACATCAGCGACACTTTGCGGAATTTAATAACAAAGCGAGAACAAACTTATACTATGCACGGATGTACTATTTGATCATCCAGAGCGGTTCTTGCTACATATTTTGTTAAATAACTCTGGGGTTTGCAGGTAGTTGCAGTTCTATCTTATATAATATCAAAGTATACTATCTTACCAATACGACGCAATAAAAACCTCAGCGAAGCTTTGCGGAAATTCAGAACAAAGCGTAATCAAAGTTATACTATGCACGGATGTACTATTTGATCTTCCTGTCGGTTCTGGATACATATTTTGCCAAATCACTCTCAGGTTTGTAGGTAGTTACAGTTTTACCACATATAATATCATAGTATACTATCTTATCAATACGTACGCAATCAAAACATCAGCGAAACTTGCGGAACTTCATAACAAAGCGTAAACAAAGTTATACTATGCACGGATGTACTATTTGATAATCCAGAGCGGGTCTTTCTACATATTTAGTTAAATAACTCTGAGCTTTGCAGGTATTTGCAGTTCTATCTTACATAATATCAAAGTATACTATCTTACCAATACGACGCAATCAAAACATCATTGACACTTTGCGGAATTTCATAACAAAGCGTAAACAAAGTTATACTATGCACGGATGTACTACTTGATCATCCAGAGCGGTTCTTGCTACATATTTAGTTAAATAACTCTGAGCTTTGCAGGTATTTGCAGTTCTAACTTATATATTATCAAAGTATACTATCTTACCAATACGACGCAATGAAAACGTCAGTGATACATTGCGGAACTTCATAACAAACTGTGGACAAAGTTATACTATCCACGGATGTACTATTTGATCATTCTGAGCGGTTCTTGCTACATATTTAGTTAAATAACTCTGATGTTTGCAGGTAGTTGCAGTTCTACCTTATATAATATCATAGTATACTATCTTACCAATTGAGACGCAATCAAAACATCAGCGAAACATTGCGGAATTTCATAACAAAGCGAGAACAAAGTTATACTATGCACGGTTGTACTATTTGATCATCTAGGGCGGTTCTTGCTACATATTTAGTTAAATAACTCTGAGCTTTGCAGGTATTTGCAGTTCTAACTTATATATTATCAAAGTATACTATATTACCAATACGACGCAAACAAAACATCATTGACACTTTGCGGAATTTCATAACAAAGCGTAAACAAAGTTATACTATGCACGGATGTACTACTTGATCATCCAGAGCGGTTCTTGCTACATATTTAGTTAAATAACTCTGAGCTTTGCAGGTATTTGCAGTTCTAACTTATATATTATCAAAGTATACTATCTTACCAATACGACGCAATGAAAACGTCAGTGATACATTGCGGAACTTCATAACAAACTGTGGACAAAGTTATACTATCCACGGATGTACTATTTGATCTTCCTGTCGGTTCTGGATACATATTTTGCCAAATCACTCTCAGGTTTGTAGGTAGTTACAGTTTTACCACATATAATATCATAGTATACTATCTTATCAATACGTACGCAATCAAAACATCAGCGAAACTTGCGGAACTTCATAACAAAGCGTACACAAAGTTATACTATGCACGGATGTACTATTTGATCATCCAGAGCGGTTCTTTCTACATATGTAGTTAAATAACTCTGAGCTTTGCAGGTATTTGCAGTTCTAACTTATATATTATCAAAGTATACTATGTTACCAATACGACGCAATCAAAACCTCAGCGAAACTCTGCGGAACTTCATAACAACGCGTAAACAAAGTTATACTATGCACGGATGTACTATATGATCATCCAGAGCGGTTCTTGCTACATATTTAGTTAAATAACTCTGAGCTTTGCAGGTATTTGCAGTTCTATCTTATATAATATCAAAGTATACTATCTTATCAATACGACGCAATCAAAACATCAGCGACACATTGCGGAACTTCATAAGAAAGCGAGGACAAAGTTATACTATGCACGGATGTACTATTAGATCATCCAGAGCGGTTCGTGCTACATATTTAGTTAAATAACTCTGAGATTTGCAGGTATTTGCAGTTCTAACTTATATAATATCAAAGTATACTATTTTATCAATACGACGCAATCAAAACCTCAGCGATGCTTTGCGGAAATTCAGAACAAAGCGTAATCAAAGTTATACTATGCAGGGATGTACTATTTGATCTTCCTGCCTGTTCTGGATACATATTTTGCCAAATCACTCTCAGGTTTGTAGGTAGTTACAGTTTTACCACATATAATATCATAGTATACTATCTCACCAATACGACGCAATCAAAACATCAGCGACACTTTGCGGAAATTCATAACAAAGCGAGAACAAACTTATACTATGCACGGATGTACTATTTGATCACCCAGAGCGGTTCTTGCTACATATTTAGTTAAATAACTCTGAGCTTTGCAGGTATTTGCAGTTCTATCTTATATAATAGCAAAGTATACTATCTTATCAATACGACGCAATAAAAACCTCAGCGAAGCTTTGCGGAAATTCAGAACAAAGCGTAATCAAAGTTATACTATACACGGATGTACTATTTGATCTTCCTGCCGGTTCTGGATACATATTTTGCCAAATCACTCACAGGTTTGTAGGTAGTTACAGTTTTACCACATATAATATCATAGTATACTATCTTACCAATACGACGCAATCAAAACATCAGCGACACTTTGCGGAACTTCATAACAAAGCGTAAACAAAGTTATACTATGCACGGATGTACTATTTGATAATCCAGAGCGGGTCTTTCTACATATTTAGTTAAATAACTCTGAGCTTTGCAGGTATTTGCAGTTCTAACTTATATATTATCAAAGTATACTATATTACCCATTGCGACGCAATCAAAACATCAGCGAAACATTGCGGAATTTCATAACAAAGCGAGGACAAAGTTATACTATGCACGGATGTACTATTTGATCATCCAGAGCGGTTCGTGCTACATATTTAGTTAAATAACTCTGAGATTTGCAGGTATTTGCAGTTCTAACTTATATAATATCAAAGTATACTATTTTATCAATACGACGCAATCAAAACCTCAGCGATGCTTTGTGGAAATTCAGAACAAAGCGTAATCAAAGTTATACTATGCAGGGATGTACTATTTGATCTTCCTGCCTGTTCTGGATACATATTTTGCCAAATCACTCTCAGGTTTGTAGGTAGTTACAGTTTTACCACATATAATATCATAGTATACTATCTTACCAATACGACGCAATCAAAACATCAGCGACACTTTGCGGAAATTCATAACAAAGCGAGAACAAACTTATACTATGCACGGATGTACTATTTGATCACCCAGAGCGGTTCTTGCTACATATTTAGTTAAATAACTCTGAGCTTTGCAGGTATTTGCAGTTCTATCTTATATAATAGCAAAGTATACTATCTTATCAATACGACGCAATAAAAACCTCAGCGAAGCTTTGCGGAAATTCAGAACAAAGCGTAATCAAAGTTATACTATACACGGATGTACTATTTGATCTTCCTGCCGGTTCTGGATACATATTTTGCCAAATCATTCACAGGTTTGTAGGTAGTTACAGTTTTACCACATATAATATCATAGTATACTATCTTACCAATACGACGCAATCAAAACATCAGCGACACTTTGCGGAATTTAATAACAAAGCGAGAACAAACTTATACTATGCACGGATGTACTATTTGATAATCCAGAGCGGGTCTTTCTACATATTTAGTTAAATAACTCTGAGCTTTGCAGGTATTTGCAGTTCTATCTTACATAATATCAAAGTATACTATCTTACCAATACGACGCAATCAAAACATCATTGACACTTTGCGGAATTTCATAACAAAGCGTAAACAAAGTTATACTATGCACGGATGTACTACTTGATCATCCAGAGCGGTTCTTGCTACATATTTAGTTAAATAACTCTGAGCTTTGCAGGTATTTGCAGTTCTAACTTATATATTATCAAAGTATACTATCTTACCAATACGACGCAATGAAAACGTCAGTGATACATTGCGGAACTTCATAACAAACTGTGGACAAAGTTATACTATCCACGGATGTACTATTTGATCATTCTGAGCGGTTCTTGCTACATATTTAGTTAAATAACTCTGATGTTTGCAGGTAGTTGCAGTTCTACCTTATATAATATCATAGTATACTATCTTACCAATTGAGACGCAATCAAAACATCAGCGAAACATTGCGGAATTTCATAACAAAGCGAGAACAAAGTTATACTATGCACGGTTGTACTATTTGATCATCTAGGGCGGTTCTTGCTACATATTTAGTTAAATAACTCTGAGCTTTGCAGGTATTTGCAGTTCTAACTTATATATTATCAAAGTATACTATATTACCCATTGCGACGCAATCAAAACATCAGCGAAACATTGCGGAATTTCATAACAAAGCGAGGACAAAGTTATACTATGCACGGATGTACTATTTGATCATCCAGAGCGGTTCGTGCTACATATTTAGTTAAATAACTCTGAGATTTGCAGGTATTTGCAGTTCTAACTTATATAATATCAAAGTATACTATTTTATCAATACGACGCAATCAAAACCTCAGCGATGCTTTGCGGAAATTCAGAACAAAGCGTAATCAAAGTTATACTATGCAGTGTAACCGTGTCGGTTACATATTGACACCGCGTATATGAAACAGCGACATCATCCCCACCACTACATTCCATTACGGCGCTCGCGAGTCGGGAAATAGAAAAGAACCGCGAGATACTGCGACATGCGTCTAATTGCGCACGCATCGATCCCCACTCGTTAGCGATCGAAGGAGGTCGATGCGAGCGGCGGATAGATCACTCTGCGTCTGGAAGCGGTCCTAGTAGGAAGTTCGCGAAGTATCTGCTCGGCGAAACACGTTACGCGATCGAGGGGTCAAACCGACCCGATAGAACAGTCAAACCGCCTGTTCTATCCTCGACGCGTAAGCGCCTCAAACCGAGGAGTCACAGATGCAAACCGCACTGTGGCACTGCCGACAGTTGAGACGTTTTGCATCGTGATCCTGGGCTGTGACCGCGCCGTTGTCGAGGTGTTGAACGAGTTGGTAAAATTGTTAAATTTTCTGAGCGGGTGCTTCGTGAGTACCATCTTTCGTCTTGTTAAAATCCGCGTACAGTATGCCAGCAAGTGACTCGATTGGACAAGCCCAGTCGCAATTACTCTGCCGCGATCTCTAAAGAGAGTGCTCGGAGGCCACAACGGTGCTAAAGAGCACACTCCTTGGTTGCGTGGAGTGATTGTCGTCTTTGGGCGCGTCACCATTTTGAATACTCGCACGAGAACTCGGACGAGTAGATGTATGGTTTGACACGTCCACCGTCGTACATTCGTATATCTCGCGGATAGGTCATTCGAACAGCACGTGCGGTTCTGTCGGGTTGTATCGAGCTCTCGGGCGTCGCACGTTCTTCGCCATTCTGCCGCTGCCCACAAGGAGAGTGCTTGGAGGCCACAAACTGTGCCAAAGGGCAATCTCTTCGGTAGCGTGGAGTGACGGGGTTCTCGTGTGGGTCTCCACTCGGGCCACTCGCACGTAGAACGGACGAGTACCTGAGTGGTGTGACAGGTCTGACCTCGCTCAAACCGAGGAAACGTTACGGGTTATCCGCGATCGTCATACTGGGCATACGCAACCGGATAGGGCGATCGAACTAATCACGATCCCTGTTGTTCTGCCGCTACCTCCACGGAGAGTGCCCGGAGGCCACGAACGTGCCGAAGGGTAAACTCCCTGGTTGCGTGGAGTGACAGGGGTTTTTGTGAACGTCTACTGCCGACGTACTCGCACGCATGGGCGGCCGAGTGCGTGGGTGGTGAGATAAGTTCGAAATCGCAAATCGCGAAGCGACGGAATTCGCACCAGCAAGCTAGGAACCAGGCGTAGAGACAGGCGGGCGAGACGCGAGCGCGCGTCATAAAAACGCGGTGTTTACGCGTTACAGGGGTCCGGGACGAATCGCGGATACCGATTATCCTACGCGTCGACACATTGGTATTTATTGCCTTGTCGTTCTAGTCGTGTCGGGACGAACTTCTGTAAATAGCACTTCTAAGAATTTTTAAGAATATATTGCCATATTATTCCTGGAAAATTGTCTCCAACGTTATTTCACCTGTTCAAATTCCATCGCTTTCCAGTGCCTGGAGGCACGAATCCAGCAAATTGGGGCAGTAGCCGGCCCCCGCGAGCTAGCATACTTGAATTCGAGAGTTTCAATTAAGTAAAGTAAATAATCACTAAACAATGGAAATTGAACGGTTACAAATTGGCGCCCAACGTGGGGCGATCGAGTTTGGACAGGAAAACAGTTAAGAGACACGGGTAAATTATGCCGCGAACGCGGCAAAATCAGTCGCAATCAAAGGACGATGATATTTCGAGCGCGAGTAACATTTCGGTAGTTAACATGTCGCAAAATAAACGCGTACTTAGAACGCCGCCCCCGGATAAAGACGCCGGTGAGTTAGGGAATGTCCCCGCGCCGGGTCCCTCCGATAACGTCGACGTACGGTCAAAGGGCTTAACTGATTCCCTGGCCACGAGCCTCACTTCCGCTGCCATCCGCATACTGCAAGATGAAGTTGCACGGCTGAAGGACGAAGTGAACCGCCTGAAGGAAAAGCTGAATGCTCAGATTGGGGTGGAGGAGCTCTACGAGCGGGTTATGGAGTACCGAACCGAGATGCGAGATTTCCGGCGAGAATTTGAGGGCCGGATGGACCGTGACTCAAAGGTCAATGGAGAACGCATCTCAGATGTTCGAAAGGAGATGCGAGAGGGTCTGGAAACCCTCAGAATGGATCTCGCCGCAGGTCGAAGTGCAGAGCATGAAGATCCACTTCGTAGACACGACTCTCACCGAAACGGAACACGGGAAGCGGCAGAATTCAACGCGACCCGACGTTTTCGGCGCGACTCCGTAGAGTCACGATGGGGTCCCAACGATTCCGTGCGGTTCGATGCAACGCTGGCATCAACTAACCGGCCGTTTATGGTAAAGCCACAGATGCCGACCTTCGAGGGAAAAACCACGGAGAGACCGGCTAAATTTCTAAGAGAGTTAAGGAGGTTCGTCGAGGCAGCGCGACTGCCCGACGATGAATTAAAGTTTATTATAGGACAATCCTTGAGAGGAACCGCCGGAGAATGGTGGGATATTGTGTCCGAACAGGTCACATCATGGGCCGAGCTCTCAAAGGCGCTCCTAGACCGATTCTGGAGCTCGGCAATACAGCGGAAAATCCGTGATAATCTAAACGTCGGCGTCTACCGCCCAGAATCCGGGACTTCGCGCGTCGCTTATGCAATGCGACTAATCGGAACGGCACGTGACCTAATGCCACGACCAGCAGATGAAGAGATCGTCCAAATGTTGGCCAGGCACTATACACAGGCCGTAGACGATTGCGTTCTCGGGCAAAATATTACCTCGGTTGACGCGTTTTTGGCATTACTGGAACGTTTCGACAACGGAGGAACGGTCAACCGCCCGAAGCAAGAAGAGCGTAACAACTACGCTCGAGACTGGAGTGCACGTGCCGCGAATAACCAAGAAAGGATGAATGCATCGCGACAAAATCCAAGTAACCCGGCACCAGTAAGGCCCAACAAAGACGGTCCGCGGACCACAACAGAGTATCCGCGACCTATGGGAGAGTACCAGAGGCCGCGGTATGACAATCCTCGTCCATGGCAAGAGTATCGGCGGCCACAGGATCGTCCAAGAAATCCTGCACCAGACCGCATACGAATGGTACAAATCGAGGATGATCCTCCGGAAGAGGAGGCAGACGCCCACGAGCCACAAGAGGCCGCGGGAAACGAGTAGGGGAAACCTCAGAGACGCGTCTGAGTATTCCCCTACCTCAGACGAGAGGGACACCCCAAGATACCACGGGGGAGCACCTTCAACTATCTATCAGCTCGCTGTTCCCGGACACTCGGCTAGAGCTCCAAGAGGAAGGATGTCAACTACTTCCGTCGAACGGGGCAAACCGCTGTCCAGAGGTATGGCTCAGAATCGAAGGCATACCAGTCAGAACTCTGGTAGATACTGGAAGCACCGTAACGGCCGTATCCGAAGCATGGTATTGGGCAAACCAAAAACAACTGCTTAGGTGCCCAACCCTGCCAGTAACAGGGGCAGTCGTGGTCGGAGCGACTGGAAGTAAATCGGCCCGATTGAAAAAACAAATTTGGGTAACCCTCAGCCACGATGAAAAAACCATCGAGACGTCAGTCCTAATCGTGCCGGGTCTGATATGCGAAGCTATTTTAGGGGTTGATGCCTTAAGACGAGCAAGGGCAACCATTAACTTCGAGCAAGAATATCTCACGCTAGACGCGGGAAATGACCACATCAAACTCAAAATGATCAAGGAAGTGGGATCGGACCAACCAAAAGTAAGGACGATGGGCAGTGTGGTAAAATCAACGACTGAACCAACGAAGTCACGAAGCGAGATTTTACAAGCACTTCTCAAAACCGTTCCGGCAACTCCGTGTGGAGAAAGAGCGGATCCAGAAACCCAAGTACCAATCATGACGGCCCTCACTCGAACGATGGCAAAAGAATTAGCGACTGCACTCAGGCAACTTCCCGTATGGCAGCGGAAGGACGCAAAATTGCGCCACATCAGTGAACAATGCGAGCAGCAGCGCGAAAACGTTCGATCACGATACCATCTTCGCAACGGTATCTTGTATCACGTGGATAGAAACGGCGGGGAACGGCCGGTCATTCCCTCACTTTTACGCGACGATTTGATTCGGGAAACCCATGAGATGTACGCGCATGTCGGTGGAGATAAAACGATAAGAATAATATCTGAAAATTTCTATGTACAGAAATTACACCGACGTGCGAGGAAGTTGATCTCTACGTGTGACACGTGTCAACGCGTAAAGATCCCCACGCATGCAGTTCACACCGACATGCAATGCATAATACCGAAGTGCCCGCTCGACGTGTTGTCAATTGATTTCTACGGGCCGTTACCGACGTCAAGGGGGGGAGTAAGGCACATTCTTGTGGTAGAAGAGCTATTTACCAAATTCGTAAAACTTTATCCGGTGCGAAACGCGACGACCTCTGTAACGCTCACGCGCATTTTTAAACGATACGTTCCGACATACGGGAAACCACGAAGGATCCTGACTGACCACGGGACGCAGTTCACCTCGAAAAGGTGGACGGAGGAGTTAAAAAAGGAGGGGATACTCCACGTCCTATCATCAGTACGCCACCCACAAAGTAATCCGGTCGAAAGGGTCAACCGCGAGATCGGACGGATCTTCCGCACATTGGCGGCGCATGCGCATGCGTCTTGGGCAAAATGGATCAACGTCGTAGAGACCTGCTGCAATGAGGTGACCCACGACAGCACGGGATACACACCCACGGAACTCTTATTAAAGAAAAGACCGACCCGACCTTGGTCAAAATGGTTCTCAGAAGGTGAGAAGGACGGGGAAGCCAGCCGTGAACAGCATGAAACGAAGCTGCAACTCGCATTCCAAAATATGTTGCGGAAAGCACGCCAAAGGTGCGAACGAGCAAACGCCGGAAAGAAACACGTAGAGTACGACGTAGGAGACCTGGTACTTGTGAAAACAAACCCAGTGTCAAATGCCGCCGACCGGGAGATCGCCAAATTCTTTCACTTGTACGAGGGACCGTATGAGGTGGCACAAAAAAAAGGGCCATCAACCTATCTACTCAGAAGGCCACAAACAAAGGAAATCCGTGGCACATTCCATTCGTTGTCTCTACGTTCTTACCGTCAGCCAGAAGGAGACAACGACAACAACAGGACACCTAGTGAAGATCACCAAGGAAGAACAAAGAATGGGATTCCAGGAAGGCCCTGAAATTAACTGAGATAAAAAGGCAGCCCCGAATCTGGCGAGAGCACATAACCATCCTAACTTTCACCATGGACGCATCGGCAGCCAATTCACAGGCAAACGCCAGTACACAGGCGTACGCTACGTAGGCGATGATAAGCCGGCCTACACAAACGGGGATGGATCTACATTATCACGATCCACCGCCACCATCCCTGGTGATGAAGGAAGCTCAGCCATGGAAACCAGGGAGATGGAGGAAGCGGAGATATGCCTCAGGGATCAGCACCCAAGCCCGGGTCAAGCAGATCCCGGAGCAGACACAGACCCCGCGGGGCGGACCAACAGCGCCAGGCCGAAGCTGGGCGAGTCTAGGCCGCGGAACAGTGCCAGGCAAGGAGGCAGAGGCGCAGCCAGAAGCACAGCTAGGCCGAAGCTGGGCGAATCTGGGCCGCGGATCAGTGCCTAGCAAGGAGGCGAAGGCGCAGCCAGAAGCACAGCTAGGCCGAAGCTGGGCGAGTCTGGGCCGCGGAGCAGTGCCTGGCAAGGAGGCGGAGGCGCAGCCGGAAGTACAGCGAACAGGTGCCGCCGGTGTGGACAGTACAAGGGCCACGGATATAGGAACTGCCGACCTGGATTGTTCCTGGGAGGTGATCCCGGAGGAGGATGGGTCTGACGACTCCACCCTAACGCCAGAAAGCCTCGATTCATGGGACGCATGCCAGTGTGGGGAAGATCCGGCCCTGGAAATCCCGGACCTGAACCCCCGGGACCCGCTCGGGCTTATGTCACTCACCAAGGAAGACATCGACAGGTTGCTGGAATCGCCAGAAAAAGAAGAATAAAAAAAAAAAAAAAAAAAAAAAAAAAAAAAAAAAAACTGTTGAGAAAAGTGACATTTAATTTAGTTATCTTGCAGTGCGGTAAAATGCCTTCGTTTTGTTCGTTTGGTTAATTAAAGACGCTAGAAAAGTGACATTTAGTTTAGTTTTTGTTATCAGGCAGTGCGGTAAAATGCTTTCATTTCGTTCGTGCGGGTTTATAGATTAATCATAGGGTACAAAAATTTTTTTTTTTTTTTTTTTTTTTTTGTTTTGTTCATGTAAGGTGACGAATTTGATTTCGTCTCAGACAACAATAGCGTTGTGTTTAATTTAATTCTCGTCAGTCTGAAAGACTGTTTTAGTTAATTTAAGGTGCCTAATTTTGATTTCGTTTTATACCACAAGAGCGTTGCGTTTAATTTAATTTAATTTTAATTAATATAGAAAACTGTTTTGTTGATTTAAAATAACTAACTTAATTTCGAGTTATACAACAATATCGTTGCGTTTAATTTAACCTTCGTGAACATAAAAGACTGTTGTGTTAAGTACCGGAATTCAATGTGATTAATTCAAAAGAATGTGTTTGTAAAATAATCGAATGCGATAATCTAGGTTTCTCATAAAATAAAAGACTGCTTGGTTAAATATTCGAATCCAATGCGATTAGTTTATTTCCATTTTCTTGGTTAAATCTCGTTCGATCGAAAGAAGACTTTTTTTTTTCTGTTCTCTTAAATTTATATCGCGACCGCGTTGTCGGCAGTACGTCGAGATTACCATGCATCCATACTGCGTGCTGCACTGGTAACCTCGAAAGTGGAGGTGGGGGGTAATATGTAACCGTGTCGGTTACATATTGACACCGCGTATATGAAACAGCGACATCATCCCCACCACTACATTCCATTACGGCGCTCGCGAGTCGGGAAATAGAAAAGAACCGCGAGATACTGCGACATGCGTCTAATTGCGCACGCATCGATCCCCACTCGATAGCGATCGAAGGAGGTCGATGCGAGCGGCGGATAGATCACTCTGCGTCTGGAAGCGGTCCTAGTAGGAAGTTCGCGAAGTATCTGCTCGGCGAAACACGTTACGCGATCGAGGGGTCAAACCGACCCGATAGAACAGTCAAACCGCCTGTTCTATCCTCGACGCGTAAGCGCCTCAAACCGAGGAGTCACAGATGCAAACCGCACTGTGGCACTGCCGACAGTTGAGACGTTTTGCATCGTGATCCTGGGCTGTGACCGCGCCGTTGTCGAGGTGTTGAACGAGTTGGTAAAATTGTTAAATTTTCTGAGCGGGTGCTTCGTGAGTACCATCTTTCGTCTTGTTAAAATCCGCGTACAGTATGCCAGCAAGTGACTCGATTGGACAAGCCCAGTCGCAATTACTCTGCCGCGATCTCTAAAGAGAGTGCTCGGAGGCCACAACGGTGCTAAAGAGCACACTCCTTGGTTGCGTGGAGTGATTGTCGTCTTTGGGCGCGTCACCATTTTGAATACTCGCACGAGAACTCGGACGAGTAGATGTATGGTTTGACACGTCCACCGTCGTACATTCGTATATCTCGCGGATAGGTCATTCGAACAGCACGTGCGGTTCTGTCGGGTTGTATCGAGCTCTCGGGCGTCGCACGTTCTTCGCCATTCTGCCGCTGCCCACAAGGAGAGTGCTTGGAGGCCACAAACTGTGCCAAAGGGCAATCTCTTCGGTAGCGTGGAGTGACGGGGTTCTCGTGTGGGTCTCCACTCGGGCCACTCGCACGTAGAACGGACGAGTACCTGAGTGGTGTGACAGGTCTGACCTCGCTCAAACCGAGGAAACGTTACGGGTTATCCGCGATCGTCATACTGGGCATACGCAACCGGATAGGGCGATCGAACTAATCACGATCCCTGTTGTTCTGCCGCTACCTCCACGGAGAGTGCCCGGAGGCCACGAACGTGCCGAAGGGTAAACTCCCTGGTTGCGTGGAGTGACAGGGGTTTTTGTGAACGTCTACTGCCGACGTACTCGCACGCATGGGCGGCCGAGTGCGTGGGTGGTGAGATAAGTTCGAAATCGCAAATCGCGAAGCGACGGAATTCGCACCAGCAAGCTAGGAACCAGGCGTAGAGACAGGCGGGCGAGACGCGAGCGCGCGTCATAAAAACGCGGTGTTTACGCGTTACAGGGGTCCGGGACGAATCGCGGATACCGATTATCCTACGCGTCGACACATTGGTATTTATTGCCTTGTCGTTCTAGTCGTGTCGGGACGAACTTCTGTAAATAGCACTTCTAAGAATTTTTAAGAATATATTGCCATATTATTCCTGGAAAATTGTCTCCAACGTTATTTCACCTGTTCAAATTCCATCGCTTTCCAGTGCCTGGAGGCACGAATCCAGCAAATTGGGGCAGTAGCCGGCCCCCGCGAGCTAGCATACTTGAATTCGAGAGTTTCAATTAAGTAAAGTAAATAATCACTAAACAATGGAAATTGAACGGTTACAGCAGGGATGTACTATTTGATCTTCCTGCCTGTTCTGGATACATATTTTGCCAAATCACTCTCAGGTTTGTAGGTAGTTACAGTTTTACCACATATAATATCATAGTATACTACCTTACCAATACGACGCAATCAAAACATCAGCGACACTTTGCGGAAATTCATAACAAAGCGAGAACAAACTTATACTATGCACGGATGTACTATTTGATCACCCAGAGCGGTTCTTGCTACATATTTAGTTAAATAACTCTGAGCTTTGCAGGTATTTGCAGTTCTATCTTATATAATAGCAAAGTATACTATCTTATCAATACGACGCAATAAAAACCTCAGCGAAGCTTTGCGGAAATTCAGAACAAAGCGTAATCAAAGTTATACTATACACGGATGTACTATTTGATCTTCCTGCCGGTTCTGGATACATATTTTGCCAAATCATTCACAGGTTTGTAGGTAGTTACAGTTTTACCACATATAATATCATAGTATACTATCTTACCAATACGACGCAATCAAAACATCAGCGACACTTTGCGGAATTTAATAACAAAGCGAGAACAAACTTATACTATGCACGGATGTACTATTTGATCATCCAGAGCGGTTCGTGCTACATATTTAGTTAAATAACTCTGAGATTTGCAGGTATTTGCAGTTCTAACTTATATAATATCAAAGTATACTATTTTATCAATACGACGCAATCAAAACCTCAGCGATGCTTTGCGGAAATTCAGAACAAAGCGTAATCAAAGTTATACTATGCAGGGATGTACTATTTGATCTTCCTGCCTGTTCTGGATACATATTTTGCCAAATCACTCTCAGGTTTGTAGGTAGTTACAGTTTTACCACATATAATATCATAGTATACTATCTTACCAATACGACGCAATCAAAACATCAGCGACACTTTGCGGAAATTCATAACAAAGCGAGAACAAACTTATACTATGCACGGATGTACTATTTGATCACCCAGAGCGGTTCTTGCTACATATTTAGTTAAATAACTCTGAGCTTTGCAGGTATTTGCAGTTCTATCTTATATAATATCAAAGTATACTATCTTACCAATACGACGCAATGAAAACGTCAGTGATACATTGCGGAACTTCATAACAAACTGTGGACAAAGTTATACTATCCACGGATGTACTATTTGATCATTCTGAGCGGTTCTTGCTACATATTTAGTTAAATAACTCTGATGTTTGCAGGTAGTTGCAGTTCTACCTTATATAATATCATAGTATACTATCTTACCAATTGAGACGCAATCAAAACATCAGCGAAACATTGCGGAATTTCATAACAAAGCGAGAACAAAGTTATACTATGCACGGATGTACTATTTGATAATCCAGAGCGGGTCTTTCTACATATTTAGTTAAATAACTCTGAGCTTTGCAGGTATTTGCAGTTCTATCTTACATAATATCAAAGTATACTATCTTACCAATACGACGCAATCAAAACATCATTGACACTTTGCGGAATTTCATAACAAAGCGTAAACAAAGTTATACTATGCACGGATGTACTACTTGATCATCCAGAGCGGTTCTTGCTACATATTTAGTTAAATAACTCTGAGCTTTGCAGGTATTTGCAGTTCTACCTTATATAATATCATAGTATACTATCTTACCAATTGAGACGCAATCAAAACATCAGCGAAACATTGCGGAATTTCATAACAAAGCGAGAACAAAGTTATACTATGCACGGTTGTACTATTTGATCATCTAGGGCGGTTCTTGCTACATATTTAGTTAAATAACTCTGAGCTTTGCAGGTATTTGCAGTTCTAACTTATATATTATCAAAGTATACTATATTACCCATTGCGACGCAATCAAAACATCAGCGAAACATTGCGGAATTTCATAACAAAGCGAGGACAAAGTTATACTATGCACGGATGTACTATTTGATCATCCAGAGCGGTTCGTGCTACATATTTAGTTAAATAACTCTGAGATTTGCAGGTATTTGCAGTTCTAACTTATATAATATCAAAGTATACTATTTTATCAATACGACGCAATCAAAACCTCAGCGATGCTTTGCGGAAATTCAGAACAAAGCGTAATCAAAGTTATACTATGCAGGGATGTACTATTTGATCTTCCTGCCTGTTCTGGATACATATTATGCCAAATCACTCTCAGGTTTGTAGGTAGTTACAGTTTTACCACATATAATATCATAGTATACTATCTTACCAATACGACGCAATCAAAACATCAGTGACACTTTGCGGAAATTCATAACAAAGCGAGAACAAACTTATACTATGCACGGATGTACTATTTGATCACCCAGAGCGGTTCTTGCTACATATTTAGTTAAATAACTCTGAGCTTTGCAGGTATTTTCAGTTCTATCTTATATAATATCAAAGTATACTATCTTATCAATACGACGCAATAAAAACCTCAGCGAAGCTTTGCGGAAATTAAGAACAAAGCGTAATCAAAGTTATACTATGCACGGATGTACTATTTGATCTTCCTGTCGGTTCTGGATACATATTTTGCCAAATCACACTCAGGTTTGTAGGTAGTTACAGTTTTACCACATATAATATCATAGTATACTATCTTATCATTACGTACGCAATCAAAACATCAGCGAAACTTGCGGAACTTCATAACAAAGCGTAATCAAAGTTATACTATGCACGTATGTACTATTTGATCTTCCTGTCGGTTCTGGATACATATTTTGCCAAATCACTCTCAGGGTTGAAGGTAGTTGCAGTTCTACCTTATATAATATCATAGTATACTATCTTATCAATACGTACGCAATCAAAACATCAGCGAAACTTGCGGAACTTCATAACAAAGCGTACACAAAGTTATACTATGCACGGATGTACTATTTGATCATCCAGAGCGGTACTTTCTACATATGTAGTTAAATAACTCTGAGCTTTGCAGGTATTTGCAGTTCTATCTTATATAATATCAAAGTATACTATCTTACCAATACGACGCAATGAAAACGTCAGTGATACATTGCGGAACTTCATAACAAACTGTGGACAAAGTTATACTATCCACGGATGTACTATTTGATCATTCTGAGCGGTTCTTGCTACATATTTAGTTAAATAACTCTGATGTTTGCAGGTAGTTGCAGTTCTACCTTATATAATATCATAGTATACTATCTTACCAATTGAGACGCAATCAAAACATCAGCGAAACATTGCGGAATTTCATAACAAAGCGAGAACAAAGTTATACTATGCACGGATGTACTATTTGATAATCCAGAGCGGGTCTTTCTACATATTTAGTTAAATAACTCTGAGCTTTGCAGGTATTTGCAGTTCTATCTTACATAATATCAAAGTATACTATCTTACCAATACGACGCAATCAAAACATCATTGACACTTTGCGGAATTTCATAACAAAGCGTAAACAAAGTTATACTATGCACGGATGTACTATTTGATCATCCAGAGCGGTTCTTGCTACATATTTAGTTAAATAACTCTGAGCTTTGCAGGTATTTGCAGTTCTACCTTATATAATATCATAGTATACTATCTTACCAATTGAGACGCAATCAAAACATCAGCGAAACATTGCGGAATTTCATAACAAAGCGAGAACAAAGTTATACTATGCACGGTTGTACTATTTGATCATCTAGGGCGGTTCTTGCTACATATTTAGTTAAATAACTCTGAGCTTTGCAGGTATTTGCAGTTCTAACTTATATATTATCAAAGTATACTATATTACCCATTGCGACGCAATCAAAACATCAGCGAAACATTGCGGAATTTCATAACAAAGCGAGGACAAAGTTATACTATGCACGGATGTACTATTTGATCATCCAGAGCGGTTCGTGCTACATATTTAGTTAAATAACTCTGAGATTTGCAGGTATTTGCAGTTCTAACTTATATAATATCAAAGTATACTATTTTATCAATACGACGCAATCAAAACCTCAGCGATGCTTTGCGGAAATTCAGAACAAAGCGTAATCAAAGTTATACTATGCAGGGATGTACTATTTGATCTTCCTGCCTGTTCTGGATACATATTATGCCAAATCACTCTCAGGTTTGTAGGTAGTTACAGTTTTACCACATATAATATCATAGTATACTATCTTACCAATACGACGCAATCAAAACATCAGTGACACTTTGCGGAAATTCATAACAAAGCGAGAACAAACTTATACTATGCACGGATGTACTATTTGATCACCCAGAGCGGTTCTTGCTACATATTTAGTTAAATAACTCTGAGCTTTGCAGGTATTTTCAGTTCTATCTTATATAATATCAAAGTATACTATCTTATCAATACGACGCAATAAAAACCTCAGCGAAGCTTTGCGGAAATTAAGAACAAAGCGTAATCAAAGTTATACTATGCACGGATGTACTATTTGATCTTCCTGTCGGTTCTGGATACATATTTTGCCAAATCACACTCAGGTTTGTAGGTAGTTACAGTTTTACCACATATAATATCATAGTATACTATCTTATCATTACGTACGCAATCAAAACATCAGCGAAACTTGCGGAACTTCATAACAAAGCGTAATCAAAGTTATACTATGCACGTATGTACTATTTGATCTTCCTGTCGGTTCTGGATACATATTTTGCCAAATCACTCTCAGGGTTGAAGGTAGTTGCAGTTCTACCTTATATAATATCATAGTATACTATCTTATCAATACGTACGCAATCAAAACATCAGCGAAACTTGCGGAACTTCATAACAAAGCGTACACAAAGTTATACTATGCACGGATGTACTATTTGATCATCCAGAGCGGTACTTTCTACATATGTAGTTAAATAACTCTGAGCTTTGCAGGTATTTGCAGTTCTAACTTATATATTATCAAAGTATACTATGTTACCAATACGACGCAATCAAAACCTCAGCGAAACTCTGCGGAACTTCATAACAACGCGTAAACAAAGTTATACTATGCACGGATGTACTATATGATCATCCAGAGCGGTTCTTGCTACATATTTAGTTAAATAACTCTGAGCTTTGCAGGTATTTTCAGTTCTATCTTATATAATATCAAAGTATACTATCTTATCAATACGACGCAATCAAAACATCAGCAAAACTTTGCGGAAGTTCATAACAAAGAGTGAACAAAGTTATACTATGTACGGGTGTACTATTTGATCATCCTGAGCGGTTCTGGATACATATTTTGCCAAATCACTCTCAGGTTTGTTGGTAGTTGCAGTTCTACCTTATATAATATCATAGTATACCATCTTATCAATACGTACACAATCAAAACCTCAGCGAAACATTGCGGAACTTCATAACAAAGCGTTAACAAAGTTATACTATGCACGGATGTACTATTTGATCATACAGAGCGGTTCTTGCTACATATTTAGTTAAATAACTCTGAGCTTTGCAGGTATTTGCAGTTCTATCTTGTATAATATCAAAGTATACTATCTTATCAATACGACGCAATAAAAACCTCAGCGAAGCTTTGCGGAAATTCAGAACAAAGCGTAATCAAAGTTATGCTATGCACGGATGTACTATTTGATCTTCCTGTCGGTTCTGGATACATATTTTGCCAAATCACTCTCAGGTTTGTAGGTAGTTACAGTTTTACCACATATAATATCATAGTATACTATCTTATCAATACGACGCAATCAAAACATCAGCAAAACTTTGCGGAAGTTCATAACAAAGAGTGAACAAAGTTATACTATGTACGGGTGTACTATTTGATCATCCTGAGCGGTTCTGGATACATATTTTGCCAAATCACTCTCAGGTTTGTTGGTAGTTGCAGTTCTACCTTATATAATATCATAGTATACTATCTTATCAATACGTACGCAATCAAAACATCAGCGAAACTTGCGGAACTTCATAACAAAGCGTACACAAAGTTATACTATGCACGGATGTACTATTTGATCATCCAGAGCGGTTCTTTCTACATATGTAGTTAAATAACTCGGAGCTTTGCAGGTATTTGCAGTTCTAACTTATATATTATCAAAGTATACTATGTTACCAATACGACGCAATCAAAACATCAGCGAAACTCTGCGGAACTTCATAACAACGCGTAAACAAAGTTATACTATGCACGGATGTACTATATGATCATCCAGAGCGGTTCTTGCTACATATTTAGTTAAATAACTCTGAGGTTTGCAGGTATTTGCAGTTCTATCTTATATAATATCAAAGTATACTATCTTATCAATACGACGCAATCAAAACATCAGCGACACATTGCGGAACTTCATAAGAAAGCGTAATCAAAGTTATACTATACACGGATGTACTATTTGATCTTCCTGCCGGTTCTGGATACATATTTTGCCAAATCACTCTCAGGGTTGAAGGTAGTTGCAGTTCTAACTTATATATTATCAAAGTATACTATCTTATCATTACGTACGCAATCAAAACATCAGCGAAACTTGCGGAACTTCATAACAAAGCGTAATCAAAGTTATACTATGCACGTATGTACTATTTGATCTTCCTGTCGGTTCTGGATACATATTTTGCCAAATCACTCTCAGGGTTGAAGGTAGTTGCAGTTCTACCTTATATAATATCATAGTATACTATCTTATCAATACGTACGCAATCAAAACATCAGCGAAACTTGCGGAACTTCATAACAAAGCGTACACAAAGTTATACTATGCACGGATGTACTATTTGATCATCCAGAGCGGTACTTTCTACATATGTAGTTAAATAACTCTGAGCTTTGCAGGTATTTGCAGTTCTAACTTATATATTATCAAAGTATACTATGTTACCAATACGACGCAATCAAAACCTCAGCGAAACTCTGCGGAACTTCATAACAACGCGTAAACAAAGTTATACTATGCACGGATGTACTATATGATCATCCAGAGCGGTTCTTGCTACATATTTAGTTAAATAACTCTGAGCTTTGCAGGTATTTTCAGTTCTATCTTATATAATATCAAAGTATACATTCTTACCAATTACGACGCAATCAAAACATCAGCAAAACTTTGCGGAAGTTCATAACAAAGAGTGAACAAAGTTATACTATGTACGGGTGTACTATTTGATCATCCTGAGCGGTTCTGGATACATATTTTGCCAAATCACTCTCAGGTTTGTTGGTAGTTGCAGTTCTACCTTATATAATATCATAGTATACCATCTTATCAATACGTACGCAATCAAAACCTCAGCGAAACTTGCGGAACTTCATAACAAAGCGTAAACAAAGTTATACTATGCACGGATGTACTATTTGATCATCCAGAGCGGTTCTTGCTACATATTTAGTTAAATAACTCTGAGCTTTGCAGGTATTTGCAGTTCTATCTTATATAATATCAAAGTATACTATCTTATCAATACGACGCAATAAAAACCTCAGCGAAGCTTTGCGGAAATTCAGAACAAAGCGTAATCAAAGTTATGCTATGCACGGATGTACTATTTGATCTTCCTGTCGGTTCTGGATACATATTTTGCCAAATCACTCTCAGGTTTGTAGGTAGTTACAGTTTTACCACATATAATATCATAGTATACTATCTTATCAATACGACGCAATCAAAACATCAGCAAAACTTTGCGGAAGTTCATAACAAAGAGTGAACAAAGTTATACTATGTACGGGTGTACTATTTGATCATCCTGAGCGGTTCTGGATACATATTTTGCCAAATCACTCTCAGGTTTGTTGGTAGTTGCAGTTCTACCTTATATAATATCATAGTATACTATCTTATCAATACGTACGCAATCAAAACATCAGCGAAACTTGCGGAACTTCATAACAAAGCGTAAACAAAGTTATACTATGCACGGATGTACTATTTGATCATCCAGAGCGGTTCTTGCTACTTATTTAGTTAAATAACTCTGAGCTTTGCAGGTATTTGCAGTTCTATCTTATATAATATCAAAGTATACTATCTTATCAATACGACGCAATAAAAACCTCAGCGAAACTCTGGGGAACTTCATAACAACGCGTAAACAATGTTATACTATGCACGGATGTACTATATGATCATCCAGAGCGGTTCTTGCTACATATTTAGTTAAATAACTCTGAGCTTTGCAGGTATTTTCAGTTCTATCTTATATAATATCAAAGTATACTATCTTATCAATACGACGCAATCAAAACATCAGCAAAACTTTGCGGAAGTTCATAACAAAGAGTGAACAAAGTTATACTATGTACGGGTGTACTATTTGATCATCCTGAGCGGTTCTGGATACATATTTTGCCAAATCACTCTCAGGTTTGTTGGTAGTTGCAGTTCTACCTTATATAATATCATAGTATACCATCTTATCAATACGTACGCAATCAAAACATCAGCGAAACTTGCGGAACTTCATAACAAAGCGTAAACAAAGTTATACTATGCACGAATGTACTATTTGATCATCCAGAGCGGTCTTTGCAACATATTTTGTTAAATAACTCTGAGCTTTGCAGGTATTTGCAGTTCTAACTTATATAATATCAAAGTATACTATCTTATCATTACGACGCAATCAAAACCTCAGCGAAACTCTGCGGAACTTCATAACAGCGTAAACAAAGTTATACTATGCACGGATGTACTATTTGATCATCCAGAGCGGTTCTAGCTACATATTTAGTTAAATAACTCTGAGCTTTGCAGGTATTTTCAGTTCTATCTTATATAATATCAAAGTATACTATCTTATCAATACGACGCAATCAAAACATCAGCAAAACTTTGCGGAAGTTCATAACAAAGAGTGAACAAAGTTATACTATGTACGGGTGTACTATTTGATCATCCTGAGCGGTTCTGGATACATATTTTGCCAAATCACTCTCAGGTTTGTTGGTAGTTGCAGTTCTACCTTATATAATATCATAGTATACCATCTTATCAATACGTACGCAATCAAAACATCAGCGAAACTTGCGGAACTTCATAACAAAGCGTAAACAAAGTTATACTATGCACGGATGTACTATTTGATCATCCAGAGCGGTTCTTGCTACATATTTAGTTAAATAACTCTGAGCTTTGCAGGTATTTGCAGTTCTATCTTATATAATATCAAAGTATACTATCTTATCAATACGACGCAATAAAAACCTCAGCGAAGCTTTGCGGAAATTCAGAACAAAGCGTAATCAAAGTTATGCTATGCACGGATGTACTATTTGATCTTCCTGTCGGTTCTGGATACATATTTTGCCAAATCACTCTCAGGTTTGTAGGTAGTTACAGTTTTACCACATATAATATCATAGTATACTATCTTATCAATACGACGCAATCAAAACATCAGCAAAACTTTGCGGAAGTTCATAACAAAGAGTGAACAAAGTTATACTATGTACGGGTGTACTATTTGATCATCCTGAGCGGTTCTGGATACATATTTTGCCAAATCACTCTCAGGTTTGTTGGTAGTTGCAGTTCTACCTTATATAATATCATAGTATACTATCTTATCAATACGTACGCAATCAAAACATCAGCGAAACTTGCGGAACTTCATAACAAAGCGTACACAAAGTTATACTATGCACGGATGTACTATTTGATCATCCAGAGCGGTTCTTTCTACATATGTAGTTAAATAACTCTGAGCTTTGCAGGTATTTGCAGTTCTAACTTATATATTATCAAAGTATACTATGTTACCAATACGACGCAATCAAAACCTCAGCGAAACTCTGCGGAACTTCATAACAACGCGTAAACAAAGTTATACTATGCACGGATGTACTATATGATCATCCAGAGCGGTTCTTGCTACATATTTAGTTAAATAACTCTGAGCTTTGCAGGTATTTGCAGTTCTATCTTATATAATATCAAAGTATACTATCTTATCAATACGACGCAATCAAAACATCAGCGACACATTGCGGAACTTCATAAGAAAGCGTAATCAAAGTTATACTATACACGGATGTACTATTTGATCTTCCTGCCGGTTCTGGATACATATTTTGCCAAATCACTCTCAGGGTTGAAGGTAGTTGCAGTTCTAACTTATATATTATCAAAGTATACTATCTTATCATTACGTACGCAATCAAAACATCAGCGAAACTTGCGGAACTTCATAACAAAGCGTAATCAAAGTTATACTATGCACGTATGTACTATTTGATCTTCCTGTCGGTTCTGGATACATATTTTGCCAAATCACTCTCAGGGTTGAAGGTAGTTGCAGTTCTACCTTATATAATATCATAGTATACTATCTTATCAATACGTACGCAATCAAAACATCAGCGAAACTTGCGGAACTTCATAACAAAGCGTACACAAAGTTATACTATGCACGGATGTACTATTTGATCATCCAGAGCGGTACTTTCTACATATGTAGTTAAATAACTCTGAGCTTTGCAGGTATTTGCAGTTCTAACTTATATATTATCAAAGTATACTATGTTACCAATACGACGCAATCAAAACCTCAGCGAAACTCTGCGGAACTTCATAACAACGCGTAAACAAAGTTATACTATGCACGGATGTACTATATGATCATCCTGAGCGGTTCTTGCTACATATTTAGTTAAATAACTCTGAGCTTTGCAGATATTTTCAGTTCTATCTTATATAATATCAAAGTATACATTCTTACCAATTACGACGCAATCAAAACATCAGCAAAACTTTGCGGAAGTTCATAACAAAGAGTGAACAAAGTTATACTATGTACGGGTGTACTATTTGATCATCCTGAGCGGTTCTGGATACATATTTTGCCAAATCACTCTCAGGTTTGTTGGTAGTTGCAGTTCTACCTTATATAATATCATAGTATACCATCTTATCAATACTTACACAATCAAAACCTCAGCGAAACATTGCGGAACTTCATAACAAAGCGTAAACAAAGTTATACTATGCACGGATGTACTATTTGATCATCCAGAGCGGTTCTTGCTACATATTTAGTTAAATAACTCTGAGCTTTGCAGGTATTTGCAGTTCTATCTTATATAATATCAAAGTATACTATCTTATCAATACGACGCAATAAAAACCTCAGCGAAGCTTTGCGGAAATTCAGAACAAAGCGTAATCAAAGTTATGCTATGCACGGATGTACTATTTGATCTTCCTGTCGGTTCTGGATACATATTTTGCCAAATCACTCTCAGGTTTGTAGGTAGTTACAGTTTTACCACATATAATATCATAGTATACTATCTTATCAATACGACGCAATCAAAACATCAGCAAAACTTTGCGGAAGTTCATAACAAAGAGTGAACAAAGTTATACTATGTACGGGTGTACTATTTGATCATCCTGAGCGGTTCTGGATACATATTTTGCCAAATCACTCTCAGGTTTGTTGGTAGTTGCAGTTCTACCTTATATAATATCATAGTATACTATCTTATCAATACGTACGCAATCAAAACATCAGCGAAACTTGCGGAACTTCATAACAAAGCGTAAACAAAGTTATACTATGCACGGATGTACTATTTGATCATCCAGAGCGGTTCTTGCTACTTATTTAGTTAAATAACTCTGAGCTTTGCAGGTATTTGCAGTTCTATCTTATATAATATCAAAGTATACTATCTTATCAATACGACGCAATAAAAACCTCAGCGAAACTCTGGGGAACTTCATAACAACGCGTAAACAATGTTATACTATGCACGGATGTACTATATGATCATCCAGAGCGGTTCTTGCTACATATTTAGTTAAATAACTCTGAGCTTTGCAGGTATTTTCAGTTCTATCTTATATAATATCAAAGTATACTATCTTATCAATACGACGCAATCAAAACATCAGCAAAACTTTGCGGAAGTTCATAACAAAGAGTGAACAAAGTTATACTATGTACGGGTGTACTATTTGATCATCCCGAGCGGTTCTGGATACATATTTTGCCAAATCACTCTCAGGTTTGTTGGTAGTTGCAGTTCTACCTTATATAATATCATAGTATACCATCTTATCAATACGTACGCAATCAAAACATCAGCGAAACTTGCGGAACTTCATAACAAAGCGTAAACAAAGTTATACTATGCACGGATGTACTATTTGATCATCCAGAGCGGTTCTTGCTACATATTTAGTTAAATAACTCTGAGCTTTGCAGGTATTTTCAGTTCTATCTTATATAATATCAAAGTATACTATCTTATCAATACGACGCAATCAAAACATCAGCAAAACTTTGCGGAAGTTCATAACAAAGAGTGAACAAAGTTATACTATGCACGGGTGTAGTATTTGATCATCCTGAGCGGTTCTGGATACATATTTTGCCAAATCACTCTCAGGTTTGTTGGTAGTTGCAGTTCTACCTTATATAATATCATAGTATACTATCTTATCAATACGTACGCAATCAAAACATCAGCGAAACTTGCGGAACTTCATAACAAAGCGTACACAAAGTTATACTATGCACGGATGTACTATTTGATCATCCAGAGCGGTACTTTCTACATATGTAGTTAAATAACTCTGAGCTTTGCAGGTATTTGCAGTTCTATCTTATATAATATCAAAGTATACTATCTTATCAATACGACGCAATAAAAACCTCAGCGAAGCTTTGCGGAAATTCAGAACAAAGCGTAATCAAAGTTATACTATGCACGGATGTATTATTTGATCTTCCTGTCGGTTCTGGATACATATTTTGCCAAATCACTCTCAGGTTTGTAGGTAGTTAAAGTTTTACCACATATAATATCATAGTATACTATCTTATCAATACGTACGCAATCAAAACATCAGCGAAACTTGCGGAACTTGATAACAAAGCGTAATCAAAGTTATACTATACACGGATGTACTATTTGATCTTCCTGCCGGTTCTGGATACATATTTTGCCAAATCACTCTCAGGGTTGAAGGTAGTTGCAGTTCTAACTTATATATTATCAAAGTATACTATGTTACCAATACGACGCAATCAAAACCTCAGCGAAACTCTGCGGAACTTCATAACAAAGCGAAAACAAAGTTATAGTATGCACGGATGTACTATTTGATCATCCAGAGCAGTTCTTGCTACATATTTTGTTAAATAACTCTGAGGTGTGCATGTAGTTGCAGTTCTATCTTATATAAAATCAAAGTATACTATCCCACCAATACGACGCCATCAAAACCTCAGCGAAACTTTGCGGAACTTCATAACAAAGCGTAAACAAAGTTATTCTATGCAGGTATGTACTATTTGATCATCCTGAGCAGTTCTTGCTACATATTTTGTTAAATAACTCTGAGCTTTGCAGGTATTTGCAGTTCTATCTTATATAATATCAAAGTATACTATCTTATCAATACGACGCAATCAAAACATCAGCGAAACATTGCGGAACTTCATAACAAAGCGTAAACAAAGTTATACTATGCACGGATGTACTATTTGATCATCCTGAGCGGTTCTTGCTACATATTTTGTTAAATAACTCTGAGCTTTGCAGGTATTTTCAGTTCTATCTTATATAATATCAAAGTATACTATCTTATCAATACGACGCAATCAAAACATCAGCAAAACTTTGCGGAAGTTCATAACAAAGAGTGAACAAAGTTATACTATGCACGGATGTACTATTTGATCTTCCTGTCGGTTCTGGATACATATTTTGCCAAATCACACTCAGGTTTGTTGGTAGTTGCAGTTCTACCTTATATAATATCATAGTATACTATCTTATCATTACGTACGCAATCAAAACATCAGCGAAACTTGCGGAACTTCATAACAAAGCGTAAACAAAGTTATACTATGCACGGATGTACTATTTGATCATCCAGAGCGGTTCTTGCTACATATTTAGTTAAATAACTCTGAGCTTTGCAGGTATTTGCAGTTCTATCTTATATAATATCAAAGTATACTATCTTATCAATACGACGCAATAAAAACCTCATCGAAACTCTGCGGAACTTCATAACAAGGCGTAAACAAAGTTATACTATGCACGGATGTACTATTTGATCATCCTGAGCGGTTCTTGCTACATATTTTGTTAAATAACTCTGAGGTGTGCAGGTATTTGCAGTTCTAACTTATCTAATATCAATGTATACTATCTTATCAATACGACGCAATCAAAACATCAGCAAAACTTTGCGGAAGTTCATAACAAAGAGTGAACAAAGTTATACTATGCACGGGTGTACTATTTGATCATCCTGAGCGGTTCTGGATACATATTTTGCCAACTCACTCTCAGGTTTGTTGGTAGTTGCAGTTCTACCTTATATAATACCATAGTATACTATCTTATCAATACGTACGCAATCAAAACATCAGCGAAACTTGCGGAACTTCATAACAAAGCGTAAACAAAGTTATACTATGCACGGATGTACTATTTGATCATCCAGAGCGGTTCTTGCTACTTATTTAGTTAAATAACTCTGAGCTTTGCAGGTATTTGCAGTTCTATCTTATATAATATCAAAGTATACTATCTTATCAATACGACGCAATCAAAACCTCAGCGAAACTCTGCGGAACTTCATAACAAAGCGAAAACAAAGTTATAGTATGCACGGATGTACTATTTGATCATCCAGAGCAGTTCTTGCTACATATTTTGTTAAATAACTCTGAGGTGTGCATGTAGTTGCAGTTCTATCTTATATAAAATCAAAGTATACTATCCCACCAATACGACGCCATCAAAACCTCAGCGAAACTTTGCGGAACTTCATAACAAAGCGTAAACAAAGTTATACTATGCACGTACGTACTATTTGATCATCCTGAGCAGTTCTTGCTACATATTTTGTTAAATAACTCTGAGCTTTGCAGGTATTTGCAGTTCTATCTTATATAATATCAAAGTATACTATCTTATCAATACGACGCAATCAAAACATCAGCGAAACATTGCGGAACTTCATAACAAAGCGTAAACAAAGTTATACTATGCACGGATGTACTATTTGATCATCCTGAGCGGTTCTTGCTACATATTTTGTTAAATATCTCTCAGGTTTGTAGGTAGTTACAGTTTTACCACATATAATATCATAGTATTCTATCTTATCAATACGACGCAATCAAAACATCAGCAAAACTTTGCGGAAGTTCATAACAAAGTGTGAACAAAGTTATACTATGCACGGGTGTACTATTTGATCATCCTCAGCGGTTCTGGATACATATTTTGCCAAATCACTCTCAGGTTTGTTGGTAGTTGCAGTTCTACCTTATATAATATCATAGTATACTATCTTATCAATACGTACGCATTCAAAACATCAGCGAAACGTGCGGAACTTCATAACAAAGCGTAAACAAAGTTATACTATGCACGGATGTACTATTTGATCATCCAGAGCGGTTCTTGCTACATATTTAGTTAAATAACTCTGAGCTTTGCAGGTATTTGCAGTTCTATCTTATATAATATCAAAGTATACTATCTTATCAATACGACGCAATAAAAACCTCAGCGAAGCTTTGCGGAAATTCAGAACAAAGCGTAATCAAAGTTATACTATGCACGGATGTACTATTTGATCTTCCTGTCGGTTCTGGATACATATTTTGCCAAATCACTCTCAGGTTTGTAGGTAGTTACAGTTTTACCACATATAATATCATAGTATTCTATCTTATCAATACGACGCAATCAAAACATCAGCAAAACTTTGCGGAAGTTCATAACAAAGAGTGAACAAAGTTATACTATGTACGGGTGTACTATTTGATCATCCTGAGCGGTTCTGGATACATATTTTGCCAAATCACTCTCAGGTTTGTTGGTAGTTGCAGTTCTACCTTATATAATATCATAGTATACTATCTTATCAATACGTACGCAATCAAAACATCAGCGAAACTTGCGGAACTTCATAACAAAGCGTACACAAAGTTATACTATGCACGGATGTACTATATGATCATCCAGAGCGGTTCTTGCTACATATTTAGTTAAATAACTCTGAGCTTTGCAGGTATTTGCAGTTCTATCTTATATAATATCAAAGTATACTATCTTATCAATACGACGCAATCAAAACATCAGCGACACATTGCGGAACTTCATAAGAAAGCGTAATCAAAGTTATACTATACACGGATGTACTATTTGATCTTCCTGCCGGTTCTGGATACATATTTTGCCAAATCACTCTCAGGGTTGAAGGTAGTTGCAGTTCTAACTTATATATTATCAAAGTATACTATGTTACCAATACGACGCAATCAAAACCTCAGCGAAACTCTGCGGAACTTCATAACACAGCGTAAAAAAAGTTATACTATGCACGGATGTACTATTTGATCATCCTGAGCGGTTCTTGCTACATATTTAGTTAAATAACTCTGAGCTTTGCAGGTATTTGCAGTTCTAACGTATCTAATATCAATGTATACTATCTTATCAATACGACGCAATCAAAACATCAGCAAAACTTTGCGGAAGTTCATAACAAAGAGTGAACAAAGTTATACTATGCACGGGTGTACTATTTGATCATCCTGAGCGGTTCTGGATACATATTTTGCCAAATCACTCTCAGGGTTGAAGGTAGTTGCAGTTCTACCGTATATAATATCAAAGTATACTATCTTACCAATACGACGCAATCAAAACCTCAGCGATACTTTGCGGAACTTCATAACAAAGCGTAATCAAAGTTATACTATACACGGATGTACTATTTGATCTTCCTGCCGGTTCTGGATACATATTTTGCCAAATCACTCTCAGGGTTGAAGGTAGTTGCAGTTCTAACTTATATATTATCAAAGTATACTATGTTACCAATACGACGCAATCAAAACCTCAGCGAAACTCTGCGGAACTTCATAACAACGCGTAAACAAAGTTATACTATGCACGGATGTACTATTTGATCATCCAGAGCGGTTCTTGCTACATATTTAGTTAAATAACTCTGAGCTTTGCAGGTATTTGCAGTTCTATCTTATATAATATCAAAGTATACTATCTTATCAATACGACGCAATAAAAACCTCAGCGAAGCTTTGCGGAAAATCAGAACAAAGCGTAATCAAAGTTATACTATGCACGGATGTACTATTTGATCTTCCTGTCGGTTCTGGATACATATTTTGCCAAATCACTCTCAGGGTTGAAGGTAGTTGCAGTTCTAACTTATATATTATCAAAGTATACTATGTTACCAATACGTACGCAATCAAAACATCAGCGAAACTTGCGGAACTTCATAACAAAGCGTAAACAAAGTTATACTATGCACGGATGTACTATTTGATCATCCAGAGCGGTTCTTGCTACATATTTAGTTAAATAACTCTGAGCTTTGCAGGTATTTTCAGTTCTATCTTATATAATATCAAAGTATACTATCTTATCAATACGACGCAATCAAAACATCAGCAAAACTTTGCGGAAGTTCATAACAAAGAGTGAACAAAGTTATACTATGCACGGGTGTAGTATTTGATCATCCTGAGCGGTTCTGGATACATATTTTGCCAAATCACTCTCAGGTTTGTTGGTAGTTGCAGTTCTACCTTATATAATATCATAGTATACTATCTTATCAATACGTACGCAATCAAAACATCAGCGAAACTTGCGGAACTTCATAACAAAGCGTACACAAAGTTATACTATGCACGGATGTACTATTTGATCATCCAGAGCGGTACTTTCTACATATGTAGTTAAATAACTCTGAGCTTTGCAGGTATTTGCAGTTCTATCTTATATAATATCAAAGTATACTATCTTATCAATACGACGCAATAAAAACCTCAGCGAAGCTTTGCGGAAATTCAGAACAAAGCGTAATCAAAGTTATACTATGCACGGATGTATTATTTGATCTTCCTGTCGGTTCTGGATACATATTTTGCCAAATCACTCTCAGGTTTGTAGGTAGTTAAAGTTTTACCACATATAATATCATAGTATACTATCTTATCAATACGTACGCAATCAAAACATCAGCGAAACTTGCGGAACTTGATAACAAAGCGTAATCAAAGTTATACTATACACGGATGTACTATTTGATCTTCCTGCCGGTTCTGGATACATATTTTGCCAAATCACTCTCAGGGTTGAAGGTAGTTGCAGTTCTAACTTATATATTATCAAAGTATACTATGTTACCAATACGACGCAATCAAAACCTCAGCGAAACTCTGCGGAACTTCATAACAAAGCGAAAACAAAGTTATAGTATGCACGGATGTACTATTTGATCATCCAGAGCAGTTCTTGCTACATATTTTGTTAAATAACTCTGAGGTGTGCATGTAGTTGCAGTTCTATCTTATATAAAATCAAAGTATACTATCCCACCAATACGACGCCATCAAAACCTCAGCGAAACTTTGCGTAACTTCATAACAAAGCGTAAACAAAGTTATACTATGCAGGTATGTACTATTTGATCATCCTGAGCAGTTCTTGCTACATATTTTGTTAAATAACTCTGAGCTTTGCAGGTATTTGCAGTTCTATCTTATATAATATCAAAGTATACTATCTTATCAATACGACGCAATCAAAACATCAGCGAAACATTGCGGAACTTCATAACAAAGCGTAAACAAAGTTATACTATGCACGGATGTACTATTTGATCATCCTGAGCGGTTCTTGCTACATATTTTGTTAAATAACTCTGAGCTTTGCAGGTATTTTCAGTTCTATCTTATATAATATCAAAGTATACTATCTTATCAATACGACGCAATCAAAACATCAGCAAAACTTTGCGGAAGTTCATAACAAAGAGTGAACAAAGTTATACTATGCACGGATGTACTATTTGATCTTCCTGTCGGTTCTGGATACATATTTTGCCAAATCACACTCAGGTTTGTTGGTAGTTGCAGTTCTACCTTATATAATATCATAGTATACTATCTTATCATTACGTACGCAATCAAAACATCAGCGAAACTTGCGGAACTTCATAACAAAGCGTAAACAAAGTTATACTATGCACGGATGTACTATTTGATCATCCAGAGCGGTTCTTGCTACATATTTAGTTAAATAACTCTGAGCTTTGCAGGTATTTGCAGTTCTATCTTATATAATATCAAAGTATACTATCTTATCAATACGACGCAATAAAAACCTCATCGAAACTCTGCGGAACTTCATAACAAGGCGTAAACAAAGTTATACTATGCACGGATGTACTATTTGATCATCCTGAGCGGTTCTTGCTACATATTTTGTTAAATAACTCTGAGGTGTGCAGGTATTTGCAGTTCTAACGTATCTAATATCAATGTATACTATCTTATCAATACGACGCAATCAAAACATCAGCAAAACTTTGCGGAAGTTCATAACAAAGAGTGAACAAAGTTATACTATGCACGGGTGTACTATTTGATCATCCTGAGCGGTTCTGGATACATATTTTGCCAAATCACTCTCAGGGTTGAAGGTAGTTGCAGTTCTACCGTATATAATATCAAAGTATACTATCTTACCAATACGACGCAATCAAAACCTCAGCGATACTTTGCGGCACTTCATAACAAAGCGTAATCAAAGTTATACTATACACGGATGTACTATTTGATCTTCCTGCCGGTTCTGGATACATATTTTGCCAAATCACTCTCAGGGTTGAAGGTAGTTGCAGTTCTAACTTATATATTATCAAAGTATACTATGTTACCAATACGACGCAATCAAAACCTCAGCGAAACTCTGCGGAACTTCATAACAACGCGTAAACAAAGTTATACTATGCACGGATGTACTATTTGATCATCCAGAGCGGTTCTTGCTACATATTTAGTTAAATAACTCTGAGCTTTGCAGGTATTTGCAGTTCTATCTTATATAATATCAAAGTATACTATCTTATCAATACGACGCAATAAAAACCTCAGCGAAGCTTTGCGGAAAATCAGAACAAAGCGTAATCAAAGTTATACTATGCACGGATGTACTATTTGATCTTCCTGTCGGTTCTGGATACATATTTTGCCAAATCACTCTCAGGGTTGAAGGTAGTTGCAGTTCTAACTTATATATTATCAAAGTATACTATGTTACCAATACGTACGCAATCAAAACATCAGCGAAACTTGCGGAACTTCATAACAAAGCGTAAACAAAGTTATACTATGCACGGATGTACTATTTGATCATCCAGAGCGGTTCTTGCTACATATTTAGTTAAATAACTCTGAGCTTTGCAGGTATTTTCAGTTCTATCTTATATAATATCAAAGTATACTATCTTATCAATACGACGCAATCAAAACATCAGCAAAACTTTGCGGAAGTTCATAACAAAGAGTGAACAAAGTTATACTATGCACGGGTGTAGTATTTGATCATCCTGAGCGGTTCTGGATACATATTTTGCCAAATCACTCTCAGGTTTGTTGGTAGTTGCAGTTCTACCTTATATAATATCATAGTATACTATCTTATCAATACGTACGCAATCAAAACATCAGCGAAACTTGCGGAACTTCATAACAAAGCGTACACAAAGTTATACTATGCACGGATGTACTATTTGATCATCCAGAGCGGTACTTTCTACATATGTAGTTAAATAACTCTGAGCTTTGCAGGTATTTGCAGTTCTATCTTATATAATATCAAAGTATACTATCTTATCAATACGACGCAATAAAAACCTCAGCGAAGCTTTGCGGAAATTCAGAACAAAGCGTAATCAAAGTTATACTATGCACGGATGTATTATTTGATCTTCCTGTCGGTTCTGGATACATATTTTGCCAAATCACTCTCAGGTTTGTTGGTAGTTGCAGTTCTACCTTATATAATATCATAGTATACTATCTTATCATTACGTACGCAATCAAAACATCAGCGAAACTTGCGGAACTTCATAACAAAGCGTAAACAAAGTTATACTATGCACGGATGTACTATTTGATCATCCAGAGCGGTTCTTGCTACATATTTAGTTAAATAACTCTGAGCTTTGCAGGTATTTGCAGTTCTATCTTATATAATATCAAAGTATACTATCTTATCAATACGACGCAATAAAAACCTCATCGAAACTCTGCGGAACTTCATAACAAGGCGTAAACAAAGTTATACTATGCAGGGATGTACTATTTGATCATCCTGAGCGGTTCTTGCTACATATTTTGTTAAATAACTCTGAGGTGTGCAGGTATTTGCAGTTCTAACTTATCTAATATCAATGTATACTATCTTATCAATACGACGCAATCAAAACATCAGCAAAACTTTGCGGAAGTTCATAACAAAGAGTGAACAAAGTTATACTATGCACGGGTGTACTATTTGATCATCCTGAGCGGTTCTGGATACATATTTTGCCAACTCACTCTCAGGTTTGTTGGTAGTTGCAGTTCTACCTTATATAATACCATAGTATACTATCTTATCAATACGTACGCAATCAAAACATCAGCGAAACTTGCGGAACTTCATAACAAAGCGTAAACAAAGTTATACTATGCACGGATGTACTATTTGATCATCCAGAGCGGTTCTTGCTACTTATTTAGTTAAATAACTCTGAGCTTTGCAGGTATTTGCAGTTCTATCTTATATAATATCAAAGTATACTATCTTATCAATACGACGCAATCAAAACCTCAGCGAAACTCTGCGGAACTTCATAACAAAGCGAAAACAAAGTTATAGTATGCACGGATGTACTATTTGATCATCCAGAGCAGTTCTTGCTACATATTTTGTTAAATAACTCTGAGGTTTGCATGTAGTTGCAGTTCTATCTTATATAAAATCAAAGTATACTATCCCACCAATACGACGCCATCAAAACCTCAGCGAAACTTTGCGGAACTTCATAACAAAGCGTAAACAAAGTTATACTATGCACGTACGTACTATTTGATCATCCTGAGCAGTTCTTGCTACATATTTTGTTAAATAACTCTGAGCTTTGCAGGTATTTGCAGTTCTATCTTATATAATATCAAAGTATACTATCTTATCAATACGACGCAATCAAAACATCAGCGAAACATTGCGGAACTTCATAACAAAGCGTAAACAAAGTTATACTATGCACGGATGTACTATTTGATCATCCTGAGCGGTTCTTGCTACATATTTTGTTAAATATCTCTCAGGTTTGTAGGTAGTTACAGTTTTACCACATATAATATCATAGTATTCTATCTTATCAATACGACGCAATCAAAACATCAGCAAAACTTTGCGGAAGTTCATAACAAAGTGTGAACAAAGTTATACTATGCACGGGTGTACTATTTGATCATCCTCAGCGGTTCTGGATACATATTTTGCCAAATCACTCTCAGGTTTGTTGGTAGTTGCAGTTCTACCTTATATAATATCAAAGTATACTATCTTATCAATACGACGCAATCAAAACATCAGCGACACATTGCGGAACTTCATAAGAAAGCGTAATCAAAGTTATACTATACACGGATGTACTATTTGATCTTCCTGCCGGTTCTGGATACATATTTTGCCAAATCACTCTCAGGGTTGAAGGTAGTTGCAGTTCTAACTTATATATTATCAAAGTATACTATGTTACCAATACGACGCAATCAAAACCTCAGCGAAACTCTGCGGAACTTCATAACACAGCGTAAAAAAAGTTATACTATGCACGGATGTACTATTTGATCATCCTGAGCGGTTCTTGCTACATATTTAGTTAAATAACTCTGAGCTTTGCAGGTATTTGCAGTTCTAACTTATCTAATATCAATGTATACTATCTTATCAATACGACGCAATAAAAACCTCAGCGAAGCTTTGCGGAAATTCAGAACAAAGCGTAATCAAAGTTATACTATGCACGGATGTATTATTTGATCTTCCTGTCGGTTCTGGATACATATTTTGCCAAATCACTCTCAGGTTTGTAGGTAGTTACAGTTTTACCACATATAATATCATAGTATACTATCTTATCAATACGTACGCAATCAAAACATCAGCGAAACTTGCGGAACTTCATAACAAAGCGTAATCAAAGTTATACTATACACGGATGTACTATTTGATCTTCCTGCCGGTTCTGGATACATATTTTGCCAAATCACTCTCAGGGTTGAAGGTAGTTGCAGTTCTAACTTATATATTATCAAAGTATACTATGTTACCAATACGACGCAATCAAAACCTCATCGAAACTCTGCGGAACTTCATAACAAGGCGTAAACAAAGTTATACTATGCACGGATGTACTATTTGATCATCCTGAGCGGTTCTTGCTACATATTTAGTTAAATAACTCTGAGCTTTGCAGGTATTTGCAGTTCTATCTTATATAATATCAAAGTATACTATCTTATCAATACGACGCAATAAAAACTTCAGCGAAGCTTTGCGGAAAATCAGAACAAAGCGTAATCAAAGTTATACTATGCACGGATGTACTATTTGATCTTCCTGTCGGTTCTGGATACATATTTTGCCAAATCACTCTCAGGGTTGAAGGTAGTTGCAGTTCTAACTTATATATTATCAAAGTATACTATGTTACCAATACGACGCAATCAAAACCTCAGCGAAACTCTGCGGAACTTCATAACAAAGCGTAAAAAAAGTTATACTATGCACGGATGTACTATTTGATCATCCAGAGCGGTTCTTACTACATATTTAGTTAAATAACTCAGAGCTTTGCAGGTATTTGCAGTTCTAACTTATCTAATATCAATGTATACTATGTTACCAATACGACGCAATCAAAACATCAGCAAAACTTTGCGGAAGTTCATAACAAAGAGTGAACAAAGTTATACTATGCACGGGTGTACTATTTGATCATCCTGAGCGGTTCTGGATACATATTTTGCCAAATCACTCTCAGGTTTGTTGGTAGTTGCAGTTCTACCTTATATAATATCATAGTATACTATCTTATCAATACGTACGCAATCAAAACATCAGCGAAACTTGCGGAACTTCATAAGAAAGCGTAAACAAAGTTATACTATGCACGGATGTACTATTTGATCATCCAGAGCGGTTCTTGCTACATATTTAGTTAAATAACTCTGAGCTTTGCAGGTATTTGCAGTTCTATCTTATATAATATCAAAGTATACTATGTTACCAATACGACGCAATAAAAACCTCAGCGAAGCTTTGCGGAAATTCAGAACAAAGCGTACACAAAGTTATACTATGCACGGATGTACTATTTGATCTTCCTGTCGGTTCTGGATACATATTTTGCCAAATCACTCTCAGGTTTGTAGGTAGTTACAGTTTTACCACATATAATATCATAGTATACTATCTTATCAATACGACGCAATCAAAACATCAGCAAAACTTTGCGGAAGTTCATAACAAAGAGTGAACAAAGTTATACTATGTACGGGTGTACTATTTGATCATCCTGAGCGGTTCTGGATACATATTTTGCCAAATCACTCTCAGGTTTGTAGGTAGTTACAGTTTTACCACATATAATATCATAGTATACTATCTTATCAATACGTACGCAATCAAAACATCAGCGAAACTTGCGGAACTTCATAACAAAGCGTACACAAAGTTATACTATGCACGGATGTACTATTTGATCATCCAGAGCGGTTCTTTCTACATATTTTGTTAAATAACTCTGAGCTTTGCATGTATTTGCAGTTCTAACTTATATATTATCAAAGTATACTATGTTACCAATACGACGCAATCAAAACCTCAGCGAAACTCTGCGGAACTTCATAACAACGCGTAAACAAAGTTATACTATGCACGGATGTACTATATGATCATCCAGAGCGGTTCTTGCTACATATTTAGTTAAATAACTCTGAGCTTTGCAGGTATTTGCATTTCTATCTTATATAATATCAAAGTATACTATCTTATCAATACGACGCAATCAAAACCTCAGCGAAACTCTGCGGAACTTCATAACAAAGCGTAATCAAAGTTATACTATACACGGATGTACTATTTGATCTTCCTGCCGGTTCTGGATACATATTTTGCCAAATCACTCTCAGGGTTGAAGGTAGTTGCAGTTCTACCTTATATAATATCATAGTATACTATCTTATCAATACGTACGCAATAAAAACATCAGCGAAACTTGCGGAACTTCATAACAAAGCGTAAAAAAAGTTATACTATGCACGGATGTACTATTTGATCATCCAGAGCGGTTCTTACTACATATTTAGTTAAATAACTCTGAGCTTTGCAGGTATTTGCATTTCTATCTTATATAATATCAAAGTATACTATCTTATCAATACGACGCAATCAAAACCTCAGCGAAACTCTGCGGAACTTCATAACAAAGCGTAAACAAAGTTATACTATGCACGGATGTACTATTTGATCATCCTGAGCGGTTCTTGCTACATATTTAGTTAAATAACTCTGAGCTTTGCAGGTATTTGCAGTTCTATCTTATATATTATCAAAGTGTACTATGTTACCAATACGACGCAATCAGAACCTCAGCGAAACTCTGCGGAACTTCATAACAAAGCGTGAACAAAGTTATACTATGCACGGATGTACTATTTGATCATCCAGAGCTGTTCTTGCTGCATATTTAGTGAAATAACACTGAGCTTTGCAGGTATTTGCAGTTCTAACTTATATATTATCAAAGTATACTATCTTACCAATACGCCGCAATCAAAACCTCAGCGAAACTCTGCGGAACTTCATAACAAAGCGTAAACAAAGTTATACTATGCACGGATGTACTATTTGATCATCTAGAGCGGTTCTTGAGACATATTTAGTTAAATAACTCTGAGCTTTGCAGGTATTTGCAGTTCTAACTTATATATTATCAAAGTATACTATCTTATCGATACGACGCAATAAAAACCTCAGCGAATCTTTGCGGAAATTCAGAACAAAGCGTAATCAAAGTTATACTATGCAGGCATGTACTATTTGATCTTCCTGCCCGTTCTGGATACATATTTTGCCAAATCACTCTCAGGTTTGTAGGTAGTTACAGTTTTACCACATATAATATCATAGTATACTATCTTACCAATACAACGCAATCAAAACATCAGCGACACTTTGCGGAACTTCATAATAAAGTGTGGACAAAGTTATACTATTCACGGATGTACTATTTGATCATCCTGAGCGGTTCTTGCTACATATTTAGTTAAATAACTCTGATGTTTGCAGGTAGTTGCAGTTGTACCTTATATAATATCATAGTATACTATCTTACCAATTGAGACGCAATCAAAACATCAGCGAAACATTGCGGAATTTCATAACAAAGCGAGAACAAAGTTATACTATGCACGGTTGTACTATTTAATCATCCAGAGCGGTTCGTGCTACATATTTAGTTAAATAACTCTGAGATTTGCAGGTATATGAAGTTCTAACTTATATAATATCAAAGTATACTATCTTATCAATACGACGCAATCAAAACCTCAGCGAAACTTTTCGGAACTTCATAACAAAGCGTAAACAAAGTTATACTATGCACGGATTTACTGTATGATCATCCTGCCCGTTCTTGAAACATATTTTGCCAAATAACTCTGAGGTTTGCAGGTAGTTGCAGTTCTATCTTACATAATATCAAAGTATACTATCTTACCAATACGCCGCAATCAAAACCTCAGCGAAACTCTGCGGAACTTCATAACAAAGCGTAAACAAAGTTATACTATGCACGGATGTACTATTTGATCATCTAGAGCGGTTCTTGCTACATATTTAGTTAAATAACTCTGAGCTTTGCAGGTATTTGCAGTTCTAACTTATTGTTGCGACGCACAACCATTTAATATCCGTCCCTAAGTCAATCCGTGCGACCCTCACTCCAGGTACCGTCCTCGAGGTACTTGAGGGTCCCGGATGCGGACACAGCGGGCCTTATGGCCCTCGACACGCGGCGGCCAAGAGGGTTGTAAATCCTCGGCCGCACGACCAGGGCGAACGCGACCACACTCGGGGTTCGTTTCGCGACCCTATGTATCCGTGTCTCTGGTTTTCGTCAAACAGACGAAAACCAGAGACAGTAAAAGCGTCCATAGGCCACTTAGGCCTTCGTCGCGCTGCTCCGGGGCCCCATAAATTAGAACAGCGTGGGAAACTTTCCCTTAGTGACTTGGGGGTGGAGACTTCCTCCTCCACCGGCGAGGTCCGCTTCGGAAGATCCTCCTCCCCCAAGTCAAACAACGAATGGGGATGAATCTTCCCCCAAATAACGGGCCCATGGCCAAGCAATGGCATCACCACCGAGGTGATGTCTAAGCGGGCCTCGGGGCAGAAGAGCAGAACCGGGTTAACATCAACTTGAATTAGATCAGCTCTTTAGCAGCGTACCGGTCTCATGTCATTCAGAATCGTCTCAACCAGTGTCAGACAGTTTATTTTTAATTAGTGTTAAGAAACATTGAATAAACGCCCTTCAAACTAAACGATCTCATTCCTTATCAACGAGTTCTACACCTTCGTTAAGTCGAAGGAGAACGGAGAGCAACTCGCGAACGTACAACGCGACGACGCTCAACATTTTGGTCCTTCGAGCCGGATCAACAGTGACAGTTATAACGTGAAATTCGCTGGATCATTGTTTCCGCACAACGATCACCGGCCACGGAAGCTCAGGGAACAGCTGCTACTTGCCACGGAGCGCCAGGAGTTCACACGACGACTACCTGCCACGGAGGCGCAAGGAATAGCAGCCACCTGCCACGGAGCGCCAGGGAACCATCAACTACCTGCCACCAGCCAGGGAACCATCAACTACCTGCCACCAGCCAGGGAATCACGACGACCTGCCACGGGAGCGTCACCAGCATCAGACTTTGGCAATAACAGCACGACAACGAATCTACCGCTGGGAGCTGCTTCTTCATCGTAATTCGTGAGTCGAACATTAGTCATATTCGCCAATTCTCCCTTTCCCCGTTACTCTCAAGCCAATACAATGGCCCTCGAGGGAAACATGGATCGCGATCTCATTCGTAAACGCGCCACCATCAAGACAAAATTATCAACCTTTAAGAAATTCGTAGCGTCGATTCAAGACTCGGAAGAGATCCCGATGGATCAGTTGAAACTTCGGATCGCGCAGATCGAACATGACTTCGCGACTTTTCATGCAATTCAAGAGGCTCTAGAATTAAACGCGGACGAAAGCAGCTTCGAAACGCGACTGACCAAACGGACCACGTTTGAAAATCTCTATTACGATTCACTAGCGACAGCGAAACGTATAGAAAGCAAGCATTCAACCATCCCCAACGATCACTATCGTAACGGTCCTCACTCAGCAAGTTCAAACGATGGCCTCCTTACCGCGAATTCGCCGTTGACAATAGCGTCCGAAGTGCAGGTGAAACTACCTAATATGCACTTACCCAAATTCAGCGGCTCATATGAAGCCTGGCCCAGTTTCTCAGATACTTTTCGAGCTGCGATCCACGACAACCCCAACTTCCGCGACGTCCAGAAATTAATTTATCTGAAATCCTGCCTAACCGGGAAGGCCGCGGAAAAGGTAGAATCATTGGAAACCACGGCAGCAAATTATTCCGTAGCTTGGAGTATCTTGGACCGACATTACAACGATCCGAGCATTGTCATTAATAACCGCATTAAAGCTTTCTTCGAATTACCTACTTGCCTGCGACCCAATTCCGCTGCGCTTTGCGAGTTGACAGACCAGGCGATAAAGCATTATAACGCCTTGAAGGCTCTCAACAAGCCATTTTTAGAGGCATTCCCAATATACGCCATAACGAGCAAACTAGACGAACAAACGCGGATGCGGTGGAAGGAAAAAACCCAAGGTTCTGATCTTCCAACCATGGAGCAATTGCTAGAATTCCTACATAACCGGTGTAGAGTTCTGGAAATTCCAAAAAACGAACCTATCAGACCAGCAACTCGGTCCCAATCAAATACGAATTCTTTTAATCGCCAACCTAACAATTCGAATTTTCGCGCTCTCACTCACTCGTCCCAACAAGCCCGTTGTTCCCTGTGCAAGGGAAGTCATTTCCCTCAATATTGCGACAAATTAATTAGCTCAAGCATCGATCAGCGAGCAGAGATAGTTCGGAAGGCCGGTCTATGTTCCAATTGTTTACGAGCAACCCACAACATAAAAGCATGCCCCGCGGGATCCTGCAAAAGATGCAACGAAAGGCATCACACATTATTGCACAAGGAATCATCTCCGGTACAATCGGCCGTCTCCTCTCTAAGCGCGAATATCGGCAACGAAACGCTGCTTTCTACCGCAATCGTGCACGTGCAGGATAGCAAGGGTCTACTACACCCATGCCGTGTATTACTAGATTCGGGATCACAGTCCCACTTCATGACAAAGCGTTTTGCTACGAAGTTAGCGTTACCACAAACCAAGGGCAACATTCCGGTCGTGGGAATTAATCATAGCACCACAAAAACGCTAAACACCACGCAGGCAACTATCAAGTCACGCATCAATCAATTCTCCGTCGATCTTACGTTCCTAATTTTACCCAACATAACCGAAATCTTACCATCTCATCCAATCCCTAAAACCCGATTCGAGATTCCGACTAACATCCCTCTCGCTGATCCCAACTTTAATACTCCTGCCGAAATTGACGCATTGATCGGCGCAGAAATCTTTTTCAAACTCTTGTGCGTTGGTCAGATTACAATCGCAAATAATTCCATAACTGTACAGAAAACGAAACTAGGCTGGGTAATAGCAGGTACAGTACCTGAGGCAAAGTTCCGTGGTACAACGCGTTGTCATGTGGCGCGTAATTCATTAGACAATCGGGTCTCAAGGTTCTGGGAGATTGAAGAAGTGCCGCAAAAACCCATTTTATCTCACGAAGAACGTGCTGGTGAGGCTCATTACGCACAAAATACCACGCGTGACCTTTCCACTGGGAAGTACATAATCAAGCTTCCTTTTAAATCGTTTCCTCCAGCATTAGGCGAATCATACAACGCGGCACTTCGCCGACTGCATGCTTTGGAACGAAAATTCGCAAGGGACCCATCATTAAAGGTGGAATACGCCAAATTTTTAGCAGATTATCGCGATCTCGGTCATATGACGAAGGCTAAATTCTCCCCACCGCAAGAAGGTTACTACTTACCACACCATTCAATTTCAAAACTCGACAGTCTAACAACCAAGCTACGGGTTGTCTTCGACGCATCAGCAAAATCTTCAAACGGGAAATCGCTGAACGATATGTTGCTAATCGGTCCTACCATACAGGACGAATTATATTCACTGTTAACTCGTTTCCGGGCACACGCTTACGTACTGACTGCCGACATCGAGAAGATGTATCGGCAAATAGAAATCCACCCGCAAGACCGAACGTACCAAAAAATCCTTTGGCGCGAAACCGCCGACCAGCCCGTTGAAACATACACCTTGAACACCGTGACATACGGTACATCCGCGGCACCCTTTCTAGCCACTCGCACGCTAAACCAGTTAGCTGCAGACGAAGGCGAACAATTTCCTCGAGCATCGCGAATATTACGGGAGGATTTCTATGTTGACGATATGTTGACCGGCGCCGACAACTACGACGAAGCCGCCGCGATACGCGACGAAATCCGAGACCTTTGTGCGAGGGGAGGGTTCCAGCTCCGAAAATGGGCCACTAACGACCAGTCTCTAATTACCGCATTGGGCGATCGACTAGACGCTACGCACATGACATTGGACCTCGACAAAACAGTCAAAACACTGGGGGTGCATTGGGACGCGAGAAACGACACTTTATCATACGTAGTAAAGGAGGTTGGCGCAACGAATCGGCCGACAAAACGAAACATCTTATCAAAGATAGCAACACTTTTCGATCCTCTCGGAATCTTGGGTCCCGTCGTAGTGCGAGCGAAGCTGCTCATGCAATCCCTATGGAAGTTGCAACTAGATTGGGACGAATCGGTGCCCACCGACATTCACACGGAGTGGACCACCTTCTGGCAAGAACTCCGGGTGATCCACGAATTCAAATTCGATCGACACGTTTTGCAGCCAAGGTACACGTCAGTACAACTGCACGGATTTTGCGACGCGAGTGAACGTGCATACGGAGCTTGCCTGTACGTACGCAGCGTAAACAATCAGGGCAGCGTCGTTGCGCGTTTGATCGCCTCAAAATCCCGCGTGGCTCCGTTAAAGTCCATAACGCTACCGCGCTTGGAACTATGTGCCGCCCAGCTCCTTGCAAAATTGTGCAATGCCACAAAAGGAGCTCTGCGGAATGTCACATTCAACAACACAATACTCTGGTCTAACTCGACAATAACGCTTCACTGGATAAACACCGCCCCGCACACACTAAAAACCTTTGTCTCACATAGAGTCAGTGAGATTCAAACATTAACCGCTCACGACGAGTGGCGTCATGTCCCGTCCATTGACAATCCGGCTGATTTGTTATCGCGGGGCATGTGCACAGAACAATTCATTGATAGCGATCTCTGGCACCGCGGGCCGGCATGGCTCTCTCTTGAGGAACAAAACTGGCCTACCTCAAAACTTGCGAACATAGAAATTCCAGAACTCAGACCGGTCGTGTCACTAGCCATATCACTCCATGATATCGGTTTTTTCGAGCGGTTCTCGTCCTTCCACCGTCTCAAGCGCGTCGTCGCCTATATGCTCCGTTTTACACAAAACAGTTCAAAACATGCGTCGTTATCCGGTCCGTTAACGACAATCGAGCTCCGTAAGAGCGAAAAACGAATAGTAATGTTGGTCCAACAGCAAGCGTATCGGAAGGAAATAAGCGCAATTCAATCGACTAATCGACCTTGTAGCTTATCATCGCTATCCCCATTTCTGGATGCCGACGGAATGTTGAGGGTAGGCGGACGATTGTCCAAATCGCAGCTATCGTTCGGAGAAAAACATCCCATTCTGTTACCCAAAAATCACTATCTAACTAAGCTCATCATCCGAGACGAGCACATAAGAAACATGCATTCCGGTACACAATTAACATTAAACACGACCCGAAAAACCTACTGGATACCGCAGGGCAAGAGCCTGATTCGCCAGGTGATTCACGATTGTGTCACCTGCCGTCGCGCCAAACCCACAATGATCAATTATCCAATGGGTGATCTTCCAGCAAGCCGGATCACCCATTCGCGTCCATTTTCGCGGAGCGGTGTCGATTACTGTGGACCTTTCTTCATAAAGGAAAAAACCCATCGTAATCGAGGAAGGGTCAAGGTCTACCTGGCCATCTTCACGTGCTTCGCGACTAGAGCAGTCCACATCGAAGTCGTGTCCGATCTGTCGACCGAGGCCTTCTTAGCTGCGCTGCGCAGATTTTTCTCTCGCCGGGGTAAAGCTAGCGATCTCTATTCGGATAACGCCACTAACTTCATAGGCGCAATTCGCGAACTCAAGGAACTCTACGAATTTATTAAAGATCCAAAAACGAAAAAGGACATGACTGAACGACTCGCGGATCAGCAGGTCAACTGGCATTTAATTCCCCCGCGATCACCACATTTTGGCGGCTTGTGGGAAGCCGCCGTTAAATCGACAAAACACCATTTGACGCGCGTAATGGGTGAAACGTTACTTTCTTTCGAGGGTCTCCTAACCCTCACTGCACAGGTAGAAGCCATTCTAAACACGCGTCCCTTAACCCCGGTATCCTCAGATCCCAACGACCTAACAGCCATCACACCCAGTAATTTCCTAATTGGCGAATCACTGACCAGTGTACCCGATCACGATTACACGAGCTTGCCCAATGGCAGACTCTCGTCGTGGCAACATATTCAAAAAATCAGGGCCCACTTCTGGAAACGGTGGAGAAACGAGTATTTGCAGGAGCTGACTGTCCGGAAAAAATGGCACACCAACGGGGCAACCGACCTTCCGATCGGGACAATGGTTCTGGTTCAGGAGGACAGCACACCACCTTTGCAGTGGCCCTTGGGACGAGTCACCGCAATTCACCCCGGAGAAGACGGCATCATTCGCGTAGTGACCGTACGGACATCGCGAGGCGAATATAAACGCTCTGTAAAACGTCTCGCGCCATTATCGATAAATTAAGCGTCATCTCTCATCACCCATCATTCATTCGCAAATGTAAATAGACATCATTTCCTGAACAATACCGCATCGCGTCATTAATCAGTATCAAACACCTCATACTAATTATATCGCATCATATTATCTCGTATCGTATAGTATTCTTTCGTATCGTATTATATCGTATTCTACTAGATCGTATCCTATTCTATCGTATTGTATTCTATCATATCGTATTCTATCGTATCGTATCATATCATATTTTATCGTATCGTATATTATATATTATACTACATTTAACCGAAAACCGACTACTTCCAGTCGTATCGCATCGTATCGTATCATTATATCAGAATAATCGTAGCCTCATGAGATCATCGTAAATTTGTAAATCAACCTTTTAAGCATTGTATCAATATTGAACAAGTCGTTCAAGGGGGGCGGCATGTTGCGACGCACAACCATTTAATATCCGTCCCTAAGTCAATCCGTGCGACCCTCACTCCAGGTACCGTCCTCGAGGTACTTGAGGGTCCCGGATGCGGACACAGCGGGCCTTATGACCCTCGACACGCGGCGGCCAAGAGGGTTGTAAATCCTCGGCCGCACGACCAGGGCGAACGCGACAACACTCGGGGTTCGTTTCGCGACCCTATGTATCCGTGTCTCTGGTTTTCGTCAAACAGACGAAAACCAGAGACAGTAAAAGCGTCCATAGGCAACTTAGGCCTTCGTCGCGCTGCTCCGGGGCCCCATAAATTAGAACAGCGTGGGAAACTTTCCCTTAGTGACTTGGGGGTGGAGACTTCCTCCTCCACCGGCGAGGTCCGCTTCGGAAGATCCTCCTCCCCCAAGTCAAACAACGAATGGGGATGAATCTTCCCCCAAATAACGGGCCCATGGCCAAGCAATGGCATCACCACCGAGGTGATGTCTAAGCGGGCCTCGGGGCAGAAGAGCAGAACCGGGTTAACATCAACTTGAATTAGATCAGCTCTTTAGCAGCGTACCGGTCTCATGTCATTCAGAATCGTCTCAACCAGTGTCAGACAGTTTATTTTTAATTAGTGTTAAGAAACATTGAATAAACGCCCTTCAAACTAAACGATCTCATTCCTTATCAACGAGTTCTACACCTTCGTTAAGTCGAAGGAGAACGGAGAGCAACTCGCGAACGTACAACGCGACGACGCTCAACACTTATATATTATCAAAGTATACTATATTACCCATTGCGACGCAATCAAAACATCAGCGAAACATTGCGGAATTTCATAACAAACCGAGGACAAAGTTATACTATGCACGGATGTACTATTTGATCATCTAGAGCGGTTCTTGCTACATATTTAGTTAAATAACTCTGAGATTTTGAAGGTATTTGCAGTTCTAACTTACATAATATCAAAGTATACTATTTTATCAATACAATGCAATCAAAACCTCAGCGAAACTTTGCGGAACTTTATAACAAAGCGTAAACAAAGTTATACTAGGCACGGATTTACTGTTTGATCATCCTGCCCGTTCTTGAAACATATTTTGCCAAATAACTCTGAGGTTTGCAGGTAGTTGCAGTTCTATCTTACATAATATCAAAGTATACTATCTTACCAAAACGACGCAATCAAAACATCAGCGACACTTTGCGGAATTTCATAACAAAGCGTAAACAAAGTTATACTATGCACGGATGTACTATTTGATCATCCTGAGCGGTTCTTGCTACATATTTTGTTAAATAACTCTGAGGTGTGCAGGTATTTGCAGTTCTAACTTATCTAATATCAATGTATACTATCTTATCAATACGACGCAATCAAAACATCAGCAAAACTTTGCGGAAGTTCATAACAAAGAGTGAACAAAGTTATACTATGCACGGGTGTACTATTTGATCATCCTGAGCGGTTCTGGATACATATTTTGCCAAATCACTCTCAGGTCTGTTGGTAGTTGCAGTTCTACCTTATATAATATCATAGTATACTACCTTATCAATACGAAGCAATCAAAACATCAGCGACGCTTTGCGGAACTTCATAACAAAGCGTAAACAAAGTTATACTATGCACGGATGTACTATTTGATCATCCTGAGCGGTTCTTGCTACATATTTTGTTAAATAACTCTGAGGTGTGCAGGTATTTGCAGTTCTAACGTATCTAATATCAATGTATACTATCTTATCAATACGACGCAATCAAAACATCAGCAAAACTTTGCGGAAGTTCATAACTAAGAGTGAACAAAGTTATACTATGCACGGGTGTACTATTTGATCATCCTGAGCGGTGTTGGATACATATTTTGCCAAATCACTCTCAGGTTTGTTGGTAGTTGCAGTTCTACCTTAGATAATATCATAGTATACTATCTTATCAATACGTACGCAATCAAAACATCAGCGAAACTTGCGGAACTTCATAACAAAGCGTACACAAAGTTATACTATGCACGGATGTACTATATGATCATCCAGAGCGGTTCTTGCTACATATTTAGTTAAATAACTCTGAGCTTTGCAGGTATTTGCAGTTCTATCTTATATAATATCAAAGTATACTATCTTATCAATACGCCGCAATAAAAACCTCAGCGAAGCTTTGCGGAAATTCAGAACAAAGCGTAATCAAAGTTATACTATGCACGTATGTACTATTTGATCTTCCTGTCGGTTCTGGATACATATTTTGCCAAATCACTCTCAGGGTTGAAGGTAGTTGCAGTTCTACCGCATATAATATCAAAGTATACTATCTTGCCAATACGACGCAATCAAAACCTGAGCGATACTTTGCGGAACTTCATAACAAAGCGTAATCAAAGTTATACTATACACGGATGTACTATTTGATCTTCCTGCCGGTTCTGGATACATATTTTGCCAAATCACTCTCAGGGTCGAAGGTAGTTGCAGTTCTAACTTATATATTATCAAAGTATACTATGTTACCAATACGACGCAATCAAAACCTCAGCGAAACTCTGCGGAACTTCATAACAAAGCGTAAAAAAAGTTATACTATGCACGGATGTACTATTTGATCATCCAGAGCGGTTCTTGCTACATATTTAGTTAAATAACTCTGAGCTTTGCAGGTATTTGCATTTCTATCTTATATAATATCAAAGTATACTATCTTATCAATACGACGCAATAAAAACCTCAGCGACGCTTTGCGGAACTTCATAACAAAGCGTAAACAAAGTTATACTATGCACGGATGTACTATTTGATCATCCTAAGCGGTTCTTGCTACATATTTAGTTAAATAACTCTGAGGTGTGCAGGTATTTGCAGTTCTAACTTATCTAATATCAATGTATACTATCTTATCAATACGACGCAATCAAAACCTCAGCGAAGCTTTGCGGAAATTCAGAACAAAGCGTAATCAAAGTTATACTATGCACGGATGTACTATTTGATCTTCCTGTCGGTTCTGGATACATATTTTGCCAAATCACTCTCAGGTTTGTAGGTAGTTACAGTTTTACCACATATAATATCATAGTATACTATCTTATCAATACGTACGCAATCAAAACATCAGCGAAACTTGCGGAACTTCATAACAAAGCGAGAACAAAGTTATACTATGCACGGATGTACTATTTGATCATCCAGAGCTGTTCTTGCTGCATATTTAGTTAAATAACTCTGAGCTTTGCAGGTATTTGCAGTTCTAACTTAATATTATCAAAGTATACTATGATACCAATACGACGCAATCAAAACCTCAGCGAAACTCTGCGGAACTTCATAACAAAGCGTAAACAAAGTTATACTATGCACGGGTCTACTATTTGATCATCCTGAGCGGTTATGGATACATATTTTGCCAAATCACTGTCAGGTTTGTTGGTAGTTGCAGTTCTACCTTATATAATATCATAGTATACTATCTTATCAATACGTACGCAATCAAAACATCAGCGAAACTTGCGGAACTTCATAACAAAGCGTACACAAAGTTATACTATGCACGGATGTACTATTTGATCATCCAGAGCGGTTCTTTCTACATATTTAGTTAAATAACTCTGAGCTTTGCAGGTATTTGCAGTTCTAACTTATATATTATCAAAGTATACTATGTTACCAATACGACGCAATCAAAACCTCAGCGAAACTCTGCGGAACTTCATAACAAAGCGTAAACAAAGTTATACTATGCACGGATGTACAGTTTGATCATCCAGAGCGGTTCTTGCTACATATTTAGTTAAATAACTCTGAGCTTTGCAGGTATTTGCAGTTCTATCTTATATAATATCAAAGTATACTATCTTATCAATACGACGCAATAAAAACCTCAGCGAAGCTTTTCGGAAATTCAGAACAAAGCGTAATGAAAGTTATACTATGCACGTACGTACTATTTGATCTTCCTGTCGGTTCTGGATACATATTTTGCCAAATCACTCTCAGGGTTGAAGGTAGTTGCAGTTCTACCGTATATAATATCAAAGTATACTATCTTACCAATACGACGCAATCAAAACCTCAGCGAAACTCTGCGGAACTTCATAACAAAGCGTAAACAAAGTTATACTATGCACGGATGTACTACTTGATCATTCTGAGCGGTTCTTGCTACATATTTTGTTAAATAACTCTGAGGTGTGCAGGTATTTGCAGTTCTAACTTATCTAATATCAATGTATACTATCTTATCAATACGACGCAATCAAAACTGTTAATATTCGTGGATAATTAACATGTTTTATTTAATATATACTTAATACACTTTTATACGTAACACGTCTTCTAACGTCTTCTCTATACGACGTCTACAAAGGAACAGCTCCGTATACTCGGTCTTTCTACGCGCAGTGCTTTGTCTTGTTCTAGTTCTCCTCTCTTACACACTGAGCGCTGTACGCATACTATACTACCGCGCTAATTTTAAATTTACGCCTATTCTCAACACACCTCCTTAAATTTAAAATACAAATTCAAAAACAATATAATAATCTTTGGTCATAAATAGCCCAATTTATAAATTCTTTTCAAAACAAACTCATTTTTTTTCTAAAATATTCAAACTTATTTCTACCCAAAGACTTGGTGAATATATCTGCAATATTTTCATTTGAATCTATTTTTTCGATATCAATTTTATCTGCTACATAATTTTCGTTTACGAAATGATAGTGTACCTCTATATACTTTGACCTTTTTGTGAAGTTTCCCAAGTGACTAATATCAACTGCTCCTATATTATCTTCGTAAATCTTAATTGGCCCTTTCATTTCAATATTAAAGTCTTTTAATAATTCTCCCAATGCTAAAACTTCACTCACTGATTCAGATAATGCGACATACTCAGCACCCGTAGAGGATTTGGCCACACTACCTTGTTTCCTGGATTTCCATTCTATTACATTACCAAACATTCTTATGATATAGCCTGTAGTTGATTTTCTATCTATAGGGTCTCCTGCCCAATCCGCATCAACAAAACAATCTAGTATTTCATGTTTTTCATTTTTCTTAAAGTTCAACTTCAAATCTTTGGTTAGATATAAGTATTTTAGAATTCTTAATGCGTATTTATAATGGTTATTATCATAACAATTCTGAAAACGGCTTAAGTAATTTACGCTGTAACTTATATCGGGTCTCGTTCCGGTACTTATATATAAAAGCGCTCCTATCAAATTTCTATATTGAATATTCTCACATAACGTGTGTGCTGGCTCACACTTTAAATTTTGCTCCATTGGAGTGGTATATAACTTTGTGTTTTCTAGTTTATATTTTCTACCTAACGACTCGATATAATTTCTTTGACTCAATGACATTTCACTATTTTTCTCGTCATGTTCGATGTCTATTCCTAAGTACGTTTTAATTTTCCCCATATCTTTAACATTAAATCTATCAGTCAACAGCTTTTTAACATTGTTCAAATTTCTTTGATCTTTACAACAGATTAACATATCATCTACAAAAACTATTAAATAAATTTTATCATTTTGCACGTTCATACTGAATAAACAGTAATCGTGATCACTTCGTTTAAATCCTAGTTTTACAAGGTATTTATCTAAACACTCGTACCAAGCTCTAGGACTCTCTCTCAGGCCATATAGAGCCTTTTTAAGTTTACATACACGGTTAGTACCATCTTCGTAACCCTCTGGTTGTTTAACATAAACCTCTGATACAATTTTTCCGTTCAAAAATGCAGATTCGACATCCATTTGATTTATAATTAAATTATATTGCACACAATAAACTAATAATACTTTTAATGTCTGCATTTTTGCTACTGGAGAATATAAGTCAACTAACTTTTCTCTCTGCTGAAAGCCCCTAACCACTAATCGAGCTTTAAATCTATTTTCAGTCTTTTTAGTAAAAATCCATTTTAAATCAATAATTTTCTTACTTTCCGGTTTAGGAATAAGTTCCCAAGTATCATTCTTCTTTAGACATTTGATCTCATGATCCATTGCTTTTTTCCATTCATTACACTCGCTACTCTCTATCGCTTCACTATAATTTCCTGGACTTTCTGCATTTACATAATTTACATAAATACAACTAACATTTGCTTCAGGCGCATATCGGTCTGGTTTCCTTCTGTTTCTAGTAGTCCTTCTTAATTCATGCGTTTCCTCACTATTACCTTTATCATTGAAATCTTCAAATTTTTCATTACTATTATCTGAGTTTACACTTTCAATTTCAGAATTTTCATTTATGTCATTATTTCCATTAAAACCTACTAATGTTTCAATTTCTTCTACTATATCAACGTGACGAGCAACAACGACTTTGTTATTTACTAATATTCTATATCCTACATTTTCATAACCTACTAGGATGCCTACATCTGCTTTCCTATCCCATTTATCATTTCTTTTACTTTCTGGTACTCTAACAAAGACTTTGCTCCCAAATAATTTCAAGTTACTGATATTTGGTCTTTTTCCAATAAAAATTTCATAAGGAGTCTTTCTTTCTAAAGTGTTTGCTAATGTTCTGTTTTTTAAATAAGCAACAGTTTTTACTACCTCAGGCCAAAATCTTTTGTTTAACTTAGAATCTGACAATAGACATCTAGCGGTATCCATAATCGACCTGTTGTACCGCTCAGCTGTTCCATTTAACTCATGTACATAAGGTAGACACGGCTCAATGTAAATTCCTTTTTCTTTTGCAAGTTTGTACATATTAGCATTCAAAAATTCCTTTCCGTTGTCACACCTAAGTTTCTTTATCCTTTTTCCGGTTAGATTTTCTACCAAATTAATATATTTTTCAAAACACGCATAAACTTCATCTTTAGATTTAATCGGATAAACAGTTACAATTTTACTGTAATCATCAATGATAGTCAAAAAATATTTTTCTCCATTTAGGCCTACTGTCTTGTGTGGGCCATTCAAGTCCGCATGAATAAGTTCTAATATATCTTGAGCTCTTTGTCTATTGTTTACAAACCCTATATTGTGCATTTTATTCTGTATACATGTACCACATTTTAAATAATCTTCTTCAATTTGTTCCGGTATACCATCAACTAATTTTTCTTTACTCAAAATGCTTACATATTTGAAATTTGTATGACCAAGCAACCTATGAAGCCTTTCTTTAACTGTCATTTTATTAATCATTTTTTCTGAATTATAAGTAAACTTTCCTTTAACGAAACTTTGCATTTTATATAGATTATTCACTTTCTCAGCTACAGCAATCAATTCTCCCTTTGGATTGAATATTCTAGATAATTTACCTTTTGAAACAATCTTATTATTAACCGTTACCTTTCCATAACTAATTAAGTTTCTATCCATTTCTTTTACAAAGAACACATCTTTAATTGTCACCTCATGCATGCTGTCATCTAGAACAAAGTTACAAATTACTTGTCCAACTTTTGTTGCCTTCAGCATTCTCCCATCTCCTATTTTTACATTTACAGGATTCTGCAAAATAATCGACTCATTATAATAACTATCATTATTAATTATGTGGTCAGTGCACCCACTGTCTAATATCCACTCAACCTGATTTTCGCAACTGTTTACTTCAACTTTGTTACCTTCCTTTTTGTTGTTAACTTCTACATAAAATGAGTTACAATCATCATTTCGCTCGCTATTGTAGTTACTGAAACGTCGTGGGCCTGCATGCTGCGCACTTCCTCGCTGACTAGCACCATAACCACGTTGCCATGAGCCTCGATAAGAACGATGCCTCTGCTGCGTCTCTTGGAAATTTCCACCTCCTCGCCTTTGACTTCCTCTTGCACCTCGTACCGGATTTGTAGTAAAACTTGTATTTGTACACTCGTGTATGTAATGTCCTTGTTTGCCGCATTTGAAACATCTTCCGTCTCTTTTTCTTTCACTCTTGAAAGCGTTGGAACTGCATTCGCCTCTTTTACCATTGTCTTTATTTTGTTGTTCAAACGATTTTATTTTATTTTCAACAAACTCAACTGTCTGATCTTCTATTTTCATAACGTCTATAAGATCGCCAATGTGACTCAAGGAACTTGGCAGTGTTCTTAGCAAATAATTCAACTTTTCCTTTTCCGTAACTGTCGCACCAGCACTTTTTAAATCAATAATTAATTTTTCAAATGCACTGAAAAATTCTCTACTTTCAGAGTAGTCAGATAACTTTATTTTTTCCAATTGACTTCGCACACAAATTTGTAAAGCTGTAGATTCTCTTAAATACATTCTATCAAATTTTTTTATAATCGCACGTGGTGTTTCCTCATCGCAGATGAATTCCATCTGTCGATCAGAAATAGCACTATATATATAATTTGTTGCTTTCAATTCTAACCTTTTCCAGGTAGCCTCTTCTTCGTTTTCTCTTTCCGCAGTGACTACTTTTTCACAGTCTTTCATCTTTAAAAAAGTTATCATCCTTTTTCTCCACATCGGGTAGCCTTGTCCATCAAATACCGGTAAAAAGATTTTTACATCATCGACTGCAGCACGTTGAGCCATCTTGTCTCCTGTCGAAATTTCTCTAGCTTTGTATATCAGATTTTTTAAAAATATTACCTCTGCTGCACCTTTCACAAATTTCTTCAATAGTTCCTTCTTTAATTTTTCTTCATGTACTGGAGATTTCTTTCTCATTACTGGATTTCATTTTTCTGCCACGTGCTCTCACCGGCTATTTCTTTCATGCCCACGTTTTATCATTATTATAACAAAAGTTGGTAACCACGCTCTGCTACCATGTTAATATTCGTGGATAATTAACATGTTTTATTTAATATATACTTAATACACTTTTATACGTAACACGTCTTCTAACGTCTTCTCTATACGACGTCTACAAAGGAACAGCTCCGTATACTCGGTCTTTCTACGCGCAGTGCTTTGTCTTGTTCTAGTTCTCCTCTCTTACACACTGAGCGCTGTACGCATACTATACTACCGCGCTAATTTTAAATTTACGCCTATTCTCAACAAAAACATCAGCAAAACTTTGCGGAAGTTCATAACAAAGAGTGAACAAAGTTATACTATGCACGGGTGTACTATTTGATCATCCTGAGCGGTTCTGGATACATATTTTGCCAAATCACTCTCAGGTCTGTTGGTAGTTGCAGTTCTACCTTATATAATATCATAGTATACTATCTTATCAATACGTACGCAATCAAAACATCAGCGAAACTTGCGGAACTTCATAAGAAAGCGTAAACAAAGTTATACTATGCACGGGTGTACTATTTGATCATCCTGAGCGGTTCTGGATACATATTTTGCCAAATCACTCTCAGGTCTGTTGGTAGTTGCAGTTCTACCTTATATAATATCATAGTATACTATCTTATCAATACGTACGCAATCAAAACATCAGCGAAACTTGCGGAACTTCATAAGAAAGCGTAAACAAAGTTATACTATGCACGGATGTACTATTTGATCATCCTGAGCGGTTCTTGTTACATATTTTGTTAAATAACTCTGAGGTGTGCAGGTATTTGCAGATCTAACTTATCTAATATGAATGTATACTATCTTATCAATACGAAGCAATCAAAACATCAGCGACGCTTTGCGGAACTTCATAACAAAGCGTAAACAAAGTTATACTATGCACGGATGTACTATTTGATCATCCTGAGCGGTTCTTGCTACATATTTTGTTAAATAACTCTGAGGTGTGCAGGTATTTGCAGTTCTAACTTATCTAATATCAATGTATACTATCTTATCAATACGACGCAATCAAAACATCAGCAAAACTTTGCGGAAGTTCATAACTAAGAGTGAACAAAGTTAGACTATGCACGGGTGTACTATTTGATCATCCTGAGCGGTTCTGGATACATATTTTGCCAAATCACTCTCAGGTTTGTTGGTAGTTGCAGTTCTACCTTATATAATATCATAGTATAGTATCTTATCAATACGTACGCAATTAAAACATCAGCGAAACTTGCGGAACTTCATAACAAAGCGTACACAAAGTTATACTATGCACGGATGTACTATATGATCATCCAGAGCGGTTCTTGCTACATATTTAGTTAAATAACTCTGAGCTTTGCAGGTATTTGCAGTTCTATCTTATATAATATCAAAGTATACTATCTTATCAATACGCCGCAATAAAAACCTCAGCGAAGCTTTGCGGAAATTCAGAACAAAGCGTAATCAAAGTTATACTATGCACGTATGTACTATTTGATCTTCCTGTCGGTTCTGGATACATATTTTGCCAAATCACTCTCAGGGTTGAAGGTAGTTGCAGTTCTACCGTATATAATATCAAAGTATACTATCTTGCCAATACGACGCAATCAAAACCTGAGCGATACTTTGCGGAACTTCATAACAAAGCGTAATCAAAGTTATATTATACACGGATGTACTATTTGATCTTCCTGCCGGTTCTGGATACATATTTTGCCAAATCACTCTCAGGGTTGAAGGTAGTTGCAGTTCTAACTTATATATTATCAAAGTATACTATGTTACCAATACGACGCAATCAAAGCCTCAGCGAAACTCTGCGGAACTTCATAACAAAGCGTAAAAAAAGTTATACTATGCACGGATGTACTACTTGATCATCCAGAGCGGTTCTTGCTACATATTTAGTTAAATAACTCTGAGCTTTGCAGGTATTTGCATTTCTATCTTATATAATATCAAAGTATACTATCTTATCAATACGACGCAATAAAAACCTCAGCGACGCTTTACGGAACTTCATAACAAAGCGTAAACAAAGTTATACTATGCACGGATGTACTATATGATCATCCAGAGCGGTTCTTGCTACATATTTAGTTAAATAACTCTGAGCTTTGCAGGTATTTGCAGTTCTATCTTATATAATATCAAAGTATACTATCTTGCCAATACGACGCAATCAAAACCTGAGCGATACTTTGCGGAACTTCATAACAAAGCGTAATCAAAGTTATATTATACACGGATGTACTATTTGATCTTCCTGCCGGTTCTGGATACATATTTTGCCAAATCACTCTCAGGGTTGAAGGTAGTTGCAGTTCTAACTTATATATTATCAAAGTATACTATGTTACCAATACGACGCAATCAAAACCTCAGCGAAACTCTGCGGAACTTCATAACAAAGCGTAAACAAAGTTATACTATGCACGAATGTACTATTTGATCATCTAGAGCGGTTCTTGCTACATATTTAGTTAAATAACTCTGAGGTGTGCAGGTATTTGCAGTTCTAACTTATCTAATATCAATGTATACTATCTTATCAATACGACGCAATCAAAACCTCAGCGAAGCTTTGCGGAAATTCAGAACAAAGCGTAATCAAAGTTATACTATGCGCGGATGTACTATATGATCATCCAGAGCGGTTCTTGCTACATATTTAGTTAAATAACTCTGAGCTTTGCAGGTATTTGCAGTTCTATCTTATATAATATCAAAGTATACTATCTTATCAATACGCCGCAATAAAAACCTCAGCGAAGCTTTGCGGAAATTCAGAACAAAGCGTAATCAAAGTTATACTATGCACGTATGTACTATTTGATCTTCCTGTCGGTTCTGGATACATATTTTGCCAAATCACTCTCAGGGTTGAAGGTAGTTGCAGTTCTACCGTATATAATATCAAAGTATACTATCTTGCCAATACGACGCAATCAAAACCTGAGCGATACATTGCGGAACTTCATAACAAAGCGTAATCAAAGTTATACTATACACGGATGTACTATTTGATCTTCCTGCCGGTTCTGGATACATATTTTGCCAAATCACTCTCAGGGTTGAAGGTAGTTGCAGTTCTAACTTATATATTATCAAAGTATACTATCTTATCAATACGACGCAATCAAAACCTCAGCGAAACTCTGCGGAACTTCATAACAAAGCGTAAAAAAAGTTATACTATGCACGGATGTACTATTTGATCATCCAGAGCGGTTCTTGCTACATATTTAGTTAAATAACTCTGAGCTTTGCAGGTATTTGCAGTTCTATCTTATATAATATCAAAGTATACTATCTTATCAATACGCCGCAATAAAAACCTCAGCGAAGCTTTGCGGAAATTCAGAACAAAGCGTAATCAAAGTTATACTATGCACGTATGTACTATTTGATCTTCCTGTCGGTTCTGGATACATATTTTGCCAAATCACTCTCAGGGTTGAAGGTAGTTGCAGTTCTACCGTATATAATATCAAAGTATACTATCTTGCCAATACGACGCAATCAAAACCTGAGCGATACTTTGCGGAACTTCATAACAAAGCGTAATCAAAGTTATACTATACACGGATGTACTATTTGATCTTCCTGCCGGTTCTGGATACATATTTTGCCAAATCACTCTCAGGGTTGAAGGTAGTTGCAGTTCTAACTTATATATTATCAAAGTATACTATGTTACCAATACGACGCAATCAAAACCTCAGCGAAACTCTGCGGAACTTCATAACAAAGCGTAAAAAAAGTTATACTATGCACGGATGTACTATTTGATCATCCAGAGCGGTTCTTGCTACATATTTAGTTAAATAACTCTGAGCTTTGCAGGTATTTGCATTTCTATCTTATATAATATCAAAGTATACTATCTTATCAATACGACGCAATAAAAACCTCAGCGACGCTTTACGGAACTTCATAACAAAGCGTAAACAAAGTTATACTATGCACGGATGTACTATTTGATCATCCTAAGCGGTTCTTGCTACATATTTAGTTAAATAACTCTGAGGTGTGCAGGTATTTGCAGTTCTAACTTATCTAATATCAATGTATACTATCTTATCAATACGACGCAATCAAAACCTCAGCGAAGCTTTGCGGAAATTCAGAACAAAGCGTAATCAAAGTTATACTATGCACGGATGTACTATTTGATCTTCCTGTCGGTTCTGGATACATATTTTGCCAAATCACTCTCAGGTTTGTTGGTAGTTGCAGTTCTACCTTATATAATATCATAGTATACTATCTTATCAATACGTACGCAATCAAAACATCAGCGAAACTTGCGGAACTTCATAACAAAGCGTACACAAAGTTATACTATGCACGGATGTACTATTTGATCATCCAGAGCGGTTCTTTCTACATATTTAGTTAAATAACTCTGAGCTTTGCAGGTATTTGCAGTTCTAACTTATATATTATCAAAGTATACTATGTTACCAATACGACGCAATCAAAACCTCAGCGAAACTCTGCCGAACTTCATAACAAAGCGTAAACAAAGTTATACTATGCACGGATGTACTATATGATCATCCAGAGTGGGTCTTGCTACATATTTAGTTAAATAACTCTGAGCTTTGCAGGTATTTGCAGTTCTATCTTATATAATATCAAAGTATACTATCTTATCAATACGACGCAATAAAAACCTCAGCGAAGCTTTTCGGAAATTCAGAACAAAGCGTAATCAAAGTTATACTATGCACGTACGTACTATTTGATCTTCCTGTCGGTTCTGGATACATATTTTGCCAAATCACTCTCAGGGTTGAAGGTAGTTGCAGTTCTACCGTATATAATATCAAAGTATACTATCTTACCAATACGACGCAATCAAAACCTCAGCGAAACTCTGCGGAACTTCATAACAAAGCGTAAACAAAGTTATACTATGCACGGATGTACTACTTGATCATCCAGAGCGGTTCTTGCTACATATTTAGTTAAATAACTCTGAGGTTTGCAGGTAGTTGCAGTTCTATCTTACATAATATCAAAGTATACTATCTTACCAATACGCCGCAATCAAAACCTCAGCTAAACTCTGCGGAACTTCATAACAAAGCGTAAACAAAGATATACTATGCACGGATGTACTATTTGATCATCTAGAGCGGTTCTTGCTACATATTTAGTTAAATAACTCTGAGGTGTGCAGGTATTTGCAGTTCTAACTTATCTAATATCAATGTATACTATCTTATCAATACGACGCAATCAAAACCTCAGCGAAGCTTTGCGTAAATTCAGAACAAAGCGTAATCAAAGTTATACTATGCACGGATGTACTATTTGATCTTCCTGTCGGTTCTGGATACATATTTTGCCAAATCACTCTCAGGTTTGTAGGTAGTTACAGTTTTACCACATATAATATCATAGTATACTATCTTATCAATACGTACGCAATCAAAACATCAGCGAAACTTGCGGAACTTCATAACAAAGCGTAAACAAAGTTATACTATGCACGGATGTACTATTTGATCATCCAGAGCGGTTCTTGCTACATATTTAATTAAATAACTCTGAGCTTTGCAGGTATTTGCAGTTCTATCTTATATAATATCAAAGTATACTATCTTATCAATACGACGCAATCAAAACATCAGCTAAACTTTGCGGAAATTCATAACAAAGAGTGAACAAAGTTATACTATGCACGGGTGTACTATTTGATCATCCTGAGCGGTTCTGGATACATATTTTGCCAAATCACTCTCAGGTTTGTTGGTAGTTGCAGTTCTACCTTATATAATATCATAGTATACAATCTTATCAATACGTACGCAATCAAAACATCAGCGAAACTTGCGGAACTTCATAACAAAGCGTACACAAAGTTATACTATGCACGGATGTACTACTTGATCATCCAGAGCGGTTCTTGTTACATATTTTGTTAAATAACTCTGAGGTGTGCAGGTATTTGCAGATCTAACTTATCTAATATGAATGTATACTATCTTATCAATACGAAGCAATCAAAACATCAGCGACGCTTTGCGGAACTTCATAACAAAGCGTAAACAAAGTTATACTATGCACGGATGTACTATTTGATCATCCTGAGCGGTTCTTGCTACATATTTTGTTAAATAACTCTGAGGTGTGCAGGTATTTGCAGTTCTAACTTATCTAATATCAATGTATACTATCTTATCAATACGACGCAATCAAAACATCAGCAAAACTTTGCGGAAGTTCATAACTAAGAGTGAACAAAGTTATACTATGCACGGGTGTACTATTTGATCATCCTGGGCGGTTCTGGATACATATTTTGCCAAATCACTCTCAGGTTTGTTGGTAGTTGCAGTTCTACCTTATATAAAATCATAGTATACTATCTTATCAATACGTACGCAATCAAAACATCAGCGAAACTTGCGGAACTTCATAACAAAGCGTACACTAAGTTATACTATGCACGGATGTACTATTTGATCATCCAGAGCGGTTCTTTCTACATATTTAGTTAAATAACTTTGAGCTTTGCAGGTATTTGCAGTTCTAACTTATATATTATCAAAGTATACTATGTTACCAATACGACGCAATCAAAACCTCAGCGAAACTCTGCGGAACTTCATAACAAAGCGTAAACAAAGTTATACTATGCACGGATGTACTATATGATCATCCAGAGCGGTTCTTGCTACATATTTAGTTAAATAACTCTGAGCTTTGCAGGTATTTGCAGTTCTATCTTATATAATATCAAAGTATACTATCTTATCAATACGACGCAATCAAAACCTCAGCGAAACTCTGCGGAACTTCATAACAAAGCGTAAACAAAGTTATACTATGCACGGATGTACTACTTGATCATCCAGAGCGGTTCTTGCTACATATTTAGTTAAATAACTCTGAGCTTTGCAGGTATTTGCAGTTCTATCTTATATATTATCAAAGTATACTATGTTACCAATACGACGCAATCAAAACCTCAGCGAAACTCTGCGGAACTTCATAACAAAGCGTAAACAAAGTCATACTATGCACAGATGTACTACTTGATCATCCAGAGCGGTTCTTGCTACATATTTAGTTAAATAACTCTGAGCTTTGCTGGTATTTGCAGTTCTACCTTATATAATATCATAGTATACTATCATACGAATTGAGACGCAATCAAAACATCAGCGAAACTTTGCGGAACTTCATAACAAAGCGTAAACAAAGTTATACTATGCACGGATTTTCTGTATGATCATCCTGCCCGTTCTTGAAACATATTTTGCCAAATAACTCTGAGGTTTGCAGGTAGTTGCAGTTCTATCTTACATAATATCAAAGTATACTATCTTACCAATACGCCGCAATCAAAACCTCAGCGAAACTCTGCGGAACTTCATAACAAAGCGTAAACAAAGTTATACTATGCACGGATGTACTATTTGATCATCTAGAGCGGTTCTTGCTACATATTTAGTTAAATAACTCTGAGCTTTGCAGGTATTTGCTGTTCTAACTTATATATTATCAAAGTATACTATCTTATCGATACGACGCAATAAAAACCTCAGCGAATCTTTGCGGAAATTCAGAACAAAGCGTAATCAAAGTTATACTATGCAGGCATGTACTATTTGATCTTCCTGCCCGTTCTGGATACATATTTTGCCAAATCACTCTCAGGTTTGTAGGTAGTTACAGTTTTACCACATATAATATCATAGTATACTATCTTACCAATACAACGCAATCAAAACATCAGCGACACTTTGCGGAACTTCATAACAAAGTGTGGACAAAGTTATACTATTCACGGATGTACTATTTGATCATCCTGAGCGGTTCTAGCTACATATTTAGTTAAATAACTCTGATGTTTGCAGGTAGTTGCAGTTGTACCTTATATAATATCATAGTATACTATCTTACCAATTGAGACGCAATCAAAACATCAGCGAAACATTGCGGAATTTCATAACAAAGCGAGAACAAAGTTATACTATGCACGGTTGTACTATTTGATCATCCAGAGCGGTTCGTGCTACATATTTAGTTAAATAACTCTGAGATTTGCAGGTATACGAAGTTCTAACTTATATAATATCAAAGTATACTATCTTATCAATACGACGCAATCAAAACCTCAGCGAAACTTTGCGGAACTTTATAACAAAGCGTAAACAAAGTTATACTAGGCACGGATTTACTGTTTGATCATCCTGCCCGTTCTTGAAACATATTTTGCCAAATAACACTGAGGTTTGCAGGTAGTTGCAGTTCTATCTTACATAATATCAAAGTATACTATCTTACCAATTGCGACGCAATCAAAACATCAGCGAAACATTGCGGAACTTTATAACAAAGCGTAAACAAAGTTATACTAGGCACGGATTTACTGTTTGATCATCCTGCCCGTTCTTGAAACATATTTTGCCAAATAACACTGAGGTTTGCAGGTAGTTGCAGTTCTATCTTACATAATATCAAAGTATACTATCTTACCAATTGCGACGCAATCAAAACATCAGCGAAACATTGCGGAACTTCATAGCAAAGCGTAAACAAAGTTATAGTATGTACGGATGTACTATTTGATCATCAGGAGCGGTTCTTGCTACATATTTAGTTAAATAACTCTGGTTTGCAGGTATTTGCAGTTCTAACTTATATAATGTCAAAGTATACTATCTTATCAATTGCGATATAGATATATGTACAGAAATTATACATAATACGGTTCCAGGAACTGTTACATTGTATCTCGCTACATTGTATCTCGCGGTATCTTTAGGTATCGAATCAAAGACAGAGTCGCGCTTCTTTTGGTCCGCCAACGTGTCCCATTCAGATGTTTCTCGTTTTCAAACGTATCAACGAGCTGCCGAAGTCGGTCAGTCTAAGCCTAGCCTTAGTAGAGAAAACATCGTTCAAATATCGTTTCTAATTCATATCTGTGTTTTTTTATTCTTTCCAAATAAATACTTTGCTTCCCAAAACCAACAGGTTATGGGCCCAGGCACATAGTTAAAGTAATTTTTGTGAAAGAAATATATATATAAAAATCATAGAGAGACTGTTAGTGAAGTGGCAATTGTAAATTAAAATAAGTTTGATCAAAAGTGAACGGGAAAGAGACGTGTGACACTGTGAAAATGAGTGCAGACACGAAACGAGAAAAGTGAAACAAGTGCAAAAGTATTGCATATAGAAACAAAAAGGGATAATGAGAGGATAAAGAAAGATAAAAAATTTAAGACAAGTTTTAAAAGAAATGAAAATTATCATCAACGTCGTTCTTGTAAAAATAAAGGATTTAACAAAAACTATTATAAAACATGTGATTATTGTGGCAGAAGAAACCACGAAAAGAAAGACTGCTACTATTACAAAAAGAATTCTACGGCTGAAGAGCGGCCGCGAACAATTCAAACCGTTCAAGTGCAAGGAGAACGTGAAAGCTTCGCGTTTATGACAGGAGTTCAAATAAAAAATAATAAAAGATCAAATGATTCTGCTGAAATAGACTTTATATTGGACTCAGGTGCTACAGATCACTTGGTTAATGAAATGGATTTTTTCGTGACTTTATCAACATTGACGAAGCCCATTCATGTGTCAATTGCAAAGAAAGGAGAAGTTATCACGGCAACGAAGATTAGTTCGATTAAAATAACGACAAATCTAGGAGTTACCGGAGTTCTGGAGAATGTATTATACGTACCCGATGTCCCAAACAACCTACTATCCGTTTGCCGAATCCAGGAAGCCGGAATGAGAGTCATTTTTAGCGAAACTGGCAATGTTACAGTAACGAAAGGTGGTAAGACCATACTCACTGGTAAGTCAGCACAAAATTTAATATGTGTAACATTTACTGTTGATAAAACTATGTGTGATAAAACATATGCAAATAATATCGTAGTACCAAACACATACAAATTGTGGTATGAACGTTTGGGTCATATTGAGAGTTCTAAATTCGTTAAAATGAAACAGAATGATTTAATCGTTGGTAAGAAATTAATAGACAGAATTAATCCTACACAGGATTTATGTGAAGCTTGTGTGTACGGGAAACAAGCGCGTCTGCCTTTCTCAAAAGGAAGGGACAGGAGTCACATAACTAGACCTCTGTTTACCGTCCACTCTGATGTATGTGGACCAATTAAACCAAAAACAATCGACGATAAAAGTTATTTTGTTACATTCATTGACGAATTTACACATTACACGGTCGTTTATCTCATCGCGTTTAAATCTGAAGTATTCAAAGTTTTTCAAGACTTTGTAGCTAAATCTGAATCACACTTCAGTTTAAAAATCGCAAATTTGAATTGCGATAATGGGACAGAATACTTATCAAATGAATTCAAAGCTTTTTGCGTACAAAAGGGTATTCAATATCAATTGACAGTTCCGTATACGCCTCAGCAAAATCCCATAGCAGAACGAATGAACAGAACTCTATTAGAAAAAGCTCGCGCCATGATACATGGTGCTGTTTTAAACAAAGAGCTATGGGGAGAGGCAATATTAACAGCAGCCCACTTAATTAATATATCTCCAAGTAAAGCCATCGCGGAGAATAAAACTCCTTTTGAACTATGGCATAATAGGAAACCAAAATTAAATCGTTTAAGAATTTTTGGTAGCACAGTCTACGTGCACGACAAAAATAGAGAAAGTAAATTTGATAAGAAATCGTTTAAAGGGATATTTATAGGCTATGAGAAAAACGGGTATAAAATATTAAACGCGAATACAGGAAAATTCATGATAGCCCGTGATGTCATTTTTGATGAGATTAATTTTAAAAATTCAAGACCTTTTGTACACACAAATAACTTTGAAGAAGAAAGTATCGTAGCAATAAAATCACAAGAAGCTGATAAAGAAAAAGAAATCAGTAAAAGTCAAAGGAGCGAAACAATAGTGTCTGATAAAAGGAATATCGAAAACACTAATGCTCAAATTGACTCTAATGAAAGTGGTTCGCGAAGAAGTGCAAGAATTAAAGTCAAACCTCATATAAATTATAATGAGGAGCATGATTATCATGCTTATGCACTCGTAACAAATTGTGAAGTTCCCAAATCGTATAGTGAGATAAAAGACCGTGATGATAAGATTCAGTGGGAGAAAGCGATAAAAGATGAAATCGACTCCCTAATATATAACAATACGTGGAACCAAGTTCCCCGTCCAAATAATAAAAATATAGTTGATTGCAAATGGGTTTTTAGCATTAAAATGGATGAAAAAGGAAATCCATGCAAATTTAAAGCGAGACTGGTTGCAAGAGGTTTTAGTCAACAACATTTATTAGACTATAATGAGACCTTTGCGCCTGTAGCTCGCATTGCAACTTTTCGAATGCTTTTGGCCTTTGCAAATCAGTATAATTTATTAATTCACCAAATGGACGTTAAGACAGCCTTTTTGAATGGTCTACTGAAAGAGGAGATTTATATGCGTGTACCAGAAGGTATTCAAGCGCAAGAAAATCAAGTATGCAAGTTGAATAAAGCATTATATGGCTTAAAACAATTCGCCAGATGCTGGTTTCAACTTTTTGAAGTCACTCTCAAAAACCATGGTTTTCAAAACTCTTCTGTAGATCGCTGTTTATATTTCCTCGATAGGGATCATATTTGTAAAAATATATATGTCATTTTGTACGTTGACGATCTTTTAATAGTTACATACGATAGAAACACATTAAAAAACTTTAAAGATTATTTAAAAAAGAAGTTTTCAATGACAGATATGAACGAAATGAGATTATTCCTAGGAATAAACGTTGAAAGAAAAGACGATATAATCACTCTAGATCAAAGTATGTATTTACAGAATATTTTGCAAAAGTACAAAATGAGTGAGTGTAATAGTGTAAGTACTCCATTGCCTGCAAAATTAGACTACACAGCCTTAGATTCGGATGAATATTTAGATGTACCATGTAGGAACCTTATTGGCTGCTTAATGTATGCTATGCTATGCACGCGACCTGATTTATGTTTCGCTGTGAACTTGCTTAGCAGATATCAAAATAAAAATAATAAGGAACTCTGGCAGAATCTAAAAAGGGTCTTAAGATATGTGAAAGGATCGTTAAAATACCGTTTAATTTACAAAAGAAATGATTACAAAACTATATTGACTGGTTATGTAGACTCTGATTGGGCAGGTAATGAAATCGACAGGAAGAGTACGACTGGATATATTTTTAAAATGTTTGAAACCAATACGATCTGTTGGAATACAAGGAAACAAAACTCAGTTGCAACTTCCTCAACTGAAGCTGAGTATATGGCGTTATATGAAGGGATTAAAGAAGCTTGTTGGATAAAATCTTTATTATCGAGTATAAAAATAGACATAAAGGAACCAATTACTATTTTCGAGGACAATAACGGTTGTATAGCAATAGGAAATAATCCAACAGATCATAAGCGATCGAAACACATCGACGTTAAGTATCATTTTTCACGAGAAAAGATTGAACAAAAGGAAATAATACTAAAATATATACCTACAGGTGAACAACTAGGGGACATTTTCACAAAACCAATACCAACAGCGAAGTTCAATTATATGCGCAAGCAGATCGGACTGGAGGAGCCCGAGTGATAAGAAATTTTTTTTTTAAACGATAATAATGGTTTGATTGAGTTTTTATTTTTGGGTTTTCCTCAATCCATTGCAACGAATGTTGAACCATTTGTATATTGCCCAAAAATAATAATAATAAAAAGGAAATGAGCGATGTTCTCTCTATAAGTATTTAAAGGTTAATTTCTGAGTGGGAGTATAGATATATGTACAGAAATTATACATAATACGGTTCCAGGAACTGTTACATTGTATCTCGCTACATTGTATCTCGCGGTATCTTTAGGTATCGAATCAAAGACAGAGTCGCGCTTCTTTTGGTCCGCCAACGTGTCCCATTCAGATGTTTCTCGTTTTCAAACGTATCGACGAGCTGCCGAAGTCGGTCAGTCTAAGCCTAGCCTTAGTAGAGAAAACATCGTTCAAATATCGTTTCTAATTCATATCTGTGTTTTTTTATTCTTTCCAAATAAATACTTTGCTTCCCAAAACCAACATGCGACGCAATCAAAACATCAGCGATACTTTGCGGAACTTCATAACAAAGTGTGAACAAAATTATACTATGCACGTATGTACTATTTGATCATCCCGAGCGGTTCTTGCTACATATTTTGTTAAATAACTTTGAGGTTTGCATGTAGTTGCAGTTCTACCTTATATAATATCAAAGTATACTATCTTACCAATACGACGCAATCAAAACCTCAGCGATACTTTGCGGAACTTCATAACAAAGTGTGAACAAAGTTATACTATGCACGGATGTACTATTTGATCTTCCTGCCGGTTCCTGAAACATATTTTGATGAATAACTCTGAGATTTGCAGGTAGTTCCAGTTCTATCTTGCATAATATCAAAGTATACTATCTTACCAATTGAGACGCAATCAAAACATCAGCGAAACATTGCGGAACTTCATAACAAAGCGTAAACAAATTTATACTATGCACGGATGTAGTATTTGATCATCTAGAGCGGTTCTTGAAACATATTTTGATAAATATCTCTGAGATTTGCATGTAAATGCAGTTCTATCTTACATAATATCAAAGTATACTATCTTACCAATACGACGCAATCAAAACCTCAGCGATACATTGCGGAACTTCATAACAAAGTGTGAACAAAGTTATACTATGCACGGATGTACTATTTGATCTTCCTGCCGGTTCCTGAAACATATTTTGATGAATAACTCTGAGATTTGCAGGTAGTTCCAGTTCTATCTTGCATAATATCAAAGTATACTATCTTACCAATTGAGACGCAATCAAAACATCAGCGAAACATTGCGGAACTTCATAACAAAGCGTAAACAAATTTATACTATGCACGGATGTAGTATTTGATCATCTAGAGAGGTTCTTGAAACATATTTTGATAAATATCTCTGAGATTTGCATGTAAATGCAGTTCTATCTTACATAATATCAAAGTATAATATCTTGCCAATACGACGCAATCAAAACCTCAGCGAAACTTTTCGGAACTTCATAACTAAGCGTAAACAAAGTTATAGTATGAACGGATTTACTGTATGATCATCCTGCCCGTTCTTGAAACATATTTTGCCAAATAACTATGAGGTTTGCAGGTAGTTGCAGTTCTATCAAAACCTCAGCGAAACTTTGCGGAACTTCATAACAAAGCATAAACAAAGTTATAGTATGCACGGATTTACTGTATGATCATCCTGCCCGTTCTTGAAACATATTTTGCCAAATAACACTGAGGTTTGCAGGTAGTTGCAGTTCTATCTTGCATAATATCAAAGTATACTATCTTACCAATTGAGACGCAATCAAAACATCAGCGAAACATTGCGGAACTTCATAACAAAGCGTAAACAAATTTATATTATGCACGGATGTAGTATTTGATCATCTAGAGCGGTTCTTGAAACATATTTTGATAAATATCTCTGAGATATGCATGTAAATGCAGTTCTATCTTACATAATATCAAAGTATACTATCTTGCCAATACGACGCAATCAAAACCTCAGAGAAACTTTTCGGAACTTCATAACAAAGCGTAAACAAAGTTGTAGTATGCACGGATTTACTGTATGATCATCCTGCCCGTTCTTGAAACATATTTTGCCAAATAACTATGAGGTTTGCAGGTAGTTGCAGTTCTATCTTACATATTATCAAAGTATACTATATTACCCATTGCGACGCAATCAAAACATCAGCGAAACATTGCGGAATTTCATAACAAAGCGTAAAGAACATTATACTACGCACGGATGTACTATTTGATCATCCAGAGCGGTTCTTGCTACATATTTAGTTAAATAACTCTGAGCTATGCACTTATTTGCAGTTCTAACTTATATATTATCAAAGTATACTATCTTATCAATACGACGCGATCAAAACCTCAGCGAAACTTTTCGGAACTTCATAACAAAGCGTAAACAAAGTTATAGTATGCACGGATTTACTGTATGATCATCCTGCCCGTTCTTGAATCATATTTTGCCAAATAACTATAAGGTTTGCAGGCAGTTGCAGTTCTATCTTACATATTATCAAAGTATGCTATATTACCCATTGCGACGCAATCAAAACATCAGCGAAACATTGCGGAATTTCATAACAAAGCAAGAACAAAGTTATACTATGCACGGATGTACTATTTGATCATCAAGAGCGGTTCTTGCTACAAATTTAGTTAAATAACTCTCTGGTTTGCAGGTATTTGCAGTTCTAACTTATATAATGTCAAAGTATACTATCTTACCAATACGACGCAATCAAAATCGCAGCGAACCTTTGCCGAACTTCATAACAAAGCGTGAACAAAGTTATACTATGCACGTATGTACTATTTGATCATCCCGAGCGGTTCTTGCTACATATTTTGTTAAATAACTCTGAGGTTTGCATGTAGTTGCAGTTCTACCTTATATATTATCAAAGTATACTATGTTACCAATACGACGCAATCAAAAGCTCAGCGAAACTCTGCGGAACTTCATAACAAAGCGTAAACAAAGTTATAGTATGCACGGATTTACTGTATGATCATCCTGCCCGTTCTTGAAACATATTTTGCCAAATAACTCTGAGGTTTGCAGGTAGTTGCAGTTCTAACTTATATATTATCAAAGTATACTATCTTACCAATTGCGACGCAATCAAAACCTCAGCGAAACTTTGCGGAACTTCATAACAAAGCGTAAACAAAGTTATACTATGCACGGATGTAGTATTTGATCATCTAGAGCGGTTCTTGAAACATATTTTGATAAATATCTCTGAGATTTGCATGCTAATGCAGTTCTATCTTACATAATATAAATGTATACTATCTTGCCAATACGACGCAATCAAAACCTCAGCGAAACTTTTCGGAACTTCATAACAAAGCGTAAAAAAAGTTATAGTATGCACGGATTTACTGTATGATCATCCTGCCCGTTCTTGAAACATATTTTGCCAAATAACTATGAGGTTTCAGGTAGTTGCAGTTCTATCTTACATATTATCAAAGTATACTATATTACCCATTGCGACGCAATCAAAACATCAGCGAAACATTGCGGAATTTCATAACAAAGCGTAAAGAACATTATACTATGCACGTATGTACTATTTGATCATCCCGAGCGGTTCTTGCTACATATTTTGCCAAATAACTATGAGGTTTGCAGGCAGTTGCAGTTCTATCTTACATATTATCAAAGTATACTATGTTACCAATACGACGCAATCAAAAGCTCAGCGAAACTCTGCGGAACTTCATAACAAAGCGTAAACAAAGTTATAGTATGCACGGATTTACTGTATGATCATCCTGCCCGTTCTTGAAACATATTTTGCCAAATAACTCTGAGGTTTGCAGGTAGTTGCAGTTCTAACTTATATATTATCAAAGTATACTATCTTACCAATTGCGACGCAATCAAAACCTCAGCGAAACTTTGCGGAACTTCATAACAAAGCGTAAACAAAGTTATACTATGCACGGATGTAGTATTTGATCATCTAGAGCGGTTCTTGAAACATATTTTGATAAATATCTCTGAGATTTGCATGCTAATGCAGTTCTATCTTACATAATATAAAAGTATACTATCTTGCCAATACGACGCAATCAAAACCTCAGCGAAACTTTTCGGAACTTCATAACAAAGCGTAAACAAAGTTATAGTATGCACGGATTTACTGTATGATCATCCTGCCCGTTCTTGAAACATATTTTGCCAAATAACTATGAGGTTTCAGGTAGTTGCAGTTCTATCTTACATATTATCAAAGTATACTATATTACCCATTGCGACGCAATCAAAACATCAGCGAAACATTGCGGAATTTCATAACAAAGCGTAAAGAACATTATACTATGCACGTATGTACTATTTGATCATCCCGAGCGGTTCTTGCTACATATTTTGCCAAATAACTATGAGGTTTGCAGGCAGTTGCAGTTCTATCTTACATATTATCAAAGTATACTATCTTATCAATACGACGCAATCAAAACCTCAGCGAAACTCTGCGGAACTTCATAACAAAGCGAAAACAAAGTTATAGTATGCACGGATGTACTATTTGATCATCCAGAGCAGTTCTTGCTACATATTTTGTTAAATAACTCTGAGGTGTGCATGTAGTTGCAGTTCTATCTTATATAAAATCAAAGTATACTATCCCACCAATACGACGCAATCAAAACCTCAGCGAAACTTTGCGGAACTTCATAACAAAGCGTAAACAAAGTTTTACTATGCAGGTATGTACTATTTGATCATCCTGAGCGGTTCTTGCTACATATTATGTTAAATAACTCTGATCTTTGCAGGTATTTGCAGTTCTAACTTATATAATATCAAAGTATACTATCTTATCAATACGACGCAATCAAAACCTCAGCGAAACTCTGCGGAACTTCATAACAAAGCGTAAACAAATTTATACTATGCACGGATGTACTATTTGATCATCCTGAGCGGTTCTTGCTACATATTTAATTAAATAACTCTGAGGTTTGCATGTAGTTGCAATTCTATCTTATATAATATCATAGTATACTATCTTACCAATACGACGCAATCAAAACATCAGTGACACTTTGCGGTTTTTCATAACAAAGCGAGAACAAACTTATTCTATGCACGGATGTACTATTTGATCATCCAGAGCGGTTCTTGCTACATATTTAGTTAAATAACTCTGAGCTTTGCAGGTATTTGCAGTTCTAACATATATAATATCAAAGTATACTATCTTATCAATACGACGCAATCAAAACCTCAGCGAAACTCTGCGGAACTTCATAACAAAGCGTAAACAAATTTATACTATTCACGGATGTACTATTTGATCATCCTGAGCGGTTCTTGCTACATATTTAATTAAATAACTCTGAGGTTTGCATGTAGTTGCAATTCTATCTTATATAATATCATAGTATACTATCTTACCAATACGACGCAATCAAAACATCAGTGACACTTTGCGGTTTTTCATAACAAAGCGAGAACAAACTTATTCTATGCACGGATGTACTATTTGATCATCCAGAGCGGTTCTTGCTACATATTTAGTTAAATAACTCTGAGCTTTGCAGGTATTTGCAGTTCTAACATATATAATATCAAAGTATACTATCTTATCAATACGACGCAATCAAAACCTCAGCGAAACTCTGCGGAACTTCATAACAAAACATAAACAAAGTTATACTATGCACATATGTACTATTTGATCATCCAGAGCGGTTCTTGCTACATATTTAGTTAAATAACTCTGAGCTTTGCAGGTATTTGCAGTTCTAACTTATATATTATCAAAGTATTCTATCTTATCAATACGTACGCAATCAAAACATCAGCGAAACTTTGCGGAACTTCATAACAAAGCGTAAACAAAGTTATACTATGCACGGATGTACTATTTGATCTTCCTGTCGGTTCTGGATACATGTTTTGCCATATCACTCTCAGCTTTGTAGGTAGTTGCAGTTCTACCGTATATAACATCATAGTATACTATCTTACCAATACGACGCAATCAAAACATCAGTGACACTTTGCGGTTTTTCATAACAAAGCGAGAACAAACTTATTCTATGCACGGATGTACTATTTGATCATCCAGAGCGGTTCTTGCTACATATTTAGTTAAATAACTCTGAGCTTTGCAGGTATTTGCAGTTCTAACATATATAATATCAAAGTATACTATCTTATCAATACGACGCAATCAAAACCTCAGCGAAACTCTGCGGAACTTCATAACAAAACATAAACAAAGTTATACTATGCACGAATGTACTATTTGATCATCCAGAGCGGTTCTTGCTACATATTTAGTTAAATAACTCTGAGCTTTGCAGGTATTTGCAGTTCTAACTTATATATTATCAAAGTATTCTATCTTATCAATACGTACGCAATCAAAACATCAGCGAAACTTTGCGGAACTTCATAACAAAGCGTAAACAAAGTTATACTATGCACGGATGTACTATTTGATCTTCCTGTCGGTTCTGGATACATGTTTTGCCATATCACTCTCAGCTTTGTAGGTAGTTGCAGTTCTACCGTATATAATATCATAGTATACTATCTTACCAATACGACGCAATCAAAACATCAGTGACACTTTGCGGTTTTTCATAACAAAGCGAGAACAAACTTATTCTATGCACGGATGTACTATTTGATCATCCAGAGCGGTTCTTGCTACATATTTAGTTAAATAACTCTGAGCTTTGCAGGTATTTGCAGTTCTAACATATATAATATCAAAGTATACTATCTTATCAATACGACGCAATCAAAACCTCAGCGAAACTCTGCGGAACTTCATAACAAAACATAAACAAAGTTATACTATGCACGAATGTACTATTTGATCATCCAGAGCGGTTCTTGCTACATATTTAGTTAAATAACTCTGAGCTTTGCAGGTAGTTGCAGTTCTAACTTATATATTATCAAAGTATTCTATCTTATCAATACGTACGCAATCAAAACATCAGCGAAACTTTGCGGAACTTCATAACAAAGCGTAAACAAAGTTATACTATGCACGGATGTACTATTTGATCTTCCTGCCGGTTCTGGATACATATTTTGCCATATCACTCTCAGCTTTGTAGGTAGTTGCAGTTCTACCGTATATAATATCATAGTATACTATCTTACCAATACGACGCAATCAAAACATCAGTGACACTTTGCGGTTTTTCATAACAAAGCGAGAACAAACTTATTCTATGCACGGATGTACTATTTGATCATCCAGAGCGGTTCTTGCTACATATTTAGTTAAATAACTCTGACCTTTGCAGGTATTTGCAGTTCTAACATATATAATATCAAAGTATACTATCTTATCAATACGTACGCAATCAAAACATCAGCGAAACTTTGCGGAACTTCATAACAAAGCGTAAACAAAGTTATACTATGCACGGATTTACTGTATGATCATCCTGCCCGTTCTTGAAACATATTTTGCCATATCACTCTCAGGTTTGTAGGTAGTTGCAGTTCTACCGTATATAATATCATAGTATACTATCTTACCAATACGACGCAATCAAAACATCAGCGAAACTTTGCGGAACTTCATAACAAAGCGTAAACAAAGTTATACTATGCACGGATGTACTATTTGATCATCCTGAGCAGTTCTTGCTACATATTTAGTTAAATAACTCTCAGCTTTGCAGGTATTTGCAGTTCCAACTTATATATTATCAAAGTATGCTATATTACCCATTGCGACGCAATCAAAACATCAGCGAAACATTGCGGAATTTCATAACAAAGCGAGAACAAAGTTATACTATGCACAGATGTACTATTTGATCATCAAGAGCGGTTCTTGCTACAAATTTAGTTGAATAACTCTCTGGTTTGCAGGTATTTGCAGTTCTAACTTATATAATATCAAAGTATAATATCTTGCCAATACGACGCAATCAAAACCTCAGCGAAACTTTTCGGAACTTCATAACAAAGCGTAAACAAAGTTATAGTATGAACGGATTTACTGTATGATCATCCTGCCCGTTCTAGAAACATATTTTGCCAAATAACTATGAGGTTTGCAGGTAGTTGCAGTTGTATCAAAACCTCAGCGAAACTTTGCGGAACTTCATAACAAAGCATAAACAAAGTTATAGTATGCACGGATTTACTGTATGATCATCCTGCCCGTTCTTGAAACATATTTTGCCAAATAACACTGAGGTTTGCGGGTAGTTGCAGTTCTATCTTACATAATATCAAAGTATACTATCTTACCAATTGCGACGCAATCAAAACATCAGCGAAACATTGCGGAACTTCATAGCAAAGCGTAAACAAAGTTATAGTATGTACGGATGTACTATTTGATCATCAAGAGCGGTTCTTGCTACATATTTAGTTAAATAACTCTCTGGTTTGCAGGAATTTGCAGTTCTAACTTATATAATGTCAAAGTATACTATCTTATCAATTGCGACGCAATCAAAACATCAGCGATACTTTGAGGAACTTCATAACAAAGTGTGAACGAAGTTATACTATGCACGGATGTACTATTTGATCTTCCTGCCGGTTCCTCAAACATATTTTGATGAATAACTCTGAGATTTGCAGGTAGTTGCAGTTCTATCTTGCATAATATCAAAGTATACTATCTTACCAATTGAGACGCAATCAAAACATCAGCGAAACATTGCGGAACTTCATAACAAAGCGTAAACAAATTTATACTATGCACGGATGTAGTATTTGATCATCTAGAGCGGTTCTTGAAACATATTTTGATAAATATCTCTGAGATATGCATGTAAATGCAGTTCTGTCTTACATAATATCAAAGTATACTATCTTGCCAATACGACGCAATCAAAACCTCAGCGAAACTTTTCGGAACTTCATAACAAAGCGTAAACAAAGTTGTAGTATGCACGGATTTACTGTATGATCATCCTGCCCGTTCTTGAAACATATTTTGCCAAATAACTATGAGGTTTGCAGGTAGTTGCAGTTCTATCTTACATATTATCAAAGTATACTATATTACCCATTGCGACGCAATCAAAACATCAGCGAAACATTGCGGAATTTCATAACAAAGCGTAAAGAACATTATACTACGCACGGATGTACTATTTGATCATCCAGAGCGGTTCTTGCTACATATTTAGTTAAATAACTCTGAGCTATGCACTTATTTGCAGTTCTAACTTATATATTATCAAAGTATACTATCTTATCAATACGACGCGATCAAAACCTCAGCGAAACTTTTCGGAACTTCATAACAAAGCGTAAACAAAGTTATAGTATGAACGGATTTACTGTCTGATCATCCTGCCCGTTCTTGAATCATATTTTGCCAAATAACTATGAGGTTTGCAGGCAGTTGCAGTTCTATCTTACATATTATCAAAGTATGCTATATTACCCATTGCGACGCAATCAAAACATCAGCGAAACATTGCGGAATTTCATAACAAAGCGAGAACAAAGTTATACTACGCACGGATGTACTATTTGATCATCAAGAGCGGTTCTTGCTACAAATTTAGTTAAATAACTCTCTGGTTTGCAGGTATTTGCAGTTCTAACTTATATAATGTCAAAGTATACCATCTTACCAATACGACGCAATCAAAACCGCAGCGAACCTTTGCCGAACTTCATAACAAAGCGTGAACAAAGTTATACTATGCACGTATGTACTATTTGATCATCCCGAGCGGTTCTTGCTACATATTTTGTTAAATAACTCTGAGGTTTGCATGTAGTTGCAGTTCTACCTTATATATTATCAAAGTATACTATGTTACCAATACGACGCAATCAAAAGCTCAGCGAAACTCTGCGGAACTTCATAACAAAGCGTAAACAAAGTTATAGTATGCACGGATTTACTGTATGATCATCCTGCCCGTTCTTGAAACATATTTTGCCAAATAACTCTGAGGTTTGCAGGTAGTTGCAGTTCTAACTTATATATTATCAAAGTATACTATCTTACCAATTGCGACGCAATCAAAACCTCAGCGAAACTTTGCGGAACTTCAAAACAAAGCGTAAACAAAGTTATAGTAAGCAAGGATTTACTGTATGATCATCCTGCCCGTTCTTGAAACATATTTTGCCAAATAACTCTGAGATTTGCATGTAGTTGCAGTTCTATCTTACATAATATCAAAGTATACAATCTTACCATTACGACGCAATCAAAACCTCACCGAAACTTTGCAGAACTTCATAACAAAGCGTGAACAAAGTTATAGTAAGCAAGGATTTACTGTATGATCATCCTGCCCGTTCTTGAAACATATTTTGCCAAATAACTCTGAGATTTGCATGTAGTTGCAGTTCTGTCTTACATAATATCAATGTATACTATCTTACCAATTGCGACGCAATCAAAACATCAGCGAAACTTTGCAGAACTTCATAACAAAGCGTAAACAAAGTTATACTATGCACGTATGTACTATTTCATCATCCTGAGCGGTTCTTGCTACATTTTTTGTTAAATAACTCTGAGGTTTGCAGGTAGTTGCAGTTCTGTCTTACTTAATATCAAAGTATACTATCTTACCAATTGCGACGCAATCAAAACATCAGCGAAACTTTGCAGAACTTCATAACAAAGCGTAAACAAAGTTATACTATGCACGTATGTACTATTTCATCATCCTGAGCGGTTCTTGCTACATTTTTTGTTAAATAACTCTGAGGTTTGCAGGTAGTTGCAGTTCTATCTTATATAATATCAAAGTATACTATCTTATCAATTCGACGCAATAAAAACCTCAGCGAAGCTTTGCAGAACTTCTTAACAAAGCGTAAACAAAGTTATACGATGCACGTATGTACTATTTCATCATCCTGAGCGGTTCTTGCTACATATTTTGTTAAATAACTCTGAGATTTGCATGTAGTTGCAGTTCTATCTTACATAATATCAAAATATACTATCTTACCATTACGACGCAATCAAAACCTCAGCGAAACTTTGCGGAACTTCAAAACAAAGCGTAAACAAAGTTATAGTAAGCAAGGATTTACTGTATGATCATCCTGCCCGTTCTTGAAACATATTTTGCCAAATAACTGAGATATGCATGTAGTTGCAGTTCTATCTTACATAATATCAAAGTATACAATCTTACCATTACGACGCAATCAAAACCTCACCGAAACTTTGCAGAACTTCATAACAAAGCGTGAACAATGTTATAGTATGCACAGATTTACTGGATGATCATCCTGCCCGTTCTTGAAACATATTTTGATAAATAACTCTGAGATTCGCAGGTATTTGCAGTTCTATCTTACATAATATCAAAGTATACTATCTTACCAATACGACGCAATCAAAACATCAGCGAAACTTTGCGGATCTTCATAACAAAGCGTGAACAATGTTATAGTATGCACGGATTTACTGTATGATCATCCTGCCCGTTCTTGAAGTATATTTTGCCAAATAACTCTGAGGTTTGCAGGTAGTTGCAGTTCTGTCTTACATAATATCAAAGTATACTATCTTACCAATTGCGACGCAATCAAAACATCAGCGAAACTTTGCAGAACTTCATAACAAAGCGTAAACAAAGTTATACTATGCACGTATGTACTATTTCATCATCCTGAGCGGTTCTTGCTACATTTTTTGTTAAATAACTCTGAGGTTTGCAGGTAGTTGCAGTTCTATCTTATATAATATCAAAGTATACTATCTTATCAATTCGACGCAATAAAAACCTCAGCGAAGCTTTGCAGAACTTCATAACAAAGCGTAAACAAAGTTATACTATGCACGGATTTACTGTATGACCATCCTGCCCGTTCTTGAAACATATTTTGCCAAATAACTCTGAGGATGGCAGGTAGTTGCAGTTCTGTCTTACATAATATCAATGTATACTATCTTACCAATTGCGACGCAATCAAAACATCAGCGAAACTTTGCAGAACATCATAACAAAGCGTAAACAAAGGTATACTATGAACGTATTTACTATTTCATCATCCTGAGCGGTTCTTGCTACATATTTTGATAAATAACTCTGAGATTCGCAGGTATTTGCAGTTCTATCTTACATAATATCAAAGTATACTATCTTACCAATACGACGCAATCAAAACATCAGCGAAACTTTGCGGATCTTCATAACAAAGCGTGAACAATGTTATAGTATGCACGGATTTACTGTATGATCATCCTGCCCGTTCTTGAAGTATATTTTGCCAAATAACTCTGAGGATTGCAGGTAGTTGCAGTTCTGTCTTACATAATATCAATGTATACTATCTTACCAATTGCGACGCAATCAAAACATCAGCGAAACTTTGCAGAACTTCATAACAAAGCGTAAACAAAGTTATACTATGCACGTATGTACTATTTCATCATCCTGAGCGGTTCTTGCTACATTTTTTGTTAAATAACTCTGAGGTTTGCAGGTAGTTGCAGTTCTGTCTTACTTAATATCAAAGTATACTATCTTATCAATTCGACGCAATAAAAACCTCAGCGAAGCTTTGCAGAACTTCTTAACAAAGCGTAAACAAAGTTATACGATGCACGTATGTACTATTTCATCATCCTGAGCGGTTCTTGCTACATATTTTGTTAAATAACTCTGAGATTTGCATGTAGTTGCAGTTCTATCTTACATAATATCAAAATATACTATCTTACCATTACGACGCAATCAAAACCTCAGCGAAACTTTGCGGAACTTCAAAACAAAGCGTAAACAAAGTTATAGTAAGCAAGGATTTACTGTATGATCATCCTGCCCGTTCTTGAAACATATTTTGCCAAATAACTCTGAGATATGCATGTAGTTGCAGTTCTATCTTACATAATATCAAAGTATACAATCTTACCATTACGACGCAATCAAAACCTCACCGAAACTTTGCAGAACTTCATAACAAAGCGTGAACAATGTTATAGTATGCACAGATTTACTGTATGATCATCCTGCCCGTTCTTGAAACATATTTTGATAAATAACTCTGAGATTCGCAGGTATTTGCAGTTCTATCTTACATAATATCAAAGTATACTATCTTACCAATACGACGCAATCAAAACATCAGCGAAACTTTGCGGATCTTCATAACAAAGCGTGAACAATGTTATAGTATGCACGGATTTACTGTATGATCATCCTGCCCGTTCTTGAAGTATATTTTGCCAAATAACTCTGAGGTTTGCAGGTAGTTGCAGTTCTGTCTTACATAATATCAAAGTATACTATCTTACCAATTGCGACGCAATCAAAACATCAGCGAAACTTTGCAGAACTTCATAACAAAGCGTAAACAAAGTTATACTATGCACGGATGTACTATTTCATCATCCTGAGCGGTTCTTGCTACATTTTTTGTTAAATAACTCTGAGGTTTGCAGGTAGTTGCAGTTCTATCTTATATAATATCAAAGTATACTATCTTATCAATTCGACGCAATAAAAACCTCAGCGAAGCTTTGCAGAACTTCATAACAAAGCGTAAACAAAGTTATACTATGCACGGATTTACTGTATGACCATCCTGCCCGTTCTTGAAACATATTTTGCCAAATAACTCTGAGGATGGCTGGTAGTTGCAGTTCTGTCTTACATAATATCAATGTATACTATCTTACCAATTGCGACGCAATCAAAACATCAGCGAAACTTTGCAGAACATCATAACAAAGCGTAAACAAAGGTATACTATGAACGTATTTACTATTTCATCATCCTGAGCGGTTCTTGCTACATATTTTGATAAATAACTCTGAGATTCGCAGGTATTTGCAGTTCTATCTTACATAATATCAAAGTATACTATCTTACCAATACGACGCAATCAAAACATCAGCGAAACTTTGCGGATCTTCATAACAAAGCGTGAACAATGTTATAGTATGCACGGATTTACTGTATGATCATCCTGCCCGTTCTTGAAGTATATTTTGCCAAATAACTCTGAGGTTTGCAGGTAGTTGCAGTTCTGTCTTACATAATATCAAAGTATACTATCTTACCAATTGCGACGCAATCAAAACATCAGCGAAACTTTGCAGAACTTCATAACAAAGCGTAAACAAAGTTATACTATGCACGTATGTACTATTTGATCATCCTGAGCGGTTCTTGCTACATTTTTTGTTAAATAACTCTGAGGTTTGCAGGTAGTTGCAGTTCTATCTTATATAATATCAAAGTATACTATCTTATCAATTTCGACGCAATAAAAACCTCAGCGAAGCTTTGCAGAACTTCATAACAAAGCGTAAACAAAGTTATAGTATGCACGGATTTACTGTATGATCATCCTGCCCGTTCTTGAAACATATTTTGCCAAATAACTCTGAGGATGGCAGGTAGTTGCAGTTCTGTCTTACATAATATCAATGTATACTATCTTACCAATTGCGACGCAATCAAAACATCAGCGAAACTTTGCAGAACATCATAACAAAGCGTAAACAAAGGTATACTATGAACGTATTTACTATTTCATCATCCTGAGCGGTTCTTGCTACATATTTTGATAAATAACTCTGAGATTCGCAGGTATTTGCAGTTCTATCTTACATAATATCAAAGTATACTATCTTACCAATACGACGCAATCAAAACATCAGCGAAACTTTGCGGATCTTCATAACAAAGCGTGAACAATGTTATAGTATGCACGGATTTACTGTATGATCATCCTGCCCGTTCTTGAAGTATATTTTGCCAAATAACTCTGAGGATTGCAGGTAGTTGCAGTTCTGTCTTACATAATATCAATGTATACTATCTTACCAATTGCGACGCAATCAAAACATCAGCGAAACTTTGCAGAACTTCATAACAAAGCGTAAACAAAGTTATACTATGCACGTATGTACTATTTCATCATCCTGAGCGGTTCTTGCTACATTTTTTGTTAAATAACTCTGAGGTTTGCAGGTAGTTGCAGTTCTGTCTTACTTAATATCAAAGTATACTATCTTATCAATTCGACGCAATAAAAACCTCAGCGAAGCTTTGCGGAACTTCATAACAAAGCGTAAACAAAGTTATACGATGCACGTATGTACTATTTCATCATCCTGAGCGGTTCTTGCTACATATTTTGTTAAATAACTCTGAGATTTGCATGTAGTTGCAGTTCTATCTTACATAATATCAAAATATACTATCTTACCATTACGACGCAATCAAAACCTCAGCGAAACTTTGCGGAACTTCAAAACAAAGCGTAAACAAAGTTATAGTAAGCAAGGATTTACTGTATGATCATCCTGCCCGTTCTTGAAACATATTTTGCCAAATAACTCTGAGATATGCATGTAGTTGCAGTTCTATCTTACATAATATCAAAGTATACAATCTTACCATTACGACGCAATCAAAACCTCACCGAAACTTTGCAGAACTTCATAACAAAGCGTGAACAATGTTATAGTATGCACAGATTTACTGTATGATCATCCTGCCCGTTCTTGAAACATATTTTGATAAATAACTCTGAGATTCGCAGGTATTTGCAGTTCTATCTTACATAATATCAAAGTATACTATCTTACCAATACGACGCAATCAAAACATCAGCGAAACTTTGCGGATCTTCATAACAAAGCGTGAACAATGTTATAGTATGCACGGATTTACTGTATGATCATCCTGCCCGTTCTTGAAGTATATTTTGCCAAATAACTCTGAGGTTTGCAGGTAGTTGCAGTTCTGTCTTACATAATATCAAAGTATACTATCTTACCAATTGCGACGCAATCAAAACATCAGCGAAACTTTGCAGAACTTCATAACAAAGCGTAAACAAAGTTATACTATGCACGTATGTACTATTTGATCATCCTGAGCGGTTCTTGCTACATATTTTGTTAAATAACTCTGAGGTTTGCAGGTAGTTGCAGTTCTATCTTATATAATATCAAAGTATACTATCTTATCAATACGACGCAATAAAAACCTCAGCGAAGCTTTGCAGAACTTCATAACAAAGCGTAAACAAAGTTATACTATGCACGGATTTACTGTATGACCATCCTGCCCGTTCTTGAAACATATTTTGCCAAATAACTCTGAGGATGGCTGGTAGTTGCAGTTCTGTCTTACATAATATCAATGTATACTATCTTACCAATTGCGACGCAATCAAAACATCAGCGAAACTTTGCAGAACATCATAACAAAGCGTAAACAAAGGTATACTATGAACGTATTTACTATTTCATCATCCTGAGCGGTTCTTGCTACATATTTTGATAAATAACTCTGAGATTCGCAGGTATTTGCAGTTCTATCTTACATAATATCAAAGTATACTATCTTACCAATACGACGCAATCAAAACATCAGCGAAACTTTGCGGATCTTCATAACAAAGCGTGAACAATGTTATAGTATGCACGGATTTACTGTATGATCATCCTGCCCGTTCTTGAAGTATATTTTGCCAAATAACTCTGAGGATTGCAGGTAGTTGCAGTTCTGTCTTACATAATATCAATGTATACTATCTTACCAATTGCGACGCAATCAAAACATCAGCGAAACTTTGCAGAACTTCATAACAAAGCGTAAACAAAGTTATACTATGCACGTATGTACTATTTCATCATCCTGAGCGGTTCTTGCTACATTTTTTGTTAAATAACTCTGAGGTTTGCAGGTAGTTGCAGTTCTGTCTTACTTAATATCAAAGTATACTATCTTACCAATTGCGACGCAATCAAAACATCAGCGAAACTTTGCAGAACTTCATAACAAAGCGTAAACAAAGTTATACTATGCACGTATGTACTATTTCATCATCCTGAGCGGTTCTTGCTACATTATTTGTTAAATAACTCTGAGGTTTGCAGGTAGTTGCAGTTCTATCTTATATAATATCAAAGTATACTATCTTATCAATTCGACGCAATAAAAACCTCAGCGAAGCTTTGCAGAACTTCTTAACAAAGCGTAAACAAAGTTATACGATGCACGTATGTACTATTTCATCATCCTGAGCGGTTCTTGCTACATATTTTGTTAAATAACTCTGAGATTTGCATGTAGTTGCAGTTCTATCTTACATAATATCAAAATATACTATCTTACCATTACGACGCAATCAAAACCTCAGCGAAACTTTGCGGAACTTCAAAACAAAGCGTAAACAAAGTTATAGTAAGCAAGGATTTACTGTATGATCATCCTGCCCGTTCTTGAAACATATTTTGCCAAATAACTCTGAGATATGCATGTAGTTGCAGTTCTATCTTACATAATATCAAAGTATACAATCTTACCATTACGACGCAATCAAAACCTCACCGAAACTTTGCAGAACTTCATAACAAAGCGTGAACAATGTTATAGTATGCACAGATTTACTGTATGATCATCCTGCCCGTTCTTGAAACATATTTTGATAAATAACTCTGAGATTCGCAGGTATTTGCAGTTCTATCTTACATAATATCAAAGTATACTATCTTACCAATACGACGCAATCAAAACATCAGCGAAACTTTGCGGATCTTCATAACAAAGCGTGAACAATGTTATAGTATGCACGGATTTACTGTATGATCATCCTGCCCGTTCTTGAAGTATATTTTGCCAAATAACTCTGAGGTTTGCAGGTAGTTGCAGTTCTGTCTTACATAATATCAAAGTATACTATCTTACCAATTGCGACGCAATCAAAACATCAGCGAAACTTTGCAGAACTTCATAACAAAGCGTAAACAAAGTTATACTATGCACGTATGTACTATTTCATCATCCTGAGCGGTTCTTGCTACATTTTTTGTTAAATAACTCTGAGGTTTGCAGGTAGTTGCAGTTCTATCTTATGTAATATCAAAGTATACTATCTTATCAATTCGACGCAATAAAAACCTCAGCGAAGCTTTGCAGAACTTCATAAAAAAGCGTAAACGAAGTTATACTATGCACGGATTTACTGTATGACCATCCTGCCCGTTCTTGAAACATATTTTGCCAAATAACTCTGAGGATGGCAGGTAGTTGCAGTTCTGTCTTACATAATATCAATGTATACTATCTTACCAATTGCGACGCAATCAAAACATCAGCGAAACTTTGCAGAACATCATAACAAAGCGTAAACAAAGGTATACTATGAACGTATTTACTATTTCATCATCCTGAGCGGTTTTTGCTACATATTTTGTTAAATAACTCTGAGGTTTGCAGGTAGTTGCAGTTCTATCTTACATAATATCTAAGTATACTATCTTACCATTACGACGCAATCAAAACATCAGCGAAACTTTGCGGAAATTCATAACAAAGCGTGAACAATGTTATCGTATGCACGGATTTACTGTATGATCATCCTGCCCGTTCTTGAAACATATTTTGCCAAATAACTCTGAGATTTGCATGTAGTTGCAGTTCCATCTTACATAATATCAAAGTATACAATCTTACCATTACGACGCAATCAAAACCTCAGCGAAACTTTGCAGAACTTCATAACAAAGAGTGAACAATGTTGTAGTATGCACGGATTTACTGTATGATCATCCTGCCCGTTCTTGAAACATATTTTGATAAATAACTCTGAGATTCGCAGGTATTTGCAGTTCTATCTTACATAATATCAAAGTATACTATCTTACCAATACGACGCAATCAAAACATCAGCGAAACTTTGCAGAACTTCATAACAAAGCGTAAACAAAGTTATACTATGCACGTATGTACTATTTCATCATCCTGAGCGGTTCTTGCTACATATTTTGTTAAATAACTCTGAGATTTGCATGTAGTTGCAGTTCTATCTTACATAATATCAAAGTATACTATCTTACCATTACGACGCAATCAAAACCTCAGCGAAACTTTGCGGAACTTCAAAACAAAGCGTAAACAAAGTTATAGTAAGCAAGGATTTACTGTATGATCATCCTGCCCGTTCTTGAAACATATTTTGCCAAATAACTCTGAGATTTGCATGTAGTTGCAGTTCTATCTTACATAATATCAAAGTATACAATCTTACCATTACGACGCAATCAAAACCTCACCGAAACTTTGCAGAACTTCATAACAAAGCGTGAACAATGTTATAGTATGCACAGATTTACTGTATGATCATCCTGCCCGTTCTTGAAACATATTTTGATAAATAACTCTGAGATTCGCAGGTATTTGCAGTTCTATCTTACATAATATCAAAGTATACTATCTTACCAATACGACGCAATCAAAACATCAGCGAAACTTTGCAGAACTTCATAACAAAGAGTGAACAATGTGATAGTAAGCAAGGATTTACTGTATGATCATCCTGCCCGTTCTTGAAACATATTTTGCCAAATAACTCTGTGATTTGCATGTAGTTGCAGTTCTATCTTATATAATATCAAAGTATACTATCTTATCAATTCGACGCAATAAAAACCTCAGCGAAGCTTTGCAGAACTTCATAACAAAGCGTAAACAAAGTTATACTATGCACGGATTTACTGTATGACCATCCTGCCCGTTCTTGAAACATATTTTGCCAAATAACTCTGAGATTTGCATGTAGTTGCAGTTCTATCTTACATAATATCAAAGTATACAATCTTACCATTACGACGCAATCAAAACCTCAGCGAAACTTTGCAGAACTTCATAACAGAGAGTGAACAATGTTATAGTATGCACGGATTTACTGTATGATCATCCTGCCCGTTCTTGCTACATATTTTGTTAAAAAACTCTGAGATTTGCATGTAGTTGCAGTTCTATCTTACATAATATCAAAGTATACTATCTTACCATTATGACGCAATCAAAACCTCAGCGAAACTTTGCGGAACTTCAAAACAAAGCGTAAACAAAGTTATAGTAAGCAAGGATTTACTGTATGATCATCCTGCACGTTCTTGAAACATATTTTGCCAAATAACTCTGAGATTTGCATGTAGTTGCAGTTCTATCTTACGTAATATCAAAGTATACTATCTTATCAATTCGACGCAATAAAAACCTCAGCGAAGCTTTGCGGAAATTCATAACAAAGCGTAAACAAAGTTATACTATGCACGGATTTACTGTATGACCATCCTGCCCGTTCTTGAAACATATTTTGCCAAATAACTCTGATGACGGCAGGTAGTTGCAGTTCTGTCTTACATAATATCAAAGTATACTATCTTACCAATACGACGCAATCAAAACATCAGCGAAACTTTGCGGATCTTCATAACAAAGCGTAAACAAAGTTATACTATGCACGTATGTACTATTTCATCATCCTGAGCGGTTCTTGCTACATATTTTGTTAAATAACTCTGAGATTTGCATGTAGTTGCAGTTCTATCTTACATAATATCAAAGTATACTATCTTACCATTACGACGCAATCAAAACCTCAGCGAAACTTTGCGGAACTTCAAAACAAAGCGTAAACAAAGTTATAGTAAGCAAGGATTTACTGTATGATCATCCTGCCCGTTCTTGAAACATATTTTGCCAAATAACTCTGAGATTTGCATGTAGTTGCAGTTCTATCTTACATAATATCAAAGTATACAATCTTACCATTACGACGCAATCAAAACCTCACCGAAACTTTGCAGAACTTCATAACAAAGCGTGAACAATGTTATAGTATGCACAGATTTACTGTATGATCATCCTGCCCGTTCTTGAAACATATTTTGATAAATAACTCTGAGATTCGCAGGTATTTGCAGTTCTATCTTACATAATATCAAAGTATACTATCTTACCAATACGACGCAATCAAAACATCAGCGAAACTTTGCAGAACTTCATAACAAAGAGTGAACAATGTTATAGTAAGCAAGGATTTACTGTATGATCATCCTGCCCGTTCTTGAAACATATTTTGCCAAATAACTCTGTGATTTGCATGTAGTTGCAGTTCTATCTTATATAATATCAAAGTATACTATCTTATCAATTCGACGCAATAAAAACCTCAGCGAAGCTTTGCAGAACTTCATAACAAAGCGTAAACAAAGTTATACTATGCACGGATTTACTGTATGACCATCCTGCCCGTTCTTGAAACATATTTTGCCAAATAACTCTGAGATTTGCATGTAGTTGCAGTTCTATCTTACATAATATCAAAGTATACAATCTTACCATTACGACGCAATCAAAACCTCAGCGAAACTTTGCAGAACTTCATAACAGAGAGTGAACAATGTTATAGTATGCACGGATTTACTGTATGATCATCCTGCCCGTTCTTGCTACATATTTTGTTAAAAAACTCTGAGATTTGCATGTAGTTGCAGTTCTATCTTACATAATATCAAAGTATACTATCTTACCATTATGACGCAATCAAAACCTCAGCGAAACTTTGCGGAACTTCAAAACAAAGCGTAAACAAAGTTATAGTAAGCAAGGATTTACTGTATGATCATCCTGCACGTTCTTGAAACATATTTTGCCAAATAACTCTGAGATTTGCATGTAGTTGCAGTTCTATCTTACGTAATATCAAAGTATACTATCTTATCAATTCGACGCAATAAAAACCTCAGCGAAGCTTTGCGGAACTTCATAACAAAGCGTAAACAAAGTTATACTATGCACGGATTTACTGTATGACCATCCTGCCCGTTCTTGAAACATATTTTGCCAAATAACTCTGATGACGGCAGGTATTTGCAGTTCTATCTTACATAATATCAAAGAATACTATCTTACCAATACGACGCAATCAAAACATCAGCGAAACTTTGCGGATCTTCAGAAAAAAGCGTGAACAATGTTATAGTATGCACGGATTTACTGTATGATCATCCTGCCCGTTCTTGAAGTATATTTTGCCAAATAACTCTGAGGATTGCAGGTAGTTGCAGTTCTGTCTTACATAATATCAATGTATACTATCTTACCAATTGCGACGCAATCAAAACATCAGCGAAACTTTGCAGAACTTCATAACAAAGCGTAAACAAAGTTATACTATGCACGTATGTACTATTTCATCATCCTGAGCGGTTCTTGCTACATTTTTTGTTAAATAACTCTGAGGTTTGCAGGTAGTTGCAGTTCTGTCTTACTTAATATCAAAGTATACTATCTTACCAATTGCGACGCAATCAAAACATCAGCGAAACTTTGCAGAACTTCATAACAAAGCGTAAACAAAGTTATACTATGCACGTATGTACTATTTCATCATCCTGAGCGGTTCTTGCTACATTTTTTGTTAAATAACTCTGAGGTTTGCAGGTAGTTGCAGTTCTATCTTATATAATATCAAAGTATACTATCTTATCAATTCGACGCAATAAAAACCTCAGCGAAGCTTTGCAGAACTTCTTAACAAAGCGTAAACAAAGTTATACGATGCACGTATGTACTATTTCATCATCCTGAGCGGTTCTTGCTACATATTTTGTTAAATAACTCTGAGATTTGCATGTAGTTGCAGTTCTATCTTACATAATATCAAAATATACTATCTTACCATTACGACGCAATCAAAACCTCAGCGAAACTTTGCGGAACTTCAAAACAAAGCGTAAACAAAGTTATAGTAAGCAAGGATTTACTGTATGATCATCCTGCCCGTTCTTGAAACATATTTTGCCAAATAACTCTGAGATATGCATGTAGTTGCAGTTCTATCTTACATAATATCAAAGTATACAATCTTACCATTACGACGCAATCAAAACCTCACCGAAACTTTGCAGAACTTCATAACAAAGCGTGAACAATGTTATAGTATGCACAGATTTACTGTATGATCATCCTGCCCGTTCTTGAAACATATTTTGATAAATAACTCTGAGATTCGCAGGTATTTGCAGTTCTATCTTACATAATATCAAAGTATACTATCTTACCAATACGACGCAATCAAAACATCAGCGAAACTTTGCGGATCTTCATAACAAAGCGTGAACAATGTTATAGTATGCACGGATTTACTGTATGATCATCCTGCCCGTTCTTGAAGTATATTTTGCCAAATAACTCTGAGGTTTGCAGGTAGTTGCAGTTCTGTCTTACATAATATCAAAGTATACTATCTTACCAATTGCGACGCAATCAAAACATCAGCGAAACTTTGCAGAACTTCATAACAAAGCGTAAACAAAGTTATACTATGCACGTATGTACTATTTCATCATCCTGAGCGGTTCTTGCTACATTTTTTGTTAAATAACTCTGAGGTTTGCAGGTAGTTGCAGTTCTATCTTATATAATATCAAAGTATACTATCTTATCAATTCGACGCAATAAAAACCTCAGCGAAGCTTTGCAGAACTTCATAACAAAGCGTAAACAAAGTTATACTATGCACGGATTTACTGTATGACCATCCTGCCCGTTCTTGAAACATATTTTGCCAAATAACTCTGAGGATGGCAGGTAGTTGCAGTTCTGTCTTACATAATATCAATGTATACTATCTTACCAATTGCGACGCAATAAAAACCTCAGCGAAGCTTTGCAGAACTTCTTAACAAAGCGTAAACAAAGTTATACGATGCACGTATGTACTATTTCATCATCCTGAGCGGTTCTTGCTACATATTTTGTTAAATAACTCTGAGATTTGCATGTAGTTGCAGTTCTATCTTACATAATATCAAAATATACTATCTTACCATTACGACGCAATCAAAACCTCAGCGAAACTTTGCGGAACTTCAAAACAAAGCGTAAACAAAGTTATAGTAAGCAAGGATTTACTGTATGATCATCCTGCCCGTTCTTGAAACATATTTTGCCAAATAACTCTGAGATATGCATGTAGTTGCAGTTCTATCTTACATAATATCAAAGTATACAATCTTACCATTACGACGCAATCAAAACCTCACCGAAACTTTGCAGAACTTCATAACAAAGCGTGAACAATGTTATAGTATGCACAGATTTACTGTATGATCATCCTGCCCGTTCTTGAAACATATTTTGATAAATAACTCTGAGATTCGCAGGTATTTGCAGTTCTATCTTACATAATATCAAAGTATACTATCTTACCAATACGACGCAATCAAAACATCAGCGAAACTTTGCGGATCTTCATAACAAAGCGTGAACAATGTTATAGTATGCACGGATTTACTGTATGATCATCCTGCCCGTTCTTGAAGTATATTTTGCCAAATAACTCTGAGGTTTGCAGGTAGTTGCAGTTCTGTCTTACATAATATCAATGTATACTATCTTACCAATTGCGACGCAATCAAAACATCAGCGAAACTTTGCAGAACATCATAACAAAGCGTAAACAAAGGTATACTATGAACGTATTTACTATTTCATCATCCTGAGCGGTTCTTGCTACATATTTTGATAAATAACTCTGAGATTCGCAGGTATTTGCAGTTCTATCTTACATAATATCAAAGTATACTATCTTACCAATACGACGCAATCAAAACATCAGCGAAACTTTGCGGATCTTCATAACAAAGCGTGAACAATGTTATAGTATGCACGGATTTACTGTATGATCATCCTGCCCGTTCTTGAAGTATATTTTGCCAAATAACTCTGAGGATTGCAGGTAGTTGCAGTTCTGTCTTACATAATATCAATGTATACTATCTTACCAATTGCGACGCAATCAAAACATCAGCGAAACTTTGCAGAACTTCATAACAAAGCGTAAACAAAGTTATACTATGCACGTATGTACTATTTCATCATCCTGAGCGGTTCTTGCTACATTTTTTGTTAAATAACTCTGAGGTTTGCAGGTAGTTGCAGTTCTGTCTTACTTAATATCAAAGTATACTATCTTACCAATTGCGACGCAATCAAAACATCAGCGAAACTTTGCAGAACTTCATAACAAAGCTTAAACAAAGTTATACTATGCACGTATGTACTATTTCATCATCCTGAGCGGTTCTTGCTACATTTTTTGTTAAATAACTCTGAGGTTTGCAGGTAGTTGCAGTTCTATCTTATATAATATCAAAGTATACTATCTTATCAATTCGACGCAATAAAAACCTCAGCGAAGCTTTGCAGAACTTCTTAACAAAGCGTAAACAAAGTTATACGATGCACGTATGTACTATTTCATCATCCTGAGCGGTTCTTGCTACATATTTTGTTAAATAACTCTGAGATTTGCATGTAGTTGCAGTTCTATCTTACATAATATCAAAATATACTATCTTACCATTACGACGCAATCAAAACCTCACCGAAACTTTGCAGAACTTCATAACAAAGCGTGAACAATGTTATAGTATGCACAGATTTACTGTATGATCATCCTGCCCGTTCTTGAAACATATTTTGATAAATAACTCTGAGATTCGCAGGTATTTGCAGTTCTATCTTACATAATATCAAAGTATACTATCTTACCAATACGACGCAATCAAAACATCAGCGAAACTTTGCAGAACTTCATAACAAAGAGTGAACAATGTTATACGATGCACGTATGTACTATTTCATTATCCTGAGCGGTTCTTGCTACATATTTTGTTAAATAACTCTGAGATTTGCATGTAGTTGCAGTTCTATCTTACATAATATCAAAGTATACTATTTTATCAATTCGACGCAATAAAAACCTCAGCGAAGCTTTGCGGAACTTCATAACAAAGCGTAAACAAAGTTATACTATGCACGGATTTACTGTATGACCATCCTGCCCGTTCTTGAAACATATTTTGCCAAATAACTCTGAGGACGGCAGGTAGTTGCAGTTCTGTCTTACATAATATCAATGTATACTATCTTACCAATTGCGACGCAATCAAAACATCAGCGAAACTTTGCAGAACTTCATAACAAAGCGTAAACAAAGTTATACTATGCACGTATGTACTATTTCATCATCCTGAGCGGTTCTTGCTACATTTTTTGTTAAATAACTCTGAGGTTTGCAGGTAGTTGCAGTTCTATCTTATATAATATCAAAGTATACTATCTTATCAATTCGACGCAATAAAAACCTCAGCGAAGCTTTGCAGAACTTCTTAACAAAGCGTAAACAAAGTTATACGATGCACGTATGTACTATTTCATCATCCTGAGCGGTTCTTGCTACATATTTTGTTAAATAACTCTGAGATTTGCATGTAGTTGCAGTTCTATCTTACATAATATCAAAATATACTATCTTACCATTACGACGCAATCAAAACCTCAGCGAAACTTTGCGGAACTTCAAAACAAAGCGTAAACAAAGTTATAGTAAGCAAGGATTTACTGTATGATCATCCTGCCCGTTCTTGAAACATATTTTGCCAAATAACTCTGAGATTTGCATGTAGTTGCAGTTCTATCTTACATAATATCAAAGTATACAATCTTACCATTACGACGCAATCAAAACCTCACCGAAACTTTGCGGATCTTCATAACAAAGCGTGAACAATGTTATAGTATGCACGGATTTACTGTATGATCATCCTGCCCGTTCTTGAAGTATATTTTGCCAAATAACTCTGAGGTTTGCAGGTAGTTGCAGTTCTGTCTTACATAATATCAAAGTATACTATCTTACCAATTGCGACGCAATCAAAACATCAGCGAAACTTTGCAGAACTTCATAACAAAGCGTAAACAAAGTTATACTATGCACGTATGTACTATTTCATCATCCTGCCCGTTCTTGAAACATATTTTGCCAAATAACTCTGAGGTTTGCAGGTAGTTGCAGTTCTGTCTTACATAATATCAAAGTATACTATCTTACCAATTGCGACGCAATCAAAACATCAGCGAAACTTTGCAGAACTTCATAACAAAGCGTAAACAAAGTTATACTATGCACGTATGTACTATTTCATCATCGTGAGCGGTTCTTGCTACATTTTTTGTTAAATAACTCTAAGGTTTGCAGGTAGTTGCAGTTCTGTCTTACTTAATATCAAAGTATACTATCTTACCAATTGCGACGCAATCAAAACATCAGCGAAACTTTGCAGAACATCATAACAAAGCGTAAACAAAGGTATACTATGAACGTATTTACTATTTCATCATCCTGAGCGGTTCTTGCTACATATTTTGTTAAATAACTCTGAGGTTTGCAGGTAGTTGCAGTTCTGTCTTACATAATATCAAAGTATACTATCTTACCAATTGCGACGCAATCAAAACATCAGCGAAACTTTGCAGAACATCATAACAAAGCGTAAACAAATTTATACTATGCACGTATGTACTATTTCATCATCCTGAGCGGTTCTTGCTACATATTTTGTTAAATAACTCTGAGATTTGCATGTAGTTGCAGTTCTATCTTACATAATATCAAAGTATACAATCTTACCATTACGACGCAATCAAAACCTCAGCGAAACTTTGCAGAACTTCATAACAAAGCGTGAACAATGTTATAGTATGCACGGATTTACTGTATGATCATCCTGCCCGTTCTTGAATCATATTTTGATAAATAATTCTGAGATTTGCAGGTATTTGCAGTTCTATCTTACATAATATCAAAGTATACTATCTTACCAATACGACGCAATCAAAACATCAGCGAAACTTTGCGGATCTTCATAACAAAGCGTGAACAATGTTATAGTATGCACGGATTTACTGTATGATCATCCTGCCCGTTCTTGAAACATATTTTGCCAAATAACTCTGAGGTTTGCAGGTAGTTGCAGTTCTATCTTATATAATATCAAAGTATACTATCTTATCAATTCGACGCAATAAAAACCTCAGCGAAGCTTTGCGGAACTTCATAACAAAGCGTAAACAAAGTTATACTATGCACGGATTTACTGTATGACCATCCTGCCTGTTCTTGAAACATATTGTGCCAAATAACTCTGAGGATGGCAGGTAGTTGCAGTTCTGTCTTACATAATATCAAAGTATACTATCTTACCAATTGCGACGCAATCAAAACATCAGCGAAACTTTGCAGAACATCATAACAAAGCGTAAACAAATTTATACTATGCACGTATGTACTATTTCATCATCCTGAGCGGTTCTTGCTACATATTTTGTTAAATAACTCTGAGATTTGCATGTAGTTGCAGTTCTATCTTACATAATATCAAAGTATACTATCTTACCATTACGACGCAATCAAAACCTCAGCGAAACTTTGCGGAACTTCAAAACAAAGCGTAAACAAAGTTATAGTAAGCAAGGATTTACTGTATGATCATCCTGCCCGTTCTTGAAACATATTTTGCCAAATAACTCTGAGATTTGCAGGTAGTTGCAGTTCTGTCTTACTTAATATCAAAGTATACTATCTTACCAATTGCGACGCAATCAAAACATCAGCGAAACTTTGCAGAACTTCATAACAAAGCGTAAACAAAGTTATACTATGCACGTATGTACTATTTCATCATTCTGCCGGTTCTTGAAACATATTTTTATCAATAACTCTGAGGTTTGCAGGTAGTTGCAGTTCTATCTTACATAATATCAAAGTATACTATCTTACCAATTGCGACGCAATCAAAACATCAGCGAAACTTTGCGGTTCTTCATAACAAAGCGTGAACAAAGTTATACTATGCACGTATGTACTATTTCATCATCCTGAGCGGTTCTTGCTACATTTTTTGTTAAATAACTCTGAGGTTTGCAGGTAGTTGGAGTTCTATCTTACATAATATCAAAGTATACTATCTTACCATTACGACGCAATCAAAACCTCAGCGAAACTTTGCGGAACTTCATAACAAAGCGTGAACAATGTTATAGTATGCACGGATTTACTGTATGATCATCCTGCCCGTTCTTGAAACATATTTTGCCAAATAACTCTGAGGTTTGCAGGTAGTTGCAATTCTATCTTATATAATATCAAAGTATACTATCTTATCAATTCGACGCAATAAAAACCTCAGCGAAGCTTTGCGGAACTTCATAACAAAGCGTAAACAAAGTTACACTATGCACGGATTTACTGTATGATCATCCTGCCCGTTCTTGAAACATATTTTGCCAAATAACTCTGAGGATTGCAGGTAGTTGCAGTTCTGTCTTACTTAATATCAAAGTATACTATCTTACCAATTGCGAAACATCAGCGAAACTTTGCAAAACATCATAACAAAGCGTAAACAAAGGTATACTATGCACGGATGTACAGTTTGATCATTCTGCCGGTTCTTGAAACATATTTTGATAAATAACTCTGACATTTGCATGTAGTTGCAGTTCTATCTTATATAATATCAAAGTATACTATCTTATCAATTCGACGCAATCAAAACATCAGCGAAACTTTGCAGAACTTCATAACAAAGCGTAAACATAGTTATACTATGCACGTATGTACTATTTCATCATCCTGAGCGGTTCTTGCTACATATTTTGTTAAATAACTCTGAGATTTGCATGTAGTTGCAGTTCTATCTTACATAATATCAAAGTATACTATCTTACCATTACGACGCAATCAAAACCTCAGCGAAACTTTGCGGAACTTCAAAACAAAGCGTAAACAAAGTTATAGTAAGCAAGGATTTACTGTATGATCATCCTGCCCGTTCTTGAAACATATTTTGCCAAATAACTCTGAGATTTGCATGTAGTTGCAGTTCTATCTTACATAATATCATAGTATACAATCTTACCATTACGACGCAATCAAAACCTCAGCGAAACTTTGCAGAACTTCATAACAAAGCGTAAACAAAGATATACTATGCACGTATGTACTATTTCATCATCCTGAGCGGTTCTTGCTACATTTTTTGTTAAATAACTCTGAGATTTGCAGGTAGTTGCAATTCTATCTTATATAATATCAAAGTATACTATCTTATCAATTCGACGCAATAAAAACCTCAGCGAAGCTTTGTGGAACTTCATAACAAAGCGTAAACAAAGTTACACTATGCACGGATTTACTGTATGATCATCCTGCCCGTTCTTGAAGTATATTTTGCCAAATAACTCTGAGGTTTGCAGGTAGTTGCAGTTCTGTCTTACATAATATCAAAGTATACTATCTTACCAATTGCGACGCAATCAAAACATCAGCGAAACTTTGCAGAACTTCATAACAAAGCGTAAACAAAGTTATACGATGCACGTATGTACTATTTCATCATCCTGAGCGGTTCTTGCTACATATTTTGTTAAATAACTCTGAGATTTGCATGTAGTTGCAGTTCTATCTTACATAATATCAAAGTATACTATCTTACCAATACGACGCAATCAAAACATCAGCGAAACTTTGCGGATCTTCATAACAAAGCGTGAACAATGTTATAGTATGCACGGATTTACTGTATGATCATCCTGCCCGTTCTTGAAGTATATTTTGCCAAATAACTCTGAGGTTTGCAGGTAGTTGCAGTTCTGTCTTACATAATATCAAAGTATACTATCTTACCAATTGCGACGCAATCAAAACATCAGCGACACTTTGCAGAACTTCATAACAAAGCGTAAACAAAGTTATACTATGCACGTATGTACTATTTCATCATCCTGAGCGGTTCTTCCTACATTTTTTGTTAAATAACTCTAAGGTTTGCAGGTAGTTGCAGTTCTGTCTTACTTAATATCAAAGTATACTATCTTACCAATTGCGACGCAATCAAAACATCAGCGACACTTTGCAGAACTTCATAACAAAGCGTAAACAAAGTTATACTATGCACGTATGTACTATTTCATCATCCTGAGCGGTTCTTCCTACATTTTTTGTTAAATAACTCTAAGGTTTGCAGGTAGTTGCAGTTCTGTCTTACTTAATATCAAAGTATACTATCTTACCAATTGCGACGCAATCAAAACATCAGCGAAACTTTGCAGAACATCATAACAAAGCGTAAACAAAGGTATACTATGAACGTATTTACTATTTCATCATCCTGAGCGGTTCTTGCTACATATTTTGTTAAATAACTCTGAGATTTGCATGTAGTTGCAGTTCTATCTTACATAATATCAAAGTATACTATCTTACCATTACGACGCAATCAAAACCTCAGCGAAACTTTGCGGAACTTCAAAACAAAGCGTAAACAAAGTTATAGTAAGCAAGGATTTACTGTATGATCATCCTGCCCGTTCTTGAAACATATTTTGCCAAATAACTCTGAGATTTGCAGGTAGTTGCAGTTCTGTCTTACATAATATCAAAGTATACTATCTTACCAATTGCGACGCAATCAAAACATCAGCGAAACTTTGCAGAACATCATAACAAAGCGTAAACAAATTTATACTATGCACGTATGTACTATTTCATCATCCTGAGCGGTTCTTGCTACATATTTTGTTAAATAACTCTGAGATTTGCATGTAGTTGCAGTTCTATCTTACATAATATCAAAGTATACTATCTTACCAATACGACGCAATCAAAACATCAGCGAAACTTTGCGGATCTTCATAACAAAGCGTGAACAATGTTATAGTATGCACGGATTTACTGTATGATCATCCTGCCCGTTCTTGAAGTATATTTTGCCAAATAACTCTGAGGTTTGCAGGTAGTTGCAGTTCTGTCTTACATAATATCAAAGTATACTATCTTACCAATTGCGACGCAATCAAAACATCAGCGAAACTTTGCGGAACTTCATAACAAAGCGTAAACAAAGTTGTACTATGCACGGATGTACAGTTTGATCATTCTGCCGGTTCTTGAAACATATTTTGATAAATAACTCTGACATTTGCATGTAGTTGCAGTTCTATCTTATATAATATCAAAGTATACTATCTTATCAATAGGATGCAATAACAACATCAGCGAAGCTTTGCGGAAATTGTAAAAATCCGTGGGTTTATTGAATCAACAAAACTGCATTGTCTTTAACAATTTATTGATCAAACTCCACGCGATCACCCGCCGAATTAACTTTGGGTGATTAATTAAAGTATGGACTAGTGACTGGTAACAATAATATGGTTAACGATGGAGAAGGTGCGATGCACGAACAAACTGCGCGGTATACAAAGACTGATTTTCTCTTGCGAGAATCGAGAGTTTTATCTCTTAAGAGATCGGGCGTGTTCTCTCTACGAGAATCTAGCGAATTCTGATTTTGCTGTCCCGAGGTCCGTTCTATCGTCGACTCGTGTGCCGAGGAAATTCGTGGGCATAGGCCCAATTTTGGGGGAAAAAGGCACCCCATTCGTTACTTAGATTGTAGGAGGAGGATCTTCCTCCCTTGGTGGAGGTGGAACCTCCTCCTCAACCGAAGACGGGAAATCCCGAAAAATGTGCGTTTGAAGGACCTCGGGACAGTGCGTCTGTTTTTTCGGCCTAAGTGGCCTTCGAAATTTATGGCCCGCGTGGCCCGCGTGCTGGCTGGCCCAAGTGGGCCGAACGTAGTTTATTACCCCCTTGGCCTGAGTACGCTCACGAAGCCAAGGGGATGCGAAATCGTAGGCTCGAACCCGAGTGTGTCTCGTTAGACATAAAACAGGCGCCCTTGTGAAATATGGCCTATAAGGCCTGGCGATGCGACACAAGGACTGCGCTTCCTTGGCCGCTGCGTGTCACGGACAATGGTCCGTTGTCGTCCGAATTCGGGACCCTCGCGTGCCTCGCGATCGGCACTCGGAACGAGAGTCTTACAAATTGACTTTATGGCCACTTTTCCAATGCTGTCAGCTTAAACCCTCGAATGCACGTTTTAGACATTTCGAGGACTAAGCATTCTTCTAAGTAAACGAAGGACAGCAAAAAATCGGAAAAGGGCCTCTATACAATAGAGAAGGCGGGGGATGGTCTGTAAGGAGGCATGCTTCCACTAGGAATCGAACATGCTCCCCCCGTTGAACTGTTGCTAGTTCAAAACGAAATAAAACTATCTTATGGCGAAAGCGAAATAAAAATAATCTAAAATTATGTATTGTGAATACGGATGCGACATTAACTTAGCGCGATACATTATTCCTAGGTTCTTATGTATTAACTTAAAAATGGATAACGCGAGAACACATATATAATATATATACAAGGACTAATGTAATGAACGCAATACGATACTAAAACCAAAATGAGACGCGACATAATAAAACAATAGTAATGTTATAGTAAATACGAGTAATGTGCGCAATTATTTTCCTAGCTCGATGGGAAGAGACGCGAGTTTTTTCACATTGCGTTTGTAAGTTCCGTTCATTGTTTTTAATGTCACGGCACAAATTATTCCGTCACTGCCTGGATGGATCTCCAGTACTCTGCCAAGATTCCATTGCGTTGGTGGCAAGTGGTCATCCTTCAGAATTACCAGGGTCCCCTGCTGGATGGTGTGTTCTCCCTTGGCCCATTTTGAACAAGTGTTCAAGAGGTGAATATACTCCTTGGACCACCTGGTCCAGAAGTCCTGCTTCACCTTCTGAATATGTTGCCAATTTGACAACCGATTGACGCGAGATTCGGTGTAATCGACTTCCGGTATGCTTGTCAGCGCGGAACCGATCAAAAAATGGCCAGGAGTGAGGGCGGAAGGATCATTGGGATCGGACGATAATGGTGTTAGAGGACGGGAATTGAGGATTGCCTCGATTTCCGTTACAAATGTGGAAAACTGTTCATGAGTGAACAGTTCTTCGCCAACGACTCGTTTTAAGTGGTGTTTAAAAGACCTGACCGCGGCTTCCCAGAGTCCGCCGAAATGTGGTGATAATGCCGGTGTAAAGTGCCAGGTAATGGCCCTTTCCATAAGAAAGCGTTTGTTCGCTTCGTCTTCAGGCAGAACTCTGAAAAGTTCGGTCAACTCGTTGTTGGCACCAACAAAATTAGTCCCGTTATCAGAGTAAATGTTTTTGCATAATCCGCGTCGTGCAATAAATCTTTTAAGGGCAGCCATAAATGCTTGTGTGGTCATGTCGCCAACTACCTCGAGATGTATGGCCTTGGAAGAAAAACATATGAAGACGGCCACGTAAATTTTTACTCGTGCGCGGTTTCGGTATCGACGTTCCTTTATATAAAAAGGACCGCAATAGTCGATGCCGGTATTCAAAAATGGTCGTGATTCAGTAACCCGAGGTGCTGGTAAATTGCCCATTATGTAGTTTGTGGTAGGCGGATTGGCGCGGAAACATTTTATGCATTTTCGTATTATTTTGCGCGTTGTATTCTTTCCGTCAATCGGCCAATAAGATTGACGAACGGTGTTTAAAGTTGAGGTTAAGCCAGAATGCAGATTGGCAATGTGTGCGTCGCGAATAATTAGTTCGGTGACATGAGAATTTTTCGGCAAAAGGATTGGATGTTTTTGATTATAATCTAAATTTGATTTCTGGAGTCGACCTCCAACGCGTAATATTCCCTTTTCATCGACGAAAGGGGTCAAACAAAGTAACTTGCTCTTGGAGCTCAATGCGTTTCCATTTTTGATATCGTGAAGTTCCTCTCGAAATGCTGACTCTTGCGTGAGTTTTATGATGGTGTTGTTTGCGTGATTTAATTCAGATGCCGTGATTGGCCCATGACAACGTCTATTGGGTGAAAATCGTAGACAATATGCGATGATTCTACGAAGCCGCCTGATGCAAGAACATCGTTCGAAAATTTCGTTTGCGTGATTAACTGTGGAAATAAAGCAATTGATTTTTCGTAATTCGGGAACCGTATCAGGTGCTTCGACGCACGACTTCGGCCATGTCGACTCGTCTTGTATGAGCCAATTTGGTCCGAATTGCCAGAATTTGCTATTTATTAATTCCCGAGCAGTTATCCCTCTAGATAGTAAATCTGCCGGGTTGTCGCCTGACCTTACGTGCCGCCATGCTGCGATTTCGGTTTTATTTTGAATGTCCGCGACGCGATTCGCGACAAAGGTTTTGAGCGTATTCGGCGACCGTAACAGCCAATGGAACACGATTGTCGAATCAGTCCAAAATACTGGTCTTATGTGTGTTTGTTTAAGTGATTTTGTAATGGTGCGATATAGCGTGGCTAGTAGATGCGCACCACATAATTCTAGCCGTGCGAGACTGATAGTTTTGAGAGGCGCGACGCGTGATTTTGCGCATAGAAGACTGGTTTTGACACGACCAGATTTGTCCACGGTACGAATGTAGAAGCAGGCCCCGTAAGCTTGTTCGCTAGCGTCACAAAAGCCATGTAATTCGATGGTTTTGGTTGACCCTTGAGCGACGTGTCTTTTGAAGGCAATTCCTTCAAGCGATTTTAAATCTTTTTGATAGGAGCACCATTCATGTTGGATGTTCATTGGTAATGATTCATCCCAATCTACCTTGAGTTGCCAGAGTCGCTGCATCAGTATTTTTGCAGTAACTATTACTGGCCCAAGGAGACCTAGAGGATCGAATATCTTGGCGATCATTGATAGCATTGTGCGTTTTGTATGTGTGTTACTATCCGAAATGTTTACTGCGTAATTGATATTGTCATTATGAGGATTCCACGAAATTCCGAGAGTTTTCACACTTTCGTCCCCGAAAAATTTTGGGTGTACTTGATCTTTTGATAGATCTGAGAGGATATGTGGGTCATTAGATACCCATTGACGAATATTTAAGCCTCCCCGCTTCAGCAGATCAGTGATCTGCTGGCGAAGGGCTTGCGCTTCCTTGAGTGTATCGGCGCCGGTCAAGAGATCATCTACATAGATGTCTCGCTTAATGATTTCGGACGCCGTATTGTGATATTGTGATTCGTCTTTTGCTAGCTGCTGGAGACATCGAGTGGCTAAATATGGCGCGGAAGTTAAACCAAATGTAATGGTATTTAATTCATATGTTGCGATTTCGTTGTTTGCGTTTCGCCATAAAATTTTTTGGAATTTCCTGTCCTCATTTCGGACAAGAAATTGTCGATACATTTTTTCGATGTCTCCAGTCAGCACAAATCGATGCATGCGAAATCTAATTAATAAATTGAAAATATCATCCTGAATTGTGGGACCAGTTAGTAGTGCATCGTTCAAGGAGTAACCGGTGCTTGATTTAGCTGATCCGTCAAAAACTACTCGAACTTTCGTGGTTAAGCTCGTGAGTTTTACAACCGCGTGATGTGGTAGGTAGAAGCCCTCTGAGTCGTCAGGTGCTTCTACCGGACTTAAATGACCTAGCGCAATGTACTCGTTGATCACCTTATGATATTCGGTCCTTAAGTCAGTATTGTGTGCGAGTTTACGTTCGAGCGATAAAAAACGATTTAAGGCTCTTGTGCGAGACTCGCCAAGATTCACCTTGTTCTCGTTAAACGGAAGTGCTACAATGTATCTCCCGGTTTTGTTGCGTGTGATGTTTTGTTTAAAATGAATCTCGCATTCCTTCTCTTCGGGAGTGAGATGTGCGTGCTGAGGACCCTCTTCGATCTCCCAGAATTTCGATAGTTCAAAATTTACGTTCGTTATGAAGGATTTGCGTGACCTTTTTGGGGAGTTTATAGGAGCACTCCCCCCGATTATCCAACCAAATTGCGTTTTTTGTAATACTAAATCGGAATTTCCACAAGGAGATGCGTTTATCTGACCGACACTGAGACATGATAGAGTGGGCCCGGTCCCAATCAGCATGTGTATTTTGGCGGGTTGATGAAAATTTGGATCGGCTAGTTTTATGTTTGATGGAATATTTATTCTAGATCTGTCTATTTGTACGTCAGGTAATTGACCTGCGATGCGCGGTATTACAAAAAAATCTAGTTTTCGTGAAAAATTATTGATTTTCGATGCGATTTTCAAAGTGACTAGCCGATTTGTAGTTGTGTTTAATTCATTGAGCGCTTCAATTGTCACAGTCTGCTCCCTCGTTTGGATCTTTAATTTTTGTATAAGTTCTTCTGTTATGAAGTTTGCATTTGAACAAGTGTTTAACAAAACACGACACTCTACGGGTTGTTCGTTTTTATCAATTACGTGAACTATTGCTGTCGTCATTAAGCCGTGGGTAGATCCGTCGGATACCATTGAAGTTAAATTTTTGTGGAGGTGGGAAGTGACATTGAAGCGCGTCTCGAGTCAAGAAGACGATGTAGAGGGCTCCGTACTGGTGCGAGATTCATTTTTTTCTTGTGTGTTTCTTTCTAAGTGTAGCATTGTATTGTGTGACCGATTGCATTTTTTGCATCTGCCTCCTCTACATTCGTGCGAAGAGTGACCGGGTCTGAGGCAGTTGAGACATAAATTGGCTTTACGTATGGCTTCTATGCGTTTTTCTATGTTTAAGTCAAGGAACTTTTTACATTGATACGTAAGATGAGAACCTGTATTACAAATTCCACACTTTTGCGACTGTGTGGCGGTGGCGAAAACACGACGAATTGAGTAGTTTGGACTGGTTTGCGACGTATTCCCGTTGCACTGGCCTTGTTTTTCGCGGATTCTAATTTGCGGTTTTGGTGAAGTCGGAGGTTTTCTTTTCGAATTGTTCGACGTATCTTCATAATCCTTGCACTGATGTGACGATATGTGCAAGAATTTGAATATGTCATCAATTTTGGGTACTTCTGTATCGGAAAGGGTTCGCTCCCACGCTTTCCGAATATCCGTACCCATTCGCGAAATTAATATGCTAGACAACAAATCGTTTGCAATGTCTTCGCGGGTTCTTCCGAGCGCTTGAAGTGAGCGAATGTGCAGTTGCATGTGGTTGGCTAGATCTCTTATTGATTCTGAGGAATCGTTTGGCATACTCGGGGTGTCGCGAAGAAGGGCCGCGTGTCGAAGCACTAATGCGCGTTTGTTATCGTATATCTCTATCAAGTGTTTCCAGGCGGCTTCGTAGTTATCTTCGCTGATTGTGAACGCCCCGATTGCAATTTCGGCTCTACCGGATAATGATAATTTAAGATAATTTAACTTTTGGATGTTGCTCAATCCCGTGTGTGTATGGATCATTGTCTCGAATGCGTCTTTGAATGTCACCCAATTTTCGATCTGCCCGTTGAATTTGGGTAAATCGATTTTCGGTAAATTAATGGAAAATGTTTTTGAAACGTCATTGCTCGAATCTAGTGATATGTCATGCGCGGGTTTGTTAAATGATTACTGAAGTGCTATGGCTGAGGCGATTACGTCGTCATAGGTATTTGTTATTTCCTCGCGTAATTTTTCGATTGTTTTATAATCGCTCGTCAGCATAACGAGCTGATCTTGATGTTCGTTGTATTGCCCGAATAACGTTTTTAGACGTCCAATCCTTTCGCGTAATTTTATTCTTTCGGTTACTGAATCTTTATAAGCTTCGAGGTAATTGGCTAATGACGTAATTTGGCCCTTGAAATATATGCATTTGTAATTCAACGAACGGATCTGTTCCTCCTGAGCAGTTTTATCTTTGTTGCTCGTCATATCGAAAGCTCGAGGCGGAAAGGGAATTGAAAACGAATAGGATTTCGGTTAACGCGTGAATCTGACAAGCCTACCTTGTCGATGTCTTCTCTCTTGTGTTCGTCCCTGGCTCCCGATCCTGGAGAATTAGCAGGCTGGAACTCAGGTTATCGCGCTTCTCCTGTGTGTTGCTCCTGGGAAGTGTCTGGTCACACCAGTCCTGGTACTGCTGAGTGGATGTCCGGGTGGTTGATGCAGCTTCCTCAGGGAGATGTTGTAGATCTTCTGGATCCCGATCGTGGTATTGATCGAGAGATCTCGTACTCTTGTTCACTGTTTGTTTCACCAATAGGTCACTAGATCCGGCTCGAAGGACCATGTAAAAATCCGTGGGTTTATTGAATCAACAAAACTGCATTGTCTTTAACAATTTATTGATCAAACTCCACGCGATCACCCGCCGAATTAACTTTGGGTGATTAATTAAAGTATGGACTAGTGACTGGTAACAATAATATGGTTAACGATGGAGAAGGTGCGATGCACGAACAAACTGCGCGGTATACAAAGACTGATTTTCTCTTGCGAGAATCGAGAGTTTTATCTCTTAAGAGATCGGGCGTGTTCTCTCTACGAGAATCTAGCGAATTCTGATTTTGCTGTCCCGAGGTCCGTTCTATCGTCGACTCGTGTGCCGAGGAAATTCGTGGGCATAGGCCCAATTTTGGGGGAAAAAGGCACCCCATTCGTTACTTAGATTGTAGGAGGAGGATCTTCCTCCCTTGGTGGAGGTGGAACCTCCTCCTCAACCGAAGACGGGAAATCCCGAAAAATGTGCGTTTGAAGGACCTCGGGACAGTGCGTCTGTTTTTTCGGCCTAAGTGGCCTTCGAAATTTATGGCCCGCGTGGCCCGCGAGCTGGCTGGCCCAAGTGGGCCGAACGTAGTTTATTACCCCCTTGGCCTGAGTACGCTCACGAAGCCAAGGGGATGCGAAATCGTAGGCTCGAACCCGAGTGTGTCTCGTTAGACATAAAACAGGCGCCCTTGTGAAATATGGCCTATAAGGCCTGGCGATGCGACACAAGGACTGCGCTTCCTTGGCCGCTGCGTGTCACGGACAATGGTCCGTTGTCGTCCGAATTCGGGACCCTCGCGTGCCTCGCGATCGGCACTCGGAACGAGAGTCTTACAAATTGACTTTATGGCCACTTTTCCAATGCTGTCAGCTTAAACCCTCGAATGCACGTTTTAGACATTTCGAGGACTAAGCATTCTTCTAAGTAAACGAAGGACAGCAAAAAATCGGAAAAGGGCCTCTATACAATAGAGAAGGCGCGGGATGGTCTGTAAGGAGGCATGCTTCCACTAGGAATCGAACAGAAATTCATAACAAAGCGTAATCAAAGTTATACTACACACGGATGTACTATTTGATCTTCCTGCCGGTTCTTGAAACATATTTTGATAAATAACTCTGAGATTTGCAGGTATTTGCAGTTCTATCTTACATAATATCAAAGTATACTATCTTACCAATACGACGCAATCAAAACATCAGCGAAACTTTGCGGAAATTCATAACAAAGCGTGAACAATGTTATAGTATGCACGGATTTACTGTATGATCATCCTGCCCGTTCTTGAAACATATTTTGCCAAATAACTCTGAGGTTTGCAGGTAGTTGCAGTTCTATCTTATATAATATCAAAGTATACTATCTTATCAATTCGACGCAATAAAAACCTCAGCGAAGCTTTGCGGAACTTCATAACAAAGCGTAAACAAAGTTATACTATGCACGGATTTACTGTATGATCATCCTGCCCGTTCTTGAAACATATTTTGCCAAATAACTCTGAGGATTGCAGGTAGTTGCAGTTCTGTCTTACATAATATCAAAGTATACTATCTTACCAATTGCGACGCAATCAAAACATCAGCGAAACATTGCGGAACTGCATAACAAAGCGTAAACAAAGTTATACTATGCACGTATGTACTATTTCATCATCCTGAGCGGTTCTTGCTACATTTTTTGTTAAATAACTCTGAGGTTTGCAGGTAGTTGCAGTTCTGTCTTACTTAATATCAAAGTATACTATCTTACCAATTGCGACGCAATCAATACATCAGCGAAACTTTGCAGAACTTCATAACAAAGCGTAAACAAAGTTATACGATGCACGTATGTACTATTTCATCATCCTGAGCGGTTCTTGCTACATTTTTTGTTAAATAACTCTGAGGTTTGCAGGTAGTTGCAGTCCTGTCTTACATAATATCAAAGTATACTATCTTACCAATTGCGACGCAATCAAAACATCAGCGAAACTTTGCAGAACTTCATAACAAAGCGTAAACAAAGTTATACTATGCACGTATGTACTATTTCATCATCCTGAGCGGTTCTTGCTACATTTTTTGTTAAATAACTCTGAGGTTTGCAGGTAGTTGCAGTCCTGTCTTACATAATATCAAAGTATACTATCTTACCAATACGACGCAATCAAAACATCAGCGAAACTTTGCGGATCTTCATAACAAAGCGTGAACAATGTTATAGTATGCACGGATTTACTGTATGATCATCCTGCCCGTTCTTGAAACATATTTTGCCAAATAACTCTGAGGTTTGCAGGTAGTTGCAGTTCTATCTTATATAATATCAAAGTATACTATCTTATCAATTCGACGCAATAAAAACCTCAGCGGAACTTTGCGGAACTTCAAAACAAAGCGTAAACAAAGTTATAGTAAGCAAGGATTTACTGTATGATCATCCTGCCCGTTCTTGAAACATATTTTGCCAAATAACTCTGAGATTTGCATGTAGTTGCAGTTCTATCTTACATAATATCAAAGTATACAATCTTACCATTACGACGCAATCAAAACCTCAGCGAAACTTTGCAGAACTTCATAACAAAGCGTGAACAATGTTATAGTATGCACGGATTTACTGTATGATCATCCTGCCCGTTCTTGAATCATATTTTGATAAATAACTCTGAGATTTGCAGGTATTTGCAGTTCTATCTTACATAATATCAAAGTATACTATCTTACCAATACGACGCAATCAAAACATCAGCGAAACTTTGCGGATCTTCATAACAAAGCGTGAACAATGTTATAGTATGCACGGATTTACTGTATGATCATCCTGCCCGTTCTTGAATCATATTTTGATAAATAACTCTGAGATTTGCAGGTATTTGCAGTTCTATCTTACATAATATCAAAGTATACTATCTTACCAATACGACGCAATCAAAACATCAGCGAAACTTTGCGGATCTTCATAACAAAGCGTGAACAATGTTATAGTATGCACGGATTTACTGTATGATCATCCTGCCCGTTCTTGAAACATATTTTGCCAAATAACTCTGAGGTTTGCAGGTAGTTGCAGTTCTATCTTATATAATATCAAAGTATACTATCTTATCAATTCGACGCAATAAAAACCTCAGCGAAGCTTTGCGGAACTTCATAACAAAGCGTAAACAAAGTTATACTATGCACGGATTTACTGTATGACCACCCTGCCTGTTCTTGAAACATATTGTGCCAAATAACTCTGAGGATGGCAGGTAGTTGCAGTTCTGTCTTACATAATATCAAAGTATACTATCTTACCAATTGCGACGCAATCAAAACATCAGCGAAACTTTGCAGAACATCATAACAAAGCGTAAACAAAGTTGTACTATGCACGGATGTACAGTTTGATCATTCTGCCGGTTCTTGAAACATATTTTGATAAATAACTCTGACATTTGCATGTAGTTGCAGTTCTATCTTATATAATATCAAAGTATACTATCTTCTCAATTCGACGCAATAAAAACCTCAGCGAAGCTTTGCGGAACTTCGTAACAAAGCGTAAACAAAGTTACACTATGCACGGATTTAATGTATGATCATCCTGCCCGTTCTTGAAACATATTTTGCCAAATAACTCTGAGGATTGCAGGTAGTTGCAGTTCTGCCTTACTTAATATCAAAGTATACTATCTTACCAATTGCGATGCAATCAAAACATCAGCGAAACTTTGCAGAACATCATAACAAAGCGTAAACAAAGGTATACTATGCACGTAAGTACTATTTCAACATCCTGAGCGGTTCTTGCTACATATTTTGTTAAATAACTCTGAGATTTGCATGTAGTTGCAGTTCTATCTTACATAATATCAAAGTATACTATCTTATCAATAGGATGCAATAAAAACCTCAGCGAAGCTTTGCGGAAATTCATAACAAAGCGTAATCAAAGTTATACTATACACGGATGTACTATTTGATCTTCCTGCCGGTTCTTGAAACATATTTTGATAAATAACTCTGAGATTTGCAGGTATTTGCAGTTCTATCTTACATAATATCAAAGTATACTATCTTACCAATACGACGCAATCAAAACATCAGCGAAACTTTGCGGAACTTCATAACAAAGCGTGAACAAAGTTATAGTAAGCAAGGATTTACTGTATGATCATCCTGCCCGTTCTTGAAACATATTTTGCCAAATAACTCTGAGATTTGCATGTAGTTGCAGTTCTATCATACATAATATCAAAGTATACTATCTTACCAATTGCGACGCAATCAAAACATCAGCGAAACTTTGCAGAACTTCATAACAAAGAGTAAACAAAGTTATACTATGCACGTATGTACTATTTCATCATCCTGAGCGGTTCTTGCTACATTTTTTGTTAAATAACTCTGAGGTTTGCAGGTAGTTGCAGTTCTGTCTTACTTAATATCAAAGTATACTATCTTACCAATTGCGACGCAATCAAAACATCAGCGAAACTTTGCAGAACTTCATAACAAAGCGTAAACAAAGTTATACTATGCACGGATGTACAGTTTGATCATTCTGCCGGTTCTTGAAACATATTTTTATAAATAACTCTGAGGTTTGCAGGTAGTTGCAGTTCTATCTTACATAATATCAAAGTATACTATCTTACCATTACGACACAATCAAAACCTCAGCGAAATTTTGCGGAACTTCATAACAAAGCGTAAACAAAATTATAGTATGCACGGATTTACTGTATGATCATTATGCCCTTTCTTGAAACATATTTTGCCATTAACTGTGAGGATTGCAGGTACTTGCAGTTCTGTCTTACATAATATCAAAGTATACTATCTTACCAATTGCGACGCAATCAAAACATCAGCGAAACTTTGCGGATCTTCATAACAAAGCGTGAACAAAGTTATACTATGCACGTATATACTATTTCATCATCCTGAGCGGTTCTTGCTACATTTTTTGTTAAATAACTCTGAGGTTTGCAGGTAGTTGCAGTTCTATCTTACATAATATCAAAGTATACTATCTTACCATTACGACGCAATCAAAACCTCAGCGAAACTATGCGGAACTTCATAACAAAGCGTGAACACCGTTATAGTATGCACGGATTTACTGTATGATCATCCTGCCCGTTCTTGAAACATATTTTGCCAAATAACTCTGAGGTTTGCAGGTAGTTGCAATTCTATCTTATATAATATCAAAGTATACTATCTTATCAATTCGACGCAATAAAAACCTCAGCGAAGCTTTGCGGAACTTCATAACAAAGCGTAAACAAAGTTACACTATGCACGGATTTACTGTACGATCATCCTGCCCGTTCTTGAAACATATTTTGCCAAATAACTCTGAGGATTGCAGGTAGTTGCAGTTCTGTCTTACTTAATATCAAAGTATACTATCTTACCAATTGCGATGCAATCAAAACATCAGCGAAACTTTGCAGAACATCATAACAAAGCGTAAACAAAGGTATACTATGCACGGATGTACAGTTTGATCATCCTGAGCGGTTCTTGCTACATATTTTGTTAAATAACTCTGAGATTTGCATGTAGTTGCGGTTCTATCTTACATAATATCAAAGTATACTATCTTACCATTACGAGGCAATCAAAACCTCAGCGAAACTTTGCGGAACTTCAAAACAAAGCGTAAACAAAGTTATAGTAAGCAAGGATTTACTGTATGATCATCCTGCCCGTTCTTGAAACATATTTTGCCAAATAACTCTGAGATCTGCATGTAGTTGCAGTTCTATCTTACATAATATCAAAGTATACAATCTTACCATTACGACGCAATCAAAACCTCAGCGAAACTTTGCAGAACTTCATAACAAAGCGTAAACAAAGTTATACTATGCACGTATGTACTATTTCATCATCCTGAGCGGTTCTTGCTACATTTTTTGTTAAATAACTCTGAGATTTGCAGGTAGTTGCAGTTCTATCTTACATAATATCAAAGTATACTATCTTACCATTACGACGCAATCAAAACCTCAGCGAAACTTTGCGGAACTTCATAACAAAGCGTAAACAAAGTTGTACTATACACGGATGTACTATTTGATCTTCCTGCCGGTTCTTGAAACATATTTTGATAAATAACTCTGAGATTTGCAGGTATTTGCAGTTCTATCTGACATAATATCAAAGTATACTATCTTAGCAATACGACGCAATCAAAACATCAGCGAAACTTTGCGGAACTTCATAACAATGCGTGAACAATGTTATAGTATGCACGGATTTACTGTATGATTATCCTGCCCGTTCTTGAAACATATTTTGACAAATAACTCTGAGGTTTGCAGGTAGTTGCAGTTCTATCTTATATAATATCAAAGTATACTATCTTATCAATTCGACGCAATCAAAACATCAGCGAAACTTTGCAGAACTTCATAACAAAGCGTAAACAAAGTTATACTATGCACGTATGTACTATTTCATCATCCTGAGCGGTTCTTGCTACATTTTTTGTTAAATAACTCTGAGGTTTGCAGGTAGTTGCAGTTCTATCTTATATAATATCAAAGTATACTATCTTATCAATTCGACGCAATAAAAACCTCAGCGAAGCTTTGCAGAACTTCATAAAAAAAGCGTAAACAAAGTTATACTATGCACGGATTTACTGTATGACCATCCTGCCCGTTCTTGAAACATATTTTGCCAAATAACTCTGAGGTTTGCAGGTAGTTGCAGTTCTATCTTATATAATATCAAAGTATACTATCTTATCAATTCGACGCAATAAAAACCTCAGCGAAGCTTTGCGGAACTTCATAACAAAGCGTATACAAAGTTACACTATGCACGGATTTACTGTATGATCATCCTGCCCGTTCTTAAAACATATTTTGCCAAATAACTCTGAGGATTGCAGGTAGTTGCAGTTCTGTCTTACTTAATATCAAAATATACTATCTTACCAATTGCGATGCAATCAAAACATCAGCGAAACTTTGCAGAACATCATAACAAAGCGTAAACAAAGGTATACTATGCACGTAAGTACTATTTCATCATCCTGAGCGGTTCTTGCTACATATTTTGTTAAATAACTCTGAGATTTGCATGTAGTTGCAGTTCTATCTTACATAATATCAAAGTATACTATCTTACCATTACGACGCAATCAAAACCTCAGCGAAACTTTGCGGAACTTCAAAACAAAGCGTAAACAAAGTTATAGTAAGCAAGGATTTACTGTATGATCATCCTGCCCGTTCTTGAAACATATTTTGCCAAATAACTCTGAGATTTGCATGTAGTTGCAGTTCTATCTTACATAATATCAAAGTATACAATCTTACCATTACGACGCAATCAAAACCTCAGCGAAACTTTGCAGAACTTCATAACAAAGCGTAAACAAAGTTATACTATGCACGTATGTACTATTTCATCATCCTGAGCGGTACTTGCTACATTTTTTGTTAAATAACTCTGAGGTTTGCAGGTAGTTGCAGTTCTATCTTACATAATATCAAAGTATACTATCTTACCATTACGACGCAATCAAAACTTCAGCGAAACTTTGCGGAACTTCATAACAAAGCGTAAACAAAGTTGTACTATGCACGGATGTACAATTTGATCATTCGGCCGGTTCTTGAAACATATTTTGATAAATATCTCTGACATTTGCATGTAGTTGCAGTTCTATCTTATATAATATCAAAGTATACTATCTTATCAATAGGATGCAATAAAAACCTCAGCGAAGCTTTGCGGAACTGCATAACAAAGCTTAAACAATGTTATACTCTGCACGGATGTACAGTTTGATCATCCTGAGCGGTTCTTGCTACATATTTTGTTAAATAACTCTGAGATTTGCATGTAGTTGCGGTTCTATCTTACATAATATCAAAGTATACAATCTTACCATTACGACGCAATCAAAACCTCAGCGAAACTTTGCAGAACTTCATAACAAAGCGTAAACAAAGTTATACTATGCACGTATGTACTATTTCATCATCCTGAGCGGTACTTGCTACATTTTTTGTTAAATAACTCTGAGGTTTGCAGGTAGTTGCAGTTCTATCTTACATAATATCAAAGTATACTATCTTACCATTACGACGCAATCAAAACTTCAGCGAAACTTTGCGGAACTTCATAACAAAGCGTAAACAAAGTTGTACTATGCACGGATGTACAATTTGATCATTCTGCCGGTTCTTGAAACATATTTTGATAAATAACTCTGACATTTGCATGTAGTTGCAGTTCTATCTTATATAATATCAAAGTATACTATCTTACCATTACGACGCAATCAAAACCTCAGCGAAACTTTGCGGAACTTCATAACAAAGCGTAAACAAAGTTGTACTATACACGGATGTACTATTTGATCTTCCTGCCGGTTCTTGAAACATATTTTGATAAATAACTCTGAGATTTGCAGGTATTTGCAGTTCTATCTTACATAATATCAAAGTATACTATCTTAGCAATACGACGCAATCAAAACATCAGCGAAACTTTGCGGAACTTCATAACAATGCGTGAACAATGTTATAGTATGCACGGATTTACTGTATGATTATCCTGCCCGTTCTTGAAACATATTTTGACAAATAACTCTGAGGTTTGCAGGTAGTTGCAGTTCTATCTTATATAATATCAAAGTATACTATCTTATCAATTCGACGCAATCAAAACATCAGCGAAACTTTGCAGAACTTCATAACAAAGCGTAAACAAAGTTATACTATGCACGTATGTACTATTTCATCATCCTGAGCGGTTCTTGCTACATTTTTTGTTAAATAACTCTGAGGTTTGCAGGTAGTTGCAGTTCTATCTTATATAATATCAAAGTATACTATCTTATCAATTCGACGCAATAAAAACCTCAGCGAAGCTTTGCAGAACTTCATAAAAAAGTCTTAACAAAGTTATACTATGCACGGATTTACTGTATGACCATCCTGCCCGTTCTTGAAACATATTTTGCCAAATAACTCTGAGGTTTGCAGGTAGTTGCAGTTCTATCTTATATAATATCAAAGTATACTATCTTATCAATTCGACGCAATAAAAACCTCAGCGAAGCTTTGCGGAACTTCATAACAAAGCGTATACAAAGTTACACTATGCACGGATTTACTGTATGATCATCCTGCCCGTTCTTAAAACATATTTTGCCAAATAACTCTGAGGATTGCAGGTAGTTGCAGTTCTGTATTACTTAATATCAAAATATACTATCTTACCAATTGCGATGCAATCAAAACATCAGCGAAACTTTGCAGAACATCATAACAAAGCGTAAACAAAGGTATACTATGCACGTAAGTACTATTTCATCATCCTGAGCGGTTCTTGCTACATATTTTGTTAAATAACTCTGAGATTTGCAGGTATTTGCAGTTCTATCTTACATAATATCAAAGTATACAATCTTACCATTACGACGCAATCAAAACCTCAGCGAAACTTTGCAGAACTTCATAACAAAGCGTAAACAAAGTTATACTATGCACGTATGTACTATTTCATCATCCTGAGCGGTACTTGCTACATTTTTTGTTAAATAACTCTGAGGTTTGCAGGTAGTTGCAGTTCTATCTTACATAATATCAAAGTATACTATCTTACCATTACGACGCAATCAAAACTTCAGCGAAACTTTGCGGAACTTCATAACAAAGCGTAAACAAAGTTGTACTATGCACGGATGTACAATTTGATCATTCTGCCGGTTCTTGAAACATATTTTGATAAATAACTCTGACATTTGCATGTAGTTGCAGTTCTATCTTATATAATATCAAAGTATACTATCTTACCATTACGACGCAATCAAAACCTCAGCGAAACTTTGCGGAACTTCATAACAAAGCGTAAACAATGTTATACTATACACGGATGTACTATTTGATCTTCCTGCCGGTTCTTGAAACATATTTTGATAAATAACTCTGAGATTTGCAGGTATTTGCAGTTCTATCTTACATAATATCAAAGTATACTATCTTATCAATACGACGCAATCAAAACAACAGCGAAACTTTGCGGAACTTCATAACAATGCGTGAACAATGTTATAGTATGCACGGATTTACTGTATGATTATCCTGCCCGTTCTTGAAACATATTTTGCCAAATAACTCTGAGATTTGCATGTAGTTGCAGTTCTATCTTACATAATATCAAAGTATACTATCTTATCAACACGACGCAATCAAAACATCAGCGAAACTTTGCGGAACTTCATAACAAAGCGTAAACAAAGTTATACTATGCACGTATGTACTATTTGATCATCCTGAGCGGTTCTTGCTACATTTTTTGTTAAATAACTCTGAGGTTTGCAGGTAGTTGCAGTTCTATCTTATATAATATCAAAGTATACTATCTTATCAATTCGACGCAATAAAAACCTCAGCGAAGCTTTGCAGAACTTCATAAAAAAGCGTAAACAAAGTTATACTATGCACGGATTTACTGTATGACCATCCTGCCCGTTCTTGAAACATATTTTGCCAAGTAACTCTGAGGTTTGCAGGTAGTTGCAGTTCTATCTTATGTAATATCAAAGTATACTATCTTATCAATTCGACGCAATAAAAACCTCAGCGAAGCTTTGCGGAACTTCATAACAAAGCGTATACAAAGTTACACTATGCACGGATTTACTGTATGATCATCCTGCCCGTTCTTAAAACATATTTTGCCAAATAACTCTGAGGATTGCAGGTAGTTGCAGTTCTGTCTTACTTAATATCAAAGTATACTATCTTATCAATTCGACGCAATAAAAACCTCAGCGAAGCTTTGCGGAACTTCATAACAAAGCGTATACAAAGTTACACTATGCACGGATTTACTGTATGATCATCCTGCCCGTTCTTAAAACATATTTTGCCAAATAACTCTGAGGATTGCAGGTAGTTGCAGTTCTGTCTTACTTAATATCAAAATATACTATCTTACCAATTGCGATGCAATCAAAACATCAGCGAAACTTTGCAGAACATCATAACAAAGCGTAAACAAAGGTATACTATGCACGTAAGTACTATTTCATCATCCTGAGCGGTTCTTGCTACATATTTTGTTAAATAACTCTGAGATTTGCATGTAGTTGCAGTTCTATCTTACATAATATCAAAGTATACTATCTTACCATTACGACGCAATCAAAACCTCAGCGAAACTTTGCGGAACTTCAAAACAAAGCGTAAACAAAGTTATAGTAAGCAAGGATTTACTGTATGATCATCCTGCCCGTTCTTGAAACATATTTTGCCAAATAACTCTGAGATTTGCATGTAGTTGCAGTTCTATCTTACATAATATCAAAGTATACAATCTTACCATTACGACGCAATCAAAACCTCAGCGAAACTGTGCAGAACTTCATAACAAAGCGTAAACAAAGTTATACTATGCACGTATGTACTATTTCATCATCCTGAGCGGTACTTGCTACATTTTTTGTTAAATAACTCTGAGGTTTGCAGGTAGTTGCAGTTCTATCTTACATAATATCAAAGTATACTATCTTACCATTACGACGCAATCAAAACTTCAGCGAAACTTTGCGGAACTTCATAACAAAGCGTAAACAAAGTTGTACTATGCACGGATGTACAATTTGATCATTCTGCCGGTTCTTGAAACATATTTTGATAAATATCTCTGACATTTGCATGTAGTTGCAGTTCTATCTTATATAATATCAAAGTATACTATCTTATCAATAGGATGCAATAAAAACCTCAGCGAAGCTTTGCGGAACTGCATAACAAAGCTTAAACAATGTTATACTCTGCACGGATGTACAGTTTGATCATCCTGAGCGGTTCTTGCTACATATTTTGTTAAATAACTCTGAGATTTGCATGTAGTTGCGGTTCTATCTTACATAATATCAAAGTATACTATCTTACCATTACGAGGCAATCAAAACCTCAGCGAAACTTTGCGGAACTTCAAAACAAAGCGTAAACAAAGTTATAGTAAGCAAGGATTTACTGTATGATCATCCTGCCCGTTCTTGAAACATATTTTGCCAAATAACTCTGAGATCTGCATGTAGTTACAGTTCTATCTTACATAATATCAAAGTATACAATCTTACCATTACGACGCAATCAAAACCTCAGCGAAACTTTGCAGAACTTCATAACAAAGCGTAAACAAAGTTATACTATGCACGTATGTACTATTTCATCATCCTGAGCGGTTCTTGCTACATTTTTTGTTAAATAACTCTGAGATTTGCAGGTAGTTGCAGTTCTATCTTATATAATATCAAAGTATACTATCTTACCATTACGACGCAATCAAAACCTCAGCGAAACTTTGCGGAACTTCATAACAAAGCGTAAACAAAGTTGTACTATACACGGATGTACTATTTGATCTTCCTGCCGGTTCTTGAAACATATTTTGATAAATAACTCTGAGATTTGCAGGTATTTGCAGTTCTATCTTACATAATATCAAAGTATACTATCTTAGCAATACGACGCAATCAAAACATCAGCGAAACTTTGCGGAACTTCATAACAATGCGTGAACAATGTTATAGTATGCACGGATTTACTGTATGATTATCCTGCCCGTTCTTGAAACATATTTTGCCAAATAACTCTGAGATTTGCATGTAGTTGCAGTTCTATCTTACATAATATCAAAGTATACTATCTTATCAACACGACGCAATCAAAACATCAGCGAAACTTTGCGGAACTTCATAACAAAGCGTAAACAAAGTTATACTATGCACGTATGTACTATTTCATCATCCTGAGCGGTTCTTGCTACATTTTTTGTTAAATAACTCTGAGGTTTGCAGGTAGTTGCAGTTCTATCTTATATAATATCAAAGTATACTATCTTATCAATACGACGCAATAAAAACCTCAGCGAAGCTTTGCAGAACTTCATAAAAAAGCGTAAACAAAGTTATACTATGCACGGATTTACTGTATGACCATCCTGCCCGTTCTTGAAACATATTTTGCCAAATAACTCTGAGGTTTGCAGGTAGTTGCAGTTCTATCTTATGTAATATCAAAGTATACTATCTTATCAATTCGACGCAATAAAAACCTCAGCGAAGCTTTGCGGAACTTCATAACAAAGCGTATACAAAGTTACACTATGCACGGATTTACTGTATGATCATCCTGCCCGTTCTTAAAACATATTTTGCCAAATAACTCTGAGGATTGCAGGTAGTTGCAGTTCTGTCTTACTTAATATCAAAGTATACTATCTTATCAATTCGACGCAATAAAAACCTCAGCGAAGCTTTGCGGAACTTCATAACAAAGCGTATACAAAGTTACACTATGCACGGATTTACTGTATGATCATCCTGCCCGTTCTTAAAACATATTTTGCCAAATAACTCTGAGGATTGCAGGTAGTTGCAGTTCTGTCTTACTTAATATCAAAATATACTATCTTACCAATTGCGATGCAATCAAAACATCAGCGAAACTTTGCAGAACATCATAACAAAGCGTAAACAAAGGTATACTATGCACGTAAGTACTATTTCATCATCCTGAGCGGTTCTTGCTACATATTTTGTTAAATAACTCTGAGATTTGCATGTAGTTGCAGTTCTATCTTACATAATATCAAAGTATACTATCTTACCATTACGACGCAATCAAAACCTCAGCGAAACTTTGCGGAACTTCATAACAAAGCGTAAACAAAGTTATAGTAAGCAAGGATTTACTGTATGATCATCCTGCCCGTTCTTGAAACATATTTTGCCAAATAACTCTGAGATTTGCATGTAGTTGCAGTTCTATCTTACATAATATCAAAGTATACAATCTTACCATTACGACGCAATCAAAACCTCAGCGAAACTGTGCAGAACTTCATAACAAAGCGTAAACAAAGTTATACTATGCACGTATGTACTATTTCATCATCCTGAGCGGTACTTGCTACATTTTTTGTTAAATAACTCTGAGGTTTGCAGGTAGTTGCAGTTCTATCTTACATAATATCAAAGTATACTATCTTACCATTACGACGCAATCAAAACTTCAGCGAAACTTTGCGGAACTTCATAACAAAGCGTAAACAAAGTTGTACTATGCACGGATGTACAATTTGATCATTCTGCCGGTTTTTGAAACATATTTTGATAAATATCTCTGACATTTGCATGTAGTTGCAGTTCTATCTTATATAATATCAAAGTATACTATCTTATCAATAGGATGCAATAAAAACCTCAGCGAAGCTTTGCGGAACTGCATAACAAAGCTTAAACAATGTTATACTCTGCACGGATGTACAGTTTGATCATCCTGAGCGGTTCTTGCTACATATTTTGTTAAATAACTCTGAGATTTGCATGTAGTTGCGGTTCTATCTTACATAATATCAAAGTATACTATCTTACCATTACGAGGCAATCAAAACCTCAGCGAAACTTTGCGGAACTTCAAAACAAAGCGTAAACAAAGTTATAGTAAGCAAGGATTTACTGTATGATCATCCTGCCCGTTCTTGAAACATATTTTGCCAAATAACTCTGAGATCTGCATGTAGTTACAGTTCTATCTTACATAATATCAAAGTATACAATCTTACCATTACGACGCAATCAAAACCTCAGCGAAACTTTGCAGAACTTCATAACAAAGCGTAAACAAAGTTATACTATGCACGTATGTACTATTTCATCATCCTGAGCGGTTCTTGCTACATTTTTTGTTAAATAACTCTGAGATTTGCAGGTAGTTGCAGTTCTATCTTACATAATATCAAAGTATACTATCTTACCATTACGACGCAATCAAAACTTCAGCGAAACTTTGCGGAACTTCATAACAAAGCGTAAACAAAGTTGTACTATGCACGGATGTACAATTTGATCATTCTGCCGGTTCTTGAAACATATTTTGATAAATATCTCTGACATTTGCATGTAGTTGCAGTTCTATCTTATATAATATCAAAGTATACTATCTTATCAATAGGATGCAATAAAAACCTCAGCGAAGCTTTGCGGAAATTCATAACAAAGCGTAATCAAAGTTATACTATACACGGATGAACTATTTGATCTTCCTGCCGGTTCTTGAAACATATTTTGATAAATAACTCTGAGATTTGCAGGTATTTGCAGTTCTATCTTACATAATATCAAAGTATACTATCTTACCAATACGACGCAATCAAAACATCAGCGAAACTTTGCGGAACTTCATAACAAAGCGTGAACAATGTTATAGTATGCACGGATTTACTGTATGATTATCCTGCCCGTTCTTGAAACATATTTTGCCAATAACTCTGAGGTTTGCAGGTAGTTGCAGTTCTATCTTATATAATATCAAAGTATACTATCTTATCAATTCGACGCAATCAAAACATCAGCGAAACTTTGCAGAACTTCATAACAAAGCGTAAACAAAGTTATACTATGCACGTATGTACTATTTCATCATCCTGAGCGGTTCTTGCTACATTTTTTGTTAAATAACTCTGAGGTTTGCAGGTAGTTGCAGTTCTATCTTACATAATATCAAAGTATACTATCTTACCATTACGACGCAATCAAAACCTCAGCGAAACTTTGCGGAACTTCATAACAAAGCGTGAACAATGTTATAGTATGCACGGATTTACTGTATGATCATCCTGTCCGTTCTTGAAACATATTTTGCCAAATAACTCTGAGGTTTGCAGGTAGTTGCAGTTCTATCTTATATAATATCAAAGTATACTATCTTATCAATTCGACGCAATCAAAACATCAGCGAAGCTTTGCGGAACTTCATAACAAAGCGTAAACAAAGTTATACTATGCACGTATGTACTATTTCATCATCCTGAGCGGTTCTTGCTACATTTTTTGTTAAATAACTCTGAGGTTTGCAGGTAGTTGCAGTTCTATCTTACATAATATCAAAGTATACTATCTTACCATTACGACGCAATCAAAACCTCAGCGAAACTTTGCGGAACTTCATAACAAAGCGTGAACAATGTTATAGTATGCACGGATTTACTGTATGATCATCCTGCCCGTTCTTGAAACATATTTTGCCAAATAACTCTGAGGTTTGCAGGTAGTTGCAGTTCTATCTTATATAATATCAAAGTATACTATCTTATCAATTCGACGCAATAAAAACCTCAGCAAAGCTTTGCGGAACTTCATAACAAAGCGTAAACAAAGTTACACTATCCACGGATTTACTGTATGATCATCCTGCCCGTTCTTGAAACATATTTTGCCAAATAACTCTGAGGATTGCAGGTAGTTGCAGTTCTGTCTTACTTAATATCAAAGTATACTATCTTACCAATTGCGATGCAATCAAAACATCAGCGAAACTTTGCAGAACATCATAACAAAGCGTAAACAAAGGTATACTATGCACGTAAGTACTATTTCATCATCCTGAGCGGTTCTTGCTACATTTTTTGTTAAATAACTCTGAGGTTTGCAGGTAGTTGCAGTTCTATCTTACATAATATCAAAGTATACTATCTTACCATTACGACGCAATCAAAACCTCAGCGAAACTTTGCGGAACTTCATAACAAAGCGTAAACAAAGTTGTACTATGCACGGATGTACAGTTTGATCATTCTGCCGGTTCTTGAAACATATTTTGATAAATATCTCTGACATTTGCATGTAGTTGCAGTTCTATCTTATATAATATCAAAGTATACTATCTTATGAATAGGATGCAATAAAAACCTCAGCGAAGCTTTGCGGAAATTCATAACAAAGCGTAATCAAAGTTATACTATGCACGTATGTAGTATTTCATCATCCTGAGCGGTTCTTGCTACATTTTTTGTTAAATAACTCTGAGGTTTGCAGGTAGTTGCAGTTCTATCTTACATAATATCAAAGTATACTATCTTACCATTTCGACGCAATCAAAACCTCAGCGAAATTTTGCGGAACTTCATAACAAAGCGTAAACAAAGTTATAGTATGCACGGATTTACTGTATTCTCATCCTGCCAGGTTCTTGAAACATATTTTGTCAAATAACTCTGAGGTTTGCAGGTAGTTGCAGTTCTGTCTTACATAATATCAAGGTATACTATCTTACCAATTGCGACGCAATAAAAACCTCAGCGAAGCTTTGCGGAAATTCAAAACAAAGCGTAAACAAAGTTATAGTAAGCAAGGATTTACTGTATGATCATCCTGCCCGTTCTTGAAACATATTTTGCCAAATAACTCTGAGGTTTGCAGGTAGATGCAGTTCTATCTTACATAATATCAAAGTATACTATCTTACCAATACGACGCAATAAAAACCTCAGCGAAGCTTTGCGGAACTTCATAACAAAGCGTAAACAAAGTTATACTATGCACGGATTTACTGTATGATCATCCTGCCCGTTCTTCAAACATATTTTGCCAAATAACTCTCAGGATTGCAGGTAGTTGCAGTTCTGTCTTACATAATATCAAAGTATACTATCTTACCAATTGCGACGCAATCAAAACATCAGCGAAACATTGCGGAACTGCATAAAAAATCGTAAACAATGTTATACTATGCACGGATGTACAGTTTGATCATTCTGACGGTTCTTGAAACATATTTTGATAACTAACTCTGATATTTGCATGTAGTTGCAGTTCTATCTTATATAATATCAAAGTATACTATCTAATCAATTCGACGCAATAAAAACCTCAGCGAAGCTTTGCGGAACTACATAACATAGCGTAAACAAAGTTATACTATGCACGGATGTACAGTTTGATCATTCTGCCGGTTCTTGAAACATATTTTTATAAATAACTCTGAGGTTTGCAGGTAGTTGCAGTTCTATCTTACATAATTTCAAAGTACACTGTCTTACCATTTCGACGCAATCAAAACCTCAGCGAAATTTTGCGGAACTACATAACATAGCGTAAACAAAGTTATACTATGCACGGATTTACTGTATGATCATCCTGCCCGTTCTTGAAACATATTTTGCCAAATAACTCTGAGGATTGCAGGTAGTTGCAGTTCTGTCTTACTTAATATCAAAGTATACTATCTTACCAATTGCGATGCAATCAAAACATCAGCGAAACTTTGCAGAACATCATAACAAAGCGTAAACAAAGGTATACTATGCACCTAAGTACTATTTCATCATCCTGAGCGGTTCTTGCTACATATTTTGTTAAATAACTCTGAGATTTGCATGTAGTTGCAGTCCTATCTTACATAATATCAAAGTATACTATCTTACCATTACGACGCAATCAAAACTTCAGCGAAACTTTGCGGAACTTCAAAACAAAGCGTAAACAAAGTTATAGTAAGCAAGGATTTACTGTATGATCATCCTGCCCGTTCTTGAAACATATTTTGCCAAATAACTCTGAGATTTGCATGTAGTTGCAGTTCTATCTTACATAATATCAAAGTATACAATCTTACCATTACGACGCAATCAAAACCTCAGCGAAACTTTGCAGAACTTCATAACAAAGCGTAAACAAAGTTATACTATGCACGTATGTACTATTTCATCATCCTGAGCGGTTCTTGCTACATTTTTTGTTAAATAACTCTGAGGTTTGCAGGTAGTTGCAGTTCTATCTTACATAATATCAAAGTATACTATCTTACCATTTCGACGCAATCAAAACCTCAGCGAAATTTTGCGGAACTTCATAACAAAGCGTAAACAAAGTTATAGTATGCACGGATTTACTGTATTCTCATCCTGCCAGGTTCTTGAAACATATTTTGTCAAATAACTCTGAGGTTTGCAGGTAGTTGCAGTTCTGTCTTACATAATATCAAAGTATACTATCTTACCATTACGACGCAATCAAAACCTCAGCGAAACTTTGCGGAAATTCAAAACAAAGCGTAAACAAAGTTATAGTAAGCAAGGATTTACTGTATGATCATCCTGCCCGTTCTTGAAACATATTTTGCCAAATAACTCTGAGGTTTGCAGGTAGATGCAGTTCTATCTTACATAATATCAAAGTATACTATCTTACCAATACGACGCAATAAAAACCTCAGCGAAGCTTTGCGGAACTTCATAACAAAGCGTAAACAAAGTTATACTATGCACGGATTTACTGTATGATCATCCTGCCCGTTCTTGAAACATATTTTGCCAAATAACTCTCAGGATTGCAGGTAGTTGCAGTTCTGTCTTACATAATATCAAAGTATACTATCTTACCAATTGCGACGCAATCAAAACATCAGCGAAACATTGCGGAACTGCATAAAAAATCGTAAACAATGTTATACTATGCACGGATGTACAGTTTGATCATTCTGACGGTTCTTGAAACATATTTTGATAACTAACTCTGATATTTGCATGTAGTTGCAGTTCTATCTTATATAATATCAAAGTATACTATCTAATCAATTCGACGCAATAAAAACCTCAGCGAAGCTTTGCGGAACTACATAACATAGCGTAAACAAAGTTATAGTAAGCAAGGATTTACTGTATGATCATCCTGCCCGTTCTTGAAACATATTTTGCCAAATAACTCTGAGGTTTGCAGGTAGATGCAGTTCTATCTTACATAATATCAAAGTATACTATCTTACCAATACGACGCAATAAAAACCTCAGCGAAGCTTTGCGGAACTTCATAACAAAGCGTAAACAAAGTTATACTATGCACGGATTTACTGTATGATCATCCTGCCCGTTCTTGAAACATATTTTGCCAAATAACTCTCAGGATTGCAGGTAGTTGCAGTTCTGTCTTACATAATATCAAAGTATACTATCTTACCAATTGCGACGCAATCAAAACATCAGCGAAACATTGCGGAACTGCATAAAAAATCGTAAACAATGTTATACTATGCACGGATGTACAGTTTGATCATTCTGACGGTTCTTGAAACATATTTTGATAACTAACTCTGATATTTGCATGTAGTTGCAGTTCTATCTTATATAATATCAAAGTATACTATCTAATCAATTCGACGCAATAAAAACCTCAGCGAAGCTTTGCGGAACTACATAACATAGCGTAAACAAAGTTATACTATGCACGGATGTACAGTTTGATCATTCTGCCGGTTCTTGAAACATATTTTTATAAATAACTCTGAGGTTTGCAGGTAGTTGCAGTTCTATCTTACATAATTTCAAAGTACACTGTCTTACCATTTCGACGCAATCAAAACCTCAGCGAAATTTTGCGGAACTACATAACATAGCGTAAACAAAGTTATACTATGCACGGATTTACTGTATGATCATCCTGCCCGTTCTTGAAACATATTTTGCCAAATAACTCTGAGGATTGCAGGTAGTTGCAGTTCTGTCTTACATAATATCAAAGTATACTATCTTACCAATTGCGACGCAATCAAAACATCAGCGAAACTTTGCAGAACATCATAACAAAGCGTAAACAAAGGTATACTATGCACGTAAGTACTATTTCATCATCCTGAGCGGTTCTTGCTACATATTTTGTTAAATAACTCTGAGATTTGCATGTAGTTGCAGTCCTATCTTACATAATATAAAAGTATACTATCTTACCATTACGACGCAATCAAAACTTCAGCGAAACTTTGCGGAACTTCAAAACAAAGCGTAAACAAAGTTATAGTAAGCAAGGATTTACTGTATGATCATTCTGCCCGTTCTTGAAACATATTTTGCCAAATAACTCTGAGATTTGCATGTAGTTGCAGTTCTATCTTACATAATATCAAAGTATACAATCTTACCATTACGACGCAATCAAAACCTCAGCGAAACTTTGCAGAACTTCATAACAAAGCGTAAACAAAGTTATACTATGCACGTATGTACTATTTCATCATCCTGAGCGGTTCTTGCTACATTTTTTGTTAAATAACTCTGAGGTTTGCAGGTAGTTGCAGTTCTATCTTACATAATATCAAAGTATACTATCTTACCATTTCGACGCAATCAAAACCTCAGCGAAATTTTGCGGAACTTCATAACAAAGCGTAAACAAAGTTATAGTATGCACGGATTTACTGTATTCTCATCCTGCCAGGTTCTTGAAACATATTTTGTCAAATAACTCTGAGGTTTGCAGGTAGTTGCAGTTCTGTCTTACATAATATCAAGGTATACTATCTTACCAATTGCGACGCAATAAAAACCTCAGCGAAGCTTTGCGGAAATTCAAAACAAAGCGTAAACAAAGTTATAGTAAGCAAGGATTTACTGTATGATCATCCTGCCCGTTCTTGAAACATATTTTGCCAAATAACTCCGAGGTTTGCAGGTAGATGCAGTTCTATCTTACATAATATCAAAGTATACTATCTTACCAATACGACGCAATAAAAACCTCAGCGAAGCTTTGCGGAACTTCATAACAAAGCGTAAACAAAGTTATACTATGCACGGATTTAATGTATGATCATCCTGCCCGTTCTTGAAACATATTTTGCCAAATAACTCTCAGGATTGCAGATAGTTGCAGTTCTGTCTTACATAATATCAAAGTATACTATCTTACCAATTGCGATGCAATCAAAACATCAGCGAAACTTTGCAGAACATCATAACAAAGCGTAAACAAAGGTATACTATGCACGTAAGTACTATTTCATCATCCTGAGCGGTTCTTGCTACATATTTTGTTAAATAACTCTGAGATTTGCATGTAGTTGCAGTTCTATCTTACATAATATCAAAGTATACTATCTTACCATTACGACGCAATCAAAACCTCAGCGAAACTTTGCGGAAATTCATAACAAAGCTTAAACAAAGTTATAGTAAGCAAGGATTTACTGTATGATCATCCTGCCCGTTCTTGAAACATATTTTGCCAAATAACTCTGAGGATTGCAGGTAGTTGCAGTTCTCTCTTACATAATATCAAAGTATACTATCTTACCAATACGACGCAATAAAAACCTCAGCGAAGCTTTGCGGAACTTCATAACAAAGCGTAAACAAAGTTATACTATGCACGGATTTACTGTATGATCATCCTGCCCGTTCTTGAAACATATTTTGCCAAATAACTCTAAGGATTGCAGGTAGTTGCAGTTCTGTCTTACTTAATGTCAAAGTATACTATCTTACCAATTGCGATGCAATCAAAACATCAGCGAAACTTTGCAGAACATCATAACAAAGCGTAAACAAAGGTATACTATGCACGTAAGTACTATTTCATCATCCTGAGCGGTTCTTGCTACATATTTTGTTAAATAACTCTGAGATTTGCATGTAGTTGCAGTTCTATCTTACATAATATCAAAGTATACTATCTTACCATTACGACGCAATAAAAACCTCAGCGAAGCTTTGCGGAACTACATAACATAGCGTAAACAAAGTTATACTATGCACGGATGTACAGTTTGATCATTCTGCCGGTTCTTGAAACATATTTTTATAAATAACTCTGAGGTTTGCAGGTAGTTGCAGTTCTATCTTACATAATATCAAAGTACACTGTCTTACCATTTCGACGCAATCAAAACCTCAGCGAAATTTTGCGGAACTACATAACATAGCGTAAACAAAGTTATACTATGCACGGATTTACTGTATGATCATCCTGCCCGTTCTTGAAACATATTTTGCCAAATAACTCTGAGGATTGCAGGTAGTTGCAGTTCTGTCTTACTTAATATCAAAGTATACTATCTTACCAATTGCGATGCAATCAAAACATCAGCGAAACTTTGCAGAACATCATAACAAAGCGTAAACAAAGGTATACTATGCACGTAAGTACTATTTCATCATCCTGAGCGGTTCTTGCTACATATTTTGTTAAATAACTCTGAGATTTGCATGTAGTTGCAGTCCTATCTTACATAATATAAAAGTATACTATCTTACCATTACGACGCAATCAAAACTTCAGCGAAACTTTGCGGAACTTCAAAACAAAGCGTAAACAAAGTTATAGTAAGCAAGGATTTACTGTATGATCATTCTGCCCGTTCTTGAAACATATTTTGCCAAATAACTCTGAGATTTGCATGTAGTTGCAGTTCTATCTTACATAATATCAAAGTATACAATCTTACCATTACGACGCAATCAAAACCTCAGCGAAACTTTGCAGAACTTCATAACAAAGCGTAAACAAAGTTATACTATGCACGTATGTACTATTTCATCATCCTGAGCGGTTCTTGCTACATTTTTTGTTAAATAACTCTGAGGTTTGCAGGTAGTTGCAGTTCTATCTTACATAATATCAAAGTATACTATCTTACCATTTCGACGCAATCAAAACCTCAGCGAAATTTTGCGGAACTTCATAACAAAGCGTAAACAAAGTTATAGTATGCACGGATTTACTGTATTCTCATCCTGCCAGGTTCTTGAAACATATTTTGTCAAATAACTCTGAGGTTTGCAGGTAGTTGCAGTTCTGTCTTACATAATATCAAGGTATACTATCTTACCAATTGCGACGCAATAAAAACCTCAGCGAAGCTTTGCGGAAATTCAAAACAAAGCGTAAACAAAGTTATAGTAAGCAAGGATTTACTGTATGATCATCCTGCCCGTTCTTGAAACATATTTTGCCAAATAACTCCGAGGTTTGCAGGTAGATGCAGTTCTATCTTACATAATATCAAAGTATACTATCTTACCAATACGACGCAATAAAAACCTCAGCGAAGCTTTGCGGAACTTCATAACAAAGCGTAAACAAAGTTGTACTATGCACGGATTTAATGTATGATCATCCTGCCCGTTCTTGAAACATATTTTGCCAAATAACTCTCAGGATTGCAGATAGTTGCAGTTCTGTCTTACATAATATCAAAGTATACTATCTTACCAATTGCGATGCAATCAAAACATCAGCGAAACTTTGCAGAACATCATAACAAAGCGTAAACAAAGGTATACTATGCACGTAAGTACTATTTCATCATCCTGAGCGGTTCTTGCTACATATTTTGTTAAATAACTCTGAGATTTGCATGTAGTTGCAGTTCTATCTTACATAATATCAAAGTATACTATCTTACCATTACGACGCAATCAAAACCTCAGCGAAACTTTGCGGAAATTCATAACAAAGCTTAAACAAAGTTATAGTAAGCAAGGATTTACTGTATGATCATCCTGCCCGTTCTTGAAACATATTTTGCCAAATAACTCTGAGGTTTGCAGGTAGATGCAGTTCTATCTTACATAATATCAAAGTATACTATCTTACCAATACGACGCAATAAAAACCTCAGCGAAGCTTTGCGGAACTTCATAACAAAGCGTAAACAAAGTTATACTATGCACGGATTTACTGTATGATCATCCTGCCCGTTCTTGAAACATATTTTGCCAAATAACTCTAAGGATTGCAGGTAGTTGCAGTTCTGTCTTACTTAATGTCAAAGTATACTATCTTACCAATTGCGATGCAATCAAAACATCAGCGAAACTTTGCAGAACATCATAACAAAGCGTAAACAAAGGTATACTATGCACGTAAGTACTATTTCATCATCCTGAGCGGTTCTTGCTACATATTTTGTTAAATAACTCTGAGATTTGCATGTAGTTGCAGTTCTATCTTACATAATATCAAAGTATACTATCTTACCATTACGACGCAATCAAAACCTCAGCGAAACTTTGCAGAACTTCATAACAAAGCGTAAACAAAGTTGTACTATGCACGGATGTACAGTTTGATCATTCTGCCGGTTCTTGAAACATATTTTGATAAATATCTCTGACATTTGCATGTAGTTGCAGTTCTATCTTATATAATATCAAAGTATACTATCTTACCAATACGAGGCAATCAAAACATCAGCGAACCTTTGCGGAAAATCATAACAAAGCGTGAACAACGTTATAGTATGCACGGATTTACTATATGATCATCCTGCCCGTTCTTGAAACATATTTTGCCAAATAACTCTGAGGATTGCAGGTAGTTGCAGTTCTGTCTTACTTAATATCAAAGTATACTATCTTACCAATTGCGATGCAATCAAAACATCAGCGAAACTTTGCAGAACATCATAACAAAGCGTAAACAAAGGTATACTATGCACGTAAGTACTATTTCATCATCCTGAGCGGTTCTTGCTACATATTTTGTTAAATAACTCTGAGATTTGCATGTAGTTGCAGTTCTATCTTACATAATATCAAAGTATACTATCTTACCATTACGACGCAATCAAAACCTCAGCGAAACTTTGCAGAACTTCATAACAAAGCGTAAACAAAGTTGTACTATGCACGGATGTACAGTTTGATCATTCTGCCGGTTCTTGAAACATATTTTGATAAATATCTCTGACATTTGCATGTAGTTGCAGTTCTATCTTATATAATATCAAAGTATACTATCTTACCAATACGACGCAATCAAAACATCAGCGAACCTTTGCGGAAAATCATAACAAAGCGTGAACAACGTTATAGTATGCACGGATTTACTGTATGATCATCCTGCCCGTTCTTGAAACATATTTTGCCAAATAACTCTGAGGTTTGCAGGTAGTTGCAGTTCTATCTTATATAATATCAAAGTATACTATCTTATCAATTCGGCGCAATCAAAACATCAGCGAAACTTTGCAGAACTTCATAACAAAGCGTAAACAAAGTTATACTATGCACGTATGTACTATTTCATCATCCTGAGCGGTTGTTGCTACATTTTTTGTTAAATAACTCTGAGGTTTGCAGTTAGTTGCAGTTCTATCTTACATAATATCAAAGTATACTATCTTACCATTACGACGCAATCAAAACCTCAGCGAAACTTTGCGGAACTTCATAACAAAGCCATCATCCTGAGCGGTTCTTGCTACATTTTTTGTTAAATAACTCTGAGGTTTGCAGTTAGTTGCAGTTCTATCTTACATAATATCAAAGTATACTATCTTACCAATACGAAGCAATAAAAACCTCAGCGAAGCTTTGCGGAACTTCATAACAAAGCGTAAACAAAGTTATACTATGCACGGATTTACTGTATGATCATCCTGCCCGTTCTTGAAACATATTTTGCCAAATAACTCTCAGGATTGCAGGTAGTTGCAGTTCTGTCTTACATAATATCAAAGTATACTATCTTACCAATTGCGACGCAATCAAAACATCAGCGAAACATTGCGGAACTGCATAAAAAATCGTAAACAATGTTATACTATGCACGGATGTACAGTTTGATCATTCTGACGGTTCTTGAAACATATTTTGATAAATAACTCTGATATTTGCATGTAGTTGCAGTTCTATCTTACATAATATCAAAGTATACTATCTTACCATTTCGACGCAATCAAAACCTCAGCGAAATTTGGCGGAACTTCATAACAAAGCGTAAACAAAGTTATAGTATGCACGGATTTACTGTATTCTCATCCTGCCAGGTTCTTGAAACATATTTTGTCAAATAACTCTGAGGTTTGCAGGTAGTTGCAGTTCTGTCTTACATAATATCAAGGTATACTATCTTACCAATTGCGACGCAATAAAAACCTCAGCGAAGCTTTGCGGAAATTCAAAACAAAGCGTAAACAAAGTTATAGTAAGCAAGGATTTACTGTATGATCATCCTGCCCGTTCTTGAAACATATTTTGCCAAATAACTCTGAGGATTGCAGGTAGATGCAGTTCTATCTTACATAATATCAAAGTATACTATCTTACCATTACGACGCAATCAAAACCTCAGCGAAACTTTGCGGAACTTCATAACAAAGCGTAAACAAAGTTATAGTATGCACGGATTTACTATTTCATCATCCTGAGCGGTACTTGCTACATTTTTTGTTAAATAACTCTGAGGTTTGCAGGTAGTTGCAGTTCTATCTTACATAATATCAAAGTATACTATCTTACCATTACGACGCAATCAAAACCTCAGCGAAACTTTGCGGAACTTCATAACAAAGCGTAAACAAAGTTGTACTATGCACGGATGTACAGTTTGATCATTCTGCCGGTTCTTGAAACATATTTTGATAAATATCTCTGACATTTGCATGTAGTTGCAGTTCTATCTTATATAATATCAAAGTATACTATCTTACCAATACGACGCAATCAAAACATCAGCGAACCTTTGCGGAAAATCATAACAAAGCGTGAACAACGTTATAGTATGCACGGATTTACTATATGATCATCCTGCCCGTTCTTGAAACATATTTTGCCAAATAACTCTGAGGATTGCAGGTAGTTGCAGTTCTGTCTTACTTAATATCAAAGTATACTATCTTACCAATTGCGATGCAATCAAAACATCAGCGAAACTTTGCAGAACATCATAACAAAGCGTAAACAAAGGTATACTATGCACGTAAGTACTATTTCATCATCCTGAGCGGTTCTTGCTACATATTTTGTTAAATAACTCTGAGATTTGCATGTAGTTGCAGTTCTATCTTACATAATATCAAAGTATACTATCTTACCATTACGACGCCATCAAAACCTCAGCGAAACTTTGCAGAACTTCATAACAAAGCGTAAACAAAGTTGTACTATGCACGGATGTACAGTTTGATCATTCTGCCGGTTCTTGAAACATATTTTGATAAATATCTCTGACATTTGCATGTAGTTGCAGTTCTATCTTTTATAATATCAAAGTATACTATCTTACCAATACGAAGCAATCAAAACATCAGCGAACCTTTGCGGAAAATCATAACAAAGCGTGAACAACGTTATAGTATGCACGGATTTACTGTATGATCATCCTGCCCGTTCTTGAAACATATTTTGCCAAATAACTCTGAGGTTTGCAGGTAGTTGCAGTTCTATCTTATATAATATCAAAGTATACTATCTTATCAATTCGACGCAATCAAAACATCAGCGAAACTTTGCAGAACTTCATAACAAAGCGTAAACAAAGTTATACTATGCACGTATGTACTATTTCATCATCCTGAGCGGTTGTTGCTACATTTTTTGTTAAATAACTCTGAGGTTTGCAGTTAGTTGCAGTTCTATCTTACATAATATCAAAGTATACTATCTTACCATTACGACGCAATCAAAACCTCAGCGAAACTTTGCGGAACTTCATAACAAAGCGTAAACAAAGTTATAGTATGCACGGATTTACTATTTCATCATCCTGAGCGGTTCTTGCTACATTTTTTGTTAAATAACTCTGAGGTTTGCAGGTAGTTGCAGTTCTATCTTACATAATATCAAAGTATACTATCTTACCAATACGACGCAATAAAAACCTCAGCGAAGCTTTGCGGAACTTCATAACAAAGCGTAAACAAAGTTATACTATGCACGGATTTACTGTATGATCATCCTGCCCGTTCTTGAAACATATTTTGCCAAATAACTCTCAGGATTGCAGGTAGTTGCAGTTCTGTCTTACATAATATCAAAGTATACTATCTTACCAATTGCGACGCAATCAAAACATCAGCGAAACATTGCGGAACTGCATAAAAAATCGTAAACAATGTTATACTATGCACGGATGTACAGTTTGATCATTCTGACGGTTCTTGAAACATATTTTGATAAATAACTCTGATATTTGCATGTAGTTGCAATTCTATCTTACATAATATCAAAGTATACTATCTTACCATTTCGACGCAATCAAAACCTCAGCGAAATTTTGCGGAACTTCATAACAAAGCGTAAACAAAGTTATAGTATGCACGGATTTACTGTATTCTCATCCTGCCAGGTTCTTGAAACATATTTTGTCAAATAACTCTGAGGTTTGCAGGTAGTTGCAGTTCTGTCTTACATAATATCAAGGTATACTATCTTACCAATTGCGACGCAATAAAAACCTCAGCGAAGCTTTGCGGAAATTCAAAACAAAGCGTAAACAAAGTTATAGTAAGCAAGGATTTACTGTATGATCATCCTGCCCGTTCTTGAAACATATTTTGCCAAATAACTCTGAGGTTTGCAGGTAGATGCAGTTCTATCTTACATAATATCAAAGTATACTATCTTACCATTACGACGCAATCAAAACCTCAGCGAAACTTTGCGGAACTTCATAACAAAGCGTAAACAAAGTTATAGTATGCACGGATTTACTATTTCATCATCCTGAGCGGTACTTGCTACATTTTTTGTTAAATAACTCTGAGGTTTGCAGGTAGTTGCAGTTCTGTCTTACATAATATCAAAGTATACTATCTTACCATTACGACGCAATCAAAACCTCAGCGAAACTTTGCGGAACTTCATAACAAAGCGTAAACAAAGTTGTACTATGCACGGATGTACAGTTTGATCATTCTGCCGGTTCTTGAAACATATTTTGATAAATATCTCTGACATTTGCATGTAGTTGCAGTTCTATCTTATATAATATCAAAGTATACTATCTTACCAATACGACGCAATCAAAACATCAGCGAACCTTTGCGGAAAATCATAACAAAGCGTGAACAACGTTATAGTATGCACGGATTTACTGTATGATCATCCTGCCCGTTCTTGAAACATATTTTGCCAAATAACTCTGAGGTTTGCAGGTAGTTGCAGTTCTATCTTATATAATATCAAAGTATACTATCTTATCAATTCGACGCTATCAAAACATCAGCGAAACTTTGCAGAACTTCATAACAAAGCGTAAACAAAGTTATACTATGCACGGATTTACTATTTCATCATCCTGAGCGGTTCTTGCTACATTTTTTGTTAAATAACTCTGAGGTTTGCAGGTAGTTGCAGTTCTATCTTACATAATATCAAAGTATACTATCTTACCAATACGACGCAATAAAAACCTCAGCGAAGCTTTGCGGAACTTCATAACAAAGCGTAAACAAAGTTATACTATGCACGGATTTACTGTATGATCAGCCTGCCCGTTCTTGAAACATATTTTGCCAAATAACTCTCAGGATTGCAGGTAGTTGCAGTTCTGTCTTACATAATATCAAAGTATACTATCTTACCAATTGCGACGCAATCAAAACATCAGCGAAACATTGCGGAACTGCATAAAAAATCGTAAACAATGTTATACTATGCACGGATGTACAGTTTGATCATTCTGACGGTTCTTGAAACATATTTTGATAAATAACTCTGATATTTGCATGTAGTTGCAGTTCTATCTTACATAATATCAAAGTATACTATCTTACCATTTCGACGCAATCAAAACCTCAGCGAAATTTTGCGGAACTTCATAACAAAGCGTAAACAAAGTTATAGTATGCACGGATTTACTGTATTCTCATCCTGCCAGGTTCTTGAAACATATTTTGTCAAATAACTCTGAGGTTTGCAGGTAGTTGCAGTTCTGTCTTACATAATATCAAGGTATACTATCTTACCAATTGCGACGCAATAAAAACCTCAGCGAAGCTTTGCGGAAATTCAAAACAAAGCGTAAACAAAGTTATAGTAAGCAAGGATTTACTGTATGATCATCCTGCCCGTTCTTGAAACATATTTTGCCAAATAACTCTGAGGTTTGCAGGTAGATGCAGTTCTATCTTACATAATATCAAAGTATACTATCTTACCATTACAACGCAATCAAAACCTCAGCGAAACTTTGCGGAACTTCATAACAAAGCGTAAACAAAGTTATAGTATGCACGGATTTACTATTTCATCATCCTGAGCGGTACTTGCTACATTTTTTGTTAAATAACTCTGAGGTTTGCAGGTAGTTGCAGTTCTATCTTACATAATATCAAAGTATACTATCTTACCAATACGACGCAATAAAAACCTCAGCGAAGCTTTGCGGAACTACATAACATAGCGTAAACAAAGTTATACTATGCACGGATGTACAGTTTGATCATTCTGCCGGTTCTTGAAACATATTTTTATAAATAACTCTGAGGTTTGCAGGTAGTTGCAGTTCTATCTTACATAATATCAAAGTACACTGTCTTACCATTTCGACGCAATCAAAACCTCAGCGAAATTTTGCGGAACTACATAACATAGCGTAAACAAAGTTATACTATGCACGGATTTACTGTATGATCATCCTGCCCGTTCTTGAAACATATTTTGCCAAATAACTCTGAGGATTGCAGGTAGTTGCAGTTCTGTCTTACTTAATATCAAAGTATACTATCTTACCAATTGCGATGCAATCAAAACATCAGCGAAACTTTGCAGAACATCATAACAAAGCGTAAACAAAGGTATACTATGCACGTAAGTACTATTTCATCATCCTGAGCGGTTCTTGCTACATATTTTGTTAAATAACTCTGAGATTTGCATGTAGTTGCAGTCCTATCTTACATAATATCAAAGTATACTATCTTACCATTACGACGCAATCAAAACCTCAGCGAAACTTTGCGGAACTTCAAAACAAAGCGTAAACAGAGTTATAGTAAGCAAGGATTTACTGTATGATCATCCTGCCCGTTCTTGAAACATATTTTGCCAAATAACTCTGAGATTTGCATGTAGTTGCAGTTCTATCTTACATAATATCAAAGTATACAATCTTACCATTACGACGCAATCAAAACCTCAGCGAAACTTTGCAGAACTTCATAACAAAGCGTAAACAAAGTTATACTATGCACGTATGTACTATTTCATCATCCTGAGCGGTTCTTGCTACATTTTTTGTTAAATAACTCTGAGGTTTGCAGGTAGTTGCAGTTCTATCTTACATAATATCAAAGTATACTATCTTACCATTTCGACGCAATCAAAACCTCAGCGAAATTTTGCGGAACTTCATAACAAAGCGTAAACAAAGTTATAGTATGCACGGATTTACTGTATTCTCATCCTGCCAGGTTCTTGAAACATATTTTGTCAAATAACTCTGAGGTTTGCAGGTAGTTGCAGTTCTGTCTTACATAATATCAAGGTATACTATCTTACCAATTGCGACGCAATAAAAACCTCAGCGAAGCTTTGCGGAAATTCAAAACAAAGCGTAAACAAAGTTATACTATGCACGGATTTACTGTATGATCATCCTGCCCGTTCTTGAAACATATTTTGCCAAATAACTCTGAGGATGGCAGGTAGATGCAGTTCTATCTTACATAATATCAAAGTATACTATCTTACCAATTGCGACGCAATCAAAACATCAGCGAAACTTTGCAGAACTTCATAACAAAGCGTAAACAAAGTTATACTATGCACGTATGTACTATTTCATCATCCTGAGCGGTTCTTGCTACATTTTTTGTTAAATAACTCTGAGGTTTGCAGGTAGTTGCAGTTCTGTCTTACATAATATCAAAGTATACTATCTTACCAATTGTGACGCAATCAAAACATCAGCGAAACATTGCGGAACTGCATAAAAAATCGTAAACAATGTTATACTATGCACGGATGTACAGTTTGATCATTCTGCCGGTTCTTGAAACATATTTTTATAAATAACTCTGAGGTTTGCAGGTAGTTGCAGTTCTATCTTACATAATATCAAAGTATACTATCTTCCCATTTCGACGCAATCAAAACCTCAGCGAAACTTTGCAGAACATCATAACAAAGCGTAAACAAAGTTGTACTATGCACGGATGTACAGTTTGATCATTCTGCCGGTTCTTGAAACATATTTTGATAAATAACTCTGACATTTGCATGTAGTTGCAGTTCTATCTTATATAATATCAAAGTATACTATCTTATCAATAGGATGCAATAAAAACCTCAGCGAAGCTTTGCGGAAATTCATAACAAAGCGTAATCAAAGTTATACTATACACGGATGTACTATTTGATCTTCCTGCCGGTTCTTGAAACATATTTTGATAAATAACTCTGAGATTTGCAGGTATTTGCAGTTCTATCTTACATAATATCAAAGTATACTATCTTACCAATACGACGCAATCAAAACATCAGCGAAACTTTGCGGAAAATCATAACAAAGCGTGAACAACGTTATAGTATGCACGGATTTACTGTATGATCATCCTGCCCGTTCTTGAAACATATTTTGATAAATAACTCTGAGATTTGCAGGTATTTGCAGTTCTATCTTACATAATATCAAAGTATACTATCTTACCAATACGACGCAATCAAAACCTCAGCGAAACTTTGCAGAACTTCATAACAAAGCGTAAACACAGTTATACTATGCACGTATGTACTATTTCATCATCCTGAGCAGTTCTTGCTACATTTTTTGTTAAATAACTCTGAGGTTTGCAGGTAGTTGCAGTTCTATCTTACATAATATCAAAGTATACTATCTTACCATTACGACGCAATCACAACCTCAGCGAAACTTTGCGGAACTTCATAACAAAGCGTAAACAAAGTTATAGTATGCACGGATTTACTATTTCATCATCCTGAGCGGTTCTTGCTACATTTTTTGTTAAATAACTCTGAGGTTTGCAGGTAGTTGCAGTTCTATCTTACATAATATCAAAGTATACTATCTTACCAATACGACGCAATAAAAACCTCAGCGAAGCTTTGCGGAACTTCATAACAAAGCGTAAACAAAGTTATACTATGCACGGATTTACTGTATGATCATCCTGCCCGTTCTTGAAACATATTTTGCCAAATAACTCTCAGGATTGCAGGTAGTTGCAGTTCTGTCTTACATAATATCAAAGTATACTATCTTACCAATTGCGACGCAATCAAAACATCAGCGAAACATTGCGGAACTGCATAAAAAAGCGTAAACAAAGTTATACTATGCACGGATTTACTGTATGACCATCCTGCCCGTTCTTGAAACATATTTTGCCAAATAACTCTGAGGATGGCAGGTAGTTGCAGTTCTATCTTACATAATATCAAAGTATACTATCTTACCATTTCGACGCAATCAAAACCTCAGCGAAATTTTGCGGAACTTCATAACAAAGCGTAAACAAAGTTATAGTATGCACGGATTTACTGTATTCTCATCCTGCCAGGTTCTTGAAACATATTTTGTCAAATAACTCTGAGGTTTGCAGGTAGTTGCAGTTCTGTCTTACATAATATCAAGGTATACTATCTTACCAATTGCGACGCAATAAAAACCTCAGCGAAGCTTTGCGGAAATTCAAAACAAAGCGTAAACAAAGTTATACTATGCACGGATTTACTGTATGATCATCCTGCCCGTTCTTGAAACATATTTTGCCAAATAACTCTGAGGATGGCAGGTAGATGCAGTTCTATCTTACATAATATCAAAGTATACTATCTTACCAATTGCGACGCAATCAAAACATCAGCGAAACTTTGCAGAACTTCATAACAAAGCGTAAACAAAGTTATACTATGCACGTATGTACTATTTCATCATCCTGAGCGGTTCTTGCTACATTTTTTGTTAAATAACTCTGAGGTTTGCAGGTAGTTGCAGTTCTGTCTTACATAATATCAAAGTATACTATCTTACCAATTGTGACGCAATCAAAACATCAGCGAAACATTGCGGAACTGCATAAAAAATCGTAAACAATGTTATACTATGCACGGATGTACAGTTTGATCATTCTGCCGGTTCTTGAAACATATTTTTATAAATAACTCTGAGGTTTGCAGGTAGTTGCAGTTCTATCTTACATAATATCAAAGTATACTATCTTCCCATTTCGACGCAATCAAAACCTCAGCGAAACTTTGCAGAACATCATAACAAAGCGTAAACAAAGTTGTACTATGCACGGATGTACAGTTTGATCATTCTGCCGGTTCTTGAAACATATTTTGATAAATAACTCTGACATTTGCATGTAGTTGCAGTTCTATCTTATATAATATCAAAGTATACTATCTTATCAATAGGATGCAATAAAAACCTCAGCGAAGCTTTGCGGAAATTCATAACAAAGCGTAATCAAAGTTATACTATACACGGATGTACTATTTGATCTTCCTGCCGGTTCTTGAAACATATTTTGATAAATAACTCTGAGATTTGCAGGTATTTGCAGTTCTATCTTACATAATATCAAAGTATACTATCTTACCAATACGACGCAATCAAAACATCAGCGAAACTTTGCGGAAAATCATAACAAAGCGTGAACAACGTTATAGTATGCACGGATTTACTGTATGATCATCCTGCCCGTTCTTGAAACATATTTTGATAAATAACTCTGAGATTTGCAGGTATTTGCAGTTCTATCTTACATAATATCAAAGTATACTATCTTACCAATACGACGCAATCAAAACCTCAGCGAAACTTTGCAGAACTTCATAACAAAGCGTAAACACAGTTATACTATGCACGTATGTACTATTTCATCATCCTGAGCAGTTCTTGCTACATTTTTTGTTAAATAACTCTGAGGTTTGCAGGTAGTTGCAGTTCTATCTTACATAATATCAAAGTATACTATCTTACCATTACGACGCAATCACAACCTCAGCGAAACTTTGCGGAACTTCATAACAAAGCGTAAACAAAGTTATAGTATGCACGGATTTACTATTTCATCATCCTGAGCGGTTCTTGCTACATTTTTTGTTAAATAACTCTGAGGTTTGCAGGTAGTTGCAGTTCTATCTTACATAATATCAAAGTATACTATCTTACCAATACGACGCAATAAAAACCTCAGCGAAGCTTTGCGGAACTTCATAACAAAGCGTAAACAAAGTTATACTATGCACGGATTTACTGTATGATCATCCTGCCCGTTCTTGAAACATATTTTGCCAAATAACTCTCAGGATTGCAGGTAGTTGCAGTTCTGTCTTACATAATATCAAAGTATACTATCTTACCAATTGCGACGCAATCAAAACATCAGCGAAACATTGCGGAACTGCATAACAAAGCGTAAACAATGTTATACTATGCACGGATGTACAGTTTGATCATTCTGACGGTTCTTGAAACATATTTTGCCAAATAACTCTGAGGATGGCAGGTAGTTGCAGTTCTATCTTACATAATATCAAAGTATACTATCTTACCAATACGACGCAATCAAAACCTCAGCGAAACTTTGCAGAACTTCATAACAAAGCGTAAACACAGTTATACTATGCACGTATGTACTATTTCATCATCCTGAGCAGTTCTTGCTACATTTTTTGTTAAATAACTCTGAGGTTTGCAGGTAGTTGCAGTTCTATCTTACATAATATCAAAGTATACTATCTTACCATTACGACGCAATCACAACCTCAGCGAAGCTTTGCGGAACTTCATAACAAAGCGTAAACAAAGTTATACTATGCACGGATTTACTGTATGATCATCCTGCCCGTTCTTGAAACATATTTTGCCAAATAACTCTCAGGATTGCAGGTAGTTGCAGTTCTGTCTTACATAATATCAAAGTATACTATCTTACCAATTGCGACGCAATCAAAACCTCAGCGAAATTTTGCGGAACTGCATAACAAATCGTAAACAATGTTATACTATGCACGGATGTACAGTTTGATCATTCTGACGGTTCTTGAAACATATTTTGATAAATAACTCTGATATTTGCATGTAGTTGCAGTTCTATCTTATATAATATCAAAGTATACTATCTAATCAATTCGACGCAATAAAAACCTCAGCGAAGCTTTGCGGAACTACATAATATAGCGTAAACAATGTTATACTATGCACGGATTTACTGTATGATCATCCTGCCCGTTCTTGAAACATATTTTTATAAATAACTCTGAGGTTTGCAGGTAGTTGCAGTTCTATCTTACATAATATCAAAGTATACTATCTTATCAATTCGACGCAATAAAAACCTCAGCGAAGCTTTGCGGAACTTCATAACAAAGCGTAAACAAAGTTATACTATGCACGGATTTACTGTATGATCATCCTGCCCGTTCTTGAAACATATTTTGTCAAATAACTCTGAGGTTTGCAGGTAGTTGCAGTTCTGTCTTACATAATATCAAGGTATACTATCTTACCAATGGCGACGCAATAAAAACCTCAGCGAAGCTTTGCGGAAATTCAAAACAGAGCGTAAACAAAGTTATAGTTAGCAAGGAATTACTGTATGATCATCCTGCCCGTTCTTGAAACATATTTTGCCAAATAACTCTGAGGCTTGCAGGTAGATGCAGTTCTATCTTATATAATATCAAAGTATACTATCTTATCAATTCGACGCAATAAAAACCTCAGCGAAGCTTTGCGGAACTTCATAACAAAGCGTAAACAAAGTTATACTATGCACGGATTTACTGTATGATCATCCTGCCCGTTCTTGAAACATATTTTGCCAAATAACTCTCAGGATTGCAGGTAGTTGCAGTTCTGTCTTACATAATATCAAAGTATACTATCTTACCAATTGAGACGCAATCAAAACATCAGCGAAACATTGCGGAACTGCATAACAAATCGTAAACAATGTTATACTATGCACGGATGTACAGTTTGATCATTCTGACGGTTCTTGAAACATATTTTGATAAATAACTCTGATATTTGCATGTAGTTGCAGTTCTATCTTATATAATATCAAAGTATACTATCTAATCAATTCGACGCAATAAAAACCTCAGCGAAGCTTTGCGGAACTACATAATATAGCGTAAACAATGTTATACTATGCACGGATTTACTGTATGATCATCCTGCCCGTTCTTGAAACATATTTTTATAAATAACTCTGAGGTTTGCAGGTAGTTGCAGTTCTATCTTACATAATATCAAAGTATACTATCTTACCATTTCGACGCAATCAAAACCTCAGCGAAATTTTGCGGAACTTCATAACAAAGCGTAAACAAAGTTATAGTATGCACGGATTTACTGTATTCTCATCCTGCCAGGTTCTTGAAACATATTTTGTCAAATAACTCTGAGGTTTGCAGGTAGTTGCAGTTCTGTCTTACATAATATCAAGGTATACTATCTTACCAATGGCGACGCAATAAAAACCTCAGCGAAGCTTTGCGGAAATTCAAAACAGAGCGTAAACAAAGTTATAGTTAGCAAGGAATTACTGTATGATCATCCTGCCCGTTCTTGAAACATATTTTGCCAAATAACTCTGAGGCTTGCAGGTAGATGCAGTTCTATCTTATATAATATCAAAGTATACTATCTTATCAATTCGACGCAATAAAAACCTCAGCGAAGCTTTGCGGAACTTCATAACAAAGCGTAAACAAAGTTATACTATGCACGGATTTACTGTATGACCATCCTGCCCGTTCTTGAAACATATTTTGCCAAATAACTCTGAGGATGGCAGGTAGTTGCAGTTCTGTCTTACATAATATCAAAGTATACTATCTTACCAATTGCGACGCAATCAAAACATCAGCGAAACTTTGCAGAACTTCATAACAAAGCGTAAACAAAGTTATACTATGCACGTATGTACTATTTCATCATCCTGAGCGGTTCTTGCTACATTTTTTGTTAAATAACTCTGAGGTTTGCAGGTAGTTGCAGTTCTGTCTTACTTAATATCAAAGTATACTATCTTACCAATTGCGACGCAATCAAAACATCAGCGAAACTTTGCAGAACTTCATAACAAAGCGTAAACAAAGTTATACTATGCACGGATGTACAGTTTGATCATTCTGCCGGTTCTTGAAACATATTTTTATAAATAACTCTGAGGTTTGCAGGTAGTTGCAGTTCTATCTTACATAATATCAAAGTATACTATCTTACCATTACGACGCAATCAAAACCTCAGCGAAATTTTGCGGAACTTTATAACAAAGCGTAAACAAAGTTATAGTATGCACGGATTTACTGTATGATCATCCTGCCCGTTCTTGAAACATATTTTGCCAAATAACTCTGAGGATTGCAGGTAGTTGCAGTTCTGTCTTACTTAATATCAAAGTATACTATCTTACCAATTGCGATGCAATCAAAACATCAGCGAAACTTTGCAGAACATCATAACAAAGCGTGAACAATGTTATAGTATGCACGGATTTACTGTATGATCATCCTGCCCGTTCTTGAAACATATTATGCCAAATAACTCTGAGATTTGCATGTAGTTGCAGTTCTATCTTACATAATATCAAAGTATACTATCTTACCATTACGACGCAATCAAAACCTCAGCGAAACTTTGCGGAACTTCATAACAAAGCGTAAACAAAGTTGTACTATGCACGGATTTACTGTATGATCATCCTGCCCGTTCTTGAAACATATTTTGCCAAATAACTCTGAGGTTTGCAGGTAGATGCACTTCTATCTTATATAATATCAAAGTATACTATCTTATCAATTCGACGCAATAAAAACCTCAGCGAAGCTTTGCGGAACTTCATAACAAAGCGTAAACAAAGTTATACTATGCACGGATTTACTGTATGACCATCCTGCCCGTTCTTGAAACATATTTTGCCAAATAACTCTGAGGATGGCAGGTAGTTGCAGTTCTGTCTTACATAATATCAAAGTATACTATCTTACCAATTGCGACGCAATCAAAACATCAGCGAAACTTTGCAGAACTTCATAACAAAGCGTAAACAAAGTTATACTATGCACGTATGTACTATTTCATCATCCTGAGCGGTTCTTGCTACATTTTTTGTTAAATAACTCTGAGGTTTGCAGGTAGTTGCAGTTCTATCTTACATAATATCAAAGTATACTATCTTACCATTACGACGCAATCAAAACCTCAGCGAAACTTTGCGGAACTTCATAACAAAGCGTAAACAAAGTTGTACTATGCACGGATTTACTGTATGATCATCCTGCCCGTTCTTGAAACATATTTTGCCAAATAACTCTGAGGATTGCAGGTAGTTGCAGTTCTGTCTTACATAATATCAAGGTATACTATCTTACCAATTGCGACGCAATAAAAACCTCAGCGAAGCTTTGCGGAAATTCAAAACAAAGCGTAAACAAAGTTATAGTAAGCAAGGATTTACTGTATGATCATCCTGCCCGTTCTTGAAACAAATTTTGCCAAATAACTCTGACATTTGCATGTAGTTGCAGTTCTATCTTACATAATATCAAAGTATACTATCTTACCATTACGACGCAATCAAAACCTCTGCGAAACTTTGCGGAACTTCATAACAAAGCGTAAACAAAGTTATAGTATGCACGGATTTACTGTATGATCATCCTGCCCGTTCTTGAAACATATTTTGTCAAATAACTCTGAGGTTTGAAGGTAGTTGCAGTTCTGTCTTACATAATATCACGGTATACTATCTTACCAATTGCGACGCAATCAAAACATCTGCGAAACTTTGCAGAACTTCATAACAAAGCGTAAACAAAGTTATACTATGCACGTATGTACTATTTCATCATCCTGAGCGGTTCTTGCTACATTTTTTGTTAAATAACTCTGTGGTTTGCAGGTAGTTGCAGTTCTACCGTATATAATATCAAAGTATACTATCTTACCAATACGACGCAATCAAAACCTCATCGATACTTTGCGGAACTTCATAACAAAGCTTAAACAAAGTTATACTATGCACGTATGTACTATTTCATCATCCTGAGCGGTTCTTGCTACATTTTTTGTTAAATAACTCTGTGGTTTGCAGGTAGTTGCAGTTCTACCGTATATAATATCAAAGTATACTATCTTACCAATACGACGCAATCAAAACCTCAGCGATACTTTGCGGAACTTCATAACGAAGCGTAAACAAATTTATACAATGCACGGATGTACTATTTGATCTTAGTGCCAGTTCTGGATACATATTTTGCCAAATCATTCTCAGGTTTGTAGGTAGTTGCAGTTCTACCTTATATATTATCAAAGTATACTATCTTATTAATACGAAGCAATCAAAACATCAGCGAATCTTTACAGAACTTCATAACAAAGCGTAAACAAAGTTATACTATACACGGATGTACTATTTGATCTTCATGCCTGTTCTTGAAACATATTTTGATAAATAACTCTGATATTTCCAGGTAGTTGGAGTTCTACCGTATATAATATCAAAGTATACTATCTTACCAATACGACGCAATCAAAACATCAGCGAAACATTGCGGAACTTCATAACATAGCGTAAACAAAGTTATACTATGCACGGATATACAGTTTGATCATTCTGCCGGTTCTAGAAACATATTTTGATAAATAACTCTTAGGTTTGCAGGTAGTTGCAGTTCTATCTTATATAATATCAAAGTATACTATCTTACCATTACGACGCAATCAAAACTTCAGCGAAACTTTGCGGAACTTCATAACAAAGCGTAAACAAAGTTATAGTATGCACGGATTTACTATATGATCATCCTGCCCGTTCTTGAAACATATTTTGCCAAATAACTCTGAGGTTTGCAGGTAGTTGCAGTTCTGTCTTACATAATATAAAAGTATACTATCTTACCAATTGCGACGCAATCAAAATATCAACGAAACTTTGCAGAACATCATAACAAAGCGTAAACAAAGGTATACTATGCACGTATGTACTATTTCATCATCCTGAGCGGTTCTTGCTACATATTTTGTTAAATTACTCTGAAGTTTGCAGGTAGATGCAGTCCTATCTTACATAATATCAAAGTATACTATCTTACCATTTCGACGCAATCAAAACCTCAGCGAAATTTTGCGGAACTTCATAACAAAGCGTAAACAAAGTTATAGTGTGCACGGATTTACTGTATTCTCATCCTGCCAGGTTCTTGAAACATATTTTGTCAAATAACTCTGAGGTTTGCAGGTAGTTGCAGTTCTGTCTTACATAATATCAAGGTATACTATCTTACCAATTGCGACGCAATAAAAACCTCAGCGAAGCTTTGCGGAAATTCAAAACAAAGCGTAAACAAAGTTATAGTAAGCAAGGATTTACTGTATGATCATCCTGCCCGTTCTTGAAACAAATTTTGCCAAATAACTCTGAGATTTGCATGTAGTTGCAGTTCTATCTTACATAATATCAAAGTATTCTATCTTACCATTACGACGCAATCAAAACCTCTGCGAAACTTTGCGGAACTTCATAACAAAGCGTAAACAAAGTTATACTATACACGGATGTACTATTTGATCTTCATGCCTGTTCTTGAAACATATTTTGATAAATAACTGTGATATTTCCAGGTAGTTGCAGTTCTACCGTATATAATATCAAAGTATACTATCTTACCAATACGACGCAATCAAAACATCAGCGAAACATTGCGGAACTTCATAACATAGCGTAAACAAAGTTATACTATGCACGGATATACAGTTTGATCATTCTGCCGGTTCTTGAAACATATTTTGATAAATATCTCTGAGATTTGCAGGTATTTGCAGTTCTATCTCACATAATATCAAAGTGTACTATCTTACCAATACGACGCAATTAAAACATCAGCGAAACTTTGCGGAACTTCATAACAAAGCGTGAACAATGTTATAGTATGCACGGATTTACTGTATGATCATCCAACCAGTTCTTGAAACATATTTTGCCAAATAACTCTGAGGATTGCAGGTAGTTGCAGTTCTGTCTTACATAATATCGAAGTATACTGTCTTACCAATTGCGAGGCAATCAAAACATCAGCCAAACATTGCGGAACTGCATAACAAAGCGTAAACAAAGTTATACTATGCACTTATGTACTATTTCATCATCCTGAGCGGTTCTTGCTACATTTTTTGTTAAATAACTCTGAGGTTTGCAGGTAGTTGAAGTTCTATCTTACATAATATCAAAGTATACTATCTTACCATTTCGACGCAATCAAAACCTCTGCGAAACTTTGCGGAACTTCATAACATAGCGTAAACAAAGTTATACTATGCACGGATATACAGTTTGATCATTCTGCCGGTTCTAGAAACATATTTTGATAAATAACTCTTAGGTTTGCAGGTAGTTGCAGTTCTATCTTATATAATATCAAAGTATACTATCTTACCATTACGACGCAATCAAAACTTCAGCGAAACTTTGCAGAACTTCATAACAAAGCGTAAACAAAGTTATACTATGCACGGATTTACTGTATTCTCATCCTGCCAGGTTCTTGAAACATATTTTGTCAAATAACTCTGAGGTTTGCAGGTAGTTGCAGTTCTGTCTTACATAATATCAAGGTATACTATCTTACCAATTGCGACGCAATAAAAACCTCAGCGAAGCTTTGCGGAAATTCAAAACAAAGCGTAAACAAAGTTATAGTAAGCAAGGATTTACTGTATGATCATCCTGCCCGTTCTTGAAACAAATTTTGCCAAATAACTCTGAGATTTGCATGTAGTTGCAGTTCTATCTTACATAATATCAAAGTATACTATCTTACCATTACGACGCAATCAAAAGCTCTGCGAAACTTTGCGGAACTTCATAACAAAGCGTAAACAAAGTTATAGTATGCACGGATTTACTGTATGATCATCCTGCCCGTTCTTGAAACATATTTTGTCAAATAACTCTGAGGTTTGCAGGTAGTTGCAGTTCTGTCTTACATAATATCAAGGTATACTATCTTACCAATTGCGACGCAATCAAAACATCTGCGAAACTTTGCAGAACTTCATAACAAAGCGTAAACAAAGTTATACTATGCACGTATGTACTATTTCATCATCCTGAGCGGTTCTTGCTACATTTTTTGTTAAATAACTCTGTGGTTTGCAGGTAGTTGCAGTTCTACCGTATATAATATCAAAGTATACTATCTTACCAATACGACGCAATCAAAACCTCAGCGATACTTTGCGGAACTTCATAACGAAGCGTAAACAAATTTATACAATGCACGGATTTACTATTTGATCTTAGTGCCAGTTCTGGATACATATTTTGCCAAATCATTCTCAGGTTTGTAGGTAGTTGCAGTTCTACCTTATATATTATCAAAGTATACTATCTTATTAATACGAAGCAATCAAAACATCAGCGAATCTTTACAGAACTTCATAACAAAGCGTAAACAAAGTTATACTATACACGGATGTACTATTTGATCTTCATGCCTGTTCTTGAAACATATTTTGATAAATAACTCTGATATTTCCAGGTAGTTGCAGTTCTACCGTATATAATATCAAAGTATACTATCTTACCAATACGACGCAATCAAAACATCAGCGAAACATTGCGGAACTTCATAACATAGCGTAAACAAAGTTATACTATGCACGGATATACAGTTTGATCATTCTGCCGGTTCTAGAAACATATTTTGATAAATAACTCTTAGGTTTGCAGGTAGTTGCAGTTCTATCTTATATAATATCAAAGTATACTATCTAATCAATTCGAAGCAATAAAAACCTCAGCGAAGCTTTGCGGAACTACATAACATAGCGTAAACAAAGTTATACTATGCACGGATTTACTGTATGATCATCCTGCCCGTTCTTGAAACATATTTTGCCAAATAACTCTGAGGATTGCAGGTAGTTGCAGTTCTGTCTTACATAATATCAAAGTATACTATCTTACCAATAGCGACGCAATCAAAACATCAGCGAAACATTGCGGAACTGCATAACAAAGCGTAAACAATGTTATACTATGCACGGATGTACAGTTGGATCATTCTGCCGGTTCTTGAAACATATTTTGATAAATAACTCTGATATTTCCATGTAGTTGCAGTTCTATCTTATATAATATCAAAGTATACTATCTAATCAATTCGAAGCAATAAAAACCTCAGCGAAGCTTTGCGGAACTACATAACATAGCGTAAACAAAGTTATACTAAGCACGGATTTACTGTATGATCATCCTGTACGTTCTTGAAACATATTTTGCCAAATAACTCTGAGGTTTGCAGGTAGTTGCAGTTCTATCTTACATAATATCAAAGTATACTATCTTACCATTACGACGCAATCAAAACCTCAGCGAAACTTTGCAGAACATCATAACAAAGCGTAAACAAAGTTATAGTATGCACGGATTTACTGTATTATCATCATGCCCGTTCTTGAAACATATTTTGCCAAATAATTCTGAGATTTGCATGTAGTTGCAGTTCTAACTTACATAATATCAATGTATACTATCTTACCAATTGCGACGCAATCAAAACATCAGCGAAATTTTGCAGAACATCATAACAAAGCGTAAACAAAGTTATAGTAAGCACGGATTTACTGTATTATCATCATGCCCGTTCTTGAAACATATTATGATAAATAACTCTGAGATTTGCAGGTATTTGCAGTTCTATCTTACATAATATCAAAGTATACTATCTTATAAATACGACGCAATCAAAACATCAGCGAAACTTTGCGGAACTTCATAACAAAGCGTGAACAATGTTATAGTATGCACGGATTTACTGTATGATCTTCCTGCCCGTTCTTGAAACATATTTTGATAAATAACTCTGGGATTTGCAGGTATTTACAGTTCTATCTTACATAATATCAAAGTATACTATCTTACCAATACGACGCAATTAAAACATCAGCGAAACTTTGCGGAACTTCATAACAAAGCGTGAACAATGTTATAGTATGCACGGATTTACTGTATGATCATCCTGCCCGTTCTTGAAACATATTTTGCCAAATAACTCTTAGGATTGCAGGTAGTTGCAGTTCTGTCTTACATAATATCAAAGAATACTATCTTACCAGTTGCGACGCAATCAAAACCTCAGCGAAACTTTGCAGAACTTCATAACAAAGCGTGTAACCGTATCGGTTACATATCGACACCGCGTATATTGAACGGCGACACCGTCCCCCACCACCACATTCCATCACGGCGCTCGCGAGTCGGAGAACAGAGAAGAACCGCGAGATATTGTGACACGCGTCTAATTGCGCACGCATCGATCCCCACTCGATAACGATCGAAGGAGGTCGATGCGAGCCGTAGATCCAGCACTCTACGTCTGGAAGCGGTCCGGGAAACACGCGTTCGCGAAATTGCCTGTTCGACGAAAAACGGTACGCACTTCGAGGAGTCAAACCGACTCGGCAGAGATAGGCAAACCGTCCTTCCTGCTCTCAGTGCCTACGCGCCTCAAACCGAGGAGTCACGAGCACAAACCGCGCCGTGGCACAGTCGAAACATATTTATATAATTTAAAATTCCGCGATCCTCGGTCGTAACAGCGTAGTAGTCCCGTGTCTAAAATTATATAGACGTAAATCAATTATAAAGTATCTATTCTAAATTCGCAAAGTGATGTACCTTGCAGCGAGCAAGTCGTGGTGATAAGAAGTGACGGCGAATGTAAAGCGCCGGTGTCTGAATGACACAAACCTTATAAAAGTTTAGTTTTGCGTTTCGGAGGAGTTGTGACGCGTTAGTATTCGTACGATAGGCACGTCGAACAGGCATAACGTACTCGTTCCATACATCGTGCTGCTAGGATAACAACAGACTCGAGACAGACATAACACAGTCATTGTTACCTGGTCGCGACCTCAGTAAGAGCTTGCTCGGAGGCCACGTAAAAGTGCCAAAGGGAAAACTCCTTGGTCGTGTGTGGGTGACTGCGATTTTGTGTGCGTCTCCTTCCTGACCACTCGTACGAGAATACGGCCGAGTGCATGGTTGGTTGGACAGTTCTAATATCGGTCAGTTGCGAATTGCGCGGCAGTATTATTGAGAAATACTGCTCGTGCCGATCGGGTCGAAGTAAGACGGTCGACCAGCATACGATCCTGGTTACTCTGTCGTGTCCCTCGCCGAGATTACGCTGAGGCCACTCACAGTGCCGAAGGGTAATCTCCTGGGTTTCGTGGAGTCACTGTGGTTTAGTGTGGGTCTCTTCCGGATCGAGACGGCTTTCTTTCCGCTATCGCGGCAATTCCTTCGTTACCTCAATAGAGCATACTCCAAGGCCACACAAGGTGCCGAAGAGTAGACTCCTGGGTTCCGTGGAATTGCTAAGGTTTCGCGGTGGGCCTCTCACGGCTAAGAGGTGGTCATACTTGGTACGATCTCGGTTACTCTGTCGTGATCCCTGCAGAGCATACTCCAAGGCCACGCAACGTGCCGACGGGTAGACTCCTGGGTCCCGTGGTGCGACCGAGGTTTAGTGCGTGTCTTCCCCGAATCGGTACGATAGAGCAACATACGATCCCGAGGATTATACCGTGACCTGTGTCCGAGTACACTCTGAGGCCACGCTGTACCAAAGGGTGGACTCATGGGTCACATGAGGTAATCGTGGTCTGGTATGCGTCTCTAAGTAATCGAGACGATCGAACTGTGCACGATCCTGGGTACACTTCCGTGACCATTGCCTGAAGTTATTCCGAGGCCATGTGACATGCCGAGGGATGAATTCATATGTCCCGTGGTGTGACCAAGATCTTGTGTGTGTCTCCTTCCAGTAAACTCGTCCGAATACTGGCCAAGTACCTGGAGGGTTTGACAGGTGAAGACGTCACTCGATCACGGGTATAGATTAGCACTGTCCGAATTGAACGTTGTACGATCGTCGACCGAATACTATCGAATTATAAATGCAGGCGTAGAGTCAAGCGAGCGTATCGCGAGCGAGTCACGCGCCGGCTGCGAAATACGGGCGAATGACGCATGTCGCGTCCCATTGCCTCAGTGCATTGTTAAAATTATAACATCAAAGAAAACAGTTCCTACAGAATATATATGCATTCCTTTTCCATAACAAGACTCTAATATTTATTTACTAGTCCAAACCTCGCCGCTTTCCCGTGCCTGGAGGCACGAATCCATCCTAGCTCGGGGATTCACGAGCCTAGAAAGATTAGGGTAGTAACCGGCCCCCGCGAAGTAGTTATAATAACGAAAAGTACGCATAGTAAAATATAATAACCAAAAACACGGTTACAAGCGTAAACAAAGTTATACTATGCACGTATGTAGCATTTCATCATCCTGAGCGGTTCTTGCTACATTTTTTGTTAAATAACTCTGAGGTTTGCAGGTAGTTGCAGTTCTATCTTACATAATATCAAAGTATACTATCTTACCATTACGACGCAATCGAAACCTCAGCGAAACATTTCGGAACTTCATAACAAAGCGTAAACAAAGTTATAGTATTCACGGATTTACTGTATGATCATCCTGCCCGTTCTTGAAACATATTTTGCCAAATAACTCTGAGGTTTGCAGGTAGTTGCAGTTCTGTCTTACATAATATCAAAGTATACTATCATACCAATTGCGACGCAATCAAAACATCAGCGAAACATTGCGGAACTGCATAACAAAGATTAAACAATGTTATACTATGCACGGATGTACAGTTTGATCATTCTGCCGGTTCTTGAAACATATTTTGATAAATAACTCTGATATTTGCATGTAGTTGCAGTTCTATCTTACATAATATCAAAGTATACTATCTTACCATTACGACGCAATCAAAACCTCAGCGAAATTTTGCGGAACTTCATAACAAAGCGTAAACAAAGTTATAGTATGCACGGATTTACTGTATGATCATCCTGCCTGTTCTTGAAACATATTTTGCCAAATAACTCTGAGCATTGCAGGTAGTTGCAGTTCTGTCTTACATAATATCAAAGAATACTATCTTACCAGTTGCGACGCAATCCAAACATCAGCGAAACTTTGCAGAACTTCATAACAAAGCGTAAACAAAGTTATACTATTTACGTATGTAGTATTTCATCATCCTGAGCGGTTCTTGCTACATTTTTTGTTAAATAACTCTGAGGTTTGCAGGTAGTTGCAGTTCTATCTTACATAATATCAAAGTATACTATCTTACCATTACGACGCAATCAAAACCTCATCGAAACTTTGCGGAACTTCATAACAAAGCGTAAACAAAGTTATAGTATTCACGGATTTACTGTATGATCATCCTGCCCGTTCTTGAAACATATTTTGCCAAATAACTCTGAGGTTTGCAGGTAGTTGCAGTTCTGTCTTACATAATATCAAAGTATACTATCTTACCAATTGCGACGCAATCCAAACATCAGCGAAACATTGCGGAACTTCAGAACAAAGCGTAAACAATGTTATACTATGCACGGATGTAAAGTTTGATCATTCTGCCGATTCTTGAAACATATTTTGATAAATAACTCTGATATTTGCATGTAGTTGCAGTTCTATCTTATATAATATCAAAGTATACTATCTAATCAATTCGACGCAATAAAAACCTCAGCGAAGCTTTGCGGAACTACATAACATAGCGTAAACAAAGTTATAGTATGCACGGATTTACTGTATGATCATCCTGTCCGTTCTTGAAACATATTTTGCCAAATAACTCTGAGGTTTGCAGATAGTTGCAGTTCTGTCTTACATAATATCAAAGTATACTATCTTACCAATTGCGAGGCAATCAAAACATCAGCGAAACATTGCGGAACTGCATAACAAAGCGTAAACAAAGTTATACTATGCACTTATGTACTATTTCATCATCCTGAGCGGTTCTTGCTACATTTTTTGTTAAATAACTCTGAGGTTTGCAGGTAGTTGCAGTTCTATCTTACATAATATCAAAGTATACTATCTTACCATTACGACGCAATCAAAACCTCAGCGAAACTTTGCGGAACTTCATAACAAATGTAAACAAAGTTATACTATGCACGGATGTACAGTTTGATCATTCTGCCGGTTCTTGAAACATATTTTTATAAATAACTCTGAGGTTTGCAGGTAGTTGCAGTTCTATCTTACATAATATCAAAGTATACTATCTTACCATTACGACGCAATCGAAACCTCAGCGAAACATTTCGGAACTTCATAACAAAGCGTAAACAAAGTTATAGTATTCACGGATTTACTGTATGATCATCCTGCCCGTTCTTGAAACATATTTTGCCAAATAACTCTGAGGTTTGCAGGTAGTTGCAGTTCTGTCATACATAATATCAAAGTATACTATCATACCAATTGCGACGCAATCAAAACATCAGCGAAACATTGCGGAACTGCATAACAAAGATTAAACAATGTTATACTATGCACGGATGTACAGTTTGATCATTCTGCCGGTTCTTGAAACATATTTTGATAAATAACTCTGATATTTGCATGTAGTTGCAGTTCTATCTTACATAATATCAAAGTATACTATCTTACCATTACGACGCAATCAAAACCTCAGCGAAATTTTGCGGAACTTCATAACAAAGCGTAAACAAAGTTATAGTATGCACGGATTTACTGTATGATCATCCTGCCCGTTCTTGAAACATATTTTGCCAAATAACTCTGAGCATTGCAGGTAGTTGCAGTTCTGTCTTACATAATATCAAAGAATACTATCTTACCAGTTGCGACGCAATCCAAACATCAGCGAAACATTGCGGAACTTCATAACATAGCGTAAACAAAGTTATAGTATGCACGGATTTACTGTATGATCATCCTGCCCGTTCTTGAAACATATTTTGCCAAATAACTCTGAGGTTTGCAGGTAGTTGCAGTTCTGTCTTACATAATATCAATGTATACTATCTTACCAATTGCGACGCAATCAAAACATCAGCGAAACTTTGCAGAACATCATAACAAAGCGTAAACAAACTTATAGTAAGCACGGATTTACTGTATTATCATCATGCCCGTTCTTGAAACATATTATGATAAATAACTCTGAGATTTGCAGGTATTTGCAGTTCTATCTTACATAATATCAAAGTATACTATCTTATCAATACGACGCAATCAAAACATCAGCGAAACTTTGCGGAACTTCATAACAAAGCGTGAGCAATGTTATAGTATGCACGGATTTACTGTATGATCATCCTGCCCGTTCTTGAAACATATTTTGCCAAATAACTCTTAGGATTGCAGGTAGTTGCAGTTCTGTCTTACATAATATCAAAGAATACTATCTTACCAGTTGCGACACAATCCAAACATCAGCGAAACATTGCGGAACTTCATAACATAGCGTAAACAAAGTTATACTATGCACGGATGTACAGTTTGTTCATTCTGTCGGTTCTTGAAACATATTTTGATAAATAACTCTGAGATTTGCATGTAGTTGCAGTTCTATCTTACATAATATCAAAGTATACTATCTTACCATTACGACGCAATCAAAACCTCAGCGAAACTTTGCAGAACTTCATAACAAAGCGTAAACAAAGTTATACTATGCACGTATGTACTATTTCATCATCCTGAGCGGTTCTTGCTACATTTTTTGTTAAATAACTCTGAGGTTTGCAGGTAGTTGCAGTTCTATCTTACATAATATCAAAGTATACTATCGTACCATTACGACGCAATCAAAACCTCAGCGAAACTTTGCGGAACTTCATAACAAATCGTAAACAAAGTTATAGTATGCACGGATTTACTGTATGATCATCCTGCCCGTTCTTGAAACATATTTTGCCAAATAACTCTGAGGTTTGCAGGTAGTTGCAGTTCTGTCTTACATAAAATCAAAGTATACTATCTTACCAATTGCGACGCAATCAAAACATCAGCGAAACTTTGCAGAACTTCATAACAAAGCGTAAACAAAGTTATACTATTTACGTATGTAGTATTTCATCATCCTGAGCGGTTCTTGCTACATTTTTTGTTAAATAACTCTGAGGTTTGCAGGTAGTTGCAGTTCTATCTTACATAATATCAAAGTATACTATCTTACCATTACGACGCAATCAAAACCTCATCGAAACTTTGCGGAACTTCATAACAAAGCGTAAACAAAGTTATAGTATTCACGGATTTACTGTATGATCATCCTGCCCGTTCTTGAAACATATTTTGCCAAATAACTCTGAGGTTTGCAGGTAGTTGCAGTTCTGTCTTACATAATATCAAAGTATACTATCTTACCAATTGCGACGCAATCCAAACATCAGCGAAACATTGCGGAACTTCAGAACAAAGCGTAAACAATGTTATACTATGCACGGATGTACAGTTTGATCATTCTGCCGATTCTTGAAACATATTTTGATAAATAACTCTGATATTTGCATGTAGTTGCAGTTCTATCTTATATAATATCAAAGTATACTATCTAATCAATTCGACGCAATAAAAACCTCAGCGAAGCTTTGCGGAACTACATAACATAGCGTAAACAAAGTTATAGTATGCACGGATTTACTGTATGATCATCCTGTCCGTTCTTGAAACATATTTTGCCAAATAACTCTGAGGTTTGCAGATAGTTGCAGTTCTGTCTTACATAATATCAAAGTATACTATCTTACCAATTGCGAGGCAATCAAAACATCAGCGAAACATTGCGGAACTGCATAACAAAGCGTAAACAAAGTTATACTATGCACTTATGTACTATTTCATCATCCTGAGCGGTTCTTGCTACATTTTTTGTTAAATAACTCTGAGGTTTGCAGGTAGTTGCAGTTCTATCTTACATAATATCAAAGTATACTATCTTACCATTACGACGCAATCAAAACCTCAGCGAAACTTTGCGGAACTTCATAACAAATGTAAACAAAGTTATACTATGCACGGATGTACAGTTTGATCATTCTGCCGGTTCTTGAAACATATTTTTATAAATAACTCTGAGGTTTGCAGGTAGTTGCAGTTCTATCTGACATAATATCAAAGTATACTATCTTACCATTACGACGCAATCAAAACCTCAGCGAAACATTGCGGAACTTCATAACAAAGCGTAAACAAAGTTATAGTATGCACGGATTTACTGTATGGTCATCCTGCCCGTTCTTGAAACATATTATGATAAATAACTCTGAGATTTGCAGGTATTTGCAGTTCTATCTTACATAATATCAAAGTATACTATCTTAGCAATACGACGCAATCAAAACATCAGCGTAACTTTGCGGAACTTCATAACAAAGCGTAAACAAAGTTATAGTATGCACGGATTTACTGTATGATCATCCTGCCCGTTCTTGAAACATATTTTGCCAAATAACTCTGAGCATTGCTGGTAGTTGCAGTTCTGTCTTACATAATATCAAAGAATACTATCTTACCAGTTGCGACGCAATCCAAACATCAGCGAAACATTGCGGAACTTCATAACATAGCGTAAACAAAGTTATAGTATGCACGGATTTACTGTATGATCATCCTGCCCGTTCTTGAAACATATTTTGCCAAATAACTCTGAGCATTGCAGGTAGTTGCAGTTCTGTCTTACATAATATCAAAGAATACTATCTTACCAGTTGCGACGCAATCCAAACATCAGCGAAACATTGCGGAACTTCATAACATAGCGTAAACAAAGTTATAGTATGCACGGATTTACTGTATGATCATCCTGCCCGTTCTTGAAACATATTTTGCCAAATAACTCTGAGGTTTGCAGGTAGTTGCAGTTCTATCTTATATAATATCAAAGTATACTATCTAATCAATTCGAAGCAATAAAAACCTCAGCGAAGCTTTGCGGAACTACATAACATAGCGTAAACAAAGTTATACTATGCACGGATTTACTGTATGATCATCCTGCCCGTTCTTGAAACATATTTTGCCAAATAACTCTGAGGTTTGCAGATAGTTGCAGTTCTGTCTTACATAATATCAAAGTATACTATCTTACCAATTGCGAGGCAATCAAAACATCAGCGAAACATTGCGGAACTTCATAACAAAGCGTGAACAATGTTATAGTATGCACGGATTTACTGTATGATCTTCCTGCCCGTTCTTGAAACATATTTTGATAAATAACTCTGGGATTTGCAGGTATTTACAGTTCTATCTTACATAATATCAAAGTATACTATCTTACCAATACGACGCAATTAAAACATCAGCGAAACTTTGCGGAACTTCATAACAAAGCGTGAACAATGTTATAGTATGCACGGATTTACTGTATGATCATCCTGCCCGTTCTTGAAACATATTTTGCCAAATAACTCTTAGGATTGCAGGTAGTTGCAGTTCTGTCTTACATAATATCAAAGAATACTATCTTACCAGTTGCGACGCAATCCAAACATCAGCGAAACATTGCGGAACTTCATAACATAGCGTAAACAAAGTTATACTATGCACGGATGTACAGTTTGATCATTCTGTCGGTTCTTGAAACATATTTTGAGAAATAACTCTGAGATTTGCATGTAGTTGCAGTTCTATCTTACATAATATCAAAGTATACTATCTTACCATTACGACGCAATCAAAACCTCAGCGAAACTTTGCGGAACTTCATAACAAAGCGTAAACAAAGTTATACTATGCACGTATGTACTATTTCATCATCCTGAGCGGTTCTTGCTACATTTTTTGTTAAATAACTCTGAGGTTTGCAGGTAGTTGCAGTTCTATCTTACATAATATCAAAGTATACTATCGTACCATTACGACGCAATCAAAACCTCAGCGAAACTTTGCGGAACTTCATAAGAAAGCGTAAACAAAGTTATAGTATGCACGGATTTACTGTATGTCATCCTGCCCGTTCTTGAAACATATTTTGCCAAATAACTCTGAGGTTTGCAGGTAGTTGCAGTTCTGTCTTACATAAAATCAAAGTATACTATCTTACCAATTGCGACGCAATCAAAACATCAGCGAAACTTTGCAGAACTTCATAACAAAGCGTAAACAAAGTTATACTATGCACGTATGTAGTATTTCATCATCCTGAGCGGTTCTTGCTACATTTTTTGTTAAATAACTCTGAGGTTTGCAGGTAGTTGCAGTTCTATCTTACATAATATCAAAGAATACAATCTTACCATTACGACGCAATCGAAACCTCAGCGAAACATTTCGGAACTTCATAACAAAGCGTAAACAAAGTTATAGTATGCACGGATTTACTGTATGGTCATCCTGCCCGTTCTTGAAACATATTATGATAAATAACTCTGAGATTTGCAGGTATTTGCAGTTCTATCTTACATAATATCAAAGTATACTATCTTAGCAATACGACGCAATCAAAACATCAGCGTAACTTTGCGGAACTTCATAACAAAGCGTGAACAATGTTATAGTATGCACGGATTTACTGCATGATCATCCTGCCCGTTCTTGAAACATATTTTGTCAAATAACTCATATATTTGCATGTAGTTTCAGTTCTATCTTATATAGTATCAAAGTATACTATCTAATCAATTCGACGCAATAAAAACCCCAGCGAAGCTTTGCGGAACTGCATAACAAAGCGTAAACAAAGTTATACTATGCACTTATGTACTATTTCATCATCCTGAGCGGTTCTTGCTACATTTTTTGTTAAATAACTCTGAGGTTTGCAGGTAGTTGCAGTTCTATCTTACATAATATCAAAGTATACTATCTTACCATTACGACGCAATCAAAACCTCAGCGAAACTTTGCGGAACTTCATAACAAATGTAAACAAAGTTATACTATGCACGGATGTACAGTTTGATCATTCTGCCGGTTCTTGAAACATATTTTTATAAATAACTCTGAGGTTTGCAGGTAGTTGCAGTTCTATCTGACATAATATCAAAGTATACTATCTTACCATTACGACGCAATCAAAACCTCAGCGAAACATTGCGGAACTTCATAACAAAGCGTAAACAAAGTTATAGTATGCACGGATTTACTGTATGGTCATCCTGCCCGTTCTTGAAACATATTATGATAAATAACTCTGAGATTTGCAGGTATTTGCAGTTCTATCTTACATAATATCAAAGTATACTATCTTAGCAATACGACGCAATCAAAACATCAGCGAAACTTTGCGGAACTTCATAACAAAGCGTAAACAAAGTTATAGTATGCACGGATTTACTGTATGATCATCCTGCCCGTTCTTGAAACATATTTTGCCAAATAACTCTGAGCATTGCTGGTAGTTGCAGTTCTGTCTTACATAATATCAAAGAATACTATCTTACCAGTTGCGACGCAATCCAAACATCAGCGAAACATTGCGGAACTTCATAACATAGCGTAAACAAAGTTATAGTATGCACGGATTTACTGTATGATCATCCTGCCCGTTCTTGAAACATATTTTGCCAAATAACTCTGAGCATTGCAGGTAGTTGCAGTTCTGTCTTACATAATATCAAAGAATACTATCTTACCAGTTGCGACGCAATCCAAACATCAGCGAAACATTGCGGAACTTCATAACATAGCGTAAACAAAGTTATAGTATGCACGGATTTACTGTATGATCATCCTGCCCGTTCTTGAAACATATTTTGCCAAATAACTCTGAGGTTTGCAGGTAGTTGCAGTTCTATCTTATATAATATCAAAGTATACTATCTAATCAATTCGAAGCAATAAAAACCTCAGCGAAGCTTTGCGGAACTACATAACATAGCGTAAACAAAGTTATACTATGCACGGATTTACTGTATGATCTTCCTGCCCGTTCTTGAAACATATTTTGATAAATAACTCTGAGGTTTGCAGGTAGTTGCAGTTCTATCTTACATAATATCAAAGTATACTATCTTACCATTACGACGCAATCAAAACCTCAGCGAAACTTTGCGGAACTTCATAACAAAGCGTGAACAATGTTATAGTATGCACGGATTTACTGTATGATCTTCCTGCCCGTTCTTGAAACATATTTTGATAAATAACTCTGGGATTTGCAGGTATTTACAGTTCTATCTTACATAATATCAAAGTATACTATCTTACCAATACGACGCAATTAAAACATCAGCGAAACTTTGCGGAACTTCATAACAAAGCGTGAACAATGTTATAGTATGCACGGATTTACTGTATGATCATCCTGCCCGTTCTTGAAACATATTTTGCCAAATAACTCTGAGGATTGCAGGTAGTTGCAGTTCTGTCTTACATAATATCAAAGAATACTATCTTACCAGTTGCGACGCAATCCAAACATCAGCGAAACATTGCGGAACTTCATAACATAGCGTAAACAAAGTTATACTATGCACGGATGTACAGTTTGATCATTCTGTCGGTTCTTGAAACATATTTTGATAAATAACTCTGAGATTTGCATGTAGTTGCAGTTCTATCTTACATAATATCAAAGTATACTATCTTACCATTACGACGCAATCAAAACCTCAGCGAAACTTTGCAGAACTTCATAACAAAGCGTAAACAAAGTTATACTATGCACGGATGTACTATTTCATCATCCTGAGCGGTTCTTGCTACATTTTTTGTTAAATAACTCTGAGGTTTGCAGGTAGTTGCAGTTCTATCTTACATAATATCAAAGTATACTATCGTACCATTACGACGCAATCAAAACCTCAGCGAAACTTTGCGGAACTTCATAAGAAAGCGTAAACAAAGTTATAGTATGCACGGATTTACTGTATGTCATCCTGCCCGTTCTTGAAACATATTTTGCCAAATAACTCTGAGGTTTGCAGGTAGTTGCAGTTCTGTCTTACATAAAATCAAAGTATACTATCTTACCAATTGCGACGCAATCAAAACATCAGCGAAACTTTGCAGAACTTCATAACAAAGCGTAAACAAAGTTATACTATGCACGTATGTAGTATTTCATCATCCTGAGCGGTTCTTGCTACATTTTTTGTTAAATAACTCTGAGGTTTGCAGGTAGTTGCAGTTCTATCTTACATAATATCAAAGAATACTATCTTACCATTACGACGCAATCGAAACCTCAGCGAAACATTTCGGAACTTCATAACAAAGCGTAAACAAAGTTATAGTATGCACGGATTTACTGTATGGTCATCCTGCCCGTTCTTGAAACATATTATGATAAATAACTCTGAGATTTGCAGGTATTTGCAGTTCTATCTTACATAATATCAAAGTATACTATCTTAGCAATACGACGCAATCAAAACATCAGCGTAACTTTGCGGAACTTCATAACAAAGCGTGAACAATGTTATAGTATGCACGGATTTACTGCATGATCATCCTGCCCGTTCTTGAAACATATTTTGTCAAATAACTCATATATTTGCATGTAGTTGCAGTTCTATCTTATATAGTATCAAAGTATACTATCTAATCAATTCGACGCAATAAAAACCCCAGCGAAGCTTTGCGGAACTACATAACATAGGGTAAACAATGTTATACTATGCACGGATGTACAGTTTGCTCATTCTGCCGGTTCTTGAAACATATTTTTATAAATAACTCTGAGGTTTGCAGGTAGTTGCAGTTCTATCTTACATAATATCAAAGTATACTATCTTACCATTACGACGCAATCAAAACCTCAGCGAAACTTGTTGGAACTTCATAATAAAGCGTAAACAAAGTTATAGTAAGCAAGGATTTACTGTATGATCATCCTGCCCGTTCTTGAAACATATTTTGCCAAATAACTCTGAAATTTGCAGGTAGTTGCAGTTCTATCTTACATAATATCAAAGTGTACTATCTTACCATTACGACGCAATCAAAACCTCAGCGAAACTTTGCAGAACTTCATAACAAAGCGTAAACAAAGTTATACTATGCACGTATGAACTATTTCATCATCCTGAGCGGTTCTTGCTACATTTTTTGATAAATAACTCTGAGGCTTGCAGGTAGTTGCGGTTCTATCTTACATAATATCAAAGAATACTATCTTACCATTACGACGCAATCGAAACCTCAGCGAAACATTTCGGAACTTCATAACAAAGCGTAAACAAAGTTATAGTATGCACGGATTTACTGTATGGTCATCCTGCCCGTTCTTGAAACATATTATGATAAATAACTCTGAGATTTGCAGGTATTTGCAGTTCTATCTTACATAATATCAAAGTATACTATCTTAGCAATACGACGCAATCAAAACATCAGCGTAACTTTGCGGAACTTCATAACAAAGCGTGAACAATGTTATAGTATGCACGGATTTACTGCATGATCATCCTGCCCGTTCTTGAAACATATTTTGTCAAATAACTCATATATTTGCATGTAGTTGCAGTTCTATCTTATATAGTATCAAAGTATACTATCTAATCAATTCGACGCAATAAAAACCCCAGCGAAGCTTTGCGGAACTACATAACATAGGGTAAACAATGTTATACTATGCACGGATGTACAGTTTGCTCATTCTGCCGGTTCTTGAAACATATTTTTATAAATAACTCTGAGGTTTGCAGGTAGTTGCAGTTCTATCTTACATAATATCAAAGTATACTATCTTACCATTACGACGCAATCAAAACCTCAGCGAAACTTGTTGGAACTTCATAATAAAGCGTAAACAAAGTTATAGTAAGCAAGGATTTACTGTATGATCATCCTGCCCGTTCTTGAAACATATTTTGCCAAATAACTCTGAAATTTGCAGGTAGTTGCAGTTCTATCTTACATAATATCAAAGTGTACTATCTTACCATTACGACGCAATCAAAACCTCAGCGAAACTTTGCAGAACTTCATAACAAAGCGTAAACAAAGTTATACTATGCACGTATGAACTATTTCATCATCCTGAGCGGTTCTTGCTACATTTTTTGATAAATAACTCTGAGGCTTGCAGGTAGTTGCGGTTCTATCTTACATAATATCAAAGTATACTATCTTACCATTACGACGCAATCGAAACCTCAGCGAAACATTTCGGAACTTCATAACAAAGCGTAACCAAAGTTATAGTATGCACGGATTTACTGTATGGTCATCCTGCCCGTTCTTGAAACATATTATGATAAATAACTCTGAGATATGCAGGTATTTGCAGTTCTATCTTACATAATATCAAAGTATACTATCTTATCAATACGACGCAATCAAAACATCAGCGAAACTTTGCGGAACTTCATAACAAAGCGTAAACAAAGTTATAGTATGCACGGATTTACTGTATGGTCATCCTGCCCGTTCTTGAAACATATTATGATAAATAATTCTGAGATTTGGAGGTATTTGCAGTTCTATCTTACATAACATCAAAGTATACTATCTTACCATTACGACGCAATCAAAACCTCAGCGAAACATTGCGGAACTTCATAAGAAGGCGTAAACAAAGTTATAGTATGCACGGATTTACTGTATGGTCATCCTGCCCGTTCTTGAAACATATTATGATAAATAACTCTGAGATTTGCAGGTATTTGCAGTTCTATCTTACATAATATCAAAGTATACTATCTTACCAATACGACGCAATCAAAACATCAGCGTAACTTTGCGGAACTTCATAACAAAGCGTGAACAATGTTATAGTATGCACGGATTTACTGCATGATCATCCTGCCCGTTCTTGAAACATATTTTGTCAAATAACTCATATATTTGCATGTAGTTGCAGTTCTATCTTATATAGTATCAAAGTATACTATCTAATCAATTCGACGCAATAAAAACCCCAGCGAAGCTTTGCGGAACTACATAACATAGGGTAAACAATGTTATACTATGCACGGATGTACAGTTTGCTCATTCTGCCGGTTCTTGAAACATATTTTTATAAATAACTCTGAGGTTTGCAGGTAGTTGCAGTTCTATCTTACATAATATCAAAGTATACTATCTTACCATTACGACGCAATCAAAACCTCAGCGAAACTTGTTGGAACTTCATAATAAAGCGTAAACATAGTTATAGTAAGCAAGGATTTACTGTATGATCATCCTGCCCGTTCTTGAAACATATTTTCCCAAATAACTCTGAAATTTGCATGTAGTTGCAGTTCTATCTTACATAATATCAAAGTATACTATCTTACCATTACGACGCAATCAAAACCTCAGCGAAACTTTGCAGAACTTCATAACAAAGCGTAAACAAAGTTATACTATGCACGTATGAACTATTTCATCATCCTGAGCGGTTCTTGCTACATTTTTTGATAAATAACTCTGAAGCTTGCAGGTAGTTGCGGTTCTATCTTACATAATATCAAAGTATACTATCTTACCATTACGACGCAATCGAAACCTCAGCGAAACATTTCGGAACTTCATAACAAAGCGTAAACAAAGTTATAGTATGCACGGATTTACTGTATGGTCATCCTGCCCGTTCTTGAAACATATTATGATAAATAACTCTGAGATTTGCAGGTATTTGCAGTTCTATCTTACATAATATCAAAGTATACTATCTTATCAATACGACGCAATCAAAACATCAGCGAAACTTTGCGGAACTTCATAACAAAGCGTAAACAAAGTTATAGTATGCACGGATTTACTGTATGGTCATCCTGCCCGTTCTTGAAACATATTTTGATAAATAACTCTGAGATTTGCAGGTATTTTCAGTTCTATCTTACATAATATCAAAGTATACTATCTTATCAATACGACGCAATCAAAACATCAGCGAAACTTTGGGGAACTTCATAACAAAGCGTGAACAATGTTATAGTATGCACGGATTTACTGCATGATCATCCTGCCCGTTCTTGAAACATATTTTGTCAAATAACTCATATATTTGCATGTAGTTGCAGTTCTATCTTATATAGTATCAAAGTATACTATCTAATCAATTCGACGCAATAAAAACCCCAGCGAAGCTTTGCGGAACTACATAACATAGGGTAAACAATGTTATACTATGCACGGATGTACAGTTTGCTCATTCTGCCGGTTCTTGAAACATATTTTTATAAATAACTCTGAGATTTGCATGTAGTTGCAGTTCTCTCTTACATAATATCAAAGAATACTATCTTACCAGTTGCGACGCACTCCATAGATCAGCGAAACATTGCGGAACTTCATAACATAGCGTAAACAAAGTTATACTATACACGGATGTACAGTTTGATCATTCTATCGGTTCTTGAAACATATTTTGATAAATAACTCTCAGATTTGCATGTAGTTGCAGTTGTATCTTACATAATATCAAAGTATACTATCTTACCAATTGCGACGCAATCAGAACATCAGCGAAACTTTGCAGAACATCATAACAAAGCGTAAACAAAGTTATAGTAAGCACGGATTTACTGTATTATCATCATGCCCGTTCTTGAAACATATTTTGCCAAATAACTCTGACGATTGCAGGTAGTTGCATTTCTGTCTTACATAATATCAAAGAATACTATCTTACCAGTTGCGACGCAATCAAAACCTCAGCGAAACTTTGCGGAACTTCATAACAAAGCGTAAACAAAGTTCTACTATGCACGGTTGTACAGTCTGATCATTCTGTCGGTTCCTGAAACATATTTTTATAAATTACTCTGAGGTTTGCAGGTAGTTGCAGTTCTATCTTACATAATATCAAAGTATACTATCTTACCATTACGACGCAATCAAAACCTCAGCGAAATTTTGCGGAACTTCATAACAAAGCGTAAACAAAGTTATAGTATGCACGGATTTACTGTATGATCATCCTGCCCGTTCTTGAAACATATTTTGCCAAATAACTCTGAGGATTGCAGGTAGTTGCAGTTCTGTCTTACATAATATCAAAGAATACTATCTTACCATTACGACGCAATCAAAACCTCAGCGAAACATTGCGGAACTTCATAACAAAGCGTAAACAAAGTTATAGTATGCACGGATTTACTGTATGGTCATCCTGCCCGTTCTTGAAACATATTATGATAAATAACTCTGAGATTTGCAGGTATTTGCAGTTCTATCTTACATAATATCAAAGTATACTATCTTAGCAATACGACGCAATCAAAACATCAGCGTAACATTGCGGAACTTCATAACATAGCGTAAACAAAGTTATAGTATGCACGGATTTACTGTATGATCATCCTGCCCGTTCTTGAAACATATTTTGCCAAATAACTCTGAGGTTTGCAGGTAGTTGCAGTTCTATCTTATATAATATCAAAGTATACTATCTAATCAATTCGAAGCAATAAAAACCTCAGCGAAGCTTTGCGGAACTACATAACATAGCGTAAACAAAGTTATACTATGCACGGATTTACTGTATGATCTTCCTGCCCGTTCTTGAAACATATTTTGATAAATAACTCTGAGGTTTGCAGGTAGTTGCAGTTCTATCTTACATAATATCAAAGTATACTATCTTACCATTACGACGCAATCAAAACCTCAGCGAAACTTTGCGGAACTTCATAACAAAGCGTGAACAATGTTATAGTATGCACGGATTTACTGTATGATCTTCCTGCCCGTTCTTGAAACATATTTTGATAAATAACTCTGGGATTTGCAGGTATTTACAGTTCTATCTTACATAATATCAAAGTATACTATCTTACCAATACGACGCAATTAAAACATCAGCGAAACTTTGCGGAACTTCATAACAAAGCGTGAACAATGTTATAGTATGCACGGATTTACTGTATGATCATCCTGCCCGTTCTTGAAACATATTTTGCCAAATAACTCTGAGGATTGCAGGTAGTTGCAGTTCTGTCTTACATAATATCAAAGAATACTATCTTACCAGTTGCGACGCAATCCAAACATCAGCGAAACATTGCGGAACTTCATAACATAGCGTAAACAAAGTTATACTATGCACGGATGTACAGTTTGATCATTCTGTCGGTTCTTGAAACATATTTTGATAAATAACTCTGAGATTTGCATGTAGTTGCAGTTCTATCTTACATAATATCAAAGTATACTATCTTACCATTACGACGCAATCAAAACCTCAGCGAAACTTTGCAGAACTTCATAACAAAGCGTAAACAAAGTTATACTATGCACGTATGTACTATTTCATCATCCTGAGCGGTTCTTGCTACATTTTTTGTTAAATAACTCTGAGGTTTGCAGGTAGTTGCAGTTCTATCTTACATAATATCAAAGTATACTATCGTACCATTACGACGCAATCAAAACCTCAGCGAAACTTTGCGGAACTTCATAAGAAAGCGTAAACAAAGTTATAGTATGCACGGATTTACTGTATGTCATCCTGCCCGTTCTTGAAACATATTTTGCCAAATAACTCTGAGGTTTGCAGGTAGTTGCAGTTCTGTCTTACATAAAATCAAAGTATACTATCTTACCAATTGCGACGCAATCAAAACATCAGCGAAACTTTGCAGAACTTCATAACAAAGCGTAAACAAAGTTATACTATGCACGTATGTAGTATTTCATCATCCTGAGCGGTTCTTGCTACATTTTTTGTTAAATAACTCTGAGGTTTGCAGGTAGTTGCAGTTCTATCTTACATAATATCAAAGAATACTATCTTACCATTACGACGCAATCGAAACCTCAGCGAAACATTTCGGAACTTCATAACAAAGCGTAAACAAAGTTATAGTATGCACGGATTTACTGTATGGTCATCCTGCCCGTTCTTGAAACATATTATGATAAATAACTCTGAGATTTGCAGGTATTTGCAGTTCTATCTTACATAATATCAAAGTATACTATCTTAGCAATACGACGCAATCAAAACATCAGCGTAACTTTGCGGAACTTCATAACAAAGCGTGAACAATGTTATAGTATGCACGGATTTACTGCATGATCATCCTGCCCGTTCTTGAAACATATTTTGTCAAATAACTCATATATTTGCATGTAGTTGCAGTTCTATCTTATATAGTATCAAAGTATACTATCTAATCAATTCGACGCAATAAAAACCCCAGCGAAGCTTTGCGGAACTACATAACATAGGGTAAACAATGTTATACTATGCACGGATGTACAGTTTGCTCATTCTGCCGGTTCTTGAAACATATTTTTATAAATAACTCTGAGGTTTGCAGGTAGTTGCAGTTCTATCTTACATAATATCAAAGTATACTATCTTACCATTACGACGCAATCAAAACCTCAGCGAAACTTGTTGGAACTTCATAATAAAGCGTAAACAAAGTTATAGTAAGCAAGGATTTACTGTATGATCATCCTGCCCGTTCTTGAAACATATTTTGCCAAATAACTCTGAAATTTGCAGGTAGTTGCAGTTCTATCTTACATAATATCAAAGTGTACTATCTTACCATTACGACGCAATCAAAACCTCAGCGAAACTTTGCAGAACTTCATAACAAAGCGTAAACAAAGTTATACTATGCACGTATGAACTATTTCATCATCCTGAGCGGTTCTTGCTACATTTTTTGATAAATAACTCTGAGGCTTGCAGGTAGTTGCGGTTCTATCTTACATAATATCAAAGAATACTATCTTACCATTACGACGCAATCGAAACCTCAGCGAAACATTTCGGAACTTCATAACAAAGCGTAAACAAAGTTATAGTATGCACGGATTTACTGTATGGTCATCCTGCCCGTTCTTGAAACATATTATGATAAATAACTCTGAGATTTGCAGGTATTTGCAGTTCTATCTTACATAATATCAAAGTATACTATCTTAGCAATACGACGCAATCAAAACATCAGCGTAACTTTGCGGAACTTCATAACAAAGCGTGAACAATGTTATAGTATGCACGGATTTACTGCATGATCATCCTGCCCGTTCTTGAAACATATTTTGTCAAATAACTCATATATTTGCATGTAGTTGCAGTTCTATCTTATATAGTATCAAAGTATACTATCTAATCAATTCGACGCAATAAAAACCCCAGCGAAGCTTTGCGGAACTACATAACATAGGGTAAACAATGTTATACTATGCACGGATGTACAGTTTGCTCATTCTGCCGGTTCTTGAAACATATTTTTATAAATAACTCTGAGGTTTGCAGGTAGTTGCAGTTCTATCTTACATAATATCAAAGTATACTATCTTACCATTACGACGCAATCAAAACCTCAGCGAAACTTGTTGGAACTTCATAATAAAGCGTAAACAAAGTTATAGTAAGCAAGGATTTACTGTATGATCATCCTGCCCGTTCTTGAAACATATTTTGCCAAATAACTCTGAAATTTGCAGGTAGTTGCAGTTCTATCTTACATAATATCAAAGTGTACTATCTTACCATTACGACGCAATCAAAACCTCAGCGAAACTTTGCAGAACTTCATAACAAAGCGTAAACAAAGTTATACTATGCACGTATGAACTATTTCATCATCCTGAGCGGTTCTTGCTACATTTTTTGATAAATAACTCTGAGGCTTGCAGGTAGTTGCGGTTCTATCTTACATAATATCAAAGTATACTATCTTACCATTACGACGCAATCGAAACCTCAGCGAAACATTTCGGAACTTCATAACAAAGCGTAACCAAAGTTATAGTATGCACGGATTTACTGTATGGTCATCCTGCCCGTTCTTGAAACATATTATGATAAATAACTCTGAGATATGCAGGTATTTGCAGTTCTATCTTACATAATATCAAAGTATACTATCTTATCAATACGACGCAATCAAAACATCAGCGAAACTTTGCGGAACTTCATAACAAAGCGTAAACAAAGTTATAGTATGCACGGATTTACTGTATGGTCATCCTGCCCGTTCTTGAAACATATTATGATAAATAATTCTGAGATTTGGAGGTATTTGCAGTTCTATCTTACATAACATCAAAGTATACTATCTTACCATTACGACGCAATCAAAACCTCAGCGAAACATTGCGGAACTTCATAAGAAGGCGTAAACAAAGTTATAGTATGCACGGATTTACTGTATGGTCATCCTGCCCGTTCTTGAAACATATTATGATAAATAACTCTGAGATTTGCAGGTATTTGCAGTTCTATCTTACATAATATCAAAGTATACTATCTTAGCAATACGACGCAATCAAAACATCAGCGTAACTTTGCGGAACTTCATAACAAAGCGTGAACAATGTTATAGTATGCACGGATTTACTGCATGATCATCCTGCCCGTTCTTGAAACATATTTTGTCAAATAACTCATATATTTGCATGTAGTTGCAGTTCTATCTTATATAGTATCAAAGTATACTATCTAATCAATTCGACGCAATAAAAACCCCAGCGAAGCTTTGCGGAACTACATAACATAGGGTAAACAATGTTATACTATGCACGGATGTACAGTTTGCTCATTCTGCCGGTTCTTGAAACATATTTTTATAAATAACTCTGAGGTTTGCAGGTAGTTGCAGTTCTATCTTACATAATATCAAAGTATACTATCTTACCATTACGACGCAATCAAAACCTCAGCGAAACTTGTTGGAACTTCATAATAAAGCGTAAACATAGTTATAGTAAGCAAGGATTTACTGTATGATCATCCTGCCCGTTCTTGAAACATATTTTCCCAAATAACTCTGAAATTTGCATGTAGTTGCAGTTCTATCTTACATAATATCAAAGTATACTATCTTACCATTACGACGCAATCAAAACCTCAGCGAAACTTTGCAGAACTTCATAACAAAGCGTAAACAAAGTTATACTATGCACGTATGAACTATTTCATCATCCTGAGCGGTTCTTGCTACATTTTTTGATAAATAACTCTGAAGCTTGCAGGTAGTTGCGGTTCTATCTTACATAATATCAAAGTATACTATCTTACCATTACGACGCAATCGAAACCTCAGCGAAACATTTCGGAACTTCATAACAAAGCGTAAACAAAGTTATAGTATGCACGGATTTACTGTATGGTCATCCTGCCCGTTCTTGAAACATATTTTGATAAATAACTCTGAGATATGCAGGTATTTGCAGTTCTATCTTACATAATATCAAAGTATACTATCTTATCAATACGACGCAATCAAAACATCAGCGAAACTTTGCGGAACTTCATAACAAAGCGTAAACAAAGTTATAGTATGCACGGATTTACTGTATGGTCATCCTGCCCGTTCTTGAAACATATTTTGATAAATAACTCTGAGATTTGCAGGTATTTGCAGTTCTATCTTACATAATATCAAAGTATACTATCTTAGCAATACGACGCAATCAAAACATCAGCGTAACTTTGCGGAACTTCATAACAAAGCGTGAACAATGTTATAGTATGCACGGATTTACTGCATGATCATCCTGCCCGTTCTTGAAACATATTTTGTCAAATAACTCATATATTTGCATGTAGTTGCAGTTCTATCTTATATAGTATCAAAGTATACTATCTAATCAATTCGACGCAATAAAAACCCCAGCGAAGCTTTGCGGAACTACATAACATAGGGTAAACAATGTTATACTATGCACGGATGTACAGTTTGCTCATTCTGCCGGTTCTTGAAACATATTTTTATAAATAACTCTGAGATTTGCATGTAGTTGCAGTTCTCTCTTACATAATATCAAAGAATACTATCTTACCAGTTGCGACGCACTCCATAGATCAGCGAAACATTGCGGAACTTCATAACATAGCGTAAACAAAGTTATACTATACACGGATGTACAGTTTGATCATTCTATCGGTTCTTGAAACATATTTTGATAAATAACTCTCAGATTTGCATGTAGTTGCAGTTGTATCTTACATAATATCAAAGTATACTATCTTACCAATTGCGACGCAATCAGAACATCAGCGAAACTTTGCAGAACATCATAACAAAGCGTAAACAAAGTTATAGTAAGCACGGATTTACTGTATTATCATCATGCCGGTTCTTGAAACATATTTTGCCAAATAACTCTGACGATTGCAGGTAGTTGCATTTCTGTCTTACATAATATCAAAGAATACTATCTTACCAGTTGCGACGCAATCAAAACCTCAGCGAAACTTTGCGGAACTTCATAACAAAGCGTAAACAAAGTTCTACTATGCACGGTTGTACAGTCTGATCATTCTGTCGGTTCCTGAAACATATTTTTATAAATTACTCTGAGGTTTGCAGGTAGTTGCAGTTCTATCTTACATAATATCAAAGTATACTATCTTACCATTACGACGCAATCAAAACCTCAGCGAAATTTTGCGGAACTTCATAACAAAGCGTAAACAAAGTTATAGTATGCACGGATTTACTGTATGATCATCCTGCCCGTTCTTGAAACATATTTTGCCAAATAACTCTGAGGATTGCAGGTAGTTGCAGTTCTGTCTTACATAATATCAAAGAATACTATCTTACCATTACGACGCAATCAAAACCTCAGCGAAACATTGCGGAACTTCATAACAAAGCGTAAACAAAGTTATAGTATGCACGGATTTACTGTATGGTCATCCTGCCCGTTCTTGAAACATATTATGATAAATAACTCTGAGATTTGCAGGTATTTGCAGTTCTATCTTACATAATATCAAAGTATACTATCTTAGCAATACGACGCAATCAAAACATCAGCGTAACTTTGCGGAACTTCATAACAAAGCATGAACAATGTTATAGTATGCACGGATTTACTGCATGATCATCCTGCCCGTTCTTGAAACATATTTTGTCAAATAACTCATATATTTGCATGTAGTTGCAGTTCTATCTTATATAGTATCAAAGTATACTATCTAATCAATTCGACGCAATAAAAACGCCAGCGAAGCTTTGCGGAACTACATAACATAGGGTAAACAATGTTATACTATGCACGGATGTACAGTTTGCTCATTCTGCCGGTTCTTGAAACGTATTTTTATAAATAACTCTGAGGTTTGCAGGTAGTTGCAGTTCTATCTTACATAATATCAAAGTATACTATCTTACCATTACGACGCAATCAAAACCTCAGCGAAACTTGTTGGAACTTCATAATAAAGCGTAAACAAAGTTATAGTAAGCAAGGATTTCCTGTATGATCATCCTGCCCGTTCTTGAAACATATTTTGCCAAATAACTCTGAAATTTGCATGTAGTTGCAGTTCTATCTTACATAATATCAAAGTATACTATCTTACCATTACGACGCAATCAAAACCTCAGCGAAACTTTGCGGAACTTCATAACAAAGCGTAAACAAAATTATAGTATGCACGGATTTACTGTATGATCATCCTGCCCGTTCTTGAAACATATTTTGTCAAATAACTCTGAGGATTGCAGGTAGTTGCAGTTCCGTCTTACATAATATCAAAGAATACTATCTTACCATTACGACGCAATCAAAACATCAGCGATACATTGCGGAACTTCATAACATAGCGTAAACAAAGTTATACTATGCACGGATGTACAGTTTGATCATTCTGTCGGTTCTTGAAACATATTTTGATAAATAACTCTGAGATTTGCATGTAGTTGCAGTTCTATCTTACATAATATCAAAGTATACTATCTTACCAATACGACGGAATCAAAACATCAGCGAAACTTTTCGGAACTTCATAACAAAGCGTGAACAAAGTTATACTATGCACGGATGTACAGTTTGATCATTCTGTCGGTTCTTGAAACATATTTTGATAAATAACTCTGACGTTTGCAGGTAGTTGCAGTTCTATCTTACATAATATCAAAGTGTACTATCTTACCATTACGACGCAATCAAAACCTCAGCGAAATTTTGCGGAACTTCATAACAAAGCGTAAACAAAGTTATAGTATGCACGGATTTACTGTATGATCATCCTGCCCGTTCTTGAAACATATTTTGCCAAATAACTCTGAGGATTGCAGGTAGTTGCAGTTCTGTCTTACATAATATCAAAGAATACTATCTTACCATTACGACGCAATCAAAACCTCAGCGAAACTTTGCAGAACTTCATAACAAAGCGTAAACAAAGTTATACTATGTACGTATGTACTATTTCATCATCCTGAGCGGTTCTTGCTACATTTTTTGTTAAATAACTCTGAGGTTTGCAGGTAGTTGCAGTTCTATCTTACATAATATCAAAGTATACTATCTTACCATTACGACGCAATCAAAACCTCAGCGAAACTTTGCGGAACTTCATAACAAAGCGTAAACGAAGTTATAGTATGCATGGATTTACTGTATGGTCATCCTGCCCGTTCTTGAAACATTTTTTGATAAATAACTCTGAGATTTGCAGGTATTTGCAGTTTTATCTTACATAATATCAAAGTATACTATCTTACCAATACGACGCAATCAAAACATCAGCGAAACTTTGCGGAACTTCATAACAAAGCGTGAACAATGTTATAGTATGCACGGAATTACTGTATGATCATCCTGCCCGTTCTTGAAACATATTTTGCCAAATAACTCTGAGGATTGCAGGTAGTTGCAGTTCTGTCTTACATAATATCAAAGAATACTATCTTACCATTACGACGCAATCAAAACCTCAGCGAAACTTTGCGGAACTTCATAACAAAGCGTAAACAAAGTTATAGTATGCACGGATTTACTGTATGATCATCCTGCCCGTTCTTGAAACATATTTTGCCAAATAACTCTGAGGTTTGCAGGTAGTTGCAGTTCTGTCTTACATAATATCAAAGTATACTATCTTTCCAATTGCGACGCAATCAAAACATCATCGAAACATTGCGGAACTGCATAACAAAGCTTAAACAATGTTATACTATCCACGGATGTACAGTTTGATCATTCTGCCGGTTCTTGAAACATATTTTGATAAATAACTCTGATATTTGCATGTAGTTGCAGTTCTATCTTACATAATATTAAAGTATACTATCTTACCATTACGACGCAATCAAAACCTCAGCGAAATTTTGCGGAACTTCATAACAAAGCGTAAACAAAGTTATACTATCAAAGAATACTATCTTACCAGTTACGACGCAATCCAAAGATCAGCGAAACATTGCGGAACTTCATAACATAGCGTAAACAAAGTTATTCTGTGCACGGATGTACAGTTTGATCATTCTGTCGGTTCTTGAAACATATTTTGAGAAATAACTCTGAGATTTGCATGTAGTTGCAGTTCTATCTTACATAATATCAAAGTATACTATCTTACCAATTGCGACGCAATCAAAACATCAGCGAAACTTTGCAGAACATCATAACAAAGCGTAAACAAAGTTATAGTAAGCACGGATTTACTGTATGATCATCCTGCCCGTTCTTGAAACATATTTTGCCAAATAACTCTGAGATTTGCATGTAGTTGCAGTTCTATCTTACATAATATCAAAGTATACTATCTTACCATTACGACGCAATCAAAACCTCAGCGAAACTTTGCGGAACTTCATAACAAAGCGTAAACAAAGTTATACTATGCACGGATGTACAGTTTGATCATTCTGCCGGTTCTTGAAACATATTTTTATAAATTACTCTGAGGTTTGCAGGTAGTTGCAGTTCTATCTTACATAATATCAAAGAATACTATCTTACCATTACGACGCAATCAAAACCTCAGCGAAATTTTGCGGAACTTCATAACAAAGCGTAAACAAAGTTATAGTATGCACGGATTTACTGTATGATCATCCTGCCCGTTCTTGAAACATATTTTGCCAAATAACTCTGAGGTTTGCAGGTAGTTGCAGTTCTGTATTACATAATATTAAAGTATACTATCTTACCAATTGCGACGCAATCAAAACATCAGCGAAACATTGCGGAACTTCATAACATAGCGTAAACAAAGTTATACTATGCACGGATGTACAGTTTGATCATTCTGTCTGTTCTTGAAACATATTTTGATAAATAACTCTGATATTTGCATGTAGTTGCAGTTCTATATTACATAATTTCAAAGTATACTGTCTTACCATTACGACGCAATCAAAACCTCAGCGAAATTTTGCGGAACTTCATAACAAAGCGTAAACAAAATTATAGTATGCACGGATTTACTGTATGATCATCCTGCCCGTTCTTGAAACATATTTTGCCAAATAACTCTGAGCATTGCAGGTAGTTGCAGTTCTGTCTTACATAATATCAAAGAATACTATCTTACCAGTTGCGACGCAATCCAAACATCAGCGAAACATTGCGGAACTTCATAACATAGCGTAAACAAAGTTATAGTATGCACGGATTTACTGTATGATCATCCTGCCCGTTCTTGAAACATATTTTGCCAAATAACTCTGAGGTTTGCAGGTAGTTGCAGTTCTATCTTATATAATATCAAAGTATACTATCTAATCAATTCGAAGCAATAAAAACCTCAGCGAAGCTTTGCGGAACTACATAACATAGCGTAAACAATGTTATACTATGCACGGATGTACAGTTTGATCATTCTGCCGGTTCTTGAAACATATTTTGATAAATAACTCTGATATTTGCATGTAGTTGCAGTTCTATCTTATATAATATCAAAGTATACTATCTAATCAATTCGAAGCAATAAAAACCTCAGCGAAGCTTTGCGGAACTACATAACATAGCGTAAACAAAGTTATACTATGCACGGATTTACTGTATGATCATCCTGCACGTTCTTGAAACATATTTTGCCAAATAACTCTGACGATTGCAGGTAGTTGCAGTTCTGTCTTACATAATATCAAAGAATACTATCTTACCATTACGACGCAATCAAAACCTCAGCGAAACTTTGCAGAACTTCATAACAAAGCGTAAACAAAGTTATACTATGCACGTATGTACTATTTCATCATCCTGAGCGGTTCTTGCTACATTTTTTGTTAAATAACTCTGAGGTTTGCAGGTAGTTGCAGTTCTATCTTACATAATATCAAAGTATACTATCTTACCATTACGACGCAATCAAAACCTCAGCGAAACTTTGCGGAACTTCATAACAAAGCGTAAACAAAGTTATAGTATGCACGGATTTACTGTATGATCATCCTGCCCGTTCTTGAAACATATTTTGCCAAATAACTCTGAGGTTTGCAGGTAGTTGCAGTTCTGTCTTACATAATATCAAAGTATACTATCTTTCCAATTGCGACGCAATCAAAACATCATCGATACATTGCGGAACTGCATAACAAAGCTTAAACAATGTTATACTATCCACGGATGTACAGTTTGATCATTCTGCCGGTTCTTGAAACATATTTTGATAAATAACTCTGATATTTGCATGTAGTTGCAGTTCTATCTTACATAATATTAAAGTATACTATCTTACCATTACGACGCAATCAAAACCTCAGCGAAATTTTGCGGAACTTCATAACAAAGCGTAAACAAAGTTATACTATCAAAGAATACTATCTTACCAGTTGCGACGCAATCCAAAGATCAGCGAAACATTGCGGAACTTCATAACATAGCGTAAACAAAGTTATACTGTGCACGGATGTACAGTTTGATCATTCTGTCGGTTCTTGAAACATATTTTGAGAAATAACTCTGAGATTTGCATGTAGTTGCAGTTCTATCTTACATAATATCAAAGTATACTATCTTACCAATTGCGACGCAATCAAAACATCAGCGAAACTTTGCAGAACATCATAACAAAGCGTAAACAAAGTTATAGTAAGCACGGATTTACTGTATGATCATCCTGCCCGTTCTTGAAACATATTTTGCCAAATAACTCTGAGATTTGCATGTAGTTGCAGTTCTATCTTACATAATATCAAAGTATACTATCTTACCATTACGACGCAATCAAAACCTCAGCGAAACTTTGCGGAACTTCATAACAAAGCGTAAACAAAGTTATACTATGCACGGATGTACAGTTTGATCATTCTGCCGGTTCTTGAAACATATTTTTATAAATTACTCTGAGGTTTGCAGGTAGTTGCAGTTCTATCTTACATAATATCAAAGTATACTATCTTACCATTACGACGCAATCAAAACCTCAGCGAAATTTTGCGGAACTTCATAACAAAGCGTAAACAAAGTTATAGTATGCACGGATTTACTGTATGATCATCCTGCCCGTTCTTGAAACATATTTTGCCAAATAACTCTGAGGTTTGCAGGTAGTTGCAGTTCTGTATTACATAATATTAAAGTATACTATCTTACCGATTGCGACGCAATCAAAACATCAGCGAAACATTGCGGAACTTCATAACATAGCGTAAACAAAGTTATACTATGCACGGATGTACAGTTTGATCATTCTGTCTGTTCTTGAAACATATTTTGATAAATAACTCTGATATTTGCATGTAGTTGCAGTTCTATATTACATAATTTCAAAGTATACTGTCTTACCATTACGACGCAATCAAAACCTCAGCGAAATTTTGCGGAACTTCATAACAAAGCGTAAACAAAGTTATAGTATGCACGGATTTACTGTATGATCATCCTGCCCGTTCTTGAAACATATTTTGCCAAATAACTCTGAGGATTGCAGGTAGTTGCAGTTCTGTCTTACATAATATCAAAGAATACTATCTTACCAGTTGCGACGCAATCCAAACATCAGCGAAACATTGCGGAACTTCATAACATAGCGTAAACAAAGTTATAGTATGCACGGATTTACTGTATGATCATCCTGCCCGTTCTTGAAACATATTTTGCCAAATAACTCTGAGGTTTGCAGGTAGTTGCAGTTCTATCTTATATAATATCAAAGTATACTATCTAATCAATTCGAAGCAATAAAAACCTCAGCGAAGCTTTGCGGAACTACATAACATAGCGTAAACAATGTTATACTATGCACGGATGTACAGTTTGATCATTCTGCCGGTTCTTGAAACATATTTTGATAAATAACTCTGATATTTGCATGTAGTTGCAGTTCTATCTTATATAATATCAAAGTATACTATCTAATCAATTCGAAGCAATAAAAACCTCAGCGAAGCTTTGCGGAACTACATAACATAGCGTAAACAAAGTTATACTATGCACGGATTTACTGTATGATCATCCTGCACGTTCTTGAAACATATTTTGCCAAATAACTCTGACGATTGCAGGTAGTTGCATTTCTGTCTTACATAATATCAAAGAATACTATCTTACCAGTTGCGACGCAATCCAAACATCAGCGAAACATTGCGGAACTTCATAACATAGCGTAAACAAAGTTATACTATGCACGGATGTACAGTTTGATCATTCTGTCGGTTCTTGAAACATATTTTGATAAATAACTCTGAGATTTGCATGTAGTTGCAGTTCTCTCTTACATAATATCAAAGAATACTATCTTACCAGTTGCGACGCAATCCAAAGATCAGCGAAACATTGCGGAACTTCATAACATAGCGTAAACAAAGTTATACTATGCACGGATGTACAGTTTGATCATTCTGTCGGTTCTTGAAACATATTTTGAGAAATAACTCTGAGATTTGCATGTAGTTGCAGTTCTATCTTACATAATATCAAAGTATACAATCTTACCAATTGCGACGCAATCAAAACATCAGCGAAACTTAGCAGAACATCATAACAAAGCGTAAACAAAGTTATAGTAAGCACGGATTTACTGTATGATCATCCTGCCCGTTCTTGAAACATATTTTGCCAAATAACTCTGAGATTTGCATGTAGTTGCAGTTCTATCTTACATAATATCAAAGTATACTATCTTCCCATTACGACGCAATCAAAACCTCAGCGAAACTTTGCGGAACTTCATAACAAAGCGTAAACAAAGTTATACTATGCACGGATGTACAGTCTGATCATTCTGCAGGTTCTTGAAACATATTTTTATAAATTACTCTGAGGTTTGCAGGTAGTTGCAGTTCTCTCTTACATAATATCAAAGAATACTATCTTACCATTACGACGCAATCAAAACCTCAGCGAAATTTTGCGGAACTTCATAACAAAGCGTAAACAAAGTTATAGTATGCACGGATTTACTGTATGATCATCCTGCCCGTTCTTGAAACATATTTTGCCAAATAACTCTGGGGTTTGCAGGTAGTTGCAGTTCTGTATTACATAATATCAAAGTATACTATCTTACCGATTGCGACGCAATCAAAACATCAGCGAAACATTGCGGAACTGCATAACAAAGCGTAAACAATGTTATACTATGCACGGATGTACAGTTTGATCATTCTGCCGGTTCTTGAAACATATTTTGATAAATAACTCTGATATTTGCATGTAGTTGCAGTTCTATCTTATATAATATCAAAGTATACTATCTAATCAATTCGACGCAATAAAAACCCCAGCGAAGCTTTGCGGAACTACATAACATAGGGTAAACAATGTTATACTATGCACGGATGTACAGTTTGCTCATTCTGACGGTTCTTGAAACATATTTTGATAAATAACTCTGAGGTTTGCAGGTAGTTGCAGTTCTATCTTACATAATATCAAAGTATACTATCTTACCAATTGCGACGCAATCAAAACCTCAGCGAAACTTTGCGGAACTTCATAACAAAGCGTAAACAAAGTTATAGTAAGCACGGATTTACTGTATGATCATCCTGCCCGTTCTTGAAACATATTTTGCCAAATAACTCTGAGATTTGCATGTAGTTGCAGTTCTATCTTACATAATATCAAAGTATACTATCTTACCATTACGACGCAATCAAAACCTCAGCGAAACTTTGCGGAACTTCATAACAAAGCGTAAACAAAGTTATACTATGCACGGATGTACAGTCTGATCATTCTGCCGGTTCTTGAAACATATTTTTATAAATTACTCTGAGGTTTGCAGGTAGTTGCAGTTCTATCTTACATAATATCAAAGAATACTATCTTACCATTACGACGCAATCAAAACCTCAGCGAAATTTTGCGGAACTTCATAACAAAGCGTAAACAAAGTTATAGTATGCACGGATTTACTGTATGATCATCCTGCCCGTTCTTGAAACATATTTTGCCAAATAACTCTGAGGTTTGCAGGTAGTTGCAGTTCTGTATTACATAATATCAAAGTATACTATCTTACCGATTTCGACGCAATCAAAACATCAGCGAAACATTGCGGAACTTCATAACATAGCGTAAACAAAGTTATACTATGCACGGATGTACAGTCTGATCATTCTGCCGGTTCTTGAAACATATTTTTATAAATTACTCTGAGGTTTGCAGGTAGTTGCAGTTCTCTCTTACATAATATCAAAGAATACTATCTTACCATTACGACGCAATCAAAACCTCAGCGAAATTTTGCGGAACTTCATAACAAAGCGTAAACAAAGTTATAGTATGCACGGATTTACTGTATGATCATCCTGCCCGTTCTTGAAACATATTTTGCCAAATAACTCTGAGGTTTGCAGGTAGTTGCAGTTCTGTATTACATAATATTAAAGTATACTATCTTACCAATTGCGACGCAATCAAAACATCAGCGAAACATTGCGGAACTTCATAACATAGCGTAAACAAAGTTATACTATGCACGGATGTAGAGTTTGATCATTCTGTCGGTTCTTGAAACATATTTTGATAAATAACTCTGATATTTGCATGTAGTTGCAGTTCTATATTACATAATTTCAAAGTATACTGTCTTACCATTACGACGCAATCAAAACCTCAGCGAAATTTTGCGGAACTTCATAACAAAGCGTAAACAAAGTTATAGTATGCACGGATTTACTGTATGATCATCCTGCCCGTTCTTGAAACATATTTTGCCAAATAACTCTGAGCATTGCAGGTAGTTGCAGTTCTGTCTTACATAATATCAAAGAATACTATCTTACCAGTTGCGACGCAATCCAAACATCAGCGAAACATTGCGGAACTTCATAACATAGCGTAAACAAAGTTATAGTATGCACGGATTTACTGTATGATCATCCTGCCCGTTCTTGAAACATATTTTGCCAAATAACTCTGAGGTTTGCAGGTAGTTGCAGTTCTATCTTATATAATATCAAAGTATACTATCTAATCAATTCGAAGCAATAAAAACCTCAGCGAAGCTTTGCGGAACTACATAACATAGCGTAAACAATGTTATACTATGCACGGATGTACAGTTTGATCATTCTGCCGGTTCTTGAAACATATTTTGATAAATAACTCTGATATTTGCATGTAGTTGCAGTTCTATCTTATATAATATCAAAGTATACTATCTAATCAATTCGAAGCAATAAAAACCTCAGCGAAGCTTTGCGGAACTACATAACATAGCGTAAACAAAGTTATACTATGCACGGATTTACTGTATGATCATCCTGCACGTTCTTGAAACATATTTTGCCAAATAACTCTGACGATTGCAGGTAGTTGCATTTCTGTCTTACATAATATCAAAGAATACTATCTTACCAGTTGCGACGCAATCCAAACATCAGCGAAACATTGCGGAACTTCATAACATAGCGTAAACAAAGTTATACTATGCACGGATGTACAGTTTGATCATTCTGTCGGTTCTTGAAACATATTTTGATAAATAACTCTGAGATTTGCATGTAGTTGCAGTTCTCTCTTACATAATATCAAAGAATACTATCTTACCAGTTGCGACGCAATCCAAAGATCAGCGAAACATTGCGGAACTTCATAACATAGCGTAAACAAAGTTATACTATGCACGGATGTACAGTTTGATCATTCTGTCGGTTCTTGAAACATATTTTGAGAAATAACTCTGAGATTTGCATGTAGTTGCAGTTCTATCTTACATAATATCAAAGTATACTATCTTACCAATTGCGACGCAATCAAAACATCAGCGAAACTTAGCAGAACATCATAACAAAGCGTAAACAAAGTTATAGTAAGCACGGATTTACTGTATGATCATCCTGCCCGTTCTTGAAACATATTTTGCCAAATAACTCTGAGATTTGCATGTAGTTGCAGTTCTATCTTACATAATATCAAAGTATACTATCTTCCCATTACGACGCAATCAAAACCTCAGCGAAACTTTGCGGAACTTCATAACAAAGCGTAAACAAAGTTATACTATGCACGGATGTACAGTCTGATCATTCTGCAGGTTCTTGAAACATATTTTTATAAATTACTCTGAGGTTTGCAGGTAGTTGCAGTTCTCTCTTACATAATATCAAAGAATACTATCTTACCATTACGACGCAATCAAAACCTCAGCGAAATTTTGCGGAACTTCATAACAAAGCGTAAACAAAGTTATAGTATGCACGGATTTACTGTATGATCATCCTGCCCGTTCTTGAAACATATTTTGCCAAATAACTCTGGGGTTTGCAGGTAGTTGCAGTTCTGTATTACATAATATCAAAGTATACTATCTTACCGATTGCGACGCAATCAAAACATCAGCGAAACATTGCGGAACTGCATAACAAAGCGTAAACAATGTTATACTATGCACGGATGTACAGTTTGATCATTCTGCCGGTTCTTGAAACATATTTTGATAAATAACTCTGATATTTGCATGTAGTTGCAGTTCTATCTTATATAATATCAAAGTATACTATCTAATCAATTCGACGCAATAAAAACCCCAGCGAAGCTTTGCGGAACTACATAACATAGGGTAAACAATGTTATACTATGCACGGATGTACAGTTTGCTCATTCTGACGGTTCTTGAAACATATTTTGATAAATAACTCTGAGGTTTGCAGGTAGTTGCAGTTCTATCTTACATAATATCAAAGTATACTATCTTACCAATTGCGACGCAATCAAAACCTCAGCGAAACTTTGCGGAACTTCATAACAAAGCGTAAACAAAGTTATAGTAAGCACGGATTTACTGTATGATCATCCTGCCCGTTCTTGAAACATATTTTGCCAAATAACTCTGAGATTTGCATGTAGTTGCAGTTCTATCTTACATAATATCAAAGTATACTATCTTACCATTACGACGCAATCAAAACCTCAGCGAAACTTTGCGGAACTTCATAACAAAGCGTAAACAAAGTTATACTATGCACGGATGTACAGTCTGATCATTCTGCCGGTTCTTGAAACATATTTTTATAAATTACTCTGAGGTTTGCAGGTAGTTGCAGTTCTATCTTACATAATATCAAAGTATACTATCTTACCATTACGACGCAATCAAAACCTCAGCGAAATTTTGCGGAACTTCATAACAAAGCGTAAACAAAGTTATAGTATGCACGGATTTACTGTATGATCATCCTGCCCGTTCTTGAAACATATTTTGCCAAATAACTCTGAGGTTTGCAGGTAGTTGCAGTTCTGTATTACATAATATCAAAGTATACTATCTTACCGATTTCGACGCAATCAAAACATCAGCGAAACATTGCGGAACTTCATAACATAGCGTAAACAAAGTTATACTATGCACGGATGTACAGTTTGATCATTCTGTCGGTTCTTGAAACATATTTTGATAAATAACTCTGATATTTGCATGTAGTTGCAGTTCTATCTTACATAATATCAAAGTATACTATCTTACCATTACGACGCAATCAAAACCTCAGCGAAATTTTGCGGAACTTCATAACAAAGCGTAAACAAAGTTATAGTATGCACGGATTTACTGTATGATCATCCTGCCCGTTCTTGAAACATATTTTGCCAAATAACTCTGAGGATTGCAGGTAGTTGCAGTTCTGTCTTACATAATATCAAAGAATACTATCTTACCAGTTGCGACGCAATCCAAACATCAGCGAAACATTGCGGAACTTCATAACATAGCGTAAACAAAGTTATAGTATGCACGGATTTACTGTATGATCATCCTGCCCGTTCTTGAAACATGTTTGCCAAATAACTCTGAGGTTTGCAGGTAGTTGCAGTTCTATCTTATATAATATCAAAGTATACTATCTAATCAATTCGAAGCAATAAAAACCTCAGCGAAGCTTTGCGGAACTACATAACATAGCGTAAACAATGTTATACTATGCACGGATGTACAGTTTGATCATTCTGCCGGTTCTTGAAACATATTTTGATAAATAACTCTGATATTTGCATGTAGTTGCAGTTCTATCTTATATAATATCAAAGTATACTATCTAATCAATTCGAAGCAATAAAAACCTCAGCGAAGCTTTGCGGAACTACATAACATAGCGTAAACAAAGTTATACTATGCACGGATTTACTGTATGATCATCCTGCACGTTCTTGAAACATATTTTGCCAAATAACTCTGACGATTGCAGGTAGTTGCATTTCTGTCTTACATAATATCAAAGAATACTATCTTACCAGTTGCGACGCAATCCAAACATCAGCGAAACATTGCGGAACTTCATAACAAAGCGTAAACAAAGTTATACTATGCACGGATGTACAGTTTGATCATTCTGCCGGTTCTTGAAACATATTTTGATAAATAACTCTGATATTTGCATGTAGTTGCAGTTCTATCTTATATAATATCAAAGTATACTATCTAATCAATTCGAAGCAATAAAAACCTCAGCGAAGCTTTGCGGAACTACATAACATAGCGTAAACAAAGTTATACTATGCACGGATTTACTGTATGATCATCCTGCACGTTCTTGAAACATATTTTGCCAAATAACTCTGAGATTTGCATGTAGTTGCATTTCTGTCTTACATAATATCAAAGAATACTATCTTACCAGTTGCGACGCAATCCAAACATCAGCGAAACATTGCGGAACTTCATAACATAGCGTAAACAAAGTTATACTATGCACGGATGTACAGTTTGATCATTCTGTCGGTTCTTGAAACATATTTTGATAAATAACTCTGAGATTTGCATGTAGTTGCAGTTCTGTCTTACATAATATCAAAGAATACTATCTTACCAGTTGCGACGCAATCCAAAGATCAGCGAAACATTGCGGAACTTCATAACATAGCGTAAACAAAGTTATACTATGCACGGATGTACAGTTTGATCATTCTGTCGGTTCTTGAAACATATTTTGAGAAATAACTCTGAGATTTGCATGTAGTTGCAGTTCTATCTTACATAATATCAAAGTATACTATCTTACCAATTGCGACGCAATCAAAACATCAGCGAAACTTTGCGGAACTTCATAACAAAGCGTAAACAAAGTTATAGTACGCAAGGATTTACTGTATGATCATCCTGCCCGTTCTTGAAACATATTTTGCCAAATAACTCTGATATTTGCATGTAGTTGCAGTTTTATCTTATATAATATCAAAGTATACTATCTAATCAATTCGAAGCAATAAAAACCTCAGCGAAGCTTTGCGGAACTACATAACATAGCGTAAACAAAGTTATACTATGCACGGATTTACTGTATGATCATCCTGCACGTTCTTGAAACGTATTTTGCCAAATAACTCTGACGATTGCAGGTAGTTGCATTTCTGTCTTACATAATATCAAAGAATACTATCTTACCAGTTGCGACGCAATCCAAACATCAGCGAAACATTGCGGAACTTCATAACATAGCGTAAACAAAGTTATACTATGCACGGATGTACAGTTTGATCATTCTGTCGGTTCTTGAAACCTATTTTGATAAATAACTCTGAGATTTGCATGTAGTTGCAGTTCTCTCTTACATAATATCAAAGAATACTATCTTACCAGTTGCGACGCAATCCAAAGATCAGCGAAACGTTGCGGAACTTCATAACAAAACGTAAACAATGTTATACTATGCACGGATGTACAGTTTGATCATTCTGCCGGTTCTTGAAACATATTTTGATAAATAACTCTGATATTTGCATGTAGTTGCAGTTCTATCTTATATAATATCAAATTATACTATCTAATCAATTCGAAGCAATAAAAACCTCAGCGAAGCTTTGCGGAACTACATAACATAGCGTAAACAAAGTTATACTATGCACGGATTTACTGTATGATCATCCTGCCCGTTCTGGAAACATATTTTGCCAAATAACTCTGAGATTTGCATGTAGTTGCAGTTCTATCTTACATAATATCAAAGTATACTATCTTACCATTACGACGCAATCAAAACCTCAGCGAAACTTTGCGGAACTTCATAACAAAGCGTAAACAAAGTTATACTATGCACGGATGTACAGTCTGATCATTCTGCCGGTTCTTGAAACATATTTTTATAAATTACTCTGAGGTTTGCAGGTAGTTGCAGTTCTATCTTACATAATATCAAAGAATACTATCTTACCATTACGACGCAATCAAAACCTCAGCGAAATTTTGCGGAACTTCATAACAAAGCGTAAACAAAGTTATAGTATGCACGGATTTACTGTATGATCATCCTGCCCGTTCTTGAAACATATTTTGCCAAATAACTCTGAGGTTTGCAGGTAGTTGCAGTTCTGTATTACATAATATCAAAGTATACTATCTTACCAATTTCGACGCAATCAAAACATCAGCGAAACATTGCGGAACTTCATAACATAGCGTAAACAAAGTTATACTATGCACGGATGTACAGTTTGATCATTCTGTCGGTTCTTGAAACATATTTTGATAAATAACTCTGATATTTGCATGTAGTTGCAGTTCTATCTTACATAATTTCAAAGTATACTGTCTTACCATTACGACGCAATCAAAACCTCAGCGAAATTTTGCGGAACTTCATAACAAAGCGTAAACAAAGTTATAGTATGCACGGATTTACTGTATGATCATCCTGCCCGTTCTTGAAACATATTTTGCCAAATAACTCTGAGCATTGCAGGTAGTTGCAGTTCTGTCTTACATAATATCAAAGAATACTATCTTACCAGTTGCGACGCAATCCAAACATCAGCGAAACATTGCGGAACTTCATAACATAGCGTAAACAAAGTTATAGTATGCACGGATTTACTGTATGATCATCCTGCCCGTTCTTGAAACATGTTTGCCAAATAACTCTGAGGTTTGCAGGTAGTTGCAGTTCTATCTTATATAATATCAAAGTATACTATCTAATCAATTCGAAGCAATAAAAACCTCAGCGAAGCTTTGCGGAACTACATAACATAGCGTAAACAATGTTATACTATGCACGGATGTACAGTTTGATCATTCTGCCGGTTCTTGAAACATATTTTGATAAATAACTCTGATATTTGCATGTAGTTGCAGTTCTATCTTATATAATATCAAAGTATACTATCTAATCAATTCGAAGCAATAAAAACCTCAGCGAAGCTTTGCGGAACTACATAACATAGCGTAAACAAAGTTATAGTAAGCACGGATTTACTGTATGATCATCCTGCACGTTCTTGAAACATATTTTGCCAAATAACTCTGACGATTGCAGGTAGTTGCATTTCTGTCTTACATAATATCAAAGAATACTATCTTACCAGTTGCGACGCAATCCAAACATCAGCGAAACATTGCGGAACTTCATAACAAAGCGTAAACAAAGTTATACTATGCACGGATGTACAGTTTGATCATTCTGCCGGTTCTTGAAACATATTTTGATAAATAACTCTGATATTTGCATGTAGTTGCAGTTCTATCTTATATAATATCAAAGTATACTATCTAATCAATTCGAAGCAATAAAAACCTCAGCGAAGCTTTGCGGAACTACATAACATAGCGTAAACAAAGTTATACTATGCACGGATTTACTGTATGATCATCCTGCACGTTCTTGAAACATATTTTGCCAAATAACTCTGAGATTTGCATGTAGTTGCATTTCTGTCTTACATAATATCAAAGAATACTATCTTACCAGTTGCGACGCAATCCAAACATCAGCGAAACATTGCGGAACTTCATAACATAGCGTAAACAAAGTTATACTATGCACGGATGTACAGTTTGATCATTCTGTCGGTTCTTGAAACATATTTTGATAAATAACTCTGAGATTTGCATGTAGTTGCAGTTCTGTCTTACATAATATCAAAGAATACTATCTTACCAGTTGCGACGCAATCCAAAGATCAGCGAAACATTGCGGAACTTCATAACATAGCGTAAACAAAGTTATACTATGCACGGATGTACAGTTTGATCATTCTGTCGGTTCTTGAAACATATTTTGAGAAATAACTCTGAGATTTGCATGTAGTTGCAGTTCTATCTTACATAATATCAAAGTATACTATCTTACCAATTGCGACGCAATCAAAACATCAGCGAAACTTTGCGGAACTTCATAACAAAGCGTAAACAAAGTTATAGTACGCAAGGATTTACTGTATGATCATCCTGCCCGTTCTTGAAACATATTTTGCCAAATAACTCTGATATTTGCATGAAGTTGCAGTTTTATCTTATATAATATCAAAGTATACTATCTAATCAATTCGAAGCAATAAAAACCTCAGCGAAGCTTTGCGGAACTACATAACATAGCGTAAACAAAGTTATACTATGCACGGATTTACTGTATGATCATCCTGCACGTTCTTGAAACGTATTTTGCCAAATAACTCTGACGATTGCAGGTAGTTGCATTTCTGTCTTACATAATATCAAAGAATACTATCTTACCAGTTGCGACGCAATCCAAACATCAGCGAAACATTGCGGAACTTCATAACATAGCGTAAACAAAGTTATACTATGCACGGATGTACAGTTTGATCATTCTGTCGGTTCTTGAAACCTATTTTGATAAATAACTCTGAGATTTGCATGTAGTTGCAGTTCTCTCTTACATAATATCAAAGAATACTATCTTACCAGTTGCGACGCAATCCAAAGATCAGCGAAACGTTGCGGAACTTCATAACAAAACGTAAACAAAGTTATACTATGCATGTTGAGTCGTGACCCTCAACGGTAATCCCTCGCAGGCCTACGGTAACCGTGCGAACAAAGACGGACCCTTGCCATAATTCGGCGGCATCTAGGGCCCACGCGAGCCGACCCGCGTACCCTTCGAAAATTGTCGCATCCTCGGATGTTTTAGAGGAATATGGCCTTTTACATCTTGGGACCCTCGAGCAACGTTTACGACGTGCCCGAGGCCCCAGTCCCGCGTTCGAATGACGGTATGGTCAGCGAGGCCGACGCGACAATAAATGCAAGCCAAAACAGATGTGGGCCAATTGGGCCTGCTCTCGCGTAGTCTCGAAGTCCCGTTAGCTACAAATTAGAATTTCCCACCGGGGCTTGGAGAGGGGGGTCCCACCTCCACGACAAGAGGCGGTCCCAAAAAATATCTCTCCAAGTCCTATCAGCCAATGGCACAAGATTTTTGCATCCCTCTCAAGTTTTTCCCACCAACGGGGGTGGAATGAGTGGACTTCTAGGCAGCGCACAAAACGACAGACAGAACCATCTCAACGGTGAACGCGAAAAGAACTGTTTCGACCACGATATTCTCAATAGCTGTTTTTTAGTCACTAGTTAGTTAGTTGTTAATTTTGTTGTGTGCTTTCGATTAATAAATTACGTTTTACCGAACAACGGCATCTAATAATTTCGACGAGGTCAACTTTCGCTTAAATTCGAAATTGACCAGTTGAGCATCGACCAACCCGTGACGATCTCAACATAAAATTTGGTCCTTCGAGCCGGATACCAGTGAAATTGGGACAAGCATCATCCTCTGATTCACTGGGCCAATCATCGGAGAGCAACAACAATCAACTACAGTGACAATCTACCGTCGGATCCAAGCGGCAAGGCCTATGTAAGGATCATCGACTAGGGAAATCTACAATCTGCCTGGAACCAATCCATCGCAGAGATTTCCACATCGCAGCCAACAACGTGGAGAATCATCGAGGGCGTCCACGGATTACAACCGTAAGGACGTCAAGCGTCGAAACGTCGTCATCAAGGAGTCTACAACCTGTACGGAACAAGTCCACCGCAGGGAACTCCAACATCGAGACGACATCATCATCGTAATTGTGAGTCAAAAGCATAGATCATACTCGCCAATTTCGTAATCTCGTCGTAGTTCACGTAGTCGTACAATAAAGTCTATTACGATGGCTTCTCAAGACAAAGCGCAACCCAGCGAACGCGATTTGATTCGAAAACGCGCTACGATAAAAACCAAATTAACATTGTTCAAAGGTTTTATTTCGACACTTACAGCTTCGGAACAAATCCCTATCGCGAATATAAAAATACGCATAGCGCAAATCGAACGCGAATTTCAAAATTATCAAGTAGTCCAAGAAGCGTTAGAATTAGGTGCGGATGAAGGTGAGTTTGAATCACGGCTCAACGAAAGAGCCGAATTCGAAGCGCAATATTTCGAAACATTAGCTATGGCAAAACAACTCGAGGGCGAACATGATAGGGCACAAGCGCAGGCAGACCGTCTTGCGATAAATGCGCAATTATCTAATGCTCATCAATTTTCGGGTTTGGGCGCCGGAATTTCAAACGCAGACTCTCCGTTAACGATTCAGTCGGAAACTCACACGCAAGTTAAATTACCGACCATGCAATTGCCGGAATTTAGTGGTTCTTGTGACGGGTGGCCAAGTTTTTCGGATGCATTTAGGGCAGCAGTTCACGACGATGTCAAGTTGCGCGGCGTGCAGAAACTAGTTTATTTAAAATCATGCGTAAAGGGGCAAGCCGCCGGACTCATCGAATCATTAGAAACTACCGAGGCGAATTACTCGGTAGCTTGGGATATTCTCGAAAAAACGTATAACGATCCAAGGATTATTATTAACAATAGGATTCAGGCATTTTTCGAACTACAAGCATGTACGCGGAACGTGAATAAGTCGTTGACGGATTTAACACATTCAGTAACCAAGCATTACAACGCATTGAAGGCTCTCAAAAAACCTTTTCTTGAATCGTTCCCGATTTACGCAATTACAAGCAAACTAGACGATCAAACGAGACTAAAATGGAGAGAACATACTCAGGATACCGAAATCCCGAGCATGGACGATCTTTTGCAATTTTTACATAGTCGTTGCAAAATATTAGAACCGGCAAGGAACGAGCCAATTAAATCACCCAGTCAATCCGTTACGAATCCGAACAGTCGAATCCGGAAACTATCTAATTCGAACGTGCACGCCTTAACACTTTCCGTGCAAAAGGGGCGCTGCGTATTGTGCAAGGGCAATCACTATATCCAATACTGCCAGAAATTCCTAAGCACAGCCGTCGAAAGACGCATCGAAATCGTGCGGAAGGCAGGCTTGTGCATAAACTGTCTCCGACCGAATCACGATGTTACAAAGTGCACCTTTGGCACATGCAAACAATGCAACGAAAGGCATAACACATTGCTGCACAAGGAGCTATCGCCTAGACTTGCAACAGTCGTATCATTAAAATCGATCTTAGGCATCGAAACATTTATTTCCACTGCAGTTGTGTATATTCCGGACAAGGCAGGTCGTCTTATTTCCTGTAGAGTCATCTTAGATTCAGCATCGCAGTCAAATCTCATGACTGAACGCTTTGCAAAAAGGTTAGGCCTTTCGTTAAAAGGAACCAACATTCCTATTATAGGGGTCAACAAGGGTGTATCCAACACCATGCACTATTCGCGTGCCACTATTCAATCGCGAATTAACAAATTCACCGCAGACGCCACATTTTTCATTCTCCCCAGCATCACCGCGACGTTACCATCTAAACAAATTTCAAAGACGCAGCTTCAGATTCCGTCGAATTTGCCACTAGCAGATCCCAATTTCAACGTTCCCTCCGAGATAGATGCCTTGCTCGGCGTAGATTTGTTCTACGAAGTTCAGTGCGTTGGGAAAATAAACCTTGCTAACAGTTCACTAATACTAAGCAAAACAAAATTTGGTTGGGTCTTAGCAGGGACGGTACCGGGCGAAAATTCCAATCAGGCAACTCATTGCCATGTAACCCGTATTTCTTTGAATGATAATATATCAAGGTTTTGGGAATTAGAAGAAATACAGCAAAGGCCTGTTCTATCAATTGACGAGCGCACGTGTGAGAAACATTACGTAGAACATATCACGCGCGACTCCGTGACCGGGAAATACACTGTAAAACTCCCATTCAAATCTTTCCCACCGAATTTAGGAGATTCACATAAGGCCGCGCTTCGCAGATTTCACGCGCTAGAAACAAAACTCGCAAGGGAACCCGCACTAAGGGAAGAATATGTCAATTTTTTAAGGGAATATCAAAAATTAGGTCACATGACGAAACTCGAATTCGCCAATACGACTGAAGGGTACTATCTACCGCACCACGCAATAGTCAAGACAGACAGTCTGACTACTAAGGTACGCGTAGTATTTGATGCCTCAGCGAAAACTACATCAGGTCAATCACTAAACGATAATCTATTGACAGGTCCTACCATTCAAGAAGAGCTTTACGCACTATTAATTAGATTCCGAACCTACACATATGTCATAACGGCTGACATCGAAAAGATGTATCGGCAGATCGAAGTCAGTTCCGATAACCGGATATACCAAAAGATATTATGGCGCGAAACTCCAGAAAATCCCATAGAGACATACGCGCTAAATACCGTGACGTACGGTACATCTGCGGCCCCCTTTTTGGCAATTCGCACGTTGTTCCAACTAGCCGCCGACGAAGGCGAAAAACTTCCACGAGCCGCACGAGTATTACGCGAGGACTTTTATGTCGACATGTTAACCGGCGCGGATACTTTCGAAGAGGCGGTCGCCACTATAAACGAAATTCAATTGCTCTGCGCAAAGGGGGGGTTTAAACTTCGTAAGTGGGCGACAAACAAAGAAGGATTAATTCACGCATTAACCGACAAAGCAGAATCTGTACATCTCAAATTAGATTTAGACACAACCATTAAGACTCTCGGAGTTTATTGGAATGCGCGTACAGATGCAATTTCATATGTGGTCAAGGAGTCCGCATTAACAAATAAGGTCACTAAGCGTACTATTCTTTCTAAAATCGCGACATTATTCGATCCTCTCGGACTCTTAGGACCGGTTATCGTGCGCGCAAAATTAATTATGCAAACCTTGTGGAAACTACAACTTGATTGGGATGAATCTTTGCCAACGGATCTTCATACCGAGTGGGTTACCTTTTGGGAAGAATTACATGAACTGCAAAACCTTCAAATACGTAGGCATGTTATGCAAGCGGATTGCACCAAGATTCAACTCCACGGGTTTTGTGACGCGAGTGAGCGCGCCTACGGCGCTTGTCTGTACCTGCGGTCCAGCAATAAACATGGGGTAATAATTACGCAGTTAATAGCTTCCAAATCAAGAGTAGCTCCTTTGAAAACCGTAACCCTTCCGAGGTTAGAATTATGTGCCGCGCAACTTCTCGCACATTTATTCGCCTCCACGAAACAAGCGTTACGACATGTTAATATTAACAAGGTTTTCTTCTGGTCAGATTCCACCGTAGCCTTGCACTGGATCAAATCAGCCCCTCACACATTAAAAACTTTCATATCTCATCGCGTAACGGAGATTCAGGAAATAACGGATATTAGTGACTGGCGTCACATTGCTTCCGCCGAAAATCCGGCAGATTTCATATCTCGTGGCATGCGCTCAGTCGATTTCATTCATTGCGATCTTTGGCATCGCGGGCCATCCTGGTTAGCTCTTGAAGAAGAGCAATGGCCTATTTCTCCGCTTCAACCAATCGACGTACCAGAGTTGCGTCCAATCACAACACTAACAATTCAAGTACCTGAACCCGATTTTTTACTCAGGTTCTCTTCGTTTCAGCGGCTTAAACGCGTGGTCGCGTACATGCTTCGGTTCGTCCAAAACAGTTTGAAAAAGAGTCCATCATCTGGACCTTTGTCAACACGGGAATTAAATAATGCAGAACTGCGAATCGTGACACTTGTTCAACAACAAGCATATAAATCCGAACTTCGCGAAATTAAGGCATCAAGTCGAATTGCTAATTTGTCATCGTTAACTCCGATTCTAGACGACGCAGGCATCTTGCGAGTGGGCGGTCGTTTAAAAAACGCGGCTCTGCCCTTCCGTGAAAAGTACCCAATACTATTACCTAAATCTCATTCGGTAACTAGGTTAATTATTCACGAAGCACATCTGAAAAATCTGCACGCCGGTGTACAAGCCACATTAAATGCAATCCGTCAATCCTATTGGATTCCACAAGCAAAGGGAGTAATACGAAAAATAATACATAACTGTATTATTTGTCGTCGGGCTAAGCCGGTGTCAATAAATTATCCGATGGGAAATTTACCGGCAAGTAGAGTCACATATTCGCGACCGTTTTTACGATGCGGAATTGATTTTTGCGGACCATTCTTTATTAAGGAGAAAATTCATCGAAACCGCGGAAAAATCAAGGTCTACCTAGCCGTTTTTACATGTTTCGTCACTCGAGCCGTACACTTAGAAATTGTATCCGATTTAACCACAGAAGCGTTTTTAGCGGCACTGCGTCGATTTTTTTCGAGACGAGGAAAGGCTAGCGACATTTATTCCGACAATGCGACTAATTTCGTCGGCGCCAATAAGGAAATACGAGAACTGTACAGCTTCTTGAGCGACAAAACAAATAATCAGGCAATCGTTGAATCGCTCGCGAATCAGACAATAACGTGGCATTTCATACCACCAAGGTCGCCACATTTTGGTGGCATCTGGGAAGCTGCGGTAAAGTCTCTAAAGCATCACCTCGTGCGTGTAATGGGTGATGCACTACTGTCATTCGAAGGCCTCCTGACCTTAACAGCGCAGATCGAAGCGGTCTTAAATTCGCGTCCGCTAACACCTATCTCGAGCGATCCGAACGACCTGACGGCGATAACGCCAGGTCATTTTTTAATTGGCGAGTCCCTGATAAATATGCCTGACCATGATTACGCGCAGGTGCCCGACGGACGACTCTCGTCGTGGCAACATATCCAAAAGATTAAGGCACACTTCTGGAAGCGTTGGAAGACTGAATATTTGCAGGAGCTGACCGTTCGTAGGAAATGGCATTCTGGCGGGACATTCCATCTGCCGATCGGATCCATGGTCATACTGCAGGAGGACAACACCCCACCGATGAAATGGCCATTGGGTCGAGTCACCGCGATTCATCCTGGCGAAGACGGTATCATTCGCGTGGTCACTGTAAAAACCTCTCGCGGCGAATAAAAGCGATCAGTAAAGCGTCTTGCTCCGTTACCAGTCGACACGTAATTATACAAGCACCCTTATATCCTAGCATAGTTTAACTTAGTACCTAATATTATATTCATCGTATTAGCCTAGCGGTTCTTTACTTTATCGATAACTGCATCCAGCCGATGCTTACTTTAGTTACAAATATATGTCATTCGGAGTTCTAATCAACATTGAACAATCCGTTCAAGGGGGGCGACATGTTGAGTCGTGACCCTCAACGGTAATCCCTCGCAGGCCTACGGTAACCGTGCGAACAAAGACGGACCCTTGCCATAATTCGGCGGCATCTAGGGCCCACGCGAGCCGACCCGCGTACCCTTCGAAAATTGTCGCATCCTCGGATGTTTTAGAGGAATATGGCCTTTTACAGCTTGGGACCCTCGAGCAACGTTTACGACGTGCCCGAGGCCCCAGTCCCGCGTTCGAATGACGGTATGGTCAGCGAGGCCGACGCGACAATAAATGCAAGCCAAAACAGATGTGGGCCAATTGGGCCTGCTCTCGCGTAGTCTCGAAGTCCCGTTAGCTACAAATTAGAATTTCCCACCGGGGCTTGGAGAGGGGGGTCCCACCTCCACGACAAGAGGCGGTCCCAAAAAATATCTCTCCAAGTCCTATCAGCCAATGGCACAAGATTTTTGCATCCCTCTCAAGTTTTTCCCACCAACGGGGGTGGAATGAGTGGACTTCTAGGCAGCGCACAAAACGACAGACAGAACCATCTCAACGGTGAACGCGAAAAGAACTGTTTCGACCACGATATTCTCAATAGCTGTTTTTTAGTCACTAGTTAGTTAGTTGTTAATTTTGTTGTGTGCTTTCGATTAATAAATTACGTTTTACCGAACAACGGCATCTAATAATTTCGACGAGGTCAACTTTCGCTTAAATTCGAAATTGACCAGTTGAGCATCGACCAACCCGTGACGATCTCAACAATGCACGTATGTACTATTTGATCATCCAGAGCGGTTCTTGCTACATATTTAGTTAAATAACTCCGAGGTTAGCAGGTAGTTGCAGTTCTATCTTATATAATATCAAAGTATACTATCCCACCAATACGACGCCATCAAAACCACAGCGAAACTTTGCGGAACTTCATAACAACGCGTAAACAAAGTTATACTATGCACGGATGTACTATTTGATCATCCTGAGCTGTTCTGGATACATATTTTGCCAAATCACTCTCAGGTTTGTAGGTAGTTGCAGTTCTACCTTATGTAATATCATAGTATACTATCTTACCATTACGACGCAATCAAAACCTCAGCGAAACTTTGCAGATCTTCATAACAAAGCTTAAACAAAGTTATAGTATGCACGGATTTACTGTATGATCATCCTGCCCGTTCTTGAAACATATTTTGCCAAATAACTCTGAGAATTGCAGGTAGTTGCAGTTCTGTCTTACATAATATCAAAGAATACTATTTTACCAGTTGCAACGCAATCCAAACATTAGCGAAACATTGCGGAACATCATAACATAGCGTAAACAAAGTTATACTATGCACGTATGTACTATTTGATCATCCTGAGCGGTACTTGCTACATATTTAGTTAAATAACTCTGAGGTTTGCATGTAGTTGCAGTTCTACCTTATATAATATCAAAGTATACTATCTTATCAATACGACGCCATCAAAACATCAGCGAAACTTTGCGGAACTTCATAACAAAGCGTGAACAAAGTTATACTAAGCACGGATGTACTATTTGATCATCCAGAGCGGTTCTTGCTACATATTTAGTTAAATAACTCCGAGGTTGGCAGGTAGTTGCAGTTCTATCTTATATAATATCAAAGTATACTATCCCACCAATACGACGCCATCAAAACCACAGCGAAACTTTGCGGAACTTCATAACAAAGCGTAAACAAAGTTATACTATGCACGGATGTACTATTTGATCATCCTGAGCTGTTCTTGCTACATATTACGTTAAATAACTCTGAGGTGTGCAGGTATTTGCAGTTCTAACTTATCTAATATCATAGTATACTATCTTATCAATACGACGCAATCAAAACATCAGCGAAACTCTGCGGAACTTCATAACAAAACATAAACAAAGTTATACTATGCACGTATGTACTATTTGATCATCCTGAGCGGTTCTTGCTACATATTTAGTTAAATAACTCTGAGGTTTGCATGTAGTTGCAGTTCTACCTTATATAATATCAAAGTATACTATCTTATCAATACGACGCCATCAAAACCTCAGCGTAACTTTGCGGAACTTCATAACAAAGCGTGAACAAAGTTATACTATGCACGGATGTACAATTTGATCATCCAGAGCGGTTCTTGCTACATATTTAGTTAAATAACTCCGAGGTTAGCAGGTAGTTGCAGTTCTATCTTATATAATATCAAAATATACTATCCCACCAATACGACGCCATCAAAACCTCAGCGAAACTTTGCGGAACTTCATAAAAAAGCGTAAACAAAGTTATACTATGCACGTATGTACTATTTGATCATCCAGAGCGGTTCTTGCTACATATTTAGTTAAATAACTCCGAGGTTAGCAGGTAGTTGCAGTTCTATCTTATATAATATCAAAGTATACTATCCCACCAATACGACGCCATCAAAACCACAGCGAAACTTTGCGGAACTTCATAACAACGCGTAAACAAAGTTATACTATGCACGGATGTACTATTTGATCATCCTGAGCTGTTCTGGATACATATTTTGCCAAATCACTCTCAGGTTTGTAGGTAGTTGCAGTTCTACCTTATATAATATCATAGTATACTATATTACCAATACGACGCAATTAAAACATCAGCGAAACTTTGCGGAACTTCATAACAAAGCGTGAACAAAGTTATACTATGCACGGATGTACAATTTGATCATCCAGAGCGGTTCTTGCTACATATTTAGTTAAATAACTCCGAGGTTGGCAGGTAGTTGCAGTTCTATCTTATATAATATCAAAATATACTATCCCACCAATACGACGCCATCAAAACCTCAGCGACACTTTGCGGAACTTCATAAAAAAGCGTAAACAAAGTTATACTATGCACGTATGTACTATTTGATCATCCAGAGCGGTTCTTGCTACATATTTAGTTAAATAACTCCGAGGTTAGCAGGTAGTTGCAGTTCTATCTTATATAATATCAAAGTATACTATCCCACCAATACGACGCCATCAAAACCACAGCGAAACTTTGCGGAACTTCATAACAAAGCTTAAACAAAGTTATACTATGCACGGATGTACTATTTGATCATCCTGAGCTGTTCTGGATACATATTTAGTTAAATAACTCTGAGCTTTGCAGGTATTTGCAGTTCTAACTTATATATTATAAAAGTATACTATCTTGCCAATACGACGCAATCAAAACATCAGTGACACTTTGCGGAACTTTATAACAAAGCGTAAACAAAAGTTATACTATGCACGTATGTACTATTTGATCATCCTGAGCGGTTCTTGCAACATATTTTGTTAAATAACTCTGAGCTTTGCAGGTATTTGCAGTTCTAACTTATATAATATCAAAGTATACTATCTTATCAATACGACGCAATCAAAACCTCAGCGAAACTTTGCAGAACTTCATAACAAAGCGTGAACAAAGTTATACTATGCACGTATGTACTGTAACCGTACAAATTATGTTGTTTAGTAATTATTTACTTTACTTAATCAAAACTCTCGAATTCAAGTATGCTAGCTCGCGGGGGCCGGCTACTGCCCCAATTTGCTGGATTCGTGCCTCCAGGCACTGGAAAGCGATGGAATTTGAACAGGTGAAATAACGTTGGAGACAATTTCCCAGGAATAATATGGCAATATATTCTGAAACCTTCTTGGAAGTGCTATTTACAGAATTTCGTCCCGACACGGCAAGAACGACAAGGCAATAAATACCAATTGTCGACGCGTAGGATAATCGGCATCTGCGATTCGTCCCGGACCCCTGTAACGCGTAAACACCGCGTTTTTATGACGCGCGCTCGCGTCTCGCCCGCCTATCTCTATGCCTGGTTCCTTGCTTGCTAGTGCGAATTCCGTCGCTTCGCTCGCGCTTCGCGATTTGCGATTTCGTAACTTATCTCACCACCCACGCACTCGGCCGCCCATGCGTACGAGTACGTCGGCAGTAGACGTTCACAAAAACCCCTGTCACTCCATGCAACCAGGGAGTTTACCCTTCGGCACGTTCGTGGCCTCCGGGCACTCTCCGTGGAGGTAGCGGCAGAACAACAGGGATCGTGATTAGTTCGATCGCCCTATCCGGTTGCGTATGTCCAGCGTGACAATCGCGGATAACCCGTAACGTTTCCTCGGTTTTGAGCGAGGTCAGACCTGTCACACCACTCAGGTACTCGTCCGTTCTACGTGCGAGTGGCCCGAGTGGAGACCCACACGAGAACCCCGTCACTCCACACTACCGAAGAGATTTCCCTTTGGCACAGTTTGTGGCCTCCAAGCACTCTCTTTGTGGGCAGCGGCAGAATGGCGGAGAACGTGCGAAGCCCGAGAGCTCGATACAACCCGACAGAACCGCGCGTGCTGTTCGAATGACCTGTCCGCGAGATATACGAATGTTCGACGGTGGACGTGTCAAACCATACATCTACTCGTCCGAGTTCTCGTGCGAGTATTCAAAATTGTGACGCGCCCAAAGACGACAATCACTCCACGCAACCAAGGAGTGTGCTCTTCAGCACCGTTGTGGCCTCCGAGCACTCTCTTTAGAGATCGCGGCAGAGTAATTGCGACTGGGCTTGTCCAATCGAGTCACTCGCTGACATACTGTACGCGGATTCTAACGAAACGCAAGATGGTACTCACGAAGCACCTGCTCAGAAATTTAACAATTCTACTCCTTGTTCAACACCTCGACAACGGCGCAGTCACAGCCCAGGATCACGATGCAAAACGTCTCAACTGTCGGCAGTGCCACAGTGCGGTTTGCATCTGTGACTCCTCGGTTTGAGGCGCTTACGCGTCGAGGATAGAACAGGCGGTTTGACTGTTCTATCGGGTCGGTTTGACCCCTCGATCGCGTAACGTGTTTCGCCGAGCAGATACTTCGCGAACTTCTTACTAGGACCGCTTCCAGACGTAGAGTGATCTATCCGCGGCTCGCATCGACCTCCTTCGATCGCTATCGAGTGGGGATCGATGCGCGCGCATCGCGACCGGCGCCGCGATATCTCTCGGTCCTTGTCCTCGTCAGGACTCGCGGATGACGTAGCGGAGTTATGGTGGGGTCCATATCGACGTTCGGTATCCGCGATCGCCGATATGTAACCACGCGGTTACAGTACTATTTGATCATCCCTAGCGGTTCTTGCTACATATTTAGTTAAATAACTCTGAGCTTTGCAGGTATTTTCAGTTCTACCTTATATAATATCATAGTATACTATCTTACCAATACGACGCCATCAAAACATCAGTGACACTTTGCGGAACTTTATAACAAAGCGTAAACAAAAGTTATACGATGCACGTATGTACTATTTGATCATCCTGAGCGGTTCTTGCTACATATTTAGTTAAATAACTCTGAGCTTTGCAGGCACTTTCAGTTCTACCTTATATAATATCATACTATACTATCTTACCAATACGACGCCATCAAAACATCAGTGACACTTTGCGGAACTTTATAACAAAGCGTAAACAAAAGTTATACTATGCACGTATGTACTATTTGATCATCCTGAGCGGTTCTTGCAACATATTTTGTTAAATAACTCTGAGCTTTGCAGGTATTGGCAGTTCTAACTTATATAATATCAAAGTATACTATCTTATCAATACGACGCAATCAAAACCTCAGCGAAACTTTGCAGAACTTCATAACAAAGCGTGAACAAAGTTATACTATGCACGTATGTACTATTTGATCATCCCTAGCGGTTCTTGCTACATATTTTGTTAAATAACTCTGAGGTTTGCATGTAGTTGCAGTTCTATCTTATATAATATCAAAGTATACTATCTTACCAATACGACGCCATCAAAACCTCAGCGAAACTTTGCGGAACTTCATAAAAAAGCGTAAACAAAGTTATACTATGCACGTATGTACTATTTGATCATCCTGAGCGGTTCTTGCTACATATTTAGTTAAATAACTCTGAGCTTTGCAGGTATTTTCAGTTCTACCTTATATAATATCATAGTATACTATCTTACCAATACGACGCCATCAAAACATCAGTGACACTTTGCGGAACTTTATAACAAAGCGTAAACAAAAGTTATACTATGCACGTTTGTACTATTTGATCATCCTGAGCGGTTCTTGCTACATATTTTGTTAAGTAACTCTGAGGTTTGCATGTAGTTGCAGTTCTATCTTATATAATATCAAAGTATACTATCCCACCAATACGACTCCATCAATACCACAGCGAAACTATGCGGAACTTCATAACAAAGCGTAAACAAAGTTATACTATGCACGGATGTACTATTTGATCATCCTGAGCGGTTCTTGCTACATATTTCGTTAAATAACTCTGAGGTGTGCAGGTATTTGCAGTTCTAACTTATCTGATATCATAGTATACTATCTTATCAATACGACGCATTTAAAACATCAGCGACACTCTGCGGAATTTCATAAAAAAGCGTAAACAAAGTTATACTATGCACGGATGTACTATTTGATCTTCCTGCCGGTTCTGGATACATATTTTGCCATATCACTCTCAGGATTGTAGGTAGTTGCAGTTCTGTCTTACAAAATATCAAAGAATACTATTTTACCAGTTGCGACGCAATCCAAACATCAGCGAAACATTGCGGAACTTCATAACAAAGCGTAAACAAAGTTATAGTATGCACGGATTTACTGTATGATCATCCTGCCCGTTCTTGAAACATATTTTGCCAAATAACTCTGAGGATTGCAGGTAGTTGCAGTTCTGTCTTACATAATATCAAAGAATACTATTTTACCAGTCGCGACGCAATCCAAACATCAGCGAAACATTGCGGAACTTCATAACATAGCGTAAACAAAGTTATACTATGCACGGATGTACAGTTTCATCCTTCTGTTGGTTCTTGAAACATATTTTGATAAAAAACACTGAGATTTGCATGTAGTTGCAGTTCTGTCTTACATAATATCAAAGTATACTATCTTACCAATTGCGACGCAATCAAAACAACAGCGAAACATATCGGAACTTCATAACAAAGCGTAAACAAAGTTGTACTATGCACGGATGTACAGTTTGATCATTCTTCCGGTTCTTGAAACATAGTTTGATAAATAACTCTGCGATTTGCATGTAGTTGCAGTTCTATCTTACATAATATCAAAGTATACTATCTTACCATTACGACGCAATCAAAACCTCAGCGAAACTTTGCGGAACTTCATAACAAAGCGTAAACAATGTTATAGTAATCACGGATTTACTGTATGATCATCCTGCCCGTTCTTGAAACATATTTTGCCAAATAACTCTGAGATTTGCATGTAGTTGCAGTTCTATCTTACATAATATCAAAGTACACTATCTTACCATTTCGACGGAATCAAAACTTCATTGAAACTTTGCGGTACTTCATAACAAAGCGTAAACAAAGTTATAGTATGCACGAAATTACTGTATGATCATAATGCCCGTTCTTGAAACATATTTTGCCAAATAACTCTGAGGTTTGCAGGTAGTTGCAGTTCTGTCTTACATAATATCAAAGTATACTATCTTACCAATTGCGACGCAATCAAAACCTCAGCGAAACTTTGCGGAACTTCATAACAAAGCGTAAACAAAGTTATAGTATGCACGGATTTACTGTATGATCATCCTGCCCGTTCTTGAAACATATTTTGCCAAATAACTCTGAGGATTGCAGGTAGTTGCAGTTCTGTCTTACATAATATCAAAGAATACTATTTTACCAGTTGCGACGCAATCCAAACATCAGCGAAACATTGCGGAACTGCATAACAAAGCGTAAACAAAGTTGTACTATGCACGGATGTACAGTTTGATCATTCTGCCGGATCTTGAAACATATTTTGATAAATAACTCTGATATTTGCATGTAGTTGCAGTTCTATCTTACATAATATCAAAGTATACTATCTTACCAATACGCCGCAATCAAAACCTCAGCGATACTTTGCGGTACTTCATAACAAAGTGTGAACAAAGTTATACTATGCACGGATGTACTATTTGATCTTCCTGCAGGTTCCTGAAACATATTTTGATAAATAACTCTGAGATTTGCAGGTAGTCGCAGTTCTATCTTACATAATATCAAAGTATACTATCTTACCAATTGCGACGCATTCAAAACGTCAGCGAAACATTCCGGAACTTCATAACAAAGCGTAAACAAAGTTATACTATGCAGGTATGTACTATTTGATCATACTGAGCGGTTCTTGCTACATATTTTGTTAAATAACTCTGAGCTTTGCAGGTATTTGCAGTTCTAACTTATATAATATCAAAGTATACTATCTTATCAATACGACGCAATCAAAACCTCAGCGAAACTCTGCGGAACTTCATAAGAAAGCGTAAACAAAGTTAAAGTATGCACGGATTTACTGTATGATCATCCTGCTCGTTCTTGAAACATACTTTGCCAAATAACTCTGTGGTTTGCAGGTAGTTGCAGTTCTATCTTAGATAATATCAAAGTATACTATCTTACCAATTGCGACGCATTCAAAACCTCAGCGAAACATTCCGGAACTTCATAACAAAGCGTAAACAAAGTTATACTATGCAGGTATGTACTATTTGATCATCCTGAGCGGTTCTTGCTACATATTTTGTTAAATAACTCTGAGCTTTGCAGGTATTTGCAGTTCTAACTTATATAATATCAAAGTATACTATCTTATCAATACGACGCAATCAAAACCTCAGCGAAACTCTGCGGAACTTCATAACAAAGTGTGAACAAAGTTATACTATGCACGGATGTACTATTTGATCTTCCTGCAGGTTCCTGAAACATATTTTGATAAATAACTCTGAGATTTGCAGGTAGTCGCAGTTCTATCTTATATAATATCAAAATATACAATCTTACCAATACGACGCCATCAAAACCTCAGCGAAACTTTGCGGAACTTCATAACAAAGCGTAAACAAAGTTATACTATGCACGGATGTACTATTTGATCATCCTGAGCGGTTCTTGCTACATATTTTGTTAAATAACACTGAGGTGTGCAGGAATTTTCAGTTCTATCTTATATAATATCAAAGTATACCATCTTACCAATACGACGCAATCAAAACATCAGCGAAACTATGCGGAACTTCATAACAAATCGTAAACAAAGTTAAAGTATGCACGGATTTACTGTATGATCATCCTGCTCGTTCTTAAAACATATTTTGCCAAATAACTCTGAGGTTTGCAGGTACTTGCAGTTCTATCTTAGATAATATCAAAGTATACTATCTTATCAATACGACGCAATCAAAACCTCAGCGAAACTCTGCGGAACTTCATAACAAAGCGTAAACACAGTTATAGTATGCACGGATGTACTATTTGATCATCCAGAGCGGTTCTTGCTACATATTTAGTTAAATAACTCTGAGGTTTGCATGTAGTTGCAGTTCTAACTTATATAATATCAAAGTATTCTATCTTACCAATACGACGCAATGAAAACCTCAGCGAAACTTTGAGGAACTTCATAACAAAGCGTAAACAAAGTTAAAGTATGCACGGATTTACTGTATGATCATCCTGCTCGTTCTTGAAACATATTTTGCCAAATAACTCTGAGGTTTGCAGGTAGTTGCAGTTCTACCTTATATAATATCAAAGTATACTATCTTACCAATACGACGCCATGAAAACCTCAGCGAAACATTGCGGAACTTCATAACAATGCGCAAACAAAGTTATACTATGCACGGATGTACTATTTGATCTTCCTGCCGGTTCTGGATACATATTTTGCCATATCACTCTCAGGTTTGTAGGTAGTTGCAGTTCTACCTTATATAATATCAACGTATACTATCTTACCAATACGACGCAATCAAAACATCAGTGACACTTTGCGGTTTTTCATAACAAAGCGAGAACAAACTTATACTATGCACGGATGTACTATTTGATCATCCAGAGCGGTTCTTGCTACATATTTAGTTAAATAACTCTGAGGTTTGCATGTAGTTGCAGTTCTACCTTATATAATATCAAAGTATACAATCTTACCAATACGACGCCATCAAAACCTCAGCGAAACTTTGCGGAACTTCATAACAAAGCGTAAACAAAGTTATACTATGCACGGATGTACTATTTGATCTTCCTGCTCGTTCTTAAAACATATTTTGCCAAATAACTCTGAAGATTGCAGGTAGTTGCAGTTCTATCTTAGAAAATATCAAAGTATACTATCTTATCAATACGACGCAATCAAAACCTCAGCGAAACTCTGCGGAACTTCATAACAAAGCGTAAACAAAGTTATAGTATGCACGGATGTACTATTTGATCATCCTGAGCGGTTCTTGCTACATATTTTGTTAAATAACTCTGAGCTTTGCAGGTATTTGCAGTTCTTACTTATATTATATCAAAGTATACTATCTTACCAATACGACGCAATCAAAAAATCAGCGAAACTTTGCGGAACTTCATAACAAAGCGTAAACAAAGTTATACTATGCACGGATGTACTATTTGATCATCCTGAGCGGTTCTTGCTACATATTTAGTTAAATAACTCTGAGGTTTGCATGTAGTTGCAGTTCTACCTTATATAATATCAAAGTATACAATCTTACCAATACGACGCCATCAAAACCTCAGCGAAACTTTGCGGAACTTCATAACAAAGCGTAAACAAAGTTATACTATGCACGGATGTACTATTTGATCTTCCTGCTCGTTCTTAAAACATATTTTGCCAAATAACTCTGAGGTTTGCAGGTAGTTGCAGTTCTATCTTACATAATATCAAAGTATACTATCTTATCAATACGACGCAATCAAAACCTCAGCGAAACTCTGCGGAACTTCATAACAAAGCGTAAACAAAGTTATAGTATGCACGGATGTACTATTTGATCATCCAGAGCGGTTCTTGCTACATATTTTGTTAAATAACTCTGAGCTTTGCAGGTATTTGCAGTTCTAACTTATATAATACCAAAGTATACTATCTTATCAATACGACGCCATCAAAACCTCAGCGAAACTCTGCGGAACTTCATAACAAAGCGTAAACAAAGTTATACTATGCACGGATTTACTGTATGATCATCCTGCTCGTTCTTGAAACATATTTTGCCAAATAACTCTGAGGTTTGCAGGTAGTTGCAGTTCTACCTTATATAATATCAAAGTATACTATCTTACCAATACGACGCCATGAAAACCTCAGCGAAACATTGCGGAACTTCATAACAATGCGTAAACAAAGTTATACTATGCACGGATGTACTATTTGATCTTCCTGCCGGTTCTGGATACATATTTTGCCATATCACTCTCAGGTTTGTAGGTAGTTGCAGTTCTACCTTATATAATATCAACGTATACTATCTTACCAATACGACGCAATCAAAACATCAGTGACACTTTGCGGTTTTTCATAACAAAGCGAGAACAAACTTATACTATGCACGGATGTACTATTTGATCATCCAGAGCGGTTCTTTTTACATATTTAGTTAAATAACTCTGAGCTGTGCAGGTAGTTGCAGTTCTATCTTATATGATATCAAAGTATAGTATCTTACCAATACGACGCAATCAAAAAATCAGCGAAACTTTGCGGAACTTCATAACAAAGCGTAAACAAAGTTATACTATGCACGGATGTACTATTTGATCATCCTGAGCGGTTCTTGCTACATATTTAGTTAAATAACTCTGAGGTTTGCATGTAGTTGCAGTTCTACCTTATATAATATCAAAGTATACAATCTTACCAATACGACGCCATCAAAACCTCAGCGAAACTTTGCGGAACTTCATAACAAAGCGTAAACAAAGTTATACTATGCACGGATGTACTATTTGATCTTCCTGCTCGTTCTTAAAACATATTTTGCCAAATAACTCTGAAGATTGCAGGTAGTTGCAGTTCTATCTTAGAAAATATCAAAGTATACTATCTTATCAATACGACGCAATCAAAACCTCAGCGAAACTCTGCGGAACTTCATAACAAAGCGTAAACAAAGTTATAGTATGCACGGATGTACTATTTGATCATCCTGAGCGGTTCTTGCTACATATTTTGTTAAATAACTCTGAGCTTTGCAGGTATTTGCAGTTCTTACTTATATTATATCAAAGTATACTATCTTACCAATACGACGCAATCAAAAAATCAGCGAAACTTTGCGGAACTTCATAACAAAGCGTAAACAAAGTTATACTATGCACGGATGTACTATTTGATCATCCTGAGCGGTTCTTGCTACATATTTAGTTAAATAACTCTGAGGTTTGCATGTAGTTGCAGTTCTACCTTATATAATATCAAAGTATACAATCTTACCAATACGACGCCATCAAAACCTCAGCGAAACTTTGCGGAACTTCATAACAAAGCGTAAACAAAGTTATACTATGCACGGATGTACTATTTGATCTTCCTGCTCGTTCTTAAAACATATTTTGCCAAATAACTCTGAAGATTGCAGGTAGTTGCAGTTCTATCTTAGATAATATCAAAGTATACTATCTTATCAATACGACGCAATCAAAACCTCAGCGAAACTCTGCGGAACTTCATAACAAAGCGTAAACAAAGTTATAGTATGCACGGATGTACTATTTGATCATCCTGAGCGGTTCTTGCTACATATTTTGTTAAATAACTCTGAGCTTTGCAGGTATTTGCAGTTCTAACTTATATTATATCAAAGTATACTATCTTATCAATACGACGCAATCAAAACCACAGCGAAACTTTGCGGAACTTCATAACAAAGCGAAAAGAAAGTTATACTATGCACGTATGTACTATTTGATCATCCTGAGCGGTTCTTGCTACATATTTAGTTAAATAACTCTCAGCTTTGCAGGTATTTGCAGTTCCAACTTATATAATATCAAAGTATACTATCTTATCAATACGACGCAAGCAAAACCTCAGCGAAACTCTGCGAAACTTCATAATAAAGTCTAAACAAAGTTATACTATGCACGGATGTACTATTTGATCATCCTGAGCGGTTCTTGGTACATATTTAGTTAAATAACTCTGAGGTTTGAATGTAGTAGCAGTTCTATCTTATATAATATCAAAGTATACAATCTTACCAATACGACGCCATCAAAACCTCAGCGAAACTTTGCGGAACTTTATAACAAAGCGTAAACAAAGTTATACTAGGTACGTATGTACTATTTGATCTTCCTGCCGGTTCTGGATACATATTTTGCCAAATAACTCTGAAGTTTGCAGGTAGTTGCAGTTCTATCTTAGATAATATCAAAGTATACAATCTTACCAATACGACGCCATCAAAACCTCAGCGAAACTTTGCGGAACTTTATAACAAAGCGTAAACAAAGTTATACTAGGTACGTATGTACTATTTGATCTTCCTGCCGGTTCTGGATACATATTTTGCCAAATAACTCTGAAGTTTGCAGTTAGTTGCAGTTCTATCTTACATAATATCAAAGTATACTATCTTACCAATTGCGACGCAATCAAAACCTCAGCGAAACATTGCGGAACTTCATATCAAAGCGTAAACAAAGTTATACTATGCACGGATGTACTATTTGATCTTCCTGCCGGTTCTGGATACATATTTTGCCATATCACTCTCAGGTTTGTAGGTAGTTGCAGTTCTACCTTATATAATATCAACGTATACTATCTTACCAATACGACGCAATCAAAACATCAGTGACACTTTGCGGTTTTTCATAACAAAGCGAGAACAAACTTATACTATGCACGGATGTACTATTTGATCATCCAGAGCGGTTCTTTTTACATATTTAGTTAAATAACTCTGAGCTGTGCAGGTAGTTGCAGTTCTATCTTATATGATATCAAAGTATAGTATCTTACCAATACGACGCAATCAAAACATCAGTGACACTTTGCGGTTTTTCATAACAAAGCGTAAACAAAGTTATACTATGCACGGATGTACTATTTGATCATCCTGAGCGGTTCTTGCTACATATATTGTTAAATAACTCTGAGCTTTGCAGGTATTTGCAGTTCTAACATATATAATATCAAAGTATACTATCTTATCAATACGACGCCATCAAAACCTCAGCGAAACTCTGCGGAACTTCATAACAAAGCGTAAACAAAGTTATACTATGCACGGATGTACTATTTGATCATCCTGAGCGGTTCTTGCTACATATTTAGTTAAATAACTCTGAGGTTTGCATGTAGTTGCAGTTCTATCTTATATAATATCAAAGTATACAATCTTACCAATACGACGCCATCGAAACCTCAGCGAAACTTTGCGGAACTTCATAACAAAGCGTAAACAAAGTTATACTAGGTACGTATGTACTATTTGATCTTCCTGCCGGTTCTGGATACATATTTTGCCATATCACTCTCAGGTTTGGAGGTAGTTGCAGTTCCAACTTATATAATATCAAAGTATACTATCTTATGAATACGACGCAATGAAAACATCAGCAAAACTTTGCGGAACTTCATAACAAAGCGTAAACAAAGTTAAAGTATGCAAGGATTTACTGTATGATCATCCTGCCCGTTCTTGAAACATATTTTGCCAAATAACTCTGAGGTTTGCAGTTAGTTGCAGTTCTATCTTACATAATATCAAAGTATACTATCTTACCAATTGCGACGCAATCAAAACCTCAGCGAAACATTGCGGAACTTCATATCAAAGCGTAAACAAAGTTATACTATGCACGGATGTACTATTTGATCATCCTGAGCGGTTCTTGCTACATATTTAGTTAAATAACTCTGAGGTGTGCAGGTATTTGCAGTTCTATCTTATATAATATCAAAGTATACTATCTTACCAATACGACGCAATCAAAACATCAGTGACACTTTGCGGAACTTCATAACAAAGCGAAAAGAAAGTTATACTATGCACGTATGTACTATTTGATCATCCAGAGCGGTTCTTGCTACATATTTAGTTAAATAACTCTGAGCTTTGCAGGTATTTGCAGTTCTAACTTATATAATATCAAAGTATACAATCTTACCAATTGCGACGCAATCAAAACATCAGCGAAACATTGCGGAACTTCATAACAAAGCGTAAACAAAGTTATAGTATGCACGGATGTACTATTTGATCATCCTGAGCGGTTCTTGCTACATATTTAGTTAAATAACTCTGAGGTTTGCAGGTAGTTGCAGTTCTATCTTAGATAATATCAAAGTATACTATCTTATCAATACGACGCAATCAAAACCTCAGCGAAACTCTGCGGAACTTCATAACAAAGCGTAAACAAAGTTATACTATGCACGGATGTACTATTTGAACATCCAGAGCGGTTTTTGCTACATATTTAGTTAAATAACTCTGAGCTTTGCAGGTATTTGCAGTTCTAACTTATATATTATCAAAGTATTCTATCTTATCAATACGTACGCAATCAAAACATCAGCGAAACTCTGCGGAACTTCATAACAAAGCATCAAGAAAGTTATACTATGCACGGATGTACTATTTGATCATCCAGAGCGGTTCTTGCTACATATTTAGTTAAATAACTCTGAGCTTTGCAGGTATTTGCAGTTCTAACTTATATAATATCAAAGTATCCTATCTTACCAATTGCAATGCAATCAAAACATCAGCGAAACATTGCGGAACTTCATAACAAAGCGTAAACAAAGTTATAGTATGCACGGATGTACTATTTGATCATCCTGAGCGGTTCTTGCTACATATTTAGTTAAATAACTCTGAGGTTTGCAGGAATTTGCAGTTCTATCTTATATAATATCAAAGTATACTATCTTACCAATACGACGCAATCAAAACATCAGTGACACTTTGCGGAACTTCATAACAAAGCGAAAAGAAAGTTATACTATGCACGTATGTACTATTTTATCATCCTGAGCGGTTCTTGCTACATATTTAGTTAAATAACTCTGAGCTTTGCAGGTATTTGCACTTCTAACTTATATATTATCAAAGTATACTATCTTATCAATACGTACGCAATCAAAACATCAGCGGAACTATGCGGAACTTCATAACAAATCGTAAACAAAGTTAAAGTATGCACGGATTTACTGTATGATCATCCTGCTCGTTCTTAAAACATATTTTGCCAAATAACTCTGAGGTTTGCAGGTAGTTGCAGTTCTATCTTAGATAATATCAAAGTATACTATCTTATCAATACGACGCGATCAAAACCTCAGCGAAACACTGCGGAACTTCATAACAAAGCGTAAACAAAGTTATACTATGCACGGATGTACTATTTGAACATCCAGAGCGGTTTTTGCTACATATTTAGTTAAATAACTCTGAGCTTTGCAGGTATTTGCAGTTCTAACTTATATATTATCAAAGTATTCTATCTTATCAATACGTACGCAATCAAAACATCAGCGAAACTCTGCGGAACTTCATAACAAAGCATCAAGAAAGTTATACTATGCACGGATGTACTATTTGATCATCCAGAGCGGTTCTTGCTACATATTTAGTTAAATAACTCTGAGCTTTGCAGGTATTTGCAGTTCTAACTTATATAATATCAAAGTATACAATCTTACCAATTGCGACGCAATCAAAACATCAGCGAAACATTGCGGAACTTCATAACAAAGCGTAAACAAAGTTATAGTATGCACGGATGTACTATTTGATCATCCTGAGCGGTTCTTGCTACATATTTTGTTAAATAACTCTGAGGTGTGCAGGTATTTGCAGTTCTATCTTATATAATATCAAAGTATACTATCTTACCAATACGACGCCATGAAAACCTCAGCGAAACATTGCGGAACTTCATAACAATGCGTAAACAAAGTTATACTATGCACGGATGTACTATTTGATCTTCCTGCCGGTTCTGGATACATATTTTGCCATATCACTCTCAGGTTTGTAGGTAGTTGCAGTTCTACCTTATATAATATCAACGTATACTATCTTACCAATACGACGCAATCAAAACATCAGTGACACTTTGCGGTTTTTCATAACAAAGCGAGAACAAACTTATACTATGCACGGATGTACTATTTGATCATCCAGAGCGGTTCTTTTTACATATTTAGTTAAATAACTCTGAGCTGTGCAGGTAGTTGCAGTTCTATCTTATATGATATCAAAGTATAGTATCTTACCAATACGACGCAATCAAAAAATCAGCGAAACTTTGCGGAACTTCATAACAAAGCGTAAACAAAGTTATACTATGCACGGATGTACTATTTGATCATCCTGAACGGTTCTTGCTACATATTTAGTTAAATAACTCTGAGGTTTGCATGTAGTTGCAGTTCTACCTTATATAATATCAAAGTATACAATCTTACCAATACGACGCCATCGAAACCTCAGCGAAACTTTGCGGAACTTCATAACAAAGCGTAAACAAAGTTATACTAGGTACGTATGTACTATTTGATCTTCCTGCCGGTTCTGGATACATATTTTGCCATATCACTCTCAGGTTTGGAGGTAGTTGCAGTTCCAACTTATATAATATCAAAGTATACTATCTTATGAATACGACGCAATGAAAACATCAGCAAAACTTTGCGGAACTTCATAACAAAGCGTAAACAAAGTTAAAGTATGCAAGGATTTACTGTATGATCATCCTGCCCGTTCTTGAAACATATTTTGCCAAATAACTCTGAGGTTTGCAGTTAGTTGCAGTTCTATCTTACATAATATCAAAGTATACTATCTTACCAATTGCGACGCAATCAAAACCTCAGCGAAACATTGCGGAACTTCATATCAAAGCGTAAACAAAGTTATACTATGCACGGATGTACTATTTGATCATCCTGAGCGGTTCTTGCTACATATTTTGTTAAATAACTCTGAGGTGTGCAGGTATTTGCAGTTCTATCTTATATAATATCAAAGTATACTATGTTACCAATACGACGCCATGAAAACCTCAGCGAAACTCTGCGGAACTTCATAACAAAGCGTAAACAAAGTTATACTATGCACGGATGTACTATTTGATCATCCAGAGCGGTTCTTGCTACATATTTAGTTAAATAACTCTGAGCTTTGCATGTATTTGCACTTCTAACTTATATAATATCAAAGTATACTATCTTACCAATACGACGCCATGAAAACCTCAGCGAAACTTTGCGGAACTTCATAACAATGCGTAAACAAAGTTATACTATGCACGGATGTACTATTTGATCATCCTGAGCGGTTCTTGCTACATATTTTGTTAAATAACTCTGAGCTTTGCAGGTATTTGCAGTTCTAACTTATATAATATCAAAGTATACTATCTTACCAATACGACGCCATGAAAACCTCAGCGAAACTTTGCGGAACTTCATAACAATGCGTAAACAAAGTTATACTATGCACGGATGTACTATTTGATCATCCTGAGCGGTTCTTGCTACATATTTTGTTAAATAACTCTGAGCTTTGCATGTAGTTGCAGTTCTATCTTATATAATATCAAAGTATACAATCTTACCAATACGACGCAATCAAAACATCAGTGACACTTTGCGGAACTTCATAACAAAGCGAAAAGAAAGTTATACTATGCACGTATGTACTATTTGATCATCCTGAGCGGTTCTTGCTACATATTTAGTTAAATAACTCTCAGCTTTGCAGGTATTTGCAGTTCCAACTTATATAATATCAAAGTATACTATCTTATCAATACGACGCAAGCAAAACCTCAGCGAAACTCTGCGAAACTTCATAATAAAGTCTAAACAAAGTTATACTATGCACGGATGTACTATTTGATCTTCCTGCCGGTTCTGGATACATATTTTGCCAAATAACTCTGAAGATTGCAGGTAGTTGCAGTTCTATCTTAGATAATATCAAAGTATACTATCTTATCAATACAACGCAATCAAAACCTCAGCGAAACTCTGCGGAACTTCAGAACAAAGCGTAAACAAAGTTATAGTATGCACGGATGTACTATTTGATCATCCTGAGCGGTTCTTGCTACATATTTAGTTAAATAACTCTGAGGTTTGCATGTAGTTGCAGTTCTATCTTATATAATATCAAAGTATTCTATCTTACCAATACGACGCAATGAAAACCTCAGCCAAACTTTGAGGAACTTCATAACAAAGCGTAAACAAAGTTAAAGTATGCACGGATTTACTGTATGATCATCCTGCTCGTTCTTGAAACATATTTTGCCAAATAACTCAGAGGTTTGCAGTTAGTTGCAGTTCTATCTTACATAATATCAAAGTATACTATCTTACCAATTGCGACGCAATCAAAACCTCAGCGAAACATTGCGGAACTTCATATCAAAGCGTAAACAAAGTTATACTATGCACGGATGTACTATTTGATCTTCCTGCCGGTTCTGGATACATATTTTGCCATATCACTCTCAGGTTTGTAGGTAGTTGCAGTTCTACCTTATATAATATCAACGTATACTATCTTACCAATACGACGCAATCAAAACATCAGTGACACTTTGCGGTTTATCATAACAAAGCGAGAACAAACTTATACTATGCACGGATGTACTATTTGATCATCCAGAGCGGTTCTTTTTACATATTTAGTTAAATAACTCTGAGCTGTGCAGGTAGTTGCAGTTCTATCTTATATGATATCAAAGTATAGTATCTTACCAATACGACGCAATCAAAACATCAGTGACACTTTGCGGTTTTTCATAACAAAGCGTAAACAAAGTTATACTATGCACGGATGTACTATTTGATCATCCTGAGCGGTTCTTGCTACATATATTGTTAAATAACTCTGAGCTTTGCAGGTATTTGCAGTTCTAACTTATATAATATCAAAGTATACTATCTTATCAATACGACGCCATCAAAACCTCAGCGAAACTCTGCGGAACTTCATAACAAAGCGTAAACAAAGTTATACTATGCACGGATGTACTATTTGATCATCCTGAGCGGTTCTTGCTACATATTTAGTTAAATAACTCTGAGGTTTGCATGTAGTTGCAGTTCTATCTTATATAATATCAAAGTATACAATCTTACCAATACGACGCCATCAAAACCTCAGCGAAACTTTGCGGAACTTCATAACAAAGCGTAAACAAAGTTATACTAGGTACGTATGTACTATTTGATCTTCCTGCCGGTTCTGGATACATATTTTGCCATATCACTCTCAGGTTTGGAGGTAGTTGCAGTTCCAACTTATATAATATCAAAGTATACTATCTTATGAATACGACGCAATGAAAACATCAGCAAAACTTTGCGGAACTTCATAACAAAGCGTAAACAAAGTTATACTATGCACGGATGTACTATTTGATCATCCTGAGCGGTTCTTGCTACATATTTTGTTAAATAACTCTGAGGTGTGCAGGTATTTGCAGTTCTATCTTATATAATATCAAAGTATACTATGTTACCAATACGACGCCATGAAAACCTCAGCGAAACTCTGCGGAACTTCATAACAAAGCGTAAACAAAGTTATACTATGCACGGATGTACTATTTGATCATCCAGAGCGGTTCTTGCTACATATTTAGTTAAATAACTCTGAGCTTTGCAGGTATTTGCAGTTGTAACTTATATAATATCAAAGTATACAATCTTACCAATTGCGACGCAATCAAAACATCAGCGAAACATTGCGGAACTTCATAACAAAGCGTAAACAAAGTTATAGTATGCACGGATGTACTATTTGATCATCCTGAGCGGTTCTTGCAACATATTTTGTTAAATAACACTGAGGTGTGCAGGTATTTGCAGTTCTATCTTATATAATATCAAAGTATACTATCTTACCAATACGACGCCATGAAAACCTCAGCGAAACATTGCGGAACTTCATAACAATGCGTAAACAAAGTTATACTATGCACGGATGTACTATTTGATCTTCCTGCCGGTTCTGGATACATATTTTGCCATATCACTCTCAGGTTTGTAGGTAGTTGCAGTTCTACCTTATATAATATCAACGTATACTATCTTACCAATACGACGCAATCAAAACATCAGTGACACTTTGCGGTTTTTCATAACAAAGCGAGAACAAACTTATACTATGCACGGATGTACTATTTGATCATCCAGAGCGGTTCTTTTTACATATTTAGTTAAATAACTCTGAGCTGTGCAGGTAGTTGCAGTTCTATCTTATATGATATCAAAGTATAGTATCTTACCAATACGACGCAATCAAAAAATCAGCGAAACTTTGCGGTTTTTCATAACAAAGCGTAAACAAAGTTATACTATGCACGGATGTACTATTTGATCTTCCTGCCGGTTCTGGATACATATTTTGCCATATCACTCTCAGGTTTGTAGGTAGTTGCAGTTCTACCTTATATAATATCAACGTATACTATCTTACCAATACGACGCAATCAAAACATCAGTGACACTTTGCGGTTTTTCATAACAAAGCGAGAACAAACTTATACTATGCACGGATGTACTATTTGATCATCCAGAGCGGTTCTTTTTACATATTTAGTTAAATAACTCTGAGCTGTGCAGGTAGTTGCAGTTCTAACTTATATAATATCAAAGTATACTATCTTATCAATACGACGCAATCAAAACCTCAGCGAAACTCTGCGGAACTTCATAACAAAGCGTAAACAAAGTTATACTAGGTACGTATGTACTATTTGATCTTCCTGCCGGTTCTGGATACATATTTTGCCATATCACTCTCAGGTTTGTAGGTAGTTGCAGTTCTACCTTATATAATATCAACGTATACTATCTTACCAATACGACGCAATCAAAACATCAGTGACACTTTGCGGTTTTTCATAACAAAGCGAGAACAAACTTATACTATGCACGGATGTACTATTTGATCATCCAGAGCGGTTCTTTTTACATATTTAGTTAAATAACTCTGAGCTGTGCAGGTAGTTGCAGTTCTATCTTATATGATATCAAAGTATAGTATCTTACCAATACGACGCAATCAAGACATCAGTGACACTTTGCGGTTTTACATAACAAAGCGTAAACAAAGTTATACTATGCACGGATGTACTATTTGATCATCCTGAGCGGTTCTTGCTACATATATTGTTAAATAACTCTGAGCTTTGCAGGTATTTGCAGTTCTAACTTATATAATATCAAAGTATACTATCTTATCAATACGACGCCATCAAAACCTCAGCGAAACTCTGCGGAACTTCATAACAAAGCGTAAACAAAGTTATACTATGCACGGATGTACTATTTGATCATCCTGAGCGGTTCTTGCTACATATTTAGTTAAATAACTCTGAGGTTTGTATGTAGTTGCAGTTCTATCTTATATAATATCAAAGTATACAATCTTACCAATACGACGCCATCAAAACCTCAGCGAAACTTTGCGGAACTTCATAACAAAGCGTAAACAAAGTTATACTAGGTACGTATGTACTATTTGATCTTCCTGCCGGTTCTGGATACATATTTTGCCATATCACTCTCAGGTTTGTAGGTAGTTGCAGTTCTACCTTATATAATATCAACGTATACTATCTTACCAATACGACGCAATCAAAACATCAGTGACACTTTGCGGTTTTTCATAACAAAGCGAGAACAAACTTACACTATGCACGGATGTACTATTTGATCATCCAGAGCGGTTCTTTTTACATATTTAGTTAAATAACTCTGAGCTGTGCGGGTAGTTGCAGTTCTATCTTATATGATATCAAAGTATAGTATCTTACCAATACGACGCAATCAAGACATCAGTGACACTTTGCGGTTTTTCATAACAAAGCGTAAACAAAGTTATACTATGCACGGATGTACTATTTGATCATCCTGAGCGGTTCTTGCTACATATATTGTTAAATAACTCTGAGCTTTGCAGGTATTTGCAGTTCTAACTTATATAATATCAAAGTATACTATCTTATCAATACGACGCCATCAAAACCTCAGCGAAACTTTGCGGAACTTCATAACAAAGCGTAAACAAAGTTATACTAGGTACGTATGTACTATTTGATCTTCCTGCCGGTTCTGGATACATATTTTGCCATATCACTCTCAGGTTTGGAGGTAGTTGCAGTTCCAACTTATATAATATCAAAGTATACTATCTTATGAATACGACGCAATGAAAACATCAGCAAAACTTTGCGGAACTTCATAACAAAGCGTAAACAAAGTTAAAGTATGCAAGGATTTACTGTATGATCATCCTGCCCGTTCTTGAAACATATTTTGCCAAATAACTCTGAGGTTTGCAGTTAGTTGCAGTTCTATCTTACATAATATCAAAGTATACTATCTTACCAATTGCGACGCAATCAAAACCTCAGCGAAACATTGCGGAACTTCATATCAAAGCGTAAACAAAGTTATACTATGCACGGATGTACTATTTGATCATCCAGAGCGGTTTTTGCTACATATTTAGTTAAATAACTCTGAGCTTTGCAGGTATTTGCAGTTCTAACTTATATAATATCAAAGTATACAATCTTACCAATTGCGACGCAATCAAAACATCAGCGAAACATTGCGGAACTTCATAACAAAGCGTAAACAAAAGTTATAGTATGCACGGATGTACTATTTGATCATCCTGAGCGGTTCTTGCTACATATTTTGTTAAATAACACTGAGGTGTGCAGGTATTTGCAGTTCTATCTTATATAATATCAAAGTATACTATCTTACCAATACGACGCCATGAAAACCTCAGCGAAACATTGCGGAACTTCATAACAATGCGTAAACAAAGTTATACTATGCACGGATGTACTATTTGATCTTCCTGCCGGTTCTGGATACATATTTTGCCATATCACTCTCAGGTTTGTAGGTAGTTGCAGTTCTACCTTATATAATATCAACGTATACTATCTTACCAATACGACGCAATCAAAACATCAGTGACACTTTGCGGTTTTTCATAACAAAGCGAGAACATAGTTATACTATGCACGGATGTACTATTTGATCTTCCTGCTCGTTCTTAAAACATATTTTGCCAAATAACTCTGAGGTTTGCAGGTATTTGCAGTTCTATCTTATATAATATCAAAGTATACTATCTTATCAATACGTACGCAATCAAAACGTCAGCGGAACTATGCGGAACTTCATAACAATGCGTAAACAAAGTTATACTATGAACGGATGTACTATTTGATCATCCAGAGCGGTTCTTTTTACATATTTAGTTAAATAACTCTGAGCTGTGCAGGTAGTTGCAGTTCTATCTTATATGATATCAAAGTATAGTATCTTACCAATACGACGCAATCAAGACATCAGTGACACTTTGCGGTTTTTCATAACAAAGCGTAAACAAAGTTATACTATGCACGGATGTACTATTTGATCATCCTGAGCGGTTCTTGCTACATATATTGTTAAATAACTCTGAGCTTTGCAGGTATTTGCAGTTCTAACTTATATAATATCAAAGTATACTATCTTATCAGTACGACGCCATCAAAACCTCAGCGAAACTCTGCGGAACTTCATAACAAAGCGTAAACAAAGTTATACTATGCACGGATGTACTATTTGATCATCCTGAGCGGTTCTTGCTACATATTTAGTTAAATAACTCTGAGGTTTGTATGTAGTTGCAGTTCTATCTTATATAATATCAAAGTATACAATCTTACCAATACGACGCCATCAAAACCTCAGCGAAACTTTGCGGAACTTCATAACAAAGCGTAAACAAAGTTATACTAGGTACGTATGTACTATTTGATCTTCCTGCCGGTTCTGGATACATATTTTGCCATATCACTCTCAGGTTTGGAGGTAGTTGCAGTTCCAACTTATATAATATCAAAGTATACTATCTTATGAATACGACGCAATGAAAACATCAGCAAAACTTTGCGGAACTTCATAACAAAGCGTAAACAAAGTTAAAGTATGCAAGGATTTACTGTATGATCATCCTGCCCGTTCTTGAAACATATTTTGCCAAATAACTCTGAGGTTTGCAGGTAGTTGCAGTTCTATCTTACATAATATCAAAGTATACTATCTTACCAATTGCGACGCAATCAAAACCTCAGCGAAACATTGCGGAACTTCATAACAAAGCGTAAACAAAGTTATACTATGCACGGATGTACTATTTGATCATCCTGAGCGGTTCTTGCTACATATTTTGTTAAATAACTCTGAGGTGTGCAGGTATTTGCAGTTCTATCTTATATAATATCAAAGTATACTATGTTACCAATACGACGCCATGAAAACCTCAGCGAAACTCTGCGGAACTTCATAACAAAGCGTAAACAAAGTTATACTATGCACGGATGTACTATTTGATCATCCAGAGCGGTTCTTGCTACATATTTAGTTAAATAACTCTGAGCTTTGCAGGTATTTGCACTTCTAACTTATATATTATCAAAGTATACTATCTTATCAATACGTACGCAATCAAAACGTCAGCGGAACTATGCGGAACTTCATAACAAATCGTAAACAAAGTTAAAGTATGCACGGATTTACTGTATGATCATCCTGCTCGTTCTTAAAACATATTTTGCCAAATAACTCTGAGGTTTGCAGGTAGTTGCAGTTCTATCTTAGATAATATCAAAGTATACTATCTTATCAATACGACGCAATCAAAACCTCAGCGAAACTCTGCGGAACTTCATAACAAAGCGTAAACAAAGTTATACTATGCACGGATGTACTATTTGAACATCCAGAGCGGTTTTTGCTACATATTTAGTTAAATAACTCTGAGCTTTGCAGGTATTTGCAGTTCTAACTTATATAATATCAAAGTATACAATCTTACCAATTGCGACGCAATCAAAACATCAGCGAAACATTGCGGAACTTCATAACAAAGCGTAAACAAAGTTATAGTATGCACGGATGTACTATTTGATCATCCTGAGCGGTTCTTGCTACATATTTTGTTAAATAACACTGAGGTGTGCAGGTATTTGCAGTTCTATCTTATATAATATCAAAGTATACTATCTTACCAATACGACGCCATGAAAACCTCAGCGAAACATTGCGGAACTTCATAACAATGCGTAAACAAAGTTATACTATGCACGAATGTACTATTTGATCATCCAGAGCGGTTCTTGCTACATATTTAGTTAAATAACTCTGAGGTTTGCATGTAGTTGCAGTTCTAACTTATATAATATCAAAGTATACTATCTTATCAATACGACGCAATCAAAACCTCAGCGAAACTCTGCGGAACTTCATAACAAAGCGTAAACAAAGCTATACTATGCACGGATGTACTATTTGATCATCCTGAGCGGTTCTTGCTACATATTTAGTTAAATAACTCTCAGGTTTGCATGTAGTTGCAGTTCTATCTTATATAATATCAAAGTATACAATCTTACCAATACGACGCCATCAAAACCTCAGCGAAACTTTGCGGAACTTCATAACAAAGCGTAAACAAAGTTATACTAGGTACGTATGTACTATTTGATCTTCCTGCCGGTTCTGGATACATATTTTGCCATATCACTCTCAGGTTTGTAGGTAGTTGCAGTTCTACCTTATATAATATCAAAGTATACTATCTTACCAATACGACGCCATGAAAACCTCAGCGAAACTTTGCGGAACTTCATAACAATGCGTAAACAAAGTTATACTATGCACGGATGTACTATTTGATCATCCTGAGCGGTTCTTGCTACATATTTTGTTAAATAACTCTGAGCTTTGCAGGTATTTGCAGTTCTAACTTATATTATATCAAAGTATACTATCTTATCAATACGACGCAATCAAAACCACAGCGAAACTCTGCGGAAATTCATAACGAAGCATCAACAAAGTTATACTATGCACGGATGTACTATTTGATCATCCAGAGCGGTTCTTGCTACATATTTAGTTAAATAACTCTGAGGTTTGCATGTAGTTGCAGTTCTAACTTATATAATATCAAAGTATACTATCTTATCAATACGACGCAATCAAAACCTCAGCGAAACTCTGCGGAACTTCATAACAAAGCGTAAACAAAGTTATACTATGCACGGATGTACTATTTGATCATCCTGAGCGGTTCTTGCTACATATTTAGTTAAATAACTCTGAGGTTTGCATGTAGTTGCAGTTCTATCTTATATAATATCAAAGTATACAATCTTATCAATACGACGCAATCAAAACCTCAGCGAAACTTTGCGGAACTTCATAACAAAGCGTAAACAAAGTTAAAGTATGCAAGGATTTACTGTATGATCATCCTGCCCGTTCTTGAAACATATTTTGCCAAATAACTCTGAGGTTTGCAGTTAGTTGCAGTTCTATCTTACATAATATCAAAGTATACTATCTTACCAATTGCGACGCAATCAAAACCTCAGCGAAACATTGCGGAACTTCATAACAAAGCGTAAACAAAGTTATACTATGCACGGATGTACTATTTGATCTTCCTGCCGGTTCTGGATACATATTTTGCCATATCACTCTCAGGATTGTAGGTAGTTGCAGTTCTACCTTATATAATATCAAAGTATACTATCTTACCAATACGACGCAATCAAAACCTCAGCGAAACTTTGCGGAACTTCATAACAAAGCGTAAACAAAGTTATACTATGCACGGATGTACTATTTGATCATCCTGAGCGGTTCTTGCTACATATTTTGTTAATTAACTCTAAGGTGTGCAGGTATTTGCCGTTCTATCTTATATAATATCAAAGTATACTATGTTACCAATACGACGCCATGAAAACCTCAGCGAAACTTTGCGGAACTTCATAACAAAGCGTAAACAAAGTTATACTATGCACGGATGTACTATTTGATCATCCTGAGCGGTTCTTGCTACATATTTTGTTAAATAACACTGAGGTGTGCAGGAATTTGCAGTTCTATCTTATATAATATCAAAGTATACTATCTTACCAATACGACGCAATCAAAACATCAGCGAAACTATGCGGAACTTCATAAAAAATCGTAAACAAAGTTAAAGTATGCACGGATTTACTGTATGATCATCCTGCTCGTTCTTAAAACATATTTTGCCAAATAACTCTGAGGTTTGCAGGTACTTGCAGTTCTATCTTAGATAATATCAAAGTATACTATCTTATCAATACGACGCAATCAAAACCTCAGCGAAACTCTGCGGAACTTCATAACAAAGCGTAAACAAAGTTATAGTATGCACGGATGTACTATTTGATCATCCTGAGCGGTTCTTGCTACATATTTAGTTAAATAACTCTGAGGTTTGCATGTAGTTGCAGTTCTATCTTATATAATATCAAAGTATACTATCTTATGAATACGACGCAATGAAAACATCAGCAAAACTTTGCGGAACTTCATAACAAAGCGTAAACAAAGTTAAAGTATGCAAGGATTTACTGTATGATCATCCTGCCCGTTCTTGAAACATATTTTGCCAAATAACTCTGAGGTTTGCAGTTAGTTGCAGTTCTATCTTACATAATATCAAAGTATACTATCTTACCAATTGCGACGCAATCAAAACCTCAGCGAAACATTGCGGAACTTCATAACAAAGCGTAAACAAAGTTATACTATGCACGGATGTACTATTTGATCATCCAGAGCGGTTCTTGCTACATATTTAGTTAAATAACTCTGAGCTTTGCAGGTATTTGCAGTTCTAACTTATATATTATCAAAGTATACTATCTTATCAATACGTACGCAATCAAAACATCAGCGGAACTATGCGGAACTTCATAACAAATCGTAAACAAAGTTAAAGTATGCACGGATTTACTGTATGATCATCCTGCTCGTTCTTAAAACATATTTTGCCAAATAACTCTGAGTTTTGCAGGTAGTTGCAGTTCTATGTTAGATAATATCAAAGTATACTATCTTATCAATACGACGCAATCAAAACCTCAGCGAAACTCTGCGGAACTTCATAACAAAGCGTAAACAAAGTTATACTATGCACGGATGTACTATTTGAACATCCAGAGCGGTTTTTGCTACATATTTAGTTAAATAACTCTGAGCTTTGCAGGTATTTGCAGTTCTAACTTATATATTATCAAAGTATTATATCTTATCAATACGTACGCAATCAAAACATCAGCGAAACTCTGCGGAACTTCATAACAAAGCATCAAGAAAGTTATACTATCCACGGATGTACTATTTGATCATCCAGAGCGGTTCTTGCTACATATTTAGTTAAATAACTCTGAGCTTTGCAGGTATTTGCAGTTCTAACTTATATAATATCAAAGTATACAATCTTACCAATTGCGACGCAATCAAAACATCAGCGAAACATTGCGGAACTTCATAACAAAGCGTAAACAAAGTTATAGTATGCACGGATGTACTATTTGATCATCCTGAGCGGTTCTTGCTACATATTTAGTTAAATAACTCTGAGGTTTGCAGGAATTTGCAGTTCTATCTTATATAATATCAAAGTATACTATCTTATCAATACGACGCAAGCAAAACCTCAGCGAAACACTGCGAAACTTCATAATAAAGTGTAAACAAATTCATACTATTCACGGATGTACTATTTGATCATCCAGAGCGGTTCTTGCTACATATTTAGTTAAATAAATCTGAGCTTTGCAGGTATTTGCAGTTCTAACTTATATAATATCAAAGTATACTATCTTATCAATACGACGCAATCAAAACCACAGCGAAACTCTGCGGAACTTCATAACAAAGCATCAACAAAGTTATACTATGCACGGATGTACTATTTGATCATCCAGAGCGGTTCTTGCTACATATTTAGTTAAATAACTCTGAGCTTTGCAGGTATTTGCAGTTCTAACTTATATAATATCAAAGTATCCTATCTTACCAATTGCGACGCAATCAAAACATCAGCGAAACATTGCGGAACTTCATAACAAAGCGAAAAGAAAGTTATACTATGCACGTATGTACTATTTTATCATCCTGAGCGGTTCTTGCTACATATTTAGTTAAATAACTCTCAGCTTTGGAGGTATTTGCAGTTCCAACTTATATAATATCAAAGTATACTATCTTATCAATACGACGCAAGCAAAACCTCAGCGAAACACTGCGAAACTTCATAATAAAGTGTAAACAAAGTTATACTATGCACGGATGTACTATTTGATCATCCAGAGCGGTTCTTGCTACATATTTAGTTAAATAACGCTGAGGTTTGCATGTAGCTGCAGTTCAAAACTTATATAATATCAAAGTATACTATCTTATCAATACGACGCAATCAAAACCTCAGCGAAACTCTGCGGAACTTCATAACAAAGCGTAAACAAAGTTATACTATGCACGGATGTACTATTTGATCATCCTGAGCGTTTCTTGGTACATATTTAGTTAAATAACTCTGAGGTTTGCATGTAGTAGCAGTTCTATCTTATATAATATCAAAGTATACAATCTTACCAATACGACGCCATCAAAACCTCAGTGAAACTTTGCGGAACTTTATAACAAAGCGTAAACAAAGTTATACTAGGTACGTATGTACTATTTGATCTTCCTGCCGGTTCTGGATACATATTTTGCCATATCACTCTCAGGTTTGTAGGTAGTTGCAGTTCTACCTTATATAATATCAAAGTATACTATCTTACCAATACGACGCAATCAAAACATCAGCGAAACTCTGCGAAACTTCATAATAAAGTCTAAACAAAGTTATACTATGCACGGATGTACTATTTGATCTTCCTGCCGGTTCTGGATACATATTTTGCCAAATAACTCTGAAGATTGCAGGTAGTTGCAGTTCTATCTTAGATAATATCAAAGTATACTATCTTATCAATACGACGCAATCAAAACCTCAGCGAAACTCTGCGGAACTTCATAACAAAGCGTAAACAAAGTTATAGTATGCACGGATGTACTATTTGATCATCCAGAGCGGTTCTTGCTACATATTTAGTTAAATAACTCTGAGGTTTGCATGTAGTTGCAGTTCTAACTTATATAATATCAAAGTATACTATCTTATCAATACGACGCAATCAAAACCTCAGCGAAACTCTGCGGAACTTCATAACAAAGCGTAAACAAAGTTATACTATGCACGGATGTACTATTTGATCATCCTGAGCGGTTCTTGCTACATATTTAGTTAAATAACTCTGAGGTTTGCATGTAGTTGCAGTTCTATCTTATATAATATCAAAGTATACAATCTTATCAATACGACGCAATCAAAACCTCAGCGAAACTTTGCGGAACTTCATAACAAAGCGTAAACAAAGTTAAAGTATGCAAGGATTTACTGTATGATCATCCTGCCCGTTCTTGAAACATATTTTGCCAAATAACTCTGAGGTTTGCAGTTAGTTGCAGTTCTATCTTACATAATATCAAAGTATACTATCTTACCAATTGCGACGCAATCAAAACCTCAGCGAAACATTGCGGAACTTCATATCAAAGCGTAAACAAAGTTATACTATGCACGGATGTACTATTTGATCTTCCTGCCGGTTCTGGATACATATTTTGCCATATCACTCTCAGGATTGTAGGTAGTTGCAGTTCTACCTTATATAATATCAAAGTATACTATCTTACCAATACGACGCCATCAAAACCTCAGCGAAACTTTGCGGAACTTCATAACAAAGCGTAAACAAAGTTATACTATGCACGGATGTACTATTTGATCATCCTGAGCGGTTCTTGCTACATATTTTGTTAATTAACTCTAAGGTGTGCAGGTATTTGCCGTTCTATCTTATATAATATCAAAGTATACTATGTTACCAATACGACGCCATGAAAACCTCAGCGAAACTTTGCGGAACTTCATAACAAAGCGTAAACAAAGTTATACTATGCACGGATGTACTATTTGATCATCCTGAGCGGTTCTTGCTACATATTTTGTTAAATAACACTGAGGTGTGCAGGAATTTGCAGTTCTATCTTATATAATATCAAAGTATACTATCTTACCAATACGACGCAATCAAAACATCAGCGAAACTATGCGGAACTTCATAAAAAATCGTAAACAAAGTTAAAGTATGCACGGATTTACTGTATGATCATCCTGCTCGTTCTTAAAACATATTTTGCCAAATAACTCTGAGGTTTGCAGGTACTTGCAGTTCTATCTTAGATAATATCAAAGTATACTATCTTATCAATACGACGCAATCAAAACCTCAGCGAAACTCTGCGGAACTTCATAACAAAGCGTAAACAAAGTTATAGTATGCACGGATGTACTATTTGATCATCCTGAGCGGTTCTTGCTACATATTTAGTTAAATAACTCTGAGGTTTGCATGTAGTTGCAGTTCTATCTTATATAATATCAAAGTATACTATCTTATGAATACGACGCAATGAAAACATCAGCAAAACTTTGCGGAACTTCATAACAAAGCGTAAACAAAGTTAAAGTATGCAAGGATTTACTGTATGATCATCCTGCCCGTTCTTGAAACATATTTTGCCAAATAACTCTGAGGTTTGCAGTTAGTTGCAGTTCTATCTTACATAATATCAAAGTATACTATCTTACCAATTGCGACGCAATCAAAACCTCAGCGAAACATTGCGGAACTTCATAACAAAGCGTAAACAAAGTTATACTATGCACGGATGTACTATTTGATCATCCAGAGCGGTTCTTGCTACATATTTAGTTAAATAACTCTGAGCTTTGCAGGTATTTGCAGTTCTAACTTATATATTATCAAAGTATACTATCTTATCAATACGTACGCAATCAAAACATCAGCGGAACTATGCGGAACTTCATAACAAATCGTAAACAAAGTTAAAGTATGCACGGATTTACTGTATGATCATCCTGCTCGTTCTTAAAACATATTTTGCCAAATAACTCTGAGGTTTGCAGGTAGTTGCAGTTCTATGTTAGATAATATCAAAGTATACTATCTTATCAATACGACGCAATCAAAACCTCAGCGAAACTCTGCGGAACTTCATAACAAAGCGTAAACAAAGTTATACTATGCACGGATGTACTATTTGAACATCCAGAGCGGTTTTTGCTACATATTTAGTTAAATAACTCTGAGCTTTGCAGGTATTTGCAGTTCTAACTTATATATTATCAAAGTATTATATCTTATCAATACGTACGCAATCAAAACATCAGCGAAACTCTGCGGAACTTCATAACAAAGCATCAAGAAAGTTATACTATGCACGGATGTACTATTTGATCATCCAGAGCGGTTCTTGCTACATATTTAGTTAAATAACTCTGAGCTTTGCAGGTATTTGCAGTTCTAACTTATATAATATCAAAGTATCCTATCTTACCAATTGCAATGCAATCAAAACATCAGCGAAACATTGCGGAACTTCATAACAAAGCGTAAACAAAGTTATAGTATGCACGGATGTACTATTTGATCATCCTGAGCGGTTCTTGCTACATATTTAGTTAAATAACTCTGAGGTTTGCAGGAATTTGCAGTTCTATCTTATATAATATCAAAGTATACTATCTTATCAATACGACGCAAGCAAAACCTCAGCGAAACACTGCGAAACTTCATAATAAAGTGTAAACAAAGTCATACTATTCACGGATGTACTATTTGATCATCCAGAGCGGTTCTTGCTACATATTTAGTTAAATAAATCTGAGCTTTGCAGGTATTTGCAGTTCTAACTTATATAATATCAAAGTATACTATCTTATCAATACGACGCAATCAAAACCACAGCGAAACTCTGCGGAACTTCATAACAAAGCATCAACAAAGTTATACTATGCACGGATGTACTATTTGATCATCCAGAGCGGTTCTTGCTACATATTTAGTTAAATAACTCTGAGCTTTGCAGGTATTTGCAGTTCTAACTTATATAATATCAAAGTATACAATCTTACCAATTGCGACGCAATCAAAACATCAGCGAAACATTGCGGAACTTCATAACAAAGCGAAAAGAAAGTTATACTATGCACGTATGTACTATTTTATCATCCTGAGCGGTTCTTGCTACATATTTAGTTAAATAACTCTCAGCTTTGGAGGTATTTGCAGTTCCAACTTATATAATATCAAAGTATACTATCTTATCAATACGACGCAAGCAAAACCTCAGCGAAACACTGCGAAACTTCATAATAAAGTGTAAACAAAGTCATACTATTCACGGATGTACTATTTGATCATCCAGAGCGGTTCTTGCTACATATTTAGTTAAATAAATCTGAGCTTTGCAGGTATTTGCAGTTCTAACTTATATAATATCAAAGTATACTATCTTATCAATACGACGCAATCAAAACCACAGCGAAACTCTGCGGAACTTCATAACAAAGCATCAACAAAGTTATACTATGCACGGATGTACTATTTGATCATCCAGGGCGGTTCTTCCTACATATTTAGTTAAATAACTCTGAGCTTTGCAGGTATTTGCACTTCTAACTTATATATTATCAAAGTATACTATCTTATCAATACGTACGCAATCAAAACATCAGCGAAACTATGCGGAACTTCATAACAAATCGTAAACAAAGTTAAAGTATGCACGGATTTACTGTATGATCATCCTGCTCGTTCTTAAAACATATTTTGCCAAATAACTCTGAGGTTTGCAGGTAGTTGCAGTTCTATCTTAGATAATATCAAAGTATACTATCTTATCAATACGACGCAATCAAAACCTCAGCGAAACTCTGCTGAACTTCATAACAAAGCGTAAACAAAGTTATACTATGCACGGATGTACTATTTGAACATCCAGAGCGGTTTTTGCTACATATTTAGTTAAATAACTCTGAGCTTTGCAGGTATTTGCAGTTCTAACTTATATATTATCAAAGTATTCTATCTTATCAATACGTACGCAATCAAAACATCAGCGAAACTCTGCGGAACTTCATAACAAAGCATCAAGAAAGTTATACTATGCACGGATGTACTATTTGATCATCCAGAGCGGTTCTTGCTACATATTTAGTTAAATAACTCTGAGCTTTGCAGGTATTTGCAGTTCTAACTTATATAATATCAAAGTATACTATCTTACCAATTGCGACGCAATCAAAACATCAGCGAAACATTGCGGAACTTCATAACAAAGCGTAAACAAAGTCATACTATGCACGGATGTACTATTTGATCATCCTGAGCGGTTCTTGCTACATATTTAGTTAAATAACTCTGAGGTTTGCAGGAATTTGCAGTTCTATCTTATATAATATCAAAGTATACTATCTTACCAATACGACGCAATCAAAACATCAGTGACACTTTGCGGAACTTCATAACAAAGCGAAAAGAAAGTTATACTATGCACGTATGTACTATTTTATCATCCTGAGCGGTTCTTGCTACATATTTAGTTAAATAACTCTCAGCTTTGGAGGTATTTGCAGTTCCAACTTATATAATATCAAAGTATACTATCTTATCAATACGACGCAAGCAAAACCTCAGCGAAACACTGCGAAACTTCATAATAAAGTGTAAACAAAGTCATACTATTCACGGATGTACTATTTGATCATCCAGAGCGGTTCTTGCTACATATTTAGTTAAATAAATCTGAGCTTTGCAGGTATTTGCAGTTCTAACTTATATAATATCAAAGTATACTATCTTATCAATACGACGCAATCAAAACCACAGCGAAACTCTGCGGAACTTCATAACAAAGCATCAACAAAGTTATACTATGCACGGATGTACTATTTGATCATCCAGGGCGGTTCTTCCTACATATTTAGTTAAATAACTCTGAGCTTTGCAGGTATTTGCACTTCTAACTTATATATTATCAAAGTATACTATCTTATCAATACGTACGCAATCAAAACATCAGCGAAACTATGCGGAACTTCATAACAAATCGTAAACAAAGTTAAAGTATGCACGGATTTACTGTATGATCATCCTGCTCGTTCTTAAAACATATTTTGCCAAATAACTCTGAGGTTTGCAGGTAGTTGCAGTTCTATCTTAGATAATATCAAAGTATACTATCTTATCAATACGACGCAATCAAAACCTCAGCGAAACTCTGCGGAACTTCATAACAAAGCGTAAACAAAGTTATAGTATGCACGGATGTACTATTTGAACATCCAGAGCGGTTTTTGCTACATATTTAGTTAAATAACTCTGAGCTTTGCAGGTATTTGCAGTTCTAACTTATATATTATCAAAGTATTCTATCTTATCAATACGTACGCAATCAAAACATCAGCGAAACTTTGCGGAACTTCATAACAAAGCGTAAACAAAGTTAATGTATGCACGGATTTACAGTATAATCATCCTGCTCGGCCTAGAAACATATTTTGCCAAATATCTCTGAGGTTTGCAAGTAGTTGCAGATCTAACTTATATAATATCAAAGTATACTATCTTACCAATTGCGACGCAATCAAAACATCAGCGAAACATTGCGGAACTTCATAACAAAGCGTAAACAAAGTTATACTATGCACGGATGTACTATTTGATCATCCTGAGCGGTTCTTGCTACATATTTAGTTAAATAACTCTGAGGTTTGCAGGTATTTGCAGTTCTATCTTATATAATATCAAAGTATACTATCTTACCAATACGACGCAATCAAAACATCAGTGACACTTTGCGGAACTTCATAACAAAGCGAAAAGAAAGTTATACTATGCACGTATGTACTATTTTATCATCCTGAGCGGTTCTTGCTACATATTTAGTTAAATAACTCTCAGCTTTGGAGGTATTTGCAGTTCCAACTTATATAATATCAAAGTATACTATCTTATCAATACGACGCAAGCAAAACCTCAGCGAAACTCTGCGAAACTTCATAATAAAGTGTAAACAAAGTCATGCTATTCACGGATGTACTATTTGATCATCCAGAGCGGTTCTTGCTACATATTTAGTTAAATAAATCTGAGCTTTGCAGGTATTTGCAGTTCTAACTTATATAATATCAAAGTATACTATCTTATCAATACGACGCAATCAAAACCACAGCGAAACTCTGCGGAACTTCATAACAAAGCATCAACAAAGTTATACTATGCACGGATGTACTATTTGATCATCCAGGGCGGTTCTTCCTACATATTTAGTTAAATAACTCTGAGCTTTGCAGGTATTTGCACTTCTAACTTATATATTATCAAAGTATACTATCTTATCAATACGTACGCAATCAAAACATCAGCGAAACTATGCGGAACTTCATAACAAATCGTAAACAAAGTTAAAGTATGCACGGATTTACTGTATGATCATCCTGCTCGTTCTTAAAACATATTTTGCCAAATAACTCTGAGGTTTGCAGGTAGTTGCAGTTCTATCTTAGATAATATCAAAGTATACTATCTTATCAATACGACGCAATCAAAACCTCAGCGAAACTTTGCGGAACTTCATAACAAAGCGTAAACAAAGTTAATGTATGCACGGATTTACAGTATAATCATCCTGCTCGGCCTAGAAACATATTTTGCCAAATATCTCTGAGGTTTGCAAGTAGTTGCAGTTCTAACTTATATAATATCAAAGTATACAATCTTACCAATTGCGACGCAATCAAAACATCAGCGAAACATTGCGGAACTTCATAACAAAGCGTAAACAAAGTTATAGTATGCACGGATGTACTATTTGAACATCCAGAGCGGTTTTTGCTACATATTTAGTTAAATAACTCTGAGCTTTGCAGGTATTTGCAGTTCTAACTTATATATTATCAAAGTATTCTATCTTATCAATACGTACGCAATCAAAACATCAGCGAAACTTTGCGGAACTTCATAACAAAGCGTAAACAAAGTTAATGTATGCACGGATTTACAGTATAATCATCCTGCTCGGCCTAGAAACATATTTTGCCAAATATCTCTGAGGTTTGCAAGTAGTTGCAGTTCTAACTTATATAATATCAAAGTATACAATCTTACCAATTGCGACGCAATCAAAACATCAGCGAAACATTGCGGAACTTCATAACAAAGCGTAAACAAAGTTATAGTATGCACGGATGTACTATTTGATCATCCAGTGCGGTTCTTGCTACATATTTAGTTAAATAACTCTGAGGTTTGCAGGTAGTTGCAGTTCTATCTTAGATAATATCAAAGTATACTATCTTACCAATTGCGACGCACTCCAAACCTCAGCGAAACATACCGGAACATCATAACAAAGCGTAAACAAAGTTATACTATGCACGGATGTACTATTTGATCATCCAGGGCGGTTCTTCCTACATATTTAGTTAAATAACTCTGAGCTTTGCAGGTATTTGCACTTCTAACTTATATATTATCAAAGTATACTATCTTATCAATACGTACGCAATCAAAACATCAGCGAAACTATGCGGAACTTCATAACAAATCGTAAACAAAGTTAAAGTATGCACGGATTTACTGTATGATCATCCTGCTCGTTCTTAAAACATATTTTGCCAAATAACTCTGAGGTTTGCAGGTAGTTGCAGTTCTATCTTAGATAATATCAAAGTATACTATCTTATCAATACGACGCAATCAAAACCTCAGCGAAACTCTGCGGAACTTCATAACAAAGCGTAAACAAAGTTATACTATGCACGGATGTACTATTTGAACATCCAGAGCGGTTTTTGCTACATATTTAGTTAAATAACTCTGAGCTTTGCAGGTATTTGCAGTTCTAACTTATATATTATCAAAGTATTCTATCTTATCAATACGTACGCAATCAAAACATCAGCGAAACTCTGCGGAACTTCATAACAAAGCATCAAGAAAGTTATACTATGCACGGATGTACTATTTGATCATCCAGAGCGGTTCTTGCTACATATTTAGTTAAATAACTCTGAGCTTTGCAGGTATTTGCAGTTCTAACTTATATAATATCAAAGTATCCTATCTTACCAATTGCGACGCAATCAAAACATCAGCGAAACATTGCGGAACTTCATAACAAAGCGTAAACAAAGTTATAGTATGCACGGATGTACTATTTGATCATCCTGAGCGGTTCTTGCTACATATTTAGTTAAATAACTCTGAGGTTTGCAGGAATTTGCAGTTCTATCTTATATAATATCAAAGTATACTATCTTACCAATACGACGCAATCAAAACATCAGTGACACTTTGCGGAACTTCATAACAAAGCGAAAAGAAAGTTATACTATGCACGTATGTACTATTTTATCATCCTGAGCGGTTCTTGCTACATATTTAGTTAAATAACTCTCAGCTTTGGAGGTATTTGCAGTTCCAACTTATATAATATCAAAGTATACTATCTTATCAATACGACGCAAGCAAAACCTCAGCGAAACACTGCGAAACTTCATAATAAAGTGTAAACAAAGTCATACTATTCACGGATGTACTATTTGATCATCCAGAGCGGTTCTTGCTACATATTTAGTTAAATAAATCTGAGCTTTGCAGGTATTTGCAGTTCTAACTTATATAATATCAAAGTATACTATCTTATCAATACGACGCAATCAAAACCTCAGCGAAACTCTGCGGAACTTCATAACAAAGCGTAAACAAAGTTATAGTATGCACGGATGTACTATTTGAACATCCAGAGCGGTTTTTGCTACATATTTAGTTAAATAACTCTGAGCTTTGCAGGTATTTGCAGTTCTAACTTATATATTATCAAAGTATTCTATCTTATCAATACGTACGCAATCAAAACATCAGCGAAACTTTGCGGAACTTCATAACAAAGCGTAAACAAAGTTAATGTATGCACGGATTTACAGTATAATCATCCTGCTCGGCCTAGAAACATATTTTGCCAAATATCTCTGAGGTTTGCAAGTAGTTGCAGTTCTAACTTATATAATATCAAAGTATACTATCTTACCAATTGCGACGCAATCAAAACATCAGCGAAACATTGCGGAACTTCATAACAAAGCGTAAACAAAGTTATACTATGCACGGATGTACTATTTGATCATCCTGAGCGGTTCTTGCTACATATTTAGTTAAATAACTCTGAGGTTTGCAGGAATTTGCAGTTCTATCTTATATAATATCAAAGTATACTATCTTACCAATACGACGCAATCAAAACATCAGTGACACTTTGCGGAACTTCATAACAAAGCGAAAAGAAAGTTATACTATGCACGTATGTACTATTTTATCATCCTGAGCGGTTCTTGCTACATATTTAGTTAAATAACTCTCAGCTTTGGAGGTATTTGCAGTTCCAACTTATATAATATCAAAGTATACTATCTTATCAATACGACGCAAGCAAAACCTCAGCGAAACTCTGCGAAACTTCATAATAAAGCATCAACAAAGTTATACTATGCACGGATGTACTATTTGATCATCCAGGGCGGTTCTTCCTACATATTTAGTTAAATAACTCTGAGCTTTGCAGGTATTTGCACTTCTAACTTATATATTATCAAAGTATACTATCTTATCAATACGTACGCAATCAAAACATCAGCGAAACTATGCGGAACTTCATAACAAATCGTAAACAAAGTTAAAGTATGCACGGATTTACTGTATGATCATCCTGCTCGTTCTTAAAACATATTTTGCCAAATAACTCTGAGGTTTGCAGGTAGTTGCAGTTCTATCTTAGATAATATCAAAGTATACTATCTTATCAATACGACGCAATCAAAACCTCAGCGAAACTCTGCGGAACTTCATAACAAAGCGTAAACAAAGTTATAGTATGCACGGATGTACTATTTGAACATCCAGAGCGGTTTTTGCTACATATTTAGTTAAATAACTCTGAGCTTTGCAGGTATTTGCAGTTCTAACTTATATATTATCAAAGTATTCTATCTTATCAATACGTACGCAATCAAAACATCAGCGAAACTTTGCGGAACTTCATAACAAAGCGTAAACAAAGTTAATGTATTCACGGATTTACAGTATAATCATCCTGCTCGGCCTAGAAACATATTTTGCCAAATATCTCTGAGGTTTGCAAGTAGTTGCAGTTCTAACTTATATAATATCAAAGTATACAATCTTACCAATTGCGACGCAATCAAAACATCAGCGAAACATTGCGGAACTTCATAACAAAGCGTAAACAAAGTTATAGTATGCACGGATGTACTATTTGATCATCCAGTGCGGTTCTTGCTACATATTTAGTTAAATAACTCTGAGGTTTGCAGGTAGTTGCAGTTCTATCTTAGATAATATCAAAGTATACTATCTTACCAATTGCGACGCACTCCAAACCTCAGCGAAACATACCGGAACTTCATAACAAAGCGTAAACAAAGTTATACTATGCACGGATGTACTATTTGATCATCCAGGGCGGTTCTTCCTACATATTTAGTTAAATAACTCTGAGCTTTGCAGGTATTTGCACTTCTAACTTATATATTATCAAAGTATACTATCTTATCAATACGTACGCAATCAAAACATCAGCGAAACTATGCGGAACTTCATAACAAATCGTAAACAAAGTTAAAGTATGCACGGATTTACTGTATGATCATCCTGCTCGTTCTTAAAACATATTTTGCCAAATAACTCTGAGGTTTGCAGGTAGTTGCAGTTCTATCTTAGATAATATCAAAGTATACTATCTTATCAATACGACGCAATCAAAACCTCAGCGAAACTCTGCGGAAATTCATAACAAAGCGTAAACAAAGTTATAGTATGCACGGATGTACTATTTGAACATCCAGAGCGGTTTTTGCTACATATTTAGTTAAATAACTCTGAGCTTTGCAGGTATTTGCAGTTCTAACTTATATATTATCAAAGTATACTATCTTATCAATACGTACGCAATCAAAACATCAGCGAAACTATGCGGAACTTCATAACAAATCGTAAACAAAGTTAAAGTATGCACGGATTTACTGTATGATCATCCTGCTCGTTCTTAAAACATATTTTGCCAAATAACTCTGAGGTTTGCAGGTAGTTGCAGTTCTATCTTAGATAATATCAAAGTATACTATCTTATCAATACGACGCAATCAAAACCTCAGCGAAACTCTGCGGAACTTCATAACAAAGCGTAAACAAAGTTATAGTATGCACGGATGTACTATTTGATCATCCTGAGCGGTTCTTGCTACATATTTAGTTAAATAACTCTGAGGTTTGCAGGAATTTGCAGTTCTATCTTATATAATATCAAAGTATACTATCTTACCAATACGACGCAATCAAAACATCAGTGACACTTTGCGGAACTTCATAACAAAGCGAAAAGAAAGTTATACTATGCACGTATGTACTATTTTATCATCCTGAGCGGTTCTTGCTACATATTTAGTTAAATAACTCTCAGCTTTGGAGGTATTTGCAGTTCCAACTTATATAATATCAAAGTATACTATCTTATCAATACGACGCAAGCAAAACCTCAGCGAAACACTGCGAAACTTCATAATAAAGTGTAAACAAAGTCATACTATTCACGGATGTACTATTTGATCATCCAGAGCGGTTCTTGCTACATATTTAGTTAAATAAATCTGAGCTTTGCAGGTATTTGCAGTTCTAACTTATATAATATCAAAGTATACTATCTTATCAATACGACGCAATCAAAACCACAGCGAAACTCTGCGGAACTTCATAACAAAGCATCAACAAAGTTATACTATGCACGGATGTACTATTTGATCATCCAGGGCGGTTCTTCCTACATATTTAGTTAAATAACTCTGAGCTTTGCAGGTATTTGCACTTCTAACTTATATATTATCAAAGTATACTATCTTATCAATACGTACGCAATCAAAACATCAGCGAAACTATGCGGAACTTCATAACAAATCGTAAACAAAGTTAAAGTATGCACGGATTTACTGTATGATCATCCTGCTCGTTCTTAAAACATATTTTGCCAAATAACTCTGAGGTTTGCAGGTAGTTGCAGTTCTATCTTAGATAATATCAAAGTATACTATCTTATCAATACGACGCAATCAAAACCTCAGCGAAACTCTGCGGAACTTCATAACAAAGCGTAAACAAAGTTATAGTATGCACGGATGTACTATTTGAACATCCAGAGCGGTTTTTGCTACATATTTAGTTAAATAACTCTGAGCTTTGCAGGTATTTGCAGTTCTAACTTATATATTATCAAAGTATTCTATCTTATCAATACGTACGCAATCAAAACATCAGCGAAACTTTGCGGAACTTCATAACAAAGCGTAAACAAAGTTAATGTATGCACGGATTTACAGTATAATCATCCTGCTCGGCCTAGAAACATATTTTGCCAAATATCTCTGAGGTTTGCAAGTAGTTGCAGTTCTAACTTATATAATATCAAAGTATACTATCTTACCAATTGCGACGCAATCAAAACATCAGCGAAACATTGCGGAACTTCATAACAAAGCGTAAACAAAGTTATACTATGCACGGATGTACTATTTGATCATCCTGAGCGGTTCTTGCTACATATTTAGTTAAATAACTCTGAGGTTTGCAGGTATTTGCAGTTCTATCTTATATAATATCAAAGTATACTATCTTACCAATACGACGCAATCAAAACATCAGTGACACTTTGCGGAACTTCATAACAAAGCGAAAAGAAAGTTATACTATGCACGTATGTACTATTTTATCATCCTGAGCGGTTCTTGCTACATATTTAGTTAAATAACTCTCAGCTTTGGAGGTATTTGCAGTTCCAACTTATATAATATCAAAGTATACTATCTTATCAATACGACGCAAGCAAAACCTCAGCGAAACTCTGCGAAACTTCATAATAAAGTGTAAACAAAGTCATACTATTCACGGATGTACTATTTGATCATCCAGAGCGGTTCTTGCTACATATTTAGTTAAATAAATCTGAGCTTTGCAGGTATTTGCAGTTCTAACTTATATAATATCAAAGTATACTATCTTATCAATACGACGCAATCAAAACCACAGCGAAACTCTGCGGAACTTCATAACAAAGCATCAACAAAGTTATACTATGCACGGATGTACTATTTGATCATCCAGGGCGGTTCTTCCTACATATTTAGTTAAATAACTCTGAGCTTTGCAGGTATTTGCACTTCTAACTTATATATTATCAAAGTATACTATCTTATCAATACGTACGCAATCAAAACATCAGCGAAACTATGCGGAACTTCATAACAAATCGTAAACAAAGTTAAAGTATGCACGGATTTACTGTATGATCATCCTGCTCGTTCTTAAAACATATTTTGCCAAATAACTCTGAGGTTTGCAGGTAGTTGCAGTTCTATCTTAGATAATATCAAAGTATACTATCTTATCAATACGACGCAATCAAAACCTCAGCGAAACTCTGCGGAACTTCATAACAAAGCGTAAACAAAGTTATAGTATGCACGGATGTACTATTTGAACATCCAGAGCGGTTTTTGCTACATATTTAGTTAAATAACTCTGAGCTTTGCAGGTATTTGCAGTTCTAACTTATATATTATCAAAGTATTCTATCTTATCAATACGTACGCAATCAAAACATCAGCGAAACTTTGCGGAACTTCATAACAAAGCGTAAACAAAGTTAATGTATGCACGGATTTACAGTATAATCATCCTGCTCGGCCTAGAAACATATTTTGCCAAATATCTCTGAGGTTTGCAAGTAGTTGCAGTTCTAACTTATATAATATCAAAGTATACAATCTTACCAATTGCGACGCAATCAAAACATCAGCGAAACATTGCGGAACTTCATAACAAAGCGTAAACAAAGTTATAGTATGCACGGATGTACTATTTGATAATCCAGTGCGGTTCTTGCTACATATTTAGTTAAATAACTCTGAGGTTTGCAGGTAGTTGCAGTTCTATCTTAGATAATATCAAAGTATACTATCTTACCAATTGCGACGCACTCCAAACCTCAGCGAAACATACCGGAACTTCATAACAAAGCGTAAACAAAGTTATACTATGCACGGATGTACTATTTGATCATCCAGGGCGGTTCTTCCTACATATTTAGTTAAATAACTCTGAGCTTTGCATGTATTTGCACTTCTAACTTATATATTATCAAAGTATACTATCTTATCAATACGTACGCAATCAAAACATCAGCGAAACTATGGGGAACTTCATAACAAATCGTAAACAAAGTTAAAGTATGCACGGATTTACTGTATGATCATCCTGCTCGTTCTTAAAACATATTTTGCCAAATAACTCTGAGGTTTGCAGGTAGTTGCAGTTCTATCTTAGATAATATCAAAGTATACTATCTTATCAATACGACGCAATCAAAACCTCAGCGAAACTCTGCGGAACTTCATAACAAAGCGTAAACAAAGTTATAGTATGCACGGATGTACTATTTGAACATCCAGAGCGGTTTTTGCTACATATTTAGTTAAATAACTCTGAGCTTTGCAGGTATTTGCAGTTCTAACTTATATATTATCAAAGTATTCTATCTTATCAATACGTACGCAATCAAAACATCAGCGAAACTTTGCGGAACTTCATAACAAAGCGTAAACAAAGTTAATGTATGCACGGATTTACAGTATAATCATCCTGCTCGGCCTAGAAACATATTTTGCCAAATATCTCTGAGGTTTGCAAGTAGTTGCAGTTCTAACTTATATAATATCAAAGTATACAATCTTACCAATTGCGACGCAATCAAAACATCAGCGAAACATTGCGGAACTTCATAACAAAGCGTAAACAAAGTTATACTATGCACGGATGTACTATTTGATCATCCTGAGCGGTTCTTGCTACATATTTAGTTAAATAAATCTGAGGTTTGCAGGAATTTGCAGTTCTATCTTATATAATATCAAAGTATACTATCTTACCAATACGACGCAATCAAAACATCAGTGACACTTTGCGGAACTTCATAACAAAGCGAAAAGAAAGTTATACTATGCACGTATGTACTATTTTATCATCCTGAGCGGTTCTTGCTACATATTTAGTTAAATAACTCTCAGCTTTGGAGGTATTTGCAGTTCCAACTAATATAATATCAAAGTATACTATCTTATCAATACGACGCAAGCAAAACCTCAGCGAAACTCTGCGAAACTTCATAATAAAGTGTAAACAAAGTCATACTATTCACGGATGTACTATTTGATCATCCAGAGCGGTTCTTGCTACATATTTAGTTAAATAAATCTGAGCTTTACAGGTATTTGCAGTTCTAACTTATATAATATCAAAGTATACTATCTTATCAATACGACGCAATCAAAACCACAGCGAAACTCTGCGGAACTTCATAACAAAGCATCAACAAAGTTATACTATGCACGGATGTACTATTTGATCATCCAGGGCGGTTCTTCCTACATATTTAGTTAAATAACTCTGAGCTTTGCAGGTATTTGCACTTCTAACTTATATATTATCAAAGTATACTATCTTATCAATACGTACGCAATCAAAACATCAGCGAAACTATGCGGAACTTCATAACAAATCGTAAACAAAGTTAAAGTATGCACGGATTTACTGTATGATCATCCTGCTCGTTCTTAAAACATATTTTGCCAAATAACTCTGAGGTTTGCAGGTAGTTGCAGTTCTATCTTAGATAATATCAAAGTATACTATCTTATCAATACGACGCAATCAAAACCTCAGCGAAACTCTGCGGAACTTCATAACAAAGCGTAAACAAAGTTATAGTATGCACGGATGTACTATTTGAACATCCAGAGCGGTTTTTGCTACATATTTAGTTAAATAACTCTGAGCTTTGCAGGTATTTGCAGTTCTAACTTATATATTATCAAAGTATTCTATCTTATCAATACGTACGCAATCAAAACATCAGCGAAACTTTGCGGAACTTCATAACAAAGCGTAAACAAAGTTAATGTATGCACGGATTTACAGTATAATCATCCTCCTCGGCCTAGAAACATATTTTGCCAAATATCTCTGAGGTTTGCAAGTAGTTGCAGTTCTAACTTATATAATATCAAAGTATACAATCTTACCAATTGCGACGCAATCAAAACATCAGCGAAACATTGCGGAACTTCATAACAAAGCGTAAACAAAGTTATAGTATGCACGGATGTACTATTTGATCATCCAGTGCGGTTCTTGCTACATATTTAGTTAAATAACTCTGAGGTTTGCAGGTAGTTGCAGTTCTATCTTAGATAATATCAAAGTATACTATCTTACCAATTGCGACGCACTCCAAACCTCAGCGAAACATACCGGAACTTCATAACAAAGCGTAAACAAAGTTATACTATGCACGGATGTACTATTTGATCATCCAGGGCGGTTCTTCCTACATATTTAGTTAAATAACTCTGAGCTTTGCATGTATTTGCACTTCTAACTTATATATTATCAAAGTATACTATCTTATCAATACGTACGCAATCAAAACATCAGCGAAACTATGCGGAACTTCATAACAAATCGTAAACAAAGTTAAAGTATGCACGGATTTACTGTATGATCATCCTGCTCGTTCTTAAAACATATTTTGCCAAATAACTCTGAGGTTTGCAGGTAGTTGCAGTTCTATCTTAGATAATATCAAAGTATACTATCTTATCAATACGACGCAATCAAAACCTCAGCGAAACTCTGCGGAACTTCATAACAAAGCGTAAACAAAGTTATAGTATGCACGGATGTACTATTTGAACATCCAGAGCGGTTTTTGCTACATATTTAGTTAAATAACTCTGAGCTTTGCAGGTATTTGCAGTTCTAACTTATATATTATCAAAGTATTCTATCTTATCAATACGTACGCAATCAAAACATCAGCGAAACTTTGCGGAACTTCATAACAAAGCGTAAACAAAGTTATACTATGCACGGATGTACTATTTGATCATCCTGAGCGGTTCTTGCTACATATTTAGTTAAATAACTCTGAGGTTTGCAGGAATTTGCAGTTCTATCTTATATAATATCAAAGTATACTATCTTACCAATACGACGCAATCAAAACATCAGTGACACTTTGCGGAACTTCATAACAAAGCGAAAAGAAAGTTATACTATGCACGTATGTACTATTTTATCATCCTGAGCGGTTCTTGCTACATATTTAGTTAAATAACTCTCAGCTTTGGAGGTATTTGCAGTTCCAACTTATATAATATCAAAGTATACTATCTTATCAATACGACGCAAGCAAAACCTCAGCGAAACTCTGCGAAACTTCATAATAAAGTGTAAACAAAGTCATACTATTCACGGATGTACTATTTGATCATCCAGAGCGGTTCTTGCTACATATTTAGTTAAATAAATCTGAGCTTTGCAGGTATTTGCAATTCTAACTTATATAATATCAAAGTATACTATCTTATCAATACGACGCAATCAAAACCACAGCGAAACTCTGCGGAACTTCATAACAAAGCATCAACAAAGTTATACTATGCACGGATGTACTATTTGATCATCCAGGGCGGTTCTTCCTACATATTTAGTTAAATAACTCTGAGCTTTGCAGGTATTTGCACTTCTAACTTATATATTATCAAAGTATACTATCTTATCAATACGTACGCAATCAAAACATCAGCGAAACTATGCGGAACTTCATAACAAATCGTAAACAAAGTTAAAGTATGCACGGATTTACTGTATGATCATCCTGCTCGTTCTTAAAACATATTTTGCCAAATAACTCTGAGGTTTGCAGGTAGTTGCAGTTCTATCTTAGATAATATCAAAGTATACTATCTTATCAATACGACGCAATCAAAACCTCAGCGAAACTCTGCGGAACTTCATAACAAAGCGTAAACAAAGTTATAGTATGCACGGATGTACTATTTGAACATCCAGAGCGGTTTTTGCTACATATTTAGTTAAATAACTCTGAGCTTTGCAGGTATTTGCAGTTCTAACTTATATATTATCAAAGTATTCTATCTTATCAATACGTACGCAATCAAAACATCAGCGAAACTTTGCGGAACTTCATAACAAAGTGTAAACAAAGTTAATGTATGCACGGATTTACAGTATAATCATCCTGCTCGGCCTAGAAACATATTTTGCCAAATATCTCTGAGGTTTGCAAGTAGTTGCAGTTCTAACTTATATAATATCAAAGTATACAATCTTACCAATTGCGACGCAATCAAAACATCAGCGAAACATTGCGGAACTTCATAACAAAGCGTAAACAAAGTTATAGTATGCACGGATGTACTATTTGATCATCCAGTGCGGTTCTTGCTACATATTTAGTTAAATAACTCTGAGGTTTGCAGGTAGTTGCAGTTCTATCTTAGATAATATCAAAGTATAGTATCTTACCAATACGACGCAATCAGAAAATCAGCGAAACTTTGCGGAACTTCATAACAAAGCGTAAACAAAGTTATACTATGCACGGATGTACTATTTGATCATCCTGAGCGGTTCTTGCTACATATTTAGTTAAATAACTCTGAGGTTTGCAGGTATTTGCAGTTCTATCTTATATAATATCAAAGTATACTATCTTACCAATACGACGCAATCAAAACATCAGTGACACTTTGCGGAACTTCATAACAAAGCGAAAAGAAAGTTATACTATGCACGTATGTACTATTTTATCATCCTGAGCGGTTCTTGCTACATATTTAGTTAAATAACTCTCAGCTTTGGAGGTATTTGCAGTTCCAACTTATATAATATCAAAGTATACTATCTTATCAATACGACGCAAGCAAAACCTCAGCGAAACTCTGCGAAACTTCATAATAAAGTGTAAACAAAGTCATACTATTCACGAATGTACTATTTGATCATCCAGAGCGGTTCTTGCTACATATTTAGTTAAATAAATCTGAGCTTTGCAGGTATTTGCAGTTCTAACTTATATAATATCAAAGTATACTATCTTATCAATACGACGCAATCAAAACCACAGCGAAACTCTGCGGAACTTCATAACAAAGCATCAACAAAGTTATACTATGCACGGATGTACTATTTGATCATCCAGGGCGGTTCTTCCTACATATTTAGTTAAATAACTCTGAGCTTTGCAGGTATTTGCACTTCTAACTTATATATTATCAAAGTATACTATCTTATCAATACGTACGCAATCAAAACATCAGCGAAACTATGCGGAACTTCATAACAAATCGTAAACAAAGTTAAAGTATGCACGGATTTACTGTATGATCATCCTGCTCGTTCTTAAAACATATTTTGCCAAATAACTCTGAGGTTTGCAGGTAGTTGCAGTTCTATCTTAGATAATATCAAAGTATACTATCTTATCAATACGACGCAATCAAAACCTCAGCGAAACTCTGCGGAACTTCATAACAAAGCGTAAACAAAGTTATAGTATGCACGGATGTACTATTTGAACATCCAGAGCGGTTTTTGCTACATATTTAGTTAAATAACTCTGAGCTTTGCAGGTATTTGCAGTTCTAACTTATATATTATCAAAGTATTCTATCTTATCAATACGTACGCAATCAAAACATCAGCGAAACTTTGCGGAACTTCATAACAAAGCGTAAACAAAGTTAATGTATGCACGGATTTACAGTATAATCATCCTGCTCGGCCTAGAAACATATTTTGCCAAATATCTCTGAGGTTTGCAAGTAGTTGCAGTTCTAACTTATATAATATCAAAGTATACAATCTTACCAATTGCGACGCAATCAAAACATCAGCGAAACATTGCGGAACTTCATAACAAAGCGTAAACAAAGTTATAGTATGCACGGATGTACTATTTGATCATCCAGTGCGGTTCTTGCTACATATTTAGTTAAATAACTCTGAGGTTTGCAGGTAGTTGCAGTTCTATCTTAGATAATATCAAAGTATACTATCTTACCAATTGCGACGCACTCCAAACCTCAGCGAAACATACCGGAACTTCATAACAAAGCGTAAACAAAGTTATACTATGCACGGATGTACTATTTGATCATCCAGGGCGGTTCTTCCTACATATTTATTTAAATAACTCTGAGCTTTGCATGTATTTGCACTTCTAACTTATATATTATCAAAGTATACTATCTTATCAATACGTACGCAATCAAAACATCAGCGAAACTATGCGGAACTTCATAACAAATCGTAAACAAAGTTAAAGTATGCACGGATTTACTGTATGATCATCCTGCTCGTTCTTAAAACATATTTTGCCAAATAACTCTGAGGTTTGCAGGTAGTTGCAGTTCTATCTTAGATAATATCAAAGTATACTATCTTATCAATACGACGCAATCAAAACCTCAGCGAAACTCTGCGGAACTTCATAACAAAGCGTAAACAAAGTTATAGTATGCACGGATGTACTATTTGAACATCCAGAGCGGTTGTTGCTACATATTTAGTTAAATAACTCTGAGCTTTGCAGGTATTTGCAGTTCTAACTTATATATTATCAAAGTATTCTATCTTATCAATACGTACGCAATCAAAACATCAGCGAAACTTTGCGGAACTTCATAACAAAGCGTAAACAAAGTTAATGTATGCACGGATTTACAGTATAATCATCCTGCTCGGCCTAGAAACATATTTTGCCAAATATCTCTGAGGTTTGCAAGTAGTTGCAGTTCTAACTTATATAATATCAAAGTATACAATCTTACCAATTGCGACGCAATCAAAACATCAGCGAAACATTGCGGAACTTCATAACAAAGCGTAAACAAAGTTATAGTATGCACGGATGTACTATTTGATCATCCAGTGCGGTTCTTGCTACATATTTAGTTAAATAACTCTGAGGTTTGCAGGTAGTTGCAGTTCTATCTTAGATAATATCAAAGTATACTATCTTACCAATTCCGACGCACTCCAAACCTCAGCGAAACATTCCGGAACTTCATAACAAAGCGTAAACAAAGTTATACTATGCACGGATGTACTATTTGATCATCCAGGGCGGTTCTTCCTACATATTTAGTTAAATAACTCTGAGCTTTGCAGGTATTTGCACTTCTAACTTATATATTATCAAAGTATACTATCTTATCAATACGTACGCAATCAAAACATCAGCGAAACTATGCGGAACTTCATAACAAATCGTAAACAAAGTTAAAGTATGAACGGATTTACTGTATGATCATCCTGCTCGTTCTTAAAACATATTTTGCCAAATAACTCTGAGGTTTGCAGGTAGTTGCAGTTCTACCTTAGATAATATCAAAGTATACTATCTTATCAATACGACGCAATCAAAACCTCAGCGAAACTCTGCGGAACTTCATAACAAAGCGTAAACAAAGTTATAGTATGCACGGATGTACTATTTGAACATCCAGAGCGGTTTTTGCTACATATTTAGTTAAATAACTCTGAGCTTTGCAGGTATTTGCAGTTCTAACTTATATATTATCAAAGTATTCTATCTTATCAATACGTACGCAATCAAAACATCAGCGAAACTTTGCGGAACTTCATAACAAAGCGTAAACAAAGTTAATGTATGCACGGATTTACAGTATAATCATCCTGCTCGGCCTAGAAACATATTTTGCCAAATATCTCTGAGGTTTGCAAGTAGTTGCAGTTCTAACTTATATAATATCAAAGTATACAATCTTACCAATTGCGACGCAATCAAAACATCAGCGAAACATTGCGGAACTTCATAACAAAGCGTAAACAAAGTTATAGTATGCACGGATGTACTATTTGATCATCCAGTGCGGTTCTTGCTACATATTTAGTTAAATAACTCTGAGGTTTGCAGGTAGTTGCAGTTCTATCTTAGATAATATCAAAGTATACTATCTTACCAATTGCGACGCACTCCAAACCTCAGCGAAACATTCCGGAACTTCATAACAAAGCGTAAACAAAGTTATACTATGCACGGATGTACTATTTGATCATCCAGGGCGGTTCTTCCTACATATTTAGTTAAATAACTCTGAGCTTTGCAGGTATTTGCACTTCTAACTTATATATTATCAAAGTATACTATCTTATCAATACGTACGCAATCAAAACATCAGCGAAACTATGCGGAACTTCATAACAAAGCGTAAACAAAGTTATAGTATGCACGGATGTACTATTTGAACATCCAGAGCGGTTGTTGCTACATATTTAGTTAAATAACTCTGAGCTTTGCAGGTATTTGCAGTTCTAACTTATATATTATCAAAGTATTCTATCTTATCAATACGTACGCAATCAAAACATCAGCGAAACTTTGCGGAACTTCATAACAAAGCGTAAACAAAGTTAATGTATGCACGGATTTACAGTATAATCATCCTGCTCGGCCTAGAAACATATTTTGCCAAATATCTCTGAGGTTTGCAAGTAGTTGCAGTTCTAACTTATATAATATCAAAGTATACAATCTTACCAATTGCGACGCAATCAAAACATCAGCGAAACATTGCGGAACTTCATAACAAAGCGTAAACAAAGTTATAGTATGCACGGATGTACTATTTGATCATCCAGTGCGGTTCTTGCTACATATTTAGTTAAATAACTCTGAGGTTTGCAGGTAGTTGCAGTTCTATCTTAGATAATATCAAAGTATAGTATCTTACCAATACGACGCAATCAGAAAATCAGCGAAACTTTGCGGAACTTCATAACAAAGCGTAAACAAAGTTATACTATGCACGGATGTACTATTTGATCATCCTGAGCGGTTCTTGCTACATATTTAGTTAAATAACTCGGTGGTTTGCAGGTATTTGCAGTTCTATCTTATATAATATCAAAGTATACTATCTTACCAATACGACGCAATCAAAACATCAGTGACACTTTGCGGAACTTCATAACAAAGCGAAAAGAAAGTTATACTATGCACGTATGTACTATTTTATCATCCTGAGCGGTTCTTGCTACATATTTAGTTAAATAACTCTCAGCTTTGGAGGTATTTGCAGTTCCAACTTATATAATATCAAAGTATACTATCTTATCAATACGACGCAAGCAAAACCTCAGCGAAACTCTGCGAAACTTCATAATAAAGTGTAAACAAAGTCATACTATTCACGGATGTACTATTTGATCATCCAGAGCGGTTCTTGCTACATATTTAGTTAAATAAATCTGAGCTTTGCAGGTATTTGCAGTTCTAACTTATATAATATCAAAGTATACTATCTTATCAATACGACGCAATCAAAACCACAGCGAAACTCTGCGGAACTTCATAACAAAGCATCAACAAAGTTATACTATGCACGGATGTACTATTTGATCATCCAGGGCGGTTCTTCCTACATATTTAGTTAAATAACTCTGAGCTTTGCAGGTATTTGCACTTCTAACTTATATATTATCAAAGTATACTATCTTATCAATACGTACGCAATCAAAACATCAGCGAAACTATGCGGAACTTCATAACAAATCGTAAACAAAGTTAAAGTATGCACGGATTTACTGTATGATCATCCTGCTCGTTCTTAAAACATATTTTGCCAAATAACTCTGAGGTTTGCAGGTAGTTGCAGTTCTATCTTAGATAATATCAAAGTATACTATCTTATCAATACGACGCAATCAAAACCTCAGCGAAACTCTGCGGAACTTCATAACAAAGCGTAAACAAAGTTATAGTATGCACGGATGTACTATTTGAACATCCAGAGCGGTTTTTGCTACATATTTAGTTAAATAACTCTGAGCTTTGCAGGTATTTGCAGTTCTAACTTATATATTATCAAAGTATTCTATCTTATCAATACGTACGCAATCAAAACATCAGCGAAACTTTGCGGAACTTCATAACAAAGCGTAAACAAAGTTAATGTATGCACGGATTTACAGTATAATCATCCTGCTCGGCCTAGAAACATATTTTGCCAAATATCTCTGAGGTTTGCAAGTAGTTGCAGTTCTAACTTATATAATATCAAAGTATACAATCTTACCAATTGCGACGCAATCAAAACATCAGCGAAACATTGCGGAACTTCATAACAAAGCGTAAACAAAGTTATAGTATGCACGGATGTACTATTTGATCATCCAGTGCGGTTCTTGCTACATATTTAGTTAAATAACTCTGAGGTTTGCAGGTAGTTGCAGTTCTATCTTAGATAATATCAAAGTATACTATCTTACCAATTGCGACGCACTCCAAACCTCAGCGAAACATACCGGAACTTCATAACAAAGCGTAAACAAAGTTATACTATGCACGGATGTACTATTTGATCATCCAGGGCGGTTCTTCCTACATATTTAGTTAAATAACTCTGAGCTTTGCATGTATTTGCACTTCTAACTTATATATTATCAAAGTATACTATCTTATCAATACGTACGCAATCAAAACATCAGCGAAACTATGCGGAACTTCATAACAAATCGTAAACAAAGTTAAAGTATGCACGGATTTACTGTATGATCATCCTGCTCGTTCTTAAAACATATTTTGCCAAATAACTCTGAGGTTTGCAGGTAGTTGCAGTTCTATCTTAGATAATATCAAAGTATACTATCTTATCAATACGACGCAATCAAAACCTCAGCGAAACTCTGCGGAACTTCATAACAAAGCGTAAACAAAGTTATAGTATGCACGGATGTACTATTTGAACATCCAGAGCGGTTGTTGCTACATATTTAGTTAAATAACTCTGAGCTTTGCAGGTATTTGCAGTTCTAACTTATATATTATCAAAGTATTCTATCTTATCAATACGTACGCAATCAAAACATCAGCGAAACTTTGCGGAACTTCATAACAAAGCGTAAACAAAGTTAATGTATGCACGGATTTACAGTATAATCATCCTGCTCGGCCTAGAAACATATTTTGCCAAATATCTCTGAGGTTTGCAAGTAGTTGCAGTTCTAACTTATATAATATCAAAGTATACAATCTTACCAATTGCGACGCAATCAAAACATCAGCGAAACTTTGCGGAACTTCATAACAAAGCGTAAACAAAGTTATAGTATGCACGGATGTACTATTTGATCATCCAGTGCGGTTCTTGCTACATATTTAGTTAAATAACTCTGAGGTTTGCAGGTAGTTGCAGTTCTATCTTAGATAATATCAAAGTATACTATCTTACCAATTCCGACGCACTCCAAACCTCAGCGAAACATTCCGGAACTTCATAACAAAGCGTAAACAAAGTTATACTATGCACGGATGTACTATTTGATCATCCAGGGCGGTTCTTCCTACATATTTAGTTAAATAACTCTGAGCTTTGCAGGTATTTGCACTTCTAACTTATATATTATCAAAGTATACTATCTTATCAATACGTACGCAATCAAAACATCAGCGAAACTATGCGGAACTTCATAACAAATCGTAAACAAAGTTAAAGTATGCACGGATTTACTGTATGATCATCCTGCTCGTTCTTAAAACATATTTTGCCAAATAACTCTGAGGTTTGCAGGTAGTTGCAGTTCTACCTTAGATAATATCAAAGTATACTATCTTATCAATACGACGCAATCAAAACCTCAGGGAACTCTGCGGAACTTCATAACAAAGCGTAAACAAAGTTATAGTATGCACGGATGTACTATTTGAACATCCAGAGCGGTTTTTGCTACATATTTAGTTAAATAACTCTGAGCTTTGCAGGTATTTGCAGTTCTAACTTATATATTATCAAAGTATTCTATCTTATCAATACGTACGCAATCAAAACATCAGCGAAACTTTGCGGAACTTCATAACAAAGCGTAAACAAAGTTAATGTATGCACGGATTTACAGTATAATCATCCTGCTCGGCCTAGAAACATATTTTGCCAAATATCTCTGAGGTTTGCAAGTAGTTGCAGTTCTAACTTATATAATATCAAAGTATACAATCTTACCAATTGCGACGCAATCAAAACATCAGCGAAACATTGCGGAACTTCATAACAAAGCGTAAACAAAGTTATAGTATGCACGGATGTACTATTTGATCATCCAGTGCGGTTCTTGCTACATATTTAGTTAAATAACTCTGAGGTTTGCAGGTAGTTGCAGTTCTATCTTATATAATATCAAAGTATACTATCTTACCAATTGCGACGCACTCCAAACCTCAGCGAAACATTCCGGAACTTCATAACAAAGCGTAAACAAAGTTATACTATGCACGGATGTACTATTTGATCATCCAGGGCGGTTCTTCCTACATATTTAGTTAAATAACTCTGAGCTTTGCAGGTATTTGCACTTCTAACTTATATATTATCAAAGTATACTATCTTATCAATACGTACGCAATCAAAACATCAGCGAAACTATGCGGAACTTCATAACAAATCGTAAACAAAGTTAAAGTATGCACGGATTTACTGTATGATCATCCTGCTCGTTCTTAAAACATATTTTGCCAAATAACTCTGAGGTTTGCAGGTAGTTGCAGTTCTACCTTAGATAATATCAAAGTATACTATCTTATCAATACGACGCAATCAAAACCTCAGCGAAACTCTGCGGAACTTCATAACAAAGCGTAAACAAAGTTATAGTATGCACGGATGTACTATTTGAACATCCAGAGCGGTTTTTGCTACATATTTAGTTAAATAACTCTGAGCTTTGCAGGTATTTGCAGTTCTAACTTATATATTATCAAAGTATTCTATCTTATCAATACGTACGCAATCAAAACATCAGCGAAACTTTGCGGAACTTCATAACAAAGCGTAAACAAAGTTAATGTATGCACGGATTTACAGTATAATCATCCTGCTCGGCCTAGAAACATATTTTGCCAAATATCTCTGAGGTTTGCAAGTAGTTGCAGTTCTAACTTATATAATATCAAAGTATACAATCTTACCAATTGCGACGCAATCAAAACATCAGCGAAACATTGCGGAACTTCATAACAAAGCGTAAACAAAGTTATAGTATGCACGGATGTACTATTTGATCATCCAGTGCGGTTCTTGCTACATATTTAGTTAAATAACTCTGAGGTTTGCAGGTAGTTGCAGTTCTATCTTAGATAATATCAAAGTATACTATCTTACCAATACGACGCAATCAGAAAATCAGCGAAACTTTGCGGAACTTCATAACAAAGCGTAAACAAAGTTATACTATGCACGGATGTACTATTTGATCATCCTGAGCGGTTCTTGCTACATATTTAGTTAAATAACTCTGAGGTTTGCAGGAATTTGCAGTTCTATCTTATATAATATCAAAGTATACTATCTTACCAATACGACGCAATCAAAACATCAGTGACACTTTGCTGAACTTCATAACAAAGCGAAAAGAAAGTTATACTATGCACGTATGTACTATTTTATCATCCTGAGCGGTTCTTGCTACATATTTAGTTAAATAACTCTCAGCTTTGGAGGTATTTGCAGTTCCAACTTATATAATATCAAAGTATACTATCTTATCAATACGACGCAAGCAAAACCTCAGCGAAACTCTGCGAAACTTCATAATAAAGTGTAAACAAAGTCATACTATTCACGGATGTACTATTTGATCATCCAGAGCGGTTCTTGCTACATATTTAGTTAAATAAATCTGAGCTTTGCAGGTATTTGCAGTTCTAACTTATATAATATCAAAGTATACTATCTTATCAATACGACGCAATCAAAACCACAGCGAAACTCTGCGGAACTTCATAACAAAGCATCAACAAAGTTATACTATGCACGGATGTACTATTTGATCATCCAGGGCGGTTCTTCCTACATATTTAGTTAAATAACTCTGAGCTTTGCAGGTATTTGCACTTCTAACTTATATATTATCAAAGTATACTATCTTATCAATACGTACGCAATCAAAACATCAGCGAAACTATGCGGAACTTCATAACAAATCGTAAACAAAGTTAAAGTATGCACGGATTTACTGTATGATCATCCTGCTCGTTCTTAAAACATATTTTGCCAAATAACTCTGAGGTTTGCAGGTAGTTGCAGTTCTATCTTAGATAATATCAATGTATACTATCTTATCAATACGACGCAATCAAAACCTCAGCGAAACTCTGCGGAACTTCATAACAAAGCGTAAACAAAGTTATAGTATGCACGGATGTACTATTTGAACATCCAGAGCGGTTTTTGCTACATATTTAGTTAAATAACTCTGAGCTTTGCAGGTATTTGCAGTTCTAACTTATATATTATCAAAGTATTCTATCTTATCAATACGTACGCAATCAAAACATCAGCGAAACTATGCGGAACTTCATAACAAATCGTAAACAAAGTTAAAGTATGCACGGATTTACTGTATGATCATCCTGCTCGTTCTTAAAACATATTTTGCCAAATATCTCTGAGGTTTGCAAGTAGTTGCAGTTCTAACTTATATAATATCAAAGTATACAATCTTACCAATTGCGACGCAATCAAAACATCAGCGAAACATTGCGGAACTTCATAACAAAGCGTAAACAAAGTTATAGTATGCACGGATGTACTATTTGATCATCCAGTGCGGTTCTTGCTACATATTTAGTTAAATAACTCTGAGGTTTGCAGGTAGTTGCAGTTCTATCTTAGATAATATCAAAGTATACTATCTTACCAATTGCGACGCACTCCAAACCTCAGCGAAACATTCCGGAACTTCATAACAAAGCGTAAACAAAGTTATACTATGCACGGATGTACTATTTGATCATCCAGGGCGGTTCTTCCTACATATTTAGTTAAATAACTCTGAGCTTTGCAGGTATTTGCACTTCTAACTTATATATTATCAAAGTATACTATCTTATCAATACGTACGCAATCAAAACATCAGCGAAACTATGCGGAACTTCATAACAAATCGTAAACAAAGTTAAAGTATGCACGGATTTACTGTATGATCATCCTGCTCGTTCTTAAAACATATTTTGCCAAATAACTCTGAGGTTTGCAGGTAGTTGCAGTTCTATCTTAGATAATATCAAAGTATACTATCTTATCAATACGACGCAATCAAAACCTCAGCGAAACTCTGCGGAACTTCATAACAAAGCGTAAACAAAGTTATAGTATGCACGGATGTACTATTTGAACATCCAGGGCGGTTTTTGCTACATATTTAGTCAAATAACTCTGAGCTTTGCAGGTATTTGCAGTTCTAACTTATATATTATCAAAGTATTCTATCTTATCAATACGTACGCAATCAAAACATCAGCGAAACTTTGCGGAACTTCATAACAAAGCGTAAACAAAGTTAATGTATGCACGGATTTACAGTATGATCATCCTGCTCGGCCTAGAAACATATTTTGCCAAATATCTCTGAGGTTTGCAAGTAGTTGCAGTTCTAACTTATATAATATCAAAGTATACAATCTTACCAATTGCGACGCAATCAAAACATCAGCGAAACATTGCGGAACTTCATAACAAAGCGTAAACAAAGTTATAGTATGCACGGATGTACTATTTGATCATCCAGTGCGGTTCTTGCTACATATTTAGTTAAATAACTCTGAGGTTTGCAGGTAGTTGCAGTTCTATCTTAGATAATATCAAAGTATACTATCTTCCCAATTGCGACGCACTCCAAACCTCAGCGAAACATTCCGGAACTTCATAACAAAGCGTAAACAAAGTTATACTATGCACGGATGTACTATTTGATCATCCTGAGCGGTTCTTGCTACATATTTTGTTAAATAACTCTGAGGTGTGCAGGTATTTGCAGTTCTATCTTATATAATATCAAAGTATACAATGTTACCAATACGACGCCATGAAAACCTCACCGAAACTTTGCGGAACTTCATAACAAAGCGTAAACAAATTTATACTATGCACGGATGTACTATTTGATCATCCTGAGCGGTTCTTGCTACATATTTTGTTAAATAACACTCAGGTGTGCAGGAATTTGCAGTTCTATCTTATATAATATCAAAGTATACTATCTTACCAATACGACGCAATCAAAACATCAGTGACACTTTGCGGAACTTCATAACAAAGCGTAAACAAAGTTATACTATGCACGGATGTACTATTTGATCATCCTGAGCGGTTCTTGCTACATATTTTGTTAAATAACTCTGAGGTGTGCAGGTATTTGCAGTTCTATCTTATATAATATCAAAGTATACAATGTTACCAATACGACGCCATGAAAACCTCAGCGAACCTTTGCGGAACTTCATAACAAAGCGTAAACAAAGTTATACTATGCACGGATGTACTATTTGATCATCCTGAGCGGTTCTTGCTACATATTTAGTTAAATAACTCTGAGGTGTGCAGGTATTTGCAGTTCTATCTTATATAATATCAAAGTATACAATGTTACCAATACGACGCCATGAAAACCTCAGCGAAACATTCCAGAACTTCATAACAAAGCGTAAACAAAGTTATACTATGCACGGATGTACTATTTGATCATCCTGAGCGGTTCTTGCTACATATTTAGTTAAATAACTCTGAGCTTTGCAGGTATTTGCAGTTCTAACTTATATAATATCAAAGTATACTATCTTATCAATACGACGCAATCAAAACCAAAGCGAAACTCTGCGGAACTTCATAACAAAGCATCAACAAAGTTATACTATGCACGGATGTACTATTTGATCATCCAGAGCGGTTCTTGCTACATATTTAGTTAAATAACTCTGAGCTTTGCAGGTATTTGCACTTCTAACTTATATATTATCAAAGTATACTATCTTATCAATACGTACGCAATCAAAACATCAGCGAAACTATGCGGAACTTCATAACAAATCGTAAACAAAGTTAAAGTATGCACGGATTTACTGTATGATCATCCTGCTCGTTCTTAAAACATATTTTGCCAAATAACTCTGAGGTTTGCAGGTAGTTGCAGTTCTATCTTAGATAATATCAAAGTATACTATCTTATCAATACGACGCAATCAAAACCTCAGCGAAACTCTGCGGAACTTCATAACAAAGCGTAAACAAAGTTAATGTATGCACGGATTTACAGTATGATCATCCTGCTCGGCCTTGAAACATATTTTGCCAAATATCTCTAAGGTTTGCAAGTAGTTGCAGTTCTAACTTATATAATATCAAAGTATACAATCTTACCAATTGCGACGCAATCAAAACATCAGCGAAACATTGCGGAACTTGATAACAAAGCGTAAACAAAGTTATAGTATGCACGGATGTACTATTTGATCATCCAGTGCGGTTCTTGCTACATATTTAGTTAAATAACTCTGAGGTTTGCAGGTAGTTGCAGTTCTATCTTAGATAATATCAAAGTATACTATCTTCCCAATTGCGACGCACTCCAAACCTCAGCGAAACATTCCAGAACTTCATAACAAAGCGTAAACAAAGTTATACTATGCACGGATGTACTATTTGATCATCCTGAGCGGTTCTTGCTACATATTTAGTTAAATAACTCTGAGCTTTGCAGGTATTTGCAGTTCTAACTTATATAATATCAAAGTATACTATCTTATCAATATGACGCAATCAAAACCAAAGCGAAACTCTGCGGAACTTCATAACAAAGCATCAACAATGTTATACTATCCACGGATGTACTATTTGATCATCCAGAGCGGTTCTTGCTACATATTTAGTTAAATAACTCTGAGCTTTGCAGGTATTTGCACTTCTAACTTATATATTATCAAAGTATTCTATCTTATCAATACGTACGCAATCAAAACATCAGCGAAACTTTGCGGAACTTCATAACAAAGCGTAAACAAAGTTAATGTATGCACGGATTTACAGTATGATCATCCTGCTCGGCCTTGAAACATATTTTGCCAAATATCTCTAAGGTTTGCAAGTAGTTGCAGTTCTAACTTATATAATATCAAAGTATACAATCTTACCAATTGCGACGCAATCAAAACATCAGCGAAACATTGCGGAACTTGATAACAAAGCGTAAACAAAGTTATAGTATGCACGGATGTACTATTTGATCATCCAGTGCGGTTCTTGCTACATATTTAGTTAAATAACTCTGAGGTTTGCAGGTAGTTGCAGTTCTATCTTAGATAATATCAAAGTATACTATCTTCCCAATTGCGACGCACTCCAAACCTCAGCGAAACATTCCAGAACTTCATAACAAAGCGTAAACAAAGTTATACTATGCACGGATGTACTATTTGATCATCCTGAGCGGTTCTTGCTACATATTTAGTTAAATAACTCTGAGCTTTGCAGGTATTTGCAGTTCTAACTTATATAATATCAAAGTATACTATCTTATCAATATGACGCAATCAAAACCAAAGCGAAACTCTGCGGAACTTCATAACAAAGCATCAACAATGTTATACTATCCACGGATGTACTATTTGATCATCCAGAGCGGTTCTTGCTACATATTTAGTTAAATAACTCTGAGCTTTGCAGGTATTTGCACTTCTAACTTATATATTATCAAAGTATACTATCTTATCAATACGTACGCAATCAAAACATCAGCGAAACTATGCGGAACTTCATAACAAATCGTAAACAAAGTTAAAGTATGCACGGATTTACTGTATGATCATCCTGCTCGTTCTTAAAACATATTTTGCCAAATATCTCTGAGGTTTGCAGGTAGTTGCAGTTCTATCTTAGATAATATCAAAGTATACTATCTTACCAATTGCGACGCACTCCAAACATCAGCGAAACATTCCGGAACTTCATAACAAAGCGTAAACAAAGTTATACTATGCACGGATGTACTATTTGATCATCCTGAGCGGTTCTTGCTACATATTTTGTTAAATAACTCTGAGGTGTGCAGGTATTTGCAGTTCTATCTTATATAATATCAAAGTATACAATGTTACCAATACGACGCCATGAAAACCTCAGCGAAACTTTGCGGAACTTCATAACAAAGCGTAAACAAATTTATACTATGCACGGATGTACTATTTGATCATCCTGAGCGGTTCTTGCTACATATTTTGTTAAATAACACTGAGGTGTGCAGGAATTTGCAGTTCTATCTTATATAATATCAAAGTATACTATCTTACCAATACGACGCAATCAAAACATCAGTGACACTTTGCGAAACTTCATAACAAAGCGTAAACAAAGTTATACTATGCACGGATGTACTATTTGATCATCCAGAGCGGTTCTTGCTACATATTTAGTTAAATAACTCTGAGCGTTGCAGGTATTTGCAGTTCTAACTTATATAATATCAAAGTATACTATCTTATCAATACGACGCAATCAAAACCAAAGCGAAACTCTGCGGAACTTCATAACAAAGCATCAACAAAGTTATACTATGCACGGATGTACTATTTGATCATCCAGAGCGGTTCTTGCTACATATTTAGTTAAATAACTCTGAGCTTTGCAGGTATTTGCACTTCTAACTTATATATTATCAAAGTATACTATCTTATCAATACGTACGCAATCAAAACATCAGCGAAACTATGCGGAACTTCATAACAAATCGTAAACAAAGTTAAAGTATGCACGGATTTACTGTATGATCATCCTGCTCGTTCTTAAAACATATTTTGCCAAATAACTCTGAGGTTTGCAGGTAGTTGCAGTTCTATCTTAGATAATATCAAAGTATACTATCTTATCAATACGACGCAATCAAAACATCAGCGAAACATTGCGGAACTTCATAACAAAGCGTAAACAAAGTTATAGTATGCACGGATGTACTATTTGATCATCCAGTGCGGTTCTTGCTACATATTTAGTTAAATAACTCTGAGGTTTGCAGGTAGTTGCAGTTCTATCTTAGATAATATCAAAGTATACTATCTTCCCAATTGCGACGCACTCCAAACCTCAGCGAAACATTCCGGAACTTCATAACAAAGCGTAAACAAAGTTATACTATGCACGGATGTACTATTTGATCATCCTGAGCGGTTCTTGCTACATATTTTGTTAAATAACTCTGAGGTGTGCAGGTATTTGCAGTTCTATCTTATATAATATCAAAGTATACAATGTTACCAATACGACGCCATGAAAACCTCAGCGAAACTTTGCGGAACTTCATAACAAAGCGTAAACAAATTTATACTATGCACGGATGTACTATTTGATCATCCTGAGCGGTTCTTGCTACATATTTTGTTAAATAACACTCAGGTGTGCAGGAATTTGCAGTTCTATCTTATATAATATCAAAGTATACTATCTTACCAATACGACGCAATCAAAACATCAGTGACACTTTGCGGAACTTCATAACAAAGCGTAAACAAAGTTATACTATGCACGGATGTACTATTTGATCATCCAGAGCGGTTCTTGCTACATATTTAGTTAAATAACTCTGAGCTTTGCAGGTATTTGCAGTTCTAACTTATATAATATCAAAGTATACTATCTTACCAATTGCGACGCACTCCAAACCTCAGCGAAACATTCCGGAACTTCATAACAAAGCGTAAACAAAGTTATACTATGCACGGATGTACTATTTGATCATCCAGGGCGGTTCTTCCTACATATTTAGTTAAATAACTCTGAGCTTTGCAGGTATTTGCACTTCTAACTTATATATTATCAAAGTATACTATCTTATCAATACGTACGCAATCAAAACATCAGCGAAACTATGCGGAACTTCATAACAAATCGTAAACAAAGTTAAAGTATGCACGGATTTACTGTATGATCATCCTGCTCGTTCTTAAAACATATTTTGCCAAATAACTCTGAGGTTTGCAGGTAGTTGCAGTTCTACCTTAGATAATATCAAAGTATACTATCTTATCAATACGACGCAATCAAAACCTCAGCGAAACTCTGCGGAACTTCATAACACAGCGTAAACAAAGTTATAGTATGCACGGATGTACTATTTGAACATCCAGAGCGGTTTTTGCTACATATTTAGTCAAATAACTCTGAGCTTTGCAGGTATTTGCAGTTCTAACTTATATATTATCAAAGTATTCTATCTTATCAATACGTACGCAATCAAAACATCAGCGAAACTTTGCGGAACTTCATAACAAAGCGTAAACAAAGTTAATGTATGCACGGATTTACAGTATGATCATCCTGCTCGGCCTTGAAACATATTTTGCCAAATATCTCTGAGGTTTGCAAGTAGTTGCAGTTCTAACTTATATAATATCAAAGTTTACAATCTTACCAATTGCGACGCAATCAAAACATCAGCGAAACATTGCGGAACTTCATAACAAAGCGTAAACAAAGTTATAGTATGCACGGATGTACTATTTGATCATCCAGTGCGGTTCGTGCTACATATTTAGTTAAATAACTTTGAGGTTTGCAGGTAGTTGCAGTTCTATCTTAGATAATATCAAAGTATACTATCTTCCCAATTGCGACGCACTCCAAACCTCAGCGAAACATTCCGGAACTTCATAACAAAGCGTAAACAAAGTTATACTATGCACGGATGTACTAATTGAACATCCAGAGCGGTTTTTGCTACATATTTAGTTAAATAACTCTGAGCTTTGCAGGTATTTGCAGTTCTAACTTATATATTATCAAAGTATTCTATCTTATCAATACGTACGCAATCAAAACATCATCGAAACTCTGCGGAACTTCATAACAAAGCATCAACAAAGTTATACTATGCACGGATGTACTATTTGATCATCCAGAGCGGTTCTTGCTACATATTTAGTTAAATAACTCTGAGCTTTGCAGGTATTTGCACTTCTAACTTATATGTTATCAAAGTATACTATCTTATCAATACGTACGCAATCAAAACATCAGCGAAACTACGCGGAACTTCATAACAAATCGTAAACAAAGTTAAAGTATGCACGGATTTACTGTATGATCATCCTGCTCGTTCTTAAAACATATTTTGCCAAATATCTCTGAGGTTTGCAAGTAGTTGCAGTTCTAACTTATATAATATCAAAGTATACAATCTTACCAATTGCGACGCAATCAAAACATCAGCGAAACATTGCGGAACTTCATAACAAAGCGTAAACAAAGTTATAGTATGCACGGATGTACTATTTGATCATCCAGTGCGGTTCTTGCTACATATTTAGTTAAATAACTCTGAGGTTTGCAGGTAGTTGCAGTTCTATCTTAGATAATATCAAAGTATACTATCTTACCAATTGCGACGCACTCCAAACCTCAGCGAAACATTCCGGAACTTCATAACAAAGCGTAAACAAAGTTATACTATGCACGGATGTACTATTTGATCATCCTGAGCGGTTCTTGCTACATATTTTGTTAAATAACTCTGAGGTGTGCAGGTATTTGCAGTTCTATCTTATATAATATCAAAGTATACAATGTTACCAATACGACGCCATGAAAACCTCAGCGAAACTTTGCGGAACTTCATAACAAAGCGTAAACAAATTTATACTATGCACGGATGTACTATTTGATCATCCTGAGCGGTTCTTGCTACATATTTTGTTAAATAACACTGAGGTGTGCAGGAATTTGCAGTTCTATCTTATATAATATCAAAGTATACTATCTTACCAATACGACGCAATCAAAACATCAGTGACACTTTGCGGAACTTCATAACAAAGCGTAAACAAAGTTATACTATGCACGGATGTACTATTTGATCATCCAGAGCGGTTCTTGCTACATATTTAGTTAAATAACTCTGAGCGTTGCAGGTATTTGCAGTTCTAACTTATATAATATCAAAGTATACTATCTTATCAATACGACGCAATCAAAACATCAGCGAAACTATGCGGAACTTCATAACAAAGCGTAAACAAAGCTATAGTATACACGGATGTACTATTTGATCTTCCTGTCGGTTCTGGATACATATTTTGCCATATCACTCTCAAGTTTGTAGGTAGTTGCAGTTCTACCGTATATAATATCATAGTATACTATCTTACCAATACGACGCAATCAAAACATCAGTGACACTTTGCGAAACTTCATAACAAAGCGTAAACAAAGTTATACTATGCACGGATGTACTATTTGATCATCCAGTGCGGTTCTTGCTACATATTTAGTTAAATAACTCTGAGGTTTGCAGGTAGTTGCAGTTCTATCTTAGATAATATCAAAGTATACTATCTTACCAATTGCGACGCACTCCAAACCTCAGCGAAACATTCCGGAACTTCATAACAAAGCGTAAACAAAGTTATACTATGCACGGATGTACTATTTGATCTTCCTGTCGGTTCTGGATACATATTTTGCCATATCACTCTCAGGTTTGTAGGTAGTTGCAGTTCTACCGTATATAATATCATAGTATACTATCTTACCAATACGACGCAATCAAAACATCAACGAAACTTTGCGGAACTTCATAACAAAGCTTAAATAAAGTTAATGCATGCACGGATTTACAGTATGATCATCCTGCTCGTCCTTGAAACATATTTTGCCAAATATCTCTGAGGTTTGCAAGTAGTTGCAGTTCTAACTTATATAATATCAAAGTATACAATCTTACCAATTGCGACGCAATCAAAACATCAGTGACACTTTGCGGAATTTCATAACAAAGCGAGAACAAACTTATACTATGCACGTATGTACTATTTGATCATCCAGAGCGGTTCTTGCTACATATTTAGTTAAATAACTCTAAGGCTTGCAGGTAGTTGCAGTTCTATTTTATATAATATCAAAAAGTACTATCTTACCAATACGACGCAATCAAAACCTCAGCGAAACTTTAAGGAACTTCGTAACAAAGCGTAAACAAATTTAAAGTATGCACGGATTTACTGTATGATCATCCTGCCCGTTCTTGAAACATATTTTGCCAAATAACTCTGAGGTTAGCAGGTAGTTGCAGTTCTATCTTATATAATATCAAAGTATACTATCTTACCAATACGACGCAATCAAAACATCAGTGACACTTTGCGGAACTTCATAACAAAGCGTAAACAAAGTTATACTATGCACGGATGTACTATTTGATCATCCAGAGCGGTTCTTGCTACATATTTAGTTAAATAACTCTGAGCGTTGCAGGTATTTGCAGTTCTAACTTATATAATATCAAAGTATACTATCTTATCAATACGACGCAATCAAAACCAAAGCGAAACTCTGCGGAACTTCATAACAAAGCATCAACAAAGTTATACTATGCACGGATGTACTATTTGATCATCCAGAGCGGTTCTTGCTACATATTTAGTTAAATAACTCTGAGCTTTGCAGGTATTTGCACTTCTAACTTATATATTATCAAAGTATACTATCTTATCAATACGTACGCAATCAAAACATCAGCGAAACTATGCGGAACTTCATAACAAATCGTAAACAAAGTTAAAGTATGCACGGATTTACTGTATGATCATCCTGCTCGTTCTTAAAACATATTTTGCCAAATAACTCTGAGGTTTGCAGGTAGTTGCAGTTCTATCTTAGATAATATCAAAGTATACTATCTTATCAATACGACGCAATCAAAACCTCAGCGAAACTCTGCGGAACTTCATAACAAAGCGTAAACAAAGTTATAGTATACACGGATGTACTATTTGATCTTCCTGTCGGTTCTGGATACATATTTTGCCATATCACTCTCAGGTTTGTAGGTAGTTGCAGTTCTACCGTATATAATATCATAGTATACTATCTTACCAATACGACGCAATCAAAACATCAGCGAAACATTGCGGAACTTCATAACAAAGCGTAAACAAAGTTATAGTATGCACGGATGTACTATTTGATCATCCAGTGCGGTTCTTGCTACATATTTAGTTAAATAACTCTGAGGTTTGCAGGTAGTTGCAGTTCTATCTTCGATAATATCAAAGTATACTATCTTACCAATTGCGACGCACTCCAAACCTCAGCGAAACATTCCGGAACTTCATAACAAAGCGTAAACAAAGTTATACTATGCACGGATGTACTATTTGATCTTCCTGTCGGTTCTGGATACATATTTTGCCATATCACTCTCAGGTTTGTAGGTAGTTGCAGTTCTACCGTATATAATATCATAGTATACTATCTTACCAATACGACGCAATCAAAACATCAACGAAACTTTGCGGAACTTCATAACAAAGCTTAAATAAAGTTAATGTATGCACGGATTTACAGTATGATCATCCTGCTCGTCCTTGAAACATATTTTGCCAAATATCTCTGAGGTTTGCAAGTAGTTGCAGTTCTAACTTATATAATATCAAAGTATACAATCTTACCAATTGCGACGCAATCAAAACATCAGTGACACTTTGCGGAATTTCATAACAAAGCGAGAACAAACTTATACTATGCACGTATGTACTATTTGATCATCCAGAGCGGTTCTTGCTACATATTTATTTAAATAACTCTAAGGCTTGCAGGTAGTTGCAGTTCTATTTTATATAATATCAAAAAGTACTATCTTACCAATACGACGCAATCAAAACCTCAGCGAAACTTTAAGGAACTTCGTAACAAAGCGTAAACAAATTTAAAGTATGCACGGTTTTACTGTATGATCATCCTGCCCGTTCTTGAAACATATTTTGCCAAATAACTCTGAGGTTAGCAGGTAGTTGCAGTTCTATCTTATATAATATCAAAGTATACTATCTTACCAATACGACGCAATCAAAACATCAGTGACACTTTGCGGAACTTCATAACAAAGCGTAAACAAAGTTATACTATGCACGGATGTACTATTTGATCATCCAGAGCGGTTCTTGCTACATATTTAGTTAAATAACTCTGAGCGTTGCAGGTATTTGCAGTTCTAACTTATATAATATCAAAGTATACTATCTTATCAATACGACGCAATCAAAACCAAAGCGAAACTCTGCGGAACTTCATAACAAAGCATCAACAAAGTTATACTATGCACGGATGTACTATTTGATCATCCAGAGCGGTTCTTGCTACATATTTAGTTAAATAACTCTGAGCTTTGCAGGTATTTGCACTTCTAACTTATATATTATCAAAGTATACTATCTTATCAATACGTACGCAATCAAAACATCAGCGAAACTATGCGGAACTTCATAACAAATCGTAAACAAAGTTAAAGTATGCACGGATTTACTGTATGATCATCCTGCTCGTTCTTAAAACATATTTTGCCAAATAACTCTGAGGTTTGCAGGTAGTTGCAGTTCTATCTTAGATAATATCAAAGTATACTATCTTATCAATACGACGCAATCAAAACCTCAGCGAAACTCTGCGGAACTTCATAACAAAGCGTAAACAAAGTTATAGTATACACGGATGTACTATTTGATCTTCCTGTCGGTTCTGGATACATATTTTGCATTATCACTCTCAGGTTTGTAGGTAGTTGCAGTTCTACCGTATATAATATCATAGTATACTATCTTACCAATACGACGCAATCAAAACATCAGCGAAACATTGCGGAACTTCATAACAAAGCGTAAACAAAGTTATAGTATGCACGGATGTACTATTTGATCATCCAGTGCGGTTCTTGCTACATATTTAGTTAAATAACTCTGAGGTTTGCAGGTAGTTGCAGTTCTATCTTAGATAATATCAAAGTATACTATCTTACCAATTGCGACGCACTCCAAACCTCAGCGAAACATTCCGGAACTTCATAACAAAGCGTAAACAAAGTTATACTATGCACGGATGTACTATTTGATCTTCCTGTCGGTTCTGGATACATATTTTGCCATATCACTCTCAGGTTTGTAGGTAGTTGCAGTTCTACCGTATATAATATCATAGTATACTATCTTACCAATACGACGCAATCAAAACATCAACGAAACTTTGCGGAACTTCATAACAAAGCTTAAATAAAGTTAATGTATGCACGGATTTACAGTATGATCATCCTGCTCGTCCTTGAAACATATTTTGCCAAATATCTCTGAGGTTTGCAAGTAGTTGCAGTTCTAACTTATATAATATCAAAGTATACAATCTTACCAATTGCGACGCAATCAAAACATCAGTGACACTTTGCGGAATTTCATAACAAAGCGAGAACAAACTTATACTATGCACGTATGTACTATTTGATCATCCAGAGCGGTTCTTGCTACATATTTAGTTAAATAACTCTAAGGCTTGCAGGTAGTTGCAGTTCTATTTTATATAATATCAAAAAGTACTATCTTACCAATACGACGCAATCAAAACCTCAGCGAAACTTTAAGGAACTTCGTAACAAAGCGTAAACAAATTTAAAGTATGCACGGATTTACTGTATGATCATCCTGCCCGTTCTTGAAACATATTTTGCCAAATAACTCTGAGGTTTGCATGGAGTTGCAGTTCTATCTTAGATAATATCAAAGTATACTATCTTACCAATTGCGACGCATTCAAAACCTCAGCGAAACATTCCGGAACTTCATAACAAAGCGTAAACAAAGTTATACTATGCACGGATGTACTATTTGATCTTCCTGTCGGTTCTGGATACATATTTTGCCATATCACTCTCAGGTTTGTAGGTAGTTGCAGTTCTACCGTATATAATATCATAGTATACTATCTTACCAATACGACGCAATCAAAACATCAGTGACACTTTGCGAAACTTCATAACAAAGCGTAAACAAAGTTATACTATGCACGGATGTACTATTTGAACATCCAGAGCGGTTTTTGCTACATATTTAGTTAAATAACTCTGAGCTTTGCAGGTATTTGCAGTTCTAACTTATATATTATCAAAGTATTCTATCTTATCAATACGTACGCAATCAAAACATCAGCGAAACTTTGCGGAACTTCATAACAAAGCGTAAACAAAGTTAATGTATGCACGGATTTACAGTATGATCATCCTGCTCGTCCTTGAAACATATTTTGCCAAATATCTCTGAGGTTTGCAAGTAGTTGCAGTTCTAACTTATATAATATCAAAGTACACAATCTTACCAATTGCGACGCAATCAAAACATCAGCGAAACATTGTGGAACTTCATAACAAAGCGTAAACAAAGTTATAGTATGCACGGATGTACTATTTGATCATCCAGTGCGGTTCTTGCTACATATTTAGTTAAATAACTCTGAGGCTTGCAGGTAGTTGCAGTTCTATCTTAGATAATATCAAAGTATACTATCTTACCAATTGCGACGCACTCCAAACCTCAGCGAAACATTCCGGAACTTCATAACAAAGCGTAAACAAAGTTATACTATGCACGGATGTACTATTTGATCTTCCTGTCGGTTCTGGATACATATTTTGCCATATCACTCTCAGGTTTGTAGGTAGTTGCAGTTCTACCGTATATAATATCATAGTATACTATCTTACCAATACGACGCAATCAAAACATCAGCGAAACTTTGCGGAACTTCATAACAAAGCGTAAACAAAGTTAAAGTATGCACGGATTTACTGTATGATCATCCTGCCCGTTCTTGAAACATATTTTGCCAAATAACTCTGAGGTTTGCAGGGAGTTGCAGTTCTATCTTAGATAATATCAAAGTATACTATCTTACCAATTGCGACGCATTCAAAACCTCAGCGAAACATTCCGGAACTTCATAACAAAGCGTAAACAAAGTTATACTATGCACGGATGTACTATTTGAACATCCAGAGCGGTTTTTGCTACATATTTAGTTAAATAACTCTGAGCTTTGCAGGTATTTGCAGTTCTAACTTATATATTATCAAAGTATTCTATCTTATCAATACGTACGGAATCAAAACATCAGCGAAACTTTGCGGAACTTCATAACAAAGCGTAAACAAAGTTAATGTATGCACGGATTTACAGTACGATCATCCTGCTCGTCCTTGAAACATATTTTGCCAAATATCTCTGAGGTTTGCAAGTAGTTGCAGTTCTAACTTATATAATATCAAAGTATACAATCTTACCAATTGCGACGCAATCAAAACATCAGCGAAACATTGTGGAACTTCATAACAAAGCGTAAACAAAGTTATAGTATGCACGGATGTACTATTTGATCATCCAGTGCGGTTCTTGCTACATATTTAGTTAAATAACTCTGAGGTTTGCAGGTAGTTGCAGTTCTATCTTAGATAATCAAAGTATACTATCTTATCAATGCGACGCAATCAAAACCTCAGCGAAACTCTGCGGAACTTCATAACAAAGCGTAAACAAAGTTATAGTATGCACGAATGTACTATTTGATCATCCAGGGCGGTTCTTGCTACATATTTAGTTAAATAACTCTGAGCTTTGCAGGTATTTGCAGTTCTAACTTATATATTATCAAAGTATACTATCTTATCAATACGTACGCAATCAAAACATCAGCGAAACTTTGCGGAACTGCGTAACAAAGCGTAAACAAAGTTATACTATGCATGTATGTACTATTTGATCATCCTGAGCGGTTCTTGCTACATACTTAGTTATGTAACTCTGAGGTTTGCATGTAGTTGCAGTTCTAACTTATATAATATCAAAGTATACAATCTTACCAATTGCGACGCACTCCAAACCTCAGCGAAACATTCCGGAACTTCATAACAAAGCGTAAACAAAGATATACTATGCACGGATGTACTATTTGATCTTCCTGTCGGTTGTGGATACATATTTTGCCATATCACTCTCAGGTTTGTAGGTAGTTGCAGTTCTACCGTATATAATATCATAGTATACTATCTTACCAATACGACGCAATCAAAACATCAGTGACACTTTGCGAAACTTCATAACAAAGCGTAAACAAAGTTATACTATGCACGGATGTACTATTTGAACATCCAGAGCGGTTCTTGCTACATATATAGTTAAATAACTCTGAGCTTTGCAGGTATTTGCAGTTCTAACTTATATATTATCAAAGTATTCTATCTTATCAATACGTACGCAATCAAAACATCAGCGAAACTTTGCGGAACTTCATAACAAAGCGTAAACAAAGTTATACTATGCACGTATGTACTATTTGATCTTCCTGCCGGTTCTGGATACATATTTTGCCATATCACTCTCAGTTTTGTAGGTAGTTGCAGTTCTTCCTTATATAATATCATAGTATTCTATCTTACCAATACGACGCAATCAAAACATCAGTGACACTTTGCGGAATTTCATAACAAAGCGAGAACAAACTTATACTATGCACGTATGTACTATTTGATCATCCTGAGCAGTTCTTGCTACATATTTAGTTAAATAACTCTGAGCTTTGCAGGTATTTACAGTTCCAACTTATATATTATCAAAGTATACTATCTTATCAATACGTACGCAATCAAAATATCAGCGAAACTTTGCGGAACTTCGTAACAAAGCGTAAACAAAGTTATACTATGCATGTATGTACTATTTGATCATCCTGAGCGGTTCTTGCTACATACTTAGTTATGTAACTATGAGGTTTGCATGTAGTTGCAGTTCTAACTTATATAATATCAAAGTATACTATCTTATCAATGCGACGCAATCAAAACCTCAGCGAAACTCTGCGGAACTTCATAACAAAGCGTAAACAAAGTTATAGTATGCACGAATGTACTATTTGATCATCCAGGGCGGTTCTTGCTACATATTTAGTTAAATAACTCTGAGCTTTGCAGGTATTTGCAGTTCTAACTTATATATTATCAAAGTATACTATCTTATCAATACGTACGCAATCAAAACATCAGCGAAACTTTGCGGAACTGCGTAACAAAGCGTAAACAAAGTTATACTATGCATGTATGTACTATTTGATCATCCTGAGCGGTTCTTGCTACATACTTAGTTATGTAACTCTGAGGTTTGCATGTAGTTGCAGTTCTAACTTATATAATATCAAAGTATACTATCTTATCAATGCGACGCAATCAAAACCTCAGCGAAACTCTGCGGAACTTCATAACAAAGCGTAAACAAAGTTATAGTATGCACGGATGTACTATTTGATCATCCAGGGCGGTTCTTGCTACATATTTAGTTAAATAACTCTGAGCTTTGCAGGTATTTGCAGTTCTAACTTATAAATTATCAAAGTATACTATCTTATCAATACGACGCAATCAAAACCTCAGTGACACTTCGCGGAACTTCATAACAAAGCGTAAACAAAGTTATAGTATGCACGGATGTACTATTTGAACATCCAGAGCGGTTTTTGCTACATATTTAGTCAAATAACTCTGAGCTTTGCAGGTATTTGCAGTTCTAACTTATATATTATCAAAGTATTCTATCTTATCAATACGTACGCAATCAAAACATCAGCGAAACTTTGCGGAACTTCATAACAAAGCGTAAACAAAGTTAATGTATGCACGGATTTACAGTATGATCATCCTGCTCGGCCTTGAAACATATTTTGTCAAATAACTCTGAGGTGTGCAGGTATTTGCAGTTCTATCTTATATAATATCAAAGTATACAATGTTACCAATACGACGCAATCATAACATCAGCGAAACTTTGTCGGACTTCATAACAAAGCGTAAACAAAGTTATACTATGCACGGATGTACTATTTGATCATCCAGAACGGTTCTTGCTACATATTTATTTAAATAACTCTGAGCTTTGGAGGTATTTGCAGTTCTAACTTATAAATTATCAAAGTATACTATCTTATCAATACGACGCAATCAAAACCTCAGTGCCACTTCGCGGTTTTTCATAACAAAGCGAGAACAAACTTATACTATGCAGGGATGTACTATTTGATCTTCCTGTCGGTTCTGGATACATATTTTGCCATTTCACTCTCACTTTTGTAGGTAGTTGCAGTTCTACCGTATATAATATCATAGTATACTATCTTACCAATACGACGCAATCAAAACATCAGTGACACTTTGCGGAATTTCATAACAAAGCGAGAACAAACTTATACTACGCACGTATGTACTATTTGATCATCCTTAGCAGTTCTTGCTACATATTTAGTTAAATATGTCAGAGGTTTGCAGGTATTTGCAGTTCTAACTTATATAATATCAAAGTATACTATCTTATGAATACGACGCAATGAAATCATCAGCAAAACTTTGCGGAACTTCATAACAAAGCGTGAACAAAGTTATACTATGCACGGATGTACTATTTGAACATCCAGAGCGGTTTTTGCTACATATTTAGTCAAATAACTCTGAGCTTTGCAGGTATTTGCAGTTCTAACTTATATATTATCAAAGTATTCTATCTTATCAATACGTACGCAATCAAAACATCAGCGAAACTTTGCGGAACTTCATAACAAAGCGTAAACAAAGTTAATGTATGCACGGATTTACAGTATGATCATCCTGCTCGGCCTTGAAACATATTTTGTCAAATAACTCTGAGGTGTGCAGGTATTTGCAGTTCTATCTTATATAATATCAAAGTATACAATGTTACCAATACGACGCAATCATAACATCAGCGAAACTTTGTCGGACTTCATAACAAAGCGTAAACAAAGTTATACTATGCACGGATGTACTATTTGATCATCCAGAACGGTTCTTGCTACATATTTATTTAAATAACTCTGAGCTTTGCAGGTATTTGCAGTTCTAACTTATAAAATATCAAAGTATACTATCTTATCAATACGACGCAATCAAAACCTCAGTGCCACTTCGCGGTTTTTCATAACAAAGCGAGAACAAACTTATACTATGCAGGGATGTACTATTTGATCTTCCTGTCGGTTCTGGATACATATTTTGCCATTTCACTCTCACTTTTGTAGGTAGTTGCAGTTCTACCGTATATAATATCATAGTATACTATCTTACCAATACGACGCAATCAAAACATCAGTGACACTTTGCGGAATTTCATAACAAAGCGAGAACAAACTTATACTACGCACGTATGTACTATTTGATCATCCTTAGCAGTTCTTGCTACATATTTAGTTAAATATGTCAGAGGTTTGCAGGTATTTGCAGTTCTAACTTATATAATATCAAAGTATACTATCTTATGAATACGACGCAATGAAATCATCAGCAAAACTTTGCGGAACTTCATAACAAAGCGTGAACAAAGTTATACTATGCACGGATGTACTATTTGAACATCCAGAGCGGTTTTTGCTACATATTTAGTCAAATAACTCTGAGCTTTGCAGGTATTTGCAGTTCTAACTTATATATTATCAAAGTATTCTATCTTATCAATACGTACGCAATCAAAACATCAGCGAAACTTTGCGGAACTTCATAACAAAGCGTAAACAAAGTTAATGTATGCACGGATTTACAGTATGATCATCCTGCTCGGCCTTGAAACATATTTTGTCAAATAACTCTGAGGTGTGCAGGTATTTGCAGTTCTATCTTATATAATATCAAAGTATACAATGTTACCAATACGACGCAATCATAACATCAGCGAAACTTTGTCGGACTTCATAACAAAGCGTAAACAAAGTTATACTATGCACGGATGTACTATTTGATCATCCAGAACGGTTCTTGCTACATATTTATTTAAATAACTCTGAGCTTTGGAGGTATTTGCAGTTCTAACTTATAAATTATCAAAGTATACTATCTTATCAATACGACGCAATCAAAACCTCAGTGCCACTTCGCGGTTTTTCATAACAAAGCGAGAACAAACTTATACTATGCAGGGATGTACTATTTGATCTTCCTGTCGGTTCTGGATACATATTTTGCCATTTCACTCTCACTTTTGTAGGTAGTTGCAGTTCTACCGTATATAATATCATAGTATACTATCTTACCAATACGACGCAATCAAAACATCAGTGACACTTTGCGGAATTTCATAACAAAGCGAGAACAAACTTATACTACGCACGTATGTACTATTTGATCATCCTTAGCAGTTCTTGCTACATATTTAGTTAAATATGTCAGAGGTTTGCAGGTATTTGCAGTTCTAACTTATATAATATCAAAGTATACTATCTTATGAATACGACGCAATGAAATCATCAGCAAAACTTTGCGGAACTTCATAACAAAGCGTGAACAAAGTTATACTATGCACGGATGTACCATTTGATCATCCAGAACGGTTCTTGCTACATATTTAGTTAAATAACTCTGAGGTTTGCATGTAGTTGCAGTTCTATCTTATATAATATCAAAGTATACAATCTTACCAATACGACGCCATCAAAACCTCAGCGAAACTTTGCGGAACTTCATAACAAAGCGTAAACAAAGTTATACTAGGTACGTATGTACTATTTGATCTTCCTGCCGGTTCTGGATACATATTTTGCCATATCACTCTCAGGTTTGGAGGTAGTTGCAGTTCCAACTTATATAATATCAAAGTATACTATCTTATGAATACGACGCAATGAAAACATCAGCAAAACTTTGCGGAACTTCATAACAAAGCGTAAACAAAGTTAAAGTATGCAAGGATTTACTGTATGATCATCCTGCCCGTTCTTGAAACATATTTTGCCAAATAACTCTGAGGTTTGCAGTTAGTTGCAGTTCTATCTTACATAATATCAAAGTATACTATCTTACCAATTGCGACGCAATCAAAACCTCAGCGAAACATTGCGGAACTTCATATCAAAGCGTAAACAAAGTTATACTATGCACGGATGTACTATTTGAACATCCAGAGCGGTTCTGGATACATATTTTGCCATATCACTCTCAGGTTTGTAGGTAGTTGCAGTTCTACCTTATATAATATCAAAGTATACTATGTTACCAATACGACGCCATGAAAACCTCAGCGAAACTTTGCGGAACTTCATAACAAAGCGTAAACAAAGTTATACTATGCACGGATGTACTATTTGATCATCCTGAGCGGTTCTTGCTACATATTTTGTTAAATAACTCTGAGGTGTGCAGGTATTTGCAGTTCTATCTTATATAATATCAATGTATACAATGTTACCAATACGTCGCCATGAGAACCTCAGCGAAACTTTGCGGAACTACATAACAAAGCGTAAACAAAGTTATACTATGCACGGATGTACTATTTGATCATCCTGAGCGGTTCTTGCTACATATTTAGTTAAATAACTCTGAGCTTTGCAGGTATTTGCACTTCTAACTTATATATTATCAAAGTATGTAGGGATTTTGGGTGCTTAGGGAGTTTTCTTTCAAAAACAAAAATGAAAGCAATAATATTTAATAAAACAAGATAAAAGATTAAGAAAATGAAATCACACAACATAGATTCGCTCGACTGCTTTCTCACTCTTAACCAACTGTCTCTCTCTAAACTCGTCACTCGACCTCTCGCACGACTCCTCACGCTCTCAAGACTCACAACGCTCTGCCCTGCATCTCAGTCCCCGAAAATGATCTCGCCACATACACACACTCATTCATAGCGATAACACAGACACGCACTTCTTAGGACTACAGTTCGTAGGACCCGCGAGTCAAGGATCCCACACTCGGCCATCCTGCATGATATCTGTCCTCAGATATCTGTGTTTACTCTTCAGCTGATGAGATATCGCTACCCTCATCAATCCACGGCTTCATATGTTCCGCCGAAGTCGACGTTTGCTTCGGACCCTCGTGCTCACCTACTTTGTCTACAATGAAACGATCGTTCCTTAGAATTTTTGCCACTCGATACGGGCCTAAATATTTAGACGCAAACTTTAAGCCCGGGCCATATTGGGTTCTCTTTATGGCCACCAATTCGCCTTCTTTGTATTGCCGAGCCTTCTTCCTATGTTTATCGTAGCCACGACGATTCTCACGCTGAACTTTTAGGATGCATTCCTTAGCTTGATTCCGCAGCTCTCCCCTGTTGCTTTGGAACATATCAATCCATTCCCTCTCTATCAACTCACGAATATCTGCATTATTCTTCATTCTTGGATGTGTCCCAAACAATAATTTAAATGGCGTTGTACCGATGCTTCTATGAGGTGTTGCATTTAAAAATTTTTGAGCAATATCCAAATAGCGATGCCACTCATCTGGTTTGGGTGCAGACAACTTTGTCACTATTGGTATAAGTGTCCTATTCACACGCTCTACCTGTCCATTTGCTCTTGGCATTCCCGTCGTTATCAGACTGTGTTCTATTGCTTCTGCTTTGCAATATTCTCGAAAGTCATTTGAAGTGAAAGCAGAACCACGGTCAGAGATAATCCTCCGAGGATTTCCAAAAATTGCTGATTGCTTCTTTAAACGCTCTACCACTTCGGAGGTAGCTGTAGTTTTTGTAGCATACAGCCACGTAAACTTGGAAAATGCATCTACGACCACGAAAATATGCTTGTAACTCTTTCGCGTGGATGGAAGTGGCCCTAGATGGTCAATGTGATACACGTCTAACGGAATGTTTCCTTTGTCAATGGAATGTAAAAATCCTTCTTGTCTCCCATGTTTTCTTTCGGCTAGAATGCACAGAATACAATTGCGCACCACTTTCTCAACTTTTGTTTTTAAGTCTGTGAACCAATAATCTTTTCTAATTATAGTCTCTGTTTTTGCACTCCCGAAATGACCGTTCTCGTGTACGCGTCGGATAATTTGCGATTGCATTAGCCGCGGCACTATTAATTTCACGTCACTCTCAATTTCTTTATATAAAAGTCCCTTCCGCACTACGAACCCACTTAATTGTTTTTTATTCACTGCTTCGAAAATCGGTTTCAAACTCTCATCCTCACATTGCGCTTTACGAATTCTCACAATTATGCTATCCTCGCATTCGTTCATCAACATACACTCCGGTAACGGATTTCGGCTTAACGCATCTACGTGTCTTAAACTATTTCCCGAACGATGTTCTATTTCATAATTAAATTCCTCTAATAAAAGGGCCCACCTCGCAACTCGAACACATAAATCCCTCTTACGCATAGTTATTGTAAACGCTCGACAATCTGTAACTATCTTAAATGGTATACCTAATAAGTATATTCTAAATTTTCGTAAGGCTTTAACTATTGCCAAAACTTCCAGCTCGTAACTAATATATTTCGATTCTGCTGATGTCGTTTTCCCACTTGCAAAATATACTGGATAAAATTTACTATCAATACTGTTACGCTGTAAAAGAATTGCACCATAACCGTGCATCGAAGCATCCGTATGTAATTCAGTCTCCGCTTCTAACCTATATAATTTTAAAACTGGACTGTTGCTCAATATAGTTTTTAACCTCGTAAATGCAAATTTTTCTTCCTCCCCAAAGTGAAAATTGACGTTTGATTTTAATAGGTTTGTTAACGGTCGTGCGATCACAGAATAGTTTGCAATAAATTTTCGAAAGTAACTAGCCAAACCTAAAAAGCTTTGATTTTGCTTGAAATTTTGTGGCTGTGGAAATTTCATAACCGCCTCTGTTTTTCTCTTTGATGGACGAACACTTCCGTCTTCGATTATGTGCCCTAAAAACTCTATTTTAGTCTGCAAGAAGCTGCATTTCTTCCAATTAATTTTTAGACCAAATTCCTCCGCAACACGTAATACCATCTTTAGATTTTCTACACCAGTTTCGTAATTTGTTGAGGGAACAATTAGGTCGTCCATATAAGTCAAAACTTTTTTCTCATTAATCAAATCTTTAAAAACAGCATTTATAAATTTCTGGAATACTGCGGGTGAGTTACATAAACCAAATGGAACATAGGAAAATTCATACTGGCCATTCGGTACTATAAAGGCAGTATACTTCTTGCTATCTTTATCTACGGGCACGTGAAAGAATCCATTCTTCAAATCTAACGTGCTAAAAATTCGTGAACCTTGCAATGCGTCTAGTTGGTCATCGATTAATGGTAATGGGTATCGGTCTTTAATGATTTTCGTATTCAGTTTTCTATAATCTATACAAAGCCTGGTTGTGCCATCTTTCTTCTTAACGAGTACCACTGGGCTAGCGTAATCAGAAAGAGAAGGCTGCACGATACCGTCGGAAAGCCAATGCTTTATATGTTCATCTACTTCTCTTTTCTCAAGAGGGGATAAACGTCTAGCCCTCTGATAAATTGGTTCGTCATCTTTAAGTATTATGGTCATTTTCACGTCCGTTTCCCGCGTTTTAACCGGTTTATAATCTCTAATCAGATCGTTTATGATGCTTCTATGCTTGGCATTCGATATTTCTGACAAATCAATGTTGTTTGCTTCGTCTATACAATCAATCTTGTAAATTTCGGGTATATTACTTTCAGATTGGTGTTCTTTTTCAATGCTACGGATAGAAATTACGCCCCCCTTAATATTCATCTCTACAATGCTCAAAAAGTCTGTGCCAATTATCAGATCATGCTGCATTAACGTATCAGATATTACCCAGATATTAATTGGATACTCGCTACCATCGATCTCTATTCGAGCGTTAAACTGGCCTATCGTCTTGTTAGCTTGGGATCCAATTCCGCAAAATTTTATTTCTCGTCGTACTAATGCTGGTGACCCTATTCTCACGTACTGTTCTGCACGCATTACTGACAAATCGCTGCCGGTATCAATTAACGCCGCTAATCTCTCTCCATTCATTCTTACATTCTTGTAATATTTTTCGCGCGTATACTGTGAAATATTACAAATGGCATTCACGTCATCTTTCTTCGGACAATTTGTTGCCACGTGGCCAAACATTTGACATCTAAAACATTTCGCGCCGCGATTTTTCGAAGGACAGTTCATGCTATAATGATTTCCCATACCGCAATTAAAACAACGATTAGCATTTATGGGTACTTCCCTTCTCTCGACTCTCGGTGACGCCAATCTCTCGTTCTCCCTCGTTGGTCGTAGCGGTCTCTCTCCCACTCGCATCGGCCCATACGTTCTGTCATCGGGTCTCGATTGGTGGTGCCTCCTTTCTTCTTCCCTCGGTGGTTGAAACGTTCTCTCCTCCGTCCTCCATGGTCGAAATGTCTTCTCCTCTGTCCTCCATGGTCGAAATGTCTTCTCCTCTGTCCTCCATGGTTGAAACGAATTTTCTTTCGTCCTCGCATATGCTGCATACGTCGTCGGCAAAAACTTTCCATACGAGGACACCCCCTCGAACGCCTCCAACAGTGATGCCTTCGTTGCCAGCTTTTGGGTGCGGGCAATGTTTCTTAATGTGAAATCTGGGATTCCCTCGATAACGTAGTCCACAATGTCTTTGTCACTCATGTCAAGACGATTCGCCATGATCACTTTCTCATGCATGTATTGACTAAACGCTTCGTCTTGTCTCCAAGTACGTCGCTCAAATTCCTGCCGCAAACGGATTCTATTTGGCTCGCGGTAAAACATTTCTCGTAACCCTTTCAATAGTTCGTCGACTGTCATCGCGATGCATTCAGGTTTTGAGTGAAACCATTCGAACGCTTTTCCTCTCAAACGTGACGAAATAACTAGCCTCATTATTTCATCTGTCACTCGATAAGTTGCCTTCAGTAACCGCACCTGCCTTTCCCACATTTCATATGTTTCCACGTTGCCATCGAAGTAGTTCAGCATCTCCGCCACCATTGATGTAGTCACACGCGGTGTTATCTCGTTTTGTATTATCGGACGAGATCTATTAGTTGCCGGTCCATCGCCGTCGATTCTTAGCTGTTGCATATTTTTCAGAAATTCAATCTCTCTACGTGCCAGGTTAAGTTCGTCTTCCTTCAATTTCTTCTCCCTTTGACAAAGTTCAATTTCCCGCTGCATGTCAGCCCACTCCGTCTCGCTCACACGAAAGGTATCTCCTTTTCCCAACTGCTCGTCTTCCTTGCGGTTTGACGATTCGGTTTCACTGTCCTTCACCCAGGAACCCGATGGATCAGCTTCCATTAGTCGGTGTATTAATTCGGCTTTTACACCCGTTATGCTCAGTCCCAAAGCGCGCAGTTTTTCTTTCAACTCTGATACGGAAAAGTCATTGGCAGATCTCGTCGTTGAACTCATTGTACAAACAAAAATAATCCACAATAAATCGCGCTCGTCAATTATCTCTGTCTTATAACACTTATCGTCACAATTACGACGGTCACACTTGCTTTCAATCCCTACTGAGCACTATGGTCCCTAATAATTGTCACTTTTCACACGAACGAATATCCAAACTCATTGATTTTCGTAGGCACGGACGAGCCCCCAAGTTTGTAGGGATTTTGGGTGCTTAGGGAGTTTTCTTTCAAAAACAAAAATGAAAGCAATAATATTTAATAAAACAAGATAAAAGATTAAGAAAATGAAATCACACAACATAGATTCGCTCGACTGCTTTCTCACTCTTAACCAACTGTCTCTCTCTAAACTCGTCACTCGACCTCTCGCACGACTCCTCACGCTCTCAAGACTCACAACGCTCTGCCCTGCATCTCAGTCCCCGAAAATGATCTCGCCACATACACACACTCATTCATAGCGATAACACAGACACGCACTTCTTAGGACTACAGTTCGTAGGACCCGCGAGTCAAGGATCCCACAAGTATACTAACTTATCAATACGACGCAATCAAAACCTCAGCGAAACTCTGCGCAACTTCATAACAAAGCGTAAACAAAGTTATACAATGCACGGATGTACTATTTGATCATCCTGAGCGGTTCTTGCTACATATTTAGTTAAATAACTCTGAGGTTTGCATGTAGTTGGAGTTCTATCTTATATAATATCAAAGTGTATCTGAACACAAACTTTATTTCGCCCGCTTTTGATGACGGAAAGACGACGACTGCCTGTGCGTTCCGCCCTTCACCAATTGTTCCCTACTCTTATCAACTAAACTGAGATTCGTGGAAGAGGCTACAGCTGTCGCTCTGTACTGTTTATTTAGAACCGTCGACCCAGGTATACAAATTTTGGGGCTCATCCTTGCATGCCACTACATGCACAATGACTTTCGCCACACGGTTAATCGCTTTAATTACAACCACATTTCCTTTTACCCGAACCTCGCGACCCTTTGTAGCCTGGCGGCCCCGGATCCACCTTTCGGTTTTCCGTGCTCGCTAGTACCCTTCAGGTGAGAAAGTTCTCCAAATTGAGGTGTTTATTGCGGTCTAAGATTGACACATGGTGACCATCTTTACACGCTATTGGCTTGAGATGCAACAAACGCTATCGCGTAGTCGCCAAAGGCAACGAGATTCGGGTGTTTACTCTTTGAGGTATTCACAATTTTCGTACCAAAAAACTAGCAGTAGCCATCCTCCACTAATCTCTTACATATTTCTCATCTCATGTCCGTTTCAATTTCGCATACATGAATTCTGCAGTTAGACACAAAATACGCATTTCTATCTGTAACATTCTCCCCCTAAAATTAAACGTTTTCTCTTTTTTTTGTTTAATTTTACCTTAGATTACATACAATCTTACCTATCTTTATTTACAAACGTAAACGCTGATATATAATATAATATAATATAATATAATATATACGCTAATATAACATAATATAAACGTTAATATAATTAAACGCTAAACGAAACGGTATGTTTACTAATTGTGTTTTTCATCGGTATCGCTTGTTAGTTTGATTAATTTCCTGGTGGGTCGTATCAATTTACCCTTTGCCGTACGAACCTTGGCGATTCTAATTACGCCATCCGCACCAGGGTATACTTCATCGATAATTCCCGTATTCCACGAGTTTCGCGGCATTTGGAAGTCGACGATTAGTACGAGATCCCCTTTTTTCAAGTACGTATCTGATGTATGCCATTTCGGACGCGAAATCAAGGTGGGTAAATATTCGCGCAACCAACGTCGCCAGAACGATTCCGCAAAAGACTGCGCGATTTTCCACTGTCTTTTAGGACACGTGGCTTGAGCGTCGTATCTTCCTAATTGAATTTCCCCTGATGACGTACCCAGCAAAAAATGGTTTGGTGTCAAAGCTTCCTCATCGCTCGGGTCAACCGATATATGCGTTAAAGGTCGTGAGTTAACGGAATGTTCTATTTCTATTAATAGTGTATGTAAAACTTCCGAACTAGGTATTTGATCTCGTAGAATGGCCTGGAGCGCACTTTTTACGGACCGGATGAGCCTTTCCCATACTCCGCCCATGTGTGGAGCGTCCGGTGGATTGAAAATCCATTTCATCCGTTTTTCAAGCGCGTAACTCCGTAGATTTTTCTCATCAATCGTTGCAACAGCGTCGCGTAACTCGTTGCTGGCTCCTTTAAAATTGGTGCCGTTATCGCTGTACACGACTAAAGGCGAACCTCTCCGTGCCGCTAGTCTCTGCAAGGCCATTATAGCTGAACTTGTGGTCAAGCTATCTGCCAATTCCAAATGAACGGGCCGTGTTGTAAGGCACGTGAAGAGTACGCCCCAACGTTTTTCCCTACGTCTTCCTACCTTGACTTGCATCGGACCGAAATAATCCATTCCACAATGGCTAAATGGTCGTTGCCTGTACGCTACACGACCCGGTGGTAAATTCGACATTTCCGGACTTCGCGGCTTTGCTCGACGAAACCTACAGATAAGACACTTACTTATTAGTGAGCGGAGCGCTCGTCTAATACCCACTATGTAATATTTTTGGCGTATTTCGTTTACTACCGTGTTACTGCTCCCGTGGGAGAAATGTTGATGATATGCTCGTATTAGTAACATAGTCGCGGGATGTCTACTGTCTAAGATTATAGGTTGGTTATTAAACACCCCGTCACGGAATCTGGTGATTCTTCCGCGTGCTCTTAGAATCCCGAATTCGTCCATGAATGGTTTCAAGCCAATAATTTTACTCCCTTTGTTTATCCCTTTCCCGGTATTTAAAGCTTCTATCTCTCGCGCGAAGATTTCTCCTTGAATGGTCCGATACCAATACATCTCCGCTGAGTATATAGTTTCTACCGTTATAAACGTCTGTTGCTTTCCCCTCCAGCGATCGAAAGCTTTCTTCACTCGTCTCGCCGCTACGAGCAACCCTGGCCAGCCTAAAAACCTTGCGACCCTCGGAATGTGGTATTCGCTCGATTGAGCAACATACACTTGCGTTTTGCGCAATTCTATGTTGTCAATTTCACGTTTTTCTATCTCGGTCATGATTTTGTCTTCAGGCCACTTTGATTCGGGTTGTTGTAAAAATCCCGGACCGCTGAACCAGCGATCATTCGTATTTAAAGATTCGTTTAGCCACCGCGTTGCATCATCCGCGGGATTCAAAACAGACGGGACCCAGCGCCACTCCGAGGTCAACGTTAGCTCGCCAATTTCTCCTAATCGATTTGCAACAAATATTTGGCGGGTTCGCGGCTCCGACCTTATCCATTGAATTACCGTGGTGGAATCAGACCATAGAAAACGCCGATCTATCTCGGTACCCAGCTCTTTCGCGACCATTTTCGCTAATCTCGCCCCTATTACCGCGGCTTGCAGTTCCAGTCGCGGTACTGTCATCGGTTTCAATGGCGCTACTCTAGTTCTAGCCATCACAAAAGATACCCAGATTTGTTCGTCTTTACCGATAAATCTCAAATACGCAACCGCTGCGCATCCCTTTAAACTTGCGTCGCAAAATACGTGTAATTGTATTTCTAGGTATTTGATTTCATCCGGTGCGTAGCATCGCGGAACGCGAAGAATTTTAATTTCACGGAGTCCTTTAAGCCATGATATCCATACCCGATGTTCCTCATCCCTTATCTCTTGGTCCCATCCTACGTCACTGCGCCATATTGATTGCATTAGTATTTTCGATTTCAGCGTAAACGGGGAAAGAAAACCCAACGGATCAAAAATGGACATAATTATACGCAAAAATTCGCGTTTCGTAGGCTTTACTTTGCCTGTCAAAATGGTTTCCGGGATTTTTCGTATACCCAAATTAAAACGAAGCTCATCTGTTTCGGTATCCCAAATAAGTCCTAACACTCTCTCTCCCCCCTGGTCGCCTAAACGCATTTCATTTTGACCCTTTGGTCTCCGTCCTTCCGCTACCGTAGTTAGAATCTTTTTCGAATTACTAGCCCAACCGTGCATTTCAAACCCTCCATTCAAATTTATTTGAATGACATCGCGAATCAACTCGGTCGCTTCCTTAATGGTTTTCCGGCTGGCTAAATAATCGTCCATATAGCTGTCGTCAATAATACTCTTTGCCGCGTCCGGTTTTGACTCACCGTATTCCTCAGCATTTTTGTTTTTTACGTATATAGCACAGCATGGCGACGATTTTGAACCGAAAATCAAACGTGTCATTGCATACGTCTCAGGAGGTTTTACTCGGTCTCGTCCACGCCAAAGAAATTTCTGAGCAATCTGATCTTCCTTTTTAATTCTTATTTGTAAGAACATATCCTTCATGTCTGCTTTGAACGCGAACCTGTGTAAACGGAAACGCAATAGAATTCCTGGTAACGATTTCAGCAAATCTGGTCCCGGGTCAAGCTGATCGTTTAAACTAATACCCTTTGACTTAGCCGCAGCGTCAAAAACCAATCTAATTCTGCTTGGCTTGTTGACGTTTTGCACTCCAAAGTGGGGCAAATACCACGAATTCTCCCCAATTTCATCGTCTCGAATCTTTACCGCGTAACCCTTTTCAATGAATCGATCTACTTCTGCATAGTAAAGGGCTGCGTACTCAACATCGCGATCAAGTTTCCTCTCTAACGAAATAAGTCGTTTCAGAGCGGACCCCTTGCTGTTCACGTTCCGCGCCCTATTGTCTTTCCACAAAAGTCCTATTTCCCAGAAATTTCCTTTGCGGTGACAGGTCTCTTGCAAAATTCTCACAGCTCGGTCTTGTTTATTTTCATTTTTATTTAAATAGTCGATACCGAGAGCGTCTACACAGAAATATTTCCGCACAAGTTCGTCAAGACTTTCCTGGTCGTCTAACACGCTTTCGCGTGATCTCTGCCACGTCACATGTGAACTTAAGAGTTCTTTCCTTTTCGAGTGACTTTTAGTATTCCCGTGTAAAGTCCAACCCAGCAGACAACGCGACAATACATAATCCGCGTTTTTTATTTCACGTAGTTCCCGAGTTACTATAAAGGGCCAATTATCCTGTCCTATAAGGATTTTGGGAGCTGCATTTGAATACGATTTTAATTTTATTTTTGTCATAATCTCGACGTAATTCGCGGTCTCATCGGAGATAGACTGAGTAGGGAGGTTCAAATTTTGAATCGTGATAGCCTGCTTGACTTCATATCGACCTCCTTCCCCTTGAATGTCGAACTGAACCCTCTCACAATTGGATATTAATTTTTCATGGGTTAGTAAGCCCTTCAAGAACATGTTTGAACGCGTCCCTCGCGCTCCTATCTCGCGCGACAATGTTTGGTCGATTAACGTAATCGTCGACCCTTCATCTAACAGCGCGTATGTCTCTACGTCTCGTCGCGGTCCCCAAATTCGGACCGGCAGAATCTTTAACAACGAACACCTTACTTCTAGTCACGATCTACTAGGGGGGTTTACTAACTCTGCACTCGCGTCGGGAGCGTTTCTGTCGCGATTTCCCGAGCTCTGTCTTGCTTTGCTATTCCGAGTTCCGAATTTGGGATTGTGGAGAAGACTATTGTGCCTGCCTTTGCACGTCGAACAATTTACCCCCCTGCATTTGTCACGCGGGTGTCCCTTGCGTAGGCACTTAAAACACAATCTATGCCTTTTTACCAGATGCCATCGACGCGCTATTGTTTCTCGGGCAAATTCACGACAATGTTCCGAACCGTGATTCGATCTGTTGCAAAATACGCATTTCTCGACATCTTGTTCGCGGATTTCCACTGTATTTATAGCGAACACACCTTTATCCGAAGATTTCCGACCCTTGGATGTCACCCGCTGTCGCGGCGCCGGCGTCGTCCGCGATAAAGATGCAAGACTCGTATCCATGTTGAATACCCCCGCTTCCAGTTCCAATTCCGCTTCTTTGTACAGAAAGTCGGATAGTTTTTCCAATTGCGATTTCTCAGATAATGATTCGACGGAATATCTGTTGTACGCATATTTGAGGGCGGACGGCAATTTGCTTCCCACGTTTTGAATTAATTCGAGACTGTGCAAATATCCGGTGAGTTTCAAAGATCGGAAAGCAACGACCGCATTGCGAAGTTTTGTCGCGAATTGCGCTATGTTCACACTGCCCGCATCAAGGTGAGGCAAACCTTTGATGTCGTTTATAATTTTCCGCGCCACTACATTTTTATTACCGAAATTTAGTTCCAAAACACGCATCACTGTGTCCGCGTCCTGGCTCGTGGCTAACAATGTGTTTACAGCGTCGCGCGCTTCTCCCTTTAACGCAGTGAAAAGTCTAGCCATATTCTCGCGATCGCTGTACGCGCCTAGCTCCGTTGTTAGACGGTACGATTCCTTGAAATGTATCCATTCCAACGGATCCCCCGAGAACGTGGGTAATTTGCCTGCTGAAGTTAAACGGTTCACGACACGCGAGTTTCCCTCTCCTATCGACGCTTCCCGCACCGCTTTTAGGGTGTTCTCAATCGCTTGAGCGAGATGTGCGGCCGCGTCTCCGATTCGCGGGGTATGAAGTGTCCCTTCACTCGATCCTTGCTGAGGGGTACTATGTGCCCCAGCGTGCAGTTCGATGTCTTCGTTCGGATTATGGTCTTCCTCTTCCTCGACGATTCCCATCCTGGACGGTGAGGTTTCAGAAACCCCTACCATTCTGGATGGTCCCGGTTGGTCGTCATTAGGAGGCTCCCGTTCCTGGCTCGGCTCCTCCATCGCAGTTGCTCGCGTCTGCTTCATCCGTGGCACGTCCGTACTGGGTTCAGCCGACGGTATTTTTCTCTTTCTTCCCGCCATCGTCGTATCCGCTACTTCACGGGTAAAGTCTACCGGATAGAAAGTCCCGGGTTTCGGCACCAAAATGTATCTGAACACAAACTTTATTTCGCCCGCTTTTGATGACGGAAAGACGACGACTGCCTGTGCGTTCCGCCCTTCACCAATTGTTCCCTACTCTTATCAACTAAACTGAGATTCGTGGAAGAGGCTACAGCTGTCGCTCTGTACTGTTTATTTAGAACCGTCGACCCAGGTATACAAATTTTGGGGCTCATCCTTGCATGCCACTACATGCACAATGACTTTCGCCGGACGGTTAATCGCTTTAATTACAACCACATTTCCTTTTACCCGAACCTCGCGACCCTTTGTAGCCTGGCGGCCCCGGATCCACCTTTCGGTTTTCCGTGCTCGCTAGTACCCTTCAGGTGAGAAAGTTCTCCAAATTGAGGTGTTTATTGCGGTCTAAGATTGACACATGGTGACCATCTTTACACGCTATTGGCTTGAGATGCAACAAACGCTATCGCGTAGTCGCCAAAGGCAACGAGATTCGGGTGTTTACTCTTTGAGGTATTCACAATTTTCGTACCAAAAAACTAGCAGTAGCCATCCTCCACTAATCTCTTACATATTTCTCATCTCATGTCCGTTTCAATTTCGCATACATGAATTCTGCAGTTAGACACAAAATACGCATTTCTATCTGTAACACAAAGTATACTATCTTATCAATACGACGCCATCAAAACCTCAGCGAAACTTTGCGGAACTTCATAACAAAGCGTAAACATAGTTATACTATGTACGGATGTACTATTTGAACATCCTGAGCGGTTCTTGCTACATATTTAGTTAAATAACTTTGAGCTTTGCAGGTATTTGCAGTTCTAACTTATATAATATCAAAGTATACTATCTTATCAACACGACGCAATCAAAACCTCAGCGAAACTCTGCGGAACTTCATAACAAAGCGTAAACAAAGTTATACTAGGTACGTATGTACTATATGATCATCCTGAGCGGTTCTTGCTACATATTTTGTTAAATAACTCTGAGGTGTGCAGGTATTTGCAGTTCTAACTTATATAATATCAAAGTATACTATCTTATCAATACGTACGCAATCAAAACATCAGTGAAACTATGCGGAACTTCATAACAAATCGTAAACAAAGTTAAAGTATGCACGGATTTACTGTATGATCATCCTGCTCGTTCTTAAAACATATTTTGCCAAATAACTCTGAGGTTTGCAGGTAGTTGCAGTTCTATCTTAGATAATATCAAAGTATACTATCTTATCAATACGACGCAATCAAAACCTCAGCGAAACTCTGCGGAACTTCATAACAAAGCGTAAACAAAGTTATAGTATGCACGGATGTACTATTTGATCATCCAGAGCGGTTCTTGCTACATATTTAGTTAAATAACTCTGAGTTTTGCATGTAGTTGCAGTTCTAACTTATATAATATCAAAGTATACTATCTTATCAATACGACGCAATCAAAACCTCAGCGAAACTCTGCGGAACTTCATAACAAAGCGTAAACAAAGTTATACTATGCACGGATGTACTATTTGATCATCCTGAGCGGTTCTTGCTACATATTTAGTTAAATAACTCTGAGGTTTGCATGTAGTTGCAGTTCTATCTTATATAATATCAAAGTATACTATCTTACCAATACGACGCAATGAAAACCTCAGCGAAACTTTGCGGAACTTCATAACAAAGCGTAAACAAAGTTAAAGTATGCACGGATTTACTGTATGATCATCCTGCTCGTTCTTGAAACATATTTTGCCAAATAACTCTGAGGTTTGCAGGTAGTTGCAGTTCTACCTTATATAATATCATAGTATACTATCTTACCAATACGACGCCATGAAAACCTCAGCGAAACTCTGCGGAACTTCATAACAAAGCGTAAACAAAGTTATACTATGCACGTATGTACTATTTGATCTTCCTGCCGGTTCTGGATACATATTTTGCCATTTCACACTCAGGTTTGTAGGTAGTTGCAGTTCTACCTTATATAATATCATAGTATTCTATCTTACCAATACGACGCAATCAAAACATCAGTGACACTTTGCGGAATTTCATAACAAAGCGAGAACAAACTTATACTATGCACGGATGTACTATTTGATCATCCTGAGCGGTTCTTGTTACATATTTTGTTAAATAACTCTGAGCTTTGTAGGTAGTTGCAGTTCTACCTTATATAATATCATAGTATACTATCTTACCAATACGACGCCATGAAAACCTCAGCGAAACTCTGCGGAACTTCATAACAAAGCGTAAACAAAGTTATACTATGCACGGATGTACTATTTGATCATCCTGAGCGGTTCTTGCTACATATTTTGTTAAATAACTCTGAGGTGTGCAGGTATTTGCAGTTCTAACTTGTATAATATCAAACTATACTATCTTATCAATACGTACGCAATCAAAACCTCAGCGAAACTCTGCGGAACTTCATAACAAAGCGTAAACAAAGTTATAGTATGCACGGATGTACTATTTGAACATCCAGAGCGGTTTTTGCTACATATTTAGTTAAATAACTCTGAGGTGTGCAGGTAGTTGCAGTTCTATCTTAGATAATATCAAAGTATACTATCTTACCAATTGCGACGCACGCCAAACCTCAGCGAAACATTCCGGAACTTCATAACAAAGCGTAAACAAAGTTATACTATGCACGGATGTACTATTTGATCATCCAGGGCGGTTCTTCCTACATATTTAGTTAAATAACTCTGAGCTTTGCAGGTATTTGCACTTCTAACTTATATATTATCAAAGTATACTATCTTATCAATACGTACGCAATCAAAACATCAGCGAAACTATGCGGAACTTCATAACAAATCGTAAACAAAGTTAAAGTATGCACGGATTTACTGTATGATCATCCTGCTCGTTCTTAAAACATATTTTGCCAAATAACTCTGAGGTTTGCAGGTAGTTGCAGTTCTATCTTAGATAATATCAAAGTATACTATCTTATCAATACGACGCAATCAAAACCTCAGCGAAACTCTGCGGAACTTCATAACAAAGCGTAAACAAAGTTATAGTATGCACGGATGTACTATTTGAACATCCAGAGCGGTTTTTGCTACATATTTAGTTAAATAACTCTGAGCTTTGCAGGTATTTGCAGTTCTAACTTATATATTATCAAAGTATTCTATCTTATCAATACGTACGCAATCAAAACATCAGCGAAACTTTGCGGAACTTCATAACAAAGCGTAAACAAAGTTAATGTATGCACGGATTTACATTATAATCATCCTGCTCGGCCTAGAAACATATTTTGCCAAATATCTCTGAGGTTTGCAAGTAGTTGCAGTTCTAACTTATATAATATCAAAGTATACAATCTTACCAATTGCGACGCAATCAAAACATCAGTGAAACTATGCGGAACTTCATAACAAATCGTAAACAAAGTTAAAGTATGCACGGATTTACTGTATGATCATCCTGCTTGTTCTTAAAACATATTTTGCCAAATAACTCTGAGGTTTGCAGGTAGTTGCAGTTCTATCTTAGATAATATCAAAGTATACTATCTTATCAATAGGACGCAATCAAAACCTCAGCGAAACTCTGCGGAACTTCATAACAAAGCGTAAACAAAGTTATAGTATGAACGGATGTACTATTTGATCATCCAGAGCGGTTCTTGTTACATATTTTGTTAAATAACTCTGAGCTTTGTAGGTAGTTGCAGTTCTACCTTATATAATATCATAGTATACTATCTTACCAATACGACGCAATGAAAACCTCAGCGAAACTTTGCGGAACTTCATAACAAAGCGTAAACATAGTTAAAGTATGCACGGATTTACTGTATGAACATCCTGCTCGTTCTTGAAACATATTTTGCCAAATAACTCTGAGGTTAGCAGGTAGTTGCAGTTCTATCTTAGATAATATCAAAGTATACTATCTTACCAATTGCGACGCATTCAAAACCTCTGCGAAACATTCCGGAACTTCATAACAAAGCGTAAACAAAGTTATACTATGCACGGATGTACTATTTGATCTTCCTGTCGCTTCTGGATACATATTTTGCCATATCACTCTCAGGTTTGTAGGTAGTTGCAGTTCTACCTTATATAATATCATAGTATTCTATCTTACCAATACGACGCAATCAAAACATCAGTGACACATTCCGGAACTTTCATAACAAACCGTGAACAAAGTTATTCTATGCACGGATGAACTATTTGATCATCCTGAGCGGTTCTGGATACATATTTAGTTAAATAACTCTGAGCTTTGCAGGTATTTGCAGTTCCAACTTATATATTATCAAAGTATACTATCTTATCAATACGTACGCAATCAAAACATCAGCGAAACTTTGCGGAACTTCATAACAAAGCGTAAACAAAGTTAAAGTATGCACGGATTTACTGTATGATCATCCTGCCCGTTCTTGAAACATATTTTGCCAAATAACTCTGAGGTTTGCAGGGAGTTGCAGTTCTATCTTACATAATATCAAAGTATACTATCTTACCAATTGCGACACAATCAAAACCTTAGCGAAACATTGCGGAACTTCATAACAAACACGTAAACAAAGTTATACTATGCACGGATGTACTATTTGATCTTCCTGCCGGTTCTGGATACATATTTTGCCATATCACTCTCAGGTTTGTAGGTAGTTGCAGTTCTACCGTACATAATATCATAGTATACTATCTTACCAATACGACGCAATCAAAACATCAGTGACACTTTGCGGTGTTTCATAACAAAGCGAGAACAAACTTAAACTATGCACGGATGTTCTATTTGATGATCCTGAGCGGTTCTTGCTACATATTTAGTTAAATAACTCGGAGCTTTGCAGGTATTTGCAGTTCTAACTTATATATTATCAAAGTTTACTATCTTATCAATACGTACGCAATCAAAACATCAGCGAAACTTTGGGGAACTTCATAACAAAGCGTAAACAAAGTTATACTATGCACGAATGTACTATTTGATCATCCAGAGCGGTTCTTGCTACATATTTAGTTAAATAACTCTGAGCTTTGCAGGTATTTGCAGTTCTAACTTATATAATATCAAAGTATACTATCTTATCAATACGTACGCAATCAAAACATCAGCGAAACTTTGGGGAACTTCATAACAAAGCGTAAACAAAGTTAAAGTATGCACGGATTTACTGTATGATCATCCTGCTCGTTCTTGAAACATATTTTGACAAATAACTCTGTGGTTTGCAGGTAGTTGCAATTCTATCTTACATAATATCAAAGTATACTATCTTACCAATTGCGACGCATTCAAAACCTCAGCGAAACATTGCGGAACTTCATAACAAAGCGTAAACAAAGTCATACTATGCACGGATGTACTATTTGATCTTCCTGCCGGTTCTAGATACATATTTTGCCATATCACTCTCAGGTTTGTAGGTAGTTGCAGTTCTACCTTACATAATATCATAGTATACTATCTTACCAATACGAAGCTATCAGAACGTCAGTGACAAATTGCGGAATTTCATAACAAAGCGAGAACAAACTTATACTATGCTCGGATGTACTATTTGATCATCCCGAGCGGTTCTTGCTACATATTTAGTTAAATAACTCTGAGCTTTGCAGGTATTTGCAGTTCTAACTTATATATATGATCAAAGTATTCTATGTTACCAATACGACGCAATCAAAACCTCAGCAAAACTTTGCGGAACTTCATAACAAAGCGTAAACAAAGTTAAAGTATGCACGGATTTACTGTATGATCATCCTGCCCGTTCTTGAAACATATTTTGCCAAATAACTCTGAGGTTTGCTGGGAGTTGCAGTTCTATCTTACATAATATCAAAGTATACTATCTTACCAATTGCGACACAATCAAAACCTTAGCGAAACATTGCGGAACTTCATAACAAAGCGTAAACAAAGTTATACTATGCACGGATGTACTATTTGATCTTCCTGCCGGTTCTGGATACATATTTTGCCATATCACTCTCAGGTTTGTAGGTAGTTGCAGTTCTACCGTACATAATATCATAGTATACTATCTTACCAATACGACGCAATCAAAACATCAGTGACACTTTGCGGTGTTTCATAACAAAGCGAGAACAAACTTATACTATTCAAGGATGTTCTATTTGATGATCCAGAACGGTTCTTGCTACATATTTAGTTAAATAACTCTGAGCTTTGCAGGTATTTGCAGTTCTAACTTATATAATATCAAAGTATACTATCTTATCAATACGTACGCAATCAAAACATCAGCGAAACTTTGCGGAACTTCATAACAAAGCGTAAACAAAGTTATACTATGCACGGATGTACTATTTGATCTTCCTGCCGGTTCTGGATACATATTTTGCCATATCACTCTCAGGTTTGTAGGTAGTTGCAGTTCTACCGTACATAATATCATAGTATACTATCTTACCAATACGACGCAATCAAAACATCAGTGACACTTTGCGGTGTTTCATAACAAAGCGAGAACAAACTTAAACTATGCACGGATGTACTATTTGATCATCCAGAGCGGTTCTTGCTACATATTTAGTTAAATAACTCTGAGCTTTGCAGGTATTTGCAGTTCTAACTTATATATATGATCAAAGTATACTATGTTACCAACACGACGCAATCAAAACCTCAGCGAAACTTTGCGGAACTTCATAACAAAGCATAAACAAAGATATAGTATGCACGGATTTACTGTATGATCATCCTGCCCGTTCTTGAAACATATTTTGCCAAATAACTCTGAGGTTTGCAGGTAGTTGCAGTTCTATCTTACAAAATATCAAAGTATACTATCTTACCAATACGACGCAATCAAAACATCAGTGACACTTTGCGGAATTTCATAACAAAGCGAGAACAAACTTATACTATTCAAGTATGTTCTATTTGATGATCCAGAGCGGTTCTTGCTACATATTTAGTTAAATAACTCTGAGCTTTGCAGGTATTTGCAGTTCTAACTTATATAATATCAAAGTATACTATCTTATCAATACGTACGCAATCAAAACATCAGCGAAACTTTGGGGAACTTCATAACAAAGCGTAAACAAAGTTAAAGTATGCACGGATTTACTGTATGATCATCCTGCTCGTTCTTGAAACATATTTTGACAAATAACTCTGTGGTTTGCAGGTAGTTGCAATTCTATCTTACATAATATCAAAGTATACTATCTTACCAATTGCGACGCATTCAAAACCTCAGCGAAACATTGCGGAACTTCATAACAAAGCGTAAACAAAGTTATACTATGCACGGATGTACTATTTGATCTTCCTGCCGGTTCTAGATACATATTTTGCCATATCACTCTCAGGTTTGTAGGTAGTTGCAGTTCTACCGTACATAATATCATAGTATACTATCTTACCAATACGACGCAATCAAAACATCAGTGACACTTTGCGGTGTTTCATAACAAAGCGAGAACAAACTTATACTATTCAAGGATGTTCTATTTGATGATCCAGAACGGTTCTTGCTACATATTTAGTTAAATAACTCTGAGCTTTGCAGGTATTTGCAGTTCTAACTTATATAATATCAAAGTATACTATCTTATCAATACGTACGCAATCAAAACATCAGCGAAACTTGGGGAACTTCATAACAAAGCGTAAACAAAGTTATACTATGCACGGATGTACTATTTGATCTTCCTGCCGGTTCTGGATACATATTTTGCCATATCACTCTCAGGTTTGTAGGTAGTTGCAGTTCTACCGTACATAATATCATAGTATACTATCTTACCAATACGACGCAATCAAAACATCAGTGACACTTTGCGGTGTTTCATAACAAAGCGAGAACAAACTTAAACTATGCACGGATGTACTATTTGATCATCCAGAGCGGTTCTTGCTACATATTTAGTTAAATAACTCTGAGCTTTGCAGGTATTTGCAGTTCTAACTTATATATATGATCAAAGTATACTATGTTACCAACACGACGCAATCAAAACCTCAGCGAAACTTTGCGGAACTTCATAACAAAGCATAAACAAAGATATAGTATGCACGGATTTACTGTATGATCATCCTGCCCGTTCTTGAAACATATTTTGCCAAATAACTCTGAGGTTTGCAGGTAGTTGCAGTTCTATCTTACAAAATATCAAAGTATACTATCTTACCAATACGACGCAATCAAAACATCAGTGACACTTTGCGGAATTTCATAACAAAGCGAGAACAAACTTATACTATTCAAGTATGTTCTATTTGATGATCCAGAGCGGTTCTTGCTACATATTTAGTTAAATAACTCTGAGCTTTGCAGGTATTTGCAGTTCTAACTTATATAATATCAAAGTATACTATCTTATCAATACGTACGCAATCAAAACATCAGCGAAACTTTGGGGAACTTCATAACAAAGCGTAAACAAAGTTAAAGTATGCACGGATTTACTGTATGATCATCCTGCTCGTTCTTGAAACATATTTTGACAAATAACTCTGTGGTTTGCAGGTAGTTGCAATTCTATCTTACATAATATCAAAGTATACTATCTTACCAATTGCGACGTAATCAAAACATCAGCGAAACATTGCGGAACTTCATAACAAAGCGTAAACAAAGTTATACTATGCACGGATGTACTATTTGATCTTCCTGCCGGTTCTAGATACATATTTTGCCATATCACTCTCAGGTTTGTAGGTAGTTGCAGTTCTACCTTACATAATATCATAGTATACTATCTTACCAATACGAAGCTATCAGAACGTCAGTGACAAATTGCGGAATTTCATAACAAAGCGAGAACAAACTTATACTATGCTCGGATGTACTATTTGATCATCCCGAGCGGTTCTTGCTACATATTTAGTTAAATAACTCTGAGCTTTGCAGGTATTTGCAGTTCTAACTTATATATATGATCAAAGTATTCTATGTTACCAATACGACGCAATCAAAACCTCAGCGAAACTTTGCGAAACTTCATAACAAAGCATAAACAAAGATATAGTATGCACGGATTTACTGTATGATCATCCTGCCCGTTCTTGAAACATATTTTGCCAAATAACTCTGAGGTTTGCAGGTAGTTGCAGTTCTATCTTACAAAATATCAAAGTATACTATCTTACCAATACGACGCAATCAAAACATCAGTGACACTTTGCGGAATTTCATAACAAAGCGAGAACAAACTTATACTATTCAAGGATGTTCTATTTGATGATCCAGAGCGGTTCTTGCTACATATTTAGTTAAATAACTCTGAGGTTTGCATGTAGTTGCAGTTCTAACTTATATAATATCAAAGTATACTATCTTATCAATACGACGCAATCAAAACCTCAGCGAAACTCTGCGGAACTTCATAACAAAGCGTAAACAAAGTTATACTATGCACGGATGTACTATTTGATCTTCCTGCCGGTTCTGGATACATATTTTGCCATATCACTCTCAGGTTTGTAGGTAGTTGCAGTTCTACCGTACATAATATCATAGTATACTATCTTACCAATACGACGCAATCAAAACATCCGTGACACTTTGCGGTGTTTCATAACAAAGCGAGAACAAACTTATACTATTCAAGGATGTTCTATTTGATGATCCAGAACGGTTCTTGCTACATATTTAGTTAAATAACTCTGAGCTTTGCAGGTATTTGCAGTTCTAACTTATATGTTATCAAAGTATACTATCTTATCAATACGTACGCAATCAAAACATCAGCAAAACTTTGCGGAACTTCATAACAAAGCGTAAACAAAGTTAAAGTATGCACGGATTTACTGTATGATCATCCTGCCCGTTCTTGAAACATATTTTGCCAAATAACTCTGAGGTTTGCAGGGAGTTGCAGTTCTATCTTACATAATATCAAAGTATACTATCTTACCAATTGCGACACAATCAAAACCTTAGCGAAACATTGCGGAACTTCATAACAAACACGTAAACAAAGTTATACTATGCACGGATGTACTATTTGATCTTCCTGCCGGTTCTGGATACATATTTTGCCATATCACTCTCAGGTTTGTAGGTAGTTGCAGTTCTACCGTACATAATATCATAGTATACTATCTTACCAATACGACGCAATCAAAACATCAGTGACACTTTGCGGTGTTTCATAACAAAGCGAGAACAAACTTAAACTATGCACGGATGTACTATTTGATCATCCAGAGCGGTTCTTGCTACATATTTAGGTAAATAACTCTGAGCTTTGCAGGTATTTGCAGTTCTAACTTATATAATATCAAAGTATACTATCTTATCAATACGACGCAATCAAAACCTCAGCGAAACTCTGCGGAACTTCATAACAAAGCGTAAACAAAGTTATACTATGCACGAATGTACTATTTGATCATCCAGAGCGGTTCTTGCTACATATTTAGTTAAATAACTCTGAGCTTTGCAGGTATTTGCAGTTCTAACTTATATAATATCAAAGTATACTATCTTATCAATACGTACGCAATCAAAACATCAGCGAAACTTTGGGGAACTTCATAACAAAGCGTAAACAAAGTTAAAGTATGCACGGATTTACTGTATGATCATCCTGCTCGTTCTTGAAACATATTTTGACAAATAACTCTGTGGTTTGCAGGTAGTTGCAATTCTATCTTACATAATATCAAAGTATACTATCTTACCAATTGCGACACAATCAAAACCTTAGCGAAACATTGCGGAACTTCATAACAAAGCGTAAACAAAGTTATACTATGCTCGGATGTACTATTTGATCATCCCGAGCGGTTCTTGCTACATATTTAGTTAAATAACTCTGAGCTTTGCAGGTATTTGCAGTTCTAACTTATATATATGATCAAAGTATTCTATGTTACCAATACGACGCAATCAAAACCTCAGCAAAACTTTGCGGAACTTCATAACAAAGCGTAAACAAAGTTAAAGTATGCACGGATTTACTGTATGATCATCCTGCCCGTTCTTGAAACATATTTTGCCAAATAACTCTGAGGTTTGCTGGGAGTTGCAGTTCTATCTTACATAATATCAAAGTATACTATCTTACCAATTGCGACACAATCAAAACCTTAGCGAAACATTGCGGAACTTCATAACAAAGCGTAAACAAAGTTATACTATGCACGGATGTACTATTTGATCTTCCTGCCGGTTCTGGATACATATTTTGCCATATCACTCTCAGGTTTGTAGGTAGTTGCAGTTCTACCGTACATAATATCATAGTATACTATCTTACCAATACGACGCAATCAAAACATCAGTGACACTTTGCGGTGTTTCATAACAAAGCGAGAACAAACTTAAACTATGCACGGATGTACTATTTGATCATCCAGAGCGGTTCTTGCTACATATTTAGGTAAATAACTCTGAGCTTTGCAGGTATTTGCAGTTCTAACTTATATATATGATCAAAGTATACTATGTTACCAACACGATGCAATCAAAACCTCAGCGAAACTTTGCGGAACTTCATAACAAAGCATAAACAAAGATATAGTATGCACGGATTTACTGTATGATCATCCTGCCCGTTCTTGAAACATATTTTGCCAAATAACTCTGAGGTTTGCAGGTAGTTGCAGTTCTATCTTACAAAATATCAAAGTATACTATCTTACCAATACGACGCAATCAAAACATCAGTGACACTTTGCGGAATTTCATAACAAAGCGAGAACAAACTTATACTATTCAAGGATGTTCTATTTGATGATCCAGAGCGGTTCTTGCTACATATTTAGTTAAATAACTCTGAGGTTTGCATGTAGTTGCAGTTCTAACTTATATAATATCAAAGTATACTATCTTATCAATACGACGCAATCAAAACCTCAGCGAAACTCTGCGGAACTTCATAACAAAGCGTAAACAAAGTTATACTATGCACGAATGTACTATTTGATCATCCAGAGCGGTTCTTGCTACATATTTAGTTAAATAACTCTGAGCTTTGCAGGTATTTGCAGTTCTAACTTATATAATATCAAAGTATACTATCTTATCAATACGTACGCAATCAAAACATCAGCGAAACTTTGCGGAACTTCATAACAAAGCGTAAACAAAGTTAAAGTATGCACGGATTTACTGTATGATCATCCTGCTCGTTCTTGAAACATATTTTGACAAATAACTCTGTGGTTTGCAGGTAGTTGCAATTCTATCTTACATAATATCAAAGTATACTATCTTACCAATTGCGACGCATTCAAAACCTCAGCGAAACATTGCGGAACTTCATAACAAAGCGTAAACAAAGTTATACTATGCACGGATGTACTATTTGATCTTCCTGCCGGTTCTGGATACATATTTTGCCATATCACTCTCAGGTTTGTAGGTAGTTGCAGTTCTACCTTACATAATATCATAGTATACTATCTTACCAATACGAAGCTATCAGAACGTCAGTGACAAATTGCGGAATTTCATAACAAAGCGAGAACAAACTTATACTATGCTCGGATGTACTATTTGATCATCCCGAGCGGTTCTTGCTACATATTTAGTTAAATAACTCTGAGCTTTGCAGGTATTTGCAGTTCTAACTTATATATATGATCAAAGTATTCTATGTTACCAATACGACGCAATCAAAACCTCAGCAAAACTTTGCGGAACTTCATAACAAAGCGTAAACAAAGTTAAAGTATGCACGGATTTACTGTATGATCATCCTGCCCGTTCTTGAAACATATTTTGCCAAATAACTCTGAGGTTTGCTGGGAGTTGCAGTTCTATCTTACATAATATCAAAGTATACTATCTTACCAATTGCGACACAATCAAAACCTTAGCGAAACATTGCGGAACTTCATAACAAAGCGTAAACAAAGTTATACTATGCACGGATGTACTATTTGATCTTCCTGCCGGTTCTGGATACATATTTTGCCATATCACTCTCAGGTTTGTAGGTAGTTGCAGTTCTACCGTACATAATATCATAGTATACTATCTTACCAATACGACGCAATCAAAACATCAGTGACACTTTGCGGTGTTTCATAACAAAGCGAGAACAAACTTATACTATTCAAGGATGTTCTATTTGATGATCCAGAACGGTTCTTGCTACATATTTAGTTAAATAACTCTGAGCTTTGCAGGTATTTGCAGTTCTAACTTATATAATATCAAAGTATACTATCTTATCAATACGTACGCAATCAAAACATCAGCGAAACTTGGGGAACTTCATAACAAAGCGTAAACAAAGTTATACTATGCACGGATGTACTATTTGATCTTCCTGCCGGTTCTGGATACATATTTTGCCATATCACTCTCAGGTTTGTAGGTAGTTGCAGTTCTACCGTACATAATATCATAGTATACTATCTTACCAATACGACGCAATCAAAACATCAGTGACACTTTGCGGTGTTTCATAACAAAGCGAGAACAAACTTAAACTATGCACGGATGTACTATTTGATCATCCAGAGCGGTTCTTGCTACATATTTAGTTAAATAACTCTGAGCTTTGCAGGTATTTGCAGTTCTAACTTATATATATGATCAAAGTATACTATCTTACCAATACGACGCAATCAAAACCTCAGCGAAACTTTGCGGAACTTCATAACAAAGCATAAACAAAGATATAGTATGCACGGATTTACTGTATGATCACCCTGCCCGTTCTTGAAATATAGTTTGCCAAATAACTTTGAGCTTTGCAGGTAGTTGCAGTTCTATCTTAGATAATATCAAAGTATACTATCTTACCAATACGACGCAATCAAAACATCAGTGACACTTTGCGGAATTTCATAACAAAGCGAGAACAAACTTATACTATTCAAGTATGTTCTAT